>CM060440.1:59137249-61637249 GCA_030545235.1 Helianthus tuberosus | reverse complement strand
ATACTTGTACCATACGTGGTAATACGTGCCTACGGGCCCTGCTCATTTCCATATGAGCCAAAGGACAGAGGTAGCTATGAATCCCTGTCAGATAAGGTAATGAACTATGTTTAAACCTTAAAAGCCTAGATTCTCTGAAATCGTAGCTTATATTTTTAAAATGTCCTTGTGACTAGGCCTATTGTGCCAATATACCTTCATGTTTGATTCTCTGAAATCATAACTTATAAACTAAATTGTCCATGTGACTAGGCCTTTTGTGCCACGAATAAAACTGTTATTGTTTTATAATTAGGATAAGTTATATTAAAATCCTAAATAAATATGATTAGTAAATTAACCAGATATGGTCTCTGTTACCATGGTTAATGAATTACCCTAAAGGGGCAATTCCATAATAAACTCCCAAATAAACTATTGTCCTTGTTTTCAGCAACTGTTCAATTGAAATGGCTAACTCAGACGAGGGTAATAGTCATCCAGTGGGGGATAACGAGAACGCCCGAATTAATTTAACGGGTGCTGAGTTGAAAGCAATAATAGACGGCGCAGTTACACAAGCTTTGGAAAGGCAGTACGAGGAGTATAGTGGGACTCGTAGTAGGACCCTATCTACACAGCCTTCAAAGCCATCGTCCAATAAGGACGACCCGAAGAAAGATAATGACCGACACTCCTCGAACCACAGTGCTCCATCTCAGCAGGTTATACTAAACAAGGGACCCCGTGACAAGGGTTGCTCGTATAAATATTTCGTTTCCTGCAAACCCCAGGATTTCACTGGGGAGAAAGGAGCCATCGACTGTATGACATGGCTAGATGAGATGGATACGGTTGTTGATATCAGCGGATGCGCTGAGCGAGACGTGGTCAAGTTTGTGTCGCAGTCTTTTAAGGGTGAAGCTTTAGCATGGTGGAGATCTCTGATTCAAGCCACCGGGAAAATCCCACTGTACAACATGTCTTGGGATCAATTTGTTGCCCTTATCAGGGAAAATTACTGCCCTCAGCATGAGGTGGAAAAGATAGAGTCTGATTTTCTATCACTAGTGATGACAAACCTTGACTGTCAAGCTTACCTAACGAGCTTCAACACGATGTCCCGGTTGGTTCCTTATCTGGTAACCCCGGAGCCAAAAAGAATCGCGCGTTTTATCGGTGGTTTAGCCCCCGAGATCAAGGCAAGCGTGAAAGCTTCTCGGCCAGCTACGTTTAGGTCTGTAGCTGACATTTCCTTATCCCTCACTCTGGATGCGGTCAGGCAGAGATCGCTGAGGAATAAGGAGGTTGAGAAGAGAAAGCGTGAAGATGATGGTTCACGAAGATCGAACAAGAAACACCGTGGGAACGGTGACAACAAGAAAGGATCCGAGTCGAGGAAGGATGGGCATAATTCTGGTGAGAAGCCCAAATGTAAGATATGCAAGAAGCAGCACTTTGGAAAGTGCAGACTTGAGTCGAACTCACAGACTCAGTCAAAAACTTATGCTTGTGGTATTTGCAAGTCCCCGGATCACAAAACCTTGGATTGCAAGAAGATGAAAGACGCAACGTGCTACCGTTGCAATGAAAAGGGCCACATTAAAACCAACTGCCCTAAGTACAACAAGAAGCCTGAAGAGGCTAAGAAGACTAATGCTAGAGTCTTCAGAATGGACGCCAAAGAAGCAGTTCTAGACGACAACGTTATTACAGGTACCTTCCTTGTAAATGACGTCTATGCTAGAGTACTATTTGATTCAGGCGCTGATAAGTCTTTCGTAGATCATAAATTTTGTGAATTGCTGAAATTACCTGTCAAAGCCTTAAAAGTGAATTATGAGGTAGAGTTAGCAGATGGAACCGTAGAAACCGTCTCAACTGTGTTAGATGGATGTGTTATATCCATTAAGAACCATTCTTTTCCTCTGTCTCTACTTCCATTTAAGTTGGCCGGTTTTGACATAGTTCTGGGTATGGACTGGTTATCTCATAACCAGGCCCAAATTGTCTGTAACATGAAGCAAGTAGTGATAAAGACTCCGTCTGGTGAATCACTTACCATTCGGGGAGATACCCAGTATGGGCTACCTGAGCAAGCGACTATGCTCAAGGCTTCAAAATGTTTAAAGAGGGGTTGTGTCATCTACATGGCACAAGTAATTATTGAAGAGCCCAAACCGAAGATAGAAGACATCCCTGTCATCTCTGAATTCCCAGAAATTTTTCCGGAAGAACTACCTGGGTTGCCACCAGACAGGCAAGTGGAATTCAGGATTGATATCATCCCCGGAGCAGCACCAGTTGCCAGAGCACCCTATAGGTTGGCTCCAACAGAGATGAAAGAATTGAGGACACAGCTAGACGAATTGCTAGCCAAAGGTTTCATAAAACCTAGTTCGTCTCCTTGGGGAGCGCCAGTCCTGTTTGTCAAGAAGAAGGACGGATCGATGCGTCTGTGCATCGATTATCGTGAGCTTAATAAAGTCACGATCAAGAATAGGCATCCTTTGCCTAGGATCGACGATTTGTTCGATCAATTACAAGGAGCAAGTTATTTTTCGAAGATTGATTTGAGGTCAGGCTACCATCAACTGAAAGTTAGAGATGAAGACGTGCATAAAACAGCATTTAGGACTCGTTATGGTCACTACAAGTTCCTAGTGATGCCTTTTGGGCTCACTAATGCACCTGCCGCATTCATGGATCTCATGAATCGCGTTTGCAAGCCGTACTTAGATAAATTCGTTATCGTCTTCATCGATGACATCCTTATTTATTCGAAGAACCAAGCTGACCATGAGAAACACCTTCAATGTATTCTCAAACTCCTGCATCAGGAGAAACTCTACGCCAAATTTTCCAAGTGCGACTTTTGGCTTCGGGAAGTCCAATTTCTTGGACATGTGGTTAGCGAGCGTGGTATCCAGGTGGATCCCGCTAAGGTTGAAGCTGTTATGAATTGGCAAGAGCCAAAGACGCCTACGGAGATTCGTAGCTTCCTGGGATTGGCAGGATATTACAGGCGTTTCATTGAAAATTTTTCAAGGATTGCTGCACCCCTAACTTCCTTGACCAAGAAGAAAGTAAAGTTCGTTTGGGGACCTAAGCAGCAAGAAGCTTTTGATATTCTCAAGCAGAAGTTGAGCAATGCTCCAGTGTTGACATTGCCTGATGGAATCGAAGAATTTGTAGTTTATTGTGATGCATCACACACTGGCATGGGGTGTGTGCTTATGCAAAAAGGCAAGGTTATTGCCTATGCATCACGACAGTTAAAGGTGCATGAAAAGAATTACACCACCCACGACTTGGAGTTGGGTGCCGTTGTATTCGCACTAAAACTGTGGAGGCATTATCTTTATGGAATTAAGTGTGTGATTTATTCTGATCACAAGAGCCTCCAGCACCTGTTTAATCAAAAAGAGTTAAACATGAGGCAACACCGTTGGATGGAGACCTTGAATGATTATGATTGTGAAATCAAGTACCATCCCGGCAAGGCGAATGTAGTCGCTGATGCCTTGAGTCGAAAGGAAAGGATGAAACCCATCCGAATCAATGCCAATCGCATGGAGATAAAGAATAATTTGATGGAAAGGTTGTTAGCAGCACAGAAGGAAGCTGTGTTGGAAGCTAACTATCCTAATGAAAAGTTAGGAGTAACTGAGGAGCAGTTAACTCTTAGCAAGGACGGAATTTTAAGATTGAATGGACGAATATGGGTTCCAATTTATGGGGGACTTCGAGATGTTATCCTCCAAGAAGCCCATAGTTCCAAATACTCCGTTCATCCTGGAGCTTATAAAATGTACCAAGATCTGAAGGCAAATTATTGGTGGATAGGCTTGAAGAAGTCTATAGCCACTCATGTAGCTAAATGCTTGACATGTGCGCAAGTCAAAGCCGAGCATAAAAAACCGTCAGGTTTGCTACAACAGCCTGAACTTCCTACGTGGAAGTGGGAAATGGTAACTATGGATTTTATTACCAAGTTACCCAAGACGAGGAAAGGAAATGATACAATATGGGTTATAATTGATAGACTGACTAAGTAAGCACATTTCTTACCCATCAAGGAGACTTATAGCTCCGACATGTTAGCCCAGCTGTACGTTGATAAGATTGTAGCCTTACATGGCATACCTGTGTCTATTATCTCTGACCGAGACACTAGATACACGTCACATTTTTGGAAGAGTTTCCAACAATCTTTGGGCACACGTTTGAATTTTAGTACGGCTTATCATCCTCAGACTGACGGTCAAAGTGAGCGTACTATTCAAACTTTGGAGGACATGCTACGTGCATGTGCGATCGATTTGGGTGGTAGTTGGGATAAGAACTTACCATTAATCGAATTCTCCTACAACAATAGCTACCACACCAGCATAAAGGCTGCGCCTTTTGAGGCATTATACGGTAGAAAGTGTAGATCGCCAGTTTGTTGGGCGCAAGTTGGAGATGTCCAATTATCTGAACCAGAGATAGTGTTCGAAACGACGGACAAGATTGTCCAGATTCGTGACCGTCTCAAAGCTGCCCGTGATAGGCAGAAGAGCTACGCAGATCCGAAGCGTAAAGCTTTTCACTTCGAAGTAGGTGATAAAGTGTTGCTTAAGGTGTCACCCTGGAAGGGAGTGATGCGATTTGGTAAGAAAGGCAAGCTATGTAACGCCCTGCGTTTTTCATAACTTTCCTAATATAGAAATCAAGTCTTGAAAATCTTTTTTTTGAAGCTGTCCCACTCGAAATGGTTAATCATCGAGAAACCTGTTATTTTTATATAATTCATTCATAAGTATGGTTAATTATCTATCCTATTTTATTTAGGTAATTAAATTAATTAATATTACAATTTAAAAGTTTAATTTTTATAATAAACTAGTTAGCCTCGTTAACTTTAAAGCTAGTAAATGCAAACTAACTTAGTTAGTTGTAAAAGTTAGTGTTCTTTTAAAAAAATAAAAATAAATAACATAAGTTAAATTAACTATTTTTGTAGCTCCTTAAAGTTGAGGGACTTATTGTGATGTTACTTGAAGTTAAAATACCCTAAACCCTTCTCTTTCAAAACATCAGCCGCACATAAAGTTCTTTCCCTTGTTTCCTTTGTCTGCAACTCAAAGACAATACACACACAAAAAAAGAATCCTCAGATCAAGCAAACACATAACATCATCATCTTCAGCTCCTCTTCTCCGGCCGATTCTCCGGCGACGGGTTATCCGACAGGCAACACCACCCCCCTTTCTTCTTCTTAAACCACCACCCCCTCCTCTACCTTTGTTCGATGAACGGCCGGCCACCACCATTTCGGTGGTGGCGTGTGGCGGCGAGTGCACAGTCGAGAGAAGAGAGACGAGGAGAGTGAAAGATGAGAGAGAGGAATCAGAGACGCAACGGGGTCTCGACGGTCCGACGACGGCAGCAGGGTCTCGACGGCCCGACGACGGCAGCGACTGGGTTCTGGCAGTTCACGGCAGTGGTGTGGTTTCAGTTCGAGTCTCAGTTCCGGTAAGGGTTTTGAGCATTATTAGTTAAATTTCTGTTTATTTCAAAATCAGTTTGTTTTGATTTGGCTCATTCCGTTCGATTCCAGTGGGCTCGGTTTACATTCGGGTTCGTTTCGGATCCTATCACGTTTCGAGTCTCAATTTAGTTTCGGGTTGCGAGATGATGGTGCGGGTGACGGCCAACTGTTTGGCTCCGGCTCCGGCACGAGTTTCGCGACGCAGTCGCTTCAGGTCAGTTGAGATTCGTGTTTTGTTTTTGCTAAGTTCCGACTCGATTTTGTTAATTCCTTCGTTATTCAGCAGGTTCGGGTTCTGTACAATCGGATTCGATTCAAGTTCAGTTTCGATTCACTTAGTTCAGCTCATGTTCAGTTTTGTTTTCGGGTTATTTTTGGTTTCGGTCAACAGAAATCAATGGCTCGGGTCAAACGGTCATACTTGTTCGGGTCAGATTCGATGTTTGGTAAATTCCTAACGCCTTGAAACTCACTATATTATTTATGTTAATGTTTAATTTACGCGAAATGAACCCTTATATTTTGTAAACATACATTGAATATCTATAGATATATTAGCTTAAAAATTATTGTTTCGTTTATTGCTTATTGAATTTTGAAAATGTTAACGACAACTTGTGTTGTCGGGATCGTCCAAAAACAGAGGAAACTCTACCCGTTTTTCGTGAAGTTCCATAACGAAACGTGTAAACTTTATAAAACGAAACCTATCAAAATCAATTAAATTTTATAAAATAGATATAAATATAGACTTGTTTGACATCTTTCCCATTACTCTTGATAGACGCGATTTATAATCTTTTTTTTTTTACAATAAACTATATAAAATATATATGTATTTATATATTTATATATATGTATATATTTCTTATCAACCGGTCATACTCTATTTTCCAATCCAAATCCTCCGTTATAATTTCGTTTACTCATGCACCATCGTTTGCCCTATAGGGTGACCTCGGTGTTCCGTTCTCCTATCTCATCAACTCGTCATACTTGGATAATCGGAAGACTTAGCAATTACGTGAGTATACTCGTATTTCCCCTTTTACTTTTACCACTTTTGGGGTGTAACATGTGTTTACTTATCAACAACTTACACATGAACATTTTGCTTAAACACATGAACATTCCTATTAACATGCTTGTATACGTGATGGCTTGATACTTTAAACTTGGGTGATTCTTATGTGTTGAACTTATCATTAACTTCGTACGAGCCAAACCGTGACATATGTAGCGCTATAGGATTAACGACCCGCCCGTAAACTTGAGGTAATGTCATGAGCCTGTTGCGTTTCCTTGGTTTGATATGTTAGACACATGCCATATTTATTGTTTATCTTGAATCACATGCTTGCTATGAGGAATTGTTCAAAACTTATCTTTTGTTATGTACGTACCAAACTTGTATACTCGCCTTTGCTTTGCATTGAATTGTATTTTTAAACATGTTACAGGTTGATGACGACGATGCTATGAAATGAAGTAGCGTTGATGCCTAGATACACATATAGACGTTTAGGTTTAATATGTTGTATCCATTTTGCTTATGTTGTCATGTATTTCTTTTGAACTTGTTGATTATTTGAGTTTATGTAATGTTGACAATTTGAAGTTATGAAATGAAATGGGAATTATTTAAATATTGTCACAAATAGCGTTATGATGTCTCTAGCAATCTTCACACTTCGTCTCATCCCGATGTTTCCGCCATTGGTTGGGGTGTGACAGATTGGTATCAGAGCCATAACTATAGGGAATTAGGAAAAGTAGGAATGCTTTTACCTAGTCTATAGTTTTAGAGCCTTATTCGTATGTTTTGCTTGAACAACTACATGATACTTTATTTGTTTCTTATTTATGCTCTTTTAAACATGTATGTCACTCTTGTGTAATATTTGACATGTTATTCTTATGCATTAATGCTTGTTTTATTATGTGTTAATACTTGTTTTATCATTTCATTATTTATATACCATTCTTTCTTATGCGTTCATACGTGTTTGTGTATTCCTTGACATACACTTCCTTCATGCATTTTACTCGATATTTCTAAATCCGAAAACACTCATAATACACAAACGAGACGACTTCACCAAAATAGGCGTGAAACCCACAATTTGGTGAATGACTCTCAATCCTTCTACTTTTCTTTTCTTACACGAAATTTACCACCAAGTTAGGAGTGAAATCCTCACCTTGATGGAGAATTTCAAAATTTCAAATTCTCGTGGACCCTCGTCAACAAGTCGAAATTAAATTTTGACCCGACGAGTACCAACCACATTTAGGGTACGAAATCGTCAAGTTAGGGGTGTAACCCGCACCTTGTCGACTAGTTCCGCTCCTTGATTTTCAAAAATCCCGCCAAGTCTCGAATTTTTGATGGATTGGGAACATGTAGTAACTGGAAGGGTGAATACCGTTAGCCGAGATATCGGCTAGAGTATTCCACCTATTAGGCCAAAGCATGTTTCTCAATTTCAAAGATCTTTCGACCACTTTGGTTAGTCAATGTTCCGTTTGGAACCATCCAAGTTTTATTCGAGCTTACGCTTTATTATTTTGGTCTTTTGACAAACTTGAATAATTTTTTGAGATTTCATTTTGCGCACACATCATACTATTACTTTTCATACGATTATACATTATTGGCATACGTAATTTTATTTACACTTCTTGCAACAACAAATGGAGACATGTCACACCAAGATAGGAGTGATTCCCTTACCTCGACGACTAACTCCGTTTTATTTCTCACCTTACAACGACCTCACCAACGAGTTTGGGGTGATTCCCTTACCTAGGTGATCGTTACTAACGCTTTCTTTTAATAGGCTATATTATGTAAACACGATCATGTTTATACCTAAATCATTTATCATGTATCTCAAATGCATCGTTTATTTAAACGTACCTCTTATTCTATAATCTAATTTCACATCACTCGCATACACAAAATTTTAATGTTACCAATAAACGCGCGTTCCTCGATTTTCAAAATTTCACGAAATACTACTTGTCAGCCTAGTCAGTTTAATAAGTCCATTGCCCACAAATTCACCAATCAACGTAAACATAGAAACACGCTCCTCTCACACCATTAAACTAGAGATTGTTATTCTCAATTGAGAATCAAATCAACTTTTTCGCACACACCTATAAAATATTACCAACATTATTTAATCATTTACTAAAATTCCTTTTCAAAACCAATGAAACATTTTTCAACAATCACTAAGTTCATGTACCAAATTCTTTTTTTTCTAAGGATCAACTTCTTCACAAGAAGCTGTAAGTTTCAAAATTTTCTAACACAAAGTTGCTTAAAATGATGCAAACTTATTAATCTCTAGAACTTTTTCAAAACCTCACTCAATACGTCAATTAAATTAAAAAAAACGTGGACAAGGGAACTTCATAAGAACCGACAAATTTTCAACTTATGTAAACTCTTTTAAAACCGCAGTAACATTTCCATTCCTTTACAAAGTATTTTCCACGTAACCAATAGCTGTTTTATATTCCCTTACATTCACAAACTAGAGTTTATATTTCGTGACAACTCAATCTATTTTAACTTTACTTTTTGCGCAAACCACTATGTATGCATATCATTTTACACGTTTCAGTCAATATCTCACAACAATCTCATGCGTGTCACTCGTTTCCTTTCTCTGTCATACTCAAAACTTTTAATCTTTTACGCGCATAAACTCGTGCATTTCGATTTATACTATAAACAAAAACATTATTTCCTACATCCATACTTATACATTCTATGCCTTTACTTATGTTCACACTTACACATTTATGTTATACCCATGCTTCAAAATTCATACGTTTTACGTTTATACATACACTCACAATAATACATTTACGTTGTACTTACATTCATGTTTATACTACATTCATATTCATGATTTAGGCATTTTATGTTTTCATTTACACTTGTACAACTTCGTTACACTTATATTTATACGTTTTCTGCTTATACTTATACACATACTACTTACACGTTTTATGTTTATGCTCATACATACATGCATATTCATACTTAAACTCATGATTCATACATTCGTACCCGTACGCGAGCGTAATCCGAGTGATTTGCTTACGTGGGTCCCATACATACTTAAGCATGGACTTGCTTACATACTACATTCTTACACGTACACATTCTTAGTTTTTAAATTATGTATACCCTGATTCATACACGACTAGTACAAGCTACGCGGATCTTGCGACGATCAATGTAATTGCGGGTGCACACGGGATTATAGTGATAGGCATATGAGAACCATAGAGTGTACTATTGTGTATGGTAAGACACGGAACGTAACATGACACGAATAACGAAACGGACGTAACATGGTCAAAACATGGTGGATACGCCGCTGGTACTTCCTATATATAAGTGTTTCCACCATGTTACCAAACTTTCGTAAAACGTGCCACGAGAAATTCAGTGTTTTACAAACCTTTTTGGACCTAATACAAACTTTAAACAACTCACAAACGCATTATATCCGATTATCCATGACGAGACCTTATCCTTAAGACTACTTTTGTCTATCCGATACTTATGCTATTCTTATACTCATAATCGCTATTTGATCAATCGTTCACCCTTACATCTCCGTTATTCTCCGTTGTTCTTCATACAAGCCTCAATTTTAAACGAATCTCTTCTCTTTGCCAAAATCCTTTCAAGTCTTGCTCTTGAATAAATTTCGGGACGAAATTTCCTAAAGGAGGGGAGACTGTAACGCCCTGCGTTTTTCATAACTTTCCTAATATAGAAATCAAGTCTTGAAAATCTTTTTTTTGAAGCTGTCCCACTCGAAATGGTTAATCATCGAGAAACCTGTTATTTTTATATAATTCATTCATAAGTATGGTTAATTATCTATCCTATTTTATTTAGGTAATTAAATTAATTAATATTACAATTTAAAAGTTTAATTTTTATAATAAACTAGTTAGCCTCGTTAAGTTTAAAGCTAGTAAATGCAAACTAACTTAGTTAGTTGTAAAAGTTAGTGTTCTTTTAAAAAAATAAAAATAAATAACATAAGTTAAATTAACTATTTTTGTAGCTCCTTAAAGTTGAGGGACTTATTGTGATGTTACTTGAAGTTAAAATACCCTAAACCCTTCTCTTTCAAAACATCAGCCGCACATAAAGTTCTTTCCCTTGTTTCCTTTGTCTGCAACTCAAAGACAATACACACACAAAAAAAGAATCCTCAGATCAAGCAAACACATAACATCATCATCTTCAGCTCCTCTTCTCCGGCCGATTCTCCGGCGACGGGTTATCCGACAGGCAACACCGCCCCCCTTTCTTCTTCTTAAACCACCACCCCCTCCTCTACCTTTGTTCGATGAACGGCAGGCCACCACCATTTCGGTGGTGGCGTGTGGCGGCGAGTGCACAATCGAGAGAAGAGAGACGAGGAGAGTGAGAGATGAGAGAGACGAATCAGAGACGCAACGGGGTCTCGACGGTCCGACGACGGCAGCAGGGTCTCGACGGCCCGACGACGGCAGCGACTGGGTTCTGGCAGTTCACGGCAGTGGTGTGGTTTCAGTTCGAGTCTCAGTTCCGGTAAGGGTTTTGAGCATTATTAGTTAAATTTCTGTTTATTTCAAAATCAGTTTGTTTTGATTTGGCTCATTCCGTTCGATTCCAGTGGGCTCGGTTTACATTCGGGTTCGTTTCGGATCCTATCACGTTTCGAGTCTCAATTTAGTTTCGGGTTGCGAGATGATGGTGCGGGTGACGGCCAACTGTTTGGCTCCGGCACGAGTTTCGCGACGCAGTCGCTTCAGGTCAGTTGAGATTCGTGTTTTGTTTTTGCTAAGTTCCGACTCAATTTTGTTAATTCCTTCGTTATTCAGCAGGTTCGGGTTCTGTACAATCGGATTCGATTCAAGTTCAGTTTCGATTCACTTAGTTCAGCTCATGTTCAGTTTTGTTTTCGGGTTATTTTTGGTTTCGGTCAACAGAAATCAATGGCTCGGGTCAAACGGTCATACTTGTTCGGGTCAGATTCGATGTTTGGTAAATTCCTAACGCCTTGAAACTCACTATATTATTTATGTTAATGTTTAATTTACGCGAAATGAACCCTTATATTTTGTAAACATACATTGAATATCTATAGATATATTAGCTTAAAAATTATTGTTTCGTTTATTGCTTATTGAATTTTGAAAATGTTAACGACAACTTGTGTTGTCGGGATCGTCTAAAAACAGAGGAAACTCTGCCCGTTTTTCGTGAAGTTCCATAACGAAACGTGTAAACTTTATAAAACGAAACCTATCAAAATCAATTAAATTTTATAAAATAGATATAAATATAGACTTGTTTGACATCTTTCCCATTACTCTTGATAGACGCGATTTATAATCTTTTGTTTTACAATAAACTATATAAAATATATATGTATTTATATATTTATATATATGTATATATTTCTTATCAACCGGTCATACTCTATTTTCCAATCCAAATCCTCCGTTATAATTTCGTTTACTCATGCACCATCGTTTGCCCTATAGGGTGACCTCGGTGTTCCGTTCTCCTATCTCATCAACTCGTCATACTTGGATAATCGGAAGACTTAGCAATTACGTGAGTATACTCGTATTTCCCCTTTTACTTTTACCACTTTTGGGGTGTAACATGTTTACTTATCAACAACTTACACATGAACATTTTGCTTAAACACATGAACATTCCTATTAACATGCTTGTATACGTGATGGCTTGATACTTTAAACTTGGGTGATTCTTATGTGTTGAACTTATCATTAACTTCGTACGAGCCAAACCGTGACATATGTAGCGCTATAGGATTAACGACCCGCCCGTAAACTTGAGGTAATGTCATGAGCCTGTTGCGTTTCCTTGGTTTGATATGTTAGACACATGCCATATTTATTGTTTATCTTGAACCACATGCTTGCTATGAGGAATTGTTCAAAACTTATCTTTTGTTATGTACGTACCAAACTTGTATACTCGCCTTTGCTTTGCATTGAATTGTATTTTTAAACATGTTACAGGTTGATGACGACGATGCTATGAAATGAAGTAGCGTTGATGCCTAGATACGCATATAGACGTTTAGGTTTAATATGTTGTATCCATTTTGCTTATGTTGTCACGTATTTCTTTTGAACTTGTTGATTATTTGAGTTTATGTAATGTTGACAATTTGAAGTTATGAAATGAAATGGGAATTATTTAAATATTGTCACAAATAGTGTTATGATGTCTCTAGCAATCTTCACACTTCTTCTCATCCCGATGTTTCCGCCATTGGTTGGGGTGTGACAAGCTAAGCCCGAGATACATAGGACCTTTCGAGATTATCGAACGTGTCGGGTCAGTTGCCTATAAGTTAAACTTACCGGAAGAGCTCAGTGGAATTCACAATGTGTTCCATATCTGCAATCTGAAGAAGTGTTTCGCTGATGAATCACTGGTAATACCCCATACAGATGTGCATATAGACGAGAGCTTAAAATTTGTTGAAAAACCTTTGTCGATTGAAGATCGACAGGTAAAGAAGCTTCAAAGGAAGCATGTACCTATTGTAAAGGTCAAATGGGATGCCCGTAGAGGTCCCGAATATACGTGGGAGGTTGAGTCCACGATGAAAGAAAAATACCCTTATTTGTTTCAGTAAATCTCGGGTCGAGATTTGTTTTAAGGGGGTGAGGATGTAACACCTCGAAAATTCGTGTTAAATAAAATAACGACACGTGTCGTGTAAGACGAAAAGCGTTATAAACTCGGATTTATAAACAAATGTTTGACAGGATTTAAAAGTGTCGTCATGTTAACTTTTGCACCTCTGAACGACCTCGTTATAAATCCCAAGACTCAAAACATATTAAAAACATCTAGTATATGTTCAAGTTCAGTGAATTATAGCAATGAAAGATTCATGATTCAATTGGTGGACTCCTACGAAGAAATTCCTACGGTAACCCTTAGTTTTCGGTACTTTTATAAAGGATCCAAGCAAGCATACCAAAATGGTAGGCTATGTTACTGTATTAAGCACTTTTTGGAGGTCCCTAATTGATAAAACAATGTCACAAAATCGGATAATGAGGTTGCCCTTTCGAATGCATGAAAGAAAAAAAGTTTGGCTGCTGATGAACGCTTGCGCACCGCAACAACAGAAGCCTTACGGTGCGCAAGCAACTGCCCAGCGACAGAAAAGTTGCTGTTTTACTGTTACGCGCATGAAACTGATTTTTAACGGTTTTCCTCATATCCCTTGGCCCCTAAACAACCCCTAAACATCTAGGACACATGTTGGGAGGGTATGGTCAGTTGTAGACTCACTTGTCAACACATTGTGGTGTCTTTGTTCACTATATAAAGCACACAAGTGCAACACTTGATCATTCACACCTCAATCAAACTTCTGATCAATTGTGGAGCACAAGAGCACTCTCCAGGCCTTCCTAATCAACCATTAAACACTTGTAAGTCTGCTTGACCCTTCTAAATTAAGTTTAGCTTAGTTATTTAGCTAAAAGTCAAACCATCGTAATTACGGTTTGACTTCGAGATTAGTCAACGATGGCTCAGTCAAATCTCGAATTAAAAGTAGATATAAGTTAGTAATTATGTGGGTAATAAATCCCTAAAAGGGTTCCCCCTGATTACCACTCTAACCAGGTCAAAAGTCGGGTCAAACTTGCTAAGAAAAAGTCAACAGGATACTTAAAATACAATTTATGCATAATTAGCAATATAGATCATATACAACCTGTTTGATCATTGTTATAACTTAGTAATAAGTGTAAGAACATGTCTGAACATGTTCAACCCGACAGTTTCCTGTAAATACCCGGTTCGGAACCGAAAGTCACATAGTTTGACTTTCCCTTTGACCTTCAGTTCTGACCCGTTTAGGCACGTTTTAGAAATGCCTTAGAGCTTTATTTGGACCAGGTTACATGCTAGTATAACCCTCTGTGATTATACACCTCGCATCATTAGTTATCCAATTAATACGCATGATTCCGTTAATTGCTCATATGTTGACCATTATGCCCTTATTACCTTAAAACGTGATTTTTGGAAATGTAAAAGAGTAGAAACCTTAAATACTGATATATAAAATTGTATGCAAAATTTGAGATCAGTTTGAGGTGTAGATTGAGAGTTATGCTCATTATCGCAAATTGAAAGCTTTACGTTAATAAAATGGCGTAATTAGCATATAGCCTACTTAAACATACTTTTTGATATCAAATATTTTTCCCACTGTTGTAATATATTATTTTGGGATTTTTAAGGATTTTTAATTAATTTTAGGCTGAGCATAACTAGTAGTCGTAGGCTTAGTCCGGTAATTGCCGGTTTTGCCCTTACGGGTCATAAAATGAGTTTTATATATCTAAACGACTCCAAACCTTTTGCTACTGATGAGATATGTTAAATAAATTATTTTAAGCCTTCTGGAAGTATAAAAATATCAGCTTTATGTATCGAACCCGTAAACGGCTTTAATCGCCTTTTTAAGTGTTTTTAACGCATAGTATATACTAGAAGTATTTTAAACATACAAGGGTTAATACCTACTGATATTAGAGGCAAATTATAATATTTTAACAGTAAGCAAAGGTTGATAAACGCAGACTTCAGTTTTGAACTTTTCGGCTTATGTGAAATTACCAAAATACCCCTACGGGGCATAGTTTGGTTAAAATTGATAAATTTCACATATGTGCTTTAACCTACTGATATAACTTAGCAAATTATGTATTTTTTCTGATTACATCAGACCTGTAACTCAGGTTGTTACTTAAACTCTTTTATAAACTTTTAAATGACCAAACTACCCCTACGGGGCCTAGTTTGTGTTTAAACACGTTTCGGGCATAATGAAAGACATCTTACTGATGTCACAACATATTTGAGACATAATTAACTTAGGAAACCTGGATATAGCTCTCATGAATACCCGTCACGCTTATTACGCATACGGTTCGGTTTATGTAACAAGTTTACATAAATTAGCCGAAACGGGTCAAACCTTAATGGTTTTATCTCAAAATCCAGAATGTGAATAATAAACCCATATTAAACAAGTCTTCAAACTTGTCGGGTACGAATCACATTCTATCCGGTCTTCGCTTAATCGTGCGTACGAACCGTATCTTGAAACTAGCCGGTCTAAGCTTAAGCTTAATTAAGGGCTCACTAGGATTCTAATAGGTTATTATAAAACCTTCGTTCCAGATTAGGAGGACCAGTAAAAGCTACGTGCATTTTGCTTATTGTGATTTATACTTTGCTCAGGTAAATACTTTTAACTTATTTTCCCTATACGGGCTTGGGTTACGGTATATAGCATACCGCTTGATCGGACATCAAATTCTCCACCGTTGAGTGGGTAGTTGAATAAATTTGATCGGCTTGTTTACAGTCTTGTTACTTAAAGCCTTTGGGGGGTTAATGACCATGTCCCGGATATCCTTGGCATCATTTTACGAAATGGCCACAACTTAAGCGCGGGGTGTAGGCGTACAACCGTCCGTGCACAAAAGAATATTGTGGTGTGTCTATTGATCTTTAACCCGGACAAGATCCGGGCTACTGAACGCACAAGGAACATGTAATTCGTTCACAAGATTATAATATTAAATAATTCTCCCAAGTTAAATAAAATGTTTATGCCACGTGCGTCCAAACCAATTTTCAATCATTTTCCAAAATGAGTCAGTTGAATGTATTTACCAGTGTAAACTGACGTATTTTCTCAAAAAGATTAAATGCAGGTACTAAGCGAAATTGGCTGGGATTTCTCCTTAAGCATCATTAGAAGTCTCGCAAGCTTAAGATGCATGAAGTCTGTTGAACTATTGTCTCATATTTTATTTCGATCCGTTCTGTGGATAAACAATCGAACGTCGTGATACTTGATATTACAATAATTAAATTCGGTTGTATTTTATCTTTTAAATTTGCTTCCGCTGTGCATACTAAATATTGTGTTGTTTGACTATTATGTTGCCAACCACGTCACGATAATCCCCCACCGGTGACACGTGGAAATCGGGGTGTGACAATAACCAAAAGGACCTTTTCACCTCTTGGGACAATTAGTTTTAGATAACCTATAAAACTAAGTTTGTCGCGACTTGGAATAACTAATTTTAAGTTAATAGAAAACTATTAAATTGATCGTTTTGGAAAATAAAATTAATTTAATTTTGCAAAACTTAATTGGTTATTATTTGTTTCAAAACCAACCTTTGTTTTATAACAAAACTTTAACAAGTTGTAAAAACAATTTAGAACTTGTTTTAATGTGATTGTTTTTAATATTTTAAAACTCCTTTTAAAAACATGTTGGTATTTAGGTTGGTTACGTTATAACAATTTATAAGATAAAAGCAACCGCAATAGCAAGATAAATATGTAAATCCATATGGCCAAAATTGTTCGATCTTGCTAGAGCCTAATAGCAAGATCAAACGGGTCACGGGGTCACAACACACAAACAACCACAAGGATGGACTTGAGTGCATCTTGTTGTCTTGAGCAACTCCCACTAACTCCAAGACTCCTCTTGGCATTCAGTTTTGCTTCGGGCTTGCTTCGGGTCTTCGTATCAACAATATTTAACAAGTAAATACAACAAAAACAAAAACCCTATCTATTACAACTTTGAACCACAAGACGGGCCAAAACCATAAACTAATCTATTACAACTTTGAACCATCTCGGTGGCCAAAAAATAATAATTACAAAACCGAATAAAATATACAACCACAAAAAAAAGGTTGGGCCGGATTTACACATCGCACAACAATCACAAAATAAACCGGGCAATGTTTTGGTCAAGCAAAACAAATAAAATATTGACCAAAATAAAAGTGCCCTTAAAAATACTTAGATCATAAACTTTAAATAAATAAAGTTTGTGCTCTAACTCCGGTTAAAAGACCGGTACCGACTCGTATGTTGTAACCAAGGCTCTGATACCACTGTTGGGTTTTCGTGATGATCGGTTAAAATTTTATTTATCAAAAACCCGGTTCAATAAATAATAGTTAATTAATTAAACGAGTTAATTAATAAAAACGCAGCGGAAATAAAAACAAGTGATCAACAAAACGAAAACCGACAGGATCCGGTTACATGCAAATACGAGCACAGTAAAATATATTTAACTACCGATGAGAAAGATATACCTCGGTTAATGACTAACCGGTCGAGACACCGAGGTTCAACGAACAAGTGCTAGTAAACGAACCAACGAAACGCGTCGAACGAGGCGGCGCCAAGCGGCGGCAGCCAGCAGCGCAACGGCGACAGACGGCGGCGGCAACCGGCGATAGTCAGCCGCGGCGGCGGCAGGTGGCGGAGACGGAGGTGGCCAGAGGGCGTGCGGCGGCGGCGACAGCGGCGGTTCTGCCCGGCGGCGGCAGCGGCGCGCGGCGGTTCTGGCCGGTGGTGTTTGGGTGTTGGTGAGACTTGAGAGCATTTTTGGTGTTCTCTCATCTCTTCATTTTGTTCATCATCTCCCAACAATACAAGACCCAAAATATATATATAGACCATGGACAACTTGCATGCTCGCCAAGTGTCAAGACATGCAAAATTGCATGTGTTTTGATTGGCCACAAGTTAGGTGGATGACAAGTGGCGTAGTGTGAGAATACCCGTGTCACCCGGTCCATGTACCCGTCTCTCAGTTAATACCCGCTTATGATTATGATTTGTCTCGTATAATGTTCGTAATTACCAGTTAAACAGGTTAAGTGGATTTTTAGTTCGTTGCCCAAGGTGTAACTCTTACGGGTCAAGACCCGGTCGGCAGCGTTGACTTATCGAACCGGACATAATTTCCAACAGTAACAAAGTTGGTCAATGTGTTATTAAAGTTTTACTTTCATCATTAAGTGAACACGAACAACATGACTGAGCCACACTCATTGATGTGGCTCGATCAACATGCAAACGAGTGAAGTTAAAGAGGAAGAGTATATTTGAGATGGTAATACCCGATTGCTTACAAGACCACAGAGGAGTTACATGAATAATGGGCATGTAAAAAGAGGATGCACATTGAATACCATCTAAGGGACCAAACCCTCAACAACTCAAATCAACAAGGAAGATGTACAACTGTACAAGGCATAGATACAAAGACACGAGGCCCATTCACGTTGATGAGACATGTTGTAAATGTATCATATCCGCTTGATCTTTCACACAGGCTTTCTAAATCCGTATTAAGACGCGAAAAACCCGAGAGAAAAGTTGTCTAACAGGGCACTAACAACCTTTGTGACCAACAAAAATTCAAATAAATCTTATCTAATTAGGCGATACGGAGGCATGGTGTGCCACTAGTTGTTCAAGCGCTAAAACTTTCCTGTCACGAAAGCCATAAACACTTTGTAACTATTTACATCTGAGATCAAGAAGTATAATTTAAACACGATCTAATAAAAACATCACTGCGCCACACCATGACTCACTTAGTTCAAATTTTGCAAAGTTCACAAGTCTAGCATCTGTAACAAATTGCCTTGTTTCAGCGAATGTTAATGGTTTGGATCTCTTATTGGCTACCCAATTAAACTTACTTTCATTATCTACTTAGACCACACGGTGTGGAGGGGCGTTATTCGACATGTGGACGTCATGTCAGCGCGCATCAGAATAGTGACGTGGTGAAAAGGGGGGGGGGTGTGGGAAGGGGCGTGCGTGGAAGAGGGGCGTAATTTGACACATGACACATATTTAATATTATTATTTTCTATTTAAAAATTATATAAAATCAATTAAATCTAGGGTAAATTACTTTTTGAGTCCATGTGTTATAGTGGTTTTAACCACTTGAGTCCAAGATCAAAAAGTTTAACGCCCTGAGTCCTTATAGCCACTTTTCTTAACCATTTGAGTCCAAATTTTTAACCCTGTTTGAATATTCTGTTAGTTCTAATGAAAAGACTAAAATACCCCTGTATAATATATATAAATATCAAACCTTATCTCACTTTCACAAACACTCAAACCCACTCATCAGTCAGTCAGTCTCAGTCTCTCTTTCTCTCTCTCTCTCTCTATAAACACCCCCAAGAACCACCCTAACCATCACACACCACCACCGTACAACACCTTATCATGGCAACCACAACCACCTCACCTGCAGGTTGCAACCATACACCACCATCACCACAATAAACCACCTTCGGTCCCACCTTCGAAAGTACCATCACCATTATAAACCACCGCCATACACCACCTTCGACACCACCACTGAAACCGTAAAACCGCTGCTACTGAAACCCTAAACCGACACTTTCAAAATGTGTCATCTTGATTGCAAAACACCAAACGCTCGTAATACTCGCAGTCTGACGAGAATAGAATTAAATTCAAGTCCAGACGACGACGAAGAAGAAAAATTGGAGCCTTCCATTTTTCTACAATTATATAAAATTTGGGTGAGAAATGGAAAGTGATGAAGTGTGTGGTTTTGTAAAAAAATGGTGTGAAATATGTTAGTATATATAGGTTTTTTTTCTTTACAGTTTTTTAGGGTCAAATTGGCCGTTGAACGGCGAGTTTAAAGCACCCAACCACACGCGTCCACATTGTCCACTGTTTGCAAGATGCAGGGGACGGTGTGAGAGTGTGGGCGTTGATTGGCAAAAACGTCGAGAAAGAACGCCTAAAAATTATAATCTAATCGTCACACTTTTATACATAAACATTCGCATCATACCATTACACTATTTCCCACTCGAATCCCAGAGTACACGCAATGGACGGAGGAACGCAACCGCTGCTGCAGCGGCGACCACCGGTGGAACCACCACAAGGAAATGGAGATTTCACCGCCATTCTCACCGTTCTATTTGGCTTCATTGTTATCGTCGCCATGGTAAACGCACTTACACATGTTATAGTTGATACATCATAACTTCATATGCATACACAACCGCTACAGTATGTTTATTCATATCTTATATTAACGATTACATCTGTATATTAATTTTTATTTAATTCTTTAATACTTAGGGTTTTACTACTGTTAGTGCTTGTTTGAATTTGAAAATCACTGTAGACGGTGAGTAAATTGATGCTCTGTTGTCTTTGATTACATGTGTTGAAATTGATGGTTCATGTGCACACGCAATCGCTACAGTAGGTTTATTTATGTCTTCTGTTAACGGTTACATCTGTGTGTTAGTTTTTGATTTAGTGAAGGATTTTGTTTGGTTAATGGATCATTAATACTTAGGGTTTTCCTACTGTTAGTGCTTGTTTGGATTTGAACATCTTTGTAGGCATTTTGCGATCGGTGTACGATTGAGTAAATTGATGCCTAGTTGTACTTGATCATTCGATGTGTAGGATCAGATTGAGAGGCAATGTGTAATGTTCTATTTTGCAAACTTATTCTTGGAGATCCTAGGGTTTGGGTGTCAATATGTCTTGCGAGTTAATTTAACTTCTTAATATAACGATACAATAATCATTTTAGGTCTTTAGAGTCAGATGAATTCATGCTGGTTTTTGAGTTGTAGGATAGCTCCATAGGTTGTAAACGCTAGATACAATAGCCAGATACAGTAGTATAGTTTTTAAGTATTTGGATTTTGCAAACATACATCCTGAAGTTGAGTGTATTCTAAGGTTGTACTTGAGGAAGGGTGTGGTCCAGTGGGTTTGTTAAATGTATCTTCTCAGCTAGAGGAAACACCAACAAAGATGGTCAAACATAAGTTTTTCGTATTTTGGCGTTAAGAGGCTAGCTGTTGTATTCTTGAAATATGTTCACCTTTCAGGCTTGCTGTTGTATTTTTGATTCAGTGAAGGATCTGTTTGGTTCAGTGATTCGTTAATTCACAGGGCTTTGCTACTGTTGGTGCATTTTTGGATTTGAATATCATTGTAGACGTTTCGCAATCGGTGTACGTTTGAGCAAATTAATGCCTATATGGTTCATATTCACACACAACCGCCACAGTATGTTTATCCATGTCTTCTGTTAACGATTACGTCTGTGTATTAATTTTTTCATTTAGTGAAGGATTTTGTTTACTTAACGGATCATAAATTCTTACGGCTTTATTACTGCTGGTGCTTGTTTGTATTTGAAAATCGTTGTAGACGTTTCGCAATCGGTGTATGTTTGAGTAATTTGATACCTGATTGTATTTGATCATTGATGTAGGATCAGAATTCTCATGATATTGTTCTGTTTTTGATTTCTGAGACTGGGATGGAATGTGTAATGTTTCATTTGGAAGTTGGAACTCATTCTTGGAACTCACTTCTGAATATAATGATATGGTACTCAATTTAGGTATCAGAATCCGATATATTATACTCACTTTTGAGTTGTAGGTATTGAATACAATAGCCAGATACATTAGTAGAGTTTATATGTATAAGGATTTTGCAAAGATATTTCTTGAAGCTGAATGTATTCTAAGTTGGTACTTGAGGAAGAGTGTGGTCTAGTGAGTTCGTAAAATGTATCTTCTCATCTAGAGGAAACATCAACAAAGAGGCTTGCTGTAGTATACTTGAACTATGTGTACCTTTCAGGCAGTGTGACTGCAGAGAAATTACAATTCATCATTTATAACTTGGTTTTAAAAAGCTGGAGGCGCTCCGAGGCATTTAGTGATTTAGGTTCCAAAAGTTGAGCTGCGAGGCGTGCATCTATGTACAACCAAACAAGCTTTATTTACAAACAGAAGTTGTGTCTCTCTCATATGTTTTACATATTAACCTATTTATCTTGCGTCTTTTTGGCTCTTATATTAATAGGTTCTGATTCCATCTTCATCACCAACCCTGAAGAACAGCTTAACGATACTGCATCAAGTTCCTGAAGGTCATGTTGGGGTTTACTGGATGGGAGGTGCCCTCCAGAAGACAACTACAACTCCAGGTCTGTTTTATATTATGAAGCAACCACAAACTTCTTTTTCTGAACATGTTGGATTTTACTATTTTAGGTTTTCATCTGAAATTACCTCTAATAACCCATTACGAGCCTGTTCAGGTGACCCTTCAAACTGATACGGTAAGTAATTATTATATATGCTGAAGAACAGTTAAATTTGGCCCTTTTAGTGAAGATGAATTTTGTCTATAATGATAATGATGATGATAATGTATAGGTGAGGGATATCCCTTGTGGGACCAAAGGGGGTGTTATGATCAACTTTGACAGAATAGAGGTAAACATAAATATATACCATTAGTTCCCGATACAATTATACAAATGCTTTATTATTATCATTTATAGATTCATAGTTCTATATATGTTTTTTTCTTTCTTCCGACAGGTTGTCAACCGCCTAAAAAAGGAATCTGTGTATGATACCCTTCTCAACTATGGCGTAGAGTATGACCATACTTGGATATATGATAAAATCCATCACGAGATCAATCAATTCTGTAGTGTTCACTCCCTTCAAGATGTTTATATCGACATGTTTGATCAGGTATAAAACATGATTTTTTTTTAATCCTTTAAAGTTTAAACTAAATGCTGAAAGTTAACTCATAGTCTTTAGGTAGAGGATATGCTTATGTTATATCTTATTCATACTGTAAATGAACCGAATGAATGCGAACAGAGGCATGTTCGTGTTCGTTCATTTAACTTTAACCGAACACGAACATATAATCGAACACATTTTTTTGTTCATGTTTGTTTATCAAGAAAATTGACGTGTTCGTGTTCGTGTTCGTTTATTAAGAAAATTGACATGTTCGTGCTCGTTTATGTTCTTTCTCTTTAAACCTAAACGAACAGTTCACGAACGTAAACGAACATAAACAAACAGTTCATTAACGTAAACGGACATAATTTAACAAATAATAAACAACACAAATGAACATAATTGAACAAACATAAATGAACATAATTGACTAAACATAAACGAACATAAAGTAATTTTTTATATAAATTAGTGATTAATTACGATAAATTCCATTGCAAAACCCTTTTTTATTACTAGGAAGCTCATTTACCAATTAGTTATATTTATATAAGTAGTTAGAAAGTTCCTTTTATGTTTAATATTCATATAAATATAACTACTTATATATTTAAATTGAAACGAACATAAACAAATGTAAATACACGAACAAAACGTGTGTTCATGTTCGTTCGTTTAATTAAATGAACAAAAAATTGTGTACATATTCGTTTATTCGAACTTAAACGAACTTCCCGCCGCACAAGTTCACGAACAATTATTTTACGAATTTTGTGAAAATAATGTTGAAAGAGGGGGATGGTTAATCATGCATCATGTGGTGGTGTTGATAGCCGAAAGACAAGGGAGTACATGCCGAGTGTTATGTGCCTTATGTCCAAGGCTTGATATAAAATTACCATCGAGCCGGGGGTCTCACTCGAAGCAGCCTCTCTATTCCCACGGGGTAGAGGTAAGGTTGTCTACATCTTACCCTCCTCAGACCCTACCTTAGCTTTGCTATTGGTGGGATTTACTGAGTATGATGATGATGATGATGATGATGATGACGACAGGCCTACTTGTACAGGAATACTCATCTGAAGAGGCATATCTATATTTAACATACGTGTACTTTCTTTGCTTTTATAAAAGGTCGGAATGTAACATTTCAGATCGATGAAACAATGAAAGATGCCCTTCAAGCTGACTGTACACGTTATGCACCAGGCATTGAAATTATCAGTGTCCGTGTCACAAAGCCTAGCATCCCAGAAAGTGTAAGGAGAAATTTTGAACAGATGGAAGATGAACGCACCAAGGTTTGACTTTGACCACTTGTCAATTGTCCAATATACCCTTAAAATAACAGGATTCGTAAATTTCATGAGTTAGGACCGGCTCATATATAGGTATTGGTATCAGTAGAAAGGCAGAGAGTTGCTGAGAAAGAGGCGGAGACGCAAAAGAAGATAGCTATCACAGAAGCCGAAAAGAATGCTTACGTCAGCAAAATTGTAATGGAACAGAAGTTGATGGAAAAAGATAGTTTAAGAAAGCAAGAAGAAATTTCTAATGCAATGTATATCGCTCGAGAAAAGAGCTTGGCTGATGCCAAATATTACCAGTGAGTTTATCTTGTTCTTTTCTTATTTATTTCTGAATATTAATTGCTGGAAAGTGTTTTGAGTTAGCGGTATTCTTTCTTATTGAATTCAGGACCATGAAAGAGGCTGAAGCAAATAAGTTGAAGCTTACACCTCAGTTTCTGGAGCTTAAATTTATCGAGGCGATTTCCAACAACACCAAAATGTTCTTCGGAAACAAGGTTATTTATTATTCCCCCTCTTTTAGTCTCTTATACATAGCATACAGCCGTTGTGTTATGTTCTCACGTTATATGCATAACTGGGCGGTTTGATTGTAAATGACAAAATGGCTCTTATGATGGCAAAACTGGTGGGTTGGTAAGAGGTCAAAACGGGTTTGGGTCAAAACAGGTAACATTTGGTGCTGGTCAAAACTGGTCAGTTCAGGATCACCCAAAAAACAAGATATAATTAATTAATAAAACAACACTCGACTTTTGCAAGTAAATAAGTAACAATAATTATACATCAGAGAAAAATCAGTTAACTTATTAGTGGATAAGGGTTCAATTTCATATATAAATTTCGGTTAAGTAAATTATAAATACCAAAAAAAAAGTATTATATTGTATTACCATATCATATTGTAAATGTAAACGATACAGATACCGAATATGGTGATGGATCAAAGGCTACTTGGGAACTTTTTGCAAGATTTGGAAGGAAGAAGGAACTTGGAAGCATAGGTTGTGGTTTTGTTAATCATGCGGATTGTCATTTTCGAGGTCTGGAATGAAACTCATCTTTCGAACCCGGATTCTTTTATTGAAATCAGACCGTATGAATATTAGTTTGCTTTGGTCATTATAAATATTTTCTTGTGGTCATTATAAATTTTTTCTTGTGGTACGCAAGCGCACCAACAACAGTGGTTTAAAAAACGCTGCCACCTAAACTACCCAACAATGTTGGAGAATTTTAATCTACAATGACCATGTTTCCAGTGAACTTGGTACAATAAAATGAACATGTGAAAAAGAAAATGTGCCTAAGCAATCTAAATGAATTGTAGCTATGCACTACATTTTAATATAACTAGTAGGTCCTGACTGTTGCGGGTCCAGTTTTAAACATTGAAAAGCATATAAAGAAATATAGAAAAACTTTTAGTGATGCGTCTATGTGTATTGTTAATTGTATTTAACATTGATAAGTGATGCTTCTCTGTGTACTGTTAATAAAACTATATGTACCATTAATACAAATTATCATAAAAAAAAAACCTTAAAAAATATTTATTTAGTCAAGTAAAAGGGTAAATTACACTTTTCGTCCTTTATGTTAGTAACAGATTGCAACGGATATGCTTTTCACAACTCGTTACACTCTACGTCCTTTAGCATTAACCTGGTTAAATTTTTTAGTTAAATATGGCATTTGCTTTGCACATGAAGGTATGTTAATAATTTTACAAGAATATTTATATTATATCTTCTTTTTTTCTTTCATCCACACAACCCTTTTCTCTCTCTTCTCTAATGTCTCTCTCTAGAAAATGCCGGCCACCACCTTTGGTGGTGGAGCTGTCACGGCCACCGCCCCGGTTTGACCCGGTCTAGGAGCCGCGGGACAGGAACCCGTGGTAATTATTAATTGAGTTGACAGCGGAAGATTTTACAGGATCTTTGTAAAACTTGAAATGCCCGATTATTTTATTTCATAATTCGGGATAAACCCCCGTAATTTACAATAGAGGAATTTCATAAGGAAATTCCCTGATTTACAAAACATGTTTATTTATTTAATTGAGCCACTACTTCAAGCTTTGTTAGTGCTCCGTAGCACTTTTCCTTGGTTCACAGTAGTCACCTGAAACATGTTTTGAAAATATTTTATCAGCGGGGAAATACTGGCGAGTCACTCTAATTTAATAAAATGACAAATAGTTATAAATTACAGCATAAGAGCGATTACAATGGCTTTTATCTTATTTTTATCTGGCGCCGTGTCACCTCCTGGTGACGATGGTCATACCACTATTGGGTCTTTCCCCAAGTAGTGATGATTATCACTGTTAGGATTTATTAGCCTAACTGTGAGAAATTAGTAATGTGCACAATACCCCACTAGCCAGTGATTCAAGATAACCACGACTTAATCCCTGTAATTATAACTTTTTAAAATAATTGGAGTATTGTAAAATACATTTGATAAAAGAGAATGACTCACATTGCAGATTTAAACGGGCAGAGTTTAGCCTACTGATTAGCCTTGTAACCTAATTTAAATAACAATACACACGAACTAGGTCAGTAACTAATACAACAATTACGATAACTCACGAGATTAAAACCCTCACAACGAATGACAAAGTGCAATACTTAAACATCCATCGAATTCACGAAGAATGACAAAGTATAGTCCTTATTTGGGCAGCACTTAAACATCCATTGGATAGTTTTCAATCGATCGGACATTAAATCGTAGCAGCGATCGAGTTAATACCCTGTATCGTAGCAGCGCCTCACTACCTTAATTTTCGAAATTGAGCAGTAGTACTTCGTTTTTGAAAGTTGTTTTCGACACAGATGAACAGGCCATGATCCAAGCAATTTATAGCTGAAATATGGGTTTTACGCGGCCCGCGTAAACCCATACTTAACACTTACGCGGCCCGCGAGGGCCTCCTAATCGTAGACTAGGGCTAGCGTGTCACACCTAGGCTTGCCACGTGTGTGATACGTGGCCCTGAACGCTTATCCGGTCAAATGTTGAGTTGACGCGGCCCGCGTAAGGGTTCGCTTATCCTTTACGCGGCCCGCCTGAAGACCAGATTTCTTGTTTTCTTGGTTTTTGATATGGATTAGGGTTTCAGGGGTCCGGGTTTTCACTTACGGGTCGTTTTAGGACATTTTTGAAGGTCCTTACAGGAGCCACGGCGGCAGCGCGACACGGTGGTGGTCCCGGCTAGCGAGTGTGGTGACGCCAGGCCGTGAGGGGCAGTGGTGCGTCCCACGTTCTCCTCTGTATCATCTCTAGTGGATGATGGAGGTGGAGGTGTGGTAGATTTGGGTTTTTGTTGGTGGGTGAGCGTGATTTCCTCTGTATCATCTCTGTTTCCATTATCTTTTTTAATAAGAATCCATACTCATATAAATCTCGCAATGGAGCACTTTTTACATGGCACACAATCATTCATACCCATATATTTTAATTTAATTTAAATTCAGGGTTTTTTTATATAGGCAATGTTGGGACAATCATTAATACCCATTTGTTTGTTTAATTTATAATCGTGTAGTTGATGATTTGAACAGGGGGAATGGATTGAAGTTAGTGTTTTGGTTAATTTGGGGATTAATGCATACATTTTGAATGAAGGTTTTGGATGATGGAGTGGTGGTATAGCAGATCAGGACGGTGGTGTGGTGGTGGTGGTTGGAGGGAGAGAAGGGGGGAGAGAACAGAGACTGAGATTGAGAGATTGGGGGTTATTTATTTTTTTCAATATATTTTAAATATATTAGTAAGATTACTAACCTACCCTCATCTGCAAAGAAAATGACATACTTAACTGAAAATTATAACCAGGTTAGTGATAAAGGATATAACGTGTAATGGTTTTTATAAAGAAATGATTGTGACTGTAATTATTGAAGTTAAAGTGCATCCATTGCAATCTAATACATACATAAAGGACGAAAAGTGTAATTTACCCTAAGTAAAACATACATTTAAATAATTATTTAGGGGCTATTTGGCAACTTCTAAATGATTAAGTGCAAAACCATTAAGTGCTAAACTAATAAGAGTCAGTATAATGCTTAACCATTCAGAGGCAAATCTCTGACCAATTCAGATAAGAGGTCTTAACCATTCGGACTCACTATAATTGTTAACCATCCAAAGGCAAATGTCTAAATCATTCAGACATCTGCTCGCGAAACAAACAGTCTGGCCCATTAAGAGTCTCATTAAGAGGTAAACAAACAGCCCTTAAATAAAATAAAGAATACTTTTACGATAATAAAACTTAAAATTCAATCTATTATATAATAACGATAGAAAATAGAGTACATTGGGTTTCATCAATTCTGCACTTGCCTCATTTTAACTCTCAACTACCCTGAATACACGATTTAACGTGCTAAAATGTCATACATTAGAAACATATATCAGCGTCCGGCTGTCAAGTCTTGTTTGAAAGTCCGGAATTGCAGACACCATTTTCGGACTAAATGTAGGCCCCCATTAAATTCTATGATTAAAACTAAAAAAATCACACCAAATTTTTTTTTTTTAAACTCATATTAAACATAAGATTAAAAAAAACCTACCTAATATTTATTAAAGAGTAAAATGCTCGGTTAGTCCCTGTGGTTTGGTAAAATTTCACCCTTAATCCCCAACTTTTGAAAATTACACCCGTGCTCCCTGTGGTTTGACAGTTTGTTACTCGGATAGTCCCTAGAGTGGATGTTCGTTAGTTTCGTCGTTAAGTCCACTTGAAATGACTAAAAAAATGCCCTTACTCAAGAAAAAAAAAATCTTTTTGTTTATTTGTGGGGCCCACATACCACCAGCTCGTCCTTAACCTCCACCCATCAGCTTCCACCACCATTAACAACCGTGCTCCCATCAGATCAAAATAGAGAGAGAGAAATCACGAGAGAGAGAGAGAGAGAGAGAGAGAGGAGCCGGTGATATTGGTAAGGAAAGGGATGTGCATCGCCTTGACGCGTTCAACTGCTAAAGTAAGGAAAGGGATTCCATCGGAGATGTCAGACTCGTATCTGGTCGGATTAGGGTTTCGTTGTTTGGTTGTGATCAGAAATAACAATTATGGTTAATGTTCCAGCGATGGGGAGATATTGGTGATATTGCAGGTTGACAACTACGACAACGACCATCTGAAATTAGGTTTTTGTGGTGGGGGTCGACACTACCTTCCACCACCACCGTTACAACCACCTCCTACCACAACTACCACCGTTTACCACATCCCCTTCTCCACCACCGTCATCCACCTCCCCTTCCCTACCTTCGCCACCCACCTCCACTACCGTATAGAAGAGATAAGTGGGGTGGAACCTAAACAATGCAGATTCATTGTCTTATCTTGTTGTGTGTCATCGTTAACCACCAGGTACCACCACCGCTTTGTTTGTAGCCCCAAATAGATATGATTTTTAAAATTAGGGTTTGGTTGGTTTGATTTTATGGAAGGAAACAGAGATTCTTTGTCGGTTTGATGGTGGTTGGTATTGTGGCGCTGGTGTAACACCTCGAAAATTTACGTCCTATAATGTGTTGACACGTGTCATAGGTTTGAACGTGTGTAAGAATGTTCTTGAAGGACTAAAGTTGACACTCATAGAAACTATGTAAATATAAGGGTTCAAAGTGTCAACAATGAATAAATATACTTTACAATAACCCTACATGATGTTTATAATCTTAAACGAATGGATCATGGATCATACGAAGCGAATTGTGAAAGAAAGTGAGAGATTACAAACTACAGGGGTTAAATGTGTCAACATGTTTAAGATATACCTCTGAGTGACCTTTTAGCAAACCCGAAGCCTTGTAACGATTAATTATGCTCACTAGAATGCACCATAAAAATTTCATAAAGTTTCGTTATCGTATGAGCAAGTTGTGATCAAATTCGTGTGTGAGGGTTAGAATCGTCAACATTGAAAATTAGGGCTTTTCGGGTGATCACAAAGTTACCCGAGGACTTGACAAAGATGGTATAAGCCTTAAAGCCCCATATGTCAAATATAAAGTCTTAAAATGCAAGAATTACATTGAAAGCGACGTTTAGAAGGATCAGGGACTGAAATGCAATTAAATGAAAATTTGTTTGGCAGGTCACCAGGGGCTCGCGTAGCGCGAGCACTAAACACCCTGGCAGTCGCGCTACGCGACTGCCTTGTCTGATCAGAATAAATGCACAGATGTCCTGCAGCCCTCTTAACCGACTTTGAACACTAGTTTTGCATACCATGGGCTGCCTAGGCTTGTTTTTAGTCCTTAGGGGCACATGTAATTGATCAAGGGACATGTATAGACTTAATTGGCATCATCTTGGGTGATTAAAGGCACTATATAAAGAAGTCTATTGTTGCAACTTTCATACATTCATGCACAACTTCATCTCTGAGCATTCCTGGAGCACAAGGACCATCATCAAGCTTTCCAAATCGTTCATAAGACTTGTGTAAGTACCCTTGACCCTTCTTAATCAAGTTTTGATTAGTATTTAGCTTAAAAGTCAAACCGTCGTAATTACGGTTTGACTTAGCGATAAAACACAAACGGTCCAGTGTTTTGCCGAAATGAAAGTTGTTATAAGTTGGTAATTATGTGGGCTTTAAACCCTTAAAAGGGCACTCACTGATTCCAATCCTAACTAGGTCGTTTGTCGAGTCAACGGTAATTAGAAAAAGTCAACAGAATCATTAAACGCTAAATTAGCGATATAGAAGGTGTGTAACCTGTTTTATCATTCATATAACTTGGTAATAAGTGCACGGACTTGTCTAAGCTTGTTTGATTCGACAACTTTCTGTTTTGAACCGATTCGGAACCAAGACGCAAAAGTTTGACTTTTGCTTTGACTTCAGTTCTGACCCGGTTTTGATAGGTTTAGACATGCCTTAAAGTTCCATTAGGACCTAGTTACATGTGTGTATAACCCTCTGCGTTTATACCACTTAAATCCTTAATTGTCCGACGTTTCCGTTAATCGCCTAAATATTGACCGTAATGCCCTTATGACCATACAACGAGAATTTTGGAAATGTGAAAGTACAATAATCTTTTTTACTGTTTATAAAACATGTCCCTAAATTTTCACATCAGTTGGAGGTCTAGATTAGGAGTTATGCTTAATGACGTTATTAGAATGCTTCTTGGTAATTAAACGGCGTCATTAGCGTAAAGCCTATCTAAACCCAATTTTTGACACCAAACCTTTTACCCACTGATTTAATATAATATTTTGGGATTTTTGAAGATTTTTAATTATTTTTAAACTGATCATAAGCTAGGATTATCGCCTTAATTCGGTAAATACCGAATATACCCTTTTCGGCCATAAAATGAGTTTTACAAATCCTTTTGACGCCAATCCAATTGCTACTGATTTTAAATAATAAATGAAGTATTTTGAAGCTGTTAAATTGATCAGAAAACTCAGAATCTTATTTTAACCCGTTAATCGCTTAAAACGACGTTATACGCGTATTAAACGCATAGTACGGGTTTAAAACCATTTTGCCACCTAAGACTTAACATCAACGGATATAACCTGTTAAGTTAAGTTGTTTTACTGATAAAATCAGACCCGGATCACAGAAGCTTAATAAATCCTTTTTATAATCTTTAAAATAACCAAAATACCCCTACGGGGCTTAATATGTGATTAAATTCGTTATGGGCATAATGGGAGATATCCTACTGATATCACAACATATTTAAGGCATGTTAACTTAGGAAACCTGTTTAGGACTCTTATGGTTACCCGTTACGCTTCATACGCGTTCGGTACGGTTTATGTAACTAGTTTACATAAATTAGCCGAAACGGGTCAAACCTTATCGGTTTTATCTCAAAATCCAGAATGTGTATAATATACCCATATTAAGCAAGTCTTCAAACTTGTCGGGTCTAAATCACATTCTATCCGGTCTTCGCTTAATCGTGCGTACGAACCGTATCTTTAAAACTAACCGGTCTAAGCTTAAGCTTAACTAAAGACCCGTTAGGATTCTAATAGGTTATTATAAACCTTCGTTCCAGATTAGGAGAACCGGTAAAAGATACTTGCACTCGCTGATTTTGATTTATACTTGCTCAGGTAAATACTTTTAACTTATTTTCCCTATACGGGCTTGGGGTACGTAATATAAAATACCGCTTGGTCGGGCATTGAATCTTTAATTGTATGATGGTTAAAGTATTGAGATGTCTCGTTTAATTTGTTTTGTTTGCTTAAAGCCTTTGGGGGGTTAATGACCATGTCCCGGATATCCCTGGCATCATTTTACGAAATGGCCACGACCTTAGCACACAGGTGTAGGCGTACACCTGTCAGTGTCTCATTTAAATAATGTGGTGTGTCTATTGATCTTTAACCCGGCTCGATCCGGGCTACTGAACGCATAAGTAACATGTAAATCCTTTACAAGCATTATATTCAAATAATTATCCCAAGTTATAAAATATTATTTGTGCCTTGTGCCTTAAATGCATTTTTTTAAACTCTTTTCAAAATGAGTCGGTTGATTGTATTTACCAGTGTAAACTGACGTATTTTCTCAAAAAGGTTAAGTGCAGGTACTACGCGTAATAGGCTGGCTTTTCTCCTAACATCCACAATAAGTCTCGCAAGCTTGGATGTCATAGACTGTTGAACATTGTTTCCTTTTATTTTGATCTACCTGTGGATTTATATTCGACTACTTGTGATACTTAATATTACAATATTGTTTGGTTGAAATGAATCTATACTTTGCTTCCGCTGTGCATTTAAATATTGTGTTGTTTGACTATTATGTTGCCAACCACGTCACGATACTCCCCCACCGGGCCCACCGGTGACACGTGGAAATCGGGGTGTGACAGCTGGGGATGGTGACAGCTGGTGGTTGCATTGGTTATGGGGGTGGAGGCCGTGGTGATGGCAGTGTATGATGGAGGTGGTGGTGATGTGGGATGTAGGATGCACAACTATTGGGTTTTATGTACAGACAAGAAATTTTTCAAAGGCTTTATTCGTTATGTGTGTGTATAGGGGTAATTTTGTCATTTAACATAGATTTAACGGAGAAAACTAACGGACATCTACTCCAAGGACTATCCGAGTAACATACTGTCAAACCACAGGGAGCACGGGTGTAATTTCCAAAAGTTGGGGACTAAGGGTGAAATTTTACCAAACCACAGGGACTATCCGTGCATTTTACTCTTTATTAAAACATAAAAAACTAAATAATTAAACATAAAATGTTAAACATAACTAAAGATGTTCAATTGAATCAAACGAGCAATCTGAGTCCGTTGAGTGCTTGTCTTCCCATGGGTTAGGGAACCTTAAACACTCGAAGTCAGATTCATTGACGTTCATGTCCTCTAGATGTGGTATGTATTCCTCTTTGGGGTTAGTTACGTACCTGTCATCTGAATTAGGGACATATTGTTAGCACTTGGTTATATAACCAGTTCAATTCTTTGTCTGTCGATTCCACTACTCAATTGTTAGTTGGCTAAACTGTCGATTCCCACTCCTCAATTGTTAGATGGCTAAACTGTTGCTCGTAGCGGCCTCTCAATGGATTGGATTATGATCCGATCTATTAATGATCCAACTTAAATGGATCATGATTTGATCCATGATCCAACTAATGGATCGTGATCCAATCCATATCCAAATAATTTTAAATGGATGGATCACTATCCGGATCGATCCATATTAAAAAAATTAATAAAAAACTCTAAAAAAAATAAAAAAAATCACAAAAAATCAAAAAAATTCTAAAAAAATAAAAAAAAAAATCGTAAAAAATTCAAAACTGGACGAGACGTCGCGACGGAGGTTGTAGTAGTTTTTCAGGCGGAACACAAGCGCCAAAAGAAGTGATTTAACTGGAACAAGGTTGTACCACGTCTTATGGGAGTTGTACGGTGGAGATAATCTTGTGGTGTTAACAATTAGTGATGAGAAGTCAGTCATAGTTTAGTCTGTATTAAATGTCTCGACACCAAGGAACTGGTGATTTTAGATTTCTGCTGTTGGTGGTTCCTTTGTCAGGCTTTCTTGATCATAATGTTTGCCGACCACACCGTGCTCTCACTCAGGTTTTGTTCACTGTTAAGCTGGTTTTGATATGAACATGACAAGACCAGTCCAGTCCTTGGTAGATAAGAATATATTTTCAACGTATAAGAGCTTTTCCAATGGTCCCTTTGACCGGTGGTTAATTAAGGGGTGTCATGGTTACCAGCTCCTTGATAAGGTTGAGTTTGCTTTAATTGAACTTGTTGGTCATATACATATCTGGATGGATTACTTGACAACGTATAGATTTAGTATTATTAAAACTAGTAGTGATACAATTTATGTAGCATTTTAATAGCAGGGTTTACTCCTGCTTTGTCAGTCGGTATGCACTCTTGTCTAGCATTTATTTTGTAACTTTTTAAAACTCTTTTCAGCAATTTATTTATGTTTTATAAAGTATTTTATTGTAAACTATTAATGGGTTTTAAGGTTTTTTTTTTTTTTTTTTTTTGTAACGATCTGAAAGTAGCAGCCATAATTTAAAATTAGAAGCCGTAATTTACCTTAGACGGAGGTCGGAACTTGCGATGGACAAGGACTGGACGAGACGCCGCGACGGAGGTCGGAATCGGCGACGCCGTGAAGGAGGTGGACGGAGGTTGCGAACTTGCGTTGAAAGAGGACTGGATGCTAATTGGAAATGAGTCGAATTTGAGTGATCCAAATAAACAAAATAAAGGAAAGGTGTATTCAACTAAACTATAATTAAAAAACTTCAAAATTTATTACAGAAAACCTTTTCTACCCATACTTGGTAGTTGGAACATGCTATTTGTAAAAATATGTCAAGTTTCCCAAAAATCAGATTGGATATTCAAAAAAGATGATCTCATATCCAAAAGAGTACTTACGAAAGCCACTACCGAGAAGCTTGCAAAATAAAATGAACTGTTCACCCACTTCTCTAATGTTAATTGTGAAAAACAAAATGATTACTTAACCCCACTTGGCGGATGCTAATATTAGAGATGAGTCTGATCTCTACGACAAAAACTGGGTATCAAAAGATGATCTCAAAACCAAAAGGGTACTTAAGAAGTCCACTATTAAGAAACTTGCAAAGCACCATGAATTCTTTACCCCACTTGGGAGATGCTAACAGTGGAAATGAGTCGAATTTCAATGATCCAAAAACTAGGTATGTTAAATGTGTTATCATATACAAGATGATATTAGAAAAATCCAAGAAATCAAATTAAAAACATATAAAACAGGTGGTGGTAACAAATACACAAATAAAATAGACAAAAATAATGAAAAAATATGTTTTAAAGTAATTAATAACCAAAAAACCTGTAAGATATTAAAAAAAAAAAAAAAACCTTTTACCCATACTTGGCAGATGCTATTTTTGAAAATACATCAAATTTTCATAGACTGAATTGGATATTGAAATTTATATAAAATACAAAAAAGGCATATCAAGAAATCCGTTGTTTGCAAAACAAATGAATTCTTAACCCCACTTGGCGGATGCTAACAGTGGAGATGAGTCTGATCTCTATAATATCAAAAGAAGATCTCAAATCCAAAGGGGTACTTAAGAAATCCATTGTTAAGAAGCTTGCAAAACAAGATGAATTCTTTACCTCACTTGGCGGATGCTAATCACAGAAATGAGTTAAATTTCAATGATCCAAAATTGGGTATAGTTTATTCTCATATCGGGAATGGTACTAAAAAATCCCAGAAATCAAATTGAAAAACATATAAATAAAAGGTGGTAACAAACAACATAGACAAAATAACCAACAAAAATGCAATCAAAGAAATTCATAACTAAGAACTTATAAAATATTTTAAAAAAAAGAACCTTTAACCGATACTTGGCAGATGCTATTTTGAAAATATGTCAAATTTTCATAAACAGAATTGGATATCGAAAGTTACATAACATCCAGAAAGGTATATCAAGAAATTCATTGTTCAAAAGCTTGCAAAACAAAACGAATTTTTAACCCCACTTAGTGGATGCTAATAAGAAACTTGCAAAACAAAATGAATTCTTTACTTCACTTGGCAGATGCTAATTAGGGAAATGAGTTAAATTTCAATGATCAAAAATTGGGTATAATGTGTTCTCCGGAATTAAAAAAATCCAAGAAAAATTGAAAACATATAAAAGAGAAAGCAGTAACAAACAAAACAGACAAAAGAATGAACAAAAATGTAGTAAAAAAATTATAAATAAAAACTTACAAAATATTTTAAGAAAAGAACCGTTTACCCATACTTGGTAGATGTAATTTTGAAAACACGTCAAATATTCATAAACTAAGTTGGACATCGAAAGTTATCACAAATCCAAAGAGGTATATCAAGAAATTCATTGTTCAAAAGCTTGCAAACAAAACGAATTCTTAATCCCACTTGGCGGATGCTAATAGTCGAAATGAGTCTGATCTCTATAACCCAAATTGGGTATCAAGAGAAGATCTCAAATCCAAAGGGGTACCTAAGAAATCCACTATTAAGAAGATTGCAAAACAAGAAATAATTCTTTACCTCACTTGGCGGATGCTAATCACGAAAATGAGTTAAATTTCAATGATCCAAAATTGGGTAAAATGTGTTCTCCGGTATTAAAAAATACAAGAAATCAAATTGAAAACATATAAAACCAAAAGTAGTAACAAACAAAATAACGAAAAAAAATAAATTTAAAGAAATTCATAACTAAAAAACTTTTAAATCTTTTTAAAGAACATTTTCCCATACTTGGCAGATGCTATTTTTTAAAAATGTCAAATTTTCATAAACTGAGTTGGATATCAAAAGTTATCTCACATCCGAAAAGGTATCTCAAGAAATTCAATGTTCAAAAGCTTGCAAAACAAAACGAATTCTTACCCCTACTTGGCGGATGCTAATAGTGAAAATGAGTCCGATCTCTATAACCCAAACTGGGTATCAAAAGAAGATCTCAAATCCAAAGGGGTATTTAAGGAATTCACTACTAAGAAACTTGCAAAACAAGATGAATTCTTTACCTCACTTGGCGGATGCTAATCACGGAAATGAGTTAAATTTCAATGATCCAAAATTGGGTGTAATGTGTTCTCCGGTATTAAAAAATACAAGAAATCAAATTGAAAACATATAAAACCAAAAGTAGTAACAAACAAAATAGACAAAATAACGATAAAAATAAATTTAAAGAAATTCATAACTAAAAAACTTATAAGTTCTTTTAAAGAACGTTTTCCCATACTTGACAAATGCTATTTTTTAAAAATTTCAAATTTTCATAAACTGAGTTGGATATCAAAAGTTATCTCACATCCAAAAAAGTATCTCAAGAAATTCAATGTTCAAAAGCTTACAAAACAAAACGAATTCTTAACCCCACTTGGCAGATGCTAATAGTGAAAATGAGTCCGATCTCTATAACCTAAACTGGGTATCAAAAGAAGATCTCAAATCCAAAGGGGTACTTAAGAAATCCACTACTAAGAAGCTTGCAAAACAAGATGAATTTTTTACCTCACTTGGCGGATGCTAATCAGGGGAGTGAGTTAAATTTCAATGAGCCAATATTGGGCATAATGTGTTCTCCGGTATTAAAAAATCCAAGAAATCAAATTGAAAACATATAAAACCAAAAGTAGTAACAAACAAAATAGACAAAATAACGAAAAAAATAAATTTAAAGAAATTCATAACTAAAAAACATATAATTTTTTTTAAGGAACGTTTTCCCATACTTGGCAGATGCTATTTTTTAAAAATGTCAAATTTTCATAAACAGTGTTGTATATCAAAAGTTATCTCACATCCAAAAAGGTATCTCAAGAAATTCAATGTTCAAAAGCTTGCAAAACAAAACGAATTCTTAACCCCACTTGGCGGATGCTAATAGTGAAAATGAGTCCGATCTCTATAACCCAAACTGGGTATCAAAAGAAGATCTCATATCCAAAGGAGTATTTAAGGAATTCACTACTAAGAAACTTGCAAAACAAGATGAATTCTTTACCTCTCTTGGCGGATGCTAATCATGGAAATGAGTTAAATTTCAATGATCCAAAATTGGGTATAATGTGTTCTCCGGTATTAAAAAATCCAAGAAATAAAATTGAAAACATATAAAACCAAAAGTAGTAACAAACAAAATAGACAAAATAACGAAACAAAATAAATTTAAAGAAATTCATAACTAAAAAACTTATAATTTTTTTTAAAGAATGTTTTCCCATACTTGGCAGATGCTATTTTTTAAAAATGTCAAATTTTCATAAACTGAGTTGGATATCAAAAGTTATCTCACATCCGAAAAAGGTATCTCAAGAAATTCAATGTTCAAAAGCTTACAAAACAAAACGAGTTCTTAACCCCACTTGGCGGATGCTAATAGTGAAAATGAGTCTGATCTCTATAACCCAAACTGGGTATCAAAAGAAGATCTCAAATCCAAAGGGGTACTTAAGAAATCCACTATTAAGAAGCTTGCAAAACAAGATGAATTCTTTACCTCACTTGGCGGATGCTAATCAGGGGAGTGAGTTAAATTTTAATGAGTCAATATTGGGTATAATGTGTTCTCATATTGGGAATGGTATTAAAAAAATCCAAGAAATCAAATTGAAAAAATATAACAGAAGGTAGTAACAAACATAACAGACAAAATAACGAAAAATAATGTATTCAAAGAAATTCATAACTAAAAAACTTATAAAATATTTTTTTCATTAAAGAAAGTTTTACCCATACTTGGCAGATGCTATTTTTGGAAATATGTCAAATTTTCATAAACTGAATTGGACATCGAAAAATAATCTCACATCAAAAAAGGTATCTCAAGAAATTCATTGTTCAAAAGCTTGCAAAACAAAATGAATTCTTAACCCCACTTGGCGAATGCTAACAGTGGATATGAGTCTGATCTATATAAAATATCAAAAGAAAATCTCAAATCCAAAGGAGTATTTAAGGAATCCACAATTAAGAAGCTTGCAAGACAAGATGAATTCTTTAACTCACTTGGCGGATGCTACTTAGGGAATTGAGTTAAATTTCAATGATCCAAAACTGGGTATAATGTGTTCACATATCCAGAATGGAATTGATAAAGAATCCCAGAAATCAAATTGAAAAACATATAAACAAAAGGTGGTAACAAACAGAATAGACGAAATAATGAAGCAAAAATGTATTCAAAGAAATTCATAACCCAAAAACTTATAAAATATTAAAAAAACGAAAAGAAAAAAAGATAACTTTTAACGATACTTGCAGATGCTATATTAGAAAAAATGTCAGATTCTCGTAAACTGAATTGGATATTGAAAGTTATCTCAAATCCATAAAAGGTATCTCAAGAAATTCATTGTTCAAAGCTTGCAAACAAAACGAATTCTTAACCCCACTTGGCGGATGCTAATGGTGGAGATGAGTCTGATCTATATAACCCAAACTGGGTATCAAAAGAAAATCTCAAATCCAAAGGGGTACTTAAGAAATCCATTATTAAGAAGCTTGCAAAACAAGATAAATTCTTTACCTTACTTGGCAGATGCTAATCAGGGAATTGAGTTAAATGTCAATAAACCAAAATTGGGTATAATGTGTTCTCTGGTATTAAAAAAATCCAATAAATCAAATTGAAAAACATATAAAATAGAAAGTAGTAACAAACAAAATAGACAAAATAACGAACAAAAATGTATTCAAAAAAATTTATAACTAAAAACTTATAAAATTTTCTTAAAAAGAACCTTTTACCCATACTTCGCAGATGCTATTTTTGAAAACATGTCAAATTTTCATAAACTAAATTGGGTATCGAAAGTTATCTCAAATCCAAAGAGGTATATCAAGAAATTCATTATTCAAAAGCTTGCAAACAAAACGAATTCTTAACCCCACTTGGCGGATGCTAAGAGTGGAGATGAGTCTGATCTCTCTAATATCAAAAGAAGATCTCAAATCCAAAGGGGTACTTAAGGAATCCATTGTTAAATAGCTTGCAAAACAAGATGAATCCTTTACCTCACTTGGCGGATGCTAATCAGAGATGTGAGCTAAATTTCAATGATCCAAAATTGGTTATAATGTGTTCTCCGGTATTAAAAAATCCAAGAAATCAAATTGAAAACATATAAAACCAAAAGTAGTAACAAACAAAATAGACAAAACAAAGAAAAATAAATTTAAAGAAATTCTTAACTAAAAAACTTATAAATTTTTATAAAGAACGTTTTACCCATACTTGGCAGATGCTATTTTTTACATATGTCAAATTTTCATAAACTGAATGGATATCGAAAGTTATCTCAAGAAATTTATTGTTCAAAAGCTTGCATAACAAAACGAATTCTTAACTCCACTTGGCGGATGCTAACAGTGGATATGAGCCTGATCTCTATAACCCAACTGAGTATCAAAAGAAGATCTCACATCCATAAGGGTACTTAAGAAGCTTGCAAAACAAAATGAATTCTTTACCCCACTTGGTTAAGAAATCAATCGACAACATATAAAACAAAAGTAGCAAGACATTACAAATCACATAGACAAAATAATTAAAAAATGTATTCAAAGAAATCCATAACCAAACAATTCGATAAGATTATGCAAACCAGTATGTCAAAGTAGTAATTCAAGCCAAAATCAATTACACCAATCTCAAAAAAAAAAAAAAAAAAACTGAGAGCGAAGTTAAACTTTCAAGATCAAATAAAACGTAATTTTGCAACTAAAAGAAAACTGAGAAAGAAGTTAAACATCCCAAAGGCTTTCAACAAACCAATTAGTAAGATATTCCAAGATGTTACACACATATTGATCTAAAAAGTATAAAAATAACCAACGAAACATTACATTTATAAGTCAAAGGATTATAAACCAGATTAATAAACTCAGTAAAAACATGTCAGCAAGTATTCATTCAAATAATCATCAAAACGCAGTGACGTCACAAGAACATGAAAACAAAATTAAAATAAGGCAAAATTGCAGACAGCCGCTGTCCTTTAACTTTAAAAATTACACTCTATGTCCTTTATGTTTACACTTGTCTACAGGCGGTGTCCTTTCTCCATAACTTAGTTAATTTTTTTGTTAAGTCTGCTCATGTGCAAAACATGTGGGGGGCAATTTCGTCCTTTTTAGTTCCACCATAGCTCCGCCACAATAACAACCGGAAAAATCATTTGGACTCCAAAAAATGTACCTTTTTGCCGGAAAACTGAAGAACATCAAGAACACAACGAATATGAACCCAAAAATTCATACAATTTTTAAAACTTAATAACCTAATCCACATCAAACGACCATAAAATCAACATCATCACAACATTTTATGATTAACAAAGACTAACACTTTTAAATCAACATCTTTTAAATGTATTTTTTTCCGGAAAACTGAAGAACATCAAGAACACGACGAATATGAACCCAGAAATTCATACAATTTTTAAAAAATAATAACCTAATCCACATCAAAAGACCATAAAATCAACATCACCACCACGACCCCCTCACAACCTATCACCACCGCCATCAAATCTGAGCACCATTACCATCAAATCTGAGCACCATTACCATCAGAAAACTCAGCACCCCACAATACCTTCAATCTTTCTCCAAAAAAACACACACACAATCTGCATATTTTCTAGAGAGAGGGAGAGCCGCTTAAAAAGGGAGACGGGATGAACTTAACCAACCGGATTAAAAACACTAATTCACAAACAAGATTACTAACCTGAAATCAGAAAATCTGAAAAGCCCTACACTTGAAAACCCCAAATCTGAAAAGCCCTAAACTTCAAATTAAAAACCCAATTTTGAAAAGTCTCGACCTCAAATCAGAAACCCTTAAACCTCTTCAAATTTCGTTTTTGATTTGAGTCCAGATCCAAGATCCATGACGATGGTTGTGTTCATGGATACAAATTTTGTTTTTTTTTATTTTCGTCTTCAGATCCATGAGATGGTGGTGGTCAGGCGGTAATGGTGGTGCGGTGGTTTTAGGTGGTGGAGGTCGATGCTGGTGGCGGTGGCTTGAAGTCCGAGCGACGATGATGGTGGCGCCTAGGGTTTTGTGGTTCAGATGACGACGGTGTCAACTAAGGTTTAAGGAACAGATCGGGTGATGATGATGGCTTGAAGTTCTGGTTGTGATGATGATGGTGGCTTGAAGACTATTTGTGATGATGGCTTGAAGTCTAATCGGTGGTGATGATGATGGCTTGAAGTTCAAAAGATCAGGATCCATATGATATATATTTTTTTTTATTTGTAATCTAATTAAGTTAATGGGGTAAAAGGACCAATTTGCCCTCGTGTGCGACGCACATGCACAACTTAACCATAAAATTTAACTTGGTTAGTGCAAAAGGGCACCGCCTGTAGACAAGTGTAAACATAAAGGACATAGAGTGTAATTTTTAAAGTTAAAGGACAGCGGCTGTCGAAACGTTCAAACATAAAGGACGAAAAATGCAATTTTGCCTTAAAATAATAAATGAGAAAACCACCGTAACCCTAAATCCCTAATCAGGACAAATATTTCCACAATAAGATAATGAAACAATCAAATTTTCTGAAAAGAAACAATAGGTATCGAAGATAATGACATCAACTTCAGACATTAAATTAAAAAAGTGAAGAAAAATTTACATACCTTTGCACCAAGATCAACGGCAATGGCCATCGTCTTCTTGATTTATCTCAGAATGCCAAATAACGGTACAATATATATTATAATTTGTAATTGCGAAATATACACAAAACCGTTCGAGATTCGTCAACGGATATAATCTTGATCGAATCTTTTTTCACCGGTAAAATATGCCGGTTCATTCCGTGCGGTTGTATTTAGTATTATTATTTTAGTATATATATAAAATAAACTAGAGTTATGCGTCGCCCGCGTTGCGGGACGCTAAACCGAGTATTTCTTAGTTTAATAACATGTACGTCTTTATGTCGGTTAGTTATACATGGTACTTATAACACGATATAAAAAAGATACATCAAGTTAACCAATTAAAGAAAAACAGTACCATAGTTATGATAAAAGAAATAACTAAAACGATGGCAAGCGTGTAATTTAGAGTTTGGGGCAAAACAATAATTTGTCAGAACCAATTAGTGAGTGCTAGGCAGCTATTTGGCATGAATAAAAACAAAATTGAGTCAACCAAGTAAAATAAAACACTACCATAGTTTTGCCAAAAAAAAAAACGATGGCAAGATTGCAATTTTTAACCGAGGGAAAATCGCAATTTTAAAATGGAGGTAAAATAATATTTTGAACTGATGGCAAAACCATTTTTTTATTTTCAATTGGGGCAAAATCGTAATATTTTAACTGTGGACAAAATCGTAATTTTTAGCTGGGGGCAAAATCGTAATTTTAAACTGGGAACCAAATCGTAATTTGGCAGGACTCTAGCTGAGGGCAAAAACATAATTTTATTTTGAACTGGGGGCAAAATTGTATTTTTTAACTGAGGGCAAAATCGTAAATTTAAGCATGGGGCAAAAGCAAAATTTTATTTTAAATCGGGGGCAAAATCATAATTTTACACTTGGGATAAAATTGTAATTTGACATAACCTATAAATAACTATTATATGAAAAAGAAAAAAAAACAAAAACAAACAAAAGTGGCCGCCACTTTTGGCCAACCACGTAAGAAAACTATTCCCGCCGACACTTTGTTTTGTAGGCATTGAAAATGTAAAAGTAGGTGATGAGGTGGAGTGTGATGTGGAATTCGGGGAGGATTGTTAATTGTGAGAAAAGTTAAGGCTCTTAAAGGAAGTATGAAATTTGACATGAGGCTAAGACGCAGTTTGTGGAATCATGGAATTTTGCAACACTATTAGGGATGACAAAACAAACCTGTGTCCTACGGGTATATTCAAAACCCAAAACATAACGCGTATAAACGAAGCTTAACGGGTATGTGTCGGGTATGAGATTAGTTTTAAAAAAAATTACGGGTATGTGATTATGTGATACCCGACCTGATTACCCGAAACCACATACCAGTTTGCCCAAACTATATATATATATATATAGGTAGAGGATCCTGTAAAAAGTGCTCAAAGTGTGAGAAGTGTATTATAACACTATATATAATACTATATAACACCATATAAACACCGTATAACAATATGTAACACCATATAATACCATATAACACTTTGTAACAATATATATCATTATATAACAAATATAACACTATAGGTTGTCTGATAGCATGTCTATGATAGATGTATAGTGTTATATTTGTTATATAATATATATAGTGTTACATAGTGTTATATGGTATTATATGGTGTTACATATTGTTATACGGTGTTTATACGGTGTTATATAGTATTATATATAGTGTTATAATACACTTCTCAAACTTCTCACACTTTAGGCCCTTTTTACACTATCCTTATCATATATATATATATATATATATATATATAGAGAGAGAGAGAGAGAAAGGTTAACGTACAAAACTGCTTAACCTACAAAACGTACGCGACGGCTTAATAACATGCGTGATTACATTTATAACGTGCGTGATTATATATTGAACAAAATAACCATGCGTGATTACATACATGTATGCGTAATAATGCAGAAAATCAGCTCCCATGCGTGATTAGGTTTCCATTTACAACTTGCGTGATTTTCAAATGCACTTGCGTAATTTGGTCGCGTACGTTTTGTAGGTTAAGCCGTAATGTACATTATACTTAATCTATATATATATATATATATATATATATATATTCTCTTAACCCTTATCTATTAGCGACTTATTTTAGTAGGTTCACTTAAAAAATATATATATTTTTTGGAACATATATTTGATGATTTCATTCATATTTTGTGTGTTGTGAAGTATATAAATGAAACTATATAAAAGTTATAATGTTATTACAATAAAACTTATATCTATGTAATGCATATGTTAATATATAGTAGTTGTTATATAAATAAAAATTAAACTGTAATTATATTATTATACATATTAATACAAAGAGAGGATGAACAGTAGTTCTAATATATTTTGATAATATATAGTTTTTCTTTAATATTTTAATATTATATAGTTTTATCATGTTATACCTTTAACCTTAAACATATTTAGATTTTAATTTTAACTTTAATGATTTTTTTAGTATTATCAATACCATCCGAACAACATCAGTACAGGTACCGTATAACAAGGATTTAGTTTCTTTTGTAGAATGATGCCGATTACCCTTTTTCGTCTTTTATAATATATAACGCTTTATAAAATTTCAAATATGTTATCTCTTCAATACAATTTTTATTCGAACGGGTCAAATATAGTTGATATTTTTTATCGTCACAAGCCAAACAAATACCGACAAACAACGCCGATACATGTACCATATTCGTTTTTATGGTTTTATCGACGTAGCTGTATAAAATTAATTAAACATAGAGTTGTATTCAAAATCCTGTAAATTTGTTGGTATCGTAACATATATCGAGTGCCAGCATTGACCGAACAACACCGGTACAAATATATTTTTTATAGTTTTTAATCAATGTAAAACACGTGTTGATTGCTATGCCAAATGTCGATATCGTACTGTAATGAACCGGACCGATACTGCCTGAAAACCCGCCGCAAAGCGCAGGGGAGTCCAACTAGTTATAATAGTATGTAAGAAATGTATTTGGAAATCCCAATCGATAACTTTTAACAAATTAACGAGTACACCCTGTAATTTTCAATAAGTTTTATGGTAACATACTGATGTACTGCAAAGTACATATGTTTTTAGTGTATATTTTGGTCAGTTTTTGGTTATTTTGAGTCTAGTCTAGGTTAGAATTTCAATACTGCTGACGTTAAGCTTTGATTTCAGGTCCCGTAGCTTAAAGTAATGAAAAACGAGTCGAAACGAGCAGTTTGGAGGAAAAACGGGATTCGAACGCGAGTTGGAAAGCTGGAAATCAAGAAAATAATAAAATATTCACAAGAGGGGGGCGCCGCGTGACGCCTAGACCCCACGCGTCACGCCTAGCCCCTGTTTCGCTGAAATTGTTAATTGCTGCTAGGGTTTTGATAGAAAATCCGAAGGAAACTCAAGAATAACCCTAATTACGAATTTTAGACATCTTTGGGCAATCTTAGAGCATTCTTGGCGCATAATCGGAGATCTCAAGGCTTTGGAATCATTGGTACGAGTCAAGGGCGAAGAATCGAAGGATATATCGGGTTTTCTAATCCTTTGTTTTGTCGATTACTTTTCTTGAAACTTGTTACAATGAATTCATGTTTAGACATCTTTGTTTTGTTTGCACTTATTGACATGCTTGGCTAAATTTAACAACCACCTAGACTTGATGAATGGATTAATATGAAGTTTTTACCGTTTATGTTATTTGCATGATTTTTATGGATTAATTGTGATTTGTAAAGAGTTTGATTTAATGATTTGATGTATATGCATACTTTGAGTTGGTTTATTGTTATTACTTGCTTCATATGATTCTTAGTGACGGTCTATATCACAACGTAGAGTCGTATTAGGGTTTAGGATTTCGATGAGTGTCTATATCACATAAGAAAACCTTAACTCTTTAGGGAGAATTGCGCAATAATCCCTAGAAGTAATTAGTAATAATTTGCTAAGTCTTAGTGTTCTACTAGTCCTAATACCTGGAAAGTGAGGGGCTATTGGTAGGTCTTACCCGGCGAATTGCTTTAGATAGTCCTTGGAAAAGGTCATGTCTTGGTTTACCTGTCGGTCTTATTACTCTATCAAGTCAAATTGATTACTTCAAACTACCCTAGATCTATGATTGGAAAAGAGTAGGTCAATATTAGGGTACTTACACAATAATTAGACAACTGGGAAGGCGTCTAATAACCGGTAGGATTAACGGCCTAGGTAGTTCCACAGGTTTCTCCTTGAGAAGGGTCGAGGGGCTTAGTTGGTTCTTAATAGGTTTAGTACTTTAAGATCCCGGTTCCATAATTCATGCATTTAACTTAATTGGTAATTCTTTAAAAATAATCCAGGATTCTTGTCTAGGTGGTCTCGTTCTCATATAAGGAAAGTCCTCAGTCTTCACTCGTCTTTAGTCTAGCTTTAGTTAATTTAGTAGTTTAATATAGATTTCCTAGATTTTCCGTAACCCCCTCCCCCAAAACAATTAAACAAGTAAAGTCGTGTCTGTCAGTGTCTATTAGAGTCTAGTTTACGTGATTTATAGAGTCTCGTGGTTCGATATCCGGACTTCCTAGGTTATACTACATTGGTCGGTACACTTGCCGATTGTGTGGTTTAAGTCGAGTCTAGAATTAAAGCTTTTTAGTGTCTAGCTTAGAGAGTCTAATATAGTTAAATTTTTATAGTCTGTTTAGCACACATCAAGTTTTTGGCGTCGTTGCCGGGGACTCTTGGTAATCGCGTTCATTAGCTTTGATGGACTTTACTACGATATATGTGCTTCGTCGTTTGTTTTGTTTTGAGTCTTTGTCTTTTATTATTCATCTTGTGTCTTAGTAACTAGTGTTTGTTTGCTTTTCTTGTGTTCAGGTTTTTGCTTGTAGTGGATGCCACATCTGCGCTCGCATAGACCGCCACCACCAGTCAAGGAGTCGTCATCTCAATTGGGCCAAGGCCCACAGGTCAGTTCTTCATCCTCTTCTCGTTTCCCTAATTTCGATTCCATCCGTTACCCACCCCACCTCCTACACCACCACCTTCGCCAAACCATTCACCTAAAACCTCACCTAAGGTTTCTCCACCCGATAGTCCTACTTCTAGTGCCTCTAGTAATCCAGAAAACTTAGAACCAATGGCCAACGCTAGGCAAACCGTCCATCAGCAAGCCACCCAAAATTTCGCCGGCCTTGCTTCACCCATCACCGTTCCACCCATAGTTAATGAAAATTCATGGCAGATTCCATCTTATGCCATGCAGGCTATAACCAATAGTATCCAATTCCATGGCCGAGACGATGAGGACGCCCCGGCCCACATAAACCGTTTCTCTCGTATGCTAGCTACCTTTAGCCTTCACGGTGCACCCAATGATGCCACCTACTTACAGCTTTTCCCGTTTTCACTAGCTGGCCGTGCGGCTACTTGGTTGGACTCTCAACCAGCCGATACCTTCACTACTTGGGCGGGGCTTCGTCAAGCCTTTTTGAATAAGTATTTCCCGCCCGCTAAGGCCTCATGTCTTAGAGACCAAATCCACTCCTTTCGCATGGAGCCCGACGAGCCTTATTACTTTGCTTGGGAGCGTTTACAAAACCTTTGTGCTCGTTGCTCCTAGCATGGTCTTTCCGATTGGGCTTTATGTGAGAAATTTTATAACGGTCTCACCCAAGAGACTCGTGATAGGTTCGACACTAATGCGGGGGGGGGGGCATATGATGGGTATTCTTACTGTTGCGGAGTGTTTAGAACGTTTTGAGGCATTTGCTCAGTCTCAATCCCAATCATGATCCGATCAGCGGTATCAAAGTGGTAATTCTAATACCACTACTAGTGCACCCACCCGAGGGGTGAACCATGTCACCATGGATCCTAGTTTAGCCGCTGTCTTGGAAAACATGTCTAGGGAACTTAAAGAAATTAAGGCTAAGGTAGATAAATGTGAGTATTGTCGAGGGGTCACGACACGAGTGCGTGTCCATTGCTTGTTGGTGAGGAGCAGGTTGATTTTGTAGGAGGAGGGTTTGGTAGAGGTCAATCTAGCGGTTTTGGTAATAATAATAATTTTGGGTCGGGTTGGCGAAGTAATAATAATAATAACTTTAATACTAATAACAATTTCCGCTCAAATGGACCCCCTGGCTTTCAAATGGCTCAAAACCCAAATAGGGGCCAAAGTTCACTTTTTGGTGGGGGTTCAAGTGGACAGTTCAACAAAGGGTTCAATGGGCAGGTAAAAGATGGGGGGTCAAATAACCAGGGTGAAACAGGTCAAGGTTCAAGCTATGATCTAGGGGGTAGTTTAGAAAGGATGGAGTCCATGATGAGTCAACTAATTGTTAGGGATCAAACCACCTAAAAGACCCTTAGTGAACACGACCTCATGCTTAAGAACCACTAAGCCTCCTTCCAAGACCTCCAAAGGGTCGTAGGTGACATGTCTAGGAAGCTAGAAGAGAGATTACCCGGTCAGTTTACGGGTAACACCCAACCGAACCCTAATACCCATGCCAAAGCCATTACCACCCGTAGTGGCAAAACTGTAGGGAACCCGAGCATAGAGGAGAGCGTAGTTGATGAAGAGGGAGATGTGATAGATAAAGAGATTGAAATGGAGGCTCCCGGCAAAGTGCAAAAGAGGCTAAGCCCAGCAAGTACCGCACAACCCGGTGAGTCTCAAAGTGAGAAGAAAGTTGAGAAAACCCCTATAGACGTTAGACCTTCACCTTTAGTAGACCATTCATATATACCGTTTCCCTCACATCTTAAGAACCAAAAATACTCAAGGGAATACGGGCAATTTCTAGACATCTTCAAGCAATTGAAGATTAATCTTCCGTTTATCGAGGCACTCCAATCGATGCCTAAATACGCGAAATTCTTGAAAGATCTTCTTAGGAACAAAGAGAAGTTAGGAGAGTTGTCTAACGTTCCGTTGAATGGGGGATGTTCCACCGTTGTGTTAAATAAGCTTCCCGAAAAGCTTACCGATCCCGGTATTTTTACCATTCCTTGTCTATTCGGTAGCAACACCAACACTAGAGCTTTAGCCGACTTAGGTGCTAGCATCAATTTGATGCCCTTTTCTCTTTATGAGAAGCTAGATCTAGGAGAGCTTGCACCTACCCGAATGACATTATCCTTAGCCGATTGGTCCGTTAAATACCCTAGGGGTATAGTTGAGAACTTGCTAGTTAAGGTAGACAAATTCGTGTTTCCCGCCGATTTTGTAATTTTAGATATGGAAGTGGATGAGAGAGTCCCCATTATCCTTGGTCGTCCATTTTTACGTACCGCCAAAGCACTTATAGACGTCCATGATGGTAAGATCACTCTTAGGGTCAGTGAGGAGAGAGTTACATTTGAGATAGAGCGTTCCATGAACCACCCGAATGGTTCGGATGACTATAGCGGTCCTTGTCATTCCGTCTACTTCTTGAACTCGTTTATCTCATGTGTCGACCATTGCTTAGAGTATATTAGTGGTGCGGACCTAGTGGTAGGAGAGAATGTAGAAGAGGAGGTGAGGAGTGTAGATGAAGTTGATGAGGAGGGGATTCCTTTAATCCCCGATGTGTTAGCGGTTAGTTAAGACACCACCCAACCCCCACCCTTAGAACTTAAGGTACTTCCATCTCATCTAGAGTATGCTTTCTTAGGGGAGGGTTCCGAGTTACCCGTCATTATTTCATCCGAGTTAGAGGAAAGTGAGAAATTGAGGTTGTTGGATGTGTTGAGGGCCAACAAAGAGGCCATTGCATGGAGTTTGTCCAACATCAAGGGCATTAGCCCTTCCTATTGCACTCACCGGATACTCATGGAGGATGATTATAAACCGGTGGTGCAACCCCAAAGGAGGCTTAACCCTAACATGCAAGATGTAGTAAAGAAGGAGGTTCTTAAACTCCTAGATGCCGGGATGATCTATCCCATTTCCGATTCTCCATGGGTTAGTCCCACTCAGGTTGTCCCCAAGAGGGGGGGGGGGATGACCGTTGTCATGAACGAAAAGAACGAGCTTATCCCTTCACGTACGGTCACGGGGTGGCGCGTGTGCATCGACTACCGAAAGTTGAATGATGCCACCCGTAAAGACCACTTCCCATTGCCTTTCATAGATCAAATGTTAGAGCGTCTCGCCGGTCAACAATTCTATTGTTTTCTCGACGGCTTTTCAGGGTACTTCTAGATCCCCATCGCACCTGAGGATCAGGATAAGACCACCTTCACATGCCCCTATGGCACCTATGCGTACCGACGCATGCCATTCGGGTTATGTAACGCTCCAGCTACTTTTCAGCGGTGCATGGTCGCCATATTTCAGGATATGATAGAGAGTTCCATGGAGGTTTTCATGGACGATTTTTCAGTTTATGGTGACTCCTTTGATACGTGTTTGAAGAACCTAGAGAGGATGCTGAAGCGGTGTGTGGAGACGAAGCTTATGCTAAACTGGGAGAAGTGTCACTTTATGGTGACGGAAGGTATAGTGTTAGGGCATAAGATTTCTAGAGAGGGTATTGAGGTAGATCGTGCGAAAATAGATACCATTAGTAGGTTACCTCCACCCACGAGTGTGAAGTCGATTAGGAGTTTTTTAGGGCATGCGGGCTTCTATAGGCGCTTTATTAGGGATTTCTCAAAAATCACCCGCCCCATGACCCGTTTGCTAGAGAAAGATGTTCCATTCGTCTTCGACGAAGAATGTCTTAAAGCCTTCAACTTTTTGAAGGAACAGTTGGTTAGTGCACCTATTCTTATCTCGCCCGACTGGAGCTTACCGTTTGAGCTAATGTGCGATGCGAGTGACTATGCCGTTGGAGCGGTATTAGGACAAAGAAAGGATAAGCACTTCCACCCTATATACTACGCGAGCAAAACGCTCAATGATGCTCAAGAAAACTACACTACCACGGAAAAAGAGCTTTTAGCCGTAGTTTTCGCTTTTGATAAATTCCGCTCGTACCTCGTTTTATCCAAGATAATTGTTTTCACCGACCACTCTGCGTTACGTTTTCTTTTTCAAAAGAAAGACGCTAAACCCCGACTCATTCGGTGGATTCTGTTGCTTAGTGAGTTCGATATTGAGATTAGGGATAAGAGAGGGGCCGAGAATGTGGCGGCCGATCATCTATCGCGTCTAGAGGATCCTAAGAGAGAAGAGATTCGTGAGGAGGAGATTGGAGACACGTTCTCTCACGAGTCTATAGAGTTTGTTGAGGCCGAGAAAGAAGGATTGCCATGGTTTTGCGACTTAGCGAATTATCTCTCTAGTGGCAATGTTGTGAGAGGGATGTCCACATGTAACACCTCGAAAATTCACGTCCTATAATGTGTTGACACGTGTCATATGTTTGAACATGTGAAAGAATGTTCTGAAAGGACTAAAGTTGACAATCATGAAAAGTATGTGAATATACGAGTTCTAAATGTCAACAGTGAATAAATATATTGTACATTAACCCTACATGATGCTCATACCTTCAAACGAATATATCATGGATCATACAAAGCTAAATATGAAAGAAAGTGGGAGATTATAAACTACAGGGGTTAAATGTGTCAACATGTTTAAGTTATACCTCTGAGTGACCTTTTAGCAAACCCGAAGCTTTGTAACGATTAATTATGCTCACTAGAATACACAATAAAAATTTCATAAAGTTTCGATATCGTATGAGAAAGTTATGATCAAATTCGTATGCGAGGGGTTAAAGCGTTAACGTTGAAAGTTATGACTTTTCGGGTTAACCAGAAATGTCCAGGGACTTGGCAAAGTGGGTACAAGTCTTGAAGCCCTTATATGTCAAATTAGAGGGTTCAAATTGCAAGAATTAAGTTAGTTTCCCTTTCGAAAGGCCAAGGGACAATATGCAAAAACTTGAAAATGTGAAAGCTGACAACAGGTCTCAGGCGGGCCTCGTAAAGGTTAACAAGACTTTACGCGGGCCGCGTCAATCGCCCAGATGCAGAAAAACTAGACAGCAGCCTGTTATCGCGCTAAACCGATCTTTAACAGATATTTTCACATTGTGGGCGACCCCTAAACAGTCCTAGACACTTAGGGACACTTGTGGATGAATTGTGGACAGTTGTAGACTTGTGTGTCAACATTCCATGGTGATTAAATCACTATAAAAGGCCACTAAGTTGCAAACATTCTTCACACCTTCATTCTTGCATTCCTGATCAATTCTGGAGCTCAAGACTTCTCTCAAGTGATCTCTGGTCGTTCATAGGACTCTTGTAAGTTTGCTTAACCTTTCTTAGTTAAGTTTTTGCTTAGTTTTAGCTTAAAAGTCAAACCGTCGTAATTAACGGTTGACTTCAAGATTAATCACTAATGGTCCAGTGATTAGTCAAATTGAAAGTGGTTATAAGTTGGTAATTATGTGGGCATTAAACCCTTAAAAGGGTTCCCCCTGATTCCCACTCTAACTAGGTCAAATGTCGGGTCAAACTTGTTAATAAAAAGTCAACAAGATACTTAATTTCTAATTTATGCATGATTAGCAATGTAGAACACATACAACCTGTTTGATCATTAATATAACTTGGTAATTAGTGTAAGAACATGTCTAAACATGTTCAACCCGACAATTTACTGTTTAGACCCGGTTCGGAACCGAAAGTCGCAAAGCTTTGACTTTTGCTTTGACTTCAGTTCTGACCCGTTTTGGTATGATTTAGAAATACCTTAGAGCTCTATTTGGACCAGGTTACATGCTAGTATAACCCTCTGTGATTATACACCATGGTTCATTAGTTAACCAATTAATACGCATGATTCCGTTAATTGCTCATATGTTGACCATTATGCCCTTTTCACCTTAAAACGTGATTTGTGAAAATGTAAAAGTGTAGAAACCTTAGTTACTGATATATAAACTTGTATGCAAAGTTTGATATCAGTTTGAGGTGTAGATTGAGAGTTATGCTCATTAGCGTAATTAAGAAGCTTTATGTTAATTAAACGGCGTAATTAGCGTATAGCCTATGTAAACTCACTTTTGATATCAAACTTATTACCCACTGATGTAATATATTATTTTGGGATTTTTGAAGATTTTTAATTAATTTTAGGCTGAGCATAACTTATAGTCGTAGGCTTAATCCGGTAATTGTCGGTTTTGCCCTTACGGGCTATAAAATGAGTTTTTCATATCTAATCGACCCCAAAACTTTTGCTACTGATTAGATATGATAAATAAATTATTTTAAGCCTTCTGGAATGATAAAAATATCAACTTTATATATAGAACCCGGAAACGGCTTCTAATCGCCTTATTAAGCGTTTTTAGCGCATAGTATGTACTAAGACTTTTTTTTAAACATACAAGGGTGATACCTACTGATATTTTAGATAAATTATAATATTTTAACAGTAAGCAAAAGTTGTTTAACTCAGACTTCAGTTTTGAGCTTTACGGCTTATGTGAAATTACCAAAATGCCCCTACGGTGCATAGTTTGATTAGAATTGATAAATTTCATATATATACTTTACCCTACTGTTATAACTTAGTAAAATAAGTATTTTTGCTGATTACATCAGACCTGTAACTCAGGTAAATACTTAAACTCTTTTATAACCTTTTAAATGACCAAACTACCCCTACGGGGCATAGTTTGTGTTTAAACTCGTTTCGGGCATAATAAAAGACATCTTACTGATGTCACAACATATTTGAAGCATATTAACTTAGGAAACCTGTATATGGCTCTCATGAATATCCGATGCGCTTATTACGCGTTCGGTTCGGTTTATGTAACTAGTTTACATAAATTAGCCGAAACGGGTCAAACCTTATCGGTTTTATCTCAAAATCCAGAATGTGTATGAAATACCCATATTAAACAAGTCTCTGAACTTGTCGGGTCTAAATCACATTCTATCCGGTCTTCACTTAATAGTGCATACGAACCGTATCATTGAAACTAACCGGTCTAAGCTTAAGCTTAACTAAAGACCCGTTAGGATTCTAATAGGTTATTATAAACCTTCGTTCCAGATTAGGAGTACCAGTAAAAGCTACTTGCATTTGCTTATTGTGATTATTACATTGCTCAGGTAAATACTTTTAACTTATTTTCCCTATACGGGCTTGGGTTACGGTATATAAAATACCGCTTGGTCGGGCATCAAATCTTCCATCGTTTGGTGGTTAATTGAATAATTTGATAGGCCCGTTTAAACAGTTTTGTTTACTTAAAAGCCTTTGGGGGGCTAATGACCATGTCCCGGATATCCTTGGCATCATTTTACGAAATGGCCACGACCTAAGCGCGGAGTGTAGGCGTACACTCGTCAGTGCATAAATAGTTGATGTGGTGTGTCTATTGATCTTTAACCCGGTACGTCCGGGCTACTGAACGCATAAGGAACATGTAATTCGTTCACAAGATTATATATTTAAATAATTATCCCAAGTTATAAAATGTTTATGCCACGTGCATCCAAATCAATTTTTAATCATTTTCTAAAATGAGTCAGTTGATTGTATTTACCAGTGTAAACTGACGTATTTTCCCAAAAAGATTAAATGCAGGTACTAAGCGTAATAGGCTGGATTGTCTCCTTAGCATCAATAAAGAGTCTCGCAAGCTTAAGATGCCTATCGTCTGTTGAACTACTGTTTCCTATTTATTTTCGATCCTTCTGTGGATAAAACTTTCGACTGTTGTGATACATGATATTACAATATTTATTCAGTCGAAATATATCTTACATTTTGCTTCCGCTGTGCATATTAAATATTGTGTTGTTTGACTATTATGTTGCCAACCACGTCACGATACTCCCCACCGGGCCCACCGGTGACACGTGGAAATCGGGGTGTGACAGGTTGGTATCAGAGCCAACACTGGGTGAATTAAACACTAGCCTTTTGTGTTTAATCTCAGTTACACAATTGCACATATCTAAACTTTCGAGTCTAGACAAAGAACATAGGAACAATCCAAATTTGTTTCAATTTATTTTTACTTTGTCTTTTATTTTATATATGTTTGCTGTTATCTCATGTTGTATTGACAGGTTTAAAAATGCTGCCAAGATTCTTTAGACGTAGAGGAAGAGGCAAGGGGCCAATCACCGCCCCCAATGATAATGAAGCCGGGCCTTCGCATATGCGAGCTCCCTCTACTACCGAGAGTGACGATCCTCGACAGAACCGAAGGAACCTTTTCGAGCCGGCTAGACGGTCGGTCTCACACAGTTCAACACCTCCTGTTCATAACCCTTACGGGCCACAGCCGGAGTATGAGCCCAATAACCCTCAACCTTCCTACATACCTTTACAGCGATCTTTATCACACCACTCCTTTGGTGACCCTACACCTGTTTTCAGGGGCCGGTTTAACCCGGCAAATTTTATACAAGAACCAGTGGATTTTAACCCATTGGGACCGGAGGACCACTTCTCGGGAGACAACGCTATGGATATGGACGAGGACACGGATCCCGTCGAACCTGCCAGTGGTACACCGAACCATCCCATTGAAATTTCGGATGTCTCTTCCTTTCACGGATCACCCTACGGTGGTCCAGACAGCTTTCAGGCGAGGTTTACTCAGCACGAGTGGTACTTCACACCCTCGCATCATTCGTCGCCTCATCAGCAGCAGCAGCAGGATCCCTCTGTGGATTCACGGTTTGTGGCAGTCACGCCACCGCCTCCACCACCACCAGTTCAACCGGAACCTCCACAACCACCGAGGCGTAGGAGAACTGGAGCGCGGATGTCCGCGCGAGGAGGAGACTTTCATTTTGGCTCTCCTCGACAATCAAGTGGCAGCCATTATCCGCCACATCAAGAAGATCCACAAATGGGTGGACCTTCACACCCAGTTGCACAGCAACCACCACCGATGGGTTTTGATAACCCGATTCCAGCATACACGGGTTCTATGGCGTACAACCCGTTTGAACAACCAACTCACACCAACTACGGTTACGTTGAAGCCGACCCGTACTTAGTAGCGCCTAATTACAACGCCTTTAACCCGGAAGGACAGTATGGAGCTCCGTGGGGAGTAGGGTACCCGACTCATGGGTACCAAATACCTAATAGACCTATTATTCGGACGCAATCGCAGCCGCCAAGGTTCTCCCCACCAGAGCGTGAAGAAATTCTGCAAAGGCTGGACCAAGTAGAGCGAGACTTCCACCGCGACCGCAGGGAGAGACAAAGCTTCTTCCAAGGATTGACAAGCTTGATCAAAGGGAAGAGCAAGAAGGACCACTGAATCCTTCCAATTGTTGTTGAGCCCCTGCGTGGGCCAGTCTTGCTGTATAAACCCCTGCGTGGGTATGCTTGTTTGTTTTGACCCCTGCGTGGGTCTATCCTTCTGTTAACCCCTACGAGGGTATGTTATTGTTTAAGTCCCTGCGTGGACTATTATGTTATTTGTGTAAGTCCCTGCATGGACTATTATGATGTTTATTGTTAAGCCCCTGTGTGGGTAAGTCCTTGTTTAAACCCCTGTGTGGGTAAGTTTGTTTATTAAAAAGTCCCGTTTAGGGCGACGTGTAACCTTTTTATAAATTAATGGAATGTAAGTTTATAAATTTCATTTTTCTATTATCTGCATAAATATATATATGAAATAAACAAATCAAAAATCATTCCTTTTGATAATAATCTGCCTATTAAATATTGAATAAGAATCTTAAGAGTGAAACCTAGCCTGAGTGTCATTATGAAGACCTGGCCATGATGGTAAGACCTGTTTAAAAGATTCAAATCCCTGTTAACATCTGTAAACATGTTAACGCTCCTGGCAGACGTGATTCATTAAAATCACACACGTCATTCTTATTATTGGTTTCTTCAAAAGATTCCTAACCCAATTTAATGATCTCTGAATAATGGGTTTAGATCATCAATTGAGATGATCATATTTTTACCATACGTGGTAATATAGTGCCTACGGGCCCTGCTCATTTCCACATGAGCCAAAAGACAGTGGTAGCGATGACTCCCTGTCAGATAAAGGTAATGAACTAGGTTCAAACCTTCATGCTTTGATTCTCTAAAAACATAGCTTATAATTTATAAATGTCCTTGTGACTAGGCCTGTTGTGCCAGTATATCTTTATGTTTTGATTCTCTGAAATCATGACTTATGATTTAAAATGTCCATGCGACTAGGCCTTTTGTGCCACTAATAAAACTGTTATTGTTTTATAATTAGGATAAATTATAAATAAGAAATCCTAAATAAATGTGATTAATAAATTAACCAAATATGGTCTCTGTTACCATGGTTAATGAATTGCCATAAAAGGCAATCCCATAATAAACCCCCAAATAAACTATTGTCCTTGTTTTATGTAACAGTTCAATTAAAATGGCTGACTCAGATGAGATAAATAGTCACCCAGTGGAGAATAATAATGATAACGCCCGAGTTAATTTAACGGGTGCTGAATTGAAAGCGTTGGTTGACGACGCAGTTACAAAAGCCTTAGAGCGGCAGTACGAAGAGTATAGTGGGACTCGAAGTAGGACCCTATCTACTCCGCATTCGAAGCCACCTTCCAAGAAGGAAGAACTGAAGAAAGATGATCATCGACTCTCCTCGAACCACCACAGTGCTCCATCTCAGCAGGTTGTACTAAACCAAGAACCCCGTAGTAAGGGTTGCTCTTATAAATATTTTGTTTCCTGCAAACCCCGGGATTTTACTGGGGAAAAGGGAGCCATTGACTGCATGACGTTGTTAGACGAGATGGACACAGTTGTGGATATCAGCGGATGCGCAGAGAAGGATATAGTCAAGTTTGTGTCGCAATCTTTTAAAGGCGAAGCTTTAGCCTGGTGGAGATCACTGATTCAAGCCACCGGGAAAATCCCATTGTACAACATGTCTTGGGAACAATTTGTTGCCCTCATCAGGGAAAATTACTGCCCCCAGCATGAGGTTGAGAAGATAGAGTCTGATTTTCTATCGTTGGTGATGACAAACCTTGACTGTCAAGCTTACCTCACGAGCTTCAACACAATGTCCCGGTTGGTTCCGTATCTGGTGACCCCGGAACCAAAAAGAATAGCTCGTTTTATCGGTGGTTTAGCCCCGGAGATTAAGGCAAGCGTGAAGGCTTCTCGGCCAGCTACTTTTAGATCTGTAGCTGACATATCTTTGTCCCTCACTTTGGATGCGGTCAGGCAAAGATCGCTGAGGAATAAGGATGCTGAGAAGAGAAAACATGAAGATGATAATTCACGGAGGTCGAGCAAGAAGCACCGTGGAAACGGTGACAACAAGAGGGGGTCTGAGTCAAGGAAAGATGGGCATCAGTCTGGTGAGAAGCCCAAATGCAAGATTTGCAAGAAACAGCACTTTGGAAAGTGCAGACTCGAATCGAACTCGCAAAGAACTTTTGCTTGCGGGATATGCAAGTCCAAGGACCATAAGACCTTGGATTGCAAAAAGCTGAAAGATGCAACTTGCTACAGCTGTAATGAGAAAGGGCACATTAAAACCAACTGCCCTAAATACGCCAAGAAGCCTGAAGAGGCCAAGAAGACAAATGCTAGAGTCTTCAGAATGGATGCGAAGGAAGCGGTTCTAGACGAAAATGTGATTACAGGTACTTTCCTTATAAATGATGTCTATGCAAGAGTACTTTTTGATTCAGGCGCTGATAAGTCTTTCGTAGATCATAAGTTTTGCAAATTGCTGAATTTACCTGTCAAAACCTTGAGTATAAATTATGAGGTAGAGTTAGCAGATGGCACCATAGAAACCGTCTCAACAGTGTTAGATGGATGTGTTATATCCATTAAGAACCACTCTTTTCCTCTGTCTCTACTTCCCTTTAAGTTGGCCGGATTTGACATAGTTTTGGGTATGGACTGGTTATCTCATAACCAGGCCCAAATCGTCAGCAACAGAAAGCAAGTGGTGATTAAGACTCCGTCTGGTGAATCACTTACCATTCGGGGAGATACCCAGTATGGGCTGCCTGAGCAAGTGACTATGCTCAAGGCTTCCAAGTGTTTAAAGAAAGGTTGTGTCATCTACATGGCACAAGTAATTATTGATGAGCCTAAACCGAAGATAGAAGACATCCCTGTCATTTCTGAATACCCAGAAGTTTTTCCGGAAGAACTACCTGGTTTGCCACCAGATAGGCAAGTGGAATTCAGAATTGACATCATCCCTGGAGCAGCACCTGTTGCTAGAGCACCTTACAGGTTAGCGCCCACAGAAATGAAGGAATTAAGAACGCAACTGGATGAATTGCTAGCTAAAGGTTTCATTAAACCTAGTTCGTCTCCATGGGGAGCACCAGTCTTGTTTGTCAAAAAGAAGGATGGATCGATGCGTCTGTGCATCGATTATCATGAGCTTAATAAAGTCACGATAAAGAATAGGTATCCTTTGCCCAGAATCGACGATTTGTTCGATCAATTGCAAGGGGCAAGTTACTTCTCGAAGATTGACTTAAGGTCAGGCTACCATCAACTGAAGGTTAGAGATGAAGACGTACACAAAACTGCATTTAGGACTCGTTATGGTCATTACGAGTTCCTAGTGATGCCTTTTGGGCTCACTAATGCACCTGCCGCATTCATGGATCTCATGAATCGCGTTTGCAAGCCTTACTTAGACAAATTCGTCATCGTTTTCATCGACGACATTCTTATTTACTCGAAGAACCAAGCTGACCATGAGAAACACCTTCGCTGTATTCTCAAACTTCTACATCATGAGAAACTCTACGCCAAATTCTCTAAGTGTGAATTCTGGCTTCGAGAGGTCCAATTCCTTGGACATGTGGTTAGTGAGCGTGGTATCCAAGTGGATCCCGCTAAGGTTGAAGCAGTTATGAACTGGCAAGAGCCAAAGACGCCTACAGAGATTCGCAGCTTCCTGGGATTGGCAGGATATTACAGGCGTTTTATCAAAAAATTTTCAAGGATTGCTGCACCCCTAACCTCCTTAACTAAGAAGAAGGTTAAGTTTGTTTGGGGCCCTAAACAGCAAGAATCTTTTGATATCCTTAAACAGAAGTTGAGCAACGCTCCTGTACTGACATTGCCTGAAGGCACCGAAGAATTCGTAGTTTACTACGATGCATCTCACACTGGCATGGGGTGTGTGCTTATGCAGAAAGGCAAGGTTATTGCCTATGCTTCAAGACAGTTAAAAGTGCACGAAAAGAATTACCCCACCCATGACTTGGAGTTGGGTGCCATTGTATTTGCACTAAAGCTATGGGGGCACTATTTATATGGTATCAAATGTGTGATCTATTCTGATCACAAGAGCCTCCAGCACCTGTTTAATCAAAAGGATTTAAACATGAGGCAGCGCCGTTGGATGGAGACTTTGAATGATTATGATTGTGAAATCAGATACCATCCCGGCAAGGCGAATGTAGTCGCCGATGCCTTGAGTCGAAAGGAAAGGGTGAAACCCATCCGAATCAATGCCAAGAGCATTGAAATTAAGAACAGTTTGAATGAAAGGTTGTTAGCTGCACAGAAAGAAGCTGTGTTGGAAGCTAACTATCCTAATGAAAAGCTAGGAGTAACTGAGGAGCAGTTATCTCTTGGCAAAGACAGAATTCTGAGATTGAATGGACGAATATGGGTTCCAATTTATGGAGGACTTCGTGATGTTATCCTCCAGGAAGCCCATAGTTCTAAATATTCCGTTCATCCAGGAGCTGATAAGATGTACCAGGATCTAAGGGCAAATTATTGGTGGATAGACTTGAAAAAGTCTGTAGCTGCCTATGTAGCTAAGTGCTTGACTTGTGCGCAAGTCAAAGCAGAACATCAAAAGCCGTCAGGCTTGCTACAACAGCCTGAACTTCCTACGTGGAAGTGGGAAATGGTAACTATGGATTTTATCACCAAGTTACCCAAGACAAGGAAAGGAAATGATACGATATGGGTTATAGTTGATAGACTGACTAAGTCAGCACACTTCTTACCCATCAAGGAGACTTATAGCTCCGACATGTTAGCCCAGTTATACGTGGATAAGATTGTAGCCTTACATGGCATACCTGTGTCTATTATCTCTGACAGAGATACTAGGTACACGTCACATTTTTGGAAAAGCTTCCAACAATCTTTGGGCACGTGTTTGAATTTTAGTACGGCTTACCATCCTCAGACAGACGGTCAGAGTGAGCGTACTATTCAAACTTTGGAAGACATGCTACGTGCATGTGTAATTGATTTAGGTGGTAGTTGGGATAACCACCTACCTTTGATTGAATTCTCCTACAATAATAGCTACCACACCAGCATAAAGGCTGCACCTTTTGAGGCCTTATATGGTAGAAAGTGTAGAACGCCCGTTTGTTGGGCGGAAGTTGGAGATGTCCAATTATCAGGACCGGAGATAGTCTTTGAAACGACAGACAAGATTGTCCAGATTCGTGACCGTCTCAAAGCTGTCCGAGATAGGCAGAAGAGCTACGCAGATCCAAAGCGTAAATCTTTTCACTTCGAAGTAGGTGACAAAGTGTTGCTTAAAGTATCACCCTGGAAGGGGGTGATGCGATTTGGTAAGAAAGGCAAGCTAAGCCCGAGATACATGGGACCTTTCGAGGTTATCGAACGTGTCGGGTCAGTTGCCTATAAGTTAAACTTACCAGAAGAGCTCAGTGGAATTCACAATGTGTTCCACATCTGCAATCTGAAGAAGTGCTTCGCTGATGAATCACTGGTTATACCACATACAGATGTGCATATAGATGAGAGCTTAAAATTTGTAGAAAAACCATTGTCGATTGAAGATCGACAGGTTAAGAAGCTTCGAAGGAAGCATGTGCCTATTGTAAAGGTCAAATGGGATGCCCGTAGAGGACCCGAATACACGTGGGAGGTTGAATCCACGATGAGAGAAAAGTACCCTTATCTATTTCAGTAAATCTCGAGGTCGAGATTTCTTTTAAGGGGGTGAGGATGTAACACCTCGAAAATTTACGTCCTATAATGTGTTGACACGTGTCATATGTTTGAACATGTGAAAGAATGTTCTGAAAGGACTAAAGTTGACAATCATGAAAAGTATGTGAATATACGAGTTCTAAATGTCAACAGTGAATAAATATATTGTACATTAACCCTACATGATGCTCATACCTTCAAACGAATAAATCATGGATCATACGAAGCTAAATATGAAAGAAAGTGGGAGATTACAAACTACAGGGGTTAAATGTGTCAACATGTTTAAGTTATACCTCTGAGTGACCTTTTTGCAAACCCGAAGCTTTGTAACGATTAATTATGCTCACTAGAATACATGATAAAAATTTCATAAAGTTTCGTTATCGTATGAGAAAGTTATGATCAAATTCGTATGCGAGGGGTTAAAGCGTTAACGTTGAAAGTTATGACTTTTCGGGTTAACCAGAAATGTCCAGGGACTTGGCAAAGTGGGTACAAGTCTTGAAGCCCTTATATGTCAAATTAGAGGGTTCAAATTGCAAGAATTAAGTTAGTTGCCCTTTCGAAAGGCCAAGGGACAATATGCAAAAACTTGAAAATGTGAAAGCTGACAACAGGTCTCAGGCGGGCCGCGTAAAGGTTAACAAGACTTTAAGCGGGCCGCGTCAATCGCCCAGATGCAGAAAAACTAGACAGCAGCCTGTTGTCGCGCTAAACTGATCTTTAACAGATATTTTCACATTGTGGGCGACCCATAAACAGTCCTAGACACTTAGGGACACTTGTGGATGAATTGTGGACAGTTGTAGACTTGTGTGTCAACATTCCATGGTGATTAAATCACTATAAAAGGCCACTAAGTTGCAAACATTCTTCACACCTTCATTCTTGCATTCCTGATCAATTCTGGAGCTCAAGACTTCTCTCAAGTGATCTCTGGTCGTTCATAGGACTCTTGTAAGTTTGCTTAACATTTCTTAGTTAAGTTTTTGCTTAGTTTTAGCTTAAAAGTCAAACCGTCGTAATTAACGGTTGACTTCAAGATTAATCACTAATGGTCCAGTGATTAATCAAATTGAAAGTGGTTATAAGTTGGTAATTATGTGGGCATTAAACCCTTAAAAGGGTTCCCCCTGATTCCCACTCTAACTAGGTCAAATGTCGGGTCAAACTTGTTAATAAAAAGTCAACAGGATACTTAATTTCTAATTTATGCATGATTAGCAATGTAGAACACATACAACCTGTTTGATCATTAATATAACTTGGTAATTAGTGTAAGAACATGTCTAAACATGTTCAACCCGACAATTTATTGTTTAGACCCGGTTCGGAACCGAAAGTCGCAAAGCTTTGACTTTTGCTTTGACTTCAGTTCTGACCCGTTTTGGTATGATTTAGAAATACCTTAGAGCTCTATTTGGACCAGGTTACATGCTAGTATAACCCTCTGTGATTATACACCATGGTTCATTAGTTAACCAATTAATACGCATGATTTCGTTAATTGCTCATATGTTGACCATTATGCCCTTTTCACCTTAAAACGTGATTTGTGAAAATGTAAAAGTGTAGAAACCTTAGTTACTGATATATAAACTTGTATGCAAAGTTTGACATCAGTTTGAGGTGTAGATTGAGAGTTATGCTCCTTAGCGTAATTAAGAAGCTTTATGTTAATTAAACGGCGTAATTAGCGTATAGCCTATGTAAACTCACTTTTGATATCAAACTTATTACCCACTGATGTAATATATTATTTTGGGATTTTTGAAGATGTTTAATTAATTTTAGGCTGAGCATAACTTATAGTCGTAGGCTTAATCCGGTAATTGTCGGTTTTGCCCTTACGGGCTATAAAATGAGTTTTTCATATCTAATCGACCCCAAAACATTTGCTACTGATTAGATATGATAAATAAATTATTTTAAGCCTTCTGGAATGATAAAAATATCAGCTTTATATATAGAACCCGGAAACGGCTTCTAATCGCCTTATTAAGCGTTTTTAGCGCATAGTATGTACTAAGACAATTTTTAAACATACAAGGGTGATACCTACTGATATTTTAGATAAATTATAATATTTTAACAGTAAGCAAAAGTTGTTTAACTCAGACTTCTGTTTTGAGCTTTACGGCTTATGTGAAATTACCAAAATGCCCCTACGGTGCATAGTTTGGTTAGAATTGATAAATTTCACATATATACTTTACCCTACTGTTATAACTTAGTAAAATAAGTATTTTTGCTGATTACATCAGACCTGTAACTCAGGTAAATACTTAAACTCTTTTATAACCTTTTAAATGACCAAACTACCCCTACGGGGCATAGTTTGTGTTTAAACTCGTTTCGGGCATAATAAAAGACATCTTACTGATGTTACAACATATTTGAAGCATATTAACTTAGGAAACCTGTATATGGCTCTCATGAATACCCGATGCGCTTATTACGCGTTCGGTTCGGTTTATGTAACTAGTTTACATAAATTAGCCGAAACGGGTCAAACCTTATCGGTTTTATCTCAAAATCCAGAATGTGTATGAAATACCCATATTAAACAAGTCTCTGAACTTGTTGGGTCTAAATCACATTCTATCCGGTCTTCGCTTAATAGTGCGTACGAACCGTATCATTGAAACTAACCGGTCTAAGCTTAAGCTTAACTAAAGACCCGTTAGGATTCTAATAGGTTATTATAAACCTTCGTTCCAGATTAGGAGTACCAGTAAAAGCTACTTGCATTTGCTTATTGTGATTATTACATTGCTCAGGTAAATACTTTTAACTTATTTTCCCTATACGGGCTTGGGTTACGGTATATAAAATACCGCTTGGTCGGGCATCAAATCTTCCATCGTTTGGTGGTTAATTGAATAATTTGATAGGCCCGTTTAAACAGTTTTGTTTACTTAAAAGCCTTTGGGGGGCTAATGACCATGTCCCGGATATCCTTGGCATCATTTTACGAAATGGCCACGACCTAAGCGCGGAGTGTAGGCGTACACTCGTCAGTGCATAAATAGTTGATGTGGTGTGTCTATTGATCTTTAACCCGGTACGTCCGGGCTACTGAACGCATAAGGAACATGTAATTCGTTCACAAGATTATATATTTAAATAATTATCCCAAGTTATAAAATGTTTATGCCACGTGCATCCAAATCAATTTTTAATCATTTTCTAAAATGAGTCAGTTGATTGTATTTACCAGTGTAAACTGACGTATTTTCCCAAAAAGATTAAATGCAGGTACTAAGCGTAATAGGCTGGATTGTCTCCTTAGCATCAATAAAGAGTCTCGCAAGCTTAAGATGCCTATCGTCTGTTGAACTACTGTTTCCTATTTATTTTCGATCCTTCTGTGGATAAAACTTTCGACTGTTGTGATACATGATATTACAATATTTATTCAGTCGAAATATATCTTACATTTTGCTTCCGCTGTGCATATTAAATATTGCGTTGTTTGACTATTATGTTGCCAACCACGTCACGATACTCCCCACCGGGCCCACCGGTGACACGTGGAAATCGGGGTGTGACACCACACAACAAAAGAAGCGTTTAATTAGCGAGGCGAGAAAGTATGTTTGGGATGACCCTTTTCTCTTTAGGATAGGGGAGATAGGGTTCTTAGGCGTTGTGTGTCAAGAGAAGTGGGGTGGAACATTATTAAACATGTGCATGAAGGCCTCACGGGAGGACATCATGGTGCACATGCCACCGCCCAAAAGGTATTCGATTGTGGTTTCTATTGGCCTACCGTACTTAGAGATGCCATTGAGTTCGTGAAGATGTGTGATGCATGTCAACGAACCGGCAATATTCCCGCCAAAGATGAGATGCCTCAAAACGCCTTTAGGAACTACACCTTTCATGATCATCTACGGAAAAGCTTGTCATCTTCCCGTAGAGTTAGAGCATTGAGCGCTTTGGGCATTGAAAACCGTTAATTTAGACATGACCGAAGCCGCTAGGAAACGTTTCTTTCAAATCCATGAGCTTGAGGAGCTTAGGGATACGTCGTATGCTCGATCGTTGGGAATCAAAGAGAAAACGAAGTTGTTACATGATAGAAGGTTGAGAAAAGTGAAGGAGTTTAACAAAGGCGACAAAGTGCTTCTCTACAACTCGAGATTGAAGCTTTTTGCGGGTAAGTTGAAATCAAAATGGTCGGGACCTTATATGGTTCACTATGTGTTTCCGTATGGAGCGGTGGAAATCATGGATGAGACGGATGGTCGTACTTGGAAGGTGAATGGCCATCGTTTGAAACATTACATTGGAGGAGCGATAAACAAGGATGAGAGGGAGGAAACTCCTCTCGAAATCCCACCTAAAGCCGCCAATTAGTGTTTTGGGTGAAAGCCCAAGTGCACATTTTGTATTGTTTGTATATGAGTCGTCATTTAAGTTTTATCTGTGTTCTAACAAGTATTGTCGTAGATTTTCTATCTTTGTTTTGTGTCGTTGAGAATTTTACAGGTCTCGTCACCGCTATGGAACGGAAAGAGCATGAGAAAAGAGGTCCCAGGTATGTTTCCTTGATACTTAGAAAATTTTTTGGGAGTATTGGATGGTTGGGAAAGATTTTGGAAAAAAATCTAAGGCATGAAAGCAAAGAATTTTCGGAACATTCTGTAAAAAAGATGCCTAGGCGTCACGCCTAGGCCCTTCGCGTCACGCGTAGACAACAAGTTCAAAAACAATTAAATTGGGAGGCGCTGCGTCGCGCGACGTACCCCCCCAGACCCCACGCGTCACGCGAGGCCCCCTTGGGGCGGTTCAAATCTTGTTCTTGACCCTGTTGCTGCATAACACTTCACCCTTTCACCATTTCGAAACCCTAGTCGCCATAACACAACAATCATCATATCTCACTCAATTTTTCACCAAATAACTCCATTCTTCTTCCTAAATCACCACAATCACCTTCCCTACAAGTTCCACCATCATTTTCACCCGAAATCGCGATACATTTTCTTATTTTTCGACAAGTTCGTGCACCACAAGTTCAAGGCTTCATTTTTCTTGCTAAATCCGACTCCAAGGTATGTTTTCTGTGATTTATCGTTGGTAGGTAACTTTATTTCTCATTTGTATTGTCGGGTCAGTCATGTTTTAGGTCTAGGGTTTGGGTAGTTTGCTAAAGTTGAGATTTTTGAGCCATTAATGATGCTAGTGGTTTGCGGGTGGTTTTGTTTGGGATGTTTACACAGAATGGGGCTTGCTGATGGTTCGGGTTGGTTTACTTGGGGTTGTTTGAGACTTGTGGGGTGTGTTTGGACATTTCGGCCACGTGTTTGAGCTTTATGGGTTTGTCTGGCTACCACTAACAAGTTTTTGCTAAAAGAAATAGGTTTTTGAACTGATTTTTGCAAATCTAATTAGTTTTCTAAACAACTTTTGTTGCCCAAGACGTTGCTTTATGGTTTCCAAAGTTTCAAACTCTCACGTGTTTAGCCTCAAGTGTGGGGATATTTTGGCACTTATGCTTAATTGAGGACAATTAAAGTGCCGGGAGGAGATAGTGTACATTGAGTCTTAGGTCGTTCTAGTTTTTGAGTCTAGTAGCTTTCTTAGAGTAGTACTTAGAGTCTAGTGTCGGGTTTACTAATATGCATGTACAAGTTCACAACATTTTGCCCGTACTCAATCTCCATTCGGGTAAAATGGTGGTTAACTTACGCTTTTGTAAACGGTAACCCATGTTTTTCTTCAACTTTATTTTCAGAATTAGCCGCGAATGAAATGCTATACGGCTATTCTAGTTTTTATTTATTTAAAACTAAAAAAAACACCAAAAATAGTTTGTGATTACTAACACTCTGCATTGTTTTCTTGTCAAATTTTTCGTGTTTTGCAGAAACATGTCAGGTGAGGGCTCATCTTTTAACCCAAGGAAAAGGAAGATCCAATATCGTGGAAAAGATAGGAGAGTTTATTCTCGAGTTGAGAGGCTAGTTGATCACCCAGTCTTGGATTTTGAAGAAGACAGTGAAGAAAGGGAAAAACTAGTGAAATATGTGTCAACCAATATGTTGGAGCATCGCACAATTGATTGGGAATTGTAACACCCCGAAATCGGGGTTGGTAATTAAACCATGTTAATAATAATGAACGGGTAAAATACCGTAGGTGGTTAAGTAAACCCGGTGAATATTAGGATTTAAATAAATAAATCTAATAATTATTAAAAGGATGAAAAAATACTTTGAGAAAACAAAGTATATAAAAAGGCCCGAGTTAACGGGACTTAAAAATAAAACGGATTATGAACAAGATAAAGTAACTGGGAATAAATGAACTAGTTAGTCATAAGTCTTATAGTAATAAGAAAATTTGTTAAAACACACTATATGCAACTTGGTAAAGTGTAGGGACCAAAGGTGACAAACTTGAAACAAGTTTGTATTAAATAAAACATTCAACACCAAAACACACACTCTAAGTGTGTGTTCTGGTCGTAAATCGCAGGGGAGCCAGGGAACTCCATGCCCAAACCCTAACTAGCAAAAATCAAGCAATTGAGAAGCCAAATCGACTCCAAACCGAAATCTAAGTTTAGATTAGTGATCACCTCAGTGAAAGGATCACAAGGTATGTCAAATTTCATCTCCTAGTTACATCTCGAAATTTTGATGAACATATGAAATTTGAAAATTTGGCTTGCATGAATGTTGTTTGGGTGAAATTAGAATGAAATAGTGTCTAGGAATAAACCTTAGCCATTAGATTGTTGAAATTATGCTCAATACTTGAGAATTCCATAATCACCATTGAAGGTGTTAAGTGGGTGATGTAGAAGTATGAAGACACTAGGATTATGATAGTTGTACTAGTGTAATTTGAATTCTATAAAGCAATTTCAGGTTTGTTGATGTTAAAATTGATGTGAAATTTGCCAAATTGATGTTAACCATGGTAAAGATAACTAGTTATGAACTAGTTAGTAAATATGTAAAATTATGCACACTAGGTGTTTGTTAAAATGCCTAAATGAAAACTAAAGTGCTGAAATTATAAATGTGATGCGTGATTGCCAATCTCGATTTATCCCGTATGATATGGGGTAATATGAATTCTAATCATGATGTTGATTTAATTTAAATGGTATTTGTCATATGAATAACGATAGTTAACTTTTAGAAAGTTAAACTAACCAATGATTGAGTCGAATGGTAGATTCGACATAAAATTTGTAAGACGGAATAGTCGTATCTAATAATGACTAAACTAACCGTCTTACGGATTATGATGATAGTTTGACTCATGACAAGCTAGATGGAGGCTTGGGAGGAAGCGGGTCAAACGAAACAAGAAATAAGAAAAGGCGTAACTTGGATACAAGGTTAGTTAAACTTACACCCTTTTTTTAATTTCTATACACTTACTAGCGAAAATTGATTGTGAATAATGTTAAGTAATTGAAATACGATGTTCCGGCATGATACAATGCAAGTCGGAATGAATAAAAAGGTAGGAAATTGTCACACCCCGATTTCCACGTGTCGCCGGTGGGCCCGGTGGGGAGTATCGTGACGTGGTTGGCAACATAATAGTCAAACAACACAATATTTAATATGCACAGCAGAAGCAATTTAAAAGATATAATACAACCGAATTTAATATTGTAATGTCAAATGTCCCAGTATTCGAAAGTTTATCCACAGAAGGATCGAAATAAAATAAGAAACAATAGTTCAACAGACTTCAGTCATCTTAAGCTTGCGAGACTTCTAATGATGCTAAGGAGAAATCCCAGCCAATTACGCATAGTACCTGCATTTAATCTTTTTGGGAAAATACGTCAGTTTACACTGTTAAATACAATCAACTGACTCATTTTGGAAAATGATTGAAAATTGGTTTGGATGCACATGGCATAAACATTTTTATTTAACTTGGGAGAATTATTTTAAATATATATATAATCTTGTGAACGAATTACATGTTTCTTATGCGTTCAGTAGCCCGGATCTTGTCCGGGTTAAAGATCAATAGACACACCACCATATTCTTTTGTGCACTGACGGGTGTACGCCTACACCCCGCGCTTAAGTCGTGGCCATTTCGTAAAATAATGCCAAGGATATCCGGGACATGGTCATTAACCCCCCAAAGGCTTTAACTAACAAGACTGTTTAAACGAGCCGATCAAATTATTCAATTAACCACCCAACGATGGAAGATTTGATGCCCGATCAAGCGGTATGCTATATACCGTAACCCAAGCCCGTATAGGGAAAATAAGTTAAAAGTATTTACCTGAGCAAAGTATAATTCACAATAAGCAAAATGCACGTAGCTTTTACTGGTCCTCCTAATTTGGAACGAAGGTTTATAATAACCTATTAGAATCCTAACGGGTCTTTAGTTAATCTTAAGCTTAGACCGGTTAGTTTCAAAGACACGGTTCGTACGCATGATTAAGCGAAGACCGGATAGAATGTGATTTAGACCCGATAAGTTCAGAGACTTGTTTAATATGGGTCCTTCATGCACATTCTGGATTTTGAGATAAAACCGATAAGGTTTGACCCGTTTAGGCTGGTTTACGTAAACTAGTTACATAAACCGAACCGAACGCGTAATAAGCGTAACGGGTAGTAATGAGAGCCATTTACAGGTTTCCTAAGTTAATATGCTTCATATATGTTGTGACATCAGTAAGATGTCTTTTATTATGCCCGAAATGAATTTATTCGCAAACTATGCCCCGTAGGGGTAGTTTGGTCATTTTAAAGGTTGTAAAAGAGTTTAAGTGTCAACCTGAGTTACAGGCCTGATTTAATAAGCCAATATACTCAATTTTCTAAGTTATATCAGTAGGTTAAAGTATATAAGTGAAATTTATCAATTATAACCAAACTATGCCCCGTAGGGGTATTTTGGTAATTTCACATAAGCCGAAAAGCTCAAAACTGAAGTCTGAGTTTATCAACCTTTGCTTACTGTTAAAATATTATAATTTGCCTCAAATATAAGTAGGTATCACCCTTGGTATGTTTAAAATAGTTCTAGTACATACTATGCGTTAAAAACGCTTAAAAAGGCGATTATAAGCCATTTCCGGGTTCGATACATAAGGCTGATATTTTTATTATCCCAGAAGGCTTAAAATAATTTATTTATCAAGTGTGATCAGTAGTAAAAGGTTTGGAGTCGTTTAGATATGTAAAACTCATTTTATGGCCCGTTAGGGCAAAACCGACAATTACCGGATTAAGCCTACGACTATGAGTTATGCTCAGCCTAAAATTAATTAAAAATCTTCAAAATTCCCAAAATAATATATTACATCAGTGGGTAAAAGATTTGATATCAAAAAGTATGTTTAAATAGGCTATACGCTAATTACGCCTTTTAATTAACATAAAGCTTCTAATTTGCGCTAATGAGCATAACTCTTATTCTACTCCTCAAACTGATGTCAAACTTTGCATACAAGTTTATATATCAGTAATTAAGGTTTCTACACTTTTACATTTTCATAAATCACGTTTTAAGGTGAAAAGGGCATAATGGTCAACATATGAGCAATTAACGGAACCATGCGTATTAATCGGTTAACTAATGAACCATGGTGTATAATCACAGAGGGTTATACTAGCATGTAACCTAGTCCAAATGAAGCTCTTAGGTATTTCTAAAACATACCATAACGGGTCAGAACTGAAAGTCAAAGTATAAGTCAAACTATGCGACTTTCGGTTCCGAACCGGGTCTAAACAGGAAATTATCGGGTTGAACATGTTTAGACATGTTCTTACACTAATTACCAAGTTATATTAATGATAAAATAGGTTGTATGTGCTCTACATTGTTAATCATGCATAAATTGAAATTTAAACATTCTGTTAACTTTTTAATTACACGTTTGACCCGACATTAGACCTAGTTAGAGTGGGAATCAGGGGGAACCCTTTTGAGGGTTTATTACCCATATATTACCAACTTATAACTACTTTTGATTCGAGATTTTACTGAGCCATTATTAATTAATCTCGAAGTCAAACCGTAATTACGATGGTTTGACTTTTAGCTAAATAACTAAGCTAAACATTATTAAAGAAGGATTAGCAAACTTACAAAAGTCCTAAGCTTGATTAGTGATCACTTGAGAGTGTCTTGGAGCTCCAGAAATGATCAGATTGCAAGAGGAAGGTGTGAAGAACAATGGTGCATATCATGGCCTTTATATAGTGTTTAATCCACCACAAATCTTTGACACATGAGTCTACAACCCACCACAACTGATCAACACATGTTCCTAGTGCTTAGGGGGTGTCTAGGGGTCGTCCAAGATGAGGCAAATCAGTTAGAGGTCGAGCATAAAGGCTATGGCAGACAAGTAAGCAAGAAATTCGCATCAGGTGGCCCTAGGCGTGACGCGACGGACCCCCCCTGGGCCTCGCGTCGCGCGACCCCTTGTCTGATTCAAATCCAATTTTAGATTTTTGCGATTTGATCCTTGGCTCTTCAAAATTCGATTAGGCACTTGTTTCTTGCATTATGAACCCTCATAATTGATCTATAAGGGCTTTAAAACATATACCCACTTCGTTAAGTCCCCGGTTAACTTTATTGTTACCCGAAAAGTCCTAACTTTCAACGTTTACGTTTTAACCCTTCGCACACGAATTTGATCATAACTTTCTCATACGATAACGAAACTTTACGAAATTTAAATCGTGCATTCTAGTGAGCATAATTAACCGTTACAAAGCTTCGGGTTTGTCAAAAGGTCACTCAGAGGTATAACTTAAACATGTTGACAGATTTAGCCCCTGTAGTTTGTAATCTCTCACTTTTAGCTCCGTATGATCCATGATTTATTCGTTTGAAGGTATGAGCATCTTGTAGGGTTAATATACAATATATTTATTCACTGTTGACATTTAGAATACGTATATCCACATACTTTCCATGATTGTGAACTTCAGTCCTTTTATAATATTCTTTCACACGTTTAAACATTTGACACGTGTCTACACATTATAGGACGTGAATTTTGGAGGTGTTACATCCTCACCCCCTTAAAATAAATCTCAACCCGAGATTTACTGAAATAAATAAGGGTACTTTTCTTTCATCGTGGATTCAACCTCCCACGTGTATTCGGGACCTCTACGGGCATCCCATTTGACCTTTACGATAGGTACATGCTTCCTTCGAAGCTTCTTTACCTGTCGATCTTCAATTGACAAAGGTTTTTCCACAAATTTTAAGCTCTCATCTATATGCACATCTGTATGCGGTATTACCAGTGATTCATCAGCGAAGCACTTCTTCAGATTGCAGATGTGGAACACATTGTGAATTCCACTGAGCTCTTCAGGTAAGTTTAACTTATAGGCAACTGACCCGACACGTTCGATAACCTCGAAAGGTCCTATGTATCTCGGGCTTAGCTTGCCTTTCTTACCGAATCGCGTCACTCCCTTCCAGGGTGATACTTTAAGCAACACTTTGTCACCTACTTCGAAGTGAAAAGCTTTACGCTTTGGATCTGCGTAGCTCTTCTGCCTATCCCGGGCAGCTTTGAGACGGTCACGAATCTGGACAATCTTGTCCGTCATTTCAAAGACTATCTCTGGTCCTGATAATTGGACATCTCCAACTTCTGCCCAACAAATGGGCGATCTACACTTTCTACCGTATAATGCCTCGAAGGGCGCAGCCTTAATGCTGGTATGGTAGCTATTGTTGTAGGAGAATTCGACTAAGGGTAGGTGCTTATCCCAACTACCACCCAAATCGATCGCACATGCACGTAGCATGTCTTCCAACGTTTGAATAGTACGCTCACTCTGACCGTCAGTCTGAGGATGGTAAGCCATACTAAAATTCAAACGTGTGCCCAAAGATTGTTGGAAACTCTTCCAAAAATGTGACGTGTACCTAGTATCCCTATCAGAGATAATAGACACAGGTATGCCATGTAAGGCTACAATCTTATCAACGTATAACTGGGCTAACATGTCGGAGCTATAAGTCTCCTTGATGGGTAAGAAATGTGCTGACTTAGTCAGTCTATCAACTATCACCCATATTGTATCATTTCCTTTCCTTGTCTTGGGTAACTTGGTAATAAAATCCATAGTTACCATTTCCCACTTCCAAGTAGGAAGTTCAGGCTGTTGTAGCAAACCTGACGGTTTTTGATGCTCGGCTTTGACTCGCGCACATGTCAAGCATTTAGCTACATGAGTGGCTACAGACTTCTTCAAGCCTATCCACCAATAATTTGCCTTTAGATCCTGGTACATCTTATCAGCTCCAGGATGAACGGAGTATTTGGAACTATGGGCTTCCTGGAGGATGACATCTCGAAGTCCTCCATAAATTGGAACCCATATTCGTCCATTTAATCTTAGAATTCCGTCCTTGCTAAGAGTTAACTGCTCCTCAGTTACTCCTAGCTTTTCATTAGGATAGTTAGCTTCCAACACCGCTTCCTTCTGTGCAGCTAACAACCTTTCAATCAAATTATTCTTTATCTCCATGCGCTTTGCATTGATTCGGATGGGTTTCACCCTCTCCTTTCGACTCAAGGCATCGGCGACTACATTCGCCTTGCCGGGATGGTATCTTATTTCACAGTCATAATCATTTAAAGTTTCCATCCAACGGCGTTGCCTCATGTTTAATTATTTCTGATTAAACAGATGCTGGAGGCTCTTGTGATCAGAATAGATCACACACTTGATTCCATAAAGATAATGCCTCCACAGTTTTAGTGCAAATACAACGGCACCCAACTCCAAGTCATGGGTGGTGTAATTCTTTTCATGCACCTTTAACTATCGTGATGCGTAGGCAATAACTTTGCCTTTCTGCATAAGCACACACCCCATGCCAGTGTGAGATGCATCGCAGTAAACCACAAAATCTTTTATTCCGTCTGGCAATGTCAACACAGGAGCGTTGCTCAACTTTTGTTTGAGGATATCAAAGGATTCTTGCTGCTTAGGGCCCCAAACGAACTTTACTTTCTTCTTGGTCAAGGAAGTTAGGGGTGCAGCAATCCTTGAAAAATTTTCAATGAAACGCCTGTAATATCCTGCCAATCCCAGGAAGCTACGAATCTCTGTAGGCGTCTTTGGTTCTTGCCAGTTCATAACTGCTTCAACCTTAGCGGGATCCACTTGGATACCACGCTCACTAACCACGTGTCCAAGGAATTGGACCTCTCAAAGCCAGAATTCACACTTGGAGAATTTGGCATAGAGCTTCTCCTGATGCAGGAGTTTGAGAATACATCGAAGGTGTTTCTCATGGCCAGCTTGATTCTTCGAATAGATCAGAATGTCGTCGATGAAAACGATGACGAATTTGTCTAAGTAAGGCTTGCAAACGCGATTCATGAGATCCATGAACGCGGCAGGTGCATTAGTGAGCCCAAAAGGCATCACTAGGAACTCGTAATGACCATAACGAGTCCTAAATGCAGTTTTATGCACGTCTTCATCTCTGACCTTCAGTTGATGGTATCCTGACCTCAAATCAATCTTTGAGAAATAACTTGCCCCTTGTAACTGATCGAACAAATCGTCGATCCTGGGTAAAGGATACCTATTCTTGTTCGTGACCTTATTAAGCTCACGATAGTCGATGCATAGACGCATCGATCCATCCTTCTTCTTTACAAACAGGACTGGCGCTCCCCAAGGAGACGAACTAGGTTTAATGAAACCTTTAGCTAGCAGTTCATCTAGCTGTGTCCTCAATTCTTTCATCTCTGTTGGAGCCAACCTATAGGGTGCTCTGGCAACTGGTGCTGCTCCGGGGATGATATCAATCCTGAATTCCACTTGCCTATTTGGTGGCAAACCAGGTAGTTCTTCCGGAAAAACTTCTGGGAATTCAGAGATGACAGGGATGTCTTCTATCTTCGGTTTGGGCTCATCAATAATCACTTGTGCCATGTAGATGACACAACCCTTCTTTAAACATTTTGAAGCCTTGAGCATAGTCACTTGCTCAGGCAGCCCATACTGGGTATCTCCCCGAATGGTAAGTGATTCACCAGACGGAGTCTTTATCACCACTTGTTTCTTGTTACAGACAATTTGGGCCTGGTTACGAGATAACCAGTCCATACCCAGAACTATGTCAAAACCAGCTAACTTAAATGGAAGTAGAGACAGAGGAAAAGAGTGGTTCTTAATGGATATAACACATCCATCTAACACAGTTGAGACGGTTTCTAGGGTGCCGTCTGCTAGCTCCACCTCATAATTCACTTTTAAGGTTTTGACAGGTAATTTCAACAATTCACAAAACTTATTATCAACGAAAGACTTATCAGCGCCTGAATCAAAAAGTACTCTAGCATAGACGTCATTTATAAGGAAAGTACCTGTAATAACGTTGTCGTCTAGAATCGTTTCCTTTGCGTCCATTCTGAAGACTCTAGCATTAGTCTTCTTGGCCTCTTCAGGCTTCTTGTTGTATTTAGGGCAGTTGGTTTTAATGTGGCCCTTTTCATTGCAACGGTAGCACGTTGCGTCTTTCATCTTCTTGCAATCCAAGGTTTTGTGATCCGTGGACTTGCATATACCACAAGCATAAGATTTTGACTGAGTCTATGAGTTCGACTCAAGTCTGCACTTTCCAAAGTGTTGTTTCTTGCATATCTTGCATTTGGGCTTCTCACCAGAATTATGCCCATCTTTCCTTGACTCCGATCCTTTCTTGTTGTCACCGTTCCCACGGTGCTTCTTGTTCGATCTCCATGAACTATCATCTTCACGTTTCCTCTTCTCAGGCTCCTTATTCCTCAGCGATCTCTGCCTGACCGCATCCAAGGTGAGGGATAAGGATATGTCAGCTACAGATCTAAAAGTAGCTGGCCGAGAAGCTTTCACGCTTGCCTTGATTTCCGGGGCTAAACCACCGATAAAACGAGCTATTCTTTTTGGTTCCGGGGTTACCAGATAAGGAACCAACCGGGACATCGTGTTGAAGCTCGTTAGGTAAGCTTGACAGTCAAGGTTTGTCATCACCAATGATAGAAAATCAGACTCTATCTTCTCCACCTCATGCTGAGGGCAGTAATTTTCCCTGATAAGGGCAACAAATTGTTCCCACGACATGTTGTACAATGGGATTTTTCCGGTGGCTTGAATCAGAGATCTCCACCATGCTAACGCTTCACCCTTAAAAGACTGCGACACAAACTTGACCACGTCTCTCTCAGCGCATCCGCTGATATCCATAACCGTATCCATCTCATCCAGCCATGTCATACAGTCAATGGCTCCTTTCTCCCCAGTGAAATCCCGGGGTTTGCAGGAAACGAAATATTTATAAGAGCAACCCTTATCACGGGGTCCCTGGTTTAGTACAACCTGCTGAGATGGAGCACTGTGGTTCAAGGAGTGTCGATCATCATCTTTCTTCGAGTCGTCCTTCTTGGAAGGAGGCATTGAAGGCGGCTTAGATAGGGTCCTACTTCGAGTCCCACTATTCTCTTCGTACTGCCTTTCCAAGGCCTGTGTAACTGCGCCGTCTATTATTGCTTTCAATTCAGCACCCGTTAAATTTATTCGGGCGTTCTCGTTATTCTCCACTGGATGACTATTAACCTCGTCCGAGTTAGCCATTTTAATTGAACTGTTGCAGAAAACAAGAACAATAGTTTATTTGGGAGTTTATTATGGAATTGCCCCTTAGGGAAATTCATTAACCATGGTAAACAGAGACCATATTTGGTTAATTTATTAATCATATTTATTTAGGATTTCTATCATAATTTATCCTAATTATAAAACAATAACAGTTTTATTTGTGGCACAAAAGGCCTGGTCACATGGACATTTTAAAATATAAGCCATGATTTCAGAGAATCAAGGCTTTTAAGGTATACTGGCACAATAGGCCTAGTCACAAGGACATTTATAATTCATAAGCTATGATTTTAGAGAATCAAAGCATGAAGGTATACTGGCACAATAGGCCTAGTCACAAGGACAATTATAAATTATATGCTAGGATTTCAGAGAATCAAAGCATTTGAGGTTTGAACCTAGTTCATTACCTTTTCGGACAGGGAGTCATCGTTACCACTGTCCTTTGGCTCATGTAGAAATAAGCAAGGCCCGTAGGCACTATATTACCACGTATGGTAAAAATATGATCATCTTAATTGATGATGTAAACCCAGGATTCAGAGATCATTAAACTGGGTTAGGAATCTTCTAAAGAATTCCTTTATAAAAATGACGTATGTGATTTTTAATGAATCACGTCTGCCAGGAGTGTTAACATATTTTCAGATGTTAACAGGGATTTGAATATTTTTAACAGGTCTTACCATCTTGGCCCGACCTTATAATGACCCGAAGGCTAGGTTTCACTTTTTAAGATTCTTAATTAAAAATTTACATAGGCAGATATTTATTAAAAAGGAATGAGTTTTGAATTTATTTATTTCATATATAATTTATCTATGCACATAATGGCAAACATGAAATTTATAAAACAAACATTCCATTAATTTATTAAAATATTACACGCTGCCCTAAACGGGTCTTTTCAAATAACAAACTTACCCACGCAGGGGTTTAAACAAGTACTTACCCACGCAGGGGCTTAATAACATAATAGTCCACGCAGGGACTTACACAAATAACATACCCTCGTAGGGGTTTACAGAAAATAGACCCACGCAGGGGTCAAAACAAACAATCATACCCACGCAGGGGCTCAACAACAAGTGGAAGGATTTAGCGGTCCTTCTTGCTCTTCCCATTAATCAGGCTCGTTAATCCTTGGAAGAACATTTGTCGTTCCCTTCGTTCCCTGTGAAGTTCTCCCTCTACATGGTCCAAACTTTGCAGAATTTCTTCACGCTCCGGTGGAGAGAACCTTGGTGGTTGCGATTGTTGCCTGATAATAGGTCTTGCAGGTATCTGGTACCCGTGTGTTGGGTACCCTACTCCCCATGGATCTCCATAGGGTCCTTGGGTGTTGTAGTTCGTCGCTACCATGTAAGGGTCGGCCTCCGCGTAACCATAATGGTGGTGATTCGGCGGTTCAAACGGGTTATACGCCATGGAACCCGTGTATGCTGGAATTGGGTTATCAAAACCCATCGGCGGTGGCTGTGGTACAGCTGGGTTAGAAGGTCCACCCATTTGTGGGTCCTCCTGATGTGGCGGATAGTGGCTGCCACTGGATTGACGAGGAGAGCTGAAATGAAAGTCTCTTGCTTGCGCAGACATACGCGTTCCGGATCTCCTACGCCTTGGCGGTTGTGGAGGTACCGGTTGAACTGGTGGCGGTGGAGGTGGTGGCGTGACTGCCACAAATCTTGGATCCTCAGAGGGATCCTGTTGCTGCTGTTGCTGCTGCTGGGGCAGTGAATGGCGAGGAGGTGTATAGTACCATTCGTGCCTAGTGAACATAGCTTGAAAGCTATCTGGACCAACATAGGGTGATCCGTGGAAGGAAGATCCGTCAGAGATCTCTATCGGGTGGTTTGGTGTACCACTGGCAGGCTCGACGGGATCCGTATCCTCGTCCATGTCGTCAGCATGATCTCCGGAAAAATGGTCCTCCGGTCCCAATGGGTTGAAACCCACTGGTTCTTGTATTAGATTTGCCGGGTTGAACCGGCCCCTAAAAACTGGTGTAGGGTCACCAAAAGAATTATGCGATAAGGATCGCTGCAACGGTATGTATGACGGTTGAGGGTTGTTGGGCTCATACTCCGGTTGAGGTCCATAAGGATTAGGAGGTGTTGAACTATGTGAGACCGACCGTCTAGCCGGCTCAAAGAGGTTTCTCCGGTTCTGCCGGGGATCGTCACTCTCCATGGTAGATGGAGCTCGCACATTCGAAGGTCCAGCTTCATTATCATTGGGGGCGGTGATTGGCCCCTTGCCTCTTCCTCTTCTCCTGAAGAATCTTGGCGGCATTTTCAAATCCTGTCATTATAATATGAGACAACAAAACAAAAATATATGCAAAATGAAGGACAACACAAACAAGGTGGAATTTGTCCTATGTTATATGTCTAGACTCGAAAGTTTAGAATTGTGCAATTGTGTAACTGAGATTAAACACAAAAGGCTAGTGTTTAATTCACTCAGTGTTGGCTCTGATACCAACCTGTCACACCCCGATTTCCACGTGTCGCCGGTGGGCCCGGTGGGGAGTATCGTGATGTGGTTGGCAACATAATAGTCAAACAACACAATATTTAATATGCACAGCGGAAGCAATTTAAAAGATATAATACAACCGAATTTAATATTGTAATGTCAAATGTCCCAGTATTCGGAAGTTTATCCACATAAGGATCGAAATAAAATATGAAACAATAGGTCAACAGACTTCAGGCATCTTAAGCTTGCGAGACTTCTAATGATGCTAAGGAGAAATCCCAGCCAATTACGCATAGTACCTGCATTTAATCTTTTTGGGAAAATATGTCAGTTTACACTGGTAAATACAATCAACTGACTCATTTTGGAAAATGATTGAAAATTGGTTTGGATGTACATGGCATAAACATTTTTATTTAACTTGGGAGAATTATTTTAAATATATATATAATCTTGTGAACGAATTACATGTTCCTTGTGCGTTCAGTAGCCCGGATCTTGTCCGGGTTAAAGATCAATAGACACACCACCATATTCTTTTGTGCACTGACGGGTGTACGCCTACACCCCGCGCTTAAGTCGTGGCCATTTCGTAAAATGATGCCAAGGATATCCGGGACATGGTCATTAACCCCCCAAATGCTTTAAGTAACAAGACTGTTTAAATGAGCCGATCAAATTATTCAATTAACCACCCAACGATGGAAGATTTGATGCCCGATCAAGCGGTATGCTATATACCGTAACCCAAGCCCGTATAGGGAAAATAAGTTAAAAGTATTTACCTGAGCAAAGTATAATTCACAATAAGCAAAATGCACGTAGCTTTTACTGGTCCTCCTAATCTGGAACGAAGGTTTATAATAACCTATTAGAATCCTAACGGGTCTTTAGTTAAGCTTAAGCTTAGACCGGTTAGTTTCAAAGACACGGTTTGTACGCATGATTAAGCGAACACCGGATAGAATGTGATTTAGACCCGACAAGTTCAGAGACTTGTTTAATATGGGTCCTTCATGCACATTCTAGATTTTGAGATAAAACCGATAAGGTTTGACCCGTTTAGGCTAGTTTATGTAAACTAGTTACATAAACCGAACCGAACACGTAATAAGCGTAACGGGTAGTAATGAGAGCCATTTACAGGTTTCCTAAGTTAATATGCTTCATATATGTTGTGACATCAGTAAGATGTCTTTTATTATGCCCGAAATGAATTTAATCGCAAACTATGCCCCGTAGGGGTAGTTTGGTCATTTTAAAGGTTGTAAAAGAGTTTAAGTGTCAACCTGAGTTACAGGCCTGATTTAATCAGCCAATATACTCAATTTTCTAAGTTATATCAGTAGGTTAAAGTATATAAGTGAAATTTATCAATTATAACCAAACTATGCCCGTAGGGGTATTTTGGTAATTTCACATAAGCCGAAAAGCTCAAAACTGAAGTCTGAGTTTATCAACCTTTGCTTACTGTTAAAATATTATAATTTGCCTCAAATATCAGTAGGTATCACCCTTGGTATGTTTAAAATAGTTCTAGTACATACTATGCGTTAAAAACGCTTAAAAAGGCGATTATAAGCCATTTCCGGGTTCGATACATAAGGCTGATATTTTTATTATTCCAGAAGGCTTAAAATAATTTATTTATCAAGTGTGATCAGTAGCAAAAGGTTTGGAGTCGTTTAGATAAGTAAAACTCATTTTATGGCCCGTAAGGGCAAAACCGACAATTACCGGATTAAGCCTACGACTATGAGTTATGCTCAGCCTAAAATTAATTAAAAATCTTCAAAATTCCCAAAATAATATATTACATCAGTGGGTAAAAGATTTGATATCAAAAAGTATGTTTAAATAGGCTATACGCTAATTACGCCTTTTAATTAACATAAAGCTTCTAATTTGCGCTAATGAGCATAACTCTTATTCTACTCCTCAAACTGATGTCAAACTTTGCATACAAGTTTATATATCAGTAATTAAGGTTTCTACACTTTTACATTTTCATAAATCACGTTTTAAGGTGAAAAGGGCATAATGGTCAACATATGAGCAATTAACGGAACCATGCGTATTAATCGGTTAACTAATGAACCATGGTGTATAATCACAGAGGGTTATACTAGCATGTAACCTGGTCCAAATGAAGCTCTTAGGTATTTATAAAACATACCATAACGGGTTAGAACTAAAAGTCAAAGTATAAGTCAAACTATGCGACTTTCGGTTCCGAACCGGGTCTAAACAGGAAATTTTCGGGTTGAACATGTTTAGACATGTTCTTACACTAATTACCAAGTTATATTAATGATCAAATAGGTTTTATGTGCTCTACATTGTTAATCATGCATAAATTGAAATTTAAACATTCTGTTGACTTTTTAATTACACGTTTGACCCGACATTAGACCTAGTTAGAGTGGGAATCAGGGGGAACCCTTTTGAGGGTTTATTACCCACATAATTACCAACTTATAACTACTTTTGATTCAAGATTTGACTGAGCCATTATTAATTAATCTCGAAGTCAAACCGTAATTACGATGGTTTGACTTTTAGCTAAATAACTAAGCTAAACATTATTAAAGAAGGATTAGCAAACTTACAAAAGTCCTAAGCTTGATTAGTGATCACTTGAGAGTGTCTTGGAGCTCCATAAATGATCAGATTCCAAGAGGAAGGTGTGAAGAACAATGGTGCATATCATGGCCTTTATATAGTGTTTAATCCACCAAAAATCTTTGACACATGAGTCTACAACCTACCACAACTGATCAACACATGTTCCTAGTGCTTAGGGGGTGTCTAGGGGTCGTCCAAGATGAGGCAAATCGGTTAGAGGTCGAGCATAATGGCTATGGCAGCCAAGTAAGCAAGAAATTCGCATCAGGTGGCCCTAGGCGTGACGCGACGGACCCCCCCCTGGGCCTCGCGTCGCGCGACCCCTTGTCTGATTCAAATCCAATTTTAGATTTTTGCGATTTGATCCTTGGCTCTTCAAAATTCGATTAGGCACTTGTTTCTTGCATTATGAACCCTCATAATTGATCTATAAGGGCTTTAAAACATATACCCACTTCGTTAAGTCCCCGGTTAACTTTATTGTTACCCGAAAAGTCCTAACTTTCAACGTTTACGTTTTAACCCTTCGCACATGAATTTGATCATAACTTTCTCATACGATAACGAAACTTTACAAAATTTAAATCGTGCATTCTAGTGAGCATAATTAACCGTTACAAAGCTTCGGGTTTGTCAAAAGGTCACTCAGAGGTATAACTTAAACATGTTGACACATTTAGCCCCTGTAGTTTGTAATCTCTCACTTTTAGCTCCGTATGATCCATGATTTATTCGTTTGAAGGTATGAGCATCTTGTAGGGTTAATATACAATATATTTATTCACTGTTGACATTTAGAATACGTATATCCACATACTTTCCATGATTGTCAACTTCAGTCCTTCTATAATATTCTTTCACACGTTTAAACATTTGACACGTGTCTACACATTATAGGACGTGAATTTTTGAGGTGTTACAGAAATCATGAATTATGGTAAAAGGGGTAAAAAGGTAAATTAGTCATGTAATGACGAATAAATAAAAACGGTTTTGAGTAAAACGAGTTTAAGGGAAAAACCGGGATAGGTTTAAATGGATGAAATGGTAACTAAATACCATTTCATATGGATAAATGGTCAATTAGGCTAAATGGGTCTTCAATTGACAATTTCTTGTTGAGTGTTGTAATCACAGGAAACAACATAAACGTGCGTTGCTTTAACTAGAAAGATTTAAAGCAAAAAGTTATGTAAACGGGTCAATACTCGACCCGAGCCAGGTACGTGTATATATGGTTGTGGATAACATACTTCATGGCCAAATATGTAGCGAAAGCCCTTCGTAGTAAGTGAGGGGCTAATGTTGACTAAAACGCCCTTGAGGAGTAAATTGGGAAAACGACCCATAAAAGTTGGTTAGGAACTTATATTATGATTTTTGTAACCTTTAGATGCGTATTAAAATCGTAGGCATAAACTATTAAGGGTTAAATGCCTTAAAATGTGTATTACCGCAAAAATAACATATTTGAGGGATAAAACTTGGAATAAATTGTCTATTACATTAAATCCACTACGTTCAAAGTTGTGGTGGAAGACTAACCAAAATGAACGAGTGGAATTATGAGGCATAAGGTAAATGAGCGAAGTTATGCTTAAAAAGACATAAATGCCCTTAACGGGTCAAAATAAGCAATTGAGTATAAGCGGGTTTAAAATGCGTAGGAAACCCGTGGTTTGAGCCAAATATGATAGACAATATAGAAATTATGAGATTCACGAGAAATTGGGATCAAACAAATAAGTTTGTTTGATAAATACATGAATGGGTCAAAATAGGTAAATTTTAATTTGAGCCTAAAGCTTAAAACTCTATAAATTTGTCAATCCGGATGTCGGGTGTTAACTCAATAAGATGGAGAATCAAATTACAATCACGTAGGAAGAAACGGTAGGTCAAACGGACAAGCGGATTGAAAGATACGAAAGTTTTCGTGTCAAAAACGGCAAAATGGAAGGGGCTGATACAGGGGCCACCGTAACTTACGGTGGGCACCGTAAGTTACGGTGGGGGCTGAAATCATTACGGTAGTTATCTCCTGCCATACGGTGGAGATATTTTAAAATAGGGGCCACCGTAACTTACGGTGCCCACCGTAAGTTACGGTGGAGGCCAGTTTCAAGTTTTTGTTTTCTGGATCAAGATATCAATGTTGAAATTTCCCAATTTCCTTGTTGTACTAGTTATTTAATTATCAAAACTGACTTTCAAGTTGGTTTTGATCACAGGTGAATGTCGAGAGTCCCGGATGAAGAATCAAGCGTCGAGCAAGAACCGAACACACGTTAAACGAAGCTTCCGCAATGTTGTTTCGTCGTTATTCTAAAACGGTGAATTAAATCACATTATGTTGTATCACTTAAAATTGTAAAAGCTTTTAACAACCCGTAATTTCATTGAAATTGTAAACTGAAATTTCATGATTATGGACTTAATCTATGCGAAAAACGTAAAATATTAACAAGGATGTTACAGGAATGGTTGCAAGGAATGGGAGCTAGTGACCGTGTAGCGGAATTGCTGGGGCCAAGACTGAGAGCGGCAATGGATTGCGATTGGCCACAGTATACGGAACTGACACTTGAGTTTCATTGTACTTTTCATCATAAAGAGGGTACTTTTGCTGAGAAAAATGCGGTTTCATTCTCATTGGGCAGGAATTTGTATGAGATGAGTATTGCTCAGTTTGGAGTGGCTTTGGGTTTCTACACTGAGGAGGAGGTGCAGACGAAGGAGTTTGTTAATGGGTTAAGGGGTGTGTACAATCATGCCAGGCCAAATTGTTTGGGTCCGGAGGATTTGGCTAGATTTTGGGAGACAATTGCGACCCAACCGTTCGCTAGCATGAACCTTATCTCAGCGGTTCGTGATCCGATATATAGGTATATTCTGAAGGTATTGGCGACTACGGTTGTAGCAAGAAAGTCGGGTGAGAATAAGGCTAATTGGTTGGATATTTTTGCTTTGATGTGTATGGTTGAGAAAAGGAATTGGAACTTGGCGAGTTTCTTCGCATGGTCTTGTAACCGACCTCGTAGAGGGGGAAAACGGGCTGCGATGGATCTTGGGCCATACATTGCTAGGTTGGCAACGAATTTGCAGGCTCCCACAAAATATAAGGTGGAGCAGATGAGAGAGAGTTTTGAAACAACTTACTGGAGTATTGGGGATCTACAGTTAGCGGGTGTTCTAACATCTTCGGACCCGCCGGAATGGAATTTCTCACAGGGCGCTCCTCCGCCACGTTAGCAGATACCTCGGCAGAGGCGTGAGTTCCCAGCTCCACAACACCCACTTCGACAGCCACGACCTAACCCATTCACCCATGAAGCTGCTTATGACCTGACCCAGCAGCGGTTCGATCAGCTAGAGGACAGAATGAGAGTTGATCATCAGTGGGCGATGCAGAGCCACCACTGCCAGGATGACATGCTTAGGTACATGATGTCAGGTATGACACTAGATGTTCCTCCACCTTTTTCCGGGTTACTTCCTCCACCAGTTTATGGAGGTGAGCAGCAGACTTCGTACGTCTATGGATAGTATCCGGGGTACGATCAGTGGGGTGGACAGAGTGGATATGGTTATAGTGGACAGTATGGATGGCAGCAGGCTGGAGGTTCGGGAGTGCAGCAGATGGAGGAGGAGACAGATGAGGAGTGATGGAGATAGACTGAAGCAGCATATATCCTTTTATGATTATTTTACTTTATGCTGTTTTAGTAGTTCGATTGGGTTGTATTAGTAAGACATATGTTTTTATTTTTCGTTTGAACTTCGGATGTTGGTACGTTGAACGTTTGGTAGTTGTTTGGTATGGTATGTTTGCTTTAGGTTGATGATTGGAGCTGCTTTCCGTTCGTGTGAGAGAGAGTTTTGGTATTGTTTGCTGAGCACGTTCGGTATTGGAGGGCTTATGTGGAAACGACTGGCACTTTGACAGTCTCACATACTCAGCTAAGCCGTTTCCCTTTTTGTTGTTGTTGTATTTTTTTTATTTATTTCGTTTGCAGTTTTTATTTTTAGGTAGTTGTTGAGTCATATTTTCGTTCTTGCATTAGGGACAATGCAATCTCTAAGTGTGGGGATGGGATACTTGTAAATAATCGAGTCTTGAATTAAAAAAAAATTCAAAACAAATACAAAAAAATTATAAAATTTTGAAAAATCCAAAAAAATTAAAAAAATCAGAAAATGTCTTTCGAATAAAAAAGAAGTTTGCAAATTTACACGGAAAATGATAGAAAAGATGAATTTTTGCTCGGGTCGAATAATAATAATATGAGATTTTAATAAATTGAGCTTGCGTCTAGTTAGGGATATGTGGATAGGCCCGGGTTTGGTTTTAGGTCCCTTTGAGCTAATATACCTTAATTGTCGGTCTGCTAGTGGGTTTTCGCCTGGGAAATATGGGAAATCAAAACTGCCAATAAGAGTATAAGGGACACCGTTATAAGTTAAAACCGTTAGAGTTTGTGACCATGCAAAAAAATAGAATAAAATAATGAGCTAGAAACTAAATGAAAGTAATGCATTCCTATGTAGTTTGGGTTGGGGATAGCGACTCTACAACCGAATTACCGCTAGGGTGTGTGAAATCGATTGTGCAAAGGAAAGAAAAAGTACCGAAACTTAAGTAATCTGTGGTTGGGGATAGCGACTCTACAGCCGGATTGCCTCTTGGTTAGGGAAAGCATCGTCTATGCTCATTAAAAAAAACGAAAAAAATGAAAAAGAAAAAAAAAGTTGATTGTTTACTCTCTTGGTTTTGATATAAGACGGTTAGGAATTGATCCAGTGATCGTTCTTTTAGACCTATAAGCTTGAGGTGGGAGTAGATGGACCGTAAATTCTAGTGTAAGGCCCTAGGTGGATTGACCGTACTTAAATTAAAATCACATGATAAGGGTTTAGGACCGGACTTGGGTTTAAGGGGACAAGTATATTCGCAATCGCGGCTAACGCAAGCCTTGGTTTTTAATTAAATATACCTATGCTTTTGACCCGAGTGATTAGTCATCTATGATTCCGTTGCATAATTCTTTTTCGGGGACGAAAAAAGAGTAAGTGTGGGGATGTTTGATGTACTACAAAGTACATATGTTTTTAGTGTATATTTTGGTCAGTTTTCTGTTATTTTGAGTCTAGTCTAGGTTAGAATTTCGATACTGCTGACGTTAAGCTTTGATTTCAGGTCCCGTAGCTTAAAGTAATGAAAAACGAGTCGAAACGAGCAGTTTGGAGGAAAAACGGGATTCGAACGCGAGTTGGAAAGCTAGAAATCAAGAAAATAATAAACTATTCACGAGAGGGGGGCGCCGCGTGATGCCTAGACCCCTCGCGTCACACCTAGCCCCTGTTTCGCTGAAATTGTTAATTGCTGCTAGGGTTTTGATAGAAAATCCGAAGGAAACTCAAGAATAACCCTAATTACGAATTTTAGACATCTTTGGGCAATCTTAGAGCATTCTTGGCGCATAATCGGAGATCTCAAGGCTTTGGAATCATTGGTACGAGTAAAGGGCGAATAATCGAAGGATATATCGGGTTTTCTAATCCCTTGTTTTGTCGATTACTTTTCTTGAAACTTGTTACAATGAATTCATGTTTAGACATCTTTGTTTTGTTTGCACTTATTGACATGCTTGGCTAAATTTATAAACCACCTAGACTTGATGAATGGATTAATATGAAGTTTTTACCGTTTATGTTATTTGCATGATTTTTATGGATTAATTGTGATTTGTAAAGAGTTTGATTTAATGATTTGATGTATATGCATACTTTGAGTTGGTTTATTGTTATTACTTGCTTCATATGATTCTTAGTGACGGTCTATATCACAACATAGAGTCGTATTAGGGTTTAGGATTTCGGTGAGTGTCTATATCACATAAGAAAACCTTAACTCTTTAGGGAGAATTGCGCAATAATCCCTAGAAGTAATTAGTAATAATTTGCTAAGTCTTAGTGTTCTACTAGTCCTAATACCTGGAAAGTGAGGGGCTATTGGTAGGTCTTACCCGGCGAATTGCTTTAGATAGTCCTTGGAAAAGGTCATGTCTTGGTTTACCTGTCGGTCTTATTAGTCCATCAAGTCAAATTGATTACTTCAAACTACCCTAGATCTATGATTGGAAAAGTGTAGGTCAATATTAGGGTACTTACACAATAATTAGACAACTGGGAAGGCGTCTAATAACCGGTAGGATTAACGGCCTAGGTAGTTCCACAGGTTTCTCCTTCAGAAGGGTCGATGGGCTTAGTTGGTTCTTAATAGGTTTAGTACTTTAAGATCCCGGTTCCAAAATTCGTGCATTTAACTTAATTGGTAATTCTTTAAAAATAATCCATGATTCTTGTCTAGGTGGTCTCGTTCTCATATAAGGAAAGTCCTCAGTCTTCACTCGTCTTTAGTCTAGCTTTAGTTAATTTAGTAGTTTAATATAGATTTCCTAGATTTTCCGTAACCCCCCCCCCAAAAAAAAAAACAATTAAACAAGTTAAGTCGTGTCTGTCAGTGTCTATTAGAGTCTAGTTTACGTGATTTATAGAGTCTCGTGGTTCGATATCCGGACTTCCTAGGTTATACTACATTGGTCGGTACAATTGCCGATTGTGTGGTTTAGGTCGAGTCTAGAATTAAAGCTTTTTAGTGTCTAGCTTAGAGAGTCTAATATAGTTAAATTTTTATAGTCTGTTTAGCACACATCACATACTGTAATATACACCTTTTGTTTTGATGACAGTATAACTAACCTATGAACGTGTACTGGAAAAACACTAACATATGATTCTTCTTGTGTTCACCAAACATTATTCATTCACATAAAAGGATACTCAAATTATTAATTCCATAAATATTGGACAGTCGACCCATATACTAAAAAACACTATAGACGGACCTGTAAGATGCTGTAAAATATGTTCACAAACCGTTATTCATTTAGTCGACCCATGATCGAACCGTTACATTGACTTGGGAAATTGGTAAAAGAAGTTCCAAGGTTGATGATATAGACGGACCTCTGTATAAACAATCAAGCGAAAACCGTGTTCACACATCTCCTGGTATACAAGAAATTAGAATCTTTCATGCGCGTTGACATTAAGTTTTAAGACCACACCTTGATACAAGAGACAATAAGAATTCGTTTTATATTATGTTTAGTGGTAAGGATGACAATGCGACGATTTAGGTACTTATTAAGTTTCAGGCGCATACCCGATTGTAAAACCATATCACATTCTATATATTCTTAAAAGAGAAAGTCGGTGGCCACCGACTCATATTACAATTTTACCCTTTGTCAAAAATTACACAAATACCCTTCATTTCAGCATTTTTCTTTTGTACGCTACATATTACATTACAATTTCCACACAAACATTGTCTTCACACTGCACGGCATTGTTTCGCTGGACAACTTTCTAGGTCCACACAAACACCATCTTCACGCGCCGCATGGCAACAGAGTCCACAACAAATGTAACCCACTTCATCGTTGCTGAATGTCGCTAAAGGCGGCCAGAAAAGAAAAAAAATGTAGCTGGAAAAACGAAAAAGAGGTCGGAAGCTTATCGTGAAAGCCTAGCCGACACAAACCGGGTCGATGCAATCACATGCAACGCTAGATCGGGAATGGGGCGACCTTAAAAGGCCGAAAATAGTTTACGCAATTGCCAATGTAAACTCAGATGCAGTTATCATCCATCGTTTAGCTAATATTTTGGGTCCTCGGAGGTCACGGTTGTAACGGTACCCACCAGAGCCGCCACCTCCACCTCCACCTCCTACAAACAATGGCTTCGTCAACGTCGTCGTCCGCCGCACACAAAAATGTGGAGTGAAGTAAAAAAGATGTATGATTTTGAAAACAGCAACAGGATTTTTGATTTTGTGTTTGAAAAACGTGGAGTAAATTAAAGCAGATAAATGGCGTTTTTTCAATCTTCGATGGAACAGAAGAATTTGGGGTGAGAGGAGAGTGGTTGTTTGGGTAAAAATTAGAGTTTTTGCTTCTGTTTTTTTATGTTCGGTCACTGGATTGGGGAAAAAGTGAAAGTGTAGCTTATGGGGTAATGAGGGATTGTGTGGTCCTGGTGGTGATGCAAAGAATGTAGTATTAAAGTAAGAAGAAAGATGAGACTTGATTGTATTTCTTTAGACTTTTGTAAACTAGTTTTTTTTCTTCGGCGCGCGTTGCCGCGGAGTTTTTCAGTTCTGTTTTTACATTTCCATGTAGGGACATGTATAGGGCCTATGGACATTGTAGATAATAACATTGCAGCAAAATTTAATGCAGTTCAATAACAAATCACAAATTTTGATGAATGTAGCATCACAAATTTGGTTTATTATGATCAAATGTATAATACATTGACATATCTATGACAATGCAACATCTTTTTCCTTTGAAGCGAAGCTACAATAAGAACGGAACAACTCATAACTTACATACCCAAAAACGTGCCGATTAGATTAACTGGCGAAACTCAAAACTTTAACTGCAAACATAACACTTTAATAAATCTCAAAGAAATTGCCAATACAATATACGATCCCTACTCCATCCATATGAGAATACAATCTAAAACTAATCAACCAAAACAACTTGACTAAAGGCTCTAGTAACATAGAAGTAACACATAGAATGGACCCAAGTAATTTGTAGCAAAAGTCATCTCAAAAATTGTCTTCCAAGAACTCCAGCTTCCAGGAAAATTTCCCTGCGTTATTTCTAATAAAAAAATATAGTCATCGTAAGTAACTTAAGTAACTTACCTGGATAATATAATTTGGGAAATTATAAGAGCGATGAAATCATATCTTTTTAACTTTCTAGAGACGATTTGATGGTAAAACACGGTTGTATTCGATATCCCTTTAAAAAATAGCTTGGTGGAGGGTCAAGAGATCCTACGAAACCCTCTGGTTCCGTCAATGCTTATCCAAACACATACAAAAGAGAATGAAGCCAAGGTAAACCTTACATGAGAATATTAAGTGGCATGTCTAATGACAAAAACTCAAGAGCAAAAATTTCCTCTGATTGAAGCAAATGAACCGTGATCGATTTCCAAAATTACAATATCAGTGTTCAGTCTCCCTTTGTATATTTTCCTTCACTTGACCCACCTTTCGTAGATCCCTTACAGGAATCACAACCTCACCCCCACTCTTTGCTAACAAACATGGGGTCTCTGCCCCGATTCCTGATGTAGCCCCTTAAAAATGATTAAATTATAGAGATCATTAGTACGGAAGTCATTACATATATGCAAACAAATTCGTAGAGGTGACTCAACGGCTAGACTGTTTGGTAGGGTAAAGGGTCAACTTTAATGTATGTTGAAATGGGTCGGTTGGACAGTTTAAGATTTCGAATCTTTTTTTAGTTTTATATATTATATATGAATGTAACAACTTTGTAAGTATAATATATTTTCAAGGATTTTTCAAAATAGAATTCAGAAAGTTTGGCATACAATTATAGATTTGAGATCAAGTATCACATCCTCGTGCACTACCCATTCTTCCCCCGGACAAGCCGGCAATATTCTCACCCCTACACAATACTTATACGCTATAATGTTCAAAAAAAAGAAATCGACATTCATAAACCAAACTAAAACTCACCACCAAGAGGATACTTGAGAGCGCCAAACTGGCCATCTATGCATTGGTCACAAAAAAGAGTGCCGGTGACCGTCGTATCTCCATGAGCACCATCAATGGTGGCGACAGCCACCAACACAAAAGTTGTCAACACCCAATCCATCACCATTCACGCATACACACATTCATTTACAAGCTACCATCACAGTTAATATAGAAGAAAACAGGGTGAGGGTGATGTCCCAACTGCCCATAAATAATTAAAATGATTCATAGTAAACTCTTAGATTCATAATCGTTGTGAGTGTTCTCAAAAGATTCTGTAGCCATACACTATGAAAAATACATACATGGATCAGGTCCAGTCATGGTTAAATGATGCATAAAACCCCACATGATTAGTAGATACACATTATATATAACTCCTAATGGTATAAAGTTGGATACATGCAGACTAAAGAAACCAAAATAAGAACAAACCAGAGATCATAAACACCGTAAATTAACATAATTAGGCCTTTAATTCTACAAAATCACTGACCTCATCAAAACTCTATCAAAACTTGTAATAGCACCAACAAAAACAGAACACAAAACTTTGCCATTGCTCATCATTTCTGTTCAAATCCTGGAATCTTTAAAAATAAATCATATTTGAACTTACAACCAATTAAGTAGAATTCGACTTTTCCTATAAGCATAGATATTGTAGTGGTCTGATTCTGCTATCAACAACAGTAACTGTAACAATCAACAAATTTCAATTTCAAAATAATCATCAACCTACAAACGTATATTATAAGTGATGGGTTGCCGGCGCTTTCCAGGCGCGTCGGAACCCTAGCCGCCGCTATCAACCACCATGTCTCGCCACAAACCACCCTTGAACCCAGCGTCGAACCACTCCCCCTTCCATCCCTAATGAACTATTAGCACCCCTTCTAACCCTAAGCCGGTTAACCTTCTAGGTTAGCGACGTATGTTGTTCGGTTTTGGCGATTGTCAAAGAATATAACTTAGGGTTTTGGATCTGTGTGGTGGTGGATGATTAATTTCATGAATCAGGAGTTGGGCAATATGGGAAGCCATGCCTCTTATGCATATGTGTCTCAACCATCAGATGCCACCACTTGACACACGTGAGAACCGCCTAAATAGCCAATCACATTACAACACCATCTCAAAACACTATTCATTCACTTTCTCTATTATCATATTTAGATTAGATTAGATTAGATTAGATTAAAAAAAAGTAATATCATTGATTTTTACTCCCCATCATGCTGTAGTGAAGAAAATGATGTAGATGTAGATTTGAGTAAAAAGATGTCTATTCCAATTCTCCACCTATCATCTTCATACTTATTTAACTTTTAAATAATTGTAAGTTGTAACATAAGTCCTAAACTCCTAATAGAGTTAAATGCCTGGATAGTGCCTGTGGTTTATCCTTTTTTCATATTTAGTCTTTAACTTTCTAAAATTACAGCTATAGTTTCCAACTTTTCAATTTTCATTCCCGAATAGTCCCTGTGCCTAACATTAGTTAGTTTTCTTAGTTAAGAGAGTGTGAAATGACAAAAATACCCTTTCTTTAAAGGTGAAAAAGGGCAAACCACAGGGACTATCTGGGCATTTAACTCTAACAGTTTCATATGAAATTATTAACAAAAATCTCAGCTTTCTCATCACATTTGGCAAGATCTAAGAAAAGACCATCACACAAAAATCTCAGCCTTTCATCAGCGAATCCAACAAATTCTCATACATTTCCTCTTTACTTATTCAACCAATTTGCATTTTTATTCTATTTTGTTTTGTCAATTTCACCCGAATAATGGCAGAAATGAAAAACACCCAACATCACATTGTCGAAATATTAATCGACCTTCAAGACCATCCATTAATGGAGATCTCAGAATCCCCTGATCACCTTCTCCTCTTAAAACTTTGGCAGCGCGAAGAACATCTATTTGGGTCTCGAATCGCACGCAAAGAAACCCGAATAAACACTCGCCGAAGCGAAATCTTTAACCTATGTTTATATTTCTTCACATTTAAAGATGACAGGGGAGCAGGATTTCAGACGACGAAGAAGACATCTTCAACCTTTATTCCGGCGATGACGTCATCGTTCAACCTAGGGTTTAGAAATATTATTATGTTCACGTACAGGGAGTGATTTGGCGTGCGTTTGATTGAAAACCGATTATATTAATTTTGATTTGAATAGAGTTGGTTATGTGGGTTTTGTTAATTTAGGGTGTTGTCATAGTGGATTTGTATGGTGGAGATAGAGAGTGGTTGGTGATCGGGGGTGATGAATGTGGTGGTGATGGTTGGGAATGGTGGTGATGCCATTGTTGCAGGTGAAGGTGGGAGGTGTAAGCTTGCTGGTGGTGGGCATATATTTTAAGGAAAGGGTATTTTTGTCATTTCACACATTGTTAACTGAGAAAACTAACTGATGTTAGGCATATGGACTATCCGGGAACAAAAATTGAAAAGTTGGGGACTATAGCTGTAATTTTAAAAAGTTAGGGACTAAATGTGAAAAAATGAGAAACCACAGGAACTATCCGGGCATTTAACTCCTCCTAATAATATTATTTGTTGCGGGTCCCAAAATAATAATATATTTATTTATATACTATTAAATTGAAACATTTGTGTGCATATTTGGTTGTAACTTGTGCTTTATTGGTTGTATCTTAATCAAATATAGGTTGTAAGTTGTGCTTAAGTGGTTGTACCTTAATCAAATAATAATGGTTTCATTACCTTACCAAATTCAATCTGTTTTGTATGCATGTATGGTTGTAATTTATATTGTTTCTAAAGAATAACTATCTTTAACATACGTAGTTGTGCAAATATTTTTACCTCAACCATGTTTGGATGCAAATCATCATCATACTCAGTAAATCCCATTAATAGCAAAACTAAGGTAGGGTCTGAGAAGGGAAGATGTAGACAGTCTTACCTCTACCCCGTAGGAATAGAGATGCTACTTCTAGTGAGACCCCCGGCTCGATTGTAGTTTTGTATCAACCCTTGCACCTAAGACACATAACACTCAAACAATCGGGACAGAGGCTAATTGGTGCGTGTACCCCCGTGTCTTTCAACTATCAATGTCACCACACGATGCATGATTAACCATACGCCGCTTTTAACGTTATTTTCACGAAATTAGTAAAGTAATGTTAACGTTAGTACCATTTCACTTTTGCCCCCCCCCCCCCCCCCCCCGAGCGCCCACACATATATACATTATATGTGCACACCGCAAGCGGAGCAATAAAGATTACATGTTTGGATGTAAATAAAGATTATATTGTGACCCTTAAAAGTTTTGATTTCACCGCTCAACGTAAAAGATTTACTTTTGAAATTGCAAATCAATTAGCAAGAAAACTGATGATTAAAATATTCACACCGATGAGTTGGTGGCCAAATATTTTATAAAAATAAATATGTGTACAGTCGGTTTCAAACAATTGTACAGAGATATAACACCGTGTGTCGGTACTGGCACGTATAAATATTGTTTCGGTCATATTATAACTTTATTCTTAAGGTTTTTTCTTTCAGTAACTATCGCGTGTGTAGTACCGAACCGATCCTGCACGAACTTCCGTCACGTCCCCGTCGCAACGCACAGGTTGAATCCCACTAGCGCATATCACCAAATCTGATACCAAGTCCAAACCTGGCTCCGTACCCAAATAGGAGCTTCTTCCCCTCTGCCATTCGACATGATGAACAACCGTAAACTGCTTCATAGTTTACGCTACTTCATAAACATAAACAGATATCTCACCTCCCGTTTATCTTCTTCACCCTTCTCCTTTCATCATAACCAGCATCCATTCCACCATTTTCAATTTACCCCACAACACCCCATTTCATCTTCTTCCCACTATCTTAATCTTTCTCCTAAAATCTACCCAAATTATCACTTTTCTTTTGCAACTCCTTCCCATTACTCCACCATAGCCTCCGCTGAAGACTCCCGCCGTCAAAACCCTGAAAAATTAGGTCAGTATGTACTCGCAACATTTCTATTTTTGCATGCCCACCAAGTGTTCGACCAAAATCCTCTTAAAGTTGTAGCTCATACTCTTGGTTTTAAAACACGGTAGGGCACTGCAAAACGCAAAAGCGCACAGCTTTTCGTACGCCAGGCGCAATGTATTTAGACTGCGGGGTATGGGGGGCTTGGGTTGGGGCGTGGGTTGGGGCATATGTTGACACGTGGAATGTGAAAAAACCCACCACCAAAACCCACGCCCATGGGGTATGGTGGGGCTTGGGTTGGGGGCTTGGGTTGGGGGGCATGAATTTGGTTTGACCATTTAGAGCATGCCATGTCACTTACTAGCCCGCCCCACGCCCGGGCTGAATCCCACGCCAAAGGGGCCACGCCCAAACCCATGCCCACCCGGGGTGGTGGCTTGGGCGTTTTCAGCCAACCCACGCCCAAACCCCCGCCCCATACCCCGCAGTCTTATATAATATTTTTTTATGTATCTAGGGTCTTTAGCATCATGCCATCACCTACGCAAAATTTTGCTATAAATATGTTATGATTTGCTATATATTAATAACCTATATGTGCAACCTAAAAGCGTGCATGTACAACACCATACACAAAACATCAAAGTTGTAGCTTATACACTTGATTTTAGATAGCTCGACACTGAGTCGATAGGGTCCTGAGGCTCAAAGCAATAATTTTGTTTCGATATTTCTTGTAGGTTTTTAGCATCATTTACCCAAAACTTAGCTGTAAATAATATATGATTTACTATATAAATAACTTATACGTTCAACCTAAAAGCGTATATGTACAACATCTTGTTGCACAAAACCTTTTCCGTACAAGAAGCGAGAGGCCTGCGCCTGAGGTCGCCTTTTGCGTAGACGTGCATTTTTAAATCAAGCTTATGCTGTTTGTTATTTCACCATCTGAAGGCTAGACATTTAATGATTCATTTTACAATAATCTTGCAGCTGACTCAAATGAAGAGGTGGAACCCATTGACTTATGGGAGGAAGAAGATGAAACTGAGCCTGAGGTGTGTTCTCTCACCTTTGCATTTCATCCATTAGCCTTCTGTTGTTGTTTAGTATGCTTTAAAATTTACAGATTGGAGATGGTGGAGATGGAGGTGGTGTTGTTTTACAAAGTTGCCCTTGGGGCGAGAAAGTTCTATCTATTGCTCAAGATGTGTTGCTACAGTTTGGTGATGATATAGAGATCTTTGCTTTTAAAACCTCCCCTGGAGGATACATTTATGTGAGACTAGATAGACTCTGTAACGAGTAAGATTTTGTATTTGATCTCGTTTTTATTGTATTCTTGTTTGACATCCTGTTTATTGGACATCTTGTTTGACATTCTTGTTATTTTATTGATGTAACGTTTGTGCATTAGATACGGATGCCCGAGCATGGAGGATATTCAAAGTTATAGTCAAGAATACAAGAAAAAACTAGACGAAGCTGGAGCTGTTGGAGACATCCCCAGTGACTTGGCTCTTGAGGTAATCCTGGACTTATTTTGTAATATTCTGTGATATAACTGTCGTTTAGGGTTGTTAATCGTATCGGGTTGGTGGATTGAATTGATGAACCCGGACACGACCTATATGTTTATTTGTGTCAAAGGCATCAACCTTTACCTTGACACACTTAAAATCGTGTAACCTAAATACGACCCCTTCAACCCACTTTTGTAAATGAGTCAAACGGGTTGGTGGGCTGTAAACGCTTGTAATCAAGTTGTAAACAGGTTAAACGGGTTGACGAATTGTAATCAGTTAAAAGGGTTGACGGGTTGTAATCAATTAATCATGTTAAACAGGTTGACTAGTTGTAATAATTGGGTTAAACGGGTTGGCGGGTTATAAATCCGCCGTGTTGTAATCATGTTAAACGGATTGACGAATTGTAAATCGTGCACAGGTTAAATGGGTTGTAATCATGTTAAACGGGTTGACAGATTCTAATCAGTTTCAATGGGTTAACTGGTTGTAATAAATGGGTTGAATCAAACGGGTTGTAAATCCGCCGGGTTGTAATCAGGTTAAATGGGTTGACTAGTTGTAATAAATGGGTTGAACGGGTTGGCAGGTTGACCTTATTAATGATTTTTATTGTTATTTTAAACGGGTTAACGGATTGGCCTATTTAAGGGTTAAAACAGATCAACCCAAACATGATCGGTTTATTTAACTGGTTAGAAATGATAGCCCAAAATCTAATTATTTTCGTTAGTACCAAGTTTTGCCACCCTTGCATTACTAAATAATTCTTGAAACATGAAAAATATTGTGATATTTTTCTTGGAAGGTATCATCTCCTGGTGCAGATCGGCTGCTGAGAATACCAGATGATTTACAACGTTTTCAAAACATGGCTATGAGAGTAAAGTATGTTGAAAATGATGATCCTAGATCCCCAGGAAAAGAAGGAATATTCTTTTTGGAATCCATCGAAATAGAATCTGGAAGTTGTGTATGGAGGTTGGCTGATGTTAAAGAAAATCGCGACCCGGCATCTAAAGGAAGACCGATGACCCGCAAACAAAAGGACTGGAGACTTAATCTGCCATATGAAAAGCTTGAGCAGGTGACTCTGTATCTTGACTACCAATAACATGTAGTCTAGAGTTTTATATTTTTGTGGAATTTTCGGAAGCTGAACTCTACAGAATGACGGATCGACCCGTTACAAAACTGGTCTATGCGTTAAGTCAGTTTTGGTTATGGCGGTTGTAGTTCACTTTGGTCGACACGATGCAATCTTGTTGGTTTAAAAGAAAGTTGATTGCATGCTTTATGCGTTTTTTAAGTAAACAAACGATGAAACTTTATCCATGATGGTTTTTTAGCTCATTTGGGCCAGGGATAAAACATTTGTCTTCCATGCCCGGTTTAGTAGGCTAGCCACTGGTTCAAGCCTGCAGCCATTGGTCTGTGACCCCACGGTTAATAGCATGGTCAAAACTATGCACCAAACATTTATCAGTTATCAGGTGTGGTTGAACAATGATCAACTTATTCATAAACCCTATATCCATCATTTTAGAAAGACTTTAGAATCCAAACCAACACGCACGAACCCTAAACACAGTGGTTAGTTCCATCTCCGGCTGCAGACATATCAGAACGGTTGGGTCTTCGTCTTCTATTCCAAGAAAGCAAGAACAGACCTGTTGTATTTTAGTCAATTAAGATTCTACACATGTACGTTTGGGCTATCCTTCGTCTCTAACTAGTCAAATGAATAAACTTAAAAATAACACAAGTTAGGAATGAATAATGCCTCTTAACTTGTTTAAACATTGCAACAATATAGTCTCTTAACCAACCTATATATCTCGTTTACGACCCATCAAACCTGTTTGACTGGTTTAGATAAGTGGATTAAATGGGTCATGTTCGGGTTACACAATTTGAAATGTGTCTAACCGGTTGATGTTTTTGACACCAATAAATATATGGTTAACTATTTAACCCGCCAACCTGACACGATTCACCTAAATTTTCTCCTATAAAGTCAAAGCAATGAAAGTTTATCAGGCGGAAAGTCGGATTCTGATATGCTTCGTGTTGTGGCTGATCGATGTTCCGTATATTACTATGCACATGAGAGGGAACCCGTCAACAATGCAAAACCGTGAGAATATGATGATGTTTGTTAAGACCTTGGTGATGAGTTGTATGAGCTTGTGGAAACCGCCGAGTTATGTGGTGTGCCCATGTGGAAAATCATTCTCGACCCTGGGATCGGTTTCTTAAAGAAAGCCAAAGATAATTTAGACATTTTGATGGGATTAAAAAGGATTAGGTGTAAAAACTGCAGAGTTATGTGGTGTGCCTGTGTGGAGGGTGTTCTTGACCCCGTGATCAGATTTTCAAAGAAGACTGAAGATAATTTAGACATTTTGATGGGATTAAAGAGGATAAGGAGTGAGATTGCGCAAAAGAGCTTAGAAATGTCGCATGCACCTTTGTTGATCGGGCCTTCAAGAAAGAGATTTCTAGGTGAGATTGCAGTCAGCCTTCTCTGCTGTTGCGAGAGATGCTGCAACTGTTGCTGCCGTTACAAGTGCGGTTTTGGGTGGTGCTAATATTGTTCGGGTTCACAACGTTGGAGGCAATGTCAATGCTGCAAAGCTTTGTGATTTGTTGGATAGAGTTCAGAAATCTTAGTATTTCATGGGTTTCTACATTCTTTTTGTTCAAGTTTTGGCCAACTTTTGATTGTGATTTTGTGTAACAAAGAATTTCTCATATTTAAGTATTGTTCAAGGTTTTCTGTTAGTTAACTTCACAAGCATCACATGTTTCTACCTTTAACCCTTAGTTGCATTTGCCCAACACAAACGCTAAAGGGTTCTCATAGTATTAAAAAAGTTCATGTAAACGTCTGACTCCTCTTTAACAATTTGCTTTTGTAAAACAGAGCAAGAGTGTAGAGAAAGTTTGATGAACATTAACAAGAAGCCATAACAAACTAACTATTACTCTGCTTCAATGATTCTGCTTCAGCCATAGCCATTGGATCATCTTTAGTGTCGGGGTCATCCTTCTCGCCTTCCCGTTCTTCAGTTAGTTGTTTTCTATGCAATTCCTCTGCAACCTGCATTGCAGCTTGGTTTTCCTTTTGAATTCGTTGCATTTCTTCTTCTTGTTGTTGTCGTTCAAACCACGTGTCCGCATCAGCCCAGACTGTAATTCAAGAAACATAGATGGAGTTAGTTATATATTAACAACACATATTAAAGTTCAAAGATTTAAGCAGGGTTCGGTGTTTAAACTTTCAGAGTACACAGTTAAAAGTGATTAACAGATCGGGTCAACCCTGCCTAACTAACAGGGATGGATGGAGTTGGCAATCATGACCCATTCTCCAAGAAATTGGTTGATTTCGGTATGAAAAACTACATATGTATTCATTTAAGTCAGTTTGTATGGCAGATCAATTTGAGTCTAGTCAAATTATAAAATGGTTCAAAATGGGTCACACTTATAAAACTTGCCAACTTAAAAACAGGCACCTTTTAACCTGAGCCCTAAAACAACAAATTTCAACCCGAGCCCTAAAACGACAAAATGTGGAATCATAACATTTAAACCTAGCCCTAAAATGAAAATTTTCAACCCAACCCCACTTTGGTTAAAATCTGTTTTGACCCGAAGCCAAACTGATACCTTTTTAAATGGGCTCGTTTTGACCCGTTAAACAACCTGACCTGACCCACCCATTTTTCTAAGATTAGTGGGGATGACGACCCAAATGACCAATTTGCAAACAGTTCTAGAAGACTAATATTTAAAGGATATCAAATTAGACCAGACGATAAGCACATTCATCTAGTGCTGTTCAAACTCGAGGTTTAGAATTCGAGCCGAACAGAGCCAGCTCAGTTGAGAATTCGAGCTGAAGCCCGGGCTGGCCCTGGCTTGAGCCCGGGCTTGAGCCCGGGCTGTTCGGCTCGTGAACAGCCCTACATTCCTCAGTGATCTTTCTGAGAGCTAAAACCTACAATGGGTTCTTCACTTGACTTGCAATATAAAATCATAAAAACTAAACCTAAACCTAGACCTAAGCATATAGGTTCATTTAAGCAACTCAAACTCTACAATAGATCAATTTCAGTCTAGTCAAATTACAAAATTGATTAGAGTGGGTCACTCTTATAAAACTTGCTAACTTAAAAAGAATCCAAATGGGCCAACACCACCCACTACCATCACTGGCACCGTCGCCTCCACCCATGCCACTAGCTGGCAAGAAAAAGTATAACGGGTGAACCATTTTAATACTTTCCCCCTAAAACGACGGTTTTCAGCCCGAGCCCATTTTGCTCAAAATCCATTTTGACCCAAAGCCAAACTGACACTTCTTTTAAAATGACTCGCTTTGACCTACACTCAGTTTGACCCAAACTTGTTTTCACCGGTTACCCAATCCAACCCACCCGTTTTGCTAGGCTTAGTGGTAACCTGGTAATGGCAACCCAAACAACCAATTTGCAAACAGCTCTAGAACACTAATCTTAAGAAGCAATCAGATCAGAGCAGATAATAAACACCACAATGATCTTTCTAAGAGCTAAAACCTAGTTCTAATTGAAAACACAAGTCTCTGCATCAGTTAATCAACCATTCAACTATACTAACTAAACTCACATACTTCACTTAACTTGCAATTTAAAAACATACCATCTAAACCTACACCTAACCTAAACTAATTGAAGTATCTCAATCGATAAATCAAACAAAACCTAGGGTTTAACTTCCATTTTCACCCGAACCCATTACCCAGCCTGACCCGCCTGTTTTCCCCGGCTTAGCGGTAATGGCAATCCAAATAACCAATGCAAACAGTTCTAGAACATAAACCAAGCAATCAAACTAGAGTATATGATAAACATATACATCAGTGATCTTTCTGATAGCTAAAACCTAGAATGCAGTGCCAATCAATCAACCATTCAACCATAAAACCATTACATCTAAACCTAAACCACCAATAAACTGAACACGAGAAACAAACAAAACCTAGGGTTAGGGTTTAAGCTCAAAACTTTCAAGAAAACAAACAAACACATACTCGGTTGAGCAGCCCATCCTTGTTCACCACCCTTAATCTTCTCCGGCAAAGCATAATTCACCGTAAGCACACGGCCGTAAAGCTCAGCACCATCCATATTATCCATGGCCGCCGCCGCATCTTCTCTCTCTAGAAACGTGACAAATCCAAACGACCGGTGTTTCTGTGTCGCCTGATCTAACGGCGTCTTCACGTCCTTAATATCTCCGAAGGGTATGAAGGCTGAATGCAGTATCGTTTCGTTTACTTCTTCTGCTAATCCACCTGGTTAATTGACAAGGGATTTGATTAGAATGTGAAGTTATGGATACAAATTGTGGTGACATTTGTGTGATACTGCGTGTATGTGAGTGAATCTGTGTGAAATTGATATTTGGGGGTTAGGGTTTCTTACCGACGTAGAGTGTGTTCTTCTGCACTTGTTGATTCATTGTGTTCTAGAACACGGTAATGGTGCTGACTGGTGAGTCTTGAGTTTTCTACTATGAAAGTTAGATATTGGGCTGGAGAGTGTTACGGGTTGACCCGGACCCGAAAATTTTATATGGATCTAGATGTCTTGTTATTTTTAATATTCATTGGTTGACACGAACATTGAATATATGTTATTTTTAGTTGTCAGTTTAATTGTTGGAGTATCTAAATAAGACGTTGCGTAAATACATTTAAAAGTTCTAAAAATAAGTAATTAAATGAGTTAGACGGGTCTGCCTGTGAACTTGATGGGTTGTGTTGGTGGTTTGATAGGAAACTGCCGAACTAGCTTACACTAAACACAAACCTGTGAATTTTGTGTTAGATTCGTGTTGTGTTAGAAATCTAGATGATGGGTTACAACTTCAAAGGGATATTAGAGGTGTGATTTATTTTATGAAATCCACTCATTTTATGTTCTTGAGACATTGAAAATACTATGAGCGACGCCTAAGTTCTCGATTGGAACGACTCACGTGCCTGATAAGTTCTCTCCCTGACTCTCTAATCTAGCGAAGATCTTTGTGTATGTGAGTTTTCGTAAAAGAGAAATGGGTACGTGTTGCAGGAGAAAACAATAAAGAACACAAACTACAGTGGCCGAACCTAAAAGTTACAAAATATACTGGCGCAAACAAGCAAAGTCTTTTGATATATATATATATATATATATATATATATAGGGGATCGCTAGAATGAGAACCACCACGAGTTGTAAGAACCACGAGAACCGCGCCCCGCGGGTGGCCGTTGACCACGAAAATTTTTTTACACCTAGATCCGTATATTTTAACACCGGGGGTAAATTTTGGGTTCAAACGGCGCGCCCGAGGGGGTAGTTTTTTACGCCCAAAGTTTGGTTAAAAAAAAAAGAAAAATTAAAAAAATTAAAAAAACCCAAACTTTGGGCGTAAAAAACTACCCCCTCGGGCGCGCCGTTTGAACCCAAAATTTACCCCCGGTGTTAAAATATACGGATCTAGGTGTAAAAAAAATTTCGTGGTCAACGGCCACCCGCGGGGCGCGGTTCTCGTGGTTCTTACAACTCGTGGTGGTTCTCATTCTAGCGGCTCCCTATATATATATATATATATATATATATATATATATATAATATTACGAGAGTTTGATATAGTTAACACAGAGTTTTGTAAATATTTAAAAAATTGATTTAACTGTTTTAGACGGTATGAAAGGTGTGGTTAAGAGGAATGTGAATATGTGATAATGATTTCAATTTCATTTGTGTGCTTGTTGAGCTAATTTTCAACAAAGGTGGGCCTAATGTATCTTTATTTCACATCTAAATGTCTACAAGTTCACATCCATGTCCAAATCAGGAAAACATCAAACACAAAGAGTGTTTAATATGAGAGAGATTTCTTGTAGTGAGTTGCAAAGAGAAAAAAAGAATGCGTGTGTTATATAAAATTGTATTCATGTTACCTTAAATGAAATAAGAGGCAAATGGCTGAATTATTCAGACATCTGCTCGCGAAACAAACAGTTTGAACCATTAAGTGTTGAACCAGTAAGAGGTCTGAACCATTAAGAGCAAAAGAAACAGACCCTAATCTCAAAGTTGGCGTTGAAGGAGTTTACTACCATTGATCTTGAAGAGGTACAACCGAGGTGTGCCAAAAATATGTTTAAGATTGTGAGCAATATAGAGAATGGGATGTAAAAATTTTGTTCTAGGTTTTATCTAAGTCTACTATATAATTTATAGATGGAGAGCAAAATAGAGAATGGGATGTAAATGTGTTTTAGCTCTTTTTTCTATAATTTCTCCATAATTCGTAGATTGAGTGCAAAATAGAGAAGGGGATGCGGGTGCTCTTACAACTAGTTAAGGTTGCAACCGGGATCAAGTTAGTATTGGGCTATGATTCCTATCGAGGTTAAGTTAGTGCTAAAAACAAGTTGCCATCGGCAACTTGCTGCCGACCTTCAAGTTACTCCTACTTACTACTGGGGGTATCTTGCTACCAACCACAAGTTCCTATCGACGAAATAGTTTCTTATGTGTCTAGAGCAGGGCCGTCTCCGAAAATAAAAAAAAAATGGCCATGAGCGAGATAAAAAAATTTGGGTCCTATTCGAAAATCTCCATTTAATATAAACTCACTAATCACAAAAATTTATGTGGATGTAATTTAAATAGTTATTTTTAACTAAGTTTAGGAAGTAATTTATTAATTACCGGAAAAGATGCAGTTGACAAAATTAAGCATTAAATACCACTAACAAAAAAAACCAAAAATAAGCTAAAATAAAGAATTTGGAGACACTGAGATTAGAACCCGCGTCTCTTGTTATTTAATCAAGTCAGTAACTACTAGTACAAGAGCTCATTTATGTTATATTTTAATTCAGTGCATATATATTCTATCTTATACAGCGTAAATTCTATACAAAACTTAAAAGATTTGGGCCTTGTGTCGTCGCCAACCCCGCACCCCCTACGGGCCGGCCCTGGTCGAAGGTACAAGTTGATTTCAAGGAATCTTTGCGTGACGTCAACAAAGGTATAAAAAAGAAGGCTTTTCAATAGAAATCGACATGATTGCATACCCGATTGAAAAGGCGAAAGATTAGAGAGAGAATTGCATATTCTGTTATAATTATCTTGTAATCAGCTCCTATATAAGATCTGTTATAATTATCTTGTAATCAGCTCCTATATAAGATCAGAAATTTTACTCTAGGTTTTATGTAATTGGTTACAGTAGTTTGTGAAAGCTAACACTCAGTGTGGAACTAGCCCATTAAATCAGAGGTATTCCAAAATTATTTTTTTTACCGTGCAATTATACAATATAAAAAAACGACAATAAATAAATCCCGTAGAACAAATACCTAACTAATTGAGCCACAATTTCAATCAAATTATTAATAATTTGGGCAATTGGGCCACTGTTTCAATCCAGCTCCCTTATTCTACAAGTTTGGGTTGGTTAGGGGTATCCTTGTATTATTTTAGAGGTATCTTTGGTATAAAACCAGAAAAAATATAAAATAAATACACTATAAATACGCACTTGAGCCGTAGCCCATGCTATAGCTGCTAAAGCATTGGGTCCACCCCGGCTAACACTTAGAAGCTAGAACCACTATCTATTTTAAGGATTGTTATTCCAGCACTTAAACTCACCTTTTACAAAGCTAGAACCATGATATATTCTAAAATTATTGATAGATCATACAATCAATTATATATCTCAAGATAGTTGTGTAAGTGAGAAAAATTCACAATTAATCTACTCATTCGATCAAAACACTTGTAAGTGATCCATTCCAAGTAAAGGAGAAGTTTAGATGATCTCCATCTTATAGAGAGAAGTAAACGGTTATCACTACATATCTTAAATGACACGTTGCAATGGTTATCTATACTGAATTTACATAAAAGATGATGGTACATTGTCTTATATGTGTGGTTATATCTTTGTTAATTTTCCTTTCCTCCAAGTTTTATTAACAAGTATTCTCTTGTTTATGAAATCATAAAAGGGTTCACATAAATTAAAAAAGAAAGTAAGAAACCATTCACCTCTGTATCTATATTTATACTACCTTATTAAATAAATTAGGTTTTCTACCCTTATAGTAATTTGCACGAATATTTAAGATGACATACCAATGGTCAAGAACAAATCTATATTAAATTCACGTACTTTTGTCATGTTCTTCCATTTCTACCCCTTGTTCTCTAAAATTCACACATGAAGGTAATTTCCAAACAATATGTGTTTGTCTCATGTCAGAAAGTTACCTAGCAGTTAGTCATCAGATAAGCACATAGAAACCTATAATATCCATTAATTAGAATCTTATTTCATATTTTGCATAAGGTACTTTCGTTGGGAAGAATGTATATATGTTTTTGTAATGTTGCATTCAAATTATAAGATAAATATTAAAATTATATTTTAAGTATTTGTCTATAATTAAGATGTAGACTACATGACACAAAAGAAACACCAAAACAAAAGCATCATTAATCACCACTAAATAATAAATCTATCTTAATTATATCAAACATGTGTTTACATGACAAAAATGTAGGTATATAGCTATTTTGAAAAAAAAATATTGATATCAATTTTTACCATTAAGGAAAAGCTCAACAACTACATGTTTGATTGTCTACACATGGGTTAAGCCTTCTATTAAATCTGATACTATAAGATGGTAATGTATTTATTAGTGCTATGGGAGATTAATATTGTATTTTCACCTTTTATTTCCATAAAAATGTTGTTGCCCACAAACGTCATATAGACACCAGAAACCTCAACAACAACTACAATTACAAAACAGACGAAAACGCTACAACGCACGGGTCTTCCGACTAGTAATAATTAAAAAGAACACATTCACCTCTCTTGATTCTTAAGGTCCCTTTCTGATCAAAAGTCTCAAAGACCGATTGCATATGAAAGAAAAAGTTGTATACTCATTGATTACATTAGTGAGTCTAATAAAATATTTATAACCTGGATAATATTAATGTGAGAATTGAGATGAAGACATTGCACGTAAAAAAAGTCTGTTTTTCTTTAAAAATTAATATAAATATAGGTAAAGGATCAAATAAAAATAAAATTAACGTACGAAACGTACGAATTGGGGGAAAAAGCAAAAAGTGGCGGTGGCAATCTGGTAATTATCAGCAACTTCAAAATTACTGGGGAAAAAGCAAAAAGTGGCGGTGGCAATATGGTAATTATCAACAACTTCAAAATTACCCTAGTAGAGTAATTTTGAGCATCTGTAGAGTAATTTTGGGAAATGTAGGGTAATTATCAAATTACTCTAGTAGAGTAATTTTGACTTCTGTAGAGTAATTTTGGAAAATGTCTTGTAGAGTAATTTTGTTAGCATTTAGTTATAGGGTTTAGCTTTATGGTTTAGTTTTTAGCTTTTAGTTGGGTGGGGGGGTGGTTTAGGTTTTTGGGGGGTGGTTTAGTTTTTTTTTAGGTTTTTTTTTTTTTTTTTTTGGGGGGGGGGGGGGGGGGGGGGGTTAGTGTAATTTTGATAATTACCCTACAATTTTGATAATTACCCTACACGACCAAAATTACTCTACATAAACATTTACCAAATTACTCTACAGAAGCTCAAAATTACTCTACTAGAGTAATTTTGAAGTTGCTGATAATTACCAAAATGTCACCGCCACTTTTTGCTTTTTCCCCCAATCCGTACACTTAGTACATTAATTTTATTTTTACGGGAACTTAACACTGTAAATATAATCTCTTAATTCTGGAAGAAGCACGACAATCATGTTGGTACAAAACAAGTTATGAAAAAATATATACAATGCATATGTAACGTGATTCAAAATAGTATAAATAAATGCAAGAATCAAACAAAATAACAAGAATCATATTTAGCGGAGGCCACATGATGAACAAGATTCTGGATTTTGTAACCATTCACATTTGTTTCTGGGGGTACAACATTCAAAGTAGTAATTGTATCGTCGGAGATGAATTTACAACCCGGTGTTCATCTTTTTTGGGAAATACGAGATATGATGGTGTTTTTAACTTTTTTTTTTGAACGGCCAACATAAATTTTATTAATCAAAACTAGCAAGACGCTAGACACAAAAATTACAAAGTCATGAAACCATACAATACACCAACTGGAACAAAATCCTACCTATTTAAAACACGAAAAAGTACTCCAATCTTCCCATGTCAAAGACGCTTCTTTCGACCTATTTTTGACACAAAGAAACCCAAGCGATTTTACCACCTCCAACACTTTCGAAATTGTCGGTCTATCATTGTTATACATAGCCTCGTTACATGTTTTCCATATACTCCAGACGACGATAAGGACTAGCACGTGTATAGCCTTTTTTCTTTTCCTTGAACCCGAGCTAAAACCATGTAACTCCAATATATCTTTAAAATCAAAAGCTAATATGGGAGGTAGTTTACACCAGATAGCTATATTTTGCCATACCGTTTGCGCAAAATGGCATGAAACAAAAATATGTTCGCAAGACTCCTCATATTCACCACAAAATAAGCATGATAAATCTGGAATACTTACTCGTCTCGAAGCCAAAGCCGATCTTGTGGGCAGTCTCTCATTCATTGTCACACCCCAACCGATGGCGGAAACATCGGGTCGTAGCACTGAACGAAACAGATTGTCCAGGAGAATCCATAATAACTATTAATTATAATATATTAAAGGTTCATGTCCCATACCACAAACATATAAAATAAAACAGTTATTACAGACGTTGTTCTCAAAGACAAATATCCATTCCGACAACTCAGATTTTATTTAGTTTGTTTCTAGACTCTCCTAGCTTGATTCCATAGCAGCTAACAAGCAAAAGCATACTAAACACCTGTCACATACGTTAAAGTAAAACACAATACACATAGTGTAAAAGTGAGCATACAAGTTTAATAGTATAATAGTAGCGAAAGCGATTTACGCATAACCAGCATGTAACATATATAATGTGAAGCAGGTAGGTTATCGACAATGAAACATGCACAGACGTGACTGCGAGTTGTAGAATGCGCAACACATATCATCACTGTGATACGTGAAGAAAAGCCCTTAACAACCACTGTCCACGACAGGTGCTGAGTCCAAACTATAGTACTATCATTGCTAAGGTGTCAAGCAACAATCACCGTGTAAACATAACATACTAGCATTCATCGAATAACACGTATAACATGCAGAGCGGTTAGCGTATAAAAGTATTTGCGTTGTGTGTTGATTGTGATTTTGATATAAGTAACGTATGTAACACCCAAACGTGCTTAAAGCAAAAAGGGATCGAGTATACTCACAGATTGTGTTTAGTAATTAAACACTCTCTTGGATTAAAGGGAGCGCTGGAAAGTTATCATGATTACAGAACGATGGTATAAGCGATGAACAGTGCGTTAAACGATGCGAGTGAACTGAGTGACGGAGGGTCATCCGATCGGATGACCTTCCGGACAGATGGTCATCCGGACGGATGGCCATTCGCTCGGAGGGTTGTCCATTTGGGATGGATGTGTTTGTGTATGATGTGACTTTGAAGTTTTCGTTGTAGCATTTTATAAAAATAGGAAGTGTTTCTACAATTTAGGTCATCCGGCCGGATGGTCATCCGGACGGATGGCCGTTCGGTCTGTTGGTGCACTACATCTGTCGACTTCGTCTTGTATCGAGTCTTACTAGTTAGAATAGATCAGGGCACGTTAAACGAGAAAATGTGATAGAGTTAGTGAGATTTCGCTTGAACATTTAGATGTTGAAGAGATTTCGCTTGAAGCTACTCAAGCGAAATCAACATGTTAAGATTTCGCTTGAGATGCTGAAGCGAAACCTTAATGTCTATATATAGGAGTTCAAGGTCAAGCGAAATCATAAGTTGTTTTTGAAAGATTTCCATACCGAGGTGCTGCCGGTGTGAGAACTGATTGTAATTGCTTTCATATCAATACAAATCAGTGTTAAAGTGAAGATTTAGCTGTTTTTAGGTCAAATACTTGTTTTCCGCACCTGTATTTGATGGAATTCCTCAGAACCGACTCGTTTAGGTCACGAACACGATCCTTACAATTGGTATCAGAGCCTGGGTGAGAAGTCCGAAAATTCAGACTGCTTATAGTGTTGGAGATTCTACAGAAAAGACTGATCAAAACTCAAACAAAAGCAACAGTGGTTTCTCATTGTATCCGAGTGTTAATCCGAAAAGCTCATCAGAAAGCTTTCAGTCTCAAACCACAAAGATGGGAAATGGTTGTGTGATTCAATGCAATATAGCTCTAAATCTTCCAGAAGGTCAAAGTTTTTCTGAAGACATTGCAAAAGATCATATGGCATTACTTGGTTCCGTGCTTATCTCATATGAAGGTTTAGTTGCTGGTCGAATTGGAAATCCTATGCTTACCAAAGAGGATTACGACCAAATAGATGCCGAAGAGATGGAACTAATGGATATCAAATGGTGTCTTGCAAGTGTTCTTAGACGTGCTGAGAAGTTCAAAACAATTACTGGGAGAAATGACTTTCTTGATGCTTGTGTTTCTACTTTAGGTTTTGATAAATCTAAAGTTACTTGTTTCAGGTGCAGGGAAAAAGGTCATTTTAAGCGGGAGTGCAAGAACACAGAAGTTAGTGGTGCTCAAAATCCATTTGGAAAAGATGACTACTACCGGAAAGCCATTTATCAGCAAGTTGGTCAGACACAAGACTCACAGACGGCTCATGGTAGAAAGATTGAAGATTCAAAGAAAGGATGTTTAGTAGATTTCAACTGGAGCAACTATATTTCTTCTAACAGCACAGCATGTTTAGTGGACCAAAATGATGAACAACTACCTGAAGGTTTCAGTTGGGATATGTTTGTTGATGAAAAGGGGGATTTCAAAGCTTTCATTACAAAGATTGTTAGAGAACCAGATTTGTTTGTTACTTGGATGAGATCAATTGGTGAAACAGTGAAAGATCAATCGATTACATCTGAAGAAAGTTTAGAAAGTGCTGATGATGAGTCATTAAGTACAAACGAGAGTGTGCAAAATGAGGATACTTCAGAAAAGGAAGTTGTATTTGATCAAACACCATCTGATTCTGGTATTTCAGATGCTAATTCTGAAAAATCTGTAGAGTTTGATCAAACACCAATTGAGAGTAGCAGTGATGATGAGGAAGAGAAACATATTAATATTGCTAAAAATCATCTTTCTCCTGAAAGTTTTCATTTCTATTTTGCAGATCGCATGGAGAAACTGAAGGAGAAACAAGCTGCAAAAGAACAACAACAAGATGAAAAGATTGAAACTGTTGTTCAAACTGAAGAAGTTAAAAGTGTGGATGAAGAAAAAGTAATTGAAGTGGTAAAAACAATCGAGATTGAGAAGATTGTTGAAGTCGAAAAGCCTTGCAAGAAATGTTTGGAAATTTGCAAGAGTTGTGAAGAAAAAGATGTGATTCTGTTTGATAGAGAAAGACTGATAGAAAAGTTACTATCTGACATCAGCTATGTGAAAGAATCGTATAGTGTGTTGAACAGAACTGTGACAGGTCTTCAAACAACAAACTCTGAAAGAGAAAAGGCTTTAACGATGACGAATGCTACATTGATGACAAAGCAAAAGGCAATCAATCATTACATCGAAGAAAATGCTAATCTAAAGCAAGAGTTGGAGAAAGAAAAGATCGAGAATGAAAGGATCAGAAGGTTATTACTGAGTTATTCTTGTTCTGATTATGTTATTGATCGAGTTTATCCTACTGTTGCAGGTTTTGAAGCATTTCAGGATGAGAAGCAAAAGAATGAGACTGGTAAGAAATCGACTATTAAATACAACAAGTGTCCGCCTCCTATCTGGGAAGGGTATTCTCCTAGAAAACCGAATGAGGAGCAAGTCGAAAAAGCAGTCAATATAAAGTTAAAATCTGAGACAACTGACGTTTTACCAGATAACATTGACATCACGTTTACCTCGTCTGATATTGATCATGAGTCTGAGTTAATCAAAAAGGTGGTCGATCAGGTGTTGGATACTGAGGAGGTGTCTGAGTCAAAGTTTGAGTCTGGGTGTTCAAGTTCGTCAGTCGAAAGTTCAAAGACATCGGAAAAACGGTCTTACAGTAAAGAATTTTTGCTATCAAAGGCAAATTTGGATGATGAAACATTTGAAGTTGCATATACTTTAAATGATTCGGACAAATTATACTCTGACAAAGAGTTTCCGATTAGAAGTGTTCGTTTTGATAGGATTAAAAAGGTTTTTAAAATGAAAGAAATTAATTTTTCTGAACTTAAAGATTTAAAATTTACTGAAAAACCTAAAAAATACACTTCAAGAGTTCAACAAAGGTTAAACAAGAAAAAAGGGAAAAAGAATTACAATTCTGATTCTAGTTTTCAAAAGAAAACAAATCAAAATTGTAGTTACAAAAAGAAAGGTCTTGGTTTTACTCCACCTGAAAATCGTAAAAATGAAAAATATATTAGAGATTTTAAAACGAAATTGACATATGTTGCAGGAAAAAGCTATGAAGAGGAGTCAAATAGCTTATTCTGGAGAAAATCAAATCAGGAGTTCCTTGCTGAAAGAAAAAGAACAGGAACTGGAGTTTTTCATTCAATTGGAGTTTTTCAACCTAAAGACACACGAACTTGTTTTCAATGCCAAGTTGTTGGACACATCGCTCACAATTGTCCAAACAAAGTCAACAAAAAACAGTGAGTATTTGAAAAACTTAAAGAAAAAGTGGTTGAAAAGAATGATTCACCAAATATAAACTTAAAAAATTTTGAAAATTCAAAGAATGAAGTTGGTGAAAATTCTAAAAGATTGTACAAAAAGAGTGCAAAAGATAATCAAAAATGGATTGTTAAAAATTCAGATGTACAATTTGGCGATGAATCTGATTCCACAAAATCAGACGAGCCACAAGTTGAGGAATCACATTCAGTGAATGATGTTGACATTCCATCACTGAACTTTGAAGAAATTAAACAAATGGTTGGTAAAGTGGAAATTTCAAATCAATTCTATTCTGATGAAAAGGAACTTGATATTGAGAAAGCATTTAATGGAAATGTTAGAAAAATGTTCAAGAAAATGCTTGATGGGAAAGTAAAGGGGGTTAAAGATTTTTATGCAAATAAAAAGGCAACTTACAACCCTACTGAGCAAGAATTGAAAGCCATCAAGTCTGAGAAGACTTGGGTGGAAGTTTGTTTCCCATGATAGTCTAAGGACTATGCCGGAGATCCCAAGTTTATATCGTGGATCAGGAATCGGCATCTTTCTAATGTTTGAAGTTTTTGGTTGAAAGTTTTTGATAGTGTTTGGATGTTTACAGGTTGTATGACTACACCGGAGCTTTCAGGTTGGTAAATGCAAAGCAGGAATCGGCATTTTGATTGGTAAAATGGTGATGTAGACGTAACATTCCTACAAGTGGTATTGTGTTTTACATGTGGTAATTTTTACAATTGGTTTAGAAGGTGCATACATGCAAGTGGTAAATCAGGAACATTAATTTGTACTTGATTTGTTACCAGTGGTTAAGAATAGACAATGTGATGAACCACACCCCGAATTTATAAATGATTATATCATCAAAAATTATTTTCCGGAAAAATCATTTTGATTAAAACAAACTTAAGTGTTTTGAAATCTAAATGAGATAATAAGTTTTGTGATAGGGGGAGTTCTGATTGTTTATGCCTAGTGAATGGCGATTTGATGCGATTCGATATCAGTTGTCATTTTTTTGTAAAGTTTATTTTCAAATTTTCTTTCATGTGTTTGTATTTTAGGGGGAGTAGTAATTTCAGAAAATCCAAAAACATTTGAAAATTTGAAAGACAAAAACATGATAAAATTCAAAAATGAGTTTTTGTTGCATAAAAGAGGAAATGATAGTACATCAGTGGACGATCACAGCATGCTAAAGATTTGGTAAGATAAAAAGGTGATAAACGGTCTCACTGATGATGTGCCAGTAGGTTTTTATACATTCAGTAGATTGTGACGAGATATAAACCTAAATTTCAAACTTGCTTGTTCTGTGGGTTAACACAAACTTGGATATATAGGTAACCCCTGAAATCTTGTTTGAAAGGTCCCTTATTCTGAGATACTAGGTCTTTATGCTCAGTGATATCTGGGGTATTATCCCGGGACTTCTGCTGAAAGAAATTTCTGACCTAGTCCCCGGATAATGCTTTCTGCAAATGCTTGAAACATAGCATCGCCCTCAGCAAGCTGATGAAACAATAAAATTGATAGTCGCTGCTGTTGTAATGCAAAAGATCCTCTAAAGGGGACACACCAAAAGTCGAAGCCGTCATCTCTCTGCGTATCGAAAGATCGACCTGAGCTCTCACGGCCCTCGTACTATAATTTATTCCCCTGACAGATATCATCTGTGGTATACTCACCTGTAAGATTGAATATTGGGATCTGGATACGGGAGTATATTCAAGTAGTGGGACACACGGATAAGTTTAAGTGCTTAAAACATTAACCTCGTATCTCGGATCAATTGAACTTTGTGTGAAAATTTAAGTGGATCAATATACTGACAATCTAGGTGAATTGTTTAGAACTGAAAATGAAATAAAGCTTAACGGTGCTGATGATTTGTTTCAAAAACTGATATGATCCTCTTGCACAAACTCGCAAAAATATTGTCTGTAAATATTTTATTTCTGCATTTTTAGTCTCTCAGAAAATCCAAAAAGATTTTGTGTGTGTTTTAGCATATTTTTTGAAAAAGTCAAAAAGATTTTCGACAACTGATATTGGAAAGCTGATTGTCAAAATTTCAAGTGCTAAACATGATGACTTGGTTGTTAGGGGGAGTGAATCTTAAAATGTCAAAAGGTTTGTTAAAATCCTATAATTGGTATTTTTTAAAAAAAAAATCTACATTTGGTTCATCATTGGTTTGTGATATGAGAGAGAATTATCTGATTATATCAGATTGTTGGTGCATTTAAATTGTTAAATTTAGAAAATTTATTTCTGGGTTAAGATTGTTACAGGTGAGCCAGATTAATTCATTCAAAGCTTATGAAAGTCAGAATCTAATCATGAATCTAAAGTTCGCTAGCTGCTGATGCTGATGAACTTAAGGAATCAAGAGATCTGATCAAGAGAATTAGATGAGATCCAGGCAATGATCTTGTAAACAACATTTGAGTCAGGCATCGATCCTAAAGCAGATGTTGCTGAAGAACAAATGAATGCCAGCAAATCGTGAGGTGGAGTCTGATAGAGCCAGGTGATTCTGGAGAAGAAGATAGAGAGAGAAAAGCCCAGAGACTGATCAAGAATGAAGATGTGAAGACACAGTGTTATTGTGACTCGATAGTCAACTCGTCAACATCTGAGGGGGAGTCTGTTGGTGCACTACATCTGTCGACTTCGTCTTGTATCGAGTCTTACTAGTTAGAATAGATCAGGGCACGTTAAACGAGAAAATGTGATAGAGTTAGTGAGATTTCGCTTGAACATTTAGATGTTGAAGAGATTTCGCTTGAAGCTACTCAAGCGAAATCAACATGTTAAGATTTCGCTTGAGATGCTGAAGCGAAACCTTAATGTCTATATATAGGAGTTCAAGGTCAAGCGAAATCATAAGTTGTTTTTGAAAGATTTCCATACCGAGGTGCTGCCGGTGTGAGAACTGATTGTAATTGCTTTCATATCAATACAAATCAGTGTTAAAGTGAAGATTTAGCTGTTTTTAGGTCAAATACTTGTTTTCCGCACCTGTATTTGATGGAATTCCTCTGAACCGACTCGTTTAGGTCACGAACACGATCCTTACACGGTCGGATGGCGGTTCGTTTGAAACTAACATTCCTTTGAAACTTTGTGAAAGAGTCTAAGTGTTGGAAAATGTCACAAGTCATCCGATCAGATTGTCGCTCGATCGGATGGCAATCCGATCGGACGGCAGTCCGTTCAGCAACCTGTTCGTTTTGAAACTTGTAAAAATTGGTTAAGTTTGGAACGTTTTGCGATTGTACCGAGACGGTATGAAAACATGTCAAACAACGGAACCCCATCAAGTCCAAGTCATCCGATCGGATGGGAATCACCCCGTCCGGTCAGTTAATTGTTCTTTGACGGTTATTCATGTTCAACCCGTGAATCGATTGTCTATTTGATAGAAATCCGTTCTTGAACCGACACTTCACATGAGAAGGAGTAGAAGGCTTGAACAAGCTTAGATTCTATCGGTTTTATGTGAAAAGTTGAGAATGTTGTAGAAAAGCGGAAATCAGTTGGAAAATGTTTAGATTATGACGAAATCAGTGTTTAAACATGTTGAAATCTCTTAGATCTGAGTTGTTCTTGGTGAAATGAGGTCACACTTTGGTGTTCTTGAGAACCCATGATGACATCACCCTAAAACACCCCAAAATCCACCGATTTCATGGTGAAAAGTTAAGATTTGATGGTGAAAATGATGAAGAAGTGTGTGTAGATGATAGAAGTACAAGATTTGAGTGGAAAACTTACAAGAATCGTGAGGAATCGAGAGAAAATAGCCCAAGTGTGTGCTGGTCGAACGAGAGCTGTCACATCACATGAACAGTGATGTGACATGTAGTATTTATAGGCAAGAGAGGAGAAGAGGTGGTGTAGAGGTGCGATCGGAGGGCAGTTCGATCGGATGGCCATCCTGTCAGATGGTCATCCGGACGGATGACCATTCGATCGAATGGTCATTCGATCGGATGAGTTAAGCGGGTTAGTTTTCGACTTTTCGTTTCGTGCGCGTTGCGAGTAAGCGATGCGCTAGTATTTCACACTAGTTACACAATTAATATAACTACTGGTAACCACAAAAGTAAACCTTAGATTTCAAGTTCGCGATGAGATTGTGTTGCGATTGCGTTTGTGATTAACATCCCAAAACAGGTATAACATGCACAAGTAACACATAATACACACACACGTAAAACAATATCCATAACCTGCAATTCGAGTTGCGATGCGATTAGCGATAAGTCGATTAACGATTAAATAGCGGTTTATTGAATTTACTCCACATAATACAACTAAAGTAAGATAAATTAGAGTGTCGATTACTAAGTCAAAGTGTACAATCAATAATTAAGCAAAGAGCGACAGATCGCATTTAGTAATCTTTTCTTCCTTTGATTTTGACTTTTACTTGTACTTTGACTTCAAAAAGTCGGGTTGTTACATTCATAGCCCTCCACGCCACAATACTAACTTTCTTAGGCACCCAATTATTCCAAACAAACAACCGAACAAGTCTCACTCTATTAAACGAATTAACAATAGCTTTAATGCTTGAAACAGAAAAAGTACCAGATTGATCCAGCTTCCATTCACACCTATCATGCCTAGCCGAAAGTGTTACAGCCCCTAACAGACCCGCTAGCATCGACATTTCATGATGTTCGCTAGAATCGAAGTCGGGTCTGCCCCAATCCCATTGAAAAATCTACCCAGAATCGCTGCAAATTATTTGATCAGCCACACTACACAGTTTTGATCTATCTAATGAAAATGAACGAGGAAATAGTTGCTGCAAAGGTATATCACTACACCAACAATTCAGCCAAAAAGATGATACCACATGTGAATTCGCTCCTTGGATCGATTCCTTGACCGTTGTATGCGATGAACACGTATCTTGTGCGGAATCCAAGTACGTGTGTGGATCATACACAAAGATGTAATTATAAGTTGTTTTCTATTGATATTTGACAAGTACAAAACCACGAAAACAAATGACAAGAGTTTCCCCTCTCAAGTCAAAAAGATATCCAGTGAATAAGACCTGCACATCTATATGTAGTAGTGATGGCTTCGTACGAAGCTAAACAAGATCCCTTCGTACGAAGTGAGCCCCTTTGTACGAAGCTGCTTAAGCCTCCCTTCGTATGAAGCTGCTTAATCTCATATGAACTTTATGCTCTGCTCTGTTCAGCACCAGTCTTATATCATCTGATTAAGCTACGATACGTGATTGACGGAAGTGATAGACATACTTCATTCACACCTCTCCTGATGAGATGTAAATTACTATCTTCTGCATGGGGATATGCTATTCTACACATTGCACTTATCAGATTAAGATCAATTGTCGATCACGAATACTCCACACTACAACTGGTTTCCAAAAGAGAACCAAATATGTCCCACCTCAAAATATTTGCTTGTGCTGTATATGTACCGATATCGCGACCACAACATACCATAATGGGACCACACAGAAAACTGGTTAATTACATTGGTTTTAACTATCCATCTATTATCAAATATTTAGAACCATTAACAGGTGATATATTTAACGAATGCTTTGCTGACAATCAGTTTAATGATATGGTATTCCCAGTCTCGGGGGGGGGGGGGGGGACAAGACTAAAGAAAGGCTGGTAATACAAGATTTAATATGGAATGTATTATCATTATCTAATCTCGATCCCCGAAGTGGTCAATGTGAATCTAAAGTCCAAAAGATTATACATTTGCAAAGAATCGCAAATAAATTACCAGATGCATTCACAGGCACAAATAGGGTGACTACCAGCATTAAATACACTTGCTCAAACTGAAGTAATCACATAAGCGATTACCGTACAAAGAAGGAGTGGGAGACCAATAGGTTCCAAAGATAAGAACCCACGCAAACGAAAAGAGCATAATAAAACAGTTGGTGAAAACTTAGTAAATGAAACCCAAAAGAGGTAAATGTCTTAGGAGAGACCAATATAATTCCAAAGGAAAATGAAATTACAGAAGACATACTGGTACCAAACAAAAATGAGATCTCTGTTAATTATGTATAAAATAGTACAATAAGGAACAAAAATGAAACACGTGTTAATGATATATTCGCATATGCCATAGCAATGGATGTAATTAATGAAAATAATTACGCACCTTAAAGGCTAAAACTCTAGAAGAGGGCATGCATAAAATTGATTGGCCAAAATGGCAAGAGGCATAAAGGCTAAGTTAGGTTCCCTTGAATGGCGAAATTAATCGAACCAGTAGTCCGAACACCCATAGACGTCAAACTAGTAGGTTATAAATGGGTGTTTGCTATAAGGCACGCCTTATAGCACAACGGTTTTCCCAAATCCCATGGAGTTGATTATGAGGAAACATATTCCCTTGTAGTGGATGTGATAAATCTTAGATTTCTAATTGGCTTTGCAATCTCAGAAACGACTTTAAATGAGACTTATGGATGTTGGCACTACATACTTGTATGAGACACTTGAACATGACATCTACATGAAAATTCCTAAGGGAATAAAATGCCTAAAGCATTAAAATCAAAACCCCGATATATGTGTGCTATAAAGCTAAAAAGGTCCCTATATAGTCTCAAACAATCTGGTCATATGTGCTACAATCGACTCAGTGTATCTCAAAAAGAAGGATGCAAGTCTGATGTAATTATTTTCTTCATGGTCCGAAAAATTGAAGGCTTACTATTTGATGCTTACAAAATTTGACCCGGTGAAGGAAGCTATGATTGAAACAAAGGGTGAAGATGAAGTAGAGGTTGAATCTGAAACGGATGAATCGGCAAGAGACATCGCGCGTGGAGTTTAGCTTCTTTTCATTTTTAGTTTGGAGTTTATTGTTTGTTGGTTGTTTGTTTGTTTCTTTTTCGAGGTTTGGCTTTTGGCGAGTCGCCTTGGACAAGTGCTCTTGTTTGTAATCTCTTGTTGAACTTCATTAATAAAAGGTTTGCCCGGGGGATTTCCCTTGTTTCCCAAAAAAGTCTGATGTAATCAGCCCATGAAAAGATCACTCTCATATTTCACTATAATAGCATTTTATGTTGATGATATAAACATTATCGGATCTCTTGAAGAGATAGAAAAAACCGCTAATATATTAAAGAGAGAATTCGACATGAAAGACCTTGGTACAACAAAATTATGTCTTGGCCTACAGTTCGAGCATCGTCCACCAGTCAAACAAACATCCAAAAGATGTTAGTACGTTTTAATATGGACAAAGCTTACCCATTTAGCATACCCATGGTTGGCCGAATAGTCGATCCACACAAGGATCATTACCTCCCTCAAGAAGAAGACAAAGAAGTACTTTGTCCAGAAGTACCGTACTTAAGTGCGATCGATACCCTTATGTATCTTGCAAATAACACGAGACCCGATATTGCATTCTCGGTATATGTACTAGCAAGATATAGTTTGAACCCAACACATAGACATAGGAATGAAATAAAACATATATCCAATATATTCGTGGGACACAAGACTTAGGTCTTTTCTACTAAAATGATAAGAAGTTCCAGCTTGTGGGGTATGCCGATGCTAGATATCTATCAGAACCACATAAAGGAAAATCTCAAACAGGTTATGTATTCACGTATAGTGTTAAAGCAATTTCTTAGAAGTCAAGTAAGCAAACACTTACAGCAACGCCAGCAAATCATGTCGTACTAATAACATTATACGATGCCGGTCGTGAATGCACGTGCCTGAGATTAATGATTACTCAAATACAAGAAACATACAAATTAGAATAGATGAAGAAATAGCCAACGATTATTTATGAAGACAATGTTTTTTGCATAGCTCAAATAAGAGAAGGTTACATAAAGGGTGATCGAACAAAGCACGTCTCACCAAAGTTCTTCTCAATATATGACTTGCAGAAAGAAGGGGAGATTGATGTTCGCCAGATCAAGTCAAGTGAAATTTTTGCTGACCTGTTCACAAAATCTTTACCTAGGAGCAGTTTCGAACAACTATCATACAAGATCGATCTCCACAGATTGAAAGATATTTGTTGAATTCAGGTGGAGAATGTGTTTTACTCTTTTTCCTTTAACTAAGTTTTGTCCTAATTGGTTTTCTTTGTAAGATTTTTAATGAGGCAGCACAACTAATCCTGTAGTATCAGTTTATTTATTTAGGTCCTGAAGTACCTATTTAAGATCATCCTATAAAATATATTGTTAACCGTGTATAATTAATAGTAATATATATCTGAGGGAGAGGATTATATTTCCTCCCCATTTTTCTCCTAGATTATTATGTTTCGGTTATGTTTAACTACATCTTTGTATACATATATTTAATATTGATGAATGAAAGACATACACTTCTCATATTTCACTTTAAAAAGTAGATAATTAAATTTATTTTTAACCTTTTTACACGAATAAGAAACACAACAATAATGATTTGTTTGCAAGACTACTTATATGTGGAATCAAAATAAAGTAATATACTTATGTTTTAAGACATATATACTTCATTTTATATATATGATCAAAACATACTTTTGGTATATAATATAATCAATTTCTTTTAATTTAAAATTTAGACATGGAGAGAGAGAGAGTAAAGTTTGCATGAAAATAAGTTGCCTACAAGGTAGGGTGTTTGTGGGTGACAAGACGAGATTCTATCATCTTTCAATTGAAAATGGAGAGACAAAATAAACCAACCTGAATGCGTTCAAACAGCAGCCAGCAGAGAAAAAGAATGCATGCATGACCGGCCTCTGGTTTGATATGATGAGTCCAATTCCACTTTCCACAAATGTATACTAGAAAAGAGTAAGCATCCAACCAATCATTACACCCAATTCCGTTAATCATCAAACCAATTTCACATCTTAATTTCTGTGTGTTTTTGTGCGCTTGTGTTTTGTACAAACACTCATGCATAATTTCAAGAATTTAATAACATATACATCCTACTCTACATTCTCACAAAGTGTGTTTTCAACAAATTCATTGTGATGTGATATGTGTAATTTGACAAGGATTATATATAGTATGTTTGTGCACATTATACTTCCACACGACATGACGTGTTTATAATCACGCAATGTAAGATAATAACGTATAGTTATATATTAAGGGTGTTAATATTCACATACCTCTCCTCTTTATATATACACACATATATATATATATATATATAGAGAGAGATATATAGTAAAAATGTTGTGGGAATAAGATTTTGAGGGTGTGAAAATAAGATGAGCCTATATTAATTATGCACTATTATGTGTATGACAGTGCGCAATTAGTTTCACGTACTACACCGTATCAACTTTTTTAATTTAGTTTTATTTTTATAGAAAAACATAACAATACTATAATTGAATTAAAGATACTATCATTCTTAATTTTATTGTATGCTTAAAATAAGAAGATAAAATTTATTTTATCTTATAAAAATAGTGTAACTGCGTTTGGAATTAGTTCAATAGAGGTATATCAAGTGTTTTGAAGGCTATTTGCCTATTTGTATGTGACTTAATAATTATTCACATGTGAACTAATATTAACCGAATATAGTTAAGTGCGAATCAACATTTATTAGAATGAAACAAATAGTATTTTTAGATATTAGTTTACATTAAGTTTCAACACATATAAATGTTACAAAAAAGACTATGCTGAAATGATAGTGCTAGTCGGTTGACATGTCACATGTGAACCAACACTTCACAAAACAAAATTAATGAGCCGGTAAAAAAATTTCTACAATGATATATCAAGTGAATGTGTCAAAAAAAGTTCATATAAATTGTATATGGTTTCATTTATTTTCAAAATAATGTCTGAACCAACGCTTTATTATGAAAATTTAGAAGTATTGTATTCACTAATACATACATAAAACCGTGCTAATAATTAATGCATACGTAGTGTATGCCTAAAGGATACGCAAAAGTATCATCGATAATACAAAATGCAAATTACAAATGTACGCATCAATGTATACATAAAGTAAAATACATACACTATGCTTTTATTGTTTCACTTGGTTGTTATACTGCCACCATGTAAAATCCAATGCATATGCAAAAGTATGACCAACAATACAAATGGTGTATACATCAATGTATCATCAGTAACAAATGTAGTGTAAATCATTGATACATATAATATGCTAATTGTTTCACTTGTTTATAATATTGTCACCGTTTAAAATTTAAAAATGATATAGTGTATTCAATACTATATACACTTTCTATTATTTATTATATTGTATCATCAGTTTTCTTTGTCGTTCAACACTAAACCACACCTGATGTTTCACTTCATTATAAAAAAATGTCATAACGTGGCTTTTCTTGTTTTAGAAAAATAGCTCTTAAAATTATTCAAACCTTATCATATACACACACTTGCATAACAAATATGCGATTTCATCTTGAATTATATAAGTGGATAACATAGGAAATGTGAATATAAATGATATTAGTTAGGCGATGTTAAAGAAAAACCAAAATATTGAACCTTAATTTTCTTATCCCATACATGATACATTGATTTCATATTAACCTTTGCATATTATGTTATAGGGGTTGGTTAACGTATACTTGGGCTTAATGTACGCTATGAGTATATAACATGCGGATTTTTTTTCATAACATGCGTTTTTTTAATCAACATGTTTTTTTTTCCAACATGCGATCTGTTTTTTTCTTTTTCAACATGCGTCTATTTTTTTTAACATGCGGAATTTTGTTTTTTTTTTTATGTACATGCGAATTTACCTCCCATCCAAAAAACCGCATGTTGTATACCCATAATCCACATGTTATAAATTCACAGCATGCGCAACGTACATTAAGCCTAATTGTACAATACACTTTCAGTTATGTTATAATTAATCTTTCGTTCAACATAGATTATATATATAAAAATCCAGTAACCGACGGTTATGAAAAAAGTAGTCTTTCATAGTGTCGTGATTGATTTGATCACATAGTAATCGTGTACAACTTAAATAACTTGTAGCGTATCCTAATACTATTTCTAACACTTTATCAACAAAACATGTGGTTTATGTCTTATAAAACAATATTATTATTGTTATAGTTACCGTTGATTGAACTAGATTTTTTGTATGGCAAAGTTGTTATACGAACAGGGAAATGAGTAGGGAGAAGGCAGGGGTAGTAGTGTAATTACCATAAAAGGAAAGCCAGGAAGAGTCTTATCTATGAAGAGACACTTCACTAAGCCAAGAAGAGTCTTGTCGATGAAGGGACACTACAGTTCAAACTTTTCTGCTACCTCGTTTATGTAGTATAGTAAATAATTTAAAAAAAATATATATATTTAGTTTATCATATGTTTAAATACAAAATGAATTTTATATACTAAATATTTATAGTAGATACTAAATAAAGAAGTTCCGCACACCATAACGAAATTGTTTATTGAAAGTAATGATCATAAGTGACAAAAATGTATTTATCTAAATTTTTCTTTCTAAATTTTCTGTGCCTGAAAGTGTTTTCCTGTGAATACAATAAGTATATCATTATAAGAGATAAGTGTAAAATACAATATATCTTAACATACATTTGGGTAAGAGATAAAATTACGCATGTCAAAACTTAACGTACATTTGGGTAAGAGATAAAATTACGCATGTTAAAAAACATAATCACGCATGTTGAAGAACCATAATTACGCATGTTGAAAATCATAACCATGCGTGATTATGTTTTTTCGAACATGCACAATTTATGTTTTTTCAACATGCGTGATTAGGGTTTTGTGTGTTTCAGTACGTTGACTGGCCTCTTATTATAGACTGAAATAAAATATTTTAACTTATGATAGGTATGCAACCTTTAAGGGTAAAGAGTAAAGATAGAAAAAGTTAAAGATGAATTCGAATATGAAATTTCTGATTAAAATATTAAGATGCTTAAAGAGTGGTAAAAGTAATTCAAAACATCAAAAATAAAGTTGTACTGAAATTACATGCATGAAAAGGCAATAATTTGGGGAACGGTTTTTTTTTTCTCATTAGAAAGATATGTAATGATAAATAAACGAAACACGATAATATAGTTGAGATATTTGCTACTATATAAATAGTAGTTAAACAATCAAATAAATTGTGTATTTTTAAATAACTTTATAGACTTCATCACATTTAGTGTAGACATTTGACTCCTAGAATTCATCTTCTTTATATATGGTTTCCCTTTGTAATTATTGTGCTCCCCATTTTTTAAGTTATGTTCTTTCTTCTATACGAGTTTGACATGACTTGTTTATAAAAATATCTAATCTAAAATACACTTAATATAATATAATATAGATTGGACTTAACAGCGGTAACCTTATCTAAAGATTTATTACCACCAACTTTGATTTTTGGTTTATATTATCAGTTCACTCATATGTTTGTGGTTTGTAACATATGAGATCATATTTAAAGCACATGGTTTTGGTGTAACTTAGAAACATGCATAGTACCGAGTCAACTTGTGATATTTGGCATTTTCAGATTAACACTGTTAACACAACTTTGTTATCTTTTGTAGGAACTAGTTTCACTTTTTTATTAAAATATATTACAAAATAAATAAATAATAACGAGACTCTCGTTATTTGTGGGAAATTCGACTAGTACAATACCGGTTACAAAAGCTAAATAAACGAAGATAAAAATACAATATAATTGTACCAATCTTGATTCGAGCAAAAGTCTTTGGAAACTTCAACCGCACCTTCCAGATCGAAACTCCGCTGCAAGACAAGCAAAATATCGTTGACAGTTTTGGTTGAGGCACGTGTTCAACACGCTTCCCTTAAAACAGATTCCGCGTCTCCTCTCAGACGGTCTGTCTCCCAGGGTACAACAACCGGAACAGTATGTGTACTGCCAGAGATGGCACTCACGCCCGAGATTATACCGGGTATAATTTGGTGTACATATAATTAGGAAATATGAAGTTGAAGAAAAAGACAATTTAGAGAATACTCTTCTCTAAATTTCTATGGAACAAAATTCTTTTATGTGTATGTATTTCTCATCTTTTTCGATCATCTCTAGAATGAAACATGATCCTCTTCTTATACTCATACACATAAAGAAGCCATTAAACCTCATTATTATTGTCATGAATTAGACAATTAATCAAGATCATTAATCTTGTAATAAATGGGTTTAAATCTCTACATAAATGGACTTTAGTGGTTCGGTCAAAACTGTCATTTCTCTTAATGACTAGAATTAAACGAGTTGAAACAGCTAGTTTGACCAAGTCCAACCAGCTGTTTTGTTACCGCTGCAAACCTGCGTGCGCGCCTGAACTGAGTTGCTAGTCCATGGACCTTACACTACGCCATATGGAGTCGCGCATCACACTGATGCCACTACACATACCAGGACGCCACCCGGTCATGTGCCATCCATACTCGCGCGCCACTTGCATTCTTCGCCATGGCCAATGTCGTGCGCCATGCGCCTAAGGAACTCGCGTTGCATCGACATGCGCTATGCCATGATATCCGCCTAGCCCACCCAAGTGTGCGCCATAAGCGAACCCGCCATGTATCTGACCACGCGCTCATGGACAAAAATACAAAGGCGGTGTGCGAAGTTCAAAGTGCACTACATAGGGTCTATAGCCCACGGCACGCACGCATATGTGCACGAGTAAGGGTGCTCGCACCCTTAAGGGTCCCCACTAGTGTTTGCCTTTAAGGAAACAATATACAAGGAGTGCTCCTCCTTATAAACCACTTTAAGTTTTGTCATCCCACCTATGTGGGACAAGTTGACAAAACTAATCCATTTTATTCATCTTTGTTTGTTCTAAACATACAACTTCAAGCTTCGATATCTCATTCATCTTAGCTCTATTTGGACATAGTTTGAACACAAACCATAAATAATTATTTATACAACACATATATAAATATTATTGATGCCCAAAATATTTAGTGAAAAACTCATTTTCACTAAAATTTCCATCAATCCCCCACATGAATGGAGATCGATTAAAACACACAAAATTCCCCGATGAAAACTCGACAGTCGAGTATTGCAGGATAGGTAGGTTTTGCCTTTGAACCTTCCTTTGTGAAGCATACTTTCCCTAGGGTTTTGTAGACGTGATGTCCTTGAACAACCCCCCATTTGTGTAAACGACAATATACATTCACACAATACTTTCCCTAGCCGGGCCATCCCCTCACTATCGTGTCCTATAATGGTCGTGGGGCACTTTCCTGGTTCTGCGGGAGCTCTAGGAATTATGCCCTAATTCCATTCGAAGCGACCACACTTCTCTCCAACATAGGTGATTCCTTTGAATCATTAAAAGCATTATGGCTTACTATGATTTCCACAAATCAATTAGCCATATATTATGCTTAGCCTCACAACAATGTCACTGAATATTATAGGAATGGACTTGGACGTATTTAAACACCCTTGTATAGTTTTAGGGGGATATATGAACACATACACTAGCTTATACGTAAACATATATATATTAGCTATGCCCCCACAGTGACTACCCTTCGGTTCATGATTAAGTTGGCCTATTGAACCTAGATCTTGGGATCTCCAGTCAACTAGGTTAGGTTTCCCTCATGTCCCTTTTTCATGGGCTTTAGTCTCATTCCACAACTTGATCTCTTATCAACCTACTGGTTGTTGGATCCAAAATTATTTGTTGACTTCGCTAAGTCAACAACAATAATTTTCAGTTTAGATAAGTTGTTCTAAAGTGTTCTTGACTCGCTAGTCACTTTTGCCTTTTAGTCGATTCATAAGACTTATAACTCGTGATCTCAACCTGGATCCAGTTATGTACCTTGTCTTTAGAATGACATGAAACTCAATTCATGGCTAGACACGTTTTCACCATGCCTTTGGTGTGTCATAACTGACATCTTACTAGATTTTGAATCTAACCAATTGGCATTCGAGTCCAATCTACTCGATTGACTCCATATAACCATTGTGTACTCCACTTGGTCATGCGTTTGCAATATATGCAAGTCACCCCCACATTTAAGTGTAATTGGATAACATCCAAATGGGGTGATGAAAGGTTCTCCTTTTCATTTCGAGTTTGAGAAAACTTCTCAACTACCATTTCCACATTCAAATGCAAGTCACCCCCACATTTAAGTGTAATTGGATAACATCCAAATGGGGTGATGAAAGGTTCTCCCTTTCATTTCGAGTTTGAGAAAACTTCTCAACTACCATTTCTTCATACCCTAAAGGGTTTGTTTCTTAAATGGTTCCTCCCCCCACATTGCTTGCATTTTAATGAAGTTATATTTATAGTTTTATTTAGCACAAAATTCATTCTTGTGTCATCACATATTTTGAATGTTTAACGTTAATTTAATCTCCGTCGAGCATATAAATTAACAAGTATTAGTCTAGCATGCTTTAGACCACAATACTCTAGCATGTGAACAGAAGATGCATCATTCTGATTCTTCACAGCCTTAAGAGATAACGCACTATCTCTTTCGAACATTCGTTTCTTAGTTTAGACACAATAATGAAATTTTATTTCACCATTCCAAAACCATCGGTTTTTAGGAAGGCCTCAAAACCATAGTTAACTCCATCCATTAGGATCATAAGTCGTTTTCCTTTTTATCTCCAAGGCTTCATCATTGACTTCCTAAAGACTTAAACATAAGTCTTAATCCAAGTCACTTTGATGAAAAATCTTTGTATAAAATCACTTGAGTCTTGAGATATAGCCAATTAGATTGACTCTCAACAACAAAGCATAGTTTAAACAACATTGATGGTGGTAGAAGCATCTACAAGTCCATCACTATTGTAAATTTCCGTTAATAAATTTGCTAAATTTATTAAAATCATTTACAATAATAACATATATTTCTTTCATATGTTATATTCTTTGAAAACTTACATGTGCATTTCCATGTTGATGCTCTCAACATTAGATGACATATCTTGTTTTCGTGTATTCCATCTCAAACCATACACCACGTTTCTCACGACGCCGTAATGCATTTGAAGTTTGATTTGTGACTTATTACATAAGTCATGATCACAACCCGCTCGTTGTGTTTGTGTAAATTACTTTTTACACTTTGTATCAAAATGTGTATCCTTTTGACAACTTATTAGTAGTCCAAAATAACGAATACACCAATGATATCTAAACATCAAAAGCCAAAGTGTTATTATCTTCAACACTTTTTACCGAAATAAACGCAATTATTTCGTTCGGTGTCATGTTTTAAGGTACTCCCTCATCTTGGAACTCTAAACTTGAATAATCACAAGTTGTCCAAAATATAAAGTTGTTTACAATTAACTACTCGCAAGTAGTCCAGCAACTTATTTTGTCTATAACAACATCGAGTTGTTTTTCACAAAATAGTCTTTCCAAGAGTATTATATGGTTCAAGACGTTATACTTCTCGTGGAAGTATCGAATCACTTGTAATTCGCAAAGACATGTTTTATTCGTTCAAAACATTTCTCGTTTTTGCAAGTGTTTTAATATTAAACTATATATTTATGTTTTGATTACAAATCAAGACAATAAATCTTATAATAGTTTATTAAATAAACAAATTCAAACTCGCTCATTTGAAAATAAAACGAATACACATCGTTTTAATAAATGGTTTATCATATTCAAACCATTTCTAACCGCTATTAGATAATAACGATTATCAATCGTTAAAATGAGTGGTTTGTATGAAAACCAATTCCAATATGCTAATTAGAATTTAAATGTTTAACAAACATTCAAGATATTCGGTTTTATAAAGTAAACCGCTTCTAACACGCTCGTTAGAAATAAAACGAATACATTTATTCACTTTTGGTTTACTTAAATGAACGTTTTCTAACACGCTCGTTAGAAATGAACACATATCTTTTCTAACACGCTCGTTAGAAAATATATAAAACGATTACAAATCAGCTTAAATAGTTTATCATAGTTAACCCGGTTCTAACCCGCTCGTTAGAAATTAACGATTGCAAATCGTTAAATAGTTGGTTATAAGATAAACTATATCTAATACGCCCATCAGAAAATTAAACGATTATTCATTTCCATAAGCCGTTTTTGGTTTATATAAAATAAACGTTTTCTAACCCGCTTGTTAGAAATAAACAATTGACAAAGTCGTTAAATCGTTTCTAACACGCTCGTTAGAAAATAAACAACTATCAAACTCTTTAAATCGTTTCTAACACGCTCGTTAGAAATAATCGATTACAAAATTTGTTTCGAAGTTTATAAAAAAATATAAACTATTTCTAATACGCTCATTAGAAATAAACAAATAAAAATCGTTTAAACGTATGTAGAAAAATCCGTTTCTAACTCGCTCGTTAGAAATTTAATAGTTTAGACGAAACCGTTACAAGGTTTATTATCCAAAATAATTGTCTCCAACACGCTCGTCGGTAATTATTTGAAATAATAATCTTTTCTAACATGCTCGTTAGAAAATCTAAACGTATATTTTCTAGCACGCTCGTTAGAAAATCTAATCGTCTTTTAACAAGTTAGTTTTACACAATCATCATATCTAACACACTCATTGGATATAAAAGATGATATTAAAACTTATTATTCTATAAAATTCTAACACGCTCGTTAGAGATAAAAAGTTCTAATCTTGTTATTCTTCCAACAACAACGTTTCTAACACGCTCGTTAGAAAAGGTTAAAACTAGTTAATTTATAAAATAATTACTTTCTAATATGCTCATTAGAAAATATAAAAATTTCAAGACTTTTAAAAACCAACATTAATCTCTCAATTATGGTTACTAAAAGCTTGTAATAAATAAATTAAATGTTACAAACATTTAATTTGTATGGGGTTACAAAATATATATTTCTAATACGCTCATTAGAAACTTTTAGTATTTCAAAACATATTGAAATACATATTATTTTGTATATGGTTCGGTTTATCTAAACACGAACAAAACCCATGAACTCCAAACTTGAATCAAATTGTACGGTTTTATAACACAGTATTCGGATTAAAGATTGTACTCCAATCATCAAAATTAATCCGACTCATTGTCCTAAATAAATATTTCCCAAAAAATTTATAAGATTTTAGCAAAATCTCAATTAACCTTTTAACTTTCGTGAACCTAAATCCTCGTAGAGAAGGGATTTAAGATTGTAACAACAATCTTCACGAAAGTCTGTTTTAAGATTGTAGGAACTAGGTTCACTTTTTTATTAAAATATATTACAAAAAAAATAAATAATAACGAGACTCTCATTATTTGTGGGAAATACGACTACTACAATACCGGTTACAAAAACTAAATAAACGAAGATAAAAATACAATATAATTGTACCAATCTTGATTCGAGCAAAAGTATTTGGAAACTTCAACCGCACCTTCCAGATCGAAACTCCGCTGCAAGACAAGCAAAATATCGTTGACAGTTTTGGTTGAGGCACGTATTCAACACGCTTCCCTTAAAACAGATTCCGCGTCTCCTCTCAGACGGTCTGTCTCCCAGGGTACAACAACCGGAACAGTATGTGTACTGCCAGAGATGGCACTCACGCCCGAGATTATACCGGGTATAATTTGGTGTACATATAATTAGGAAATATGAAGTTGAAGAAAAAGACAATTTAGAGAATACTCTTCTCTAAATTTCTATGGAACAAAATTCTTTTATGTGTATGTATTTCTCATCTTTTTCGATCATCTCTAGAATGAAACATGATCCTCTTCTTATACTCATACACATAAAGAAGCCATTAAACCTCATTATTATTGTCATGAATTAGACAATTAATCAAGATCATTAATCTTGTAATAAATGGGTTTAAATCTCTACATAAATGGACTTTAGTGGTTCGGTCAAAACTGTCATTTCTCTTAATGACTAGAATTAAACGAGTTGAAACAGCTAGTTTGACCAAGTCCAACCAGCTGTTTTGTTACCGTTGCAAACCTGCGTGCGCGCCTGAACTGAGTTGCTAGTCCATGGACCTTACACTACGCCATATGGAGTCGCGCATCACACTGATGCCACTACACATACCAGGACGCCACCCGGTCATGTGCCATCCATACTCGCGCGCCACTTGCATTCTTCGCCATGGCCAATGTCGTGCGCCATGCGCCTAAGGAACTCGCGCTGCATCGACATGCGCTATGCCATGATATCCGCCTAGCCCACCCAAGTGTGCGCCATAAGCGGACCCGCCATGTATCTGACCACACGCTCATGGACAAAAATACAAAGGTGGTGTGCGAAGTTCAAAGTGCACTACATAGGGTCTATAGCCCATGGCACGCACGCATATGTGCACGAGTAAGGGTGCTCGCACCCTTAAGGGTCCCCACTAGTGTTTGCCTTTAAGGAAACAATATACAAGGAGTGCTCCTCCTTATAAACCACTTTAAGTTTTGTCATCCCACCTATGTGGGACAAGTTGACAAAACTAATCCATTTTATTCATCTTTGTTTGTTCTAAACATACAACTTCAAGCTTCGATATCTCATTCATCTTAGCTCTATTTGGACATAGTTTGAACACAAACCATAAATAATTATTTATACAACACATATATAAATATTATTGATGTCCAAAATATTTAGTGAAAAACTCATTTTCACTAAAATTTCCAACATCTTTAACGCTATCACAAACATTATTTATGCATTACACTTGATTAGGGTTAATTAAGTGTGTCAATGATTACACGAACACTCACATAACGCTAATTCTACCACACACGAGTCTATCGCCGAACGTTGGTGAATAAATGAAATAATAATTCTGGAAAAATTAAATAAATGTGAATTATGCAAAATTATATGTTTTTCGGCTTTTACGAGCATTATGTGTACTTGCGTGAACTTTCGTGAAGTCGCGTGTTTTTACACATAACTACTTGGTTTCGAGTTTCATTACTTTGTGGGAAATTATATATATATATATAAACGGGATCGGGAGAAAACGCTCAAAAGTGTGAGAACGGTGAGAACACTTCCTGGCCCAACACGTGTCACGCCGCTTAGAAAAGGGCGGATGAGCTTTTTTGTCCTTTCATCTTCTGCTTTTCTAGTTCTGTTTTTTCCCAATGTTGTTTTAATTTTTGGTTTTTAAGATTTTTGGCGTTAACCAAATTCGATAATTTATGGCGTTTAATGGTTTCATTGTATCAACATTTTGGCGTTTATTGCTTTTATGGCGTTTATACACATCGTATGCCATTGGAACCCAGGGGGCAGGAAATCTATTTGAATTGCGTTTTCCAAGGGGTTTTAAACAAGATGGCCTATTGTGCTATTATTTTTTATAAACATTTTGGCGTTTGTGGTATCTTGGCGTTTTACTATTGTTAAATTATATTTCAACCACAGGAAAAAAAATATAAGGGAAGGAAATAAATTAAAAATCCTAATCGGATATCTTTTCCCAATCTTCACTGTCATCAGTCTCTCTCTTCTTTAATAGTACAAGAACTGTCACCAAATGTATGGCGTTTTATGTAAAACTTAACAAACCCATCGGTTTGATTTTTTTTTTGCATGCTCGTCTGTTGAACTGGCTTTTTTGTGGATGTTTGGGGACATAGATCTATGGCGTGTGAGTGGGTTTTTCGCTTTTTCTTTATCTGGATCTTCATCTTTATAGTGAACCCACTCTTCAGTCTTATTGATCTTTTCTACTCATCCAAACCTTCTTCAAGAACAAAAAAATACAAAATGCCATATGACTGGCATCAGTATCTTTTTCTTGAAATTTTGTCCATCTCATGCAGCAAAATCTTTCTGAGTTACTCCCCTCTGATAACAATTCATTCAGTTTATTTGTTGGTGTTTTACAGTGGGTGGTATTTAGTAGTATTGGCGTTTGTTTTTTTGGTTTGATCAAATGGAAGTTGGTGAGACGTATCATTTTATAGGATGTCTTTTTGGTGCCTAAATTATGCGGTGCATTATTATAATAAAGTATTCGTCTTTTCAGTTACTGTTTTGTAATTAATGTTTTTGATAAGCTTTATCTCTGAACTCTGTAACGCGTCCCATCTTTCAAGTTTGGCGTTTTAGATTCTTTAGTATTACTGATTTTGTATTTACTGTTTCTAGTTACATTTTCAAGTTTGTTTTTTATTTTTTATTATTAATTTTTTTGGGTTTTTTATAATAATTTTTCAAAGTAATTTTATTATTAGTTTGGGAGTTTTTTGGTGGCGTTTAACTGGATGATATCGTTTAAACAAGCATTTTGGCTGTTTTGGCGTTTTTAATATATATGACGTTTTTATTATGTAACAATTAACTGAAAAGGACAATTAAAAAAAAGAATACATAAACAATTGATCTTCCAAATCTTCTCTGTCACCAGTCTCTTTCTTCTTTTTTGAATCATGTTAACTGGCTGGTTCGACTTTCGTATGATTCATTTTGTTTTTTTTTTGTTTTTCAAGTAGTTTTTTGTGTTGCTGTTTGGAAGCACACAGTCTGACATCAGCATCTTTTTCTTGAAGATTTGTCCATCTCATGCAGCAAAATGTTATTGAGTTTAGATCTTTCAGCCAACAATCTTGAATTTTTACAATCAACGATGTTTGATTTTTTTAACTTTTTTGGCGTTTTACCGATAAAAAGAACGCCCCGAAATAAGATCACCTTAAACCTAAAATTTTGATCATGCTAAAATCAATAATGTTTTGCTGTATGAGATGGACAACATTGTTAATCCTCGTTTAAGAAAGATAACTGACAATGTTGTCCACCCCATACAGCTAAACTTTATTGACAACAAACCTTAATAATGTTTTTGTATGTTTTGGCGTTATATATTGGATGGAAGTTTAGGATAAGTCAATAATATTTTACTCAATGAAATGGACAATATCCTCACTTAAGGATTTTGTCTATTTCATTGAGAGAAATCTTACTGACAGGCAAACTGAATTTAAAAAAAAACGTTTTGGGGTAGGAAGATATATGATGTTTGGTTTTTTTGGCGTTTCTAAGGCGAATGGGTTATATAAAATATGGCGTTTGAGTTTTTATGTGTGTTTTTAATTGAAGGTCTGAGGTGTTGTATATATAGGATTTTTTTGGCGGTTTTTTAGGCGGGATTTTACTATAATTAAGTTTGGCGTTTTATATTTAATGGCGTTTTACTTATAATGGTCTGTGATTTTTGTTTTTGGCGTTTTATTTCATGAGATGGCGTTTTGTGTGGAGTAGTCAAAAGATCCTTTTACCCTTAATGAAGCGCGTCCACGTAATAAAATTGATATTATTTACGAAAACGCCACCGCGCCAATCTAGTCCATAGATTGTTTTGATCGGACGATCGTTAAGCGTTCTCACCGTTCTCACACTTTCTACAGTTTTCTCTAATTCCCGACCCTATATATATATATATATATATATAACATTGGGGAATTTAAAAAATGCATTTTATTAGAAAATGGGCCATGGGGATCCAAAAAGCCTAATTTAGAGCCCACGGACATCCCTTAGAGTTGTTTAAAAAAATATATAACCCAACTCACCACCCAGACCCAACTCGCAACCCACACACACTCACGATTTCTCTCCCTCTCTTTCTCTAAAACTTATGACTTCATCCCAAACCCTAATAACCATTCTTGGTCTTAGATCTTGCAACTTCTTGGATTCTTAATCAATTCTTGGCATTCTAAAAGCAAACGAGTAAGTTTCAATCATTCATCTCATGTTTATTACGTTCTTCTTGATGAAATCCTATATTATCTTGTAATTGTATGTCGTATGAACGCAAATTTTATATTAGAAACCCTAGTTCATCCAAACAGTGTTATAATCAATCAAACGTTTTAAACTTTAATGTTTGTAATGATTTTTTATCGTTACATGTGGTGAATACACAAGATCTAACATTAGAAACTCATTTAGAACACTAATCAGCAACATCAGAATGTCGTTGTAAAATTTTTCAATTTTGTTTTGATCGTAACTTGAACATGCATATACCAAATAAGGTCGTTCTTGAGTCTAGAGTCATCTACTTGATATGTAGATGATCTACAAAATTTTTCATAATTTTTCACGAACCCTAAGTACGAGGACTATAACTTAGCCAATTTTGGGGGAAAGGATATGAAATTTTTACAAAAGGTACCTCTATGAGATTTAACACACTCCCGTTAGCCTTGCGTCAATCGAAGGAATGTAGATTTTTTTTATAAATTAAATGGTAAATTGTCACTAGAAAATGACCATTTTGCCCATTCTATGATGTGGGATTTTCACGAATTTTCTGTAAACAATTAGACTGCAAGAAAAATACACGAACTCAAATAGACTAATTTGCCACTCTCATAAAATGTTTAGAATTTATCTCAATTGTTTAGTATTTTAAATAAAATACACAAAATAGTTGAACTGAGATTGCTAGAACATTTTGTTAACATTAAAACTTTCATCTAATTAACTTAGCAAATGTCTATAAGATGTAAAACTATAATTAATGCCATTATACGTGCAATGTGATGTATGATATTGCTTGATTATGATTGCATGAACATTTATAAACCCTAGTTCACTTAATGAGCCACCAACGGGTCATCGGGTCAACTTGGTTAAACGTGTGAGTCTTTATTTGAAACTTGTACAAGGGGATTGTTTGGATATATGGGTCCTATGACCAACATTAATGTGCATTTATAGAATATCATATTGTAATAGGTAACCATTAGCGGGTCACGTATTCTTTATTGCTTTTGTTGGATATTCTTACACGCACCTAAGGTGAGTTTCACTCTCCTTTACATACACTTTTATAGGACAAAACATGAACACGCTTTTAGATCTTGTAATTTCCTTTATATCACTTGTGTATTACATGCAACACTATCATGAAAGTCCTTACAAACATCGAACCGTTAATATAGGGATTAGCGAGGTAATTTGAGTAGCACTACAGGGTTTGACAAACCCCACCCGGGCTAGTCGTGCTAGTATGATTGGGAGTCGAACAAGTGTAACATTGACCTAACATTTGCACCATCATTTTGATAGACGTGATGGAAGGCAACAAAGACATTCAGTCAGCTTCGGTTTTGAAATGTTTGGTAACTTGTAACATGCTAGCTACCTAAGATATAATTGAACTTTACATTATCCGGTTACTTTATTTATTTACTATTGAACTTTGTGAACTCACCAACCTTGTGTTGACACTTGTTAGCATGCGTTCATAGGTTGCTAGGTATGAACACGATTTATAGCATTGATGGAGTCTCATCACTATCAAACATTTAAACTTGTTTTTCATACATTATTGCATGGTTATTTGGGTGAGGTTTTTTTTTTGTGCATTTAACAGTTATACTTTTATTTTGTTTACGCTTACGCATTTCATTTAAACTTTCAAACAAGTTTTTTCTCACTAATTTGAGCAATGAAATTTTCTAAAGATCATATAGAGGTCGTGCGAAGTAACTAATGGCAATGATTCTGGTTTTTCACGTGCCTCGCGGTAAAATGCCACATGTGGAATTTGAGGGTGTGATACAACATATGTAATGGTTGATATAAATTATCATGTGTATCTTCTTATTGATGAATGTTTTATTTTTGTAACGAAGTTTGTAAAATAGCGTGATTAGATATAATTTGTAGTGTTTTGTTGTTGTAATAAAGCTTGTATAATCTATTGTAAATTGTAATTAAGTTTGTGTAATCAATTTTTTTTAACTTTAACTTGTATATTAATTTACAAAATATTGCAATTGTAATAAATTATTCTATATGCATAACACAAGCTATGACTCATGAACGATAAGACATTAATAACTCTTAGTAGCTTGTTCAGTTTCTACTTGTACCTCTATTGTGTCATCTAAGGCTACTATCCTTATAAATTATATACAGAGATATACACCTATCATTTATCCTACCTTTTAAGGAAGTGAGTTTACTCTTATTAGATTAATGATCAAAATATATTATAACGTTATTCTCGTTATTCATAGAAAATATAATAGTACAATACCAGTTACGAAACTACATAAAAAGTAAATATAAAAATACAATTTCTATGTACTGAGCTTTATTCAAAATGTGTTTTAGATGGATACTTCAACCATCATTCTTCTAGTGTCCTTGACTTGAGCATTCACTCTGTTGAGTCTTCAATCATGCTCCTTGACTGCACCAATTAGCATACTAAATGTTGAATGGTTTTGATGAGGATCGTGTTAGACACGAAACCCTTAAAACATATTCAACACCTCTTCTCAAAACCAATGTGTATGTTTCCATGTTACAACAACCGAAGCAGCAGTTGTACTGCTGGAGATAACTCTCAAATCCGAGATTACACCGGGCATGATGGTGTTTATAAAATGTAGGAAAAGGGATAAAGTTGTGAAAAGACTTTAGAGAGTGTTCCTCATCTAAAGTTTTTTTTGAATAAAGTGTGTTTTTTTATGTGTCTTTTCCATCATATTAGAATGAACCAAGAAGTTTCATACTATATTTGAGTTAAAGGCTGATTTAACCCAATTAAATGTTTTAATTAACAAGATAATTTATCTTTTAATAAAACAAGGGTTTAATCTCTGAATTAATGAATTTTATGTGGTTATCAAAATTGTCTTTTCCATTAATGACACGAGTTGAAACACTCAAAACTAGCTAATTTGACCAGGTCTAAACAACTCATTGGTTAACAAATGTTGTTGCTCAAAACAATTGCCCAACCAAGTGTTGGGTTGACTAGTGCACAAATGTAGGTTCAAAACAACAGTTTGGCTAGAACCCCCAGCTGATGCTGATGATGTTAGCAGGTGCTACTACTGACGTCACTAGCTATTCCGTGCCTGACCCATTGGACTTGCACCGCACGCACCTGAATTTGAATGATTGGTCAGTCAAACCTGAACCGCGCCATCTGAACCCCATTCAAAGATACAAAGGCGGCTCGTAGTGAGGGAAGTGTAAAGTGCGTCATCAAAGCACCACTTTGCACCCTTTGGGGTCCCTACTAGTGTTTGCCTTTAAGGAAACAATTTACAAGGAGTGATCTTTCTTATATACCACTTAAAGTTTTGTCATCCCATCTATGAGAAACAAGTTGACAAATCTTAATCAATTTTTCTTATATTTGGTTGTTCTAACCACACAACTTTGAGCATCGATATATTATTCATCTTAGCTCCATTTTGGACATAGTTTGGTTTGTTATGATTTTCTCACAACGTAAAACACAAACTCACAAGTAATTATTTATATAACGCATATATAGGGGCAGGATCTGGAGAAAGCGCCTAAAAGTATGAAAACGGTGAGAACGATTTTGGTGTTGACATGTGGCATTGATGCTAACTTATACTAATGGTAATATTGTCAAAAGGATCATCCACATGCCACTCACATGACAAAGACCATGCACATGCAAGTCACATACATATTCCACCATCTTTTTTAAACTCTCGTAACTTTTCTATACATGATTATTTTTTTAAATTACACCATAAAATCGAGTGTTTTATTATCATTCTAACGAGTTTACTATTGCTATACTTTTAAATTAAAAAAATGACATGAACTGGGTGTTCAATAAAAACGCCATAAAAACACCAAGTTCAGAAAAACGCCATGAAAAATACCCAGTTGAAAACGCCATAAAACCCCAAGTTTAGAAAAACGCCATGAAAAATACCTAGTTGAAAGTGCCATAAAACACTCAGTTTAGAAAACCGTCATAAAAACCTAGTTGAAAACGCCATAAAAACACACAGTTCAGAAAAACGCCATAAAAACACCTAGTTCAGAAAAACACCATAAAACTAGGTGAAAACTGTCACACCCCCAAATTACGCAAGCGGAGTATCACCGCAGGGAGCGTGACATGACCAGGATCAAGCCACCAATCATATTGAACAATGTATTAAAGTAAATATAAAACCAACCCCAATATAATTGGTGTCCAAAACAAATTAACTAAGTTCAAGTTATCAGCGAAAGCATAAAGTTTAGAACCAGAGCAAAAGTTTAAAAGTTCAAATGTTTAACATAGAACTCAACAGTCCATGTCCCACAACGACCTCGACCTCCTGTGCAAGCTCCATCTAAGCACCTAATGACCTGCAAGGCATATAGTAACGAATCAACAACAAAGTTGAGCGAGTTCACAGTTGGGTGTTCGTTTTAAGTTATTTCAAAAACATAGGTTTCCTTTCGCTAGCTTACTTGCCGTGGGGGTTACCCCATAGTTGAAAAACATGATTAAACTTTTCCTTTTACTTTGGCTCCCAGCTGTGGGGGCTACCCCATGAATATCCCTCTAGACTCGTTACCATATCGACTACTGACTGAGAAAGTTGGGTGCCCTAAGTCAATGTCTATCATCATTGACGTGCCCAGATCCATTAGTCCACGCCCGTCCTTTGCGGCATGGTGTGAGGCTTGTCAAACTTAATATCGCTATTTAACTAATGACCCGTTCGCCATTGGCCCGACGATTAAGTCGATATAAAAATGAGGGACTTAATGATAGAGTTTTTGGTCTAGTAACAATGTTGTCACCCTTCAATTAAGAGGGTGGAGGTACGTATTCTAACCAAGAGAATACGTTGGTTTCCTTTCAATCAATTACCCATTCCCAACCAGCGGGAATCCCATGCCTTGTAGAAAGTGTGAACTCACCTTAGGTTAGCTCGACAGATAAACGAAAAGGTCACTTGAGCTATATGTGGTCAACCACGTCCTAACATGGTTGCCATACAAGTCAGGTCTAGGTTCAAGTAGTGCACATAAGTTTACACATAAGCTAACAGGTTATAAACACTTAATGATTATGGCAAACACATAGAACACATTAACAGTCAAGTACACACATAATGTCCAACTTGTGCGACTCGGATTGTACGAGCCCAATCATCTTGTGCGATCCATTATATAAAGCCCAATACAACCGGCCCAACCTGTTGTGCGACTCACAACGGGTTGTGCGATTGAAAACACCCCGGCCCATTACATCCTAAGCCCAACAGCTTGTGCGGCCCAGTTAATTAAACAATTTCTTAACTTGTGCGATCCAGTTATACTTGTGTGATTGGGTTTTGGGCTATTCGGCCCAACAACATAGCATTACTTAAACAGTTGTGTGGCCCAAGGCATTGTGCGATCAGCACAGTCTTGTGCGATCCACTACACCTTGTGCGATCATGCATAACTAGGTTGTACTGTGAGCTTAAACAGTTGCACTAAGCTTGTGCGATTGGTTATATCATTCCTAAAATCATGCAATCCGTTTCAATCAATTCGAACAGTTTCCTATTTCCTATCCAGTCGATCAAAACAATACTAACAGTTTCCAAGTTTGCCTTAATCGATTAAATCAAACATTTATCCTTGAATTCACATAAACCCTAAACAATCACTTATTCATAGCAACCCATCTTAATCTTTATCGAATCAAATAGTTTGGTTAATCGTTAAGACGCAATATTCATCATGCAACAATCCGAAAACAGAAACATAATGGCCGATTAACATCTATTCGGTTCTAGATCAATAACATGCAAACCCGATTCATATGAACATCATCACATAAACCCTAATTCCAAATCAACACAAGTTTCACAATCATCATATAGGTTCGGTTCAATCATTTAAAGGCATCAACCAAATATACATCACTTGTTCATATATTACCACAACATCAAGAATCATTCATCATTCATACGAACAACCCTAGCTATCACATAAAATCATGCCAACCATAATATAATCTAACAAAACAATAATTATGAAACACTAACCGGTTAGAAGGTAGAACAAAGGTTGATCCGAACAAGAAAGTCTTCGAGGAAGAGGGGATGTTGCCGTCGGCTTCGAGAGGAGAGAAAGAGAGCGTGTAGGGTTTGGTGTGTTTTGAGTGTTTTTGCAAATAATGAGGAAGCAAAACCTCTTAAGGGTTATGTGTGGGTTTAAATAGAGAACTGGGCCAAACCCTTGCATGGGCTGCCCTTGGTTTCGAGTTAAAAGGGTGTGGGCCGAGAGTGGTGTGCCCAAAGGGCTTGTGCGATTGGATTAGTGTTGAGTGTTCAAGATTGTTACACACTTATACACATAACACAACTTCACATAACACGTAACATTTAATCATTCATTAAAACCAACATATCAATTAGTCACATAGAGTTCATGCAAGTTAAATCAAACACAAATATAGGTTCTGAAATACGAGTTGTCACATCATCCCCAAGTTGAAAGAAATTTCGTCCCGAAATTTAGCACATAGTCACTGAGGAAGCTAGTTAGGTTGCATGGTTTCCTGGTTTTCCTGGGGTGTCACATCATCCCCCCGTTGGTTTGGAATTTCGTCCCGAAATTCCGCAGTAGCTTCAGTCTCAGTAGTGGTTTCGCTTTTCTCTAACAATTGGGGATATTTGTGTTTCATTTGGTCTTCTCGTTCCCAGGTAAACTCTGGGCCATGACGGGAGTTCTAACGAACTCGAACGATGGGTATCTTGGTATGCTTGAGAACCTTAACGTCTCGGTCTGTAAACTCTACTGGTTCTTCGACGAATCGCAACTGATCGTCGATAATGAGTTCCTCGAGAGAAACTATGAGGGTCTCATCTGACAGACACTTCTTCAGATTCGACACATGGAATACGTTGTGAACTCCACTGAGTTCTTCACGTAGATTCAGTCTATACGCCACTTTGCCAATTCTATCAGTGATTTCGAAAGGTCCAACATAACGTGGATTTGATTAAGCTTGCCCTGTTCGTCAAAATGGACCACACCTTCCCAAGGTGAGACTTTAAGTAGTACTCGATCCCCAACCTGGGACCCGAGCGGTTTCCTGCACTTATCAGCATAGCTTTTCTAACGGTCACGAGCTGTCGCTATTCGTGATCGGGTTTGGGCAATCTTTGCCATCGTGTAGAGAGAAAATCCTAGGCCAGTAATTTGGTTGTCGCCAACTTCTGTCCAGCATAGGGGTGGTCGGTGTTTCCGTCCGCACAAAGCTTCGAACGGAATGACCTGGATGCTAGTGTGGTATCTATTGTTGTACGATAACTCTACCAAAGGTGGGTGTCTTTCCCAGCCATTACCAAAGTCGATTACACATGCTCGAAGCATGTCTTCAAGAGTTTGAATGGTGCGTTCAGTCTGCCCATCCGTCTGTGGATGATATGTTGTGCTCATGTCTAGACGCGAGCCAAAGGATTTGTGCATCACCTGCCACAAATCAGAGGTAAAACGTGGATCTCGAACAAAAATGATGGAGGTTGGCACCCCGTGCCTCGAAACTATTTCCTTCAGTTAGATGTCTGCTAGGGTAGAGAACTTGTCCATTTCTTTGATAGCCAGGAAGTGTGCAGACTTGGTTAATCGATCCACCATCGCCCAAATGGGATCATTTCCTCGTTGAGATCTAGGTAAGCCAGTAACGAAGTCCATGTAAATCTGCTCCCATTTCCATGTCAAGATCGCTGGTTGTTGAAGTAGGCTTGATGGTTTCTGGTATTCAACCTTGACCCTCGCACAGGTCGAACACTTACTAACATAGGTCGCTATGTTAGCTTTCATGTGGGACCACCCGTAAAGAGTTTTTGAGGTCTTGGTACATCTTATCAGAGCCAAGATGCACCGAGTAGCGAGACTTGTGTGCCTCGCCCATCACAAGTTCTCGTAGATTTCCAAAGGATGAAACTCAGTCACGTTCCATGAAGTAATGAGTACCGCCTTCCCTATGTTAAAGTCACTTTTCCCATGCCCCGCATGGACTCAGCTAAAAGATCCCCTTCTTCCAATGCTTCAACCTGAGCATCACGAGTTTGGGCAGGAAGGCTGGAGTGAATAGCAAGCTGTAACTCACGTACACGCTTAGGTTTGGTTTCCTTTCAACTGAGGGCGTCAGCCACAACATTGGCTCTGCCTGGATGGTATTTGATTGTGCATTCGTAGTCGTTAAAGAGTTCGACTCATCGTCGTCGTCGCATGCTCCATTCCTTCTGGCCGAAGATATGTTGGAGACTTCTTGTGATCGGTATAAATGGTGTACTTGGTATCATCCAAGTAATGTCTCCATATCTTGTGTGCAAACACTACTGCTCTCGACTCCCAGTCATGGGTAACGTAGTTCTTTTGTGAACTTTAAGCTGGCGTGATGCGTAAGCAATGACTTCCTCACGTTACATCAGCTCACAACCAAGTCCTTGGTTTGACGCGTCACAAGGTCGTCTGTGCCTTCAGGTAACGAGAGGATAGGTACGCTACAAAGTTTCAACTTCAGCTGTTGAAATGCGGATTCCTGGGCATCATCCCAACGGTAAGTGACACCCTTCTGAATAAGAACGGTAAGAGGCTGCGCAATCTTTGAGAAATCCTTGATAAACCTTCTGTAGTAACCTGTCAATCCTAAGAATTGACGGATTTCAGTTGGTGTTCTAGGTGCAGGCCAGTTCTTGATCGAGTCAACCTTGGATGGATCAACGTGAATCCCATCCTCATTAACCATGTGACCTAAGAAATGGACTTCACAAAGCCAAAAGTCGCGTTTCGAAAACTTAATATAAAGTTGTTCTGCTTGAAGAAGTTCCAAAATGAGTCGCAAATGACGCTCGTATTCCTCCTGACTCTTGTAATAGATCAGGATGTCGTCGATGAAAACAAGTGACATATTTGTCAGGTTAGACTAGATTCGAATGTCGCGTCTGAGAATCCATATCGGTCGTATCAAGTTCAAAGAACATTATTTGTGGTATCATCATATTCATGGCCCAATGCTCATCGAGTAATGTTTGTAGAGTGTAACTTGTCCAAGCGAGTGTCCGCGGGGATTGTTGTTAGGATCACAGAATCCCAAAAGTACATCGTGTATGGATGTGGAAACATAAGAAAGAGTAGTCACAATCGATGAATAAGCGTTTAAGAATCCACAGCAGGGATTTGCCTGATGTTGAAGGTACAGTTGATCGTACGCAAGTTGGGTATAGCTAGGTATGTCGTTGATCAAATATAGCTGTCACGGGGTTAAATCAATTAGAACAAGAATTCAACATAGCAGCATGATTGTTGTACAAGTGTGTAGTGTTAAGGTTCACTGAGACTTCCATCAAAAGTCGTTGGACTCGCCCACATGCGAAGGAGGAACAATTCACCTGAATCCATGAACTTAGATGTGTTTGTGATTCATCAAGTAAGCAACCAAGTTAGGAGAAGTTCCTTGGGTCGTGCGAATGACCCCAAATTACGTCTGCGTAGTCGTTAGGTTCCAAAGGAAAGACGTGAAAACGTGTTCAAGGGAGTATGATTGTATCAACAATACATCACCACCCTCAAGGTTTCAGGGAGTGATCACCAATAATCGAAAGTCGAGCCTTCCATATTCTCTAAGCTAGAGCGTGTTCGTTTCAGTATCTCAGCATGGAGTGGCGAGAACGTAATGTCACTGTGGTAAGAGAGTGAGGGTTTGATCTAGGCCAATGTTAGAAACAAATCATTAATCAAAAATCAGGTGTTGGTACAAAGGCTAGTGAAAAGATTCCGCATATATATATGGAAAGCTATCATGGAGTTAGAATACGACTCTTGTAGTGTAAGGTGGGTCAGGTAAACGTATAAATTATCTTGTTCGCCGGTGGGTTGAGTGATCCATATCTCCGTCCCCAAATGTCCTGAAGACTATTTCGCCAGTAATGTCATTCATTCGCTAAGTTGGGTATACGAGAGAGCTAATCAAGTAGAATAAGAATAAACCATCCAACAGGGTAATAAGGTAGTCTTGTGATTGGTGAAAATCATGGTATGGTTGTTGGCGTTTCATTAAATCGGTTGCCAATCGAAGAAACAGGGGATTAATGAGGTTCATACGGAGAATCGAGTGAAAACAGGGGTCCAACAATAACCGAAGGATTCGACCAGCTAATCTGTTGTCTAGAAGTAATTTCCAGTAGTGGTGCATGGCGGCATGGCACAAAAGGGAAGTTCGTTGCATCGCGGTCGCGCGAGTATATCACTTGTCCAAAACAGAGTTTGGTTGGTAGGGTTACGAGTTGCAAAACGACGTACGCGTGTAACTGTGGCTACTTTGCTCCTGGTAACGACGACCGGTGGAGATGATGAGGTTCATCAACAGGGACGCATGGGTATAGTTCTCCTAAACCCGTGTTCGTTTGAGCCGGTTCTGGTCTACGTGGACGTTGACGTTGACGTACAAACCGAATGTACGGAGGGTCAGATGGCGACGTCATGTCGAGATAAATGTACGAATAGATAGAACGCATAAACAGTCGTAGCTGGGTGACGAGAAATCAGGCAAGAATTTGACCACCACTTGTCAAATTTCAAGTAAACAATTGTGTGTCATAAAGGACGCATTAGGGCTAATAGACAGCATGCCGCTATCCTAATTAAACATACCATAACATCACACCATGCAAAAGTAATCTAGCAAGTAGGTAATTTAAACTCAAATCATACCACCTAGAGTGTTGAGCCTTGCACATGGAGCGAAGTGTCGTTGTGGATCGTTGAGCACTGAACAGGTTATAGTCTGGTTTTTATCAAAAAGCTTTCCCCTTTTAAAACCAAGTTCACTATAACTAATGGCTCTGATACCAATCTGTCACACCCCCAAATTACGCAAGCGGAGTATCACCGCAGGAGCGTGACATGACCACCAATCATATTGAACAATGTATTAAAGTAAATATAAAACCAACCCCAATATAATTTGTCACAACCCAAAATATGTCGCAACGGAATATTAAATGTAGTGGTGACGAAAGTTGGTGCCCATTTATACCTTGTCGGACGATGCACTCTTTTGTTGGACATTTTGACATATTTTAAAACATAAGTATTAAACATTACATTTTAAAGGTCACGACACAACCACATAAGTTAAGTTGTCTTTGATCCTCACGGATCTTATTACACACGTCCCAGAAAGTTTAAAACTTGTCCAACATTTTCAAACATACAACATGCATCATTCAAACACAAGATACGCCATGATTCTCGAAGCCGAACTCAAGTACCTGTAGAACACATTAAAATCAAGTGTCAACACAAAGGAAGGTGAGTTCGCATATTCACTTACAAGCAATTTTATTCCAAGGAAAACTTTCTGATTAGGTGTTTATTTGAAAACATCCATATAAATTTTAGAAAGTCCATTTTACTTCCTTAATAAAATCCATGGGCCTTCCGTCGGTTCATCAATCTGACAACTGTAATATATATTGCCCAGGTTTTGTATATTAAATTATTGTGTCAATTTTCAGACTCCTATGATAGCTAGACGATACGAACTATATATTAACCATGCAGGGATAATCAAAGCTAGACAATAAACAAAATTTAAATTCGTCGTTTGACTTGACACGGGGCGACCAGTCACGATGGGGTTGTCAACCCGATAGATCTACCAACAATTCATCGCGTGCAATACTTAAATGATTAAACGACATCATGGGCGCATGGTCCTCTTGAAGGACAATATGATGTCTGCCTCACGTACAATATATATATCCTACTAATATGACAATTTAATACACGACGTTGTACGAATTCCCCTGACACTCCATCATTTGAGACCCAGTCCAGAATTCGTCCCCAACTGTACGGTCATGTTTCACTTAGGAAATACCGTACTTTCAATATTCATTCATCAAAAACGTTTTACTTCGAAACGTATGACTTATCAAATTTCATATATTTTCAACGAAAATATATATTTTATATTAAAAGGTATGTTTTATTTCGAAAACATTATTAAACCCTTTCATTGACGTGTTCTACCCCCAAAATATACAAAGCAGTAAAAAGAGGGGTTTAGTAACACTCACCTTTGGCACGTTAATATAATATGAGTCCATATATATATATATATATATATATATATATATATATATATATAGTTTTATGATTTTGCGACTTGAACGATTTTATTGGTGACCATTATTGTGTAAATCCGTTAACTTTCCCGTTTATACGCAATATATCTATGGTTTGCGCGTCGTAATATATATATACATAAACGTTCATATAATTTAACACCGTAACACGCGAAATCTTGTTAACTTATCTATTTTGTCATTTTTAAAGCAAATATACATAAAACATCTCATATGTATTGTCATGGGTCATTTTCTGAGTATATATATCCTGATTAATATTCTGATTTTGATTGTTTACTTGTGACCAGGATACCGGATCAGGATATTGGTAACATCCTGGTGCGATATCCTGGTGTTAACTAAACAGTCCACGTGCAGGTAAGAAGCTGTAGGTCACTAACGGTCAGATGGACTTCTTCTCCTTGAGACTCGGGCAAACCAGTTATTTAAGAGACGTTGAACCCGAAAGACCAGGTCTACAACGTTCAAACGGGGAATATCCGCCGGATCCCGGTTTAATAGGGTAGTTTGTTACATTTCTTTTACTATAAATAGGTGGGGCGGATCAGATTAAGGCACGCAACTTTACACACACACTCTTTCGCACACTTTAGCTCTCTAGCTTCTAGCAAACACTATACACAAACACTTGTACTCGAATTACATTGTAACACCTAGTTGATCCGCATCACATCTTGCACTGTATCCTGACATTTGAAGTAATAGAAGAACAAGGCAGCTGCGATTGTCAGCTCCCGAGGTTTTGTGCCGGCGATCTAGATTGATCAAGGGCTTTCCTCGCACATCACGTGTCAACCTTTACTTTTTTGCTCATTGTTTGATCACAGATACAGCTCTATATCCTGAGCCGTATCCTGAAACTGTTTTTGCAATTAATTTGATTAACATTTTTTCGACACTCATTTCTAGCACACTACCTCACTTAACTAATTTGATCACTTAATTGCTTCGGTAATTTTTGACCAAAACAATTTGGCGCCCACCGTGGGGCAAGTGGTGCTATTTTTGCTAAAAACTTTAGTAAAATCATTACTCGGTTTTCTATTGTCAAAACTTTTTTACACTGTTTTCAATGGCCTCGAGATCAAACATGAGCTCTTCCACCATGTCTGCTACAACCTCTGCAACAATTGGTTCGGTGCTTCCACCTCCCCCTCCATGAATGCAAACTTCTTCACACGGAACTGAAAGTCATGTGGCTCAGGATGTTATCCCCACTCCCAGTACCCAGGGATCTGGTCCTGTTTTGGCCTCTAATGATGAAATTATGAATTTGTTTGGTAATGTACAGGAACAGATGAGGCAACAGCAGGAAACTAATTGGATCCTGATGAGAGAGATACAACTCTTAAAATCCGGCCCAAGTAGACCTGCTGAAAAAACTGTCACTCCTTTGCAGCCTAGAGCTTTGAACTTCAGTTCTGCAGTTTACACTAAAGATAACCGGGGGAATATCGTGCCAAGCCATTCTCAGAATCATACTCCTAAGATACCCTCCTCGGTCAGGATGTCAACTGTGAGGAGCTCAGGATATGCTTCAGACCGGTAACATGTCAAATAATAATACTCTTGCTACTAACAATAATGGGTCTTTGCAGGATGCAGGTATGATGTCAACATTTACTAGGGAGCATCAGAAATTGAATGACATGATATCCAGTGTATCTGGAGTGGTCCAGCCAATTCCGGAAGTATCCCAAGACAGCCACATGATATCCCGCTTTGCATATCCTATCTGTGATGCTGAAATCCCAAAGAGATTTCAAACCCCCAACATGAAGTTGTATGAAGGGACTACGGATCCTGAAGAGCATATTGCCCAGTATAGGGAAAGAATGGAGATTAACCCTATCCCTCCGGAGCTCAAGGAAGCATGCTTGTGCAAGGGTTTCGGTTCCACCTTGACAGGATCAGCCTTAAAATGGCTGTTAAATGTTCCTCCTCACTCAATTACTTCGTTTGCTCATTTGGTTAATTTATTTAATAGTCAGTTTTCTTGCAGCCGGAGTTTTGAGAAACTAACCAGTGATCTTTACAGGATAACTCAAGGACCTCAGGAATCCTTGAGGGATTATGTGAACAAGTTTAGTCGGGAATCCTTGGATATCCCACATCTTGATGTTGCAACAGCTGTGCAAGCTTTTAAGATGGGATTACAAAAAGATTCTCAGTTTTATCAGGATCTTGTAATGAATCCCTGCAGGAATCTCGACGAAGCTCGTAACAGGGCCTTGAGATATATTCGCTTGGAATATGACAAAAAGATGCAAGAGAGGATGAATTCTACCTCGACCTATGAATCAACAAACAGGAAATCAGAATCCTCGTATAAACCATATCGCTCTAAGCCATATGGCAGAAATGACAACAAGAAAGTGAATGCTGTTGAAGATGAGGATCCTGAAGAATATCCTGAATTATCTGAATATTGCTTTTCTGTTAATATACCTGAGTTAATGTAATCTATGCAGGGTTTAGGAGATAAAGCTAGGTGGCCTCGTAAGAATCAACAAAAAGCTGATTGGAAGGATAAATCCCAATGGTGTGCCTTCCATGAAGATTTCGGACATGTAACTGAGGATTGCATTTCTCTAAGGAAAGAAATAAGCTACCTATTGAGCAAGGGGTATCTGAAGGATCTACTGGGAAGAAAGAAGAATAAAGGGCAGGATCCTGAGAAGGATCCTGAACGAGCAGCATCACCCCCAGCAGATGCCAAAATAATTAACTTTATTTCAGGAGGATCCGACATTTGTGGGACTTCGTATTGTGCGGCCAAGAGACATGCAAAAGAGGCAAAGACTGAAAGGGGAGACAAACCAGCAAGGATGACTACCCTTACAACTGATAAAGTGATCACTTTCGACAGTGATGACAGGGATACTGTGCAGGATCCTCACCATGATGCTCTTGTAATAACATTATATGTTGCTAACCATTTTGTACGCTGGATATTAGTGGATAATGGCAGCTCTGTCAACATAATTAAGCTGGAAACATTGAAGAGGATGAATGTATCTCCGATGGACATTACTTCGAAATCCACCGTGCTCGTTGGCTTTAGTGGGGAAGCTAGGAATACCGTAGGGGAGATAAAGTTACCAGTATATGTTGAAGGGGTCAACTTGATACAACGTTTCTGTGTGATGGACTCCCTATCCTGCTATAACATCATACTAGGCAGGCCATGGATCCAAGATATGAAGGCTGTGCCATCGACTTATCATCAGTGCATCAAGATCACTGCCCCTTGGGGGGTTGTCAAGGTTGATAGTGATCAGCAGGAGGCGAAGGAATGCTACTCATCCTCAATGAAATCCTCAACCAAGCCTAATGCTGCATAGCAATTAAAGATGCGGGCCCAGGATATCGTGGAGGCTTCAGAGCAGGATATGAAGAAAGTTATCCTGGATCAGGATAATCCTGATATCTCGGTGCTCGTAGGAACCAATATCCCTCAGGATATTGAAGAACAATTAACTAACTTTTTGAAGTGAAGGATGTCAACATTTGCATGGAAGCATGAGGATATGACAGGTATATCCAAAGACATTATCACTCACAAGCTTGGAATTGACAGGTCGTTCAAGCCTGTCCAGCAAAAAAGAAGGAAGTTTGCTCCTGAACGAAATACAATTATCCAAGAGGAAGTTGAAAGATTGTTGAAGTCCAAAATGATCAGAGAAGTCAAGTTTCCAAGATGACTGGCTAATGTAGTTGTGGTACAGAAGAAAAATGGGAAATGGAGAGTCTGTGTAGATTACACGGACTTGAATAAGGCTTGTCCCAAAGACCCATTTCCTCTTCCTCATATTGATGCAATGGTGGATGCTACTGCCGGGCATGAGATGTTAACCTTCATGGATGCATCCTCAGGATTTCAGTAGATTCAAATGGAGCCTTCGGACCAGGAGGATACTGCCTTCATGACGCCAACAGGTATTTATTGTTATACTGCTATGCCTTTCGGTTTGAAAAATGCAGGTGTAACATACCAGAGATTTGTAAACATGATGTTCAAAGATAAGCTGGTGGACACCATGGAGGTATACATTGACGATATGGTGGTAAAATCTAAAAAGGCTGAGGATCACCTCCAGGATATTAAGGGAGCATTTGATATCCTGGATCAGTACAACATGAAACTAAATCCTGCTAAGTGCCATTTCGGAGTGGGGGCAGGAAAGTTTCTAGGATATATGGTGACCAAAAGAGGAATAGAGGCAAGCCCGGAGCAGATTAAATCCATCTTGGATATCAAATCACCTTCAAATATGAAGGATGTTCAACGGTTAACAGGGCGAGTTGCAGCATTGAACAGATTTATCTCAAGATCCTCCGAGAAATGCAAGGAATTTTATGATATCTTGAAGAAGAATAAGAAATTCGAATGGGGAGCGAAACATGAAGCAGCCTTGCAGGATTTGAAGCAGTATCTTTCAACCGCACCCTTATTGATGAAGCCTGAGGATGGCGAACCATTATCCCTGTATCTTACAGTATCAGGGAATGCAGTAAGTGCTGTTTTGGTCAAGGATTACGAAGGTCAGCAGTATCCTGTCTATTATGTTAGTAAAAGTTTATTAGATGCTGAAACTAGATATTCTCATCTAGAAAAATTAATATTAGCTCCAGTTATGGCATCAACGAAACTTAGACATTATTTTGAGACACATAGGATTCATGTTAAAACCAATTATCCTGTTAAAAACGTGCTTAGGAAACCCGAGATGTCGGGTAGGATGGCTAAGTAGTCAGTAAAATTAAGTGCTTATGACTTAGTATATGAGCCTAGAAATGCCATAAAGTCTCAGGCTTTAGCTGACTTTGTGGCTGATTTCAGTAGTGACATTCAAAATGAAGTAGACTTAGAAGTACAGCAGCTAGGAGAAAACTTAGAATGCTGGACATTATATACTGATGGTGCATCTAATGTAAGAGGTGTAGGCCTAGGTATACTACTAAAATTGCCACACAGGGACATATTACCCCAAGCTATTAGATGTGAATTTCCTGCCACTAATAATGAAGCGGAATATGAGGCTTTGATCGCAGGATTAGAATTGGCTAGAAACATGAATATTAAGAATTTGCAAGTATATGTTGATTCCTTGTTAATTACTAATCATTTTAATGGATCCTATGCAGTTAAAGGTGAGAAGTTAATCGAGTATCTCGATATTCTCAAGAAATTAGCAGGGTATTTCGATGTTTTTACACTTGAACAGGTACCGAGAGAGGAAAATGCTGAAGCTGATGCCTTGGCAAATCTAGGATCATTGGTCAGGATACCGGAAGGAACCCGAATACCAATATTACATATCCTAAAACCTACGACGAATCCTTAGGATAAGGAAGTAATAAGTATTCAGGATCCTGATGATGAGTATCCCGAGGAGGATCCTAAGTCTTGGACGGCTCCAATAATGAGATATCTCAAGGAAGGACACATCCCAAAGAATGAGAATCCTAAGGCCTTTAGAATGAAGGTATCACGATTCACTATTATAAATAATGTTTTGTATAAGAAATCCCTTGCAGGACCATATCTGAGGTGCTTGGAGGACCCCGAAACCAAAGAAGTGCTCCAGGATATACATGAAGGGGATTGTGGTAACCATACTGGGGGCAGGTCGTTATTCTCAAAAGTATTAAGGACAGGATATTATTGGCCGACGATGAGAAAAGATGCTGCAGAATATGCTCGAAGATGTGACGCGTGTCAAAGACATAGTAACATATTACATCAGCCTGCTGAACCGCTGTATTCCATCGTTTCCCCTTGCCCATTTATGAAATGGGGTATGGATATAGTGGGAAAGCTTCCAAAGGCTCCAGGAGGAAAGGTTTTCATGTTGGCAATGACGGATTATTTCTCCAAGTGGGTTGAAGCAGAAGCATTTGTTCAGGTTAGAGATCAAGAAGTGGTATCCTTCATAAAAAGGAATATCCTGACTAGGTTTGGAGTACCACCTGAGATAATTTGTGACAATGGATCTCAATTCATAAGTAAAAGGACTACTGCCTTTTGCAAGAATTGGGGAATCAAAATGATCACGTCTACTCCGGTGCATCCTCAAGCAAATGGACAAGCAAAATCCTCGAACAAGATAATTGTCAACAACTTAAAAAAGAGAATATGGGCTAAGAAAGGAAGATGGGCAGAAGAATTACCCTTTGTTTTGTGGGCTGATAGAACAACGGTAAAAAATGTAACTGGCCAAACCCCGTTTTCCTTGGTATTTGGAGCAGAAGCAGTGATCCCAACAGAAATGGTGATACCTACGGCAAGATCTATCCTCCGGGATCCTGAGCAGAATCCTGAAGCTTTGTGCCAAGATTTGGACACTGTAGATGAGATAAGAGACGCTGCAAGGCTAAGGATGGCAGCATATCAACAGAGGATATCTAAAGCGTATAACAAGAATATAAGGACTAGAAGATTTCAAGTTGGAGATTGGGTATTAAGAAAGGCTTTTCAGAATACTACTAATCCTGCTGATGGAAAGTGTTTTGGTCAAAAATCAAGCAATGATAATGCAACCAAACTTTCTATTGTGAGGTATGATGCTTGAATCAATGAACAACACTAAGGATCACTCAGAAATGAAATGAATAAGTGACATAAAGATTTATACGAGGAAAAAGCCCTTGATCAATGAATGATCTCCGGCATAAAAAACCTCGGGTGATGGAAACTACCGATCACCAACTCAATTTAAACAAGAAATGTGTTACAACTTCGGATGATAGCGAGCTAATTACAAGGATCACTATAGTGTAATGTGCAAAAAAAGTGTGTAATCGCCAAGTGAATTGTTAAGAGCTGGTGAGAGCAGTTGCGAGTGTGTGTGTTAAGCTAAAAATAGCCAAGTGTTTTCTATTTAGCTCGCTATCCCGTTTAAAAATGGAAAATATCTAAGCTAACAAACATTCCGCAAATGGTGCAAGTCCTCCACGACCTCCACAACGTCCATTTCAGCCATGCACGTGCGGAATAAATATGGAATATGCTCCAGGAATATCGCCAAGACCAAGTCCAAGCTCGTACTCCTGCAAAACAACATTACATTCAAAGCAGACAATCGTTAGTATAAGGATCCTTACGATGATCCATGATCCTGATCCTGTAATACTTCTGAGGATCACTAATTCAAACAGAAGTGAGGATCACCAAACCCAACAATAATTGAGGATCACTGATCATTAAGAAATCCTCCCCTAACAATTGCCCCCAAAATATAAGGAGTAAAAATGTAAATAACGAGTTATATTTTCTGTTCTTATCCACAACGAATCAACGGATAACTAGCCGTTGTAGTCGGACTAGCCGTTACGAGCATGGCGTCATTGAGGTGACTATCCTGCAAAATCATCATTATAAATTGAAGTTAGGGATAGGGATCAATTTGCATTTAAATTCAAGAGAGACTCCCTTTAAATCCACATTCGAAGATCAAGCAGGTATCTCTCTTCCTCTTCTCCCTTTACGTTTTCTTTCTCTGTTCATCTTCTTCTCTACCATCATGACCAAGATGATGCTAAGATCCTCTCCGGCTAAGGATCACACAAAAGACAGTCCTCTTAAGAGCCAAGGGATCATCAAAGATTCGGCGAAAGAAAGATGCTGCTTTACTGATCCACAGATAGACAGGATCCGACATTGCTTTCCGGCAAACACTGATTTCAAACCATTTGATCCCACTGTTCTGAGCGATTTCACTTCCGAAACCTGGGTAGTTTTCCCGGTCACTCCATTCACAATAGGATACTCGTATCCTTTTCCAGACTTCACCCAATCTTTCTTCTCCCTCACTGGCATCTCCTATATTCAAGCTATGCCAATGATCTGGAGGGTCTTATATACCCTTGAAAGGATCATTGAACATGAAGGAATTGATCTGGGAATATCGGAGTTTGCTGAGATGTATGACCTCGTTAGCCATGGATCCCACCGATATCTACTCAAACATAAGCCTGGTGAAGAACATCCCATCTTCAAAGTCACTAAGAATGACACCAACTGGAAACGGCGATTCTTCTTTGTCAGAAGGGATTCCATCCCTGATGGAAAGGATTTGCCTAGAAAATGGACCACCCATGGTAGGATAGAGGATCCTTAGAAGGATCACCGAATAAGTTATCTGTTTAAGGATCACTAACATCCTTTTGTTTCTATTTTGCAGCTATCACTGTCGCACACCTCATCACAACACCTGCAACACAGGAAAGGCTCGCCGCTTTCCGGAGACTTGATCCTGCAAGAAGATCATTTAAAACAAACACCCAGGATTCTCAAGAAGTATCCTCAGGTTCTGTCACTATGTCAAGTAAGTATCCTGTTCTTTGCATAATTAAATGTTTAAATAAATAATTAAATAGAAATAGGATAAGGATACTTATCTGTTTTGGGTGTGTAGGTGCTGGAAAATCTTCAAGATCTGCCTCCAAATTCAGTGTCACTGACCTTGACATTGTCCGATCCTCAAAGAAGAAGCTTGCTGCCAGCCCAGTTATCATGATCCCCAAGGCAACCACTTCAAAGGGAAGAGGTGGAAAGAAAAGGAAGACCTCTGAAGCTGATAATCTAGAAGGCTTGCCTCTGATCCGCCATCAGTTCCTCGAGTACTTTGCTGAGGTAAGGATCACTGACTTTGCTTAATTATCCTGCCCACTTGAGGATCACGTGATCCTGAACTTTGCATTGTCTTCTTTGCAGAAATTTGCTGAAATCGAGGACTATGTTGGGAACGTCGAAGAGATTGAGGAGAAATACTCTGACCTCCAAAAAGTGGTGGTTCTCAAGGATCACAAGATTGCCTCCCTCGAAAAGGACCTCAATGATGCCAAAACTCAGGCGGTTGCAGCTCAGATCAATGCTGACTATGAGAAGCACGAGATCATGCAGGATGCCAAAGTCTCCGCTGCCATAGCCATGTACAAGACCAAGTTGCAGATGGCCCAAGAAGCTCAGGATCCTAATTTTGACAAGAGCAACTGGGACATGGAAGGCTGGAAGGCTAGGCTGGCTGAGTTGGAGGACGAAGAAGAGGCAGATGAGGTTCTGGCAATTGAGGCTGGTGGTAGTGGCAAGGATCATGGTGGAGAAGCAGGTGGAGTTGGAGGAGATGGTGATGCAGCCAAGGTGTAAGCTGCATGGATGGGCGATGAAGGACATTTCTAGACGTAGCCGGAGCCCATTTTTTAGAATTTGGTAGTTTATTTTGGTTATGGTGTTTTTGTTGAACAATGATGGGTTGTATCTTGAACAATAGTTACTAGGTTAAAGGATCATGGATCCTTGAACAATAGGCAGGATAATGGGTGGTGGATGGATCCTCTGTTTGGGGGATGAAGCCACTCGTTATCCTTTCGTCTTTTATTTCCTGCACTACAAAGACCCGTAAACAATGGACACCCTTTGCCAACCCATGTGGACGGGCCACGTTTTGCTGGTAGAAACGTGGGTTGGCAATTTTAACAACCTTAAAGGGTTTAATGTTTTGTGAATAAAATAACTTTAACTTTTTGGCTATCTCCCGTGTTGCTATCCTTGTTAGTACTTTACTTTTCAATTGTTGTGATACTTATTTTGTCTAAACTCATCAAGTAAAGGAAAAATTTAATAAATATCCTCAAAAAGTTTAGGATATGATCAAGGATCACATATCCTATAGCCGATAAGTTCTGAAAAGTAATACAGTTTAAGGATCATAAGTTCAGTTGTCAAAGGATAAGGGTTACTCAAATGAATAATGAATAACATCAAAATAGTTAAGGATCATACATGAGAATCTAAGTTAGGATCCTAACCTTTAACACTTATAATCAGGATAACCAAAAGACAAACCTTAGTAGATGGTAAGGATCAAGGATCCTTGGTCGTTTATCTCCAAAAACCTGAAATAGGATACAACTTGGGACTAAGCCAATTATAAGATAAGAGTTAGTAACTGGGGACAAGCCCAAAGGATAACTGGGGACAAGCCCAAAGGATAACTGGGGACAAGCCCAAAGGATAACTGGGGATAAGCCAAAAGGATCGTATGTACACTGGAGTATGGCCCTCACTGGCGACTATCCAAACTTAGTGACATGAAAATGCCAAAACCTTAGCTAACGTGAAAACGTTAGAAACCTTAGGAACGGATGTATGGTACGTCTACCATTATACGTAGGATCCTGAATATAGCCAGTACAATGAAATTGTCAGCCCCTAAAGCGAGTACTGGTCCCATTGCCATGAACTATACCAGGATCATCGTGCGCTACTGGCGAAACTGGGGACAGGCCCAAACTGGGGTCAAGCCCAAATAACTGGGGTCAAGCCCAAATAACTGGATACTTCTGTGGATACTCAATTCTTAGATAAGGATACCTGAACCTTCAAAACTCAGAATCAAGTGAAAGGAGGATAAAGGATGCACGATCCTTATCCTTATATAAGAGAATAAAAGAATGAAATAGTTTGAGAATAGAATGTTACCAAAATGAGGATCATCTGTTCTGTAAGGATCCTTCAAGGATACTTGTCATGTTAGGATCATGGATCCTTATCACATGAAGTATTTCTTCAAATGGACAGTATTCCAAGCTCTTGGTAGCAAATCACCTTCCATTGTTAGCAATCGATATGCCCCCTTTCCTGCTTCCCATTTTGGTGCCAACTTCCCATCAGCAGGATTGGTGGTATTCTGAAATGCTTTCCTTAATACCATATCACCAACTTGGAATTTCCTGATCCTGACATTTTTGTTGTAGGCTCCAGCCATCCTTTGTTGATAACTAGCCATCCTTATCCTTGCCAAATCCCTGATTTCTTCTATAGTATCCAAGTCTTGAACCAAGTTTTCAGCATTTTCTTCAGGATCACGAATGCTTGTTCTTGCAGTTGGAACCACCATCTCTGTAGGGATCACTGATTCTGCCCCAAATACCAAAGAAAATGGGGTTTGGCCAGTAGCATTCTTGGGAGTTGTCCTATCGGCCCAAAGCACATAAGGTAGTTCTTCTGCCCATTTTCCTTTCTTGGATCCAAGCTTCTTCTTCAAATTGTTGATGATGATCTTGTTGGATGATTCTGCCTGACCATTAGCTTGTGGGTGGACTGGTGTTGATGTTATCATCTTAATCCCCCAGCTATCACAAAAGTTAGTAGTTCTATTCCCAATAAATTGGGATCCATTATCACAAACAATTTCAGAAGGGATACCAAATCTAGTAATAATGTTTCTTTTAATAAAGGATATAACTTCCTTTTCTCTGACTTGAGCAAAGGCTTCAGCCTCTATCCACTTGGAGAAGTAATCAGTCATAGCAAGCATGATTACTTTTCCACCAGGTGCCTTAGGAAGCTTACCAACTATATCCATTCCCCATCTCATAAATGGCCAAGAAGAGGATATAGGATGCAAAAGCTCTGCTGGTTGGTGAAGGATATTACTGTGTCTCTGACAAGGATCACACTTCTTGGCATACTCCACAGCATCCTTCTTCATAGTGGGCCAATAGTATCCTGTCCTCAGGATCCTTGAGAATAACGCCCTGCCCCCAGTGTGGTTTCCACAATCTCCTTCATGGAAATCCTTTAGGACTTCTTGGATTTCAGGATCCTCAATGCATCTTAGATATGGTCCTGCAAGAGATCATTTATACAACATATTATTCAATATTGTAAATTGAGATACCTTAATTTTGAAAGCCCTAGGGTTTTCTCCTGTAGGAATCTCTCCATGTTGTATGTATCTCATGATTGGGAGGATCCATGATCCTGAATGAGATTGAGTATCATCACTAGGGATGATTGCAGAATCTTCTCCTATCTCCATAGCTATATGATCCTCGATAGCAGGGGTCAAGATATGGATAATAGGGATCCTTATATCCTCCGGGATCTTCAAGGATGATCCTAGATTGGCTAATGCATCAGCCTCTGCATTCTCTTCCCTTGGTACCTGTGTCAAACTAAAGGAAACAAAAGAGAGTGCCAATTCTTTGACTATCTCTAAATATTTGATTAGCTTTTCGCCTTTAACAGCATAGGATCCATTAAAATGATTAGTGATTAATAATGAATCTACATGTACCTCAAGATACCTGATCCTCATATGCTTAGCAATTTGCAAACTAGCTATCAAGGCTTCATACTCAGCCTCATTGTTGGTAGTTTGAAATTCACAAGCTATGGAGTGGGGTATTATGTCCCCCTGTGGCGATTTTAGTAGTTTTCCAAGCCCTGTTCCTTTTACATTAGAGGCTCCATCAGTGAAGAGTATCCAAGGATCCTTAGTTTCTTCAAGCTGTTGGACTTCTAACTCAGCCTCCTTTTGCAAATCACTACTAAAATCTGCCACAAAGTCAGCTAAGGCTTGGGATTTGATGGCAGTCCTTGGTTCATATCTTATATCATATGCACTAAGCTTCACTGCCCACTTAGCCATCCTTCCTGACATTTCAGGTTTCCTGAGAACATTCTTAATTGGAAAATTAGTCTTAACAATAATGGCATGAGTCTCAAAATAATGTCTTAATTTAGTAGATGCCATTATTAATGCAAGGATAAGTTTCTCTAAGTGTGAATACCTGGATTCAGCATCAAGTAAACTCTTACTTACATAATAAACAGGATGTTGTGTACCTTGGTGATCCTTAACAAGGACCGCACTTACTGCTTTTGAGGATACTGCTAAGTATAAGGATAATATATCACCCTTCTCTGGTTTCATCAAGGCAGGGGCTGAGGATAGGTAATCCTTGAGAGCTTTGAGGGCACTTTCATGTTTCTCAGTCCATTCAAATTTCTTGTTCTTCCTCAGGATGTCATAGAATTCCTTGCATTTTTCTGAGGATTTTGATATGAACCTGTTCAAGGCTGCGATCCTGCCTGTCAATCTTTGCACATCCTTAGCATTGGCAGGAGATTTGATATTCATAATAGCCTTGATTTGCTCTGGACTTGCTTCAATGCCCCTCTTTGTCACCATATAGCCTAAGAATTTACCTGCCTTAACACCAAAATGACACTTGGAAGGATTTAGTTTCATATTAAATTTGTCAAGGATATTGAATGCTTCCTCCAAGTCTTTAAGGTGATCCTCAGCTTTCTTAGACTTAACCACCATGTCATCTATATAGACTTCCATAGTGTGTCCAATTTGTTCCTTGAACATCATATTGACTAGCCTTTGATAAGTAGCTGATGTGCGGTGAAGTGTTATATATATTAGGTGTATATTTTAAGCCCCTTTAACACTTATTTTAGCCAAGTTTTAAATTTATAAAACACGATATTTTACTAACACTAAACACACATGTGGGCAAGTGCACCCATCGTGAGCGTAGTATAGCGTTGGTAAGATACCGAGGTCGTCCAAGGACACAAGAGCTTTTAGTACCGGTTTATCCTCAACGTCTAATCAAAATAAAAAGTTTAGAAAAATGTTTTTAAACTAAGAAAAATAAAAACTAACTAAAATGCTGAAAATAAAAATAAAAGAAAAAAAACAGATAGACAAGATGAATCACTTGGTTCCGACTCGTATCTAGTATAACCTTTGATTATTTCCGCACTTTTGCACATAATTAAGAGATTATCTTAGTTATTGTAGTAGGCCCCTCTTTTGAAGGTGACGTTACCCTCACCCCAGTAGTTTGAGTCAGCAAGGATACAATCCTAAAAGGGTGGATTATTGAAAGATAATGAATTAAGTTATTAATGCAATATTATGGTAGGCCCCGCTTTTGGCGGTGACGTTACCCTCGGCTAAGTAGTCTGAGTCAGCAGGGATACAGTCCTAAATAGCCGGGTTATAGTATTAATAGTAGTTAACTTATGAGGGGATCAAAGAGTTTGGACCCCCGCCATCCAATACCGTTAAGTATTGAAGGAGGTCCTACTAAATTTGACCCAGGTCCATTGCAGGACCTCTAAACGCTGAACAATGGCAAGACCTTTACCAAACCGTTCCCTTAACCCCCGACCAGGTAGCCAACATACCTCCATATAGACCGTGGAGATATGAATGGTGAAAATCTTTTATTTTATATAGACAGTAAAATAATGCCAAGACACCACGGACAAACGATAAGGAAAGATCACCTTCAACATAAGTAACTAGTTATTAAAGTCATTAATACAAAACCAAATAAAAAGTGCAAAAGATTAGAAATAAAAAGTATTATACTAGACACTTTGTCTTCACCAAGTGATGTAAGAGACTTAGGCAAACATGGCCTTGATTGTCAAGAACTCTTACGATCAATCTTGGATCCCGAGACGACTCACACACTATACGATGGACAATGGATGATGGTGGTGGATGATGGTGTTGTGATGGTGGTGGGTGGTGGATGAAGTGTGAGAGAGGTGGTGTGCCAAGGGATGAGTTGAAATGAAACCAAGCACTCCTATTTATAGGCTGAACAGAAGGCTGGGCACGGCCCCGTGCCTGTCTGACACTCTCTCTCGTCATTAATTGTAATTCGCAATTACAATTAATGCGCCTGCTGTACTTTCGCCACGCCCCCGTGTTCGCTGGGCACGGCCCGTGGTGGGCAATAGAAGCTTCTATAGGTTTGTCTTTTCTGCTGCTTCTTGGGCACGGCCCCGTGCTGGCTGAGCACGGGGCGTGTTCAGTCTTCTGTCTTCTCTATTTTGCTTGGGATGATGCCGTTGAGGGGTTGGGCAGTCCACTTATGTTCCTTTTCTTGTATTTATTTTAGATTTAGCTGTCTTTTTGCTTCTTTTGTGAATTTGAGCTCATTTAATCCTGAAAATACAAAAGGAAGACAAAAACACTCTTTTTCCAACATTAGTACTTAAAAAGGGTTAGTTTTATGCCTCATTTGATGTAATTTATATGTTGCATTTTACACACATCAAATACCCCCACACTTGAACTTTTGCTTGTCCTCAAGCAAAACTCTTTAATATGTGGCTTACACTCCCAAATGGAATAGGTAGAAGAGAAGGTTTTGGGCTTGTCATAGAGTGTCGGGAATCCAAGATCTTTTTGGGTTTTATTTTTATCTATTTACAATCCTATTTGTCATGATTTATTTAAAACTTTTCATAAGAGAAATTACTTATTTGGGCATAACATGCCTTTTTTTTAAAATTCCATTTATACACAAGTTCACATACCTCACGGGAGAAATCACTCACACTCGGCCGAAGGTGTATTTTTAGTGAATCACTCGAGAGCGGCATGGAACTTACTCCTACCATAGGCTTGCCAAGCAATCAATCCTCCTCCTTTTTAACTTTTATATCTTTGTAAATATCAAGAGTACTTTGTGGGTTAAGGGTTAGGCTTGGGTTAAAGGTAGGTGGTTGGGATAGTGGTTAGTGGTTAGTAGAAAAAGGGTGAAAAAGCGTAACAAGTGTCGGTTTTCGTAGGATTTTCTATTTTTGTAACGTTTTATTTTGATGAAGCTTTTATTCAAACAAAGTTATTTTTGATGAACTTGTTTGTTTATTTTCTTTTGCTTCATCATAAACACAAATTTTTTTTTTTTTAATCATACGAAAAAAAACCGAACTTGTTACTAAAACAAAGGGTAAAAAAAAAAATGAAAAAGGTTTTGGTGGGTAAAAGGGTTTTTGGTTTGGGTGATGAAATGAAAAGGTTTAGGCTCAAAGGGGCTAACTAGGGGGATGTTTTTGGGTAGGTGGTAAAAGAAAAAGAAAAATAATGGTGTAGAAATAAAAAGGGTTAGTCCTAATGCCTCCATCATTTACTTACTTGGGTTTAAGTTGATAAGGACCGGGAATGTATCGTCATGGCAAGTTCTAGAGTCGTAAGAACCAAGCGGCTATTCACACAAGAAACGAAAAATGAGCATTTAGTCTAAAGATGTAAATTTGTATGCTCAATAAAGGCTCAAAACTCACTTTTGTGGGAATGGGTTTTTATGTGATCAAGTATATATAATCAAATTTTAACTAAGTTTGTCATGCCTTTTCATAATTTTCTTATGTTGGTTCTTTTTATCACTACGCTATCGGTTGTAAATTCGTAAAAATATAACCTTTTTGAGAACTTGAATTTCCCGAGTTAAACCTAGACAAGTAAAAAAATGAATTTTTTTTTTTGAAAAAAATTTGGGGTGATTAGCGGTTCCAATAGAGTTTTGTGTAAGGCTTGTATTTAGGACTTGCAAAATTTCAAGGTTTTAGCATCCCCCCCACACTTAAATTACACATTGTCCTCAATGTGTCCCAAAAATAAATTTTTAGGTTGATTAGATGTGTAAAATGGTGTTAAAAGCAAAAAAATTGTGTTACTGGGCGCTGAACACGGCCCCGTGTTGTCCGGGCACGGCCCCGTGTTCAAGTGCCAGTAACAAAATTAAAACAAGAGAAGCAGAAGTCTGGACACGGGGGCGTGTTGGGTGAACACGGCCCGTGTCCAGTTACCTGAACTGGGCATTTTTCTGCAGGGGGTTCAGCACGGGGCCGTGTTGGTTGGGCACGGCCCGTGTTGAACCTTCTGTAATGGAGAAAATTGTCGGGTTGCCTTGTTCTTGTGCATGAGGTCATTTTTCTCGTTCCCCTTTTCATCCCTTATCACCATGAGTGTGTTTTATTTAACCATCCAAACTTTAAAAACCATCATTTCATTGCAATCATAGAGAGACCTTACACAATCCTAAATTAAGATTAAACTAGATAAAACAAAGAAATATTAAACCATGGAGTTCTAGCCTCTACTTTATTTTAATTAGCAAAATTTCCAAGAAACAACTAATCTTGGTTAGACAAGGCCTTTTAGAACTCCTTCTTCCGGGTGCGGTTCTCCTCATATGTCGGTGAGCCACTCTTCCACTTCCCTTGGAAGGAGAAAAGAAGGCTCATTGGCATTAGTTTGAGGAGTTTCGATTTCCACTGGGATCTCTTGTTGGTGTTCCACGGGAGGTTCCGCTGGAAAGTCTTCCCACCCGGTAGGGTTGTTAATTCCGAGTGCCAAGTTCCAATCCTGTTGAGGGAGGACTGGTTCCATCGGGGGTGCTACAAGAATATTTAACCTCTGGTGCAAGAGGTTAATTTCTTGGAAGCTGCTTTCGAGTCCCATCGTAAGATCGTTAATACGGTCGATTAGGACCTCCTCTACTGATGTCATTTCGTCGAGAGCCTCCCTCAATGCTATCACATAGTGCACAAGTGTAGCTTCAATGGAGGGTCTCCTTCCTCTTCGGCCGTTTGACGAATGCACAGAAGATGTTTCGCTGTTTTCACTCGACATCCTACGAAAAATAAACTGAAAAATAGTTTATTTAATGAAACAGAGACCGGACACGGCCCCGTGCTCATTGAGCACGGCCCCGTGTTCATCTTTCTGCAGAATTTTGGAGTAAGGAAACTTGGAATTTTAAGTTATTTTCTGAACTTGTGGGGTCTTTTTAGTCATTAATAACTTAAAACAATGTTACATAACATGTTTTTACCAAGATTCCTTGAACAAAACTCATTAATCCCTACCACAAAGTTGGAGGAATTCAAACTTTTAATGGTAGTTCTTGGAGAAAGATGGAGAAGAAGGAAATGGCTAGAAGAGGAAAGGACAAGATGGGTTGTTGGAACCTTCTTTTAGACTTACCTAGGATAGTTGAGAGAAGATTCCTTCAAATCTCTGTCCCAAGTTGGTCCAAATGTGCAGAATTCTTGGCTGCATTTATAGAAAACGACAGCATCCTGGACACGGCCCCGTGTCCATTGGACACGGCCCCGTGTCCATTGGACACGGCCCCGTGTGCAGGTGGAGTCCTGACACAGTTTGTCCGTATTCTGACGTACTGATCAGAAGGGAATCTTTTGGTGAACACGGGGGCGTGTTGGCTGGACACGGCCCCGTGTCGAGAGACTGTTTTATGAAGTTGTCTAGTTTTAAGGAACTCACTAGTATCGGGTGGCTCCTGATTGGTTGGAACAACCCCAAAGTGCCTAATATACCTTAATTGTCCTAGACTAAGGCGAGAACGCAAGAGGTTGTCGGTGAGGGTAATTCCTATTTTCATTTTAGGTGGACAAGTCCAACCCTTTCCCGGGCTCTCGTTAAAGAAGGTGTATGCCGAATCGCTCAGGTCTATGTATGCACCGAACGATGTCGATGGAGAGTCCTTCACGGCACAATCGGCACAGGGACGACTATCGTCCAAGTCTTTGCTAGGTACGAAGGTATTTTTGGGAGCAACGAGGTTGTCGGAATGCGGTTCCAGCATTTCGTCTTGGTCATTGTCTTGGGGCGGATCAATAAAGTCCTCCCTAAGCTCTTTTAACCAATTCAGAATTAGCTCTTCTAGTTGAAATAACTCGTCAAGGAGCATTTCTCCTAGAATATCTGGCTGGGCGCATTCGAGGGAGAAATAGTGCTTATTTTTACTTTCGCCCCTCTTAAGGTTATAAGGAATCGGTGGGTCTATGTAGTGGGGCCTATAATTTAGAAAGTAACATTCTAATTCTTTATGTTCGCCTCCACATAATTGACACCACGTACCATAAGAGTGCCGAAAGTAAAAACAATTACTATCACTCATGTTTATGCCAGAAATTACCAACCGCCGGGATCTAACGGTTCTGTTTTCAGTAAGTGAATCTTGGGCACGGGGGCGTGTTGAGTGAGCACGGCCCCGTGTTCAGCTTACTGTCTGACTTAAAACAGGATTGCCAGTTCCAATTATTTAGCACAGGGGCGTGTTCAGCGGGCACGGCCCGTGCTGAGCTCTGCAGAAGCTGAAAAACTAAGAAAATCCTAAAAAATAAAAATAAAAAATAAAAAAAAAGATTAGGCCGTTAATTTCTAACTTTCTTAAAATCCTTGTGTCCCCGGCAGCGGCGCCAAAAACTTGATGTGCGGTGAAGTGTTATATATATTAGGTGTATATTTTAAGCCCCTTTAACACTTATTTTAGCCAAGTTTTAAATTTATAAAACACGATATTTTACTAACACTAAACACACATGTGGGCAAGTGCACCCATCGCGAGCGTAGTATAGCGTTGGTAAGATACCGAGGTCGTCCAAGGACACAAGAGCTTTTAGTACCGGTTTATCCTCAACGTCTAATCAAAATAAAAAGTTTAGAAAAATGTTTTTAAACTAAGAAAAATAAAAACTAACTAAAATGCTGAAAATAAAAATAAAAGAAAAAAACAGATAGACAAGATGAATCACTTGGTTTCGACTCGTATCTAGTATAACCTTTGATTATTTCCGCACTTTTGCACATAATTAAGAGATTATCTTAGTTATTGTAGTAGGCCTCTCTTTTGAAGGTGACGTTACCCTCACCCCAGTAGTTTGAGTCAGCAAGGATACAATCCTAAAAGGGTGGATTATTGGAAGATAATGAATTAAGTTATTAATGCAATATTATGGTAGGCCCCGCTTTTGGCGGTGACGTTACCCTCGGCTAAGTAGCCTGAGTCAGCAGGGATACAGTCCTAAATGGCCGGGTTATAGTATTAATAGTAGTTAACTTATGAGGGGATCAAAGAGTTTGGACCCCCGCCATCCAATACCGTTAAGTATTGAAGGAGGTCCTACTAAATTTGACCCAAGTCCATTGCAGGACCTCTAAACGCTGAACAATGGCAAGACCTTTACCAAACCGTTCCCTTAACCCCCGACCAGGTAGCCAACATACCTCCATATAGACCGTGGAGATATGAATGGTGAAAATCTTTTATTTTATATAGACAGTAAAATAATGCCAAGACACCACGGACAAACGATAAGGAAAGATCACCTTCAACATAAGTAACTAGTTATTAAAGTCATTAATACAAAACCAAATAAAAAGTGCAAAAGATTAGAAATAAAAAGTATTATACTAGACACTTTGTCTTAACCAAGTGATGTAAGAGACTTAGGCAAACATGGCCTTGATTGTCAAGAACTCTTACGATCAATCTTGGATCCCGAGACGACTCACACACTCTACGATGGACAATGGATGATGGTGGTGGATGATGGTGTTGTGATGGTGGTGGGTGGTGGATGAAGTGTGAGAGAGGTGGTGTGCCAAGGGATGAGTTGAAATGAAACCAAGCACTCCTATTTATAGGCTGAACAGAAGGCTGGGCACGACCCCGTGCCTGTCTGACACTCTCTCTCTTCATTAATTGTAATTCGCAATTACAATTAATGCGCCTGCTGTACTTTCGCCACGCCCCCGTGTTCGCTGGGCACGGCCCGTGGTGGGCAATAGAAGCTTCTATAGGTTTGTCTTTTCTGCTGCTTCTTGGGCACGGCCCCGTGCTGGCTGAGCACGGGGCGTGTTCAGTCTTCTGTCTTCTCTATTTTGCTTGGGAAGATGCCGTTGAGGGGTTGGGCAGTCCACTTATGTTCCTTTTCTTGTATTTATGTTAGATTTAGCTGTCTTTTTGCTTCTTTTGTGAATTTGAGCTCATTTAATCCTGAAAATACAAAAGGAAGACAAAAACACTCTTTTTCCAACATTAGTACTTAAAAAGGGTTAGTTTTATGCCTCATTTGATGTAATTTATATGTTGCATTTTACACACATCAGTAGCACCTGCATTCCTTAGTCCAAATGGCATAGTAATATAACAATATATACCAGTTGGGGTCATAAAGGCTGTATCCTCTTGATCAGATGGTTCCATCTGAATTTGTTGAAATCCAGATGAAGCATCCATAAAAGTCAACAACTCATGACCCGCAGTAGCATCCACCATGGAGTCAATGTGGGGTAATGGGAAAGGATCCTTGGGACATGCCTTGTTTAAATCAGTAAAATCGACACATACCCTCCACTTTCCATTTTTCTTTTGAACAATAACCACATTGGCTAACCATCTTGGATACTTAACCTCTCTTATCATACCTGCCCGAAGTAGTTTGTCTACCTCTTCCTGGATAATAGCATTCCTTTCAGGTGCAAATTTCCTCCTCTTTTGATGAATTGGCTTGAATGACCTGTCAATGCCAAGTTTATGAGTAATTATATCTTTAGATTTACCTGTCATATCCTCATGTTTCCAGGCAAAGGTAGTTTTCCTTCTTTTAAGGAAGGATACTAGCTCCTGTTCGATGTCGCTAAGGATCCCTGATCCTATGAAGATCTTGGATTCAGGATCATCAGGATCCATGAGGATTTCTTTCAAATCCTATTCTCTCGCCTCCAAGATATCTCTTGAAGGATACTTTAATTGCTATTGCTCCCTTGGTCTTGAGGCTGGTTTCATTGATGATGTATAACAATTCTTAGCCTCTTGCTGATCACTCTCAATTTTCACCACTCCCCATGGACTTGGAAGCTTTACACACTGATGATAGGTGGATGGGACTGCCTTCATGTCATGTATCCACGGCCTGCCAAGGATAACATTACAACATGATAAGCAATCTATAACACAAAACTTTTGATAAGAATGCAATCCTTCAATATAGATTGGGAGTTTGATGTCCCCCAATGTATTCTTAGTTTCTCCACTGAATCCCACAAGTACTGAGGATCTTGGGACAATATCAGACTCCGGGATATTCATCTTCTTGAGGACATCAAGCTGGATGATGTTCACAGAGCTTCCTCCATCTATAAGGATCCTGTGAACAAAGTGGTTAGAAATAAACAATGTAATTACACGACCATCATGATGAGGATCCTGGACATCAACACGATCATCCTCATCAAACGTTATGATCTTATCCTTGGTGACGGTGGAGGTTCGGATGGGTCTATTCCCATTATCCATCTTGGTTTCCTTAGCATGTCTCTTGGCTACTGAGAAGGAAGTACCACAAATGTCTGATCCACCGGATATGAAGTTTATAACTTGTGCATCTGCTGGAGGAGAGCCCTTTCCGGGATCCTTTCAGGATCCTGGATCCTTGACTTTTTTCGTCCCAAAAGTTCATTCAAATGCCCCTTGCTCAACAAGTAACCAATTTCCTTTCTCAGTGCAATACACTCTTCAGTGAGATGCCCGAAATCCTCATGATATGCACACCACTTGGACTTATCCTTTGTAGCAGCCGGTTTATCACTTTTTCTCGGCCACCTAGCTTTCTCACCTAGATTCTGCATTGCAAGGATTAGTTCATTGTTATCAACAGAAAAACAGTATTCAGAAATAGGAGGATAATCCTCATCATCCTCTTCTTGTTCCACTGCGTGCACGTTCTGGTTATCAGATCTGTTGTAGGACTTCGATTTGTTGTTCCTAAAGTAGGATCCTTGTTTCTCCTGTTTTGAGGATCCTGTCAATCTATCCTGGATCCTTTTGTCATCCTCTAGGCGGATGAACCTAAGGGCCCTGGTTCTTACTTCATCAAGATTCCTGCAAGGTGTCATAACAAGATCATCATAGAATAATGAATCCCTAAGCAATCCCATTTTAAAGGCTTCTACAGCCGTAGCAATATCCAAATTAGGAATATCTAAGGATTCTTTACTAAACTTAGTGATATAATCTCTAAGTGATTCATTTTGACCTTGTGTTACCCTATATAGATCACTAGTTAATCGTTCAAATTTTCTACTACAAGAGAATTGACTATTAAACAAATTAACTAGATTAGCAAATGAAGTAATAGAATAAGGGGGAAGACTTAGCATCCATTTAAGAGCAGATCCTGTGAGTGTGGATCCAAATCCCTTGCATAGACATGCTTCTTTTAACCTCTCAGGAATCGGATTGATCTCCATCCTCTCCCTATATTGAGCCACATGCTCCTCTGGATCCGTCAAACCATCATAGAGCTTCATGGATGGTATCTGGAATCTTTTGGGTATCTCAGCATCACTTAAGGGTGGTGCAAAACGAGATATCCTATGGCTACCATCTGCAATCTCAGGAATGGGTTTAACCACTCCTGGTACACTGGATATCATATCCTTAAGCTTCTGTAGTTCCCTAGCCATAGCTTGATTGTTTCCTGTATCCTGCATGGAACCATGGTTAGTTTTATAAGAATTATTGAAAGTATTACCTCCCAGAGGATTCATGTTTGGAATTCCAGATGTGAATCCGTATTGATGGGATTCCGGTATGATCGAAGGACCAGATGAAGCAATGGTCTGCATTGGCATAAAGTCTCCTTGATGAACATCCGAACTTGGAGGCTGCATACTCCTTAAGGATCCTCGATCCTGAAAGATGTTGGATCCTTGAACCTGAAAGGATCCTGGAATCAGAGAGGATCCTTGGACCTGGGAGGATCCTTGGACCAGGAAGGATCCTTGGACCTGGGAGGATCCTTGGACCGGGAAGGATCCTTAGACCTGGGAGGATCTTTGGACCTGGGAGGATCCTTGGACCTGGGAGGATCTTTGGACCGAGTGCATTCCCAAATATCCTCCTGAGCTGACGAAGGATCCCTGATGCTGGATAGAGGCTCCGGAAGGTTGAAGGTAAGATCCAGGAGACTGAGTCATTGTTGTTGTTCCATAACGTCTTCCTGGTAATTTGCCCAAGTATTTCACGTCCGGAGCTGCTGAGTGCTGGGAAGTTATGACTGGAGTGTCGAAGTTCAGCGACCTGGGTATCAATGGGGAATGATCCTCCACCGATTTCTTCTGTTTCTTGATATCACCTATCTCCCTGAGGATCATTTCATTGGTTTTATCCTGCTCTTGCATGCGATCTCTCATCTGCAAAATCAGAGTAAAAAGGTCATTAGTAGTAGGATTAGAGGAAACCGAAGAAGTTGGTGGTTTTGTGAAAAGGGGGGTTTGTCTCTTCGCGGCATTCTCAGCATTCTTCTGGGATCCAGAAGGTGGTGGAGGCAAAGGAGGAACGCCTTGTGAAGAACAGAATGATGGCATTAAACTTGAAGTGTTCTTCGCTGAGGAAGCCATCTGCTTGGTTGTAACGAACCGAAATGACCACGAAAATACGAATCTTCTTAGGAATGAAGCACCAATTGCCCCACGGTGGGCACCAAACTGTTTTGGTCAAAAATCAAGCAATGATAATGCAACCAAACTTTCTGTTGTGAGGTATGATGCTTGAATCTATGAACAACACTAAGGATCACTCAGAAATGAAATGAATAAGTGACACAAAGATTTATACGAGGAAAAAGCCCTTGATCAATGAATGATCTCCGGCATAAAAAACCTCGGGTGATGGAAACTACCGATCACCAACTCAAATTAAACAAGAAATGTGTTACAACTTCGGATGATAGCGAGCTAATTACAAGGATCACTATAGTGTAATGTGCAAAAAAAGTGTGTAATCGCCAAGTGAATTGTTAAGAGCTGGTGAGAGCAGTTGCGAGTGTGTGTGTTAAGCTAAAAATAGCCAAGTGTTTTCTATTTAGCTCGCTATCCCGTTTAAAAATGGAAAATATCTAAGCTAACAAACATTCCGCAAATGGTGCAAGTCCTCCACGACCTCCACAACGTCCATTTCAACCATGCACGTGCGGAATAAATATGGAATATGCTCCAGGAATATCGCCAAGACCAAGTCCAAGCTCGTACTCCTACAAAACAACATTACATTCAAAGCAGACAATCGTTAGTATAAGGATCCTTACGATGATCCATGATCCTGATCCTGTAATACTTCTGAGGATCACTAATTCAAACAGAAGTGAGGATCACCAAACCCAACAATAATTGAGGATCACTGATCATTAAGAAATCCTCCCCTAACAATTGCCCCCAAAATATAAGGAGTAAAAATGTAAATAACGAGTTATATTTTCTGTTCTTATCCACAACGAATCAACGGATAACTAGCCGTTGTAGTCGGACTAGCCGTTACGAGCATGACGTCATTGAGGTGACTATCCTGCAAAATCATCATTATAAATTGAAGTTAGGGATAAGGATCAATTTGCATTTAAATTCAAGAGAGACTCCCTTTAAATCCACATTCGAAGATCAAGCAGGTATCTCTCTTCCTCTTCTCCCTTTACGTTTTCTTTCTCTGTTCATCTTCTTCTCTACCATCATGACCAAGATGATGCTAAGATCCTCTCCGGCTAAGGATCACACAAAAGACAGTCCTCTTAAGAGCCAAGGGATCATCAAAGATTCGGCGAAAGAAAGATGCTGCTTTACTGATCCACAGATAGACAGGATCCGACATTGCTTTCCGACAAACTTGGAGGATTGGCCCCCTCTCTCACGTCTAAGGGATCCTGATCCCTTCACAGGTTTAAAGGTATTCACCTTTCTTCCGAATTGGGTTTAAACACCCCGCCTGGAGCGCAAGTTATTCAGGAATAGTTCAAGGTGGCGGGACCAGTTCATGTAAAAGTGGCTGACAATTTCGTTACTGTTGGCTATATCCTGAATCCTAAAGGTATATGAGGATTGATCACCCTCTCTCACGAAAGGGTATTTTCATACTCTCTAAGGTTTAAAGGTTTTCACCTTTCTAAGTCTTGGAGTTTATACACTCCCGCCTGTAGCGCATGAAAATTTGGGATTTTCCCCAGGATACTAAGGATTTATCTCCAGTATGTTTTTGGGTTTTACCCCTATAACACAAGAATTGTCTGGACAGTTGGAACTAATGTTAAAAAAAAAAATTCTAAGTGTTTAAAGACTTCATGCACAGGGGACATTCCTTCTAAAGCAATTGTGTGAAGCTCAAAAGATCAAAATTGGGCTAAGTGTCTCGGACTAGGGACATCTTAGTGGGAGAAGTTGCAAAAGGGGTTGCAGTTTGATGCTAAGGTTACACTCAATTCCTGGTATGATCTTTCCTTTGTGAATCTTACATGAATTATTTAACTTTGATTAAGGCTCAAAATATCTTGAAAACGACATATCTTTAGGATATGTCTTCAGAATGTGTTTTTGGGATACGTTTCGGGATACTTGATTGAAAATAAAAACTCTGATTAAACAAGTATTATCAAAACAGGTTTTAGAAAATGGACTGTCTTTTATTCTTTAGAAGTTTTGTCTAAATTTGATTGAATTTTTAGAAATTCTATTTAATAAAAGTTTTCATATTATGTCACTGAGTATATTGATCAGGATATTTTGCAAAATCTACACTAAGAAATACATGACAGAAATTAGGAGGCAACAACAAGTAAGTCAAGTGCTAGTTATATGATTAACAAGTCAAAAGTTGTGCTTTTGGTTTCACCTCAAACCGAGGCCCATCCGCCAAAAGCACGATTAGTCTTAGCCATATTTACGCAACGGTTGAAGGTTTCATCTCAAAACGAGACCCATCCACCTCCAACCATTGCATTATCCAAAACAACTTATACTAACCGATGACCAAGGGCTTCATCCTGAAACACAGGACCCATCCACCTTTGGCCATCATATTGTTCTAGTGCAGGAAATGTAAATTGTTCAAAGACAGGAAATGTAAAGTGTTTAAACGAACCACAACAACCAAATCTAAAAAAGTGGGCTCCGGCCTTGGCACATACATCCATCATCGCCCACATTGCTGCGCTTAGGGGGCAGCTCCTTCTTCCATCGTGACCTCTTCAGCAGCATCCTCTCCAGCATTCATCCCAACCTCATCAGCAGCATCGTTACCAGCATCCTTTGAAGCACCAGCATCATTCACTTTCTCGGCTACCTTAGCGGGCTCCTCTACAACAGGTTTTGAAGGGGGCTCCACAGGGTTGCCACCGAGATCCTTCAGTTTCATCTCCCAAGCTTTGATGTTCCACGAAGGGCATTCAACACCCAAAGCCCTGGCCTCGTAAGCCATTTTCAGCCTGGCCTGGAGGAGGGAGATGATAACTGAATTCTTAAGGCTCTCCCGGTACGAAGCCATATCTTGCTCATATTGAACCTGGGCCGCGTCAGACTTAGCTTGAGCCTCTTGGGTGATCTTCTGGATGGCAGACTGGTGGTCTTGAGTCATGGCCTTATACTTAGCTTCATAGTGTTCTGACTTGGCAGTGGCGATTGCTGCTTGATCCGCGATGGTTGCCTCAGCCTTCTTCAGTTTGCTCTCTAACATGACGTTCGAGCCACATACGTCCTCATAGAGGAATACCAGGCGTTCAAGGCCCTGCAAGGTAAGGAAACAGGTATCAGCCTAAATTAACATTTGTAATTAGCATGTGGTGCAGGATACAGGCCAGGATACTAACCTGGTTGAGGAAACCTGTCATGAATTGCTGGAATCCGTGAACCCATGATTCTCAAACGGGAATACATGGGGAGTAGTAGGATGATCTGCTTCCTTCCTCTTCCGGGAGCTGGAGGCCAGGGTCCTGGATGCTGGAGGGGCTTTGGGAGCGATAGTAGTCTTTGAGCTGTTGGGCTTTGGAGTATCGGCTGGCTTCGGATTGATCTCTTGTTTGATGGGTGCAAGGCTGGAATAACTATCCAACTCACCGAGTTGGAAGCCTTCAAGGTTGACGACCGGCACTGTGTCAAGGGAGAAGTGTTTAATTTATGTCATTTATATTCTATAGTTAATTTACTCACGTATATTTACCAGAAATTTCTGAACTAGATTTCTGACTTGAGTTTGTGAGAGACAGGGAGAAAGTTCTTTCAGCGGCAGGAAGTCGGTAAATCTCTTTGATCCTGGATTGTGATTCTGCACTTGGGGATGCTAGGTCTCTGAAATTCGCTGCACAAATATTAGAATATCAGTCAGAATACAGTTAAGGATATATTTGGGGATATTCCTAAAACCCTAAATCCTACCCTTGGTTAGCCATCTAACTGGCAGATTGAAACCCCCATCGATGGAGTCCCTTTTTACGAAAAAGAACTTTCGTTGCCACTGATCTTCGTTCTTAGTGGCTTTAAGGATTAGGGGATTTCTGGAAGTGGAGAACAAGAGGAAACGGCTATTGCCATGAGATCTCAATCGATATGCTATGGGAAGGTCTTCAATACACAGGTCAGGGCAATGGCGAGATTTGATTTGATCTAGCACCATCAAAACTCGCCAGACCATTGGCATAGTTTGGGCATAACTAAGGCCGGTGAGGTCGAAGAAACGAGAGATGAAGGGTGGAAATGGATACCGGATTCCCAAAGAAAAGGGGTAGGCGAAAAAGTAGACCCACTCGTCTGATGATGCGTCTGATCGGACCTCCCGATCAAAAGGGCGAATGATTGTTTAGGCGGGAAAGGCGCCGGAATCCTTCAGGGCAGTGATATCGGCTTTATTGAAGGAGAAGATTTCTTTTTCTGGTTCTCGTATGAGGTTTTGACTCACGAGGCTTGGGACTGGTTCATCCGAACGAGATCTTGTCCGTGATGCCATGAGGGGTATCAAGCAAACTATAAGAAATTCAAAGAAAAACAGAGGATGAAAGAAAGGATGAGTACCTGAAAATTTCTTGAAGAGTAATGATAACAATGTGAAATATCTCAGCTAATTATAAGCTGGGTATAGGGGGTGAAGAGTAAAAGTAGCTTGGGAAGTTGCACAATGCCATCTCAAACGTCACCTCATTTTAATTGCCTCGGTCTACGAGATAGAGTTTATAAAAATATATCCGTTGGATTGGTATACCAACAGATATATTTGGGGACAATTGTTATGGGTCATTTTCTGAGCATATATATCCTGATTAATATTCTGATTTTGATTGTTTACTTGTGACCAGGATACCGGATCAGGATATTGGTAACATCCTGGTGCGATATCCTGGTGTTAACTAAATAGTCCACGTGCAGGTAAGAAGTTGTAGGTCACTAACGGTCAGATGGACTTCTTCTCCTTAAGACTCGGGCAAACCAGTTATTTAAGAGACGTTGAACCCGAAAGACCAGGTCTACAACGTTCAAACGGGGAATATCCGCCGGATCCCGGTTTAATAGGGTAGTTTGTTACATTTCTTTTACTATAAATAGGTGGGGCGGATCAGATTAAGGCACGCAACTTTACACACACGCTCTTTCGCACACTTTAGCTCTCTAGCTTCTAGCAAACACTATACACAAACACTTGTACTTGAATTACATTGTATCACCTAGTTGATCCGCATCACATCTTGCACTGTATCCTGACATTTGAAGTAATAGAAGAACAAGGCAGCTGCGATTGTCAGCTCCCGAGGTTTTGTGCCGGCGATCTAGATTGATCAAGGGCTTTCCTCGTACATTACTTGTCAACCTTTACTTTTTTGCTCATTGTTTGATCACAGATACAGCTCTATATCCTGAGCCGTATCCTGAAACTGTTTTTGCAATTAATTTGATTAACATTTTTTGACACTCATTTCTAGCACACTACCTCACTTAACTAATTTGATCACTTAATTGCTTCGGTAATTTTTTACCAAAACATGTATCAAATTTCATGCTCGACAAACAAGTTACACATTTAACGCAATTGTTACCGTTTCTACCATACAAAACGCACAAGTATACATGCATAGTCTAAATTTCCACTATCAAGTTTACACTTAACGTATTATCACATTTACATGTTTAAATCACTTAACACATTTTATCACATAAGGTTCACTCAAAATTTACTCATACTAGTGTTCATCGAAAAATGCGTATTTTAGCGATTCGGTAACGTTTTCGGGCGTCGGAAGTCACGTATGACCAACCAAACACCAAGTAAACTTAAAATTAGTTAAAATACTTGTTTTTAAACTAAAAACATCGGTTTATTTACTGATCTAAATCAGTTTTACAAAAATCACCCGAAAAGCCGATTTTGACCGTTTTAACACATAGTTTTGCGTTAAACGTTACCATAATCATCCCAACTCGAAACGACTTGATATTTTAACAGAATACATGTTATTTACTGATTAAAATAGTGGTTATAATCAGATTAGTGCAGTTTTTGTGTAAGTCACATAAATCATGCGATTTCACGTATTTTACAACTTTTAATGCACCAAGTACAACAAGCAAGGCTAGTAAAAATTATGACAAAGTTATATATCATTAAACACTTCAAAATACTCTTATTTTAGTTTTTATATTCTGATCAAAATTGATTTTTATCAAATCATGCTCAAATGATCATTTAATGCTTTCATATTATCATGCATGTTCACATATGTGCATCTAATGCACTCATACAACATCATCATCATCATCATTTATGATCTAATCATACTCAAGAACACATTAGTATCATGTTCTTACAAAACACAACATGTAATCATCATGATCATTCAATCATTCATTCATAAATACAAGTATCCTACACATTTATGAATATATAACAAATTTTTACATGCATGCATACATATATACATACATATACACGAAACACATATACACATATGAACTTCCAAAAGTTCACTTTTCATCAAGTCACTTTCAAATCTTGAATCACCTTTAGAACATTCTTTTGTGACACATATTGATTCTTACATGCATCCTACTTTTCAAGAAATCATGTAACTCAAGAATCCTTTAATAAAAATAAAAAACACAATCATCTACACCCACACACACACTCACGGCCACACATACATATATATATATATACATCCATTTTTATTTCATTCAAAAACCCATTTGTTTTAAGTTTCAAGTTTGTGATTAAACTCAAGAACAAGAGAAACTTCCATGATTATCAAGATCATCAAGAATCAAAAACAAGGTTTATAATATAAATTTTATACCTTCAATATTTTAGATGTGTTTTTGAGAATAGATGATGATATGAAGGTTGTTCTTGCTTGAAATCACTTCCAAACACCCTTTTTAGCTTGAAATCACCTTTGAAAGCCCTTGAATCTTCATGGAATGATTTGAAATTTTTGAAAGTGTATGTGTGAGAGGGGGTTTCGGCCGTAGGGTATGAGAGAGGAAAAGAGAGAGTGATTTTGAAAGATTATGTCTTGGATAGGATGTTATGTTGAGTGTGATAATATGATTAATCATCACCACTAGTTCCAAGGTTTAACAAGTGGCAAGACCAAGAGAAAGGTGGCCTTGACTGGCTGCGTTGACAGTATTTTATTTAATTCGCGTTGTATCGCGCAGTACGAGCTCAAACTCGAAAAATAGAGTTTCTTAGCGTTTTAATTTATTTTTCCTCACGAATATGATTAAATTTATTATTCTAATCATAACAGACTATTTTTAGGATTTTAACACTGATCAGGTGGTCACCGACGTTCGTTTCGCATAAGCATTTATCTTACCGTTACGCGATAAGCGTTTATCTTACCGTTGCCAACATAATTTTTATCAAAGTTTAATTTTACCAACACATTAAATTTCACATATAAACATCATAACCAGTCAAACATAGCCCTGTTACCTATTCACAACACGTGTTACAATCATACGGTACGGCCTGAAAAGCCGGGTGTCACAGTCTCCCCCTGTTTAGTAAATTTCTTCCCCGAAATTTTTACTCTACTGGTTTTGTTTTCGCACTAATTAAGAATATCAAAAATGAATCAAATGAATATAGTCTTATAGTTTCTGCGAGAAACTTGGATTCTTACGAAGAATCCTCGTAGACTTATGTTACACATATCCTCGATTCCTAAACTCACGTCTCAACGCTCTCCACCCTCTCCAGGGTCCATCATTCACAAACTCTCAATCAAGAAGATTCAAGTCATGGTCCCACCATTTCGGGTTTATCATACGTATATTTACATATACTTTACTCTAATCCTGAAGTAGTCCGAGTTCATGCATGATTAATTCAACTCGAGATGGGCTCTCGAAAGAATCAAATCTCATAAACTCGTTCTCTCTTCTTCTTGCACTCATTTCAGGTATCCACCGGTTACACGACCTATAAATCGCAGATACTTCTAGAATGCTGAAATCGCCCTTCCGGTTAGTAACATAACTCTCTTCTAGCTATACGCATTGCTTCTTCGATGCTTCGATAAACCTCCGTTTATCTCCCAAATAATCTTTACAAAGCGCAAAATTAGTGTATTATCCATTATACACTTCTTCAAATGCATCCGAATAGTACATCATGTACACCATTCAATTCTGATGATAGCTTGAGCCCATATACGACTGATCCAACTCAAGATGGGCTCTCGAAAGAACCAAGTCAATGTGGCTAAGCTTTTCTTTCCTCTGCTAAAACTAATAGCATTTCTCAATATAACTTCTTTAACAGAACTAAATCTTCAATTGTCCATGTAATTCTTCTGTTGATCAATTGGCGACCTTTAACCTTTCCTCAATCTAGGCAAATCCTGTCGCTGGTTTCCTAGATAAACTAAGGTTCGGTTAATTGTCCTTTGTCACGTTAGCTCCACGAAGTGACGATCAACTCTTCATCCATGCAAGGCTTCAAACTGAGCAACCTAAATATTAGCGTGTTAATTATTATTATAAGATACTCTGCCAAGGGCACGTGAGTTATCTTAACTTCCTTCTAAATCCATCATACACGCTTTCCAATCTCAAGCTGATCTATAAGCATACTTTCATCATCCTTTCCAATTCCATAGTTAACTTCAAACGTTACTTATAATTCTCTTTGGTTCGTGTATAGACAAACATGTCGTCGATGACTATTATTACGAATTTACCCGATTAGGGTTTCCATACCCTATTCATGAGATTTATGAATTTAAATGGCACACTAATTAAATCAAAGGGCATGACTAATATCTCGTAATGGCCATATCACGTTTGAAAAGCAGTCCTCGAAATTTCTTTGTAACAACCTTCAACTGGTAATACTCCAGTCGTAGATCGATTCCTCGTGTAGCATCTGAGTCCCGGTAGCTTGATTGAACGAATTGTCAAATCCTCGGTAATAAGGTACCGATTCTTGATGGTCAACTTGCTCGGCTTTCTGAAGTCCTCACATATCCTGAAGAATCCATCCTTCTTTATCCCATCAAAGAAGATGCATCTTAAGGCGAAAAGCTCAATCGAATGAAATCCTTGTCCAAATGCTCTTAAAACTATCTCGTCATTTCTATCATTCCAGGCGGTGCTTAATCTATAAGAAGATTGTGCAATCGGGCGCAGCACCGTGAGTCAGATCGATTCGAAATTCGATCCATCTCACAGAGGAGATCCAGGTAAGTCTTTTTAGGAAGACTTCCGGATAATTGTGATTGGTAGAAATCTCTCCGACGTTCCTACAATCGGTTTCCACATTCATCACATCCACTAAAAACGCAGGATAGCCCTTTCACAACAACTCATGCATCCTCACATCACTGACATCTCTCGACTATGAACACTCAACACTCAACTCGGTCGACTTCGCGAACAACTTCCACCTTTCTACCGTCATCAGGATGAGATATTCCAACTAGCTTCTTCGAGCAATTGTCCCCACTTCATCCTCAGGAAGTGAATTCATTCTTGCATTTTTGTCAAAGCTTCTCAACTTTACTAAAAACAAATCAATCTCTAAAACTACAATCGCCTAACTAAGCACTATAACCGCGAACGACCTCGCTAGTTTCTATCAATTTACCAACTATTAGTTCTATCAGGCACTTTATACTTAGCTTACTTGTAGGTGAACACAACAATGGTTCTTAGTTTTTCGAACAAAACTCAAGTCAGCTTTGGTATTATAAGTATGAACATAGATTGGTTTTTGGTTCGAAACATACCAGTAACAGTAGCAGGACTCTCACATGCCTTCCTGACACTTGCCCCAACGAAATTACTCTTAACGTCCTGTTCTTTCGATTTCGGGCATTCCCTTTTGTAGTGTCCTTGCTCACCATATGCAAAGCATCCTTCAAGCGCAGCTCCATCCAATGTACTCTTAGCGTAACACTGGGAAGTTACATGTCCGGTTCGGCTACATCTGGCGCACTTCTCTTGTCCATCACCGTCCTTACCCTTTCCTGACTCTTTAGGGTTAGCTACACTTGCTTTCTCCAAGTTGCGTTTCTTTCTACTCTCAACTTCGGGAGTCTTCTTGGAGCTCTCGGGTTTGCGCTTCTTCGAATCTCCAATTCCAGATTCGGATCGCTGAAACACTCGGATAACCGACTCATTTTGACAGCCCGATATCACGCATATCGATGTCACATCATTGCATAGGACACCAGTAAATGATCTTGGGCTACAACCCTGGATTGTTTTGTGTACGCTTCGGTGCACTGTTCATACGGTTAATAGAAATCAGGAATATGTTCCAATGAGATCATAACAGATGAACAACCAAAACTTTCTGATCATTATTTTACCTGAAGGGTTTCCAATCTGTGTCCCACCAAGATCCTGCCTGGGAGTACCGCATTCACGTTTCTGGCCATCATTTTGGTTAGCATCACGCTGTTCCAAGGCAGTATTAACGTGTTGGGTTATGAGTCGTGCCAACTCCTCTAGGGTGGCAGGTAGTCCAGTATCCTGTCTCGTTTTGGCGGCATTTTCGTCGATTCTATTATTTACAACAATAATAATCACATGAGACGATAACCAAAATAAAAATAATTCAATCATTAAATATTAGTGGACCAAACATTGCGCATGTATAATATCCACATATTAATGAGAACAATTTTTAAACCAAAAGTTAATCATCAGATATTATCATAGAAATTAACAAACTTGTTTTTCAGTACATCACATCTATCATTGGCATGTCTACATCGACACCCATAACAAGTTTTCACATAATTTCTACCTAATATCACAAAATATCATCGGCACGCAGGCCCCCAAAAGAAAAGCACCAAAAGAGTATCCAAACACAACAACAAAAAACAAACAACCACAAACAAACAAACACAACATCTAACGCTTCATTCCTATGAAATCTAGCATCTTCCTAACCAACTCCTCCAGATCCACTATCCTCCAATGCATCTGATCCATCGCGCTGTTATCCAAATCCTTTAGTTCATCGTACCAATCCATTTGCCCCTCGAGGTCCTTCAGTTTACCCTTAGTCGTTTCCAGTTCTTCACGCATGGCAGCAAACTGTCGGTCACAATGGCAACATCGATCCACCCAAACTCCTTTCTGCTTCTTAGAAGCAGATGCAGTCTCAACTTGTGATGTAGAAGCAACCTCTCCAGCAGGCCTAACTCTCTTTCCACGGCGATAATACACTAATAGAGGCGTAGAAGATGCGCGTGACTCAATGACAGGTAAAAATGACTCTGACAAAACAGGTGGCGGGACCTCAGCAACAGGCTCGATCATAGTAGCAAGTGGAGCAACAAACGGCTCTAATGGTCGAGCTGTGACAATAGTGGCATCCACTGCTGGTGCAATACTAAAAGGTCCTCCAAATATAGGGACATCTCTGATCACGTCAACGATAATTGGTACTGTGCCAGATGATTGTCCCATCTCATGAATCGAGAGAGGAGCGTCATCGTTGTCATCAATCCACCCGTTGCTTGTGAAAGCATATCGGGGGTCTACCTGGCTAGCGAAAGCAGGGTCGACACGGAATGATGAAGCAAACTCAGCCATACCAACCATCTGTGGGATCGTGATAGGTGTCTCTGGTAAAATGGATCTGGGTGAAGTCTCGAAATCTGGCTAACTACTTGAGTCGTTGATCTCGATGACCTCGTGCTCGTGCGACATCTATGACACATATGTAACCGTACAAGTAAGTGTGTGATCAACATGAATAGTAACACATAAGGCCCAAAATAAACAGAAAATCACGTATGCACATAAACACATAAGGGTTTTCATACACGATACAATTTTTCTTTGTTTATCTAAAATTCTTCGCTTCGAGAATTTTGGACTTATATTTCAAAATTCTCCGGTTGAAGTCTAGTGTTTTCCTCCGAAAACATCTAGTTCCCTAACAACCAATGGCTCTGATACCAACTTCTGTCACACCCCAAAATACATCGCAACGAAATATTAAACGTAGTGGTGACGGAAGTTGGTGCCCGTTTATACCTTGTCGGACGATGCACTCTTTTGTTGGACATTTTGACAAGTTTTTAAAACATAAGTATTAAACATTACATTTTAAAGGTCACGACACAACCACATAAGTTAAGTTGTCTTTGATCCTCACGGATCTTATTACACACGTCCCAGAAAGTTTATAACTTGTCCAACATTTTCAAACATACAACATGCATCATTCAAACACAAGATACGCCATGATTCTCGAAGCCGAACTCAAGTACCTGTAGAACACGTTAAAATCAAGTGTCAACACAAAGGAAGGTGAGTTCACATATTCACTTACAAACAATTTTATTCCAAAGAAAACTTTCTGATTAGGTGTTTATTTGAAAACATCCATATAAATTTTAGAAAGTCCATTTTACTTCCTTAATAAAATCCATGGGCCTTCCATCGGTTCATCAATCCGACAACTGTAATATATATTGCCCAGGTTTTGTATATTAAATTATTGCATCAATTTTCAGACTCGTATGTTAGCTAGACGATACGAACTATATATTAACCATGCAGGGATAATCAAAGCTAGACAATAAACAGAATTTAAATTCGTCGTTTGACTTGACACGGGGCGACTGGTCACGACGGGGTTGTCAACCCGATAGATCTACCAACAATTCATCGCGTGCAATACTTAAATGATTAAATGACATCATGGGCGTTGGGTCCTCTTGAAGGACAATATGATGTCTGCCTCACGTACAATATATATATCCTACTAATATGAAAATTTAATACACGACGTTGTACGAATTCCCCTGACACTCCATCATTTGAGACCCAGTCCAGAATTCGTCCCCAACTGTACGGTCATGTTTCGCTTAGGAAATACCGTGCTTTCAATATTCATTCATCAAAAACGTTTTACTTCGAAACGTATGACTTATCAAATTTCATATATTTTCAACGAAAATATATATTTTATATTAAAAGGTATGTTTTATTTCGAAAACATTATTAAACCCTTTCATTGATGTGTTCTACCCCCAAAATATATAAAGCAGTAAAAATAGGGGTTTATTGACACTCACCTTTGGGTGCGTATTTTAATAGCGCAATCCCAAAGATTGATTTTTATACACGTCCTAATATAGGAACGATTCTAAATCAATATACATAACACAAAAATCCAAAGTTTCTCCGTTTCTTAGAATTATCACATAACTTTGAGATTTTCTCGAAAAGTTGTCATTTTTTATTATGTTGGCACGTTAATATAATATGAGTCCATATATATATATATATATATATATAGTTTTATGATTTTGTGAATTGAACGATTTTATTGGTGACCATTATTGTGTAAATCCGTTAACTCTCTCGTTTATACGCAATATATCTATGATTTGCGCGTCGTAATAAATATATACATAAACGTTCATATAATTTAACGCCGCAACATGCGAAATCTTGTTAACTTATCTATTTTGTCATTTTTAAAGCAAATATATATAAAACATCTCATATGTATCAAATTTCATGCTCGACAAACAAGTTACACATTTAACGCAATTCTTACCGTTTCTACCACACAAAACGCACAAGTATACATGCATAGTCTAAATTTCCACTATCAAGTTTACACGTAACGTATTATCACATTTACATGTTTAAATCACTTAACACATTTTATCACATAAGGTTCACCCAAAATTTACTCATAGTAGTGTTCATCGAAAAATGCGTATTTTATCGATTTGGTAACGTTTTAGGGCGTCGGAAGTCACGTATGACCAACCAAACACCAAGTAAACTTAAAATTAGTTAAAATACTTGTTTTTAAACTAAAAAAATCAGTTTATTTACTGATTTAAATCAGTTTTACAAAAATCACTCGAAAAGCCGATTTTTGACCGTTTTAACACATTGTTTTGCGTTAAACGTTACCATAACCATCCCAACTCGAAACGACTTGATATTTTAACACAATACATGTTATTTAATGATTAAAATAGTGGTTATAATCAGATTAGTGCAGTTTTTGTGTAAGTCACATAAATCATGCGATTTCACGTATTTTACAACTTTTAATGCACCAAGTGCAACAAGCAAGGCTAGTAAAAATTATGACAAAGTTATATATCATTAAACACTTCAAAATACTCTTATTTTAGTGTTTATATTCTGATCAAAATTGTTTTTATCAAATCATGCTCAAATGATCATTTAATGCTTTCATATTATCATGCATGTTCACATATGTGCATCTAATGCACTCATACAACATCATCATCATCATTTATGATCTAATCATACTCAAGAACACATAAGTTTCATGTTCTTAGAAAACAAAACATGTAATCATCATGATCATTCAATCATTCATTCATACATACAAGTATCCTACACATTTATGAATATATAACAAATTTTTACATGCATGCATACATATACACGAAATACATATACACATATGAACTTCCAAAAGTTCACTTTTCATCAAGTCACTTTCAAATCTTGAATCACGTTTAGAACATTCTTTTATGACACATATTGATTCTTACATGCATCCTACTTTTCAAGAAATCATGTAACTCAAGAATCCTTTAATAAAAATAAAAAACACAATCATCTACACCCACACACACTCACGGCCACACATACATATATATATACATCCATTTTTATTTCATTCAAAAACTCATTTGTTTTAAGTTTCAAGTTTGTGATTAAACTCAAGAACAAGAGAAACTTCCATCATTATCAAGATCATCAAGAATCAAAAACAAGGTTTATAAAATAAATTTTATACCTTCAAGATTTTAGATGGGTTTTTGAGAATAGATGATGATATGAAGGTTGTTCTTGCTTGAAATCACTTCCAAACACCCTTTTTAGCTTGAAATCACCTTTGAAAGCCCTTGAATCTTCATGGAATGATTTGAAAATTTTGAAAGTGTATGTGTGAGAGGGGGTTTCGGCCATAGGGTATGAGAGAGGAAGAGAGAGAGTGATTTTGAAAGATTATGTCTTGGATAGGATGTTATGTTGAGTGTGATAATATGATTAATCATCACCACTAGTTCCAAGGTTTAACAAGTGGCTAGACCAAGAGAAAGGTGGCCTCTAAGGCCGCCACCTTGTCCCCTCTACCTCCAAATACACACACAATTCATATATATATATATATACATATGTAGATTGGTGATAAAAACAGGTATTTTTCTGGATACCAGGTATTTTATTTAGCGTTTTACACCCGTTTTAGTGCGTTTTAAATTATTTTTATCATTCTATAAAAATAAGCACTCAAAATTATTACTGAAATATTTACCAGTTGCCTTGACTGGCTGCGTTGACAGTATTTTATTTAATTCGTGCAGTACGCGCTCAAACTCGAAAAATAGAGTTTCTTAGCGTTTTAATTTATTTTTCCTCATGAATATGATTAAATTTATTATTCTAATCATAACAGACTATTTTTATGATTTTAACACTGATCGGGTGGTCACCGTCGTTCGTTTCGCATTTTAACCGTTACGTGATAAGCGTTTATCTTACCGTTGCCAACATAATTTTTTATCAAAGTGTAATTTTACCAACACATTAAATTTCACATATAAACATCATAACCAGTCAAACATAGCCCTGTTACCTATTCACAACACGTGTTACAATCGTACGGTACGGTCTGAAAAGCCGGGTGTCACATAATTGGTGTCCAAAACAAATTAACTAAGTTCAAGTTATCAGCGGAAGCATAAAGTTTAGAACCAGAGCATAAGTTTAAAAGTTCAAATGTTTAACCTGGAACTCAACAGTCCATGTCCCACAACATCCTCGGCCTCCTGTGCAAGCTCCATCTAAGCACCTAACGACCTGCAAGGCATATTGTAACGAATCAACAACAGAGTTGACGAGTTCACAGTTGGGTGTTCGTTTTAAGTTGTTTCAAAAACATAGGTTTCCTTTAGCTGGCTTACTTGCCGTGGGGGTTACCCCATAGTTGAAAAACATGATTAACCTTTTGCTTTTACTCTGGCTCCCAGCCGTGGGGGCTACCCCATGAATATCATACTAGACCCGTTACCATATCAACTACTGACTGAGAAAGTTGGGTGCCTTAAGTCAATGTCTATCATCATTGACGTGCCCAGATCCATTAGTCCACGCCTGTCCTCTGCGGCACGGTGTGAGGCTTGTCAAACCTAATAGCGCTATTTAACTAATGACCCGTTCGCCATTGGCCCGGCGATTAAGTCGATATAAAAATGAGGGACTTAATGATAGAGTTTTTGGTCTAGTAACAATGTTGTCACCCTATAATTAAGAGGGTGGGGGTACGTATTCTAACCAAGAGAATACTTTGGTTAATCGTTAAGACGCAATATTCATCATGCAACAATCCGAAAACAAAAACATAATGGCCGATTAACATCTATTCGATTCTAGATCAATAACATACAAACCCGATTCATATGAACATCATCACATAAACCCTAATTCCAAATCAACACAAGTTTCACAATCATCATATAGGTTCGGTTCGATCATTTAAAGGCATAAACCAAATATACATCACTTGTTCATACATTACCACAACATCAAGAATCATTCATCATTCATACGAACAACCCTAGCTATCACATAAAATCATGGCAACCATAATATCATCTAACAAAACAATAATCGTGAAACACTAACCGGTTAGAAGGTAGAACAAAGGTTGATCAGAACAAGAAAGTCTTCGAGGAAGAGGGGATGTTGCCGTCGGCCTCGAGAGGAGAGAAAGAGAGCGAGTAGGGTTTGGTGTGTTTTGAGTGTTTTTGCAAATAATGAGGAAGCAAAACCTCCTAAGGGTTATGTGTGAGTTTAAATAGAGAAGTGGGCCAAACCCTTGCATGGGCTGCCATTGGTTTCGAGTTCAAAGGGTGTGGGCCGAGAGTGGTGTGCCCAAAGGGCTTGTGCGATTGGATTAGTGTTGAGTGTTCAAGATTATTACACACTTATACACATAACACAACTTCACATAACACGTAACATTTAATCATTCATTAAAACCAACATATCAATTAGTCACATAGAGTTCATGCAAGTTAAATCAAACACAAAGATAGGTTCTGAAATACGAGTTGTCACAAAAACGCCATAAAAACACAAAGTTGAAAACGCCATAAAAAATCAGTTCATTTTTTTCGAAAAGTATATCAATAGTATACTCGTTGAAAAGATAAAAAACGCTGAGTTTTATGGTGTAACTTTAAAAAAAAATAATCACGTATAAAAAAGTTATTGACGTTTAAATATAATTTGGGGGGAGGGGGGATGGCATGTGATTAGCATGTGCACCCTTGTTTGGATCTTCCAATTTTACCCCTTCTGTTAGTTCTAAGGTTCCCATTATTTATAGAAATGCCACTGCATCATCTTAACCACAAATCACAAAGATCTTGTGGCTGAAAATCGTTCTCACCGTTTTCACACTTTAAATCGTTTTCTCCTGAACCCATTTCCACATATATAAATATTATTATGATGTCTAAAATGTTAGTAAAAAACTCATTTTCACTCAAATTTCTACATTTTTTTGAGGCACATGTTTCATAAATTTAATAGTTAGGGTTACAGAAGAACCTCTATAATTTAATACTCGATAAATTAATAACCTTGATAAAATTAATAATTTGTCCGGTCCCAACTTGGGACCAGTACAAAATTGTACCCCAATTGATAAAATAATAAGATAACATTTTTTTGAAATCCCAATAATATATTGGTTCCAACGAAACAATAAATTAATAATTACTAAAATATTCCAAAATTCTAGGATCGTCTAGTAAAAATTGAATCTATAGTCACTTGTTTTTTTGTGTACTTCAAATCTATATTGAGTTTATCTTTAAATCTCTCAATTTCACTTAAGAGTTGAGGCAGTGTATTCTCGTATTGCAATAAAAATATAGATCTATGTACATTGAACTTGACAAGTTCATTAATGTGTGAATGTACATGAGAATTTTGAAGGTCCTTATTTCTGTTGTTTTTAAATAGATAAAGTGAATGGACATGGAAATTTTGAAGGTCGATGCATTAATTTGAGAGTTGCTCACGAATATAAGCCAACTCTTTAAATTAATAATTTATTAATTTATCGATATAATAATATCTCGCTAAATTAATAAAATATCATGATTCTAACATAGTAACATTATTAGTTTATAGAGGTTTTACTGTACTTTACTATCATCTTGACTTATTCCAATAGATTAATGTATATATAAATTTACGAAACAAAAATAACTAGTGTTTTTGGATATGTTATGCGTGTGCCTCTTTAAAACCTCTCGTATTGTTGTAATGTAAGACACGTTTGAAATAGTTGAGGTGCAATGTTATTAGGAAGTAGGAACCAATGTTTTTATTTATCAACATATCAGATGAGTAATGTAAAATGAGTTAGCAAGTTAATATTTAGACATATTGTACCATATAAATAAACAAGAAAACTCTACTAAAGATTTATGTGCAGTATCAATATCCCATCATGCAGAATAAGATTTTATTTCCCCTTCTGCAATTGAACAATGTCTAGTATATGTATTCTAGAATTGAAGTTGATCAAAACACGAGGGTAGATTGCCCAACGTATTACAATCTCACATGTAAATTTGTTGTTCTATATATAACACTGCAAGAATCTGGCACCTTTAGCGGCAACAGCTGTTGCCGCTATTGCCCTATTTTGTTGCCACTGTTACCTTTTACCGGCGACATGTGACCGCTAAAGGGACGTCGGTATTGATGGGCCGCTATTACCCAGGGTGTCGCCGGTAAAGGTCCATGTCGCCGCAATTGACCTTTGACTTTTAGCGATGACGTGTGGCCGCTAAAGGGTCGTCAGTATTAGCTATGGCCGGTAAAGGTTAAACTCATGTCGCCGCTAAAAGTCAATTTTTTTCTAAGACAACAGCTGAATACAGCTGCACCCAGCCAGTTTCCGGCCGAAAAACACAATCTGCCAAATTCAAACAACGTAAACATACGCCATAAACATATACTAAAAGTAATATAACTACAAACAACGTTTAAGTCCTACATTATCATCCTACAACGTTTAAATCCTACATTATCATCCTACGTTAAAAATAACACGTCACTCGTCGAAATCATCCTCATCTTCGTTATCGAATAAGTTATCAGAATCGTAGTCGTTTGTCTTCCCTTTTCCTTTTGAACCAAGATAGTTGTCAAGTTGGTTCAAAAAGGTCGGGGTTTGGAACAAGCTGTTAACAAATTCCTACAATAATAGATATCAAAACGTATATTAGCATATTAATTAACGCTACCAACATATATTTAACAAGGAAACATGCGTTCGTTTATCATTTTATAAATTGCGTAGTTTACCTCAGAAAATGGTTCTTGAGTCCGAGGTTGCGAAGACGACAAGTTCGAGGGCGTGTTCGAAGAAGGTTTAGGCCCCATCCCCCAGTACCATCCTCGCCGCTCTCCCAACGCTTCCTGATACGGGCCAATTGGAGGACCAACACCGCTCCATTCGTTTGTGGCCTGCTGTAAATTCCGCTGTATTTTACGAAGATGCATACTAACATACACATTTTTCACCAATTGCAAACATTTACATGCACAATTGTTCATCATTTACATACACCTACATACTAACATACACCTACATACATACATTAATTCATAGACTTACATACCCACATACATGCTTACATAAACCTACATACACAAATACATAGGTTTCCATATACTCATTTTCACCAAATACAACTACATTATATATTTGACATACAAACATTCATTCTTACACATTTACATACCTAAACCAAAAATTATACAATTTCTAAACTTTTTAAAAAACATATAAAACTAACTGTTTTTTTCAAGTTTCAAGGAGACGCAGACCACGGAGACGAGGTGGTGCCGGAGAAGTGATGGTGGTGACTGGAGAAGAGATGGTGTGATCCGAATTTTCTTCCACAAACACAAAAACGAGCAAAAATTAAAGCCTATAACATGTATATAACAAAATAGAGAAGAAATTTAACAAAAAGAAAGTTAAACTAACCGATTTGGGCAAAAAACTGAGTTTCTCCGGCGGTAGAGGGAAGATTTTTTTTGGGGGGGGGGGGAGTTAAGAAGGAGAGAGGAAAATGCGCTGTATTGTAACACCCGTTCTTATAAATAAAGGTTTAACGTATATTTAACGAAAACAATCATGTAATTAATGATTACATGTACATCGGAAATACGGGATTATTAAAAACTTTTACAATTTTAAAACAGAACAACATAATGTGGCTTAATTCGCCGTTTTAGAATAACGACGAAACAACATTGCGGAAGCTTCATTTAACGTGTGTTCGGTTCTTGCTCGATGCTTGATCTTCATCCGGGAATCTCGACATTCACCTGTGATCAAAACCAACTTAAAAGTCAGTTTTGATAATTAAATAACTAATACAACAAGGAAATTAGGAAAATCCAACATTTATGTCTTGATCCAAAACAAAATACTTGAATCTGGCCTCCACCGTAACTTACGGTGGCACCGTAAGTTACGGTGGCCTCTGGTGTGACATGCGCCTACCGTAAAACAGCAGGGAGCTGCCGTAAAGCCTTCAGCTCCACCGTAACTTACGGTGGCACCGTAAATTACGGTGGTCCCTGCATTCAACCTTTTCATTTTGCTGTTTATTGACACGAAAACTTTCGTATCTTTCAATCCGCTTATCCGTTTAACCTACCGTTTCTTCCTACGTGATTGTAATTTGATTCTCCATCATATGGAGTTAAAATCCGACATCCGGCTTAATAAATTTTGAAACTTTTATAGCTTCGGCTTATTACCTTTTTACAAAATTTGACCCGTTTACGCATTTTATCAAACAAACGTATTTGTTTGATTCCTACATCACAAACACTTCTTCAAATTAATATTATCTACCATTTTAGGTTCTAATCATAGGTTTATTACACAATTTAAACCCGTTTTCGCTCGTATGCTTATTTTGACCCGTTAAGGGTATTTAAGCACTTTAAAGCTTGAAATCGCTTTCATTCATTTCTAGCATCTTATTCCTACATTTCTTATCAAGTAATCTTCAACTACAACTCTTTGTGTGTTGGATTTCAATGTGTATATCTATATGTTCCGAGTTTTACCCTTCGGATTGTTATTTTACGACAAGACTCAAATAGAGCCATTTGACTAACATATTACATCTTTCAACTTCTATACTTATTCTAAGTATTTATCTAATCATGAAATTCGTTTCCAAACAACCTTTAAGGGTCGTTTGTTCCATTTAGCCTACAAGGGCGTTTTGATCGATTTTAGTCCTTTTATGACGAAGGACTCTCTCTCAAATTATTCGACCAAAATAACACTTTTAACTACAACATAATTATGCGTACCTGGCCCGGATCAACAAGTAGACCCGATTTATACCTCGTTTTCATTATCACACCATAAATGGTGACGCAATTATCCGATTTGCTAATCGGTCCTGTTAACATAAGACTTGAGAACCACATTAGTCGATATTGTCAAATGGTGTTATCATCACCATTCGACCCGTTTGGACTATATGCCCAACATTATCTATTTAATCAAAAACATCGTTTTTGATTTCCAATTCATACATCCATCCCATCCCGGATTTTATAACCATACCCTTTTTCTTTTACACTATTTTCTTACAAATTCAACCCATTTCGGCTTACGCCATGGGTATTCTTTTAACCTTGATTTACATTAGTCGACACTTGACAAATTTCCATTTTTCCAATATTATCATTATCACGTTTACAACGTATCGAATAAACGGGTATTCTACATAAGTGTATAAATTACACTTACCTCGCATCCACGCCACGCTTTTCTTTCCGTTCTTGCTCCGTTTGACCCGCTCCCTCCTCCAAGCTTTCACCTAGCTTGTTACGCGTCAAACTATCATCATCGTTTTCAAGGTGGTTAGTTTAATCATAATTTAATACGATTATTCCACCTTACGCATTTCATATCAAAAATTATCATTTATCGTATTATAGGTCAGTTTGACTTTTTGAAATTCAAACATCCCTTAATATATAAAATGCACATTCATGTTCATTAGCTAGTTTAGGCATTTTATCCAATTGCTTATCCAAACCAAGTTCTATTTACGAACTAGTAGATACCCAATTTCACTTAGGCATTACATCGAACACCTTATGGGCATCTCCTATAAATAATTCATTGACAAGCTCATGACTTGTCATATAACCCGAATTTTCATCATTCAAATTATTTAACACAAATATTTGCCCTTAAAGTTCTGAAATAACTTTGCATATGTTAAATTACACTAGAACAACCCCAAATTTCCTAGTGTTTATCGAGTTCTACATAACCCACTAGTCTCCTACAATGGTGACCATGGATTTCACTAGAATTTAGCATAATTTCAACATGTACTTGTCTAGGGTTTACTCCTAGACATTTTAATGTGTTCCTAATTCATCTACAATTCATACATGCATCATCAGATTTCAAGTTCTCCAAATTCATGAGAATTTCAAGTAGAGAATTTTTGTCAAATTTTACATACCTTATGATCTCCTTGCAATGAGGATCATTAATCTATGCTCGATTTTCGATTTGGACTTGATTTGATCCTTCAATTTGTGAGATTAGTGAATGTTAGGGTTTGAGCTCCATGGCTCCTGTGAATATTTCGACCAGAACACACACTCTAAGTGTGTGTTTTGGTGCTTAACTCTTGTTTTAATAAAAACAAGTTTTCCCCCTTGTCAATAATAGTCCCTCATGTTTTATTTTGATCACATGAAGCTACAACTCACCGTTAGTCACTTAATTCTATGCTACTAACTAGGTTAATTATTCCTAGTTACTTTAACGGGTTCGGGAAATTATAACCCGTTATGTTTTATGTCCTGTTAATTCTGGACTTTTTATATACTTTGTTTTCTCAAAGTATTTATTTTCCTATTTAATTAATATTAGGTTTATTTATTTAAGTCCTAATATTTACCGGGTTACTTTTACCACTAACGGTACTTTACCCGTCTTTTAGTATTAACGTGGTTTGATTACCAAACCCGTTTTTGGGGTGTTACATGTATAATCGTCTGATACGGTTTGACATTTACCGCGATGGGTTGTCGCCGCTATTAGTTTAATCAGGATAAGATATGTGTGGTTGGGGATTAATGTGAGACACATACTTTTAGCGGAGACAGTTGTCGCCGCTAAAGATCTTGCTTTTGTCGCCGCTAATGCCTTTTAAATCCCTAACCGTAGATCAGGATAAGGATCAACGGCTGGGGTTTGGTTTCAGACTCCGGAACGCGGATCGACCAATAGCGGTGACATTTGGTCTGTCGCCGCTAAAAGTAGTTATTTCTTGTAGTGTAATAACATTCGTTTAACTCAACGGTGTAGATGATGTAAGCAAAAATAATAATAATAATAATAATAATAATAATAATAATAATAAATAATAATAATAATAATAATAATAATAATAATAATAATAATAATAATAAAAGTTCACAAACATCCTTGTTTATTTAATATTAATAAAGTCAAAACATTTGAAAACTTACAAGTTACAACCCACAAAGTCACCCCACGACTCCTCCCTGAGTAGTAAACCATCCTAGCCAAGTATGTAATTCAAGTAAAAGTATTCCCACAATATATAAGGATATTGTATTTCTTATATGATAAATGAAACACAATAATATATATAATTGACTTATTTTCTTACCTAATTATAGTGTGTTAAATTCAGTCATATACGTTATTATTAATATAAATCAAAATAAAAATATCAACATCAATATTAAATCGAATAAATTATGTATTTTTAAATAATCACCGTGAGAATTATTGTATGTGAAGAGACGTCTTCCTTACATTTAGTTCTCCTTTGTAATTTCTATTCTCCCCCTTTTAAAGTTATATTCTCTTTTTGTGGGAGGGAGTTTGATCTTACTTGTTCAGAAAAAAAAAAAGTCTAATCTTAGATGCGATAAATATTGAAGGTGAGGTTGGTTTAATTGCCAAAGGTTATTAGAGTTAAGATGTTGCTTCCCTTGCTTCCCTTAAGATCAAGGGTTCAAGCCTCATCAAAAGCAAATTTTATGTAATGTAAGCTGTTAGAAAAATGATATAGACTCAACACCAATAACCTTATCTATAAATAGGAAGACTTTATATTTTGATCTTAAATTCTGTTATCATTTATTTTTTTTGAGGTTTGTAGTGAGAGAATATTTAAATCACATTTTTTTGAACGGCAAATTTGGATCACCGACGAACCATTGGAATATCATCGTGCCACCAGTGAAACCACCCGATCATATCCATCTCCACTAGGCATAATGCCTATACACCAATTCAGGAGGAAACACAACCCCCTTGTGAGAATCGAACCCAGGGCCTATTGGTTCCAAAGCCTTATCCACCGCCAAGATACCACTAGGCTAGAAACATATATATGACTAACTTAAAACATGTAATGAGAGAATATTTAAAGCACATTGTATACCACTAACATAAAACATGTCAATTAAAATGAACAAGCACGTTGCGGCGTGTTAACTCGCAAAATTTAGAACGAAGCGTAAAATGAAAAACTTGCGAAACATGAAAAGTAGGGGGCGAAAGTTAAAAATAAAAAGTGTTGGGGTTAAATTGTAAAAGTTGAAAAGCTTTGGGTTAAAAATAAAAAAAAAGTCAAAGGGGTTAAATGCAAAAAATAAAAACCTTTGGGTTAAAAATAAAAAATACAAAAACTTTTTGGAAAAACTCCCAATGCATAGATTATAACAATGTAAAACAACAAAATATTGCTAATTTATATTTTTGTAAATATACATGAAAGTTGTATAAAATTATTGTATATATATAAATGTAAAACAACAAAATATTGCTAATTTATATTTTTGTAAATATACATGAAAGTTGTATAAAATTATTGTATATATATAAAACAAAACTTTTTGTTACCTTTATCTCTTTTCATTTTCTATGGTATACTTGTATTTATATTATATACAATGAAAATCACGAAAAGGATCATATTTTGGGACGTCATACACCCCAGGTTACACGAGAACATAGTCACGTATGTTCTTTTCCTTGTGTATGACTTGTTTACACCTATTTTACTACTGACAGATGCATTTTATATCACGTCGCTTATTTTTTTTTTATTTTATTTTTTTTTATTTTTATTTTTTTTATTAAATTCAATTCTATGTCATCTGATTCTTGTCCCTATTATTTCTATAGTGACATAAAAGTTTATTTTTCAATAAATATGTGAATAAACTTATAGTATCACATTTAAACATTTAAATTGATATTATTCAAAGCATATATATAATTAAAGAGATCTTAATTTTCTTGAGGAGTGTTATCACAAATCTCATTTTTACAATATCCTACATTAAAGCTACTTATGTAGCTTCACATGTTACTTTGAACACCAAATTGTGGTTGGTTTGTTATGCCCAGAGTCATTGCTCATACCAGTGGTGATATGTCTGGTTTTTTCACCTATCGCCCCGTAAGTAGATGCTTTGTTTTTTGTAATACATTTCTGAATAGAGGTTGTTGTTGTAAGAGAAATATAACTTCATTTTTCTACATGCCACATTATAGATTTGAGTTATGTTGTTTATGTTCCAATAATATTAAGGTTTGTGATATATGTTAGTGAACTTGTTGAAGATGGATGCCATGTAGATTTTAGATAACCGTTACTTACTTCATGGGCTATAGGTTTCAGAATTTAGGGTGATTGATATTTATTGGGAGGGTTGTATTGCTAAGAGTTAATTACTATTTTCGTCCTTGTGGTTTGTCAAAAATCACTATTTCAGTCCATTAGTTTAAAAATTGCGATTTCAGTCCCTGAGGTTTCACTTTCGTAACCATTTCAGTCTCTGTGGTTTCACTTTTGTAACCATTTCAATCCGTTATTATGTTAAGTACAGGGACTGAAATGGTTACGAAAGTGAAACCATAGGGACTGAAATCACAATTTTTAAACTAATGGACTGAAATAGTGATTTTTTACAAACCACAGGGACGAAAACAGTAATTAACTCTATTGCTAAATTTTGCTAGTTATAAACCGGGTGACTTCCCTTTACTAGTGATAATTGTTGCCTTAGTTGCATGATACTTGTAAGAGTATATTAACTGCATTATCTATATGTTATTGATCTATGCAAAAGTTAACACATATATGCTTTGAATCTAACCAACATATCTTTCTAAATACCTCCTTGGCATTATTGTGAACTGTTGTTTGACCATCAAATAAATGTTTAACGTAATGTTGTTTAAAGGATATAAATGGTAGAATCATAAGGTGCGATAAGATGCTTTTAATATCAATGTTGAAATATCATTTTCAACGTACTAGTTGTGGATCATTATTATATTTATGTCAGCAAGGTTATAGGGTGACAAACTTAATATATATAATACTGGTTGTTCAATATTATTTTCATCGGTGGATCATGAGTTATGTTTGTGATCAAGTTTGTAGAATACTATAAGTTAATATAGTTTATAGACGTTATATTCTCGTAATCAGGCTTGTGTAATTTGTCTTGTAATCAAGTATGTGTAATCAATGTGTTTTTTTTTTTTACTTTAGCTTGTTGACTCATTTATAAAATACTACAATTAACAAAAAAATTCATACATACTTGAAGGATAAAACGTTAGTAAAGCTTAGCAACTTCATCATTTTCCAAATCTACATTTATTGTTTCATCTAAACATATTGACAAATACATTAGTATCCTTTAACCTACTTTTTGTTGAGGCATGTGTTTGGAAAATTTAAAGTCAACAAAAAAAATCACATATATTATTCATTCATTGTTAATCATTCGATATGTTTAAAAACTTACAGCCCACAAATCAAAGTATCTCTTCTCTTCGAGTAGTAAACCTTAAAATTCCTTTGTGTACATGTAGAATCCTAGGTATGCAATATGATAAAAACGTTTATCCCTATGAGGGTCCCCACAAAAGTAAAACGAATTCTACACTTTTCACCCATTGGATTTTCGGTGAGTTGTGTTTCCGAAAATTCAGAAGATTAATCCACCGTATCTTCATTAGGTGTTATAGATGGTATGATTTTGAAAAATCTTATGATAATGTTGGTTGGAAGCATCCTCATCGAAACCATGGTCCAGATGGAATTTCCCCCAACTTGTTGTAAATGGATTAAAAGGATTTTGGTATCGGCGAGATCGGCGGTTTTGGTAAATGGGGCGCCTATTTTTGAATTTAATTGCACCAAAGGGATTAGGCAAGGAGACTCATTGTCTCCCTTCCTCTTCCTCATAGTCATGGAGGCTTTATCATGTATTTTCATATGAGCGGAGGAGACAGACGTATTCAACACCAAACAAAGGCATTCAAACACCAAACAACGTTGTAAGTGTTACTAGACTTCTTAGATTTTTTTATGTTTGTTCGGGTCTTAAAATTAATTTATTCAAGTCAAAATTATATGGGATTGGGATGGAACATGTGGAGTCTAGCTCCTTGGCGGATGTTTTGGGATGTAATAAGAAAGAAATTCCTTTAACTTATTTGGGGATTACATTTGGGCTAATATGAATAGGCTTCACAATTGGAAACCGATTATTGAGATATTCAATAATGGTTATCCTATTGGAAAGCTAAAACTCTTTCGATTGGGGGAGGCTCACATTGATACGATCAGTTATGGAAAGTTTACCGATTTACTTTTATCTTCATATAAAGCTCGGTTTGGTATTATTAATATATTAGAATCTAAAATAAGAAAATTCCTATGGGTTGGGTATTAGTAACTTAAAAGATTGAACAAAACTTTATCGGCAAAATGTGTGTGGAGATTTAGAGTAGAAAACCAAAGCCTGTGGAGGAAAGTGGTGGAGGCGTGTCATTACAATAAAAGAAATTGGAGCTTTTTACCGCTTGATAATTGTCACGACCCCCGACCCGGTTTGACCCGTTTCAGGAGCCGCGGGACAGAAAATCCCGTGGTATTTATTTAATTGAGTTGATAGTGGAAGTTTTCTTCAAGATCATTTTAAAACTGCAATTTTTCCCGATTATTTTATTTCACAATTCGGGATAAACCCCGATAATTTACAATCATACGATTTCACTAAGAAATCTTTATTTTTCAAAACATGTTTCTTTATTTTATACTGAGCCACTTCCTTAAGCTTTGTAGTGCTTCGCGGCACTTTTCCTGGATCACAACAGATCACCTGAAACATGTTTGAAAAATGTTTTGTCAGCGGGAAATACTGGTGAATCATTCTTTTTAATAAAAAGACTCGTTTGTTATAATTTACAGTATTAAGAGCGATTACAATGTTTCCATATATTAACCAACTACCCACAGTATTTGTCACTCGAACATCCATCGGTAACCTCAGAGTCCAATGGTGTCTGTGACTATGGTCATATCACCCCTTGGCTACCCCGTTGTCCAATGGTGACGGTTATCAAGTAATGTATACAAAACCCCACATACCGGCTGTAATTTGGTGACTACAAAGACTTAATCCCTGTAATTATAACTTTGAAAACATTTAAGAATTTATAAAGCACTTTGATAAAAAGAGAATGACTCACATTGCAGATTTATATGAGCAGAGCTTAGCCTACTGATTAGCCTTTTAACCTAAATTTAATAACATGCACACAAACTCGGTTAGTAACTAATACAGCATTTACGATAACTCACGAGATTAAACCTTCACAACGAATGACAAAGTGCGATACTTAAACATCCATCGAATTAACGACGAATGACAAAGCATAAACCCTAATGTGGGCAGCACTTAAACATCCATTGGATAGTTTTAATCGATCGGGCATTGAATCGTAGCAGCGATCGAGTTAATACCCGGTATCGGAGCAGCGCCTCGCTAATTTTGAAAGTAATTTGACTTCAGAGTAACAAGAATTCATTTTTGAACTTTGTTTTCGACACCAACAGACTGTGCATGCAACAAGCTATTTATAGGTGAAATTAGGGCTTCACGCGGCCCGCGTAAACCCAGGGTTAACACTTACGCGGCCCGCGAGGCCGCCTAATCTACGTATAGGCTGCATGGGTCACGAGTAGGCTTGCCATCTGGTCACCACGTGGATCCGGAACACTTATCCAGTCAAACATGTATTGACGCGGCCCGCGTAAGACATGTCTTGTCTTTTACGCGGCCCGCCTGAGACCCAGAATTTTGTTTTTCTTATTTTTAATATGGTTTAGGGTTTCAGGGGTCCAGATTGTTACTTACGGGTATTTTTAGAATAATTTTGAGAGTCCTTACAATAATGCACTGTTAGGTTGTTGGATAATATTGTTAAGATGGAAGTAAAAATCCAAATAAACGGTAAATGATTACAAATTTTCATTAGAGGTAAGGTGGGTAACAGGGGGATATCCACTTCTAGATAGATGTATGCATGGGAAATCAGATGTTTAAAGATAGATGTCCCAACCTTTCTAGTTCGGAGGCTGAAAAAAACGTGTAAGGTGGCAGAAAGGTTAACATCGGAACAAGCTAGGTTCGGGGGTACTTAGCAATGGACTACGATCCCTGAGACGATGGCTGAGCTGCGGGAATGGAAAGAATGTCACAGCGTCAAGGCGGAAGTGTGTGTTGTCAAATGAGAGGGACTTGTGGAACTAGACGGAGGATGATTCTAGGGTTTTTTTGGTTAAGTCGGTGAAGCTGATGAAGGAAGAGAATAGTGGGAAGGTATGTCAAACGTTTTTGTTTGGTACAGGTGGGTGCCGCTTTGTAATACCCCGAAAACGGGTTTGGTAATCAAACCACATTAATACTAAAAGACTGGTAAAGTACCGTTAGATGTAAAAATTAACCCGGTAAATATTAGGATTTAAATAAATAAACCTAATATAAAATAAAAAGTGAACGAATGCTTTTGAAGAAATAAAGTTTATAAAAGGCCCGAGTTAACGGGAATTAAAATAAACTTAGTTGTAATCTCCCCGAACCCACTAAGTTAACTAGGAATGTTTAACCTAGTTAATTAAAGGGAATATTATTGGAATTAAGTGGGTTGTGGCCTACTTAATAAATTAAGCAAACATGAGGGGCCAAAGTGGGATAACTTGAAAGTTGTATAATAAAAATGAAATAAACAAAATCAAACACACAGTGTGTGTGTTCTGGACTTCTGGTTCGACCAGAAGAAGCTCCTAGGAGCTCACAACCCTAATTCCAACAAAATTATCAAATTGAAGGGCTAAATGAAGCTCAAATTCACAATTGAACGTGAATTAACGATCACCCAAGCTAGGGGATCATGAGGTATATAAAATTTTGATGATTTGTGAAGTTGTGAAATTTGATAAATATCATAATTCGCGAATTATGTATGAATTATAGAAGCTATGGCTGAATTAGTGATGTATACTTGCTTAGGAACAAATCCCTAAGTGAAAGTTATACATATATTACCATGATTTTAATATTTAGATGATTTACCACACTAGATTAAGTGGGTTTTAATCATATGATGAAATTGATGATATAATTGTGTTTAGGATCATCATACATGATAGTAATAAGGAAATACTTAAACAAATTGTGTGTTTGAGTACATGATCATACTTGCTATGAAATGGGTTTTGTATGATAAGATGAAAATGATGATACATTCATGATTAAAATGATGTTTAATATCATCATGTGTTAAGAATGATTGATGCTGTATTAATTGAAAGAATTACGATTACAAGAACTTGGTTAATAAAGTGGTTAAAGCGGTATGATAAGAATGATGCTTACCGGATATTTGACAAAGTACTTAAACGAGTAGTTGAGCTACATCGTGTAATTACTTATGTCAATAGGCAGCTTGACTTTAAAAGTCGTACTGACCAATATACGATCGAATGATAATTTCGACATAAAAACCGTAAGATGGAATAGTCGTGATTGATTATGACTAATCTAACCATCTTACGAATTACAATGATAGTTTGACGCTTGACAAGCTAGGTGGAAGCTTGGAAAGGAAGCGGGTCAAACGAATCGAGTATGAAGAAAAAACATAATTTGGATGTAAGGTAAGTAAATCTTACACTCATTTTAATTTATAGAATACTTCTTATCTTATTGATTACGAATAAGATGAATAAATATTTGAAATATGATGTTCCGACGTGTAGTCGTACGGAACGAAATAAATGGAGATAATAAGAAACCATGTTTAATGGTTAAAAAGGGAATAATAGGATTATTTGGTCATACAATGACGAATAGATAATGAGTTTAAATGGTTACCTTATCGGGAAAGCCAAAATAAAAAATAAAGGTAAAACGTTAAATCGGTCACGCGATGACGAAACAACGTTAGTTTTTGAAAGACACTTTATGGCATAAGTCATGATGGGTCAAAAAGGGAATTAAGAAATAATTTGTAAGTAATATGAGCATACGGTGCAAACCGGAACGAGTTATATGGATGAAATGGTAAATAAATATCATTTCGCAAAGATAAACGGTAACTTAGACCAAACGGGTCAAGAGGTAAAGATATCACCATTTGACAATATCGTCTAATGATTATTTGTCGAGTTATATGCTAACAGGAGTAAATATCGAATGGATATTTGCATCGCTATTAATTAGTGGTTATTAAAGCAAGGTATTAAAACGGATCTATACTTTGATCCAAGCCAGGTATGTGTAAGTAAAATTATAGCAAAGATGTGCGATTTTGGTCAAATATGTTGTTGAAAGTCCTTTGTCGTAAAAGAAGGGCTAAAGTTGACAAAAATATCCTTGATCGATTAATCAAGCTAACGACCCTTACGGGTTGCATAGAAATAAACATTTCGATCAAGTAAATCCTTAGGATAAGTATAAAAGCGAAAGGCATGATCATTGTGAGTCAAATGCCTTGAAATGTGTCTTTTTCGTAAGAAGACCAACCGGGGGGTAGAACTCGGAATAAATTGTTTACCACATTAAATCCACCACAAATATAGTTGTGGTGGAAGACCAATTGATATGTAAATGTGGAAATATGATGCAAATAAGGAATGAGCGTGATTTAAGCTTAAAAGTGCTTAAATCCCTTAACGGGTCAAAATAAGCATATCCGCATAAACGGGTTAAGGATGCATAAAAATCCATGATTTGAACCTAATATAATAGGAAACAATTATAATATGAAGTTCATGATTATTTGAATGCAACAAATAAGTTGTTTGATAAATTCATGAATGAGTCAAAAATTTTGTAGAAAAATATAAAGCCGAGGGCTTAAAAATTTAGAAAATGGTTAATCCGGATGTCGGATTTTAACTCCATATGATGGAGAATCGAATTACGATCACGTAGAAAGAAACGGATCGTAAAACGGATCAAAATATAGTGAGTTATGCTCATTTTGGTGAAACAAAGTGTGGCTGCAATATGCAGGTCTTGCTTAATAACATTCTGTCGAAAAAGGTCCCTCGCGCCATGCGACAGGATGACCTTGTCTCGGTCGCGGCCCGCGACAAGCGTCGCGTCACGCGACGACTACTTCAATTCCCGTCGCGGCACGCGACGGGTTCTAAATCCAGCCAAAGCTGATGAATCAGTTATTTTGAGCCGCGAACTTGTTTAAATATGTTTTGAACTTTTATAACTAACTCATTTCATATTTTTATGAAATGTAGGTATTATGTAAAGTACCGGAGAATGATCAATCTCAACGAAGAACCGAACACGATCAAGATTCAAGCTTCCGCGTTACATTTCGTTGTCACGTTTTAAACGATGATATAAATATAAGATGTTGAAATGTTTTAACAAACTCGTATTTTCAACTGTATGTGTAATCGTAAATACACAATCATAGTCGATATTTATATGCAAATCGTATACATCAATTAAGGGTCTTACACTCTTAAATGCAACATCATGACTTGGAAGGCAAATATCGACAGATTAGCGACCAGGGTTAACTTAAGAAGAAGAAACATGAATATTTCGTCACTTTTGTATGTATACTGTAAGGAGCATGAGGAGACTGCGGAACATTTATTTACTGCTTGTATATTCTCGAATCGGGTATATGGATGAGGGGGAAGGATCCACTAAAAAGTGGATTTTGCCTAAGTAGCCTAAGAAGGATTGTGATGATGACATGTGACAATCCTAATAAGTAGGAATGAAGGGCATTTTGGTCCTTATAAATAGGAGTAAAAATAACATGTGGCACCCCTTTTGTTTTTTAAAAATACAAAAAAAAAATTAGCACAAAAAATCTAATACAAAAAAATATAGCACAAAAATGTAGTACAAAAAATATAACACAAAAAAATCTAGTACAAAAAATATAGCTAAAAAAAATCTAGTACAAAAAAATATAGCACAAAAAAATTCACCAAAAAATGTAGTACAAAAAAATCCAACACAAAAAATTGAGAAAAAAAAAATTTAAGACAAAAAAATTTAGCACAAAAATATATTACAAAAATCCAGCACAAAAAAATGTTATACAACATAGAAATACAACACATTTTAGTGGGTTTTTTTAGTATTCATATTTTATATAGTAATATGGTACTCAAATTAAAGATAAAAAGACGCTCGATTTTACGGTGAAATTTTTATGAAAAAATAATGTCGTATAAAAAAGTTATGAACGTTTAAAAAACAGGGGTGAAATATGCATGTGCCTTGTAGGTGGAGAGAAAAAATTCATAAATAGGATTTTCCGAAGATACCCTTGCACTCCTCCTTTCTCCTACACTTTCATCTTAGCCATTGATTTAAAAAATAAATGGTTAAGATTTCTTCTCATCCTACTTAGGCAAAATAAACTTTTTATTTGATCTTACCCCTATGGACGAGTCTAAGTGCTTAGTGTGGTATTCCTCTCTTATACATTTTCTCGGTTAAAGATCTTATGAAAGCATACGAATTCTTACATTTAGGGAAGAAAGCGAAGAAGATTATATATGGCCTTATAATTATCACATGTTGGTGTGTTTGGAAAGGTAGAAACGATATGGCTTTATTATACATGGCCTTTTGCCCGTTTGGATCCGAGGCGCTCTTGTATGTAATTGCCTTTTGCCTGTTTGGGTTGAAGGTGGATGTGTTAAAGGAAGTTTAATTGTAAAAAAATGGCATGTGCCTTTTGGGCAGCCTTTTATAAACTATCCTCCTTTTAGTCCTTGACAGTAGAGGTTTTAATGATGATGTTCACCCTCAGAATAAATTGAACTCATTGTTTTATATCCCAATTTTATGATTGTAAGTCTCGAATCATCTAAGTAAAATAATAAATATATGATTAATGATCGATATTATATAGTGGAGTTATAAAAGATTCCTTACACTATTTTGATGTTCATTAGCATTACTTTGTGTTTAAACAATTGGTAGAAAGTGGGGAGCAAAAAGGTGCATATAAAGATGAGCTAATACACAACTATATATATCATACATGTATGTATGTTTCGTATCACTTACATTTATCAAAAAATGGGTGGGAATCACAAGATATGCGACTGAAAGTGATTCATGATGAAATTTTAATACGTAATAAACATTTACTCGACTAGAATTAATATATGTTGTATATGCATACATATAGCATAAATACATATACATGAGGACCTACTAAGTATTGTTTTGAACATGTTTTGACATTTTTGTAAAGGACATATCACGTAAACATTTGTATAAATTGCATTAATTTTGACAGATAATAGAGTTATACAACACATAATTGTCTCCTTTCTCTCTCCGGTTATACCTGGCTTTCTGAATGTACAAGTATTTAGGGATAATCACAATCCCCTAGCCATAAAATTGATTTTATATTGATAGTGAACAGTCGAATAAGAAATCTTTTTAAAAAATGACGTAAGTTTAAATTTTAACATTTTATTAGAATTCAAACCAATAGCTAACTTGATAAATGTAAGAGTTAGCTTTGATATTTGTATATTTGTGTTTCGATTAATTGTAAATTACTACTTACAACTTAGTTTTGAAAAAAAAAACAATTATATCAAGACGTAGATAATATTATGAACGTCACAAAAACCTTATTATGGTACCGATACTCACTATAGCAACCAAAAAAAGAAACCCAAAAATAAAGTCCTAATATGTCCAAAAGAATATTGCGGCGCGGGTACATCGCAAATATCAAATGTATTAGTCCAATCGTCACGTAACCTGTAGGTGTAAGCTCGAAACTTTAGAGACTTGAGGGAGTAAAAAAGGTTTTACAAAATTTTTAAAGACAACGACAAATTAGCTTTTAGAAAAAAATTAGCGAACGAAAGTTATTAAACGAAAATTAAGTTAGTAAAAGATTGAGTAAATTGCCATTTTAGTCCCTGAGTTTTGTCCAAATTTGCCACTTTGATCCAAATAGTTTTTTTTGTGCCTCTGGGTCCCTGACTTTTACATTTTGTTGCTATTTTGATCATTTTGTCTAACTCCATCCAAAAATCCAGTTTGTAACAGGGGTATTTTGGGGATTTCCTTAAAAAATGTTTTCAGTTGCCATTTTGATCCAATTCCAAAAAATCAAAAAAATTCCAAAAAATCAAAAAAATCTAAAAATAAAAAAAATTCTAAAAAATCATAAAAATTCTAAAAAAATCTAAAATTCTAAAAAATTCTAAAAAATCATAAAAATTCTAAAAAATCCAAAAATCATTAAATGTTTCGGCACGAACCGTTTCGACCCGTACCGTTTCGAACCGTACCGTTTCGACCCGTACCGTTTCGAACCGAACCGTTTCAACGCGAACCGTTTCGAGCCGAACCGTTTCGACCCCTACCGTATCGAACCGAACCGTTTCGACGCGAACCGTTTCGAGCCGAACCGTTTCGACACGAACCGTTTCGACCCGTACCGTTTCGAACCCGAACCGTTTCGAGCCGAAGCGTTTCGACGCGAAGCGTTTCGACCCGTACCGTTTCGAACCGTACCGTTTCGACGCGAACCGTTTCGAGCCGAACCGTTTCGACACGAACCGTTTTGACCCGTACCGTTTCGAACCCGAACCGTTTCGAGCCGAACCGGTTCGACGCGAAGCGTTTCGATCCGTACCGTATCGACCCGTACCGTTTCGACCCGTACCGTTTCGAACCCGAACCGTTTCCACGCGAAGCGTTTCGACCCGTACCGTTTCGAACCGTACCGTTTCGACGCGAACCGTTTCGAACCGAACCGTTTTGACGCGAACCGTTTCGAACCGTACCGTATCGAACCGAACCGTTTCGACGCGAACCGTTTCGAGCCCGTACCGTACCGTATCGAACCCGAACCGTTTCGACGCGAACCGTTTCGAACCGTACCGTATCGAAACGGTTCGGCTCGAAACGGTTCGGGTTCGAAACGGTACGGGTCGAAACGGTACGGTTCGATACGGTACGGGTTCGAAACGGTTCGCGTCGAAACGGTTCGGTTCGATACGCTACGGGTCGAAACGGTTCGGTTCGAAACGGTACGGGTCGAAACGGTTCGTGCCGAAACATTTAATGATTTTTGGATTTTTTAGAATTTTTTGATTTTTAGATTTTTTTTTGAATTTTTTAGAATTTTTATGATTTTTCAGAATTTTTTTGATTTTTAGATTTTTTGAATTTTTTTTGATTTTTTGGAATTGAATCAAAATGGCAACTGAAAACATTAGTGATTAAGTACAAACTGGGTTTTTGGATGGAGTTAGACAAAATGATCAAAATGGCAACAAAATCTAAAAGTCAGGGACCCAGAGGCACAAAAAAAACTATTTGGATCAAAGTGGCAAATTTGGACAAAACTCAGGGACTAAATTGGCAATTTACTCTAAAAGATTTAATAGGTTAAAAATGTATATATGTGATACATGGGTAAAGCTAGAATGTTTTCTTTTTCACATGCCTTTCTTGAGGGGGGGGGGGGGGGGGTTAGAAAAATAAAAAGTATATTAACTATTACAATTCCTGTTCATGCGACTTGCAAAAAATTATAGAACTAGTGGGTTACAGCCGCGCTTGGTGGCGGGGTGACCCAATTTTTGATTCGATATAGCAGTCGAAAGAGAAAACTTACAAAATAAAGTCGTCGTAAGTACAAAAATATGTTGACACGTGTTTTACATCGACCGGAAAAGTCGATTACAAAAGTACTTAGAAAGTTAAAGGGTTGTCAGTGTCAATGCTAAAAGTTGAGAAAATACAAAAAAAATGTCGAAATGTAAGTCAACTTAAGTTTATATCGACACGTAAATAAAAATAAAGACGTAAAAGTCGATTAAAAAGTATTTAGAAAGTTAAGAGCTTCTAAGAGTCAATGCTGAAAATTAATAGTTAAAAGTAAAAAAAAGAAAAGCAAAAAAGCAAAAAGACAAAAAAAGAAAAAGAAAAAAAAATCACCGACTACAAAAGTATTTAGAAAGTTAAAGAGTTGTCAGTGTGAATATTGAAAGTTGAGAAAACACAAAAAAAATTATGTCGAAACGTAAATCAACTTAAGTTTATATCGACACGTAAATAAAAATAAAGACGTAAAACTCGGTTAAAAAGTATTTAGAAAATTAAGGGGTCGTAAGAGTTAATACTGAAAATTAAATGTTAAAAGTAAACAAAAAAATAAAAAGACAAAATGACAAAGTCAAAGATAAAAAAAAAAAACTGTAGCACTATTCATCCATATGTTTCAAATTAATACATATATAATAATAATAATAATAATAATAATAATAATAATAATAATAGTGTTAGAACTAGGGTTACGTGAATGAGTCGAGCTAATTTGAGCTCAACTCATTTCATATATAAAAGCTCGAGCTCCGGTCGTTTCAAAAGCTCAGTTCGTTTCGAGCTTTAATACTAAATTTTGAGATTGGCTGGTGATTAGTTTTCCAAATTTGAGTTCGGCTCGGCTTCGATGCATGTATTCTTTATTAATTAAATTATATGCATTTGTAATTAACTTATATATATATATATATATATATATATATATATATATATATAGGGGAAGGTTCATTGGGGAACACTAAAAAAGTGGGGAACAGCGGGGAACCGACTCAAACGAACTCCGATTGGACTCATTCCAGCGGCGTTGAAACCGGCTCGTCGAACCCTAACTAAGATCTCTTAACCCTAAATCCTAACTCCTAAACTCTAAACCCAAAAACTAAAAAATAAGGCTAAAACCTAAGCTAAACCGTAAAATCTAAACTATAAACCCTAAAAGCTAAACCCTAAAGGCTAAACCTAAAGCTAAACCCTAAAGATAAACCCTATAGCTAAACCCTAAACCCTGAAGCTAAACCCTGAAGCTAAACCCTAAGGCTAAACCCTAAAAGCCAAACCCTAATATATTTAGGGTTTAGGGGTTATGATTTAGGGTTTGGGGTTAAGAGATCCTAGTTAGGGTTCGACGAGCCGGTTACAACGTCGCTGGAACGAGTCCAATCGGAGTTCGTTTGAGTCGGTTCCCCGTTGTTCCCCAATGAACCTCACACTATATATATATATATAGGATTAGGTTCAAGAATGAACACTAGTGTAGCTTGCGAACTGAGTGAACTAATCCTGGCCATTGATCTACACACGTTTATGGCCAGGATCTCATCATCCAAACGTAAAATACACTAGTGTATTTCAACATCAAATCCTGGCAATTGATCTACACACGTGTATGGCTTAACGTACATCACGTACAACAAATAATTACGTACGTTCATTTGAAAATCACGCACGTTATAAACTAAAAAACCCAAATCACGCATGTTGGAAAACATTAATCACGCATGATGAAAACATTAATCAGGCACATTATACACATAATCACGCACGTTGTCGTACGTGATGTACGTTAAGCCGTAATGTATTTTACACTTTTCCTTTATTTATAAGAATATATTATATGGATTCGGTTCAAGGAGGAATCACTATCAATTGCGAGAACCAGAAGAACTCCTCCTATCCAACAGAATTTTAACACATCACCTATAATCAGTGTTTTAAAAACCAGTTTATACCGGTCGGTTGAACCGGTTAAACCGCATGCCAAAAGCTCAGCCGTTATGAATTATACTGGTAAACTGAGTGAACGACAAAGAAGTTGTACCGCCGGTAAATTGGGTTATACCGGTTTAAACCGGTATACCGGTACCAGGTTAAAGGTTAACATTTGGACTTTTAATCTTTTATGGGCCAAAAAAATGTGACGATTTACCTTTTTAGTAAAACCTTGCGCCAAAAAGGTAGTAATAGTGAATTTTTGGATTTTTTTTTTATTATGGATTAACTTTTGAAATAATTTTTTATTATGAAATTATGTAGTTTTGAATTGTTTTTTGAGTAAAAATTGTATTTAATAGACTTACAAGGTTAATTAGTCAACCCGTTTGAACCGCCCGGTACAATCTAGTTCAACCGGTTGCACCATTACTGAGCATAACCCGGTACAATTTAAAAACCGGTTTTTAAAACATTGCCTATAATCAATTTAATTTAAAAGGGTATTTTAGTCTTTTTCTCTTAATGTCACATCCCTCTCTCTTATCTCTAAAATCCCTCTCTCTTATCTCTAAAACACATCATATCTCTCTTCTTTCATCTCTTTTATACTTTTTATATTTAAAATTAAAATAAAATATCTTAGGTTTTAAATACAAGAGTAAACTGCCATTTTGGTCCCTGAGGTTTGGCCAGTTTTGCCATTTTGGTCCAAATCTCAAACTTTTTGTATCTGGGTTCCTGTGGTTTCACTTTTATTGCTATTTTAGTCCAAAAGTGAAATTTTGCCAGATTCACCTAAATAAACCCTCCACTTTTGTCATTATCCACAAGGGTATTTTGGTCATTTAAGTTTTATTATAAACTGATTATCACTTAAAATTAATAAAATTAAAATAGAGTAAACTGACAGTATAAAAGGCATATCCTTCCCCAAATTCACCCTAACTCAAACCCAGATTTGAGTGCAGATCGAAAATGGTGGTGTGTTCATGTGGAGCCGATGCCCAATTGCGAACATCCTGGACAACACAAAACCCTGGTGCTGTAATCGCTGTGTACGGAAAACTCGGTGAACGAGTTAGTGGATCGGGGAGTGAGGTGAGTTGACTCAGATAAGGACTCAGTCTCGATTGGAGTAGCGTGGGAGATGAGGATATTGCGAAACTCGTCTTCAAGTCTGGCCATAGCAATCTGAATAGCGTTGTTGACTTTCTTTGACTGTACGGCGGCGGCTCCTTCATCGTCTGATAGGGTGGTTGACTCCATGGAAAGCTGGATTCGATCGACAGCCTGCAAGTATAGATCGATCTCTTGACGGTCGCCGTCGAAGATCATACGGAGTTTAGCGTCTTCGGAAGCGGTGGCGTCCCACCGGAGAATGATGTTTTTGGCGGTTTCGTAGGGTACAGAACCGGTCTCCGGCAGCTCGATCAACAATTATTAAGTAAAGTGGTCCAATTAGAAATTGGGAAAATGAAAAGGGTTTTGAATTGAATCAAGAATCAACAGATGAAAGCTAACAGGTTTGATTTATACGGTAGAGGGTTAAACTAAAGACTTCGTATGTATGTATTTCACAATAAATGAAGAAACAAATAGCCCAATAAGCTTACTTCAAATATTTTATTACCTTTTATGAATAGCATAAAGAGGACTTTTTTAGTATATATCGGCTCCACATGAACACACCACCATTTTCGATCTGCACACAAATTAGGGTTTGAGTTAGGGTGAATTTGGGGAAGGAGATGCCTTTTATACTGTTAGTTTACTCTATTTTAATTTTATTAATTTTAAGTGATAATAAGTTTATAATAAAACATAAATGACCAAAATACCCCTGTGGATAATGACAAAAGTGAAGGGTTTATTTAGGTGAATCTGGCAAAATTTCACTTTTGGACTAAAATGGCAATAAAAGTGAAACTATAGGGACCCAGATACAAAAAGTTTGAGATTTGGACTAAAATGACAAAACTGGCCAAACCTTAGAGACCAAAATGACAGTTTACTCTAAATTCAAACACCAAAAGTATTATGTAATTTAGAAAATACAAAAATATCAAAAATAATATCTATTTCTTTTTACTCTATTTTCCCTAATTATGACATAATGTTCTTTATAAAATGCAAGTGATATTTGTCTTATATGTTTATTAGAAAATAAAGAATTATCGAAAATGATATCTATTTCTTTTACTATATTTTCTCCCTAATCCTGACATAATGTTCTTTATAAAATGTAAGTTATATCTGTCTTATCTGTTTATTGAGAATTTCTATTTTATCCGTTAACGTTTGATGACTTTGCACTACAACTTTTTAAAAAACATTCGACGACGTGCATAAAAAAAGTTTTGACAACGCACGTAAAAAAGTTTTGACAGCGTGCGTAAAAAAAGTTTTGACAACGTGCGTAAAAAAGTTTGACAATGTGCGTAAACATTTACACGAACTGAGTATGAGAACACCACTTGTAAAAAAATAAATAAATAAATGTTTTGACAACGTGCTTAAAATTAGTTTTTTTACACCCCTGATCGCCGACTCGAGCTCCTCTAAACGTCACACGTAAATCTAATTTTCAAACGTATGTAAAAACGGGAGGCGTTTTCTTTTTATACATATAGTGTAATTATTTTACGCCCCTGATCCCCTACCCGAGCTCCTCTAAACGTCATGCGTAAATCTAATTTTCAAACATATGTAAAAAAGTTTTTTACGCGCCTGACTGATGACGTTTTCTTTTTATACATGTAGTGTAATTTTTTGTATAAAAAATCATGTGTTATAATTAATTCTTTTGTAAATAGATAAACGTAATTAATGTTGACATGAAGACTGATGTAGTCTACGATGTTTGATTGTCAGTTTGACAAGTTGACATGAATAGTACACAAGTCAAATTTTCCAAAATATCCTTCTTGTACTATTTATTCTCTTTTAATCAATAAAGTCACTATAAGACAAATAAAACTTAAATAATTCAATCTCAACCACTCATACATGAGAGATCTTGGGAGGATAATGGTTCCTACGGTTCTCGCACTTAAAGATGGTTCCTATTTTACCCCATCCCTATATTATATATAACATAACATAGGGTAAGGATAGTGTAAAAAGGGCCTAAAGTGTGAGACGTGTAAGAAGTGTTTTAAAGCATTAGATCTTTGATCTAATGGTTGAGATCAATAAGGACCAAATTCTAAATTGTTTTTAATTATTTGGGCTAATTTGAAAATTGTAGGAGTAATAGTGTCTTTTTATATGTTTCAAATAAGGTAACCTCTCCTAAATTCCAGCGATCCTTGTTTATCCTTATTCTACGAATCCAGAAACATGTAACTGCTACTAGAAATATAACACTATAACACTATATAACACTATATAACACTATACATCCATCATAGACCTGCTACCAGAAAATATAAAACAATGTAACACTATATAACACTATATGACATTATACATCCATCATAGACCTGCTAATCCAGAAACATGTAACTGCTACTAGAAAATATAAACTATAACACTATATAAACACTATATAACACTATACATCCATCATAGACCTGCTACCAGAAAATATAACATTGTAACACTATATAACACTATGTAACACTATATAACACTATACATCCATCATAGACCTGCTACCAGAAAATATAACACTATAATGCTATATTACACTATACATCCATCATAGAACTGTACCGTAAAATATAACACTGTATAAAAACCTTCATTCTGCAACCATCACTATATAACACTCTAAAACCTTCATTTCTGTGATCTTCAGAAATTATAATTGATGAACGATAACTCACATAATCTTAATGGATTTAAAAATAAATACAAATTCGTATTCCTATAATAAAGGGCGCCGGTTATGGAAGTTTATCAATTAATTGAATTAATGAGAAAATTACTTGTTTACCATTTTGAATTAATTTAGATTGATGACACATATCATCTCCACAATATTTCTCACACTTCTCACACTTTGGGCCCTTTGTACACGATATTTATTTAGTTTTTTTTATACGTAATAATTATTGTTACGATAATATATATTTAGTATATTAAACAAAAAGTTATATAAATAATAGCTACGCTCGTTTAGGCTCACAAACAAGCTCGAACTCGATAAGTAAAGCCTGGGTTCATAAGTTCATTTGTCAACAAACTTATTATGAAGCTCGTTTAATTTCGGCTCAATTCAAGTTTTTAACAAGCCGAGTTCAAATAGTTTACAAAGGGTTTAGCTCATTTACACCCATTATATACAACACGCATGCTATGTATGAATCTACAAAAGGAAATAATTGTATGATACTGTAAGCTATTGTTGGACTGTTGCCTGTTGGTGTGGGAACTCGACGATAGATCATTTTTAAATGAGTTGTAACATTCAAGATTAAAAGTTGGATAACAAATAATTGAATATAGCACTAAGTTAGATAATTTTACGGTTATCTTTCTACATTAGTTCTAACTTCTAATACAACATATAATTACATGCTTTTTGAAATCTGATTATAATAACCAAAAATTAAAAACAACATAACAAGAAAAAAAATTTCGATTACAGGTTTTCAGATTTATAACAATTCAAATACTTATGTAACATGAGAGCAAAAGTGAATCGTTTGGAAGCTAGATTTGGGATGTACTGTCAATATTAGTTGTAGGAACCCTAAATATATCTTTTTTCATGCACAAACTAGCTTCCCTAACCCTACATTTACTCCTATATATCTCCCTCCCCATCAAAACCCTAATGGACCCTTTTCATATGCAATCTCTCTCTCTCTCTCTTGAAATTGATAATCATTCACTGAATTAATACAAAACCTATCATTTGTGATATCATCTACCGATTCACCGCTCCATTTCCATTCGTATGATCATGAACTTTGAAGTGCAAGCCGAGAGGGTGGCGAACATGGATCCGCCGGTTCAAACTTCTTCGGATCAGCACCTTTGTTATGTTCGTTGCAACTTCTGCAATACCCTTCTAGCGGTACGCATTTGTGCATTTTTTTGTATCGGGTTTTACCCGGAAAATGTCAAATAAAAGAAATAAAGTGATACTATCTTTCGTGATTTTGATTATTATGACACATATAAAGATAGTTATTTCAATCTTTGTGTGATTTTGATTATTATGATACATATATAGATAATTATTTCAAAAAGATAAAAATAAGGATTTGATTATTATGACACATATATATATAGATAAATACTTGTATGTATACATGGTAACATAGATATCAGTCGTCTATGATCAGTCGTCTATGATCAGTCGTCTATGTGTGTGTGTATATAATCTGAAAAATGTTTTCAGGTGGGGATACCATGCAAGAGGCTTTTGGATACAGTGACTGTGAAATGTGGGCATTGTAGTAATTTATCATTTCTCACCATTAGGGCTTCTCATCCTGATCATCCTTCACTCCCACCTTTTCAGGTATTTTTCTTTTAAATAATTCTTATAAAATATATTTGTGGGTAAATATACTAGAAAATTAATCCAATAAAATTCTGATAATCTTGGAATTAATGATAGATGGAACACAAGTACACAACTGTTTTTTTTTTCTAAGAATGTTTTTTTTTTAAACCTGCAAACAGGCTGGTTTCTCTAGTGACTTTAAAAGGGGTCAATCTTCATCTTCTTCATCATCCACATCAAATGAACCCACATCACCAAAAGCTCCGTTCGTTGTCAAACGTACTCATTACTTCTTCTTCAACTCGTCCTCAGAAAATATTAATTATGATTATTTCTTTTGAAGTATTAAATATTAATTGCAATTTTCATGATAAAATTTGTTCTTGTTCTTGTTCTTGGTCACATATGTATAGCACCTGAGAAAAAGCACAGGCTTCCATCTGCTTATAATCGATTCATGAAGTGAGTTTACAACCAAACTACCGACAAATCTTTATGTTAATTGGTTTTTGACAATTTCCATATTCGACTTGTTATATCTTTTTTTTTTTTGTGAAATTTTAATATAGAGAGGAGATACAACGCATTAAGGCTTCGAATCCACAAATACCTCATCGAGAAGCTTTCAGCACCGCAGCGAAAAATGTAAGTATGCATTTATATATACACTTTCTAGCTTGTTGATTAAGATTCAAATAACGTAAATGGAAATATAAGATATGAATAATTAGTTTAATGGATTTTTAAGAATATAACATACAAATTACAAATAATATGTATGTAAAAGTATATTTATTTTAATAAACCATTGATAAAAAAAGGTAACGATTTATGCTTGTTTTTTTCTCGTAATAATTTGTTGTTGTGTTATGAATTATACTATGTATATTGATATTTTTTCGTTTTTTTTTTTACATTTTTTTATGTGTTGAAGTTATAGAAATAAATGAAAGAGAAGGTAAGAAAATAATTTATCTTTATTGGGTTTTACTAATTTATCTAAATGTTTGCAACAGTGGGCTGGTCATATACCGAATGGATCCATCCCTGGGAGCATCAACACTGTAAGATTTCTTCAGCATTTATTGGTTAAAAATAAACAGAATTGTTTTAATAATTAAAAGTATATTTTTTTGTTTATGTTACTTATATATATTGTTAATTGTTTCATAGCTCATAGTAATAGTCCTCCTTTTCTCCTTTATTCCCTGTTATTTTTCCTCACGCTTCTCTTCCTAGGAAATTCGGCTTCCTTGTAACATAACCTATAGAAAAAAAGTATTTAAACAAAGTGTAATATTGGTATAGACTTGACCATTGCTATGTTGAAACATGCCTTAGGTTACCTTTTTTCGTTAACATCTTTCAATCTACACAATGTTATGGTTTCTGTTGGATCAGAAAAGTAGGATGTTTCTCGTTTTCTGAAAACTTTATGGCCAACTGAAAAAAATAGAACCAAAAGTTGTGTATCACTAATTTAGTCTAAACCTTAATCTTATCAAAGTTAAACAACATATGGTGTTTGTCTCTTCATATACAAGAATCGGAGATAATTCAAAATTTCTATGAAGTTAACAAACGTTTTTCTAACGATTCTTCGAATTAGTGAATGATGATATGTTTTTCTATTTTGTAGGGTTTTGATCTTGCAGGAATGAAGTAACTAATTATGCATTCTTCCTAAGCTACCTTGTAGGATTGATGCAACCTTATGTATTTGAGTTCTAAAACTGATGTTCTATGGATGATTTATGCTATTTAATTTCTTGTTAGTTTAAAGACAAGCATGCATTTTATGTAATATATCTAAATTTAGAATGTGTGACTACGTATTTTTATTTGGGTGTGCATATTCACACACCTTGATGCCTATCTACACACCAAAGTGGGACCCTTATATACGCTACGTACATTTATGTACTAGCGTATAGGGTTTATTTCTCTGAACAAATACCACAAATGGGACGCCTATATACGCCACGTGCAGACCTGTACGTGGTGTATAGGGTTTATGTCTCCGATCAAGGGGTAAAACCTAGTACGGTGTCAAATCAATCACATATACGCCACATACAAGCCTGTATGTTGCTTTTATATGATAGCTATGTACGCCGGGTACAGGCGTGTATGTGGTGTATATACCTGACTGATTTTACTTTGATCCGATGTTGTCTGGGCTCGTGATAAAGGTATACGCCAAATAGTGGGTTGTACGAGGCGTTTACATGTGAATTTGGTTTCTTCAAATAGTGGCATGCAGACGCTTCTTCATGACCCTCCTCGTTCTTTGATTCTTCCCTGGTTTATCAATTGTCAGACAATCGTGAAGCTAAAATGTCACCGGTCTGGGACGGGAACTATTTTTTTGAGCAGCATTCCAACGACTCCTGGGGCCTGCCTGAAATTAAGGAGAATTCTGGTGTTCCAGATTCTAATGAGGAGGAGGAGGTTGCGTCTGACGTTCATGTTGATCAAATGAAACCGTTGCTAGACTTGAATGAGCCTCCACCTCTCTCTCCTGATGAACCCTATTATCTAGCACAACAAGGGTATCCAAATTACTGTAACACCCCGTGTTTTCAAGAAGTCAAGGTCAAAGTCAACGACCGATTTCGTGCAACCGACTAATAATAAATTTCTTTTATTTTAGCTATTATGTGGAGTAAGTGTTTATAATTACAACAATCGACGTGTGTTATTCGCAATCTAATCGACCTACGACTGTGAACTATAGGAAGTAACAATGCGATAAAGCTAACTAAACAATAATCAAACTATGCTAATCGAATCGAATCAAATCGCAACTCGAACTACGCATTTTAAGTTATTGTTATACGTGTGAGTGTGCCTTATGTGTTACTTGTGCATGTCTATTTATATATGTTGTGGAAATCAATCGAAACTCGAAAAGCAATCGAACTCAATCGACATCGAACTCGAATCACAATCGAACTATGATAATTAGTGGAGAAGGGATAGTGCGAGATATGAGTGGTTGGGATTAAAAGTAATTTGACTAGGAAACCCTATCGTATCGAACCGCTCGCAACCGAAATCGAAATATCAAAAATCATCGCACCGAACACTCGAAACGTGCACCTGATCGATCAGGCTACCAGCCGATCGAACAGCCAGCCGATCAGACTGCTGTCCGATCGGACAGGCTGTCCGATCGAGCTGCCTGGCCGATCGGCCAGCACTTTCCTCATTTGGCATCCTATAAATACCCCTGTCATTGTCATCCTTTCCACTTTTGGAAACCTCTGTCCGACCAGCACGCTTAGCTCATCCTTTTCTCAGACTCCTCTCGATTCCGGTAAGATTTCGTCCTAAATCTTGTACTTTCTTGATCTACACGCACTCCTACACCTTTCTATCTTTCAAATCTTAACTTTTAACCGTGAAATCGTCAAGATTCAGGTGTTCTAGGATGATGTCATCATAGGTTCTTGAAGAACTTCATGATTTGGCCTCAATCCACCAAGAATAACTTGGATCTAGCCGATTTCCACATAAACAAACAAAGATCTTTCATAGATCTAAACATATACACGGTGAAAAGGATTGAAAGATGGATTCTCCAACTTTCTTTCAACTCTTTTTCACTCAATGCCCTGAAACCGATAGAAACGGAGCCTGTGCCGGCTTACAAATCACTCCAGTGGTTGCATGGCTCAAGATCCGGATTCTATCCACGAGGTTAACCGATTTCGGGTCAAACGTTAAACTCCGTTCCGAACAATTCACCGGCCGGATTTGGGTGATTCCTGTCCAACCAAGGGAACCAAGTAAGGACGAGGGATCTATGGTTCGACTCGATGTCAAAACACCTTAATAAAATGACAAACAATCAGAACAACCAAGTGTTAGACGAATAGGCTGATCAGGTCAGGATGCTGACCGATCAGACTGTTGTCCGAACGGACAGCCAGTCGATCGGACAGTCAGCCGATCGACTGGCCAGCCGATCGGTTAACACATGGTCCCACACTTAATCAATTTATTTTGAAGACTAGTATTGAATGAACTGTTGTTCGATCGGACTGCTGTCCGATCGGATTACTCTTCTGATCATGAGATACTATACTTCAACACTTAATCGATTTTTCAACATGTTCGAAGCACTAGGAGTGCCACCCGATCGAACAGCCGTCCGATCAGGTGACACCCTGCTGAGAACTTGTCTTGCTAAAAGTACCTAACCGATCGGGTTGCCGGCCGATCGAACAGTCGTCCGATCGACCGACCTTAAGGGTAAAGGTACTTCAATGTTTTCAAAATGCTAAAACGAAAACTTCAACAGACAAGCCATCATACACAAACACATCCTTCTCAAAAGAAGAAACAATCCACTCGAACAGCCATCCGATCGGCCTACCGACCGACCGGACAGCGAACCGAGCGGACTGTCAACCGAACAGTCAGCCGTCCGATCGAACTACCGGCTGTCCGACTCTCCAACACTTGCTTTCCGTTTCACGCGTCGCTTATTATTATGCTATCAAACTATTCAGGCTAACCCTACTCGCTAAGCGCTCCCTTCAATCCATCAACCGTTGTGAGTATACTCGATCCCTCTTTGCTTTATGCACTTTTTGGTGTTACATACGTTACAACTATTCAAATCACATCAAACACACTACTCAATACTATTAGAACGCTAACCGTTAATGCATGTTATACGTGGTTTATGAATGCTTGTTTGTTATGTTTACACATGGAATGCTGTCTACCTGCCTTAGCAACGATAGTACTATAGTTTGGACTCAGCACCCGTTCACAGGGTTTGTTAAGGACAATTACTTGCATGGATTACGGTGGTAATCATGTATTGCGAACTGCATTTGGCAGTCAACCCGCAGTCATTTGTATCGATGGATCTATGTCGATAACTAACGTGCTTCATTTCACTATGTGTACGTGCTGGTTATGCGTAAACGAAATTCAAACTTTATATGCTATTATCAAACTTGTATGCTCACCTTTACATTATATGTATTGACTTTATTTTAACGTATGTGACAGGTGCTTAGGATGCACATCTGGTAGGAAATCGAAGCTAGAATAAAGCTTTAGAGCTCAACAAATAGTTGTCTGTAGTAATTGAACCAAGGGTCTCTAGAAGCAGATAAACAATTGCTCTATTTAAATCTGAGTTGTCGGAACAGAATTATTTGCCTAGATTTTTATCTGTAATAATTTGTTTACTGTTTGATACATGGTATGGGACATGTTAATTTAAATTGAATAGTAATTATAATTGTTGTGGAAACTTCTGGACAATTTGTTTCGCTCAGTGCCATGCCCCGATGATTCCGCCATCGGTTGGGGTGTGACAGATTGGTATCAGAGCCATAACTATAGGGAATTAGGCAAGACACGACCTAGTCCGGGTCGATGTCTTAGATACCTAGACTATAGTTAGGAACCAACAGACCGACTTGTGCATATCCAGCAGGGATTATGTACGAGCTTATCTCTCGATATTCTCGCTTATGCTACACTGTAACACCTCGAAAATTTACGTCCAATAATGTATTGACACGTGTCATAAGCTTTGAATATGTGAAAAAGCACTTTAGAGGGACTAAAGTTGACAAACAGTGAAACTATGTGAATATAAGGGTTTAAAGTGTCAACAATGGATAAATAGGCCCTACAATAACCCTACATGGTGTTTATAATCTTAAACGATTAAATCATGGATCATACAAAGCGGAAAAATGAAAGAAAGTGAGGAATTACAAACTACGGGGGCTAAATGTGTCAACATGTTGAAAGTATACCTCTGAGTGACCTTTTAGCAAACCCGAAGCTTTGTAATGATAAAATATACTCACTAGAATATGTGATAAAAATTTCATAAAGTTTCGTTATCGTATGAGAAAGTTATGATCAAAACCGTGCACGAAGGGTTAAATGCGTTAACGTTGAAATTCGTGACTTTTCGGGTAAGCACAAAGTTAACCAAGGACCTAGCCAAGTTTGTAGATGTCCTAAGGCCCTTAAAAATCAGGTTTGAGGGTCAAGAGTGCAAGAAAAATAAGCAAAACCACGTAACAAAGGACCAGGGACTGAATTGTAAAACATGAAAACTTGTTAACCTGATGAACACTTGTACGCGGCCCGCGAGGGGGTCTTCGCGGCCCGCCTACGACCTGCCAGCGACAAAAAACGACCAGCTGCCAGTTATCAGGTCTGAATCGATGCTAAACAGCTGTTATATGATACCAGAGGCTCACCAATGGTTTTACATGCATAGAAGGGCACCTGGACAGATCTTATAACACCTGTAGACTCTTGTGGCATCATCCTAGAAGATCAAAGTTGATATAAATGGGACTTGAAGTGTAGCAACATTGTTCATTCACTTGCAAACATTCACAAGTCCACTTCTGGAGCTCCTCTGATCAACCTCAGGCTTTCTAGTGATCTCTAATCGTAATTAGGACTCTTGTAAGTGTTCATAACCCTTTCTATTTCGTTTTAGCTTAGTTAATTAGCTATTAGTCAAACCGTCGTAATTTAAATTTGACTTTGCGATTAAATGAATTCCGCTCAGTCATTTCTCGAATTGAAAGTACCTATAAGTAGGTATTTATGTGGGTAACAAACCCTTAAAATGGTACTTTCAGATTCCCACTCTAACTATGTTAATTGTCGAGTTAAAGCTTACTTTAAAAAGTCAACAGAATGTGTATTTTCAAATTTAAGCATAATTAGCAATGTAGGGTACATGCAACCTGTTTGATCATTAAAATAGCATGGTAACTAATGTAAGAACATGTCCCAACACGTTCAACTCGACAATTTTCAGTTTAAACCCGGATCGGAACCGAAAGTCGCATAATTTGACTTCTGCTTTAACTTTCAGTTCTGACCTATTCATGCATGTTTAAGATCTGCCTTAGAGCTTATTTTGGACCTGGTTTCATATAAGTATAACTCTCTGAGATTATGCAACTTGGTTCAATACTTATCCGATTCATATGCATGTTTCCGATTAATGCTTAAATGTTGACTATTATGCCCTTTTGACTATAAAACGCGATTTTTGAAAAAGTAAAAGAGTAGAAACCTTAGTTACTGATTTATAAACTTGCACCAAAAATTTGACATCAGTTTGAGGTCTAGATTAGGAGTTATGCTCATTAGCGTAATTTGAAAGCTTTATGTTAATTAAATGGCGTAATTAGCGTATAGCCTATTTAAACCCACTTTTTGATATCAAACTTTTTACCCACTGATGTAATATAATATTTTGGGATTTTTGAAGATTTTTATTTAATTTTTGGCTGAGCATAACATAGGTCTCTAAGTTTAATTCGGTTAATACCGATTTTGCCCTTTTTAGCCATAAAATGAGTTTTACAAATCCTTTTGACCCCAAACCTTTTTCTACTGATTTTATTTGTTAAATAAAATATTTTGAGCCTTCTGGAATTATAAAATATCAGCTTTCCTTTAAAAACCCGGAAATGGCTCCAAATCGCCTTTTTAAGCGTTTTTAACGCATAGTATGTTCTAAAACCATATTAAATATATAAGATTGATACCTACTGATATTTTTAGTATATTTTTATATAATAACAGTAAGTAAAAGTTTATAAACTCAGGTTTCCAGTTTTGACCTTTTAAGCCTAAGTGAAATTACCAAAATACCCCTAAGGTGCATAGTTTGGTTTTAAATGATAAATTTCACATATAGGTCATACCCTACTGTTATAACTTATTAAACTAAGTATATTTACTGTAGTAATCTATAAATCAGACCTGTAACTCAGATTACTAATTAAACTCTTTTATAATCTTTTAAATGACCAAAATGTCCTTATGAGGCATAAATTGTGTTTAAATCCGTTTTGGGCATAATAGAAGACACCTTACTGATATCACAACATGTTTAAGGCATATTAACTCAGGGAACTTACATATGACTCTTATGGTTACCCGTGACGCCCTTTTCGCGCTCGGTTCGGTTTATGTAACTAGTTTGCATAAATTGACCGAAACGGGTCAAACCTTATCATCTTTGTCTCAAAATCCAGAATGTATTTGGTATACCCATATTATACAAGTATTCAACTTGTCGGGTCTAAATCACATTCTATCCGGTCTTCGCTTAATCGTGCGTTGAACCGTATCGTCCTTAAAAGCTAACCGGTCTAAGCTTAGGCTTAAATAAAGACCCGTTAGAAATCTAATAGGTTATTATAAACCTTTGTTCCAGAATAGAAGAACCAGTAAAAGCTACCTTCACTCGCTAATTGTGATTTATACTTACAAAGGTAAATACTTTTAACTTATTTTCCTTATACGGGCTTGGGGTACGGTATATAAAATACCGCTTGGTCCGGCATTGAATCTTTAATCGAATAGAGGTTAAATTATTGATATGCTATGTTTTGAATGTGTTTTGCTTGCTTAAAGCCTTTGGGGGGTTAATGACCATGTCCCGGATATCCTTGGCATCATCTTACGAGATGGCCACGACCTGAGCACGGGGTGTAGGCGTACACCTTTCAGTGCATAACTCAATAATGTGGTGTGTCTATTAATCTTTAACCCGGTCTACGGATCGGGCTACTGAATGCATAAGTAACATGTAATTCCCTTACAAGATTATATTCACATAATTATCCTAAGTTATAAAATGTTTTGTGCCACGAGCATTCAAATCAATTTTCAACCCTTTTCAAAATGAGTCAGTTAAATTGTATTTACCAGTGTAAACTGACGTATTTTCCAAAAGGTTAAATGCAGGTACTACTCGTACTAGGCTGGCTGTCTTCTAGCGTCCGCAATAAGTCTCGCAAGTTTGGATGTCAATAAAACTGTTGAACAATATCTTCTTTTATTTTGATCCGCCTGTGGATCCGTTTCAACTATTCGTGATATTTAATATTACATTTTATTAAAGTTGAAATGAATCTATCTTTGCTTCCGCTGTGCATTTATATATTGTGTTGTTTGTCTATGATGATATCAACTACGTCACTATACTCCCCACCGGGCCCACCGGTGACACGTGGAAATTAGGGGTGTGACAGGTTGGTATCAGAGCCAACTCTGAGTGAATTAAACACTAGCCTTTTGTGTTTAATCTCAGTTACACAATTGCACATTCCTCGATTCTCGAGTCTAGACAAAGAACCTAGGAATATTCCAAATTTGTTTTATTTTTAACTTTGTCTTATTTATATTATTCTTGTTGTATTACTTGTTTGTTTTTGACAGGTTGACAAAATGCTGCCACGAATGAGAGGAAGAGGAAGGGGAAAAGGAGCACATGTAGCCCCAAATGACCATGAAGCCGGACCCTCGCACCGGCGAACACCATCTGATCCCAACAACCCGGGTCCTCAGGAGCCATGGAGGACCTACATTGAGCCTGCTAGGCGCTCGGTTTCACTGAGTACCTCCCCATCTATCCCACACTCTTTCGGGCCTCATTTTGAAAATGAGCCCCACAACTCCCACCAGTCCTACATACCTCTTCAAGGACATAACTCACCCTTTGACCACCTATCACCTGTTTTCCAGGGCCAGTTCAACCCTGCTGACTACCTTGGAGTGCAAATGGGTTTTAACCCACTTGGACCCGAAGACCACTTTTCTGGTGGCAACCCGATGGATATAGATGAGGATACCGATCCTTCAATGCCACCATCCGGAACTCCGAATCACCCCATCGAAATCTCAGATGGGTCACCTTTCGTGGGATCACCCTACAATGGTCCCGACAGCTTTGAGGAGAAATTCAGGCAGTATGACTGGGTATTTACTCCCAGTTACCACAACTCTCCCCTGGACCAGCCGCAGCACAACTCTCCCCTGCACCAGCCACAACACAGCTCTCCCCTGCACCAGCCGCAGCAACCACAGCAGCAGCAGAATCCTTCCGAGGATTCCTGACTTGTCGCGGTCACTCCGCCGGCAGCCCCACCTCAGCTTCAGCCTCCCTCGCCCCCGAGGTGAAGGAGAACGACCTTGCGAATATCCGCACGAGGGGGAGTGCGCATCAGCACCCCTCTACTTTCAAGTGGCAGCCGATACTCGCCAGTCCACGAAGAACCAGAGATGGGAGAATCTTCACACCCAGTCTCAGAAGTAGTCTCTGCGCCAGTCGCGCCACAACCACCAATGGGTTTTGGAGACCCAATCCCTGCTTACACTGGCGCAGCGGCATACAATCCCTTCGAGCAGCCGATCCACACAAATTACAACTTTGCAGAGGATCCCTACTAGGTAGCTGCGAACTCTCTCCAGCCAGGAGGTCCCTATGGAGGTCCCTGGACTACGGGACACTCGACCTATGGATACCCATCATATGGGTATCAGCAGCCACAGCCTCCTCAACCTCCGCATTATCAGCAACCACCGCAGACTCCGGTGATGTCACCGCCACAATTTCAAGAAATCCTTCAAGGGATAAATGAAGTGCGACAAGAGGTGCGACATGAGTTGCGGGAAGAACGAAGGCACAACCGGGGGATGTTCAAGAAAATGGTGGATTTGATCAAGGGAAAAAGCAAGAAGGATCACTAAATCCTTTGTTTGTTTATCTATTTTAGTTGTAATCATGTCCCTGCGAGGACATTTATTTCTGTACTCTGCCCCTGCGTGGGCATATTTTCCTTTCCTCTTCTGCCCCTGCGTGGGCATGTCTTTCTATTTAACCCCTGCGTGGGTTTGTTTGTTAGTTTGGCCCCTGCGTGGGCATGTTATTTGTGTAAAAGTCCCGTTTAGGGCAAACTCGTACTAGTTTAATTTTTAAATTGGAATGGTTAATTTAAGTTTTTCATTTTTAAATTATATGCATAAATGAAAAATAACATTTATTATTTTGATTTACCATTTTAATGAAATAATAAGAATCTTAAAAAGGTAAAACCTAGCTTGAATGTCATATTAAAGACCTGGCCAATATGGAAGAACCTGTTTAAAAAGATTCAAATCTCTGTTAACATCTGCAAACATGTTAACATTCTTGGCTAGTGTGATCCGCAAAATCACACATGTCACCCTTTTAATAAATTGTCCAAATTTATTTTTATATTTTATATATACCTGATTGTGACATAATGCCTACGGGCTATAACTAATGTCATATAAAACAAAAGGCAGCCGTAGTTTATAGACTCCCTGCCAATAAAGGGATTGATTGTTATTTTATTTAAACTTTAATCCTATAAGATCTAAATTTATAATTTAGAAATTTGTCTACGTGACTAGGCCTATGTGCTATTATTAATTTATGGTTTTGGGATATGATAAAGATCCTGAATAAGCATATATTTAATAAATTAACTAAAATGGCTATCAAAACCATGGTTAATAAATCGTCAAGAACGATAATACTGTTTAGGATTCTAAATAGACCTTGTCCTTACTTCTTTATGTAGAAATTAAAACTACATGGCCAAGTCAGAAGAAATAAACAGTCATCCAGTGGAAAACCCTGATAACACTAAAATACTTGTAACCGGTGCGGAGCTACAAGCATTAGTAGAAAATGCTGTTACCAGAGCCATTGAAAGGCAATATAGCGAATCAAGCGGGACCCGAAGTAGGACCCGATCCGCACCACATTCCAAGCCAAAAGTTCACTCGGAGGCTCATAGCAAACCGCCCTCTAAGAAAGATGTACCTAAGAAAGATGAGCTCAAGAAGGATGATGATCATCATCACTCCTCGAACCAACACAGCGTCCCGTCAAGAAAGGTCGAGCATAAACAGGAACCGCATGGTAAGTCCTGTACATACAAATACTTCGTCTCATGTAAACCCCGGGACTTTACTGGGGAGAAGGGAGCGATTGACTGCATGACCTGGTTGGACGAAATGGATACGGTTGTGGACATTAGCGGTTGTGCTGAAAGGGATGTAGTGAAATATGTATCCCAATCGTTCAAAGGAGAAGCACTGGCGTGGTGGAAGTCTCTCATACAAGCTGCTGGAAAGATCCCACTCTATAACTTGTCATGGGATCAGTTCGTTGCTCTTATTAAAGAGAATTATTGCCCGCAGCACGAAGTTGAAAGAATCGAATCAGATTTCCTATCATTGGTGATGAAGAATTTAGATTGCTAAGCGTACCTCACCAATTTCAATACCCTATCTAGGCTGGTTCCGTACTTGGTAACCCCAGAACCTAAGAGGATTGCTCGCTTCATCGGGGGTTTAGCCCCTGAAATTAAAGCAAGTGTTAAGGCATCAAGGCCTGCAACCTTCAGATCAGCAGCTGATCTATCTCTATCTCTTACCTTGGACATAGTCAGGTTGAGAGCGCTCAGGAACTCAGAAGAAGGTAAGAGGAAGCGTGAGGACGATACCTCACGAAGATCAGATAAGAAACACCGAGGAAATAACGACCACAAGAAAGGGTCGGGATCTAAGAAGGATGGGCAACAATCGGGGGATAAGCCCAAATGTAAAACTTGTAAGAAGAACCATTTTGGGAGGTGTCGACTTGAGTCGAAATCCTAGTCTCACTCGAGACCCTGTGGGATTTGCAAATCTACGGATCATAAGACTTTGGAGTGTAAGAAGCTGAAAGATGCAACATGTTACGGTTGCAATGAAAAAGGGCACATTAAGTCCAATTGCCCAAAGACCACCAAGAAAACCGAGGATGGGAAAAAGACCAATGCCAGGGTCTTCAAGATGGATGCAAAGGAAGCGGTTCAGGACGACAACGTGATTACAGGTACTTTTCTCGTAAATGATGTTTTTGCTAGAGTATTGTTTGATTCTGGAGCAGATAAGTCTTTTGTGGATAATAAGTTTTGTGAGTTGTTAAAATTGCCTGTAAAAGCCTTAAGTGTGAAGTATGAGGTAGAATTAGCTGATGGAACCATAGAAACCGCCTCAACTGTTTTAGATGGATGTGTTATATCCATTAGGAATCACTCTTTTCCTTTGTCCTTACTTCCCTTTAAGCTAGCCGGTTTTGATATAGTGATAGGCATGGATTGGTTATCGTATAACCAAGCCCAGATTGTGTGCAACAGAAAGCAAGTGGTAGTCAAAACTCCGTCTGGGGAGTCACTTACCATTCAGGGGGATACTCAGCATGGACTGCCCGAGCAAGTGTCCATGCTCAAGGCATCTAGATGCTTGAAGAAGGGTTGTGTCATTTATATGGCACAAGTTACTATTGATGAGCCAAAACCCAAGATTGAAGACATCCCTGTCATTTCGGAATATCCTGAAGTTTTCCCTAAAGAACTACCTGGCTTACCACCAGATAGGCAAGTAGAATTCCGAATTGACATCATCCCTGGTGCTGCACCAGTAGCGAGAGCATCTTATAGGTTAGCACCAATGGAGATGAAGGAGTTAAGGACGCAATTAGATGATCTGCTAGCCAAAGGTTTCATTAGACCTAGTTCGTCTCCTTGGGGAGCGCCAATCTTGTTTGTCAAGAAGAAGGATGGATCGATGCGTCTGTGCATCGATTACCGTGAGCTTAATAAGGTCACCATCAAGAATAGGTACCCTTTGCCCAGGATCGACGATCTGTTCGATCAATTACAAGGGGTAAGCTACTTCTCTAAGATCGATTTGAGGTCAGGCTATCATCAGCTGAAGGTTAAAGATGAAGATGTACACAAGACTGCATTTAGGACTCGTTATGGTCATTACGAGTTTCTAGTGATGCCGTTTGGGCTCACTAATGCACCGGCCGCATTCATGGATCTCATGAATCGCGTCTGCAAGCCTTACTTAGACAAATTTGTCATCGTCTTCATTGACGACATTCTCATTTACTCCAAGAGCCAAGCTGACCACGAGAAACACCTTCGTTGTATTCTTAAACTTCTACATCATGAGAAACTCTACGCCAAATTTTCGAAGTGCGAATTTTGGCTTCGAGAAGTCCAATTCCTTGGACATGTGGTAAGTGAGCGTAGTATCCAAGTGGATCCCGCTAAGGTAGAAGCAGTTATGAATTGGCAAGAGCCTACTGAGATTCGCAGTTTTCTGGGTTTAGCAGGATACTATAGGCGATTTATCGAAAACTTCTCAAGGATTGCTGCGCCCCTAACTTCGTTGACACGTAAGAAGGTTAAGTTCGATTGGGGCCCTAAGCAGCAGGAATCCTTTGACATGCTTAAGAAAAAGTTGAGCAATGCACCAGTGTTAACATTACCGGATGGAATTGAAGAATTCATAGTGTATTGTGATGCATCACACACTGGTATGGGATGTGTACTCATGCAGAAGGGCAAAGTTATTGCCTACGCTTCACGACAGCTAAAGGTGCACGAGAAGAACTACACCACCCATGACTTAGAGCTGGGTGCCGTTGTATTTGTATTAAAACTTTGGAGACACTACTTGTATGGAACCAAGTGTGTGATCTATTCAGATCACAAGAGCCTTCAACACTTGTTCAATCAGAAGGACTTGAACATGAGACAGTGACGCTGGATGGAAACTTTAAATGATTACGATTGTGAGATAAGATACCATCCAGGCAAGGCAAATGTAGTTGCTGAAGCCTTAAGCAGAAAAGAGAGAGTGAAGCCGATAAGAATCAATGCCAAGCGCATTGAAATAAGGAATAGTTTGAACGAAAGGGTGTTAGCTGCACAAAAGGAAGCTGTGCTGGAAGCTAACTATCCTGAAGAAAAACTAGGAGTAACTGAGGAGCAGTTATCCTATGACAAGGACGGAATGCTAAGATTGAACGGACGAATATGGGTTCCAGTTTATGGAGGACTTCGAGATGTTATCCTCCAGGAAGCCCACAGTTCCAAATATTCCGTTCATCCTGGAGCTGATAAGATGTACCAGGATCTAAAGGCAAACTACTGGTGGATAGGCTTGAAAAAGTCTGTAGCTGCTTATGTAGCTAAATGTTTGACTTGTGCGCAAGTCAAGGCTGAGCACCAGAAGCCGTCAGGTTTGTTACAACAGCCTGAACTTCCCACATGGAAGTGGGAGATGGTGACAATGGATTTCATCACCAAATTGCCAAAGACGAGAAAGGGAAACGATACTATATGGGTCATAGTAGATAGGCTGACCAAGTCAGCACATTTTCTACCCATTAAGGAAACTCACAGCTCTGACATGTTAGCTCAGTTGTACGTAGATAAGATTGTAGCTCCGCATGGTGTACCAGTGTCAATTATCTCTGACAGAGATATGAGATACACCTCTCATTTCTGGAAAAGTTTCCAACAGTCTTTGGGCACGCGCCTAAACTTTAGTACGGCTTACCATCCACAGACGGACGGACAGAGTGAGCGTACCATCCAAACGCTGGAAGACATGCTTCGAGCATGTGTGATTGATTTAGGTGGCAGTTGGGATAACCACCTACCATTGATCGAGTTCTCCTATAACAATAGCTACCATACAAGTATTAAGGCTGCGCCTTTTGAGGCATTATATGGTAGAAAATGCAGAACACCCATCTGTTGGGCAGAAGTAGGAGAAGTTCAATTATCAGGACCTGATTTGGTTTTTGAAACGACGGACAAGATTGTCCAGATTCGCGATCGCTTGAAAGCCGCCAGAGATAGGCAGAAAAGCTACGCTGATCCAAAGCGTAAATCTTTTCACTTCGAAGTAGGTGACAAAGTATTGCTTAAAGTATCACCCTGGAAGGGAGTGATGCGATTTGGTAAGAAAGGCAAGCTAAGCCCGAGATACATAGGACCTTTCGAGGTTATCGAACGTGTCGGGTCAGTTGCTTATAAGTTAAACTTGCCTGAAGAGCTCAGTGCTATCCACAATGTTTTTCACATCTGTAATCTGAAGAAGTGTTTCGCTGATGAATCACTGGTCATACCACATACGGATGTACATATAGATGAAAGCTTGAAATTTGTGGAGAAACCATTATCGATTGAGGATCGACAGGTAAAGAAGCTTCGAAGGAAGCATGTGCCTATTGTAAAGGTCAAATGGGATGCCCGTAGAGGTCCCGAATACACATGGGAGGTAGAATCCACGATGAAAGAAAAATACCCTCATCTGTTTCAGTAAATCTCGAGGTCGAGATTTCTTTTAAGGGGGTGAGGATGTAACACCTCGAAAAATTACGTCCAATAATGTATTGACACGTGTCATAAGCTTTGAATATGTGAAAAAGCACTTTAGAGGGACTAAAGTTGACAAACAGTGAAACTATGTGAATATAAGGGTTCAAAGTGTCAACAATGGATAAATAGGCCCTACAATAACCCTACATGGTGTTTATAATCTTAAACGATTAAATCATGGATCATACAAAGCGGAAAAATGAAAGAAAGTGAGGAATTACAAACTACAGGGGAAAAATGTGTCAACATGTTGAAAGTATTCCTCTGAGTGACCTTTTAGCAAACCCGAAGCTTTGTAATGATAAAATATACTCACTAGAATATGTGATAAAAATTTCATAAAGTTTCGTTATCGTATGAGAAAGTTATGATCAAAACCGTGCACGAAGGGTTAAATGCGTTAACGTTGAAATTCGTGACTTTTCGGGTAAGCACAAAGTTAACCAAGGACCTAGCCAAGTTTGTAGATGTCCTAAGGCCCTTAAAAATCAGGTTTGAGGGTCAAGAGTGCAAGAAAAATAAGCAAAACCACGTAACAAAGGACCAGGGACTGAATTGTAAAACATGAAAACTTGTTAACCTGATGAACACTTGTACGCGGCCCGCGAGGGGGTCTTCGCGGCCCGCCTACGACCTGCCAGTGACAAAAAACGACTAGCTGCCAGTTATCAGGTCTGAATCGATGCTAAACAGCTATTATATGATACCAGAGGCTCACCAATGGTTTTACATGCATAGAGGGGCACCTGGACAGATCTTATAACACCTGTAGACTCTTGTGGCATCATCCTAGAAGATCAAAGTTGATATAAATGGGACTTGAAGTGTAGCAACATTGTTCATTCACTTGCAAACATTCACAAGTCCACTTTTGGAGCTCCTCTGATCAACCTCAGGCTTTCTAGTGATCTCTAATCGTAATTAGGACTCTTGTAAGTGTTCATAACCCTTTCTATTTCGTTTTAGCTTAGTTAATTAGCTATTAGTCAAACCGTCGTAATTTAAATTTGACTTTGCGATTAAATGAATTCCGCTCAGTCATTTCTCGAATTGAAAGTACCTATAAGTAGGTATTTATGCGAGTAACAAACCCTTAAAAGGGTACTTTCAGATTCCCACTCTAACTATGTTAATTGTCGAGTCAAAGCTTACTTTAAAAAGTCAACAGAATGTGTATTTTCAAATTTAAGCATAATTAGCAATGTAGGGTACATGCAACCTGTTTGATCATTAAAATAACATGGTAACTAATGTAAGAACATGTCCCAACACGTTCAACTCGACAATTTTCAGTTTAAACCCGGATCGGAACCGAAAGTCGCATAATTTGACTTCTGCTTTGACTTTCAGTTCTGACCCGTTCATGCATGTTTAAGATCTGCCTTAGAGCTTATTTTGGACCTGGTTTTATATAAGTATAACTCTCTGAGATTATGCAACTTGGTTCAATACTTATCCGATTCATATGCATGTTTCCGATTAATGCTTAAATGTTGACTATTATGCCCTTTTGACTATAAAATGAGATTTTTGAAAAAGTAAAAGAGTAGAAACCTTAGTTACTGATTTATAAATTTGCACCAAAAATTTGACATCAGTTTGAGGTCTAGATTAGGAGTTATGCTCATTAGCGTAATTTGAAAGCTTTATGTTAATTAAATGGCGTAATTAGCGTATAGCCTATTTAAACCCACTTTTTGATATCAAACTTTTTACCCACTGATGTAATATAATATTTTTGGATTTTTTAAGATTTTTATTTAATTTTTGGCTGAGCATAACATAGGTCTCTAAGTTTAATTCGGTTAATACCGATTTTGCCCTTTTTAGCCATAAAATGAGTTTTACAAATCCTTTTGACCCCAAACCTTTTTCTACTGATTTTATTTGTTAAATAAAATATTTTGAGCCTTCTGGAATTATAAAATATCAGCTTTCCTTTAAAAACCCGGAAATGGCTCCAAATCGCCTTTTTAAGCGTTTTTAACGCATAGTATGATCTAAAACCATATTAAATATATAAGATTGATACCTACTGATATTTTTAGTATATTTTTATATAATAACAGTAAGTAAAAGTTTATAAACTCAGGTTTCCAGTTTTGACCTTTTAAGCCTAAGTGAAATTACCAAAATACCCCTAAGGTGCATAGTTTGGTTTTAAATGATAAATTTCACATATAGGTCATACCCTACTGTTATAACTTATTAAACTAAGTATATTTGCTGTATAAATCAGACCTGTAACTCAGATTACTAATTAAACTCTTTTATAATCTTTTAAATGACCAAAATGTCCTTATGAGGCATAAATTGTGTTTAAATCCGTTTTGGGCATAATAGAAGATACCTTACTGATATCACAACATGTTTAAGGCATATTAACTCAGGGAACTTACATATGACTCTTATGGTTACCCGTGACGCCCTTTTCGCGCTCGGTTCGGTTTATGTAACTAGTTTGCATAAATTGACCGAAACGGGTCAAACCTTATCATCTTTGTCTCAAAATCCAGAATGTATTTGGTATACCCATATTATACAAGTATTCAACTTGTCGGGTCTAAATCACATTCTATCCGGTCTTCGCTTAATCGTGCGTTGAACCGTATCGTCCTTAAAAGCTAACCGGTCTAAGCTTAGGCTTAAATAAAGACCCGTTAGAAATCTAATAGGTTATTATAAACCTCTGTTCCAGAATAGAAGAACCAGTAAAAGCTACCTTCACTCGCTAATTGTGATTTATACTTACAAAGGTAAATACTTTTAACTTATTTTCCCTATACGGGCTTGGGGTACGGTATATAAAATACCGCTTGGTCCGGCATTGAATCTTTAATCGAATAGAGGTTAAATTATTGATATGCTATGTTTTGAATGTGTTTTGCTTGCTTAAAGCCTTTGGGGGGTTAATGACCATGTCCCGGATATCCTTGGCATCATCTTACGAGATGGCCACGACCTGAGCACGGGGTGTAGGCGTACACCTTTCAGTGCATAACTCAATAATGTGGTGTGTCTATTAATCTTTAACCCGGTCTACGGATCGGGCTACTGAATGCATAAGTAACATGTAATTCCCTTACAAGAGTATATTCACATAATTATCCCAAGTTATAAAATGTTTTGTGCCACGAGCATTCAAATCAATTTTCAACCCTTTTCAAAATGAGTCAGTTAAATTGTATTTACCAGTGTAAACTGACGTATTTTCCAAAAGGTTAAGTGCAGGTACTACTCGTACTAGGCTGGCTGTCTTCTAGCGTCCGCAATAAGTCTCGCAAGCTTGGATGTCAATAAAACTGTTGAACAGTATCTTCTTTTATTTTGATCCGCCTGTGGATCCGTTTCAACTATTCGTGATATTTAATATTACATTTTATTAAAGTTGAAATGAATCTATCTTTGCTTCCGCTGTGCATTTATGTATTGTGTTGTTTGTCTATGATGATATCAACTACGTCACTATACTCCCCACCGGGCCCACCGGTGACACGTGGAAATTAGGGGTGTGACATACACTATCACTGCACTCAAATTTTCAACTATGAAAGAGTAACTAAGTCAAGATTAGGTATGAAAACCGCAAACTCTCGACTGAAGTTGCTAATCAACCCGCATTTTTATTTACAAACGGGGAGAATTATGCCAAATCAGGAGTGAAATCCGTATTTTGATGAATAATCTCCTCTATTTTATTAAAACAGGGACGAAGTTGTTAAGATAGGTGTGAAACCCTAACCTTGACGACTTGTTCCGCCCATTTTACAAAACTCTCACCAAAGTCTCGACAGACTCCATTGACCTAAAGTCACGATACGACTAACGGAATGCGTGCCCAACGCCCAAGAATCGAGGCAAAGGCACTGCCCTGAAGGTCAGATGTGCACAACAAGTCCTTGCGAATAGTCGAACCACTTTGGGTAGTTAATGTCTAATAGCCGCAGACGATCCATTCCTCGATTTTTATATGTTTCGATTCTGAGCCCGCAACTGCTGACTCCGATGATTCGTTGATTTTGTGTGTTTATACGTGAATTTACCTGTTTATGTGTTTAAATTTTGGGAAACTTGCTCAATTTTGCTTCCACTTCGATCGACATACACGACTCGCACTGCATTTCAATCGCAAAACGCCAACAAGACGCTAGATTGTGGACGATCTTAGGATATGATATACGCTAATACTACACTACTCGACATTCTAAAACACGAACGCTATTCTCGAACAATCGCAGATTTTGAATAATAGGTTTCTGTTTTCTAACTGCCTCTAGTGATTAAATATGTATGTGCTTCTGTGCTTTACGTGCTTAGGTGTTATGTGATTTTGTGCTCTACGTGATTATGTGTTTACATGAATATGCGTGTTCCTGAGCTTTAGTAAGTAGTAGACGTGTGGGGTGAGATTCGAATACAATGTGTTGAGTCCTGTGACGATGTCTGTTGCAGAAAATGTCATCTGGATCCCGTCATCCCTTACTTTCTCGACAAGAAAAGAGAGACAAACTCCTTGCTGCCATCATCGCTAAAAGTGTAGCAAAGGCCGTGAGTGATGTTTACGAGAATGTCAGTAAATCATCTGAGGAATCAAGGACCGAAACTCCTAAAGCTACCACCAAGGCCTTCAAATTCAAGCAATTCAAGTCGTGTGGGCCGAAAGAATTCACTGGCGAGGGAGGTCCTGCTGCACTATTCCAATGGTTTGATTCCATTGAGGTCACTCTACGACAGAGTGGTTGCCCCGATGACCTCCGAACTCTGAATGCTACCGGCGTTTTCCAGTCCCGTGCATTAGACTAGTGGACGGCCGAGGGGAACAAGCGAGGGAACGATGCAGCTTACGGTCTGTCGCGGGACGAACTCAAGGAGGTCATGCTGGAAGAATTATGCCCTCCTCATGAACGCCAAAAGTTGGAAGATGAATTCTGGCACATACAGCAGAAGGAAGGTGACAACGCTGCTCTCACTGCTCGCTTCAAGCAGCTCAGCGTCATTGATGTATTGCAAAATACATACTTATATCGTGTATAGTTTGTACGTTCTTTCGTTATTTATAGTTTAGTTTAGTTTAGAATTGCGTACTATTGATCTATCTTGCGTTTTCCAGGTCTAGATACACAGAAATGCTGAAAATGGAGCAAAACCGAGCCAAAAGTGTTGAACGTCAAGTCCTGGAATCATTTTAATCAAGTGTTAGAATTATTTTAGAGATTTTGGGAGCTGAAGCTGAATTTTAAACGCAACATTCTGTTTAAAAATAGGCACTCGCGTAGCGCTAGGATTAGAAGGTATGTCAGTCGCGCTACGCTACCCTTTAACATGAAATTGCTGATTTTGGTGACGCTCGCGTAGCGCGAGGCTGAAGTGGAGACCCGTCGCGCTACGCGACGGGTAGGCAGATCGCGAATTAGTTGTTTAGCAGCTAGGGTTTGTTATAAAATCAATTTTTAATGATCATAAAGGGAGGTTACGAACGAACACAACCCTAAGGACGTCTGGAGCTGTTTTCATACATTACGAAGATCTTTTGCTTGCGGGAATCATACGGTTGAAGCTAGGAAGCGTGGGAGTGAAGATTGTTCGGGTTTTATCTCCCGGTTTTCTTTAATTTCGTGTTTTCAATCTTTTGCCATGAATTCTTGTTTTGAATTTGATTTGTTTTTGTTAGACAACATGTTTCTTGGCTAAACCCTAGATACTACCTAGACGAGATGAATGTTTGATTAAAGTTTGGATTTTTAATGGTTTTTATTGTTTGTGTATGGATTGATTCTTGAAAGTAAAGTGTTTTAGGATTTCTGATTTGGTGCACATGCATGCTTGACAATTGTTTTACTACTGTTTATTGCTTTGCTTGAATCTTGGTGACGGTCTTTATCACGGAATAGAATCGGGCTAGGGTTTTAGGTTTAGGTGAGTGTCTATATCACATAATAAACCTTTGATCCTTTAGGGTGAAAATTGCATAAGTAACCTTAGAAGTAACATTCGGTAATTTAATAAAATCAAGTGTTCTGCTTAACTTGTCGCTGAGAGGCTCGAGTTAGTTATTAGGTCGCTGTGCAATATATATCTAAGATAGGTTTTGAGAGAAGTCGATCTTAGTTCTCTAATTGCATCCGTGTCTAGTAAACCAAGTTAGAACCTAGAATTGCCTTAGATTATCGCGCTGAGAGGTAGATAGTCATATTAGGGCACTTTTAGAATCGTTAGAGGACTGAGAGGAAATCTAACAGTCGGTGTTCACAACAGCCTTGTAGGGTTTCCTAGGTTTCTTCCTGAGAAGGGTCGGGAAGTCTTAGCATTGAAATACCTTAAGGTTTAGTATCTTACGATCCCGGCTCCATACAACTTTAATACCATTAGAAATCCATTCCCATTCAAACTGGATTCGAGTCTAGGTAGTCGTTAATCTCATCTGAATACAAACCTCAGTTTTCGTTCGTGTTTTAGTCTAAGTCTAGTTAATTAATTAGTTAATATAGATTTCCTAGATTTTCAGTAACCCCCCCCCCCAAAACAAATAAACAAGTTTAAGTCGCGTCAGTCAGTGTCTATTAGAGTCTAGTTTACGTAATACATAGAGTCTTTGGGTTCGATACTCGGACTTGCTTAGGCTATACTACATTGATCGGTACACTTGCCGATTGTGTGGTTTAGGTTTAGAGGTCTTAGTTATAAATTTAAAGCTTTCGTGTCTACTTTAGAGAGTCTAATTCAGTTAGTTTTTATAGTCTGTTTAGCACACATCAAGTTTTTGGCGCCGTTGCCGGGGACTCTTGGCAATTGCGTTTATTAGCTTTGATAGATCTAATTGACAAATACGTGCTACGTGTTTTTTTGTTTTGTTGAGTCTTTGTCTTTTCTTGTGTCTCGGTAACTAGTGTTTGCTTTTCTTGTGTTCAGGTTTTTGCTAGCAGTGGATGCCACATCTGCGCTCGCACGGACCGCCACCACCAGTTAAGCAATCATCATCCCAATTGGGCAAAGGCCCACAGGTTACTTCTACATCCTCTTTTCGTTTTCCCCATTTCGATTCCACCCCGTTACCCACCCCACCTCCTACACCACCACCTTCACCAAACCATTCACCTAAGGTTTCTCAACCCAATAGTCCTACTTCTAGTACCTCTAGTCATCTAGAAAACTTAGAACACATGGCTAACCCTAGGCAAACCGTCCATCAGCAGGCCACTCAGAATTTCACCGGCCTTGCTTCACCCATCACCGTTCCACCCATAGTTAGTGAAAATTCATGGCAGATTCCATCTTATGCCATGCAGGCCATCACCAATAGTATCCAATTCCATGGCCGAGACGATGAGGATGCCCCGGCCCACATTAACCGTTTCTCTAGGATGCTAGCTACCTTTAGCCTTAGCGGTGCACCCAACGATGCTACATACCTACAGCTTTTCCCATTTTCTTTAGCCGGCCGTGCGGCTACTTGGTTGGACTCACAACCAATCGGTACTTTTACCACCTGGGCGGGGCTTCGTCAAGCCTTTCTGAATAAGTACTTCCCGCCCGCTAAAGCTTCACGGCTCAGAGACGAGATTCACTCCTTCCGCATGGGGCCCGACGAGCCTTACTACCTTGCTTGGGAAAGGTTTCAAACCCTTTGTGCTCGTTGCTCCCAGCACGGTCTTTCCGATTGGGCCTTATGTGAGAAATTTTATAATGGTCTTACCCAGGAGACTAGAGATAGGTTTGATACAAATGCGGGGGGGCATATGATGGGTATACTTACAGTTCCTGAGTGTCTAGAGCGTTTTGAGGCATTTGCTCAGTCTCAATCCCAATCACGATCCGATCAGAGGTATCAAAGTGGTAATTCCAATACCACTACTAGTGCACCCGCCCATGGGGTGAACCATGTCACTATGGACCCTAGTTTGGCCTCTGTTTTGGAAAATATGGATAGGCAACTTAAGGGGATTAGAGCTAAAATTGATAAGTGTGAGTTTTGTCGAGGTGGTCACGATACGAGTGCATGTCCTGTACTAGCTGGTGAGGAGCAATGTGATTATTTAGGAGGAGGGTTTGGTAGAGGTCAGTCTAGCGGTTTTGGGGGTAATAATCTTGGTTCAGGTTGGAGAAATAATAATAATAACTTTACTAATAATAACAATTTTCGCTCAAGTGGACCTCCTGGTTTTCAAATAGCTCAAAATCCGAATAGAGGTCTAGGTTCACTTTTTAGTGGGAGTTCGAATGGGCAGGTTAAGGATGGGGGGTCAAGTAGTCAGGTTCAAATAGGTCAAGGTCCAAGTTTCGATTTAGGGGGTAGCATGGAAAGAATGGAGGCTATGATGAGCCAGCTAGTTGCTAGGGATCAAAGCACCCAAAAGAAACTTAGTGAACATGATCTCATGCTTAGGAATCAACAAGCTGCGGTCCAGGACCTTTCTAGGGTTGTAGGTGATATTGCTAAGAAGTTAGAGGAGAGATTACCCGGTAAATTTGCGGGTAACACCCAACAAAACCCTAATGCCCAAGTAAATGCCATTACTACTCGTAGTGGTAAGACCGTAGGAGACCCGAGAGTTGTAGAGGAAAGAGAGGTTGATGAGGATGGTGATGTGATAGATGAAGTGATAGAGATGGAGGTTCCCGGCAAAGTGCAGAAGAGGCTAAGCCCAGCAAGTACCGCACAGTCCGGTGAGTCTCAGGGTGAGAAGAGAGTTGAGAAAGAGCCCGTAGTTGTTAGGCCGTCACCCTATGTGAATCATGCGTATGCTCCGTTTCCTTCACGTCTTAGGAATCAAAAATATTCGAAGGAATACGGACAATTTTTAGATATCTTCAAGCAATTGAAGATTAATCTTCCGTTTGTAGAGGCACTCCAGTCCATGCCAAAATATGCAAAATTCTTAAAGGACCTTCTTAGGAATAAGGAGAAATTAGGTGAGTTGTCGAATGTCCCGTTGCATGGAGGGTGTTCGGCCATTGTCTCAAATAAGCTTCCCGAAAAGCTTACCGATCCGGGTATTTTCACTATTCCGTGTCTATTCGGTAGTAATACCAACACTCGAGCGTTAGCCGACTTAGGAGCTAGTATCAATTTGATGCCCTTTTCTCTTTATGAGAAGCTAGACCTAGGAGAGCTTGCACCTACCCGAATGACACTATCTTTAGCCGATCGGTCTGTTAAGTACCCTAGGGGTATAGTTGAGAATTTGCTTGTTAAGGTAGATAAGTTTGTTTTCCCGGCCGATTTCGTCATTCTTGACATGGAAGCCGATGAAAACGTACCGCTAATTTTAGGCCGCCCATTCTTAAACACTGCTAAAGCCCTAATAGATGTCTCTTTAGGCACTATCACACTTAGAGCGGGCGAGGAAGCGGTAGTGTTTAACGTTATGAATTCGAGAGGGTCAAGTGATAAAGTGGAGGCGATTTCGTTAGTGGGGGAGTGTAAGAATGACGAGAGAGAAGAGGAGAAGGAGGTGAGTGATGCGAGTTTAGAGAAGGTGCTAGGATTTAAGTGTGGGGAGCCACCGGATAGGAAATTAGAAGAATTAGAGGAGAGAGTGGTATGTTTAGAATCTAAGATAGAGACACTGAGCAAAGCTCAGTGTGGGGATAGAGCTCGATTTGGAGAATTTAGATTCAAAACGCTAGATGAGGAGTTGAGAGATTGTGAGAGAGATAAGAGTGCTTGGGGTGATTTGGGCAATATTAGGTATACTGGTGCTGTGGCCCGTGAGTTTGTTTGTGGAGGTGAGCTGCGCTTACATGATCCTCCGTAAGTTTGTGAGAAGTTGATATTAATTTGTAGAGTTTGTATTTTTGAGTCTTTTATTTTGTACTTTGAGTCTAAATTATTAGTTTTGAGTCGTTTTTAGAGTAGGTACTGCGTTGGGTTTTGTTTTGTTTTGATTATGCAGGTTTGGATTGTACCACCCGTACTCAATTGCCATTCGGGTGATTTCGGACTTGCTATATTGATAATCCCAAGCAGACTAGTTAACGATCGCGAATGAAATGCTATACGATCGTTCGGGGGATTCAAGATTCGTACGGCTGGCACTGACTTTTGTCCTAACCAGCTAAGTCGTTTCCCTTTTTGTTGTTGTTGTATATTTTATTTATTTTCGTTTGCAGTTTCTTTTCGTAGGTAGTTGTTGTGTCGTATTTTCGTTCTTGCATTAGGGACAATGCAATCTCTAAGTGTGGGGATGGGATACTTGTAAATATTTGAGTCATAAAAAGTTGAAAAACACAAAAAAATTTGAAAATTTGAAAAAAAAAATTGAAAAAATTAGAAAATGTCTTTCGAATAAAAAAGAAGTTTGCAATTAAACGGAAAATGATAGAAAAGGTGATTTGTTGCTTGGTTTGAATAATAATAATATGAGATTATAATAAATCGAGCTTGCGTCTAGTTTGGGATATGTGGATAGGCCCGGGTTTGGTTTTAAGTCCCTTTGATCTAATATACCTTAAATTGTCGGTCCGCTAGTGGGTTTTCACCTGGGAAATATGGGAAATCAAAACTGTCGATAATAGTATAAGGGGCACCGTTATAAGTTAAAACCGTTAGAGTTTGTGATCATGCGAAAAAAAAATAGAATAAAAGTGAGCTAGAAACTAAATGAAAGTAACACAGGCCTACGTATTCCGAGTTGGGGATAGCGACTCTACAGCCGGTTTGCCTCTGGGATGTGTGAAATCGATTTGCCGAATAAAAGTACCGAAACCTATGTAATCTGTGATTGGGGATAGCGACTCTACAGTCGGAATACCGCTGGGTTAGGGAAAGCATCGTCTAGTCTCACGAATTCGAATGAAAAAAAAAACAAAAAGCGAAAAAGCAAGAAAAAAAAAATGGAAAAGAAAAAATTGGTTGTTTACTCTCTTGGTTTTGATATAAAACGGTTAGGAATTGATCCAGTGATCATTCTTTTAGTCCTATAAGCTTGAGGTGGGAGTAGATGGACCGTAAATTCTAGTGTGAGACCCTAGGTGGATTGACCGCACTTAAATTAAAATCACATGATAAGGGCTTAGTATTAGATTCGGGTTTAAGAGGATCAGTATATTCGCAATCGCAGCTAACGCAAGTCTTGGTTTTAACAAGATATAAATAAATTTTTGATCCAAGTAATAAGTTGTCTCTGATTCCGTTGCACAATTCTTTTTCGGGGACGAAAAAAGTGTAAGTGTGGGGATGTTTGATGTATTGCAAAATACATACTTATATCGTGTATAGTTTGTACGTTCTTTCGTTATTTATAGTTTAGTTTAGTTTAGAATTGCGTACTATTGATCTATCTTGCGTTTTCCAGGTCTAGATACACAGAAATGCTGAAAATGGAGCAAAACCGAGCCAAAAGTGTTGAACGTCAAGTCCTGGAATCATTTTAATCAAGTGTTAGAATTATTTTAGAGATTTTGGGAGCTGAAGCTGAATTTTAAACGCAACATTCTGTTTAAAAATAGGCACTCGCGTAGCGCTAGGATTAGAAGGTATGTCAGTCGCGCTACGCTACCCTTTAACATGAAATTGCTGATTTTGGTGACGCTCGCGTAGCGCGAGGCTGAAGTGGAGACCCGTCGCGCTACGCGACGGGTAGGCAGATCGCGAATTAGTTGTTTAGCAGCTAGGGTTTGTTATAAAATCAATTTTTAATGATCATAAAGGGAGGTTACGAACGAACACAACCCTAAGGACGTCTGGAGCTGTTTTCATACATTACGAAGATCTTTTGCTTGCGGGAATCATACGGTTGAAGCTAGGAAGCGTGGGAGTGAAGATTGTTCGGGTTTTATCTCCCGGTTTTCTTTAATTTCGTGTTTTCAATCTTTTGCCATGAATTCTTGTTTTGAATTTGATTTGTTTTTGTTAGACAACATGTTTCTTGGCTAAACCCTAGATACTACCTAGACGAGATGAATGTTTGATTAAAGTTTGGATTTTTAATGGTTTTTATTGTTTGTGTATGGATTGATTCTTGAAAGTAAAGTGTTTTAGGATTTCTGATTTGGTGCACATGCATGCTTGACAATTGTTTTACTACTGTTTATTGCTTCGCTTGAATCTTGGTGACGGTCTTTATCACGGAATAGAATCGGGCTAGGGTTTTAGGTTTAGGTGAGTGTCTATATCACATAATAAACCTTTGATCCTTTAGGGTGAAAATTGCATAAGTAACCTTAGAAGTAACATTCGGTAATTTAATAAAATCAAGTGTTCTGCTTAACTTGTCGCTGAGAGGCTCGAGTTAGTTATTAGGTCGCTGTGCAATATATATCTAAGATAGGTTTTGAGAGAAGTCGATCTTAGTTCTCTAATTGCATCCGTGTCTAGTAAACCAAGTTAGAACCTAGAATTGCCTTAGATTATCGCGCTGAGAGGTAGATAGTCATATTAGGGCACTTTTAGAATCGTTAGAGGACTGAGAGGAAATCTAACAGTCGGTGTTCACAACAGCCTTGTAGGGTTTCCTAGGTTTCTTCCTGAGAAGGGTCGGGAAGTCTTAGCATTGAAATACCTTAAGGTTTAGTATCTTACGATCCCGGCTCCATACAACTTTAATACCATTAGAAATCCATTCCCATTCAAACTGGATTCGAGTCTAGGTAGTCGTTAATCTCATCTGAATACAAACCTCAGTTTTCGTTCGTGTTTTAGTCTAAGTCTAGTTAATTAATTAGTTAATATAGATTTCCTAGATTTTCAGTAACCCCCCCCCCCCCAAAACAAATAAACAAGTTTAAGTCGCGTCAGTCAGTGTCTATTAGAGTCTAGTTTACGTAATACATAGAGTCTTTGGGTTCGATACTCGGACTTGCTTAGGCTATACTACATTGATCGGTACACTTGCCGATTGTGTGGTTTAGGTTTAGAGGTCTTAGTTATAAATTTAAAGCTTTCGTGTCTACTTTAGAGAGTCTAATTCAGTTAGTTTTTATAGTCTGTTTAGCACACATCAGTCATCTGTCCTGATCAAGTCAAGACCCCGGAGATCACAATCAAGAAGTATATCCGAGCTTTGCCCGACTGCGTTGCAGATTTCGTGCAAGCGGCTAAGACTACGACGATCGAAGAAACTTATCTACTGGCTGCTGAAATCAACGACAAGCGGGTCAAGGCCGGTGTCTGGGATAAAACTTCAAAGCACCTGCATCAAGCTACCACTGCCGCACCAACTGCTGAAACCACCACCTCATCGAGCAACAAGAGGAAGAATAAGAGAAAGAACAGCTCCAGCAACAAGAACTGTGCGATCACTGTTGCACCGATTCAAGCTGTACCAGCCCAACAGCGTCAAGTAGCGGCGCCTGTGGCGAATGCACCGCCTGCAAAGCGTGCATACACTGGGCCACACCCGCTTTGCCCTACTTGTAGCTACCACCACCCGACTACCATTGCTTGCCGTTTCTGTGCTCATTGCAATATGTACGGCCATTTCACTACCAACTGCTGTGCTCGATAAGCTCCTGCCCATCAAGCTCTGCTCACCGCCCCTCAGGGTCAACAAGCTCCTCCGGCACCCGCGGTCAACGCCAGAGTCTGCTTCGCATGTGGCTATCCTAACCATTTCACCAACATGTGCCCAAACAGGGTGGTGAAACAAGAGCCCCAGCAGCAGCAACAACACCAGCAACACCAGCAGCAGCAGCACGCGCACGAACTTTCAACATCAACGTGCTTCAAGCCCAAGCCGACAACAACGTGGTCAATGGTACGTTCCTTGTGAATGGTATTTATGCTTCATGTTTGTTTGATACTGGAGCCGATAATTGCTTTGTGTCGTTCGAATTCGAGAAACTCCTTAGTCGTAAGCGCTCTCATCTCTCCTCAACGTTCAAAGTTGAAGTCGCTACGGGAACAACTGTCGCTGTTAATTCTATACTTCGTGATTGTACTCTCGAGCTCAACAATCACATCTTTCCAATTGACCTTATTCCGATGCAACTCGGAAGTTTCGATATCATAATAGGCATGGACTTTCTTCGTGAGAACCATGCTGAAGTGGTGTGCTTCGACAAGATAATTTGATTCTCGCTCGCGAATGGTGATTTATTGTGTGTCTACGGTGAAACTACTTCGAAAGGTCTCAAGCTCATGTCTTGTGTCCAAGCTAGCAAGTATCTCCGCAAGGAATACAGAGCTTTCTTGGCTAACATTGTAGTAGCGGAGAAGGAAAAGAAAGAGAAGAAGGAAGTGAAGGACATTCTTGTGGTTCGAGAATTCCCTAACGTTTTTCCAGAGGATCTTCCCGGACTACCACCAAACCGTGATATCGACTTTCGTATCGACCTCATTCCTGGAGCCAACCCTATTGCCAAAGCTCCCTACCGACTCGCGCCGTCCGAAATGCGTGAACTCTCAAACCAACTCCAGGAATTACTTGAGAAAGGCTTCATTCACCCGAGCACCTCTCCTTGGGGCGCGCCGGTCCTTTTCGTCAAAAAGAAGGATGGGTCGTTCAGGATGTGCATCGACTATCGGGAATTGAATAAGTTAACTATCAAGAACCGCTATCCTTTACCTCGCATCGATGATTTGTTTGACCAACTGCAAGGTGCTACGTGTTTCTCGAATATCGATCTAAGCTCAGGCTATCACCAACTGCGCATTCAAGAGGATGATATACCCAAAACCGCGTTTCGCACTCGCTACGGCCACTACGAGTCCGTTGTTATGCCTTTTGGTTTAACCAACGCACCCGCGGTTTTCATGGATCTGATAAATCGTGTGTGTAAGCCATATCTGGACCATTTCGTCATCGTGTTTATCGACGATGTCTTGATATATTCCAAGTCGAAAGCCGAACACGCGCAACATCTATGTTTGGTTCTCGAGCTACTCCAGGGGAACCAACTCTACGCCAAGTTCTCCAAGTGTGAATTATGGTTGGAGGAGGTTCAGTTTCTGGGTCACATTGTTAATAGTCAAGGTATTCATATCGACCCCGCGAAGATTGAAGCCGTTAAGAGCTGGATTACACCTAAGAACCCATCTGAAGTCCGTTCTTTTCTTGGACTGGCGGGCTATTACCGACGATTTATCAAAGGATTCTCAAAGATCGCAGTACCACTTACCGCTCTCACGCATAAAGACAAACCTTTTGTTTGGGGAACCAAACAGGAGTCTGCTTTTAAAACCCTTAAACACATGCTTTGCAATGTTCCCGTTCTCACATTGCCCGACTGAAACAATGATTTCATTGTCTATTGTGATGCTTCCAACCCTGGTCTTGGTTGTGTCCTTATGCAGCGGGACAAGGTTATAGCTTACGCATCTCGTCAGCTCAAAATCCACGAGAAGAACTATACAACCCATGACCTCGAGCTGGGCGCAGTTGTTTTTGCGTTAAAGATTTGGCGACACTACCTGTATGGTACCAAGTGTACGATCTTCACCGATCATAGGAGCCTACAACATATCTTTAATCAGAAGGAACTTAATATGCGTCAACGCCGATGGGTAGAACTTCTCAACGATTATGACTGTGAGATTCGTTATCACCCAGGCAAAGCAAATGTTGTTGTCGACGCACTCAGCAGACGGAGCTATCTGCTTAGCACTCGTAATGTTCAAGCCCTATACGATCTCGAAACCCTCATCCGCGAAGCTCAACATGCGTGTTTCAACGAACGCACTCTGAAGAAAGAAAGGATCTACCACGATGGAGCCCAACTTGTGAGCAAGTCGAATGGGATATTCCACTTTCTGGACCGAATTTGGACCCTTAAACGGACTGATTTACGACAGATTCTGATGGACGAAGCCCACAAATCCCGGTATTCTATTCACCCCGGTGCCGAAAAAATGTACCAGGACCTTCGCTATAAGTACTGGTGGTCGGGCATGAAAAGAGATATCGCTCTCTATGTTGGAAAATGCCTAACATGTGCGAGAGTCAAGGCTTAACATCAACGACCCTCTGGCTTACTCGAACAACCACCGATCCCCATGTGGAAGTGGGAGAGTATAGCTATGGACTTCATAACAAAGCTACCACACACGTCATCAGGTCACGACAGCATCTGGGTTGTGGTTGACCGTTTGACCAAATCAGCTCACTTTTTGCCAATACGGGAAGACTACAAGGTAGAACGATTAGCCCGAATCTACACCGACGAGATCATTTGTAATCATGGGACGCCTCGTGACATCATCTCTGATCGTGATGCTCGGTTTACCTCGCGACTGTCGGAAACATTTCAAACGGCACTCGGTACATCGCTCAATCTAAGTACCGCTTTCCACCCCCAAACCGACGGTCAGACTGAAAGAACGATCCGTACTCTTGAAGACATGCTCCGTTCGTGTGTCATAGACTTTGGTGGTAATTGGGACAAATAACTGCCGTTAGTCGAATTCTCGTATAACAACAGCTATCATTCCAGCATTCAAATGGCACCATTCGAGGCTTTATATGGAAGAAGATGTCGATCGCCTATTGTGTGGCACGAGATCGGCCATTCGCAATTAACCGGTCCTGAGCTATTACAAGAAACGACAGACAGAATTTTCCAAATTTGAGACAACCTGGTAAAAGCTCGGAATCGACAGAAAAGTTATACCGATAGACGACACAAGCCCCTTGAATTTGACTTTGGTAACTACGTACTCCTAAAGGTATCACCTTGGAAGGGTGTGGTCTGATTCGGCAAGAAAGGGAAGCTCGCGCCTCGATATGTTGGACCTTTTAAGATTCTGGAAAGGATCGGAAAAGTCGCCTACAGACTCGAACTACCGGAGGAACTTAGTAACGTCCACCCGACTTTCCACGTTTCGAACCTCCGAAAGTGTCTGGCTGAGCATGATCTAATTGTACCTCTCGATGACCTGCAAGTGAACGAAACATTACACTTCGTGGAAAAGCCTGTCGAAATTATAGACCGCCAAACCAAGCAACTCAGACGCTCTCGCATTCCTATTATGAAAGTCCGATGGGAAGGAAAACGAGGCGCAAAGTTCACTTGGGAACTCGAAAGCGACATGAAGGCGAAGTACCCGCAGTTATTTAAGGAGAAAGTCTAGAAAGAGAAAGTTCTCCAAAGTAATTCACGGTGTTGTACAACTTCCAGCCTAATTTCGGGACGAAATTCCCTAAACAAGGGGAGGCTGTAACACCCCGTGTTTTCAAGAAGTCAAGGTCAAAGTCAACGACCGATTTCGCGCAACAGACTAATAATAAATTTATTTTATTTTAGCTATTATGTGGAGTAAGTGTTTATAATTACAACAATCGACGTGTGTTATTCGCAATCTAATCGGCCTACGACTGTGAACTATAGGAAGTAACAATGTGATAAAGCTAACTAAACAATAATCAAACTATGCTAATCGAATCGAATCAAATCGCAACTCGAACTACGCATTTTAAGTTATTGTTATACGTGTGAGTGTGCCTTATGTGTTACTTGTGCATGTCTATTTATGTATGTTGTGGAAATCAATCGAAACTCGAAAAGCAATCGAACTCAATCGACATCGAACTCGAATCACAATCGAACTATGATAATTAGTGGAGAAGGGATAGTGCGAGATATGAGTGGTTGGGGTTAAAAGTAATTTGACTAGGAAACCCTATCGTATCGAACCGCTCGCAACTGAAATTGAAATATCAAAAATCGTCGCACCGAACACTCGAAACGTGCAGCTGATCTATCAGGCTACCAGCCGATCGAACAGCCAGCCGATCGAACTGCTGTCCGATCGGACAGGCTGTCCGATCGACCTGCCTAGCCGATCGGCCAGCACTTTCCTCATTTGGCATCCTATAAATACCCCTGTCATTGTCATCCTTTCCACTTTTGGAAACCTCTGTCCGACCAGCACGCTTAGCTCATCCTTTTCTCAGATTCCTCTCGATTCCGGTAAGATTTCGTCCTAAATCTTGTACTTTCTTGATCTACACGCACTCCTACACCTTTCTATCTTTCAAATCTTAACTTTTAACTGTGAAATCATCAAGATTCAAGTGTTCTAGGATGATGTCATCATGGGTTCTTGAAGAACTTCATATTTTGGCCTCAATCCACCAAGAATAACTTGGATCTAGCCGATTTCCACATAAACAAACAAAGATCTTTCATAGATCTAAACATATACACGGTGAAAAGGATTGAAAGATGGATTCTCCAACTTTCTTTCAACTCTTTTTCACTCAACGCCCTCAAACCGATAGAAACAGAGCTTGTGCCGGCTTACAAATCACTCCGGTGGTTACATGGCTCAAGATCCGGATTCTATCCACGAGGTTAACCGATTTTGGGTCAAACGTTAAACTCCGTTCCGAACAATTCACCGGCCGGATTTGGGTGATTCCTGTCCGACCAAGGGAACCAAGTAAGGACGAGGGATCTATGGTTCGACTCGCTGTCAAAACACCTCAATAAAACGACAAACAATCAGAACAACCAAGTGTTAGGCAAATAGGCTGATCAGGTCAGGATGCTGACCGATCGGACTGCTGTCCGAACGGACAGCCAGCCGATCGGACAGTCAGCCGATCGACTGGCCAGCCAATCGGTTAACACATTGTCCCACACTTAATCAATTTATTTTGAAGACTAGTATTGAACGAACTGTTGTTCGATCGGACTGCTGTCCGATCGGATTACTCTTCGGATCATGAGATACTATACTTCAACACTTAATCGATTTTTCAACATGTTCGATGCACTAGGAGTGCCACCCGATCGAACAGCCGTCCGATCAGGTGATACCCTGCTGAGAACTTGTCTTTCTAAAAGTACCTAACCGATCAGGTTGCCGGCCGATCGAACGGTTGTCTGACTCTCCAACACTTGCTTTCCGTTTCATGCGTCGCTTATTATTATGCTATCAAACTATTCAGGCTAACCCTACTCGCTAAGCGCTTCCTTCAATCCATCAACCGCTGTGAGTATACTCGATCCCTTTTTGCTTTATGCACTTTTGGGTGTTACATACGTTACAACTATTCAAATCACATCAAACACACTACTCAATACTATTAGAACGCTAACCGTTAATGCATGTTATACGTGGCTTATGAATGCTTGTTTGTTATGTTTACACATGGAATGTTGTCTACCTGCCTTAGCAACGATAGTACTATAGTTTGGACTCAGCACCTGTTCGCGGGGGTTGTTAAGGACAATTACTTGCATGGATTACAGTGGTAATCATGTATTGCGAACTGCATTTGGCAGTCAACCCGCAGTCATTGGTATCGATGGATCTATGTCGATAACTAACGTGCTTCATTTCACTATGTGTACGTGCTGGTTATGCGTAAACGAAATTCGAACTTTATATGCTATTATCAAAGTTGTATGCTCACCTTTACATTATATGTATTGACTTTATTTTAACGTATGTGACAGGTGCTTAGGATGCACATCTGGTAGGAAATCGAAGCTAGAATAAAGCTTTAGAGCCCAACAAATAGTTGTCTGTAGTAATTGAACCAAGGGTCTCTAGAAGCAGATAAACAATTGCTCTATTTAAATCTAAGTTGTCGGAACAGAATTATTTGCCTAGATTTTTATCTGTAATAATTTGTTTACTGTTTGAGACATGGTATGGGACATGTTAATTTAAATTGAATAGTAATTATAATTGTTGTGGAAACTTCTGGACAATCTGTTTCGCTCAGTGCCATGCCCCGATGATTCCGCCATCGGTTGGGGTGTAACAATTACGGATATGGTTGCCAATCTTTTTACGTTCAACAAGACTATTCGGCTGGATACGGAGGATACAGTGGTGAGCAACTGTATTATGATCAGCAACCACCTAACTCGAGCAACCCTTACGAAAGTAACAATACATCACATTCTCTTTACGTGCAACAAGACCATCCGGGTGGATACGGGGGATCCGGTGGTGAGCAACCGTATTATGAAAGTAACCATGCATCACACTCTTTGTATGTACAAAAGACTATCAGGACGGTAGAGGATACGGTGGTGAGCCTCCGAACACACCACCATATGAAGATTGGCAAGGGTTTGATGAGCAATTCCCTAACCCGGGAAATCCCTATCAAAATTATGCAAAACTTGGTTTTAAATTTCATTCTAAAACACTTCCTTAGTTTTGCAATATATTATATTAACAATATCAATAAGGGTTTATGAAATCATATATCGAAATCCAAAACATCAAACTTTTTCATATGGTTTAGGTTTGATATATATGTACTAAAATGGTTTCTAACACATATGTTAGAAAATATATCGTTATGCGCATATTTTAAAATTGAACGTTTAAATAAAACTTTTTCCAATGATATTGTTTATAAATGAAGCCATTTCTAATCGTTTTTAATTCACGTAGTAGAAAATTAAAATGTTTACATAAAACACTATCGGTTATTATGGTTTATAAAATAAATTGTTTCTAGCAAATACAATAAAAAATGATTACAAGTCATTTTAAACTGACGGTTTTTATGAATCATTTCTAACACGCATGTTAGAAGACAAATGATTTCAAAAAATCGTTTTTAAAGTTGACGGTTTATAAACCGGTTCTAACACATTCAATAGAAATAAGTGATTACATAAATCGTTATAAAGCTTATTAATAAATCGGTTCTAACACACTCGTTAGAAATAAACGAGTACAAAAATCGTTATAAAGTCGTCAGTTTATATAGAATAAACAGGTTATAACACACTTATTAGAAATAAATGATTACAAAATCTTTATAAGGCTTATTGATTTATATAAAATATATCGTTTTTAGCACACATGTTAGGAAGCAAGAATTTTAGACAAACGTTTTACACAAAAAAAAATTATACATAATATAATAATTTCTAACACACATGTTAGGAAATAAAACATTTACAAAAAAATGTATTGTTTACAAAAATAAACCTGGTCTAACACGCACGGTAGAGAATTTAATGTTTATAAGAAACGTGTGGTTTATACCAATAACCCGGTTAACACACACATGAGAAAACCAAATTTGGTTGAATCATAAACTATTTGTTTTACATCATGGTTTATGGTTTAAGATTGTACCACAATCTTAATAAATCCAAAGACAACATGTTGTACTATATACATCTTCCTCCCCCACCATCATATCATATATATATATATATATATATATATAGGGGGCCGCTAGAATGAGAACCACCACGAGTTATGAGAACCGCCAGAACCGCGACCCGCGACCCGCGGGTGGCCGTTGACCACGAAAATTTTTTTACACCTAGATCCGTATATTTTAGGACCGGGTGTAAATTTTCGGTTCAAACGGCGCGCCCGAGGGGTAGTTTTTTACGCCCAAAGTTTGGTAAAAAAAAAAAGAAAAATTAAAAAAACCCAAACTTTGGGCGTAAAAAACTACCCCCTCGGGCGCGCCGTTTGAACCGAAAATTTACACCCGGTCCTAAAATATACGGATCTCGGTGTAAAAAAAAATTTGTGGTCAACGGCCACCCGCGGGTCGCGGTTCTCGTGGTTCTCATAACTCGTGGTGGTTCTCATTCTAGCGGCCCCCTATATATATATATATATATATATATATATATATAAGTATAATCTTTATTCTCTAGATATTTTTTATTATTACTATATATTACTATATATTACTAAACGAAGTTAGATGAATAGTGATTTTAATATTATAATAATATATAGTTTTTTTAATACTTTTATTATTTTAATATCATAATAATAGTTATTTTCTTTACTTTTTTAACTTTAATCCTTTTTTTAATATCATGGGTTGGGATAAGCTTGGTGTCAACCGATATCAAACCAGTACTGGTATCGAAAATGCCGGTACGGTCCTGTTCAGTATCAGAGGTAAAAATTATTATTATTACTATATATTAATAAACGAAGTGAAATGAATCGTGATTTTAATATTATAATAATATTTAGTTTTTTTAATAATTTTATTATTTTAATATCATAATAATAGTTATTTTCTTTACTTTTTAACTTTAATCTTTTTTTAATATCAGGGGTTGGGATAAGGTTGGTGTCAACCGATATCGAACCAGTACTGGCATCAAAAATACCGGTACGGTCCTATTCAGTATCAGTACATGAAGGTAAAAACCGGCATTAATACAGAAAACGCCAAAAGTTAGTGCCGAATTGATATTGGAAATCTTTTTGTTCGGGAAATTCAGTGCGGCTACCCGGTACCATTTGCTCATCCCTGATCACGGTTACCGTACGAACAACGGGATCGTACAACTTTTTTGTTGATTTTCTTCAACTTTTAATTTTTTCTTTTTTGTTTCAGGGGTAGAGATGAGCTCGGTGCCAACCGATACAGAATCGGTACTGATACCGAAAATACCGGTTACGGTACCGGTATTTGAAGGTAAAAAACGGTAGTGAACCGGTACCGGGAACGCTAAAAGTCGGTACCGAATTGGTACTTAAGATCTTTCGGTTCGGCAAATTTGGTATCGGTACTCAGAACAATTGCTCATCTCTGACCACGGGTTTCATACGAACAACATTGTTACCATACAACTTTTTTGTTTGATTTTCTTTCGATTATCTTTTAGTGTTTTTTTCTACATTTTCTTTTTATTCTTGTCAGCAGTTCTGTTCGTCACACGCTCGTAGTGATTTCAAAACACATGCAAACACAGACTAAATGCCAAAAGAAATTGGCCGCAACGCAGTGAACTTCTTTAAACCTAGTTCTATATAATAACAAAAGGAAATGTGAACAGTATTATATATTATTTGTTTTTTTTTTCTTTAATAGTTTGATAATTAACCATTAGAGTAAATTGCTATTTTAGTCCCTGAGCTTTGTCTAAATTTACCATTTTAGTCCAAATAGTTTTTTTTTCTCCTCTGTATCCCTGCATTTCCTGTTTTGTTGTCATTTTAATCATATTGCCTAACTCCATCCAAAAACCTCACTTTTAACCAGGGGTATTTTGGAGATTTTCAATGTAAATCTTTCAAATTGTCATTTTGATCCATTCTTATTTTTATATTGAAAAAAATAAAGGAAAACCATTTTGATCCATTTTTTTATATTGAAAAAATAAAAGAAAAATATCTAATTAGTGGAACCCACCCTACCTTCCCCTTCTTCATCACCCGCTTTCTCTCTCTCTCTCTCTCTCTCTCTCTAAATATGAATTCTTTAAATTCAACTCTTGTACGAACCTATCAGCAAGTGGTGGAAAAGGATCTTGGTTTCTTAAGAGACCAAGGTTCGATCCCCACCCACAACATTTGGGGGAAGGGCAATGAACGGGGGGAGAACCAGGTTTCCAGGTTCGAATCCCGGGAGCCAACCCGAGTTTTCTACTACAGTGCATTTACTCCAGCGGGTCGCTTGTCACAACAGGCGGTCGGCTCGTGTGGAGGGTGCAACTCCTGTCAAGTGGCAGGGGGCTGGAAATTTTCTTGGGGAGAGCCTATGTCCCATTCCTACCGAGGCGTGGATCCCGTTAAGACAACATAGTCCTTGGGGACAGGAGTGGGGCGGACCTGCGACTTGCAGGTGTAAATTAACCGTCTGTTGTGAAGTTTACCTCTCAAAAAAAAAGCAACACATAAATTTTATAGACTTATCAAAATTTAGGATCTTTACCTAGCACTTGTATTCATTTTTTTATATATGTGTGTTGGTAAGAAAAATCATATGGAAATAATATAACAAGGATATTCAAAACAAGATGGTGTTCCTAATGAGTCGCGATTTGAGATTGGATAACAAATTCGAACACTACATAAGCTGATACGAGTTTGGTTATTCACTTATTCTAGAGTTCAACCTTGATAATTGGTGATCCATAAGGGTTTGTATGAGAGCTCTTAATAGGATAAGAAGCTTCCATTGCTATACCACATAGCCCATTCTTATCAGGAACGCCACGTTGCATTCGTATATATCCATTCTCACCCAATTCGCCTCCCCACGAGTTCTTCACTATCCAGTACTTGAGTCCAGCTTCACTCGTATCATATCCGACCACTGCTACACCATGATTCAACTCCGTTCCACATTTTCCGGTAAAAACTCCCTATTAAATCGTGTAAATAACGCTAATCTCACTTTTTTAATCATGGTTCAAGATTTACAAGCATATCTTCATGTCCATCAATTGATATAGCTTCATCACCCTCCTGCAATTAAAAGATTTAGAGAGAGAGAGCAGATATTGAAGAAGGAGAGGGTAGGGTTGTGTCCCACTAATTAAATATTTTTCCTTTATTTTTTCAGTATAAAAAAAAAGAATGGATCAAAATGGCAATTTGAAAGATTTAAATTGAAAATCCCTAAAATACCCCTGGTTAAAAATGGGGTTTTTGGATGGAGCTAGGTAATGTGATCAAAATGGCAACAAAAGGGAAAAGTCAGGGATCCAAATGAGAAAAAAAAAACTATTTGGACTAAAATGAAAAATTTAGACAAACCCCAGGGACTAAAATGGCAATTTACTCTAACAATTATAAGACTATAAAAATATAGTTTTTATAATAAATTTACGTTTCTAACCTTAAACTTTAAATAATTTATCATATGACCCCTGAACTCTAATATTTTTTTATAAACGATTTACGTATACCTCTGAACTTTAATAGATTTATCATACGGAAGTTTAGTAATAATTCTTTTTGTCGATAAACAATTTACGTTTTAAACCCCGAACTTTAATCAAGTTATCATACGGCCCTTGAAGTGTAATAAAGTAATTTTTTTTAAATATTTGTTCTTTTATCTGTTTTATTTTACTTCTTATTAATTTAACTTATTTATATATATTAAACCAAACTACTCATGAACAGTAATTATTTTATTGGTGAATTTAATAGTAAGTTTAGAAAATAACTTTTTTATATGTTATATTAAACCAAGCTCACCATGATGAAGAGTAGTGGTTTTGTTGGTGAATTCGATAGTAGTTTAGAAAATGACTTTTTTTATATGATTAGTATTTATAAAACTGACTTTCTTTTTTACTTGAAAACCAAGTTATATTTAGAATCAAATATTTTTGTGTTGTGTATGTTTGAAAAAGAAGTTATTTTTTGTGTTATAAGTTATAGCCAATGATGTTATTGTTGTGGCGCCATAACGAACCCAATCATTTTCCAAACCGGTAATGACGAAGCTTCTGTCATGCAACGTAGGGGAAACGACCAAACTTCTGCCGCGAAGCGCGGAGAATAAAACTAGTTATAATTAAAATTAACTTTTAACTCTATATATATTTACTTAATCATGTTACTTGCTTATTTTTACCGACGTTTAGATTAAATCTTACATGGTCTGTATTAACCCTTTACTACACCAGGTAACAAATATAATCATTTTTTATTTAGTTTATTATAGTTAAAGCTAACTTTTAACTCTAGACATGTTTAGTTAACCGCGCTGATTACTTATTTTTACCATCGTTTAGATTAAAGTCTCCATCATCTATATTAACTCATCGATATATCATGAAACAAGTACATCCTCGCTACCAACCTCCAAGGACCCCGCCGCGAAGCGCGGGCGCCAATTCTAGTTTTAAACAATTTCGTGAACTCAAAACCCATATAAATAAGGTTTTAAAATTGTAACAACAATCTCACGAAGTATGTATGAATTGTAGGAGATGGGTCACAATTTTATGAGAAATGTATTAACAAAAATAATAAAGATACTCTTTATGCGTTAGGGGAATTGTAGGACACGTACCATGTACAAATTCAAAAGAAAATAAGATGATATACAACATATGTAAATAAATGACTCAAACTGAAGTTTTCAACAAGAGATTGAATCACATCTTTTTGTATAATCCTTTGCGTAGTCTTCAATGAGATCTTGAATCACGTTTTGTGTAGTCTTCAATGTGATCTCTAATCGCATCTTCTTATACAGTCCTTTGCTATAATAAAGAACAAACAAGTGTTGATGATTGTGGCTGAGGATTCACGTTTAACACGGGTCTCTTAAAACAGATTCTGCTCCTCTACTTAGACAACATGTCAATATCCTAGGATACAATATCCAAAGCAGTATGTACTGCCAGATAAGGACACTCGCCCGAGGTTACAACGGGTGAAATTGTAGTGTTACAACTTGTGGAAGGATGTGAAGGTGGTGGAGTCAAGTAGAGAGTACTCATCTCTATTTACTTCTAAAACATACAAGCCATCAAACGTTCACCTCTTCTCTAAGAATTCTTGTATATTTTTATGTATATTCTCATGTATATTCTATGTTACAACTCAAACAATATGGGACAAGTTCTACACCTTACAATGATTTCACTTCGTAACATTCCATGTACACAAAGGAAGCGCAAAGTCTTCTATTTATACATCCATGGGTGAATGAAGAGTTAATTAGAGACTTAGTTCAAGACTTAAATTTCTAATCAAGTAATATAAAAAAAAAAAAAAAATTGTCTTCAATTTAGCATACGAAGAGTCTCATTAAATCTCCATTCACCTTATTCCAAATTTCCAACAAACACCGTCTCTCTTGATAGGGATGGAGGGGAAGGAGATGACATGAAGCAGAGAGTGGGGACGACACTCTTCAACCTAAGGAGGTGAGAATATAAGGCTGGACGGTATGGGGGTCGTCCCCCTCCGTCCCGGTCCGTCCCCGGAGCCAACACCATGCCGCCCCCTGCGTCCTGAGCTCCGTCCCCGTCTTCAACGTCCATTCTTCGACGTTCAGGACGATCCTCCAGGTGGGCCCCCGGTCCGTCGCCGGAGCCAACACCATGCCGCCCACCCCCGTCGAGCTCCGTCCTCCATCTTCATCCCGTCACCATACCGTGTAGCCTAATGTAAAGGTCTACAGATCAAACCTGACACCACTCGACTATGCGACACATGATTTACCTCGCTTGTGTTAGCCATGAGACCATGAGGATGCTAGTGGCACAAAAATCTATGGTTTAAACTTTAAAATATAAAAAACATTCTAGTCATGTTGTTAAATTAAAAAACCCATAAACAAATCATATATCTTGATATCACTCGAATAACCAACCGGTCACACTCCATCCAAACCTTGGAACTTTCACGATGTCCAACACGTCACCGGAGTCAACCACCGCACCGTTACTCCGTCCACGGCAACCCACCGGAGACTCACAATCCACCACCGCTAGACCTAACACACTCGCTCTCCTCCTCGGCCGAGCTTCGGGACGCCACGGCGCCTCTATGCTGGTGCGCGAGACCGCAGCGCGCCAGCTGGAACAGCGCCGAGCCGACTGGGGCTATTCGAAGCCGGTCGTAGCCCTAGATATGACGTGGAACCTCGCGTTCGTTGCGGTTTCGGTAGTTTTGTTGTTCTGTACGATGGATGAGAAACCTAATGTGCCGGTTAGGGTTTGGATTTGCGGTTATGCGGTTCAGTGTGCGTTGCACGTGGTGTTGGTGTGGTTGGAGTATAGGAGGAGGAATCGGAGATTAACGGAAGAGGAAAGTGCAGGTGGAAGTGATAATTTGAATGATAGTGAAGAGGATGAAGGGAGGATTGGGGATGGTTTGAGTTCTAATGGAATCAGGTATGTTTTGTCAGTTGAATGTTATGATTCTGTACTCTGCATGTTATTGTTATTGTGGTGTGAATATGCCTGTTTTTTTAATATGTATCTGCAATTTGTGAAGTGTTTATGTTGAGAAATATGGAGTATGTTATTTGAGTTGTGACTTGTGAGGTATTTTCAGGGACAAACATGTTGTGTTGCATTCTTTAGAATCTATGTTGTCAAAAGCCCAAGGGGCACTCAGGTGCATAGGCTGAGCCCGGAGCCTAGGTGTTTAAAAAGCGAGGGCTTTTTTTGGGGTTTAAGACATGTTCATAGTTGTCGATAGCGAATAGCGACAAATCGCGACAAGGCACCTATAGGCTACGTAGCGAATAGCGACAAATAGCGACGGCTATTTTATAAATAGCGATTACACTAGAAAAAGATTTTTAAAAATTTTTATATGTATATTACATCAAAATACCCTTGTATATATGCTATTTTACATGTATATTTAACAAAAACTAATAGTTAGTAGCAAAGGACTTATATGTTGGGTGTGTGAATGAAAGTCTCAAAAGGTGGTAAATACTTTGTCCCACATTGGTGTGTGAACAAAGTTAGTGGTTGTTTATAAGGTAAAATCTTTACTACTACATTGTAGCTTTATGACATGTTTTACCACAAGTCCTACCCGCGCGCAGGGAGGGGGGGGTGCAAAAAATGAGTTTCTGCGGACACGAATGCAGCTCCGAAAACCCCGGGCCAGCGTGTGCCAGTTTTTGCACAGTTTCCTTCTGCTTTTTTAACCAGATTATGCATTTTTTTTGTATTAAAAATCCCAGGCAACATAAAAAAATAAAAAAAAAAACAGCTGTCGCTAAGCTCGCTAGTCATCGCCATAACCAGCATAGCGACACATAGTCGCATCGCTATAAAGCGCGCTATAGCGACCGCTATGGTCGCTATTAACAACTATGGACATGTTTAGGGCTAGTTTAAGGTTGATTCCAAGCTATTTTAGGTTGATTCCAGCCTTAATTTGGACTTTTTGTTTTTTACATTTTGGCTAGAAAATGCCCTGAAGCAGGCCTGAGAGCTCGAAAGCTCGCCTTTCAGGCCGCAATGCAAATGCGTTGGGCTGCACCTGGGCGCGTAGACACGCACCTAGGGGGCTTTTGACAAATTAGCTTTAGATGTTGGTGTATTCGACCTTTCAGCTTCTTTTTTACTGTTTTGTGTGTGTTGAGCTGCTGTATTTTCAAGATATAAGCTTCACTTTGTCTGCAATCATTGAAGACACTGAGATTTTAATGGAACTCGTAGAAAATTTTGACCAAAAAACACAGTTGTCATCAAGTCAATATTACCATCCTATTCACTTGGGATCGATTTGGAGGCGCTATTAGATGGTTTGATTTTTGTTTATTATGCTAGGCATATCTAATCATCTATGAGGTTCATTGCATTACTCTGATTTTTTGTAGAATTTGTTTTGTACCTGTTGTCTGTTGCATACTTGCACCTCCTAGAGGGCATGTGATGAGTAAATTAAGCATATGATTTGTTAGACTTGCACCTCTTCGTGAACATGATCGGTGATAGGAGTTAGACAGGATAAAGGTTAGTTCTATTTAGGATATAGGTTATTCATATTTGTAAAGAAAAATACCTACGGGTGGGGCATTGCTTGGTATGTTTGTTTGTTTTGTCTGCCGTATACATGATTCCTTGAGCGACGCGTTTCAAGATTTGTATGTTTTTCAGCTACGCTAAAAGATGTGAAAATCTTAATACAATGGTATCATTCGTCTGGTGGCTAATCGGCTTCTACTGGATGGTTGCTGGTGGCGAGATTCTTATGCATCGTGCTCCGCGTCTGTACTGGTATGTCTTGAACCAATATAATATTATTACAGTCTAGAACACCAAAACCCCTAAGTGCTACAATTCTCTACCTTTTCTTTCTTTCCCACGATTGCAGGGTGACCGTGGTGTTCTTAGCCTTTGATGTGTTCTTCGCCATCTTCTGTGTTGTGTTGGCATGTTTAATCGGGATTGCCCTTTGTTGTTGCCTACCCTGCATAATTGCTATTCTGTATGCAGTTGCTGGCCAGGTGAGAAGACGAATATTCTTTCTTGATTTTTTTATAACAGACGGGTCATGCGGTTGGGTAACATTTTAAAATGGATTCTGGTTAGAAACTGGTAACTTAATGTTTTTTGTCAACTTTGAAATTCTGTAAAGAGTAAAATGCCATTTTCGTCCCTGAGGTTTGGCCAGTTTTGCGACTTTCGTCCAAAGGTTTGTTTTTTGCATCCGGATTCAAAAGGTTTGAAAATCTTGTCATTTTCATCCGGCTCATTAACTCCATCCATTTTTCTCCGTTAAGTCAGGGGCATTTTGGTCCTTTTTATTTAGTAAGGGTATTTAGAATACTTGTACATTATGCTAAATGCTTGTACATAAAGTGCAAAAGACCGAATTGCCCTTTAAGTTAACAAAAAAGACGAAAATACCCTTGACTTAATGGAAAAAAATGGGTGGAGTTAACGAGCCGGATGAAAATAGCAAGATTTCAAACCTTTTGGATCCAGATGCGGAAAAACAAACCTTTGGACGAAAGTCGCAAAACTGGCCAAATCTCAGGGACGAAAATGGCATTTTTTACTCTTTTGTAAATATTTAGATGACTTTTGACCGGTTATCAAACAAATACAACCTGAATTGACCTGTTTGCATATAAGTGGGTTGACATCACTGCATCTACTAACGATCAATGTTTCATGAACTTGTATAACATACCATACTAACATGCAGGAAGGTGCATCCGATGCAGACCTCAACGTGCTTCCTAAATACAGATTTCAGGCATCCAAAGATAACGAGGACAAACCTGAGGTGGGAGCAGGTAGAATGGTTCCTGCTGAATCAAATGGCGGTCACTTAGCTGTTGAGCGTGTTCTTCTACCTGAGGATGCTGTAAGTTTATTCACTTATTGTTGATAATTTGGAAGGGTAGGTTAGGTATTTGACTACGATTAAATTTTTTTGTTGGATAAAATGTTACAACTTTCTTTCAGGATTGCTGCATTTGTCTAAGCACATATGAAGATGGAGCAGAGCTTCATTCACTTCCTTGCAACCATCATTTCCATGCTACATGCATTGTGAAATGGCTGAAGATGAATGCAACTTGCCCGCTTTGCAAGTACAACATCCTCAAGGGAAATGAACAGGTTTAAAAAGTAATCGAGTCTTCATGCGCGTGCTACTATGTATTTATTCATGTACATGAGGAAATGTAAACAAATAAATATGTGATGACAATAGATCCTAACCGTTGCTTATTTGGTTTTTTTGTATGAGTTTGGTCTTCTTGGTCAAATGAAGAAAATAATGCTTACATTTATAGGATTTATTTCAGCAGTACCTTGTGTAGCTATTTGATGAATTCAGATCTTGTATATGTAATACAAAGTGGAGCTTTTTAGGATGTTTACCCTGGGATTGTTCTTATCAAAGCATGTTTAACTAATGTGTGTAATACGTGTTGATTTTGATGTGGGTTTGCTTTAGTATGTTGCACATTTGCCTTATTTGTATTGTAAAATTGAATTGTACATGGTGAAAAGTAACATATGATATTATTTTGTACAATGTAATCCGATAATCATTTAAAGTGAGACAGTTGGTCTCAAATCCTAATTGATCTAATTTAATCGGCGTTTTGCATTTTCTACAAACTGTGTTGAAGCATGCATGTTCTACCAGTGTTTTAGAATTATACTATAAAATTGTGTGTATTAGTGGGTGATGAAATATAACCTTACACTAGAGTCTATTCATATGAATTTGTGATAAGAATTGTCTCAACTCCTATTTGATCCAATGTAAAACAAACGTAACCAGTATAATCTACTTATAGCAAAGCCTATTGGTATGGCATAGGAAGTGTGTGATGAGGGTAAACGTTACCTTTATTCAAGTGAGATGGCTCCTGCTCAAACCGCCGAATTGTTTCACCTTTATTCAAGTGAGATAGCTCCCGCTCAAACCGTCGAATTGTTTTAATACAAAATGTAACTATAATATTATCTCTCTCTATTAATTCGTGAAGTTTAGATGTGTGCATTTATGGTCCTTCAAGCTCTTGGTTTTTTTATGAGCCTTGAAACTCTTGTTAGTTTTAGATGTGGCCAACAATATATAATACTAAAATACAATTGCTACTTGGATTGTAGCCCAGTGGTAGAAAGCATTGGAGAATACTTGTACCATGCCAAAAATGTGGGTATCATACGGCATCGGTATTTGTGTGTAAAATTAGGTAAAATACTTGTACCGAGCTGAACCGGTACTGAAAACTCCAAAAGGTGGATATCTAATCGGTACGAAAAATTCGGTACCGGTACCAAGTCCCAAAAACTCATTCCTACAACTCAATATGCTCATCCCTACAACCAAATAGACAAAATTCGGTACTGGGAATTCGTTCGTTAGTTTTTTTTTTTTTACAAAAACAAATACTTAATATAATGTGTTTTTAAACCGGATCGAGCCTACCCACCGAAAAATCGGTACCGTAACTAAATACGCGATATAAATCTTTTTGAAACCGGATCTAGCCCGTACCCATCGAAAAACATTGGTACCGTATTGGTACTATTAGAACCGGTAGTGGTATTCGTTTGGTATGGTTTTCAGTCAATGTAGACCATGTGTCGACATTCTTATGGACTTATCACGGCTTTACTTTTCAAGTTTTCTCTTTCGGTTGCTATATTAAGTGTCGATACTATATCGATACCGTAATGAACCGAACTGGCATCGACCAGATTCTCTCTATTAACGTTATGTTAACCTGCTGGTTTGAATAAAAACATGTGAAGTTTAAATTTGAATAAAGAGAACGCAAACAACTCTTCTGTGTTCCGTTTCATGCTCAAATGAAAATCCCACGCGCCGCCGTGGAAGCTTTCAAATCCTCCGCTCTGATTTCATGGAAATCCGTACGTTATCATCTCTCTCTCTCTCTCTCTCTCTCTACGTATATATCACATATATCATGTACGGTACTTGATGATCGCAGACCGGTAAGCAGCAGCAGACGATCGCTCGTGGCATCGAGAAGACAGGGCGGGCGCTTCACTCCGGCGATCTATCGACGGTGAGAATCTGGCCGGAGTTAGCCGGAACAGGAAGGTACTTCGATTTCCGTTCACTTTTAATTCCTGCCTCAATTGATTTTGCTGAAGATTCGCCGCTTTGTACTACGCTTCGTAAGGATGGACACAGTGTTCGAACTGTTGAGCATTTGTTATCGGCTTTGGAAGGGACCGGTGTCGATAATTGTCGAATTGAGATTATGAATTCTGGTTCTGATGATACATCAGTGGAGGTATCATCAAACAGCCCTAACTAGTTTCTGACTACTTAATATACGTGTAGCTAGGGTTATAAACGAGTCAAACCGTGTGCGAGCTATTCTACAGCTCATTAAAAGCTCGAATCGAGCCGAGCTTAAACGAGCACGAACCGAGCTGTAATGAGCTTGAGCCAAGCTTAAATGAGCCTTTTAATTATATAATTTTTAGTTAATAAATTAATTAAATATATAATTTTCTAACAATTATTACGATATATAAAATTATGATAATAATAACTAAACAACATATATTATCTTATAAAAATTATAGTTAAAATACATTTACAAAAATTAAAAAATGTATATAAATAAATGAATACATAATAAACGATAAACGAGCCCAGCTCGAGCTTCAAATACTACTCACGAGTCGAGCTCTAGCTTTAGAAATATAGTTCAAATTGAGCCAAGCTTGGGTACACACGTACATACATACATGTATGTAGCTTGCAAGGAGTTTGAAATCGAATTGGTCTGATACATAAAGTTAGATTATTTGTTGTAATGATTTCAATTTTTAGGGCAAATTAGTGTGCATGATGTTATTTAATTGTGAATCAGAATATAGTTTAGTATCAGAAGTTGAATTGTGTGGTTAATTGATTTAGGTACCCATTTTTGATGGGTCAGCTAGGGAATGGGTGGAAGCTATTGATCAAGTTGGGTTGACTGATGCCATGGATTGCAATGGCAGAAGTTGTGATAGAGTAGCACCTTATCTTACTCAACCTGTTCATGTGTCAAAAGGAGATTCTGTTATAGCAGCATTTCCTGCTAATGAAACTAACATCAGTTATGGAATTGATTTTCCGCAGGTGAATATGTTCATATCGTTTGTTTTGTTTAGATACAGACATATTCACAGACTGCTATGTTGTTCATATCGTTTCTTTTGCTGTTAACTTGTATATACTATTTCAGGTATCAGATTTAAGCCTCAAGTGGTATTCATCAAGCTTTTGCACCAGCTCTATCTATTCTAAGCAAATAGCTCCTTCAAGAACCTTTTGCGTTTATGAAGAGGTAAAATGCTGATCTTCTTAACCAACACTTATACCTTGATGTCTTCCTATGCTGGGATATTCCAGCTGTAACATCTTAATTCTTAAGATCCCACGACTTGTATATTTGAGTTTAAATTTCAGTTACTATCATAATGAAATCCGTCAACTTTGTTGTGCTGTAGAGTTCTAAAGTCGATCATAAATAGGACCTTTAACGGGCTTGTGTGTCTTTTGTTATGTTTAATTAAGGAAATAATCTATCGCAGGTGGAGAAAATGCGTAGTGCAGGACTCATTAAGGGTGGTTCTGCAGAGAATGCTGTTGTTTTCAGGTGAGATGCTAGTTGCTTGAATAGTTGAATTAGCAGATCAGTTTGGATTAACAATCATGTTTATATACTTGTATGTACAAACTAGAGGTGGTCCTTTTATGGAGTAACAGATCAATTTAGGTTATACATTGAGGTCAAATGGTATCAATGTAACAAAATAGTCTATCTAAAACATTAGTTATCAATAAAATTCAAGGTAAGAAATGAGAAAAAAGTATTGGCATGTGCACCTGGCCATGTACTAATATCGACCCGTTGCCTGACCCATCTATTTTTCCATCTTTAGTTTTGATCGTTGTGCCAATTGATCTTCATGTTCTGTTCCAGTATCAGTAAAGGTTTGCTGAATCCACCTTTGCGTTCACCGGAGGAGCCATGTAGGCACAAGGTTTTGGATTTTATTGGCGACGTCTCTCTCTTCGCCCGAAGTGGTAGTCAAGGGCTCCCAGTTGCAAATATCATAGCTTATAAGGTTCGTCTCTCTAATCCTATTTAACACATGTGCTATGTATAATAATTATATTAATATTCTGATTATATGGTTTTAGCAATCATATGTAACACATTATGTATAAAGTGTTCTGAAAAATGAACAAAAACCCAATCCCGCCTGTCGTGAATCTTGTTCCTTCCTCACAAACTGGTTCTAAACTTTGTACAAATGCAGGGAGGACACTCATTGCATGCGGAATTTGTTCGCAAGCTGTCATCTACTTCTTAAACAAGAATAAGGCAAGACCGCATCCTTATTTGTGAGTATGTATGCAAAATTTGGGCTTGCTTATACGCGATTGTAGTATTCGCATGCATGGGGAACAGCTTGTTAAAATTGTGCTTTTAGGATCTGCTTGTGCACTTTTGAAATAGGTTTTATTCAAGAAAATAGTCTTACTCTTTAGGAATTTGTTAGTCAAAACACCATGCTTTGAGATCTTGTTATTTTTTAGTTAGTATTAGGAATCTGTTATAAATTCAGTGCTTCCAACTCTCTGTTTTTAATGGAACATCTTATTCAGTTGTATCGTTTTCATTCGGTATCTGTAAGCTAAATTCTTCTTTCTTTAATTTTAAAATACCAACAAATTGGTATCAGATCCTCATTCTCCTGGAATATTAGAGTTAGGGGTGTTCATGAGCCGATCCGATCCGATAGAGGGTTTGCTCATGCTCGGATTGAATTAGAACCGATCGGATCGGATTTGCAAAACCGAGCACAAAAGTGATGCTCATGCTCGGATTGAATTTGAATCGATCGGATCGTTTTCGCTCGGTTTTGCTCGGTTTTTATCAAATCCTAAAAAAATCGAGCGGATCGTTTTCGCTCGATTGAATTATAAGGTTGCGTTCAACAAAAACAAATCCTAACTTAATTAAAATATGTCCAACACTTTACTAACAAAAGCAATACATAACTAAAATCATGATTCTAAAAATGTTCTTAACAATATCAAGAAGCACAAAATAAAGTGCGAAATACAAATTGTCATTTAGTTCAAAAGCCATAAACTTCTTCTTTAAGCTTGATCATCTCCGTTCACAAAATTCAACTTCAAATCAACATATAACCTATAAACACAAGCATTAAACAAAACCATTAAGTTCTACACATTACATAACAACTTTTATGGTTTGTTAATTATAAAAATACCTTTCATTTATTATCAGACCCGTCTGGAGTCAACACATCAATTTCCAATTTTTCTTCATCTCTTGCAGCTTGCTACACATTAAAAAAACAAAATACAAATGTTAATGCATAAAATACAAAAGTATAAGTAGATTATAAATGTAATGAAAGCTTACTTTCAATGTTTTTAAGGTTGTTTTTTAGCAAACAAGAAGTTCCACCATATCCTTTGAAAGAGAGCTCCGGTAGTCATCCAATATACGCCCACCAGCACTAAAGGCTAATTCGGAAGCCACGGTAGTGATTGGGATGCCAAAAATGTCTTTCGCCATCTTACTCAAAACCGGAAACTTGCTACAATGTTGACTCCACCTCATCAGCACATCAAATTTTGGATCCATACATTTTAGGTTCGACTCATCCAAATACTCCTCAAGTTCAGATTTTCTTTCATTCGAAATGGTTCTTGAATTGAGGCAAGCAAAAAAATCATTTGTGTGTGAACTTGATTCATTATAAGATGTTTTTGAGCTATTCATGGCAGCCTCAGATGTCTTATATGCATTACAATACTTGGATACGATGTGTCGGAAAACAAATTAGTAGCTTTTAAAAACACTACAAGTAGATTGTAAACTCTTTCGGCACGATTCCATTCATCAACTGTGGGGGACCATATAAAGTTGGAATCTCTCAACGCATAACCTAGAAAGCTTGTTTATAGTAAATAGCCAATTCAAGCATACGGTGCGTTGAGTTTCACCTAGTTTTTACATCGGTACATTGACGGGTGGTCCGTAGGACAACCCTCTATGATGTTAAAAGACAAGTTTATCCCTCATTTAAGTGTGTAATTATCTCGAATTAGAAAACTACTGTTGCTTATGTCTCAGGTGCAGTTTGGCGGCCTAAAGTGAAGAAAAATGCAACTTTGGAAGGTTTGAAGTTGAACGGGTCGCGCATGGAACAAAAGATGAAACAAAGAAAAAACTTCAGGATGTTACCGTAATTTACGGTAGGACCGTAAATTACGGTGGACTTGAAAAGAGCCTGGTCTTCACCGTAACTCAGACAATCATCACCGTAGCAACACTATGTCCACCGTAACTTACGGTGGAGCCGTAAGTTACGGTGGAGGCTGCGAGAAAACATGTAACTGCCTCATTTATTCAGTTTTATGGTGTCTTTTCACCTATTCTCATCATTGGTCGGTTATTGGAGACACTAGGGGCGATTTTGGCTGTTCTGGCTTGGTTCTAAACAATTCCTAACATTCGGTTTGTGTATTCGATTCGTATGAACATTAATCGTTGTGTGATGATGATGTACCAAGTCATGCGTGGCTAAACTTTTGGTGATCATCCTAGATGTAAGGTTTGCTTTTGAAACACTATGTTTGTGCTTGAATTTCTAGAATAATAACTTTGAATGTTTGTTTGAGTTATTATGGTGTTTGGATATTTGTTTGTAAATTGTTGATTATTGTTTGATGTTAATCTAAACCATACGTTCTTGGTGCCACTGGCAATCGAGATATCATGGGAGGGATTAGGGTTGGATAATTGTCAATTGATCATCGAGTAACAACCTCGCATTTTATAATCCGAGTACTTAGTTCTCTTTCATCACAAACAGATAATCAAACACGAGCCATGTCTATGTGGTTCTTTCTAGTTATGCATAAACATTAGTGTGGATTAAAACCTGAAATCTAGGATGGTCGCTTGTTCCTAATCTATTTACAAAAACACTCTTTGATTTGCAATTTAATTAGTTAATATTAGTTCTTAAAATCAAAACAATCAACTCTTGAATTTTAATTTCTGCAATTTTAGTTTAATCTTAGTTTAAGTGCAAAGCTACATAATCGACATACTTTCCACAAACTCCCTGTGTTCGATACCCTCTTACCACTATATTATAGTTGTTATTGGGATTAGATTTGCGTGTACCTACGACAGCACGTCAAATTTTGGCGCCGTTGCCGGGGAGTAGTGCGCAACGTGTGTCAGTTTGTTAGTTTTGCTTTGTTATTTTCGGGTTTACACTGGTGTGTTTAGTGTGCAGGTTCTACAGGTGCATGCATACTAGAGGCTCTCACAAAGCGTCACCATTGTCATTTGATCCGGAAATCGAAAGAACGCTAAGGCAAAACCGAGTTTTACTACGCGAAAACAGAATCATTGGTTGACCTACTTCACCCATTACACCAAGAAATATCATGGAAGAAACACAAGTACCACCCACAACGGGTCAAACGACTTCATCATTTATACCTACTTCCACACACCCATCACCAAACACAACCATACCAAATTCCACTACAATTCCTACTCCATCTCATGACACTACACCATCTAACACCACACAACCGATTACTACTCAAAATGAACCTAATCTTTCCTTTAGCCCATCTACTACGATTCCACCACTCACTCATTTCTTCCCAGTTTCCGGTCAATCATCTTCCCATTATTCAATACCACCAAATACAACCATTGTCCATGCTACTTCAACATTTAGACCATCGAACCAAGCGGGATTTCAATATTCAACCCTTCCAATTGGGCAAACTTCGGGTATAGGGGGAGATGGATATGAGGAAGGATACGAAGATTTTGAGGGTTATGATGAAGATGGGTACGCTTATGAAGGTTATGGTGATCAATGAGAGTTCGGTTATGTGCAAGGTCAATCTCAAGGAATGGCAAGTGTAGGTGGGATGCCACAACAACAACTCATACCGCAACATATTCGGCCAAGACCACAAGGGCCACCAATGCAACGCTCTATTCCATTGCAACAAGTTCGGCCACAAAATGTACAACCACAATTTCAAAGGCCAATTCAACAACCACCGATGCCACAACAACAATTTCAACCACCGTTTGTACCACAAGGGCATATACAAAGACCTATGGGTCCTATTCGTCCAAGGGGTCGATTGGGTGTGCCAAGAAGGCATCTTAGGGAACAAGCAAGGGGAATAGAAGCACATTTCAGGCCGATAATTACTCAAAACCCGTCACCGGTGGTTATCCCTCACAACAATCAAGGGAGAACCTTTGAAGTAAGAACAAATTCTTTGCAAAGTTTGCCGAAATACAAAGGGCTAGCAACGGAGGAGCCGTATTTCCACTTAGAGGCCTATGACTCAATTTGCAATACTCTTGGGAGTCAAGGTTTTTCTGCCGACGATATCAAGTTGGTATTATTTCAATTTTCTTTGGAGGATAAGGCAAAGAAGTGGTTCTACACTTTGCCTTCAGCATCTATATATACTTGGGCGGAGATGCAACAAATTTTCTTAGATGAATTTTACACCGCCCAAAAGACCAACGATGCTAGAAAAGGATTGAGGAGCTTCCAACAACAACATGGTGAGATGTTCCATGAGGCATTTGAACGTTTCAATATGATGATTAAAAATTGCCCTCACCATGGGATTGAACTTTGGGAGTTGATGAATGCCTTCCACGAGGGGTTGAGTGCCGAGGATGCTCGAGATTTAATGTCGATTACCGGTGGGACATTTGGTACAAATTACGAAAATGATGATTGGGAGTTCTTGGAGAATATGGCAAGTACATCAAAGAGAAAGGCTCAAGCATCGAGGAGAGCGCGACCGGCCATTGCCCGACCTCAAGTGCATGCAATAGATGATGGTAATGTTCAAACTACTAACCAAATTTATGATGTTTGTGCTTTGTGTAATGAAATAGGTCACGCGGCTGAAAATTGCCAAGGAATGGTGGAAGGGCAATATGAAGAGGTGCATGCGGTTCAAGGTCAAGGTCAAGGAGGGGGTGGTAGAAACTATAACAACATGAACTCTAATACTTACCACCCCGGGTTGAGGAACCACCCAAATTTTCGCTATGGGAACCCCTCAAATCAAGCTAACCCGAACTTTCAAGGTAGTCAAGGTAACTTTGGTTCACGCCCACCTTATAACAACCAAAGTGGATATCGAGGCGGGAACAACCAAGGCTATCAAAGGCAATATCAAACGGGTCAAGAACAAGGGGGTCTTCGGGTGGAAATGAGATGATGGAGATGCTAAAGAGTATGCAAACGGAGATGCAAAAACGGAACCAACTTGATGAAGTTCGAATGCAAAAGGATGAGGTTCGTGATAAAAGCATCCAATCATTAACAACCCAAATGGGTCAATTGGCAACCGATGTGGCGGAATTGAAGAAAAACAAGGGTCAACTTCCTAGTGACACCAAGGTAAATCCATCACACGGTTCGTCAAGAGGTAATGTTAATGTTCATCATGTTAGTGTTTTGAGAAGTGGAAAAGAGTTTAAAGCTAATTTGTCACCCGAATTGGTTGAGGGGGTAGTTGAGGACATCACGGGTAATGATAGTGATGATGAAGTTTCACCGGTTAAACCTAAAGAATTAAATGTTAATAAACCGGGGTTGGGTGAAAATGAAAAGAGTGAAAAAGTTGAGGGTGAACCGAGTCAAGTCCCGTTTCCATCGGCTTTACTTGACTCGGGAAAGAAAAATTTTATTGCATCAAGAGGTCCCCAAAAAGAAGAATTGTGGGACATGTTTAAACAAGTTAAAATTAACCTTCCACTCCTTGATGCAATAAAACAAGTACCCGCTTACGCAAAATTTCTAAAAGAATTGTGTACACAAAAGAGGCAAAACAAAAAGAAAATGCCTAAGCGGGTCGATTTAACCGGGCAAGTGAGTGCGGTTTTGAACGGGGAGCTTCCTCCTAAGCTCCAAGATCCGGGCACGCCATTGATTAATATACAAGTTGGTAATTTTCAAATGGCTAAGGCGTTGCTAGATCTTGGAGCCGGAGTTAGCATTTTACCGGGGGGCTTATATGACCAATATGATTTTGGTCCGTTAGCAAGGGTGGAGACAACGGTTGTTTTAGCCGATTTGTCTCATAAGTTACCCCGGGGTATGGTTCAAAATGTAATTGTAAAAATTGATGAATTTTATTACCCGGTTGACTTTTTAGTCTTGGACTACTCATCGGCGGACCCCAAGCAACAACAAAACGTAATTTTGGGTCGGCCATTTTTGAGCACCGCACGTGCAGTCATCGATTGTAGATTTGGTACAGCCGATATGACTTTTAGGAATCGAAAAATGCGTTTGAATTTTTTTACTAACAATTCTAATGCTAATGGTGTTGATGAGTGTTTCATGGCAGATATAGTTGACGGATGCAACCCGCATGAGTATGAGGAGGATGGTTTGGATGTTTGCCTGTGTGATTTTTCTGAACAGGTACATGCTTATGCACTCCGTGTTGAAGAGGAAAAGCAGGATGCGATGGCGTTGAAAGAAGGTCGGCCGCCATGGACCCACCAGTTCGAAGGCTTACCGGCGGAAATAGATTCGGGTACTAAACCATCATTAGAGGAACCGCCAAAGTTGGAGCTCAAAGACTTGCCGAGCCACTTGAAGTATGTGTTTTTAGGGGATAATGACACTTTACCGGTCATTATTGCCTCTAATTTAGAGTTGGCCCAAGAGCAAGCATTGTTGGAGGTCTTGAAGGAAAACAAGGGAGCTATCGGATGGACAATTGCCGATCTCAAAGGAATTAGTCCATCAATTGTCATGCACAAAATCATTACAACCGAAGATGCCAAACCGACACGAGAAGCTCAAAGGCGGTTGAATCCGAACCTAAGGGAGGTAGTTAAAAAGGAGGTAATCAAATGGTTGGATGCGGGAATCATCTATCCGATTTCGGATAGTGCTTGGGTGAGTCCCACCCAAGTTGTGCCTAAGAAGGCCGGCATTCAAGTAGTCAAGGATGAAAGTGGTGAACAAATTGCCACCCGACCGGTTACCGGGTGGCGTGTATGTATTGACTACCGAAAATTGAATGCCGCCACTTCTAAGGACCATTTCCCGCTACCTTTTATTGACCAAATCATTGAAAAATTATCGGGTCAAAAATATTACTGCTTTTTGGACGGGTACTCGGGTTACAATCAAATAGCAATACACCCGGATGACCAACACAAGACCACATTCACTTGTCCATATGGTACCTTTGCCTTTCGGCGAATGCCATTTGGCTTGTGCAATGCTCCGGCAACTTTCCAACGATGTATGATGAGTATCTTCTCGGACATGGTTGGAGAGTCGCTCGAAGTATTTATGGATGACTTCTCCATTTTTGGCACTAGTTTTGATGCTTGTCTCCACGAATTACAAAAGGTTTTAAAAAGGTGCGTTGAGAAAAATCTAGTGCTAAGTTGGGAGAAAAGTCATTTCATGGTGCAAGAGGGCATTGTGTTGGGTCATGTAATTTCTGAAAGGGGGATGGAGGTGGATAAGGCAAAAATAAGGGTAATAGCATCTTTGCCACCTCCGAAAAATGTTAAGGGTGTAAGGTCATTTTTGGGACATGCGGGTTTCTATAGACGTTTCATAAAGGGTTTTAGTGTTATCACCAAACCTTTATGTAACTTATTATTAAAAGATGTCCCATTTGATTTTACTAACGAGTGTATGCAAGCTTTTACTGTTTTGAAGGAACACTTGGTCAAAGCTCCTATCTTGCAACCACCGGATTGGTCAAAGCCGTTCGAGATAATGTGTGATGCAAGCGACACCACTATTGGTGCAGTTTTGGGTCAACGGGTTGATAGAAAGCCGGTGGTGATTTACTATGCAAGCAAAACTTTATCCGAAGCGCAACTCAATTACACCACAACCGAAAATGAGTTATTAGCGGTGGTGTATGCTTTGGATAAGTTTCGTGCTTATATTTGGGGGAGCAAAGTGGTGGTTTATTCGGATCATAGTGTGGTCCGATACTTGATGGAGAAGAAGGACGCGAAGCCTCGGTTGATTCGATGGGTATTATTGTTACAAGAGTTTGATTTAGAAATCCGAGACAAAAAGGGAAGTGAGAACGTGGTGGCGGATCACTTGTCTCGGATTCCGGTGGAAGGGATCGATGATGTTAGTGAAATCAATGAGAGTTTTCCCGACGAGCAACTACTAGCCGTTTCTACCTTTCTTGCACCGTGGTATGCTCACTATGTCAACTATTTAGCCACGGGTGCCATCCCAAGTCATTGGACCAAGAAGCGCCGACAACAATTTATGGTTCAAGTGAAGCAATACATTTGGGATGAACCGGATCTTTTCAAGATTGGACCGGATCAAGTTATACGAAGGTGTGTGCCCGAGACAGAAGTGTTGGAAATTTTGACCCATGCTCATTCGTCCGCATGTGGGGGTCATTTTAGTGGGCACAAAACAGGCTATCGGGTGCTCTCATGTGGGTTCTATTGGCCCACAATTTTCAAGGATGCTTGTGAATTCGCTAGAAATTGCATAAATTGTCAAAAGATGGGAAGCATATCGAAGAGGGATGAGATGCCTTTACAACCAATCTTGGTTGTAGAGATATTTGATGTATGGGGTATAGACTTTATGGGTCCTTTTCCGAATTCGAATGGCTTTCTATACATTTTGGTAGTGGTGGATTATGTCTCGAAGTGGATTGAAGCTATTGCAACACGCACAAACGACCATTCGGTTGTTTGTAAATTTGTTCAATCCAACATTTTCTCTCGTTTTGGCATCCCGCGGGTTATTATAAGCGATGGTGGTTCGCATTTTAAGAACTTCAACTTTGGGAAACTATTGAAGAGGTATAGTGTGAATCACCGGATTGCCACACCTTACCATCCGCAAACGAGTGGACAAGTTGAAGTGTCCAACCATCAAATTAAAGAAATTCTTATGAAGACGGTTAGAACGGATCGGAAGGATTGGTCGAGTAAGTTAGATGATGCATTGTGGGCATACCGAACGGCCTACAAGACTCCAATTGGCACAACGCCTTACCGGATGGTGTATGGAAAGGGTTGTCACTTGCCAATGGAGTTAGCGCATCGGGCACATTGGGCAATTAAGACGGTCAACGCAGATTATGACGAGGCGGGAAAGATGAGAAAGTTGCAGTTAAGCGAGATAGAAGAAATTCGGGATGAGGCATATGAATGTGCATCGGCGTATAAAGATAAACTCAAGAAGGTGCATGATGCAAAATTGCGAAAGAAAACGTTCGAAGTGGGTCAAAAAGTTTGGTTGTATAACTCAAGACTCAAGATGTTCGCGGGCAAGCTTAAAAGCAAATGGATGGGCCCGTATGTCGTTCGGAGAGTTGGGAGGTTTGGAGATGTAGATATCCAAGATGAGCACACGCTAAAACAACAAACGGTGAACGGTCACCGTTTAAAGCCATACTTGGAGGGGAACGACATCAACAACTTAGAGCTTGATAAAGCGGGCTATATCTTACGCCCGGTCGACGATGAGCAACCATGAGAGGCCCAGGTTCGGTAGTGTAAATAGTTAGTATTTCATTTTGTTTGTTTTGTATAGTTTGCTAAATTGCCGTATTTCCTTAAAATCCATGTTTGAAACAAGTGTGGGGATATTCGGGTCACGAATTACTCTAACATTGTGTTGAGGACAACACGGGACTTTCGAGGGGGTAGGGTGATTTTTACACGTTTTTGAGAAAAATTAAAAACATAAAAAAAATCGAAAAAATTTGAAAAATATAAAAAATGACACCTTAAAACAGCATTTTTCACGAACCAGGAATGCCCAGCTTACACCGTAATTTACGGTATGACCGTAAGTTACGGTGGGGAACAAAGATATTTGGACTTTACGGTAGAAAGCTCCTGAATTACGATAGAAATTTATGTTCAGGTTTCACCGTAACTTACGGTCTTACCGTAAGTTACGGTACGCAGAAAAAATGAATCCATTGTTCCGGTTCTTGCAAGTACATATAAAAAAAAATATAAAACATTAGATTACGTGACATAACCCCATCCACACAATTCTTTCTTCATCTTTCTCATCCATCTTTTTCACCCATCACTTTTCAAGACCAACAAAAACCCACAAGACTCCATAGCTTCTTCTACCTTCAATCCTCCATAACCTTCTCAATTCTTGTCCAAACTAAGTGAAATTTAGGTCTAACTTGACTAATTTTTCACGTAGTTTCTGATTTTGCCAAGAGATTGGTTAAAAAACGAAGTTATTGGGTCCGAATTCAAAATCCTAGTCCGAAAATTTTTGGGGGTTTGTGGAGTTTTTGTTTCACAAGCACTTTAGCATCTTCAAAATAAGGTATGAAAGTTTATTTGTTATATTTTGATGCTACATTGTGAAAAGTAAGGTTATTTAGGTTACTTGCCTATACCCACTTGCTTGTTCTTAGATATGGTTATGAAATTGGTTATTTGAACATGGTTATGGTTGTAGATGTAGGATTTGTGGTTAAAGTAGTGAACTTTTGGGATGCTCTACATTGTAGAGACACCATGCCCGATTTTTGAAAATTTTTTGATACATTTTTGGTTCACTAACATCTACAACCATGCTAACAAGCAAGTGTGGGGATATGTTGGAGAAAAGGGTTTAATTTTGTTTCGTTGGTTGTGTTGTTGCTCGAATGTGTGTAGGAAATGGCACGAACAAAAGAAAAGACCGGAGCTAGTTCATCTTCGTCTTCGAAGGGAAAGGGTAAACAGCCGGAACAACAACCAAGAAAGAGACAATACATGGGTCGAGTGGATGAAAGCGAAAGTGAAAGTGAGGAAGAAATGGAGTTGGATATGACGGAGAAACCAAAATGGAATTCGGGTCCATTAGATGATCAAGCAGAGGAGTGGCAACCGACACTCTTCCATGACAGCATGAATAAGTTGAAAAACAAGGCTGCTGCATTCATTTGTGAAAGAGAAGTTAATGAGGTTCAATTTGGCTAGTTCGGGGTGTTTGACAAGTTCCGGGCTCTAGGCTGGGAGTCGGCACTTAATTGTTTTGACAAAGATAAGAGCAACTTGTTCATATCCGAAATACAAGAATGGATGGCCATTCTTACATGCAACACGTATGACAAGCCATCACACATGAAGCTAACGGGTATAGTGCATGGGATTCCGGTGGAAATGTCCTTCGACACGTTGAAGAAGCTTGGGAAATACGATAGTCTTCCAGCCCGTGATTACATGATACCGACTCTTGATGACCTCCTGGTTAAACCGGAGAAACATACTCGATGGAATGATATGTTGGCAGCAATATTTTTACCCGGTAAATACAGTGGTATTCTATACCGGAAGAACTTAAAAATAAAAGCTAAATTGTTGCTAGCAATATGTGTTCTCAATGTTATTCCAAGAAGGGGGGACAAGGAACAGGTTAGGTTTCCGGAGGTGCCCGTCCTTTATTCGCTAATGCATGGGTCTCCGCGTTTTCCGATACGCTATCTGATCATGAACCACTTATGGATTTGCCGGAATAAGTATGGAAGAGATATCGTCCCGTATTGTCGAATAATCACGGGGTTGATGAAACAACAAAAGGCAATAACATCTGAAGATCGAGGAGCAACAAAAAGGCATCAGCCTTTTACGCTAGATAAGTTGGGGATTGGTTGGTCATATACACAATCGGAGCGTTATCACAAGCTGAAGTCGGAAGGGCAAAGGTAGAGAGCACTAAAGTTGGGTACACGAGATTTGTTACCGGGAGAGCCGGACGAGCCAGAAAGTGATGAAGAAGTAGTTCCAAGTGGAGACGAGGACTATGCGGACGAGCCGCATGGTGGTGAAAATGTTGGTCAAGGGGGTTATGGTAGAGGTTATGGTGGCATGTTTTACGATTATACGCAACAATCTTATGTGCCGGGATGGGCTTACGAAGGCACAATGCAAGAAGTGATTGAGAATCAATGTCCTCCGGCATCCGTGTTTGATACGTGGTCGGGTTCGGAAAGGACGTTATTTGATCAAAATACGAGGAATAGTGCAAGTATAGAGCGGTCATTGAAACAAACTCTTGATCGTCAAGAAGCATGGAATCGCACACATGCGTATTCCCGTGAAGTGGAAATGAATAACCGTTATTATGATGATCAAGAAAGGAGATTGCACGCGGATTGGCATGCCGGGCGGCCGGTGGTTGTGGATCCACAACATGTGGATTATGCGTCACTACCACCTTATGATGGTAGTATTTCGTATCCGACCCCGCCGCTTCACCATTCACAATGGATTGACCCACGGCAACAAGAGGGAGCTCAACAACAACAAGGAGGAAGTAGTAGCGGCTCATTTGCGTTCGGAGAATGGAACGATATGATGTCTTCCATGTTTGGGCCGCCGGGACCGCGCTATTATTAGTCAGGTTGTGTTCTCTCTTTGTATATTTTGTGCATATTTGTAGTTTGATATGTTTATGGTTGGGCGGTTGGGTGGTGTATGATTGTGTTGTTTTGTTGGGTTGGTGCTTGCTGGTGGTGTCATGTTTTAAAAAGAAAAAAAAACATAAAAAAAATATAAAATGAAAAGTACAAATAGAAATTTGTGGTTTGAGTGAAGAAGTTTTTTTTGTTGATGTTGAATGATTTTAGTGATCAAAGCCTCCTAAAACCATACATTGGGGTCAATGTATCCCAAGTGTGGGGATGGGGGGAATTTTTGAAGATTTTGAAAAATTTTGAGCCAAGCGAAACGATGTGAAAATTTGAACTCCCTAGATTAACCCCAATCTGGTGCACCGGCAACCTTTGATACCCTTTTCATTCTTGGTGAGAGTTGTAGCTACACTTGTATATAAATAATGCTTATCTTTGATGAGAGTGGCTACGGGTGGGGGTGCATTAGAACTTGTGCTTGAATGCGGTTCGAGGCCTTAGTTAGACATGAATGTGAAGAGGATAAGGGCATTTAGGTAGCCTCGTCGTTGGTGTGAGCGAGTGTGGGATTTGGGGGGTTGGACCTCATAAGTTATATATATGAGCATGGTTGTGAGAGGGGCGGGGGTTTGGACATTTAGTTGCCCAATTTTGTGCCTAAAAGCCTATCAATTGTTACCCCTAGCTACTTACCTAAAAATTTACCCAACTTGACCCGGTTTTATAGTGATTAGTAATTTTTTAGTAGTATGTAATGTTATTTGATGTTATGTTGAAAGTATTATGTTTGAAAAAAAAAATCAGAAAAATTAGAGATGAAAAAAAAAAAGAGAAAAAGCAATGAAAAATGGAAAAAGAAGTGATGTTTAGTTATCTTGTATATAGTAGTTAAGTTTGATAGTTGTTTGTTTGTTTCTTTGTGTAATAAAAAGACCGGGTTAAGTTTTCGTTACTTCATATATATTCCATTTCCTACCCATACACCTAGCCACGTTACAACCTTGAAAGTCCCTTTGATTTGCATTCATGTTTGACCCATTTTAGGAGAAGGATTGATTTAGGTACAAGCTTATAGTTGTGCAACCGCCCGTTAGCCTTTGTGTGTCTAGCTCATATTGCTAGTGCTTGCTTGTAGCCGAGAGGAGAGACATAGTAAGGGGTGCATTAGTTGGGTGTTAAAAAGGGGTTAGTAAAAGGATTGCTTGTTTTTGCTTGGCTTACATTGATCACTTGTTGAGAAATTGATTTGATGAGTTGCTTGAGACAAGCAACGGTTAAGTGCAACTCATCAAATCAATTTCTCAACAAGTGATCAATGTAAGCCAAGCAAAAGCAAGCAATCCTTTTACTAACCCCTTTTTAACACCCAACTAATGCACCCCTCACTATGTCTCTCCTCTCGGCTACAAGCAAGCACTAGCAATATGAGCTAGACACACAAAGGCTAACGGGGGGTTGCACAACTATAAGCTTGTACCTAAATCAATCCTTCTCCTAAAATGGGTCAAACATGAATGTAAATCAAAGGGACTTTCAAAGTTGTAACGTGGCTAGGTGTATGGGTAGGAAATGGAATATATATGAAGTAACGAAAACTTAACCCGGTCTTTTTATTACACAAACAAACAACTATCAAACTTAACTACTATATACAAGACAACTAAACATCACTTCTTTTTCCATTTTCATTGCTTTTTCTCTTTTTTTTTTCATCTCTAATTTTTCTGATTTTTTTTTTCAAACATAATACTTTCAACATAACATCAAATAACATTACATACTACTAAACAATTACTAATCACTATAAAACCGGGTCAAGTTGGGTAAATTTTTAGGTAAGTAGCTAGGGGTAACAATTGATAGGCTTTTAGGCACAAAATTGGGCAACTAAATGTCCAAACCCCCACCCCTCTCACAACCATGCTCATATATATAACTTATGAGGTCCAACCCCCCAAATCCCACACTCGCTCACACCAACGACGAGGCTACCTAAATGCCCTTATCCTCTTCACATTCATGTCTAACTAAGGCCTCGAACCGCATTCAAGCACAAGTTCTAATGCACCCCCACCCGTAGCCACTCTCATCAAAGATAAGCATTATTTATATACAAGTGTAGCTACAACTCTCACCAAGAATGAAAAGGGTATCAAAGGTTGCCGGTGCACCAGATTGGGGTTAATCTAGGGAGTTCAAATTTTCACATCGTTTCGCTTGGCTCAAAATTTTTCAAAATCTTCAAAAATTCTCCCCATCCCCACACTTGGGATACATTGACCCCAATGTATGGTTTTAGGAGGCTTTGATCACTAAAATCATTCAACATCAACAAAAAAAACTTCTTCACTCAAACCACAAATTTCTTTTTGTACTTTTCATTTTATATTTTTTTTATGTTTTTTTTCTTTTTAAAACATGACACCACCAGCAAGCACCAACCCAACAAAACAACACAATCATACACCACCCAACCGCCCAACCATAAACATATCAAACTACAAATATGCACAAAATATACAAAGAGAGAACACAACCTGACTAATAATAGCGCGGTCCCGGCGGCCCAAACATGGAAGACATCATATCGTTCCATTCTCCGAACGCAAATGAGCCGCTACTACTTCCTCCTTGTTGTTGTTGAGCTCCCTCTTGTTGCCGTGGGTCAATCCATTGTGAATGGTGAAGCGGCGGGGTCGGATACGAAATACTACCATCATAAGGTGGTAGTGACGCATAATCCACATGTTGTGGATCCACAACCACCGGCCGCCCGGCATGCCAATCCGCGTGCAATCTCCTTTCTTGATCATCATAATAACGGTTATTCATTTCCACTTCACGGGAATATGCATGTGTGCGATTCCATGCTTCTTGACGATCAAGAGTTTGTTTCAATGACCGCTCTATACTTGCACTATTCCTCGTATTTTGATCAAATAACGTCCTTTCCGAACCCGACCACGTATCAAACACGGATGCTGGAGAACGTTGATTCTCAATCACTTCTTGCATTGTGCCTTCGTAAGCCCATCCCGGCACATAAGATTGCTGCGTATAATCGTAAAACATGCCACCATAACCTCTACCATAACTCCCTTGACCAACATTTTCACCACCATGCGGCTCGTCCGCATAGTCCTCGTCTCCACTTGGAACTACTTCTTCATCACTTTCTGGCTCGTCCGGCTCACCCGGTAACAAATCTCGTGCACCCAACTTTAGTGCTCTCCACCTTTGCCCTTCCGACCTCAGCTTGTGATAACGCTCCGATTGTGTATATGACCAACCAATCCCCAACTTATCTAGCGTAAAAGGCTGATGCCTTTTTGTTGCTCCTCGATCTTCAGATGTTATTGCCTTTTGTTGTTTCATCAACCCCGTGATTATTCGACAATACGGGACGATATCTCTTCCATACTTATTCCGGCAAATCCATAAGTGGTTCATGATCAGATAGCGTATCGGAAAACGCGGAGACCCATGCATTAGCGAATAAAGGACGGGCACCTCCGGAAACCTAACCTGTTCCTTGTCCCCCCTTCTTGGAATAACATTGAGAACACATATTGCTAGCAACAATTTAGCTTCTATTTTTAAGTTCTTCCGGTATAGAATACCACTGTATTTACCGGGTAAAAATATTGCTGCCAACATATCATTCCATCGAGTATGTTTCTCCGGTTTAACCAGGAGGTCATCAAGAGTCGGTATCATGTAATCACGGGCTGGAAGACTATCGTATTTCCCAAGCTTCTTCAACGTGTCGAAGGACATTTCCACCGGAATCCCATGCACTATACCCGTTAGAGTGGCCATCCATTCTTGTATTTCGGATATGAACAAGTTGCTCTTATCTTTGTCAAAACAACTAAGTGCCGACTCCCAGCCTAGAGCCCGGAACTTGTCAAACACCCCGAACTGGCCAAATTGAACCTCATTAACTTCTCTTTCACAAATGAATGCAGCAGCCTTGTTCTTCAACTTATTCATGCTGTCATGGTAGAGTGTCGGTTGCCACTCCTCTGCTTGATCATCTAATGGACCCGAATTCCATTTTGGTTTCTCCGTCATATCCAACTCCATTTCTTCCTCACTTTCACATTCGCTTTCATCCACTCGACCCATGTATTGTCTCTTTCTTGGTTGTTGTTCCGGCTGTTTACCCTTTCCCTTCGAAGACGAAGATGAACTAGCTCCGGTCTTTTCTTTTGTTCGTGCCATTTCCTACACACATTCGAGCAAACAACACAACCAACGAAACAAAATTAAACCCTTTTCTCCAACATATCCCCACACTTGCTTATTATCATGGTTGTAGATGTTAGTGAACCAAAAATGTATCAAAAATTTTTCAAAAATCGGGCATGGTATCTCTACAATGTAGAGCATCCCAAAAGTTCACTACTTTAACCACAAATCCTACATCTACAACCATAACCATGTTCAAATAACCAATTTCATAACCATATCTAAGAACAAGCAAGTGGGTATAGGCAAGTAACCTAAATAACCTTACTTTTCACAATGTAGCATCAAAATATAACAAATAAACTTTCATACCTTATTTTGAAGATGCTAAAGTGCTTGTGAAACAAAAACTCCACAAACCCCCAAAAATTTCCGGACTAGGGTTTTGAATTCGGACCCAATAACTTCGTTTTTTAACCAATCTCTTGGCAAAATCAGAAACTACGTGAAAAATTAGTCAAGTTAGACCTAAATTTCACTTAGTTTGGACAAGAATTGAGAAGGTTATGGAGGATTGAAGGTAGAAGAAGCTATGGAGTCTTGTGGGTTTTTGTTGGTCTTGAAAAGTGATGGGTGAAAAAGATGGATGAGAAATATGAAGAAAGAATTGTGTGGATGGGGTTATGTCACGTAATCTAATGTTTTATATATATTTTTTTTATATGTACTTGCAAGAACCGGAACGATGGATTCATTTTTTCTGCGTACCGTAACTTACGGTAAGACCGTAAGTTACGGTGAAACCTGAACATAAATTTCTACCGTAATTCAGGAGCTTTCTACCGTAAAGTCCAAATATCTTTGTTCCCCAACGTAACTTACGGTCATACCGTAAATTACGGTGTAAGCTGGGCATTCCTGGTTCGTGAAAAATGCTGTTTTAAGGTGTCATTTTTTTATATTTTTCAAATTTTTTCGATTTTTTGTATGTTTTTTAATTTTTTCAAAAACGTGTAAAAATCACCCTACCCCCTCGAAAGTCCCGTGTTGTCCTCAACACAATGTTAGAGTAATTCGTGACCCGAATATCCCCACACTTGTTTCAAACACGGATTTCAAGGAAATACGGCAATTTAGCAAACTATACAAAACAAACAAAATGAAATACTAACTATTTACACTACCGAACCTGGGCCTCTCATGGTTGCTCATCGTCGACCGGGCGTAAGATATAGCCCGCTTTATCAAGCTCTAAGTTGTTGATGTCGTTCCCCCCCAAGTATGGCTTTAACCGGTGACCGTTCACCGTTTGTTGTTTTAGCGTGTGCTCATCTTGGATATCTACATCTCCAAACCTCCCAACTCTCCGAACGACATACGGGCCCATCCATTTGCTTTTAAGCTTGCCCGCGAACATCTTGAGTCTTGAGTTATACAACCAAACTTTTTGACCCACTTCGAACGTTTTCTTTCGCAATTTTGCATCATGCACCTTCTTGAGTTTATCTTTATACGCCGATGCACATTCATATGCCTCATCCCGAATTTCTTCTATCTCGCTTAACTGCAACTTTCTCATCTTTCCCGCCTCGTCATAATCTGCGTTGACCGTCTTAATTGCCCAATGTGCCCGATGCGCTAACTCCATTGGCAAGTGACAACCCTTTCCATACACCATCCGGTAAGGCGTTGTGCCAATTGGAGTCTTGTAGGCCGTTCGGTATGCCCACAATGCATCATCTAACTTACTCGACCAATCCTTCCGATCCGTTCTAACCGTCTTCATAAGAATTTCTTTAATTTGACGGTTGGACACTTCAACTTGTCCACTCGTTTGCGGATGGTAAGGTGTGGCAATCCGGTGATTCACACTATACCTCTTCAATAGTTTCCCAAAGTTGAAGTTCTTAAAATGCGAACCACCATCGCTTATAATAACCCGCGGGATGCCAAAACGAGAGAAAATGTTGGATTGAACAAATTTACAAACAACCGAATGGTCGTTTGTGCATGTTGCAATAGCTTCAATCCACTTCGAGACATAATCCACCACTACCAAAATGTATAGAAAGCCATTCGAATTCGGAAAAGGACCCATAAAGTCTATACCCCATACATCAAATATCTCTACAACCAAGATTGGTTGTAAAGGCATCTCATCCCTCTTCGATATGCTTCCCATCTTTTGACAATTTATGCAATTTCTAGCGAATTCACAAGCATCCTTGAAAATTGTGGGCCAATAGAACCCACATGAGAGCACCCGATAGCCTGTTTTGTGCCCACTAAAATGACCCCCACATGCGGACGAATGAGCATGGGTCAAAATTTCCAACACTTCTGTCTCGGGCACACACCTTCGTATAACTTGATCCGGTCCAATCTTGAAAAGATCCGGTTCATCCCAAATGTATTGCTTCACTTGAACCATAAATTGTTGTCGGCGCTTCTTGGTCCAATGACTTGGGATGGCACCCGTGGCTAAATAGTTGACATAGTGAGCATACCACGGTGCAAGAAAGGTAGAAACGGCTAGTAGTTGCTCGTCGGGAAAACTCTCATTGATTTCACTAACATCATCGATCCCTTCCACCGGAATCCGAGACAAGTGATCCGCCACCACGTTCTCACTTCCCTTTTTGTCTCGGATTTCTAAATCAAACTCTTGTAACAATAATACCCATCGAATCAACCGAGGCTTCGCGTCCTTCTTCTCCATCAAGTATCGGACCACACTATGATCCGAATAAACCACCACTTTGCTCCCCCAAATATAAGCACGAAACTTATCCAAAGCATACACCACCGCTAATAACTCCTTTTCGGTTGTGGTGTAATTGAGTTGGGCTTCGGATAAAGTTTTGCTTGCATAGTAAATCACCACCGGCTTTCTATCAACCCGTTGACCCAAAACTGCACCAATAGTGGTGTCGCTTGCATCACACATTATCTCGAACGGCTTTGACCAATCCGGTGGTTGCAAGATAGGAGCTTTGACCAAGTGTTCCTTCAAAACAGTAAAAGCTTGCATACACTCGTTAGTAAAATCAAATGGGACATCTTTTAATAATAAGTTACATAAAGGTTTGGTGATAACACTAAAACCCTTTATGAAACGTCTATAGAAACCCGCATGTCCCAAAAATGACCTTACACCCTTAACATTTTTCGGAGGTGGCAAAGATGCTATTACCCTTATTTTTGCCTTATCCACCTCCATCCCCCTTTCAGAAATTACATGACCCAACACAATGCCCTCTTGCACCATGAAATGACTTTTCTCCCAACTTAGCACTAGATTTTTCTCAACGCACCTTTTTAAAACCTTTTGTAATTCGTGGAGACAAGCATCAAAACTAGTGCCAAAAATGGAGAAGTCATCCATAAATACTTCGAGCGACTCTCCAACCATGTCCGAGAAGATACTCATCATACATCGTTGGAAAGTTGCCGGAGCATTGCACAAGCCAAATGGCATTCGCCGAAAGGCAAAGGTACCATATGGACAAGTGAAGGTGGTCTTGTGTTGGTCATCCGGGTGTATTGCTATTTGATTGTAACCCGAGTACCCGTCCAAAAAGCAGTAATATTTTTGACCCGATAATTTTTCAATGATTTGGTCAATAAAAGGTAGCGGGAAATGGTCCTTAGAAGTGGCGGCATTCAATTTTCGGTAGTCAATACATACACGCCACCCGGTAACCGGTCGGGTGGCAATTTGTTCACCACTTTCATCCTTGACTACTTGAATGCCGGCCTTCTTAGGCACAACTTGGGTGGGACTCACCCAAGCACTATCCGAAATCGGATAGATGATTCCCGCATCCAACCATTTGATTACCTCCTTTTTAACTACCTCCCTTAGGTTCGGATTCAACCGCCTTTGAGCTTCTCGTGTCGGTTTGGCATCTTCGGTTGTAATGATTTTGTGCATGACAATTGATGGACTAATTCATTTGAGATCGGCAATTGTCCATCCGATAGCTCCCTTGTTTTCCTTCAAGACCTCCAACAATGCTTGCTCTTGGGCCAACTCTAAATTAGAGGCAATAATGACCGGTAAAGTGTCATTATCCCCTAAAAACACATACTTCAAGTGGCTCGGCAAGTCTTTGAGCTCCAACTTTGGCGGTTCCTCTAATGATGGTTTAGTACCCGAATCTATTTCCGCCTGTAAGCCTTCGAACTGGTGGGTCCATGGCGGCCGACCTTCTTTCAACGCCATCGCATCCTGCTTTTCCTCTTCAACCCGGAGTGCATAAGCATCTACCTGTTCAGAAAAATCACACAGGCAAACATCCAAACCATCCTCCTCATACTCATGCGGGTTGCATCCGTCAACTATATCTGCCATGAAACACTCATCAACACCATTAGCATTAGAATTGTTAGTAAAAACATTCAAACGCATTTTTCGATTCCCAAAAGTCATATCGACTGTACCAAATCTACAATCGATGACTGCATGTGCGGTGCTAAAAAATGGCAGACCCAAAATTACGTTTTGTTGTTGCTTGGGGTCCGCCGACGAGTAGTCCAAGACTAAAAAGTCAACCGGGTAATAAAATTCATCAATTTTTACAATTACATTTTGAACCATACCCCGGGGTAACTTATGAGACAAATCGGCTAAAACAACCGTTGTCTCCACCCTTGCTAACGGACCAAAATCATATTGGTCATATAAGCTGTTGGTGCAGTTGTCTGTCGACTTCATCTTAGTTCGAGTCTTAGATTAGAACTGATTGATTAGGGCTTGTAATATGAGAAAACATCAGAATTTAGAGTGTTTTAGTGATGATTTCGCTTCAAGGGTGATTAATAGAAGATTTCGCTTCAAGCAAGTTCAAGCGAAATCAACATGTTAAGATTTCGCTTGAACAGTGCTCAAGCGAAACCCTCATGTCTATATATACCCTGAAGCGTAATCAGTTGGGAGTTCAGTTCAGTTGTTAGTTTCCGACACAGAAGTGCTGTCGAGGTGTCTCCAAGTCTGTAATCTTTCAGAGATCAATACAAGAGACATTAAATAGTATTTCCGGTGTGTTACAAGCTAAACAAAGACAGAATCAATGAATTCCGCCTCTGATTCTGTCTGAGCACTCTTCTGATCGACTCGTTAGGTCGTTTCACGATCCTACATGTGGTATCAGAGCTCAGGAGGAAGAGTTCTTACTGTTTAGCTCGTTTTCACTAGAAATTTCTGACTTCTACACCTTCTTTTCAAAATTAATCAAGTTTTTATGGTTAAAATGGACTGATTTTCGTATATAGTGTGCGAAACATTGAATTAACAAATCCTTGAAAGATTCAGACCTAAATTCGACCTAGAACTTGATCAATTTTGCAAAAATCAGACCGACTTGATGATGTCAGCATGATTCAAGCGAATTTGACAGGTTGATTTCGCTTGAAATCTAAGTATCGCTTGAAGATTGATCAGATTTCGCTTCAGGGTTTTGCTTTAAATGTTTTGAAGCGAAATCAAGATTGATCAGATTTCGCTTCAGGAGTTTCAGGTTGAGGTTCGCTTGAAGTGTTTTGAAGCGAAATCAAGTATTTCGCTTGAAAGTCTGATTTAGCTTGATAGGTTATTGAGTGGTTGAAGCGAAATAGTGATTTCGCTTGAGCAGATTATTCATTTGATTTCGCTTGAAATCAAATATCTCATTTCACTTCAAGTGAAGATTTCGCTTGAACTGTTATTATAGTTAATCTTTTGATTTCGCTTGAAGTTTGTTTGCAGGTATTTCGCTTGAAGATTGTTTGAGTGCATATTGTTTTAGAAAAATGACAATGGTTTTTGATGAAAAAGAAAATGAGTATCTTGAAAATTTAAATCGTTGGTATATGAGAAATGTGGACAGTAGTCACAGGAATGTAGATGTGGATGTTTGGGTAAAAAGTTATGAATATTTCATGTGCCAAAAGAATGAAACTTTGGATAAGATGGAAACACGATTTAAAGTTCTAACGGACAATTTGTGGAGAAAGGGTATTAGAATGACAACTGATGAACATATATTGAAATTAACTACTGCATTACCTGCTAAATGGGATGAATTCATGGTTGAGCTAAAAAGAAAAGATTTTTTCCAAGAACTTAATCCACATCAGTTCTTTAATGAGGTTCATGCAGAGTGTCGTAAGGAAGAAAAGAAAAAAAGGGAATTTTTAAATGAGATGGAAAAGAATTTACTAAAGTTGGAATTGGATGTAATTGCTGAAATAGATAGAAGAATTCATGTGTGTCTTGCAACAAAGAATATTCTGAAATATGATATCAAAAGAAAATGTTATATTGATGATAGTATGAATCCTTTTGATTTTGTTAAACTCTTTGATGCAGGAACATATAAGATAGAGAAAGAACAAGATCCAAAGAATGAAGAATCAGTGAAGAATGAATCATCAAATTTTACATCAGTATGCTCCAAATGTGACAACTTTAAGATTGACAATGACAAACTCTTGAAGAATGCGGAAAGTTTGACACTGGAAGTCGAGAAGTTGAGAAACGAGAAGCAAGCTGATGATAAGCAGATTCTTATTCTGAAAGAAAATTGTGAGAAGCTGAAAACTGAAAATGACAAACTGTTGGGTAATTTGAACAGTTTGACATCAGAATACAAAGTTTTGAAAGAAAAAGTAAAAGAGTTTGAAAGTAAACAGAAATTTTCAGAAGATGAAGATTTCTGGATCAAGCTTGAGAACAAAAATCTGAAAGCAAATGAAACAAAACTTCAAGAACAGATAAAAGTTTTGGAAAATGAAAAGTCTGTTCTTGAAAACATGAAAAATGAGAATGAGAAATCAATCAAGTCTCATCTTGATAGAATCTCTCAGCTTGAAAACGAAGCTGAGAATTCGAGAAACAAGATTGATGAACTTGAAAAGAAATTGAAAGGTTTTGTGATATCATCTGAGATTTCTTGTCCAAAACCGATCAATTCTGTTCCAATAAGTGACGATTTCACAAACTTTAACAATGTCAAAGTTGAAGATTGCGATGAAAAATCTGATGATGAAAATATAAAAATTGACAAAAAGAATTTATTTTTGAAGTTAAAAGAAAAGTTTCAAGAAACTGTTCCACAATCAACTGAAAAGGGAGAATGCTCTAAGCAAAAACCTTTGAAAAAGAAAGTGGAACAGAAACAAAAAATTAAAAATGTGAAAAATGTTAAAAAAGAGAATAAAAGTTCATCAGATCAATCATCCAATCGCAATCAAAAATTACAAAAAGTAAAAAATGAAAATTCAAAAATAGTTGGTGAAAAGTGGTGCAGGTCGGACCACAGTGCTTCAAGGCCAAATCAAGCTTACAGGAAGAGAGAGGATTATCACCAAGCCAAACAGTGCTTTGATCTGAATGTTTGGACTGAGTATGGTGATTGGTACGATAACAGAGTGTGTTACAGATGCGGTTATCAAGGACACATTGCTGTTAACTGCCAGAGTTGGAGGTTTGAGTCAAGAAGATGCTTTAACTGCAATATCATTGGTCACATTGCCAGAGATTGCCCAAGAAGATCAAATGACAGATTGAGGGTTAAATCTCAGAAATTGGTAAAGATTCCAGTCTATGTCAAGCCCAAAGAACAGAAAGTTCAAGAACGTAAAGTTCAAGAACCGAAAGTTCAAGAACCGAAAGTAAAGCTTTCTCAGGGGCAAAAAGACAGACTGAGGAAGAAGAGAAAGAAGGCCAGAGAGTATCTGGAAAGGATTTTGTCCTCGGATACAACTGGTAAAACAGATAAAAGTTCTGATAAATCGTCTTGCTCACCAAAGAACAACAAATCAAGCAAAACGCATTCATCAGATACAAATCTGAGGACGAAAGAGGAAAAGAAGAAGAAGAAAGTTGTTGGCAATGAATCTGTTTCTTCGGAAACAAAGGAGCCACATGTTGGCGATGAATCTGATTCGTTAAAGTCAGACAAGCCACGATCAGGCGATGAATCTGGTGTGGTAAAGCCAGAAGAGCCAGTTGTTGAGGTAAAGAATGAGAGTTCTAGTCTAACAATGGATGAGGCAAACTTTCCATCATTGTTAAACAAGAATTCAAAATCACCCAAGAACAGTCAGGCTTGGGTGAATCTGTTTAAATGAAAAACCTGACTTGCCGGAGATCCCAAGTTGGTAATCGTGGATCATGAATCGGCATCATTCTTATGTTGTTTGTTTGAAAATTGAAAATTTTTGAGAATTTTTGCAGGAATTGCCGGAACTCCCAGGTTTGTAAGCGAGGAGTAGGAATCGGCACCTTGAGAATTCAACTAACAGATGATGTTTGGTTGAAAATATTTGAATCAGATTGATCTTACAAGTGGTAAATCAGGGACATTAAATTGTATCTGATTTACTACATATGATTGGTAAAACAATGTGTTGATTTGATCCCCAATTTTAAAAGTGATAAAATCAACAAAACTTATTTTCCGGAAAAACCATTTGATTAAAACAAACTTAAGTGTTTTGAAATCGATGGGAAAATAGTTTGTTGTGAGGGGGAGTTCTGATTGTTTATGCCAAGTGGATGGCGAATTGAAGTGATTCGATATTAGTTGTCATGTTTGTGTACAGTTTGTTTTCAAATTTCCTAAAATGTGTTTGCATTTTAGGGGGAGTAAGAAATTTTAGAAAATCCAAAAAAACATTTGAAAATTTGAAAAAGCCAAAAACATGATAAAATGAAAAATGAGTTTTGTTGCATAAAAGAGGAAATGATAGTACATCAGTGGACGATCACAGCATGCTAAAGAATTGGAAAGTAAAAATGTGATAAACGGTCTCACTGATGATGTGCCAGTAGGTTTTTGCACATTTAGTAGATTGTGACGAGATATAAACCTAAATTTCAAACTTGCTTGTTCTGTGGGTTAACACAAACTTGGATATATAGGTAACCCCTGAAATCTTGTTTGAAAGGTCCCTTATTCTGAGATACTAGGTCTTTATGCTCAGTGATATCTGGGGTATTATCTCGGGACTTCTGCTGAAAGAAATTTCTGACCTAGTCCCCGGATAATGCTTTCTGCAAATGCTTGAAACATAGCATCACCCTCAGCAAGCTGATGAAACAATAAAATTGATAGTCACTGCTGTTGTAATGCAAAAGATCCTCTAAAGGGGACACACCAAAAGTCGAAGCCGTCATCTCTCTGCGTATCGAAAGATCGGCCTGAGCTCTCACGGCCCTCGTACTATAATTTATTCCCCTGACAGATATCATCTGTGGTATACTCACCTGTAAGACTGAATATTGGGATCTGGATACGGGAGTATATTCAAGTAGTGGGACACACGAATAAGTTCAAGAGCTTAAAACATTAATCTCATATCTCGGATCAATTGAACTTTGTGTGAAAATTTAAGTGGACCAGTATACTGACAATCTAAGTGAATCGTTTAGAGCTTAAAATGAAATGAAGCTTAACGGTGTTGGTAATTGGTCTCAAAAACTGATATGATCCTCTTGCACGAACTCACAAAAATATTATTTGTAAATATTTCATTTTTTGCATTTCTATTTCTGTCAAAAATCCAAAAAGATTTTAGTGTGTTTTAGCATAAATTTTTGAAAAATCCAAAAAGATTTTCGACAACTGATGTTGATAAGCTGATTTTCAAAATTCCAAGTGCTAAATAAGATGAACTGGTTTGGGAGTGTGCATTTAAAAGAAGAAATGTGTTTTGTGAAAAAGTTTGTCTAGTTAATCGAGATCATTAATTTGAACTTGATGTAACTATTGTTTGTAAGTTTTTCTTATTGATTTAAGTAAAAACTTATGTTTTGGTAGAGAGATGTATGTAGGTGAAAGGAAGGTTTCTGATCCTGTTGCTACGAGAAGCCAGGAGATGCATCAGAACCTGTGGAGAGTTTAATCTGAGAAAAATCCAGGATTTAATTTCAAAGGCGATAGCTAATTCCAGACTGAAAATCCCAGCTTGCTGAAAGGGGGAGTCTGATGAAGTTAGAGCTAGAGAAAAGATCCGGGTACATGATTCCAGGAGAAAGTCCTGAAGAAGATCGATCAAGATTGAAGAGTCGTCACTTTGAAGACTCTCACTGAAGATTCCGTCAACATTCAAGGGGGAGTCTGTTGGTGCAGTTGTCTGTCGACTTCATCTTAGTTCGAGTCTTAGATTAGAACTGATTGATTAGGGCTTGTAATATGAGAAAAGATCAGAATTTAGAGTGTTTTAGTGATGATTTCGCTTCAAGGGTGATTAATAGAAGATTTCGCTTCAAGCAAGTTCAAGCGAAATCAACATGTTAAGATTTCGCTTGAACAGTGCTCAAGCGAAACCCTCATGTCTATATATACCCTGAAGCGTAATCAGTTGGGAGTTCAGTTCAGTTGTTAGTTTCCGACACAGAAGTGCTGTCGAGGTGTCTCCAAGTCTGTAATCTTTCAGAGATCAACACAAGAGACATTAAATAGTATTTCCGGTGTGTTACAAGCTAAACAAAGACAGAATCAATGAATTCCGCCTCTGATTCTGTCTGAGCACTCTTCTGATCGACTCGTTAGGTCGTTTCACGATCCTACATAAGCCCCCCGGTAAAATGCTAACTCCGGCTCCAAGATCTAGCAACGCCTTAGCCATTTGAAAATTACCAACTTGTATATTAATCAATGGCGTGCCCGGATCTTGGAGCTTAGGAGGAAGCTCCCCGTTTAAAACCTCACTCACTTGCCCGGTTAAATCGACCCGCTTAGGCATTTTCTTTTTGTTTTGCCTCTTTTGTGTACACAATTCTTTTAGAAATTTTGCGTAAGCGGGTACCTGTTTTATTGCATCAAGGAGTGGAAGGTTAATTTTAACTTGTTTAAACATGTCCCAGAATTCTTCTTTTTGGGGACCTCTTGATGCAATAAAATTTTTCTTTCCCGGGTCAAGTAAAGCCGATGGACACGGGACTTGACTCGGTTCACCCTCATCTTTTTCACTCTTTTCATTTTCACCCAACCCCGGTTTATTAACATTTAATTCTTTAGGTTTAACCGGTGAAACTTCATCATCACTATCATTACCCGTGATGTCCTCAACTACCCCCTCAACCAATTCGGGTGACAAATTAGCTTTAAACTCTTTTCCACTTCTCAAAACACTAACATGATGAACATTAACATTACCTCTTGACGAACCGTGTGATGGATTTACCTTGGTGTCACTAGGAAGTTGACCCTTGTTTTTCTTCAATTCCGCCACATCGGTTGCCAATTGACCCATTTGGGTTGTTAATGATTGGATGCTTTTATCACGAACCTCATCCTTTTGCATTCGAACTTCATCAAGTTGGTTCCGTTTTTGCATCTCCGTTTGCATACTCTTTAGCATCTCCATCATCTCATTTCCACCCGAAGACCCCCTTGTTCTTGACCCGTTTGATATTGCCTTTGATAGCCTTGGTTGTTCCCGCCTCGATATCCACTTTGGTTGTTATAAGGTGGGCGTGAACCAAAGTTACCTTGACTACCTTGAAAGTTCGGGTTAGCTTGATTTGAGGGGTTCCCATAGCGAAAATTTGGGTGGTTCCTCAACCCGGGGTGGTAAGTATTAGAGTTCATGTTGTTATAGTTTCTACCACCCCCTCCTTGACCTTGACCTTGAACCGCATGCACCTCTTCATATTGCCCTTCCACCATTCCTTGGCAATTTTCAGCCGCGTGACCTATTTCATTACACAAAGCACAAACATCATAAATTTGGTTAGTAGTTTGAACATTACCATCATCTATTGCATGCACTTGAGGTCGGGCAATGGCCGGTCGCGCTCTCCTCGATGCTTGAGCCTTTCTCTTTGATGTACTTGCCATATTCTCCAAGAACTCCCAATCATCATTTTCGTAATTTGTACCAAATGTCCCACCGGTAATCGACATTAAATCTCGAGCATCCTCGGCACTCAACCCCTCGTGGAAGGCATTCATCAACTCCCAAAGTTCAATCCCATGGTGAGGGCAATTTTTAATCATCATATTGAAACGTTCAAATGCCTCATGGAACATCTCACCATGTTGTTGTTGGAAGCTCCTCAATCCTTTTCTAGCATCGTTGGTCTTTTGGGCGGTGTAAAATTCATCTAAGAAAATTTGTTGCATCTCCGCCCAAGTATATATAGATGCTGAAGGCAAAGTGTAGAACCACTTCTTTGCCTTATCCTCCAAAGAAAATTGAAATAATACCAACTTGATATCGTCGGCAGAAAAACCTTGACTCCCAAGAGTATTGCAAATTGAGTCATAGGCCTCTAAGTGGAAATACGGCTCCTCCGTTGTTAGCCCTTTGTATTTCGGCAAACTTTGCAAAGAATTTGTTCTTACTTCAAAGGTTCTCCCTTGATTGTTGTGAGGGATAACCACCGGTGACGGGTTTTGAGTAATTATCGGCCTGAAATGTGCTTCTATTCCCCTTGCTTGTTCCCTAAGATGCCTTCTTGGCACACCCAATCGACCCCTTGGACGAATAGGACCCATAGGTCTTTGTATATGCCCTTGTGGTACAAACGGTGGTTGAAATTGTTGTTGTGGCATCGGTGGTTGTTGAATTGGCCTTTGAAATTGTGGTTGTACATTTTGTGGCCGAACTTGTTGCAATGGAATAGAGCGTTGCATTGGTGGCCCTTGTGGTCTTGGCCGAATATGTTGCGGTATGAGTTGTTGTTGTGGCATCCCACCTACACTTGCCATTCCTTGAGATTGACCTTGCACATAACCGAACTCTCCTTGATCACCATAACCTTCATAAGCGTACCCATCTTCATCATAACCCTCAAAATCTTCGTATCCTTCCTCATATCCATCTCCCCCTATACCCGAAGTTTGCCCAATTGGAAGGGTTGAATATTGAAATCCCGCTTGGTTCGATGGTCTAAATGTTGAAGTAGCATGGACAATGGTTGTATTTGGTGGTATTGAATAATGGGAAGATGATTGACCGGAAACTGGGAAGAAATGAGTGAGTGGTGGAATCGTAGTAGATGGGCTAAAGGAAAGATTAGGTTCATTTTGAGTAGTAATCGGTTGTGTGGTGTTAGATGGTGTAGTGTCATGAGGTGGAGTAGGAATTGTAGTGGAATTTGGTATGGTTGTGTTTGGTGATGGGTGTGTGGAAGTAGGTATAAATGATGAAGTCGTTTGACCCGTTGTGGGTGGTACTTGTGTTTCTTCCATGATATTTCTTGGTGTAATGGGTGAAGTAGGTCAACCAATGATTCTGTTTTCGCGTAGTAAAACTCGGTTTTGCCTTAGCGTTCTTTCGATTTCCGGATCAAATGACAATGGTGACGCTTTGTGAGAGCCTCTAGTATGCATGCACCTGTAGAACCTGCACACTAAACACACCAGTGTAAACCCGAAAATAACAAAGCAAAACTAACAAACTGACACACGTTGCGCACTACTCCCCGGCAACGGCGCCAAAATTTGACGTGCTGTCGTAGGTACACGCAAATCTAATCCCAATAACAACTATAATATAGTGGTAAGAGGGTATCAAACATAGGGAGTTTGTGGAAAGTATGTCGATTATGTAGCTTTGCACTTAAACTAAGATTAAACTAAAATTGCAGAAATTAAAATTCAAGAGTTGATTGTTTTGATTTTAAGAACTAATATTAACTAATTAAATTGCAAATCAAAGAGTGTTTTTGTAAATAGATTAGGAACAAGCGACCATCCTAGATTTCAGGTTTTAATCCACACTAATGTTTATGCTTAACTAGAAAGAACCACATAGACATGGCTCGTGTTTGATTATCTGTTTGTGATGAAAGAGAACTAAGTACTCGGATTATAAAATGCGAGGTTGTTACTCGATGATCAATTGACAATTATCCAACCCTAATCCCTCCCATGATATCTCGATTGCCAGTGGCACCAAGAACGTATGGTTTAGATTAACATCAAACAATAATTGTCAATTGATCATCGAGTAACAACCTCGCATTTTATAATCCGAGTACTTAGTTCTCTTTCATCACAAACAGATAATCAAACACGAGCCATGTCTATGTGGTTCTTTCTAGTTAAGCATAAACATTAGTGTGGATTAAAACCTGAAATCTAGGATGGTCGCTTGTTCCTAATCTATTTACAAAAACACTCTTTGATTTGCAATTTAATTAGTTAATATTAGTTCTTAAAATCAAAACAATCAACTCTTGAATTTTAATTTCTGCAATTTTAGTTTAATCTTAGTTTAAGTGCAAAGCTACATAATCGACATACTTTCTATTTCACTAAATTTCAATAAACGACCAGAAGACTTCCTCAAATATTTGACACCTCTAATTTTTTACAAGACATGATTCGATAGTTCCTTAACCATCTTGCACTACCAAGTTTAAGATGTGAGCACAACATCTTATACGAAAAAACAAACCATCAAAGTATAACTTCCTCTTTCCCTTAAAATTACTCATCAAAATGTTGGCTGCCCTATCATTGTTCGATGCATTGTCTAAAGTGATGGTATCTATTTTGTCTTGGATACCCCATTTTATAAGAAACTCTAAGATACCATCGGATATAACCTCACCGCTATGGGGTGGTGCAATCTCATTGAAACCTACAATGCATTTTTGCAATTTCCAATCACAATCAACAAAGTGAGCCGTTAAACACATGTAACCAATCATTTGGTTAGATGTCCAACAGTCACTAGTAAGGGATACCATCTCAGCCTTTAATTTTTTGGGTAAATTACACTTTTCGTCCTTTATGTTTGTACCGGATTGCAACGGATAACCTTTAACTTCAATAATTACAGTCACAATCCTTTATTTGGAAAACTCGTTACATCTTTCGTCCTTTAGCACTAACTAGGTTAAAAATTTTAGTTAAGTCTATTTATATATTTATATAAGGGCACTTTAGTCTTTTTACCAATCTAATTAAAATTAAAATATATTATAGATAAAACATTTAAACTAAGATTTTGTAAACAAAACAAAAAGTGTAACCTTTAGGTTTCCATTTATACTTCTGAAACCCTAAATCAAACCCACGATTGTTAAAACAATTCTTTTTTTTTTTTGTTAAAACAATTAAATTGTTCATCAATCAATGAACAAAAACCCAATTCATACAAAGGGTATGATTCATCCATCACCCATTCTCCATCAAACAAATCACAACCCACCAAATTCTTCACCAACTCAATCCCCTGTTTCTTTTCCACATTATCCCCTTTACTTTCTTCAACTATTTGACTGGACCCACTTCTAGTATTTTCACCAAAGATTTCGGCACTAGTTTATTCAATTCTTCATGCGGTTTCACCTTATTATTAGACTTTGTTTCTAATTTGGGTACTTTATTCGTCTGATTTGACCCAAACTGAGACGATGGAGCCCCAATTGCAGTCCGGTTCGACCCAATTTGGTGGGTCAAGATGCAGGGGATGAGATCGGTAAACAAAGGAACTCTGATTTGATTCCGACGAATTCGTGGGGAAAACCGAGAGTTTTTTAGCAATTTGCGGTTGTTATTATTATTACTACTGCTATTGGGGAAGGTGGGAGCGCTTATGGATGAAGAGATGTACGACGGTAGGAGCGAGATTGGGGCTCCGGCGGTAGCTTTGTCGCCGGTGGTGGTTTCATCAGAAAATAGACCTGCCGAACCACCAAAGGCCCGACCCAAGCAGTCGTCAACTCATGTAGGAGTGAGGATTTCTTCCCATGGTGGTGGTTAGGGGTGGTTGGTGTTGGTGCAAGTGAGTTGTGGAGAGAGAGAAAGCTGAGGGAGGTTACTAGAGAGAAAAAGATGAGATTATAAGTTTTTTATTTTGTTTTTTTTATTTATAATATATTTTAATTAGATTGGTAAAAAGACCAAAGTGCCCTCATATAAATAGACTTAACTAAAATTTTTAACCTAGTTAGTGCTAAAGGACGAAAGATGTAATGAGTTTTCCAAATAAAGGATTGTGACTGTAATTATTGAAGTTAAAGGCTATCCGTTGCAATCTGATATAACCATAAAGGACGAAAAGTGTAATTTACCCTAATTTTTTTTTTGCTAGTATATTTTTTGGGGTTTTAATCTTTAAAATCTATAATATATATATATATATATATATATATATATATAGAGGCCAGTTAACGTACAATAAGGCTTATCGTACATTACGTACGCGATAACCCTAGCCGTCAGATCTTCATCTCCCATGCGATTTCATACCTCCATGCGAACTGTACGAACTGTGCGAATTCAATCTTCCACATGCGATTTTGTCCATTTACTTACACACCCATGTCATTTTTCACATTACCCCATGCTAACCATTTTTTCACATGCGATATTCAATCTTTCACATGCGATTCTACACACCCCATGTCATTTTTCATATTACCCCATGCTGGCCATTTTTTCACATGCGATATTCAATATTCCACATGCGATTCTACACACCCCATGCCATTTTTCACATTACCCCATGCTAGCCATTTTTTCACATGCGATATTCAATCTTGCACATGCGATTTTGTCCATCTACACACCCCATGCCATTTTTCACATTACCCCATGCTAACCATTTTTTCACATACGATTTCATTTGCATGGGATTTCAAACATGCGATTTCATTGCATTTTCAAGCCATGCGATTTCATTTGCCTTTTTATAACATGCGAAGATTGAATTCGCACCAGATCGAACGGCTGGGATGATCGCGTACGTATCGTACGATAAGCCGTAATGTATTTTACACTTTTCCTATATATATATATTATATATATATATATATATATATATATTATTAATAAAATAATTCGAGCGAAACCGAGCGATTGACGAGCGAGCGGACCTTTGCTCATGCTTGGATTGAATTTGAATCGAACCAATCCGAGCGGCTCATTTACAAACTGAGCGGGAATCGAACGAGCATTTTTCGAGCGATCCTCGATCGTCGAACAGTTTGGACAGCCCTAATTAGAGTGTAAATTCTGAATGTTTTCAAGCGAGTTGAGAGCAATTAACACCCAACTTCAATGCTGACACAGTGACATGACAAGCTCAGTAGGCGATTGATCGGTGTCAAAGCCCGAATCAAAATAGAGAGAAAACGTACCTACTCACTTAAGACTAGCAAGGGTAAGAAGGGTGTTGTGTCCACGGGGAGTTAGTGAATGATAACAAATTCGTGTTGATGTTGAAAATAAAAATCATTTTCTGAGTTTGTTGGTAATTAATTCTAAAATTTAATTAAACGAGATTAAAGAACAAGTTGTCATGTATATGAAGAAATTTGTAGTTTTACCAATATGTTTAACAAATCATATAGACATGATTTGTGCACTTTTAACATAAACCAAATAGATTATCGTCTGGTTGTTACTACAAGCGATGCTATTCATGAATGGGTTGATCAAAACGAATGCTTGTGTGAAATCCATCCAAAGTTGAATACCAATTGATAATAATCAAATCTCTAGTGTTTCACTTCTCGTTCTCCTGCTTTTAAGTGTTAAAGTTAGCAATGTCTATATGGGATAATCTCAAAATTGAGTAATGGGTAGGATGATTGAATCAAGGGATGCAACTTCTTAAGAGCGGGCCTATTATCAAACCGCTTGATTGATTTGAGCGATCGATCGAATCAATTTGAAAAATTGGATGTCATTGTAATTAATTTAAAAATATCAAAATACAAAAATGCAAAAAAAAAAAAAAAAAAAAAAGAACCTTTAAAATAAGAGTTATAAACGTAATTCGGTTAATAAGTTTTCACTTTTTACCAAATTTTTATTAGCTCTTTTGACCCACACCTTTTTTGACATTTCTAAAAAATTAATTCAACTGTTAGATGTTATGCGCTCATAGGGATCTCATGTGACAGATTAACGTTAACTCATCATCCAACATCATATCGACACGTCATTCGTGTTTAACTGCTAACCCATCTGAATCGTATGTAGCATTGAAACATATCTTTATTCACTTTTATGATTTTTGCTTTGTGTTTCCTCCTGTACTATCCTCTTCAACGTTTGATATCAATCTTGTATATTAGTTTAACTATTAGACCATGTGTAGTGGTAACAACTTATAATGCCCCCACCATGGGGTATTATCCGACACGTGGCATCCTAGTCAGCGTTGGGGCATTATAGCAAAAGTGGCGTAGTGGGGCATTATGCCAATAACCCCATTCAATCAGTAAAAAAAAAAAAAAAAGGAAACCACACAAAAGTCAAAAAGTTTTGTCAGACCACTTACATATTTCGTCCATTTGCAAGACACACACTCAAAAGTCAAAAGTTTTGTCAGACCATACTCAAAACTGATTGGCTCAAGCAAATGAAGCAAGGCGTTTTAATTAAAACGCGAATTCGATTTTTTTTCCAAAATAACGCCCCAAAACGCCGGGTGTAATGGGGTGGGGGCGTTTTGGGGCGTTTTTTTTCAATTTTTTTTAAAAAAAACGCCCCACTACGGGTGGTCTTATTATAATACTATTTTCTTAAATATTACCTAAATTTCAAAAAGTTTAACCATACAAATAGAGATACAATATTTATAACATTTGTCTTTAATTCACTTTTGTATTTAACTTTTTTTTTTTAAATATTCAAAGATGATTAAAAGAACATAAAAAGATGGATTTTAATATAAAATAATCAAATAAATAAACACACAAATAGAAATTAAAAAAATATTTTATAAAAAAGTGTTTTTCTTAGAAAAGAAAATATTTTATGTGTCTCATTTCAATTGGTGAGTTTTGACGTTTAGGGGGTGTTTGGGATTGCGTTTTCAACCTGATTATTTGATTATTGTGTTTTGAAATCGCAAAAAATCTATTTTGAGTGTTTGGTAAAAAATTAATAAAAAGTGATTTTTTACGTTTTGTAGAGTTCAAAACGTGATAATCCATAAGTAGGTCACCCCTTGCTGCAGGAAAACGTGATAATCCAAAAACTGATTTTTTACGTTTTCACTTATTTATTTTTTAAAAATATATATACTTGCCAAACACTCAAATAGTTGATTATCTGATTATTGTGATATCAAACAACATAATCAAATCCAAACAATGTTGATTATCTGATTATTGTGATATCAAACAACATAATCAAATCCAAACACTATCTTTCTGCAGCACGTTTTGTTACAGCTAATTATCTGATTCTGATTATTCAAAACGCATAATCTATTTTCAAAAATCAACCCCAAACACCCCCTTAGACGCTAATATTTATAAATCGGGTACTAGACTACTACCCATCCAATTATATCTTATATTTTTCTTTTTATGTTTCTCTTCTTTCATTTTTTTTTTCTTCATGGAGCTACCGAGCAAAGGTAGAACAAACAAAAGAAGCGTCGAACAACGGAAGTGTAAATCATCAAGTAAATCAAGTAAAAGAACTGTTGACCGTCAACAAAACTGTAAAGTGTTGACTTTCAAACATTGAACATGAGAAGTTATAAGGAAATATCAAACAACAAAATAAATTAGCTGGTATGAAGGGTTGCATAGCTATCAAACATTGAAAGACTAGTTTGACACATGAGCCAAGCTCAACCGAAAAACGTAAAACCCGACCGGTTTAAATCATCGGCATCTCGTAGAAAACGAGTATAAACAAAAAAAGGCTTTTATAATTTCATTTTTTATAGGGGTGCCTTATTCCCACATACCCTATATCTTATTTTCACATCCCCTATTGTATACGGGCCGTATACAATTATACGGCTCGTATAGAATGTTTTTTAATAGGAAAATGCGCAGAGAATGTTTTTTTTGGTTTTATTATATACGGCCCGTATATAGTTATACGAGTCGTATACATGTGTATACGATTTGTAAAACGTATACGGCTCAATTGATTTATTTTTTTGGGTTTTTGATGTTAGCACATGTATACGGGCCGTATAACTATATACGGGCCGTATATATTGGCGTTTTTTCAAGTATCACGTTTTATTCCTGTAAAAACACAATCCTTCTAGGGTTTCTAAACTCTTCATCACCTTTAACAATGTCGATAAACGTTGATCGGAACATGCCGCTTAAATCGGAGCACAGGTAGAGTAACGTTACCGATCAGTCCGTTGATGAAAACCTTAGCGATCGCAGAGATCTTCGTGTTGGTTATTTATCGATTCCGAGTAACTAGCAGAAGAACTTGACACAAACAAGCTCTCCACAGTTTGTTATTCAGATCTCTGTTCGGTCATCTTTCCAAACTACAACACACGATACTTTTAATAAGCTGTCATAGTTGTCAAATTCGATTTCAACAAATCTTTTCATTTTCCTTCAATTTCTAAAACATTCTCTGTTACATGAAGACGTGTCGGGTTCTTCTACTAGTGGTATTTTACTGAAGTATTGAAGATTGAGGCGGGCATTGTTTAAATCTGAATATAACTAGATGTTACGTGTATCAGCGTTGTTTATCACCCTGTGTGAGCATTGGAAACCCGACAAACAGTCTTGACAACTGTGACATTTTATCTATCTATGTGTGTCACATCCATCCTGTTATTGCAATCGATATGATTAATTTTTTCAGATTTTTTTCTAATTAGCGTTGTTAACTACCAAAAGAATGCATACACAAATAGTTCTAGTGGACGAAGCAAAGAGACCGTTGTGTATCTGAATCAGGTTCTCAAACAAACACTACCAAAGATGGGTTGGTGATAAATACCGGAGTTGTTATCTCGGTTGTTCAGTACTCTCCTATATCAACTTGAACGGTTGATGGTTACAAGGATCGTTCTAATAGATTAAAGAGAATAAACCATTTTTTACCAATTTTCACTCCAGTAGTTGAAACTTGAGCGCAGGAATCAATTCAAAACCCTCACCCTCAAAAATCAACCAGAAACCAAAGGAAAAAAGGGCTGATAATGGCTGATGGTTCTTCGTTGAGGAAACCAAACGTAGACGGAGATGATATGCCTGGTAACCGGAAGAGAAATCAATTATATTTTTTTAGTTGCTTCTCCTGTTAAGTTTCTGAACCAACCGAGTATGGATAAACAATCACCGGTACGGGTATTTTTTTTAGTTGAACGGACGATATGTATCAACAAATTGTGAGTGGGAATATGGCTATGAAGAATAGTATGGATAAACAATCACCGGTACGGGTTTTTTCTGCTAGTTATTCGGAATGTTTCGAATCATCACGACAATGATCGTTCTAATAGATTAAAGAGAATAACCCCTTTTTTACCATTTTTTACCCATAGTATACGAGCCGTATAATAATATATGGCCCGTATACAACCATCGTATACATTGTATACGATCGGTAAAAATATTTTTTACCAATGGTATACGGCCGTATAAACCGTATACGACTCGTATACATATGGTAAAAAATGGTAAAAACCTCTTTAATCTATTAGAACGATCCAATAAACGAAGAACAAAGCCTATTTTCAAAACGCAGGTTCATACAGTGTTGTAATAGGTTGTGGTTCAGCCAAAATGACATCTAGCATTACTAACGGTTCAAGTAAGTGTCTCAAACACTACTAAACATCTGCTTTCTGAATCTGAATCTGAATCAGAATGTTAACTTTTTAGTTGCTTATCTTGTTAAGTTGCTGACCCAACCGAAATCCACAAATTCTGTCACTTTGTGTATTGACGAAGCTGACAAACACATTGGTATTTTCTCAAAATGTGCAAACTTGAAGAATCTCACATTAAAGGAGTTTGCAACAACGGGATCAGATGGTTTGAGTATCTTTCATCCTCGTTTGGCTAATCTCACACTTGAAAATGACAACATTGGTATTTTCACAAAATGTGCAAACTTGAAAATGACAACTTGCGAGATCTGACCCAACCGAAATCCACAATTATTTTACTCATAAACCCTTGAATCCCAACGCTTCATTTGTAACCGTAAGGATGATGCAAATTTGTACGTAAAGATCTCTACACAAACTCTTCTACATCTTTTAACCAGTTGTCCATCACTTAAGACCTTGAAAGATTTGTTGAAATCGAAGCATACACGAACCACAATGGACTCAGACTCATGTTCAAGTAAGTGTCTAAAAATCTGAAAATTCAGGTTTACCTTGTTAATTTCTCAAAACAAACTCTCGTTTCTTCATCTTCATCTTCAAGAACAATGATGAACAGATGATGTCAGATAATACTTCATTTGTTGAGAAACCATTATCTTGTGATACATGAACGTTGTATTCTTGTCTTTCAGAAGAGTTTGTATTGAACCAAGAATACTTCAAACATTCTATACCTTGCAACGTATACAGGTGCAAGAGAATGGCGAGTTATTTTCAGTTATTTCTGTTGATTCACAAATTCCATTGTTTAAACCAGAATCAGGTTCTCAATACAAGGATCGTTCTAATAGATTAAAGAGAATAAACCATTGTTTACCATTTTTTACCATAGTATACGAGCCGTATCAGAATATACGGCCCGTATACAATCATCGTATACATTGTATACGATCGGTAAATTTGTTTTTTACCGAGAGTATACGGCCTTATAAACGGTATACGGCCCGTATACATATGGTAAAAAATGGTAAAAAAATTTCTTTCTTTCCTTTTTTTAGTTGCTTCTCTTGTTAAGTTTCTGAACCAACCGAAATCCACAAATTCCAACAGTTTCTTCGTAGATTCCGTCCGGTTTCCAAACTCGGTCATTCCTTGTGATACATGAACGTTGTATTCTTGTCTTTCAGAAGACTTTGTATTGAATGGCAAGTTACCATTTTTTAACCAAGAGTATATGAGTCAAGCGTTGGAAGGATTGTAGTAGTAGGACATTGGTACCACTGTGAAAATTGCATCAGGAAGCTCAACTTGACTTGACATTGGTACCACTGTCAAGTATGTCGGGTTCTGCAAATATTATCTTGACAGTGGATCGAGTGATACGCTTATCTATTCTGGTCAAGGTGGGCATGGTTTGTTCGGGAGTAAAATTGCATCAGGAGGGGAGAGAGTCTGATACAATAAGGATGTTGGGAATTAAACGCATGTACGTGACAAAATAAGGATGTTCGCATAAACATATATTCGTTTCATAACCTCCTCCTATAAATCAACCACAACTGACAAAGAGCCTGTATTAGAAGCCATCCTATGTCTTTTACCAACCGAAGAGGCAGCAGAAGACGTGTCGGGTTCTTCCAACATTCACGAACCACAATGGACTCAGACTCATACTACTCACCCTCCCCTGAGGAAAATTTTTCCCGACGACTCAAGAAAATCCACAATCAATGTATACAGGTGCAAGAGAATGACGGGTGATATAGTAATTTTCAATAATGTAGGAAGGATTGAAGTAGGAGAACATTGGCGGGTGATATAGTAATTTTCAATAATTTTCAACCATTTTTTCTTTTCCTTCAATTTCGAGAACATTCTCCCTGTGTATGTGCTTGTGCTGTAGAAACCGGTGATGAATTTGTATACACAACTGAACGTTAATTGATATTGTTTTAGACAACAACAGATAATGAACGGATTGTTGGTGGATAACGCAAACAAGTTCTCCACAGTTTGTTATTCAGATCTCTATTCGGTCATCTTTCCAAACTACAACACACGATAAGTTTAAACTTTATAGTGTGTGATTTGACCAGGAAATGATTGGGAATTAAACGCATGTCCGTAATCCCGCGTTGATAGCTTCCGTTTTATTCAGACTCCTTGTTGATGTTTTATTTTTTTTCTATTTTTAGAAAGTTTTGAGCACCTCACCACTCTAAAATACTTGAAAAATCAAATTTTCGTTCCATACGGGCCGTATAACAGTATACGGCCCGTATACACGTTCGTATACATTGTATACGACCAGGAAAACTTATTTACACATGGTGTATACGGGCCGTATACTGTTATACGGCCCGTATAGAATAAAAACAACTTGACAAAGTCTGTGCCAACTTGACAAAGTTTGTGCCAGCAGACTTTGTCAGTTGTTTTTATTCTATACGGGCCGTATAACAGTATACGGCCCGTATACACCATGTGTAAATAAGTTTTCCCATGTGTTAATATTAGGACCCTTTTTTATATCATAATGACTAAAAAGAATTTGGTTCTTTTTACAAACTTGATGTCGATAAATTCGCGAGTTTAGAAATTCATTTTGAACAATTGAACTTTTTGTGTTAATTTGTTTAGTGTTTTATGTTTTGATTATATTTATACTCAATGTTTTTTATTATATTCTTTTATTGGAAGGAAGATCTACCCTTAGACTAGCCGACATTTTGGTATTTTGATGGATAAGAGGAAAGCACCGTGTGTAGATCTAACAGGGGTTTTCCCCCTTGTGGGCTTAGGGGGTAGTGTTTTCACGATAGGTCAGGCTGTTTTAAAAGTTGCTTCGGGCAAAGTGATCAAACACGAGAAAGCGTGCCTTGACAACCAACACGTGTTTGTCTCATTTGCTTTTAATACTTTTGGGTTCCTTGCGCCAGAGCCTGTGGACCTACTTAGCCGAGTTCAAAGGGTCATGCACAGTGATGTTATGATCCCGAGATCTATGGATGTAATTTTTAAAAGACTTAGTTTTGCTATTAAAAAAAGGTAGATGCGCAGCTTGTTGTGTGTTTACCTTCTATAATTTCATTGATAAAGGATAAACATTATTTGTAAACTCTTTAACTCTACTGTCACCTGTTTAAAGTGGAACTTTTAGGACCATTTTCAGGAAACACAAAATGTGGGTGTTTCATGTGAAAAAGAATTGAGAAACTTTTAGGAGCATTTTCATGAAAACTAAAAATTAATATAAAAAAGCTTAACAAAAATGTGGGTTTTCATGTTGAAGAAACACGGGTTCACCGCCGGGATGACCTGACCATGCTCTACATGAGGGTGAAGAATCACGTCTTGTTCTTCCTCTTGAACCTAGATCTGCAATGGAGAAGAGAAGAAAGTGGAGCTGTAGAGATTGCCGGTAGGGGAAGATTCTCCTGTTTCCAGCTACAAAAGTGTGGCGGCTCCATATGCTCTGCCCTATTCAAGAGGTGGAGACCTCTTTATATAGGGGGATATGGGCCTCCCCTAACCTCAATGGGCCAGGCCCAGTTAGGGGTTATCTCTACAAGCCCCGACCCAAAGTAGTGTAAACTACATCGCGTTGGGCCTCGCGGTTGGGTTAGTCGCAACAATAATAAATAATTAATATAAAAGCAATACGTAACGGGACGTCTGACCGCTCGGGTCGGGTTTAATACCGTACCCCATCAAGTCCCCCAGTCTAGTGCTGCTCCGCGTGCAAGCGTGGTAGGAGTACTAGACTTGTTAGGAGTGCTTGAAAGTAAAGATTTGAGTTTTAGGCTTACCAGTCGCCCAGATGCGGGAAAGTTGTTGTCCATGCTTGTTGCGTCTGTCTTTCGCTGTGAGTAGAGATCAATGGGATGATGAATATCCCCTGGTTGTTCATCGTGGAAATTGCTTGGGCAAACCTGGCGCACGCTGTTTGATTGCGGGCAGTTGCTATCGGCGCATTGTCATGAGCTTGTCAAGGTTGCGCGTACGTAACTAGTTTTAGGTTTATTAGTTGGGTTTATGTTTCGACTATAAGGGTTAATCTTCTTAATCCTTCCTGAGCTTAGCTACGGTCCTTCCTGTGTATGGAGGACCCTATCTTTAGTCGGAGTAGTTTAGAAGGAGATGGGCTGATGGGCCTTGGGCCTGGAGACGACGACAAAGAATGTCCGCTCTGTCCCTTTGGTGCCAACCGTTGGTGTCTTCTAGAAGATCTTCGGTGCCGGCGCACCCTGATTGGAGCCACGTAGGCGTCCTTGCGTTCCCTCTGCCTCATGCCCGATTGTTAATCGTGGAGCGCGGTAGAATACAACCTGCGCGGCCTTTGATGTGTGTCCAACCAGCCGGCGCAAGGTTTAGGGACTGAGGGCCTTCATTCAGGATGCTAAGTGTTGAATCTGATCTTCAATCCTGTTTGAACCTCGCGCGCGGATTAGGTTTTGTCTAAGCAGCTGGCGTCTGGTCTGTAGATTAGTTTGATTAACGTATAAGGAGTATGGTTTGCACGGCTTTTTAGGACCATACCCCTTCAACTCCCCCCAGTCCAGTGCTGCTTCCATGCGCGAAGTAAATGGTTGGAGCTCTGGACTCAGAAAAAAAAAAGAAAGTGTGTTGGTCTGTAAAGCATTTGTTAGGTCATGGTAGCCGGCGCGCGTGTAAGTGTTTGTCAATTACTACGGCGCGGCCACCAGGCTTGCTTACTGATAGGTGTTGCTTCTGAGGGTTGGCGCGAGTGATCATCGACTGATGATGCATGCGGCGCAACCCTTGCTAGCTTCAGTATGAAGTCTCGTTGTAAGTTTAAGCGGGAAATTCTTGGAATTTTGAATTCTGACAGGTTGGTGCAAATGTCGTTGATGGTGACCCTGGAGTTGACTACTGACATGACGATCATCATGCTGACACTGACGGTTCGTCTTGTCAGGCGAGTGATGCCGAACTCTAGCAGTGTGCACACAGTCGTGTGGCTACTGTAAAATATTCACCCTATGGTGTGACTTCTGTTGGTTAGCGCAAGGTGCGCGCGTCTCCTAAGCCATGAAGCGTATGTATTTATAGTGTTTGAATCTTTGTAAACTGCTGTCTACAATAGTTGCACGTGTTAATCCACTTTGAAAAGGTATCGCGAATGAGAATTGGCATAAAGTTGCGTCAGGAATAATGAACTGGAGATCCGAGCCTGCGCTAATCCTCTGGTGTGACATAACAACAATGTGGCATGACGCAAGGAGATGTGGCTTGTCTTGAAGATTGTAGGTGTAAGCGAAACTTTATTTTAGCCAATGTGTTTTTGCGTATACCCAAAGTGGTGCGTGCATTTGTAGCACAGTTTACGTTTTGTAAGCGTTCTCATATATGGCTAAGCATGCGCGTACGGGAGACACACACGCTCATATGTAAAGCAGCAGGGTCGCGTGGAGATTAGCGTGCTTACATGTGTAGCAGCAAGGCTCGCATGGAGGCTGAGATGATCGTATGTAGGACAACAGACTCGTATGGAGATCGACGTGTTGTTATGTAGAGGAGAGCATGCGCTTGACGGCGACTTACGTGTTCATATGTAAAGGAGCATGCGCGCTTGGCGACTTACGTGCTCGTATGTAAAGGAGCATGCGCCAGCCGGCGACTTACGTGCTCGTATGTAAAGGAGCATGCGCCAGCCGACGACTTACGTGCTCGTAAGTAAAGGAGCATGCGCCAGCCGGCGACTTACGTGCTCGTATGTAAAGGAGCATGCGCCAGCCGGCGACTTACGTGCTCGTATGTAAAGGAGCATGCGCCAGCCGGCGACTTACGTGCTCGTAAGTAAAGGAGCATGCGCCAGCCGGCGACTTACGTGCTTCTAAGTAAAAGAGCATGCGCCAGCCGGCAACTTGCGTGCTCGTATGTGGAGGCGCTTTTTAGGCTTTCATCGGTGTGCGTGAGGATCGCTCGTTGCGTTTCACCGATTGAATGTATTGCCTAACCTGCAAATAAGTTGACATGGTAAATTGTAATGAAGAGTGATATGTGGAAAGCGTTATACCGAAACTTCATCCTCAGGAGATGTTTGTTCCGTGCATCCATACTTCGCAATATTCTAAAAGCAATTTTGAACCTCGAAAAGGTGTTACACCATGCATGCTAGTGTGATTGTCTATTGCTGTCACATAACTGTTAGTTGCATTGTAATAAAATTGATCATAGAGAAGTAACGAATGCACTCGTATAACGTATATCACGTTATTGTATAATGAGAAGAAATGGACTCATGTCGGTAAAGTAGCAATAAAATCTCGCTTTTATGCTTTTTATTTGTGGGAATCCGTTTAAAACTGGTGGCAAGCAAGTCCGTGGAGCTTTGTAACTGCGCGCGAGGTGTAAAGTATGTATGGCGCGCGAGTTGGCGGAGCTTATTAATTGCGCGCGAGGTGTAAATCAAGTGTGGCGCGCGAGTCGCGGAGCTTACTAACCGTGCGCGAGGTGTGAATCATATATGTTCGCTTAGCCACGTTGTGTGTGCTTATAAGGAATAAGTCCCGTCGTGACACTCTAATGTTTTGACCACTTTAAAATAAAGGTTTTAATAAATGTCTTGCTTAATTTCTTTTTCATACAAAAGAATTAGGCAAGTGGCCTTTACGTATGAGTTTAAAATGATAATACTTCTTTTCATATGTCAACCTTGTTTAAAATGAGGGGTTGTGTCACAACTAACCACGTTGATGAGGGTGGTTTTTATAAATAGTGTGATGATAAAAGCTCTTTTGAGTCGGTCTCTGACAAAAAGGAGTCATGATATTGTAAGTTTTGAAAGTTCAAAAAACCGACTAACATATTTATAATTAAATTGCATATGAAAACAAAAGTGCATGGCAGACATCATAATGGAGCATTTTGACTTAGTCCTTTTCATTGTATTAAAAGCTTCTAAAAAATGAAAGTTCTAATAAACGTCTCAAATTCGTTTGAATATTAAAGACGACGACCACGCTGGGATTGTTTATGATATTGCTTGGTGAAATACGGCTGACAAGCATGCATGTGTGGCGCCGGACTTTGCTTGCATGCGGTGGCGCCTTTTGGCGGGAACAAGTTTATACTTGCTTGACACTGTGTTATGGCAGACAAAAGCATGCTCGCGTGGTGGACATGCCGCGCATGTAGAAGTTGTTCGCGCATGAAAGCTCGGTCGTGCGATGTAACCGTGCCCGCGCATAAAGGTTTACTCACGCGGCGGGACCGTATCCGCGCGTGAAGGCCGTGCTTGCGCATGAAAGTTTGGTCACGCGGTGTGACCGTGTCCGCGCATGAAAGTTGTGCTTGCGCGTGAAAGCATGGTCACGCGGTGTGACCGAGTCCGCGCATGAAGGCCGTGCTTGCGTGTGAAACATGGTCACGCGGTGTGACCGAGTCCGCGCATGAAGGTTTACTCACGCGGCGGGGTGGTATCCGCGCATGGAGGCCTTGCTCGCGCGTGATGGATTTGTAATTGCTTGAGACATAATAGAGGTGGAGGCAAAGTAGTACCTTGTTTGAAGCTAACTTGTGTCATAGGAGAAAGATAATTCATTGTGCGCAGGGTGAGGGAGGCATATCCTTGTTGCGCGACTCATCGAGTTCGTGATTTCATGCGCAGGTGACTAATGCACGCGACGTAGTTGATGTTCTAGATGACAGATGGTTTGATGTGCGCGACGTTGTTGATGCCGACGATGACATGTTGATGCGCGCGGCTTGGTTGATGCCGAAGATGGCGGTGGTTGGTTGGCGCGCGACGTCGTGGCAGGTGGTTGGAAGAGATGTCTTCCTTTGATGACCGGTGGTGGTAGCGCGACCGGACTCCAGTAATATCGGGGGTAAATTAGAGATCATTTCTCCAGATGGTATCTAATGCGCGACGTAGTTGATGGGTGTAACTAGGAGTCTAGGACATGGCGACAAAATAGGGGAATGTCCAGTACACCTTTTTCTGTCTTGTCAGTTTGTGTCCCCTCAAATGGAAGTGTATGCATCTAGGGTTTATACTTTGTGCAACATGATTTGTAACTTGACAACTTTACACACACTTTCTAAAAAAAAAAATTTAATACAGCTCTAAACATCCATTATGAGATATTTTGACTAACCCATGGGGAATGGTTTGAGGCAAGCAATAAAAGGGAATTGTGCAACTCCCACTTGTACATCATGCTTTACCATCTGTAACTTGTTCTTTTCCACACCAGAGATAATAATGTGAAATATGATTTAAAAAAAAAACTTGTTTACAATACGGTTTTCGATGTAAAAACTCTTTTTCCCATGTTCGAGATCTTGATTTCATGAGAAAATTTTGTGGCCATGGATATCACGTTGTATGATAAAAAAGATAACAGCATCTCATCAGATCTGAGTATAGATCGCAAATATAGTTCGAGTTTCAGATCTAGATCTGAGTTTAACTATTAAAAAAAAAGGGTTTAGATCTGAAACAAATTCGAATGCAGATTTATCAAGAACACAGATCCTAGATTTTACCGTAGAATGAAAGACGTGATTACTGTGGAGAGTTTATATCGGTGGGCGCCAATGAAGAAACACGGGTTCACCGCCGGGATGACCTGACCATGCTCTACATGAGGGTGAAGAATCACGTCTTGTTCTTCCTCTTGAACCTAGATCTGCAATGGAGAAGAGAAGAAAGTGGAGCTGTAGAGATTGCCGGTAGGGGAAGATTCTCCTGTTTCCAGCTACAAAAGTGTGGCGGCTCCATATGCTCTGCCCTATTCAAGAGGTGGAGACCTCTTTATATAGGGGGATATGGGCCTCCCCTAACCTCAATGGGCCAGGCCCAGTTAGGGGTTATCTCTACAAGCCCCGACCCAAAGTAGTGTAAACTACATCGCGTTGGGCCTCGCGGTTGGGTTAGTCGCAACAATAATAAATAATTAATATAAAAGCAATACGTAACGGGACGTCTGACCGCTCGGGTCGGGTTTAATACCGTACCCCATCAAGTCCCCCAGTCTAGTGCTGCTCCGCGTGCAAGCGTGGTAGGAGTACTAGACTTGTTAGGAGTGCTTGAAAGTAAAGATTTGAGTTTTAGGCTTACCAGTCGCCCAGATGCGGGAAAGTTGTTGTCCATGCTTGTTGCGTCTGTCTTTCGCTGTGAGTAGAGATCAATGGGATGATGAATATCCCCTGGTTGTTCATCGTGGAAATTGCTTGGGCAAACCTGGCGCACGCTGTTTGATTGCGGGCAGTTGCTATCGGCGCATTGTCATGAGCTTGTCAAGGTTGCGCGTACGTAACTAGTTTTAGGTTTATTAGTTGGGTTTATGTTTCGACTATAAGGGTTAATCTTCTTAATCCTTCCTGAGCTTAGCTACGGTCCTTCCTGTGTATGGAGGACCCTATCTTTAGTCGGAGTAGTTTAGAAGGAGATGGGCTGATGGGCCTTGGGCCTGGAGACGACGACAAAGAATGTCCGCTCTGTCCCTTTGGTGCCAACCGTTGGTGTCTTCTAGAAGATCTTCGGTGCCGGCGCACCCTGATTGGAGCCACGTAGGCGTCCTTGCGTTCCCTCTGCCTCATGCCCGATTGTTAATCGTGGAGCGCGGTAGAATACAACCTGCGCGGCCTTTGATGTGTGTCCAACCAGCCGGCGCAAGGTTTAGGGACTGAGGGCCTTCATTCAGGATGCTAAGTGTTGAATCTGATCTTCAATCCTGTTTGAACCTCGCGCGCGGATTAGGTTTTGTCTAAGCAGCTGGCGTCTGGTCTGTAGATTAGTTTGATTAACGTATAAGGAGTATGGTTTGCACGGCTTTTTAGGACCATACCCCTTCAACTCCCCCCAGTCCAGTGCTGCTTCCATGCGCGAAGTAAATGGTTGGAGCTCTGGACTCAGAAAAAAAAAAAGAAAGTGTGTTGGTCTGTAAAGCATTTGTTAGGTCATGGTAGCCGGCGCGCGTGTAAGTGTTTGTCAATTACTACGGCGCGGCCACCAGGCTTGCTTACTGATAGGTGTTGCTTCTGAGGGTTGGCGCGAGTGATCATCGACTGATGATGCATGCGGCGCAACCCTTGCTAGCTTCAGTATGAAGTCTCGTTGTAAGTTTAAGCGGGAAATTCTTGGAATTTTGAATTCTGACAGGTTGGTGCAAATGTCGTTGATGGTGACCCTGGAGTTGACTACTGACATGACGATCATCATGCTGACACTGACGGTTCGTCTTGTCAGGCGAGTGATGCCGAACTCTAGCAGTGTGCACACAGTCGTGTGGCTACTGTAAAATATTCACCCTATGGTGTGACTTCTGTTGGTTAGCGCAAGGTGCGCGCGTCTCCTAAGCCATGAAGCGTATGTATTTATAGTGTTTGAATCTTTGTAAACTGCTGTCTACAATAGTTGCACGTGTTAATCCACTTTGAAAAGGTATCGCGAATGAGAATTGGCATAAAGTTGCGTCAGGAATAATGAACTGGAGATCCGAGCCTGCGCTAATCCTCTGGTGTGACATAACAACAATGTGGCATGACGCAAGGAGATGTGGCTTGTCTTGAAGATTGTAGGTGTAAGCGAAACTTTATTTTAGCCAATGTGTTTTTGCGTATACCCAAAGTGGTGCGTGCATTTGTAGCACAGTTTACGTTTTGTACGTGACAAAATAAGGATGTTCGCATAAACATATATTCGTTTCATAACCTCCTCCTATAAATCAACCACAACTGACAAAGAGCCTGTATTAGAAGCCATCCTATGTCTTTTACCAACCGAAGAGGCAGCAGAAGACGTGTCGGGTTCTTCCAACATTCACGAACCACAATGGACTCAGACTCATACTTCTCACCCTCCCCTAAGGAAAATTTTTCCCGACGACTCAAGAAAATCCACAATCAATGTATACAGGTGCAAGAGAATGACGGGTGATATAGTAATTTTCAATAATGTAGGAAGGATTGAAGTAGGAGAACATTGGCGGGTGATATAGTAATTTTCAATAATTTTCAACCATTTTTTCTTTTCCTTCAATTTCGAGAACATTCTCCCTGTGTATGTGCTTGTGCTGTAGAAACCGGTGATGAATTTGTATACACAACTGAACGTTAATTGATATTGTTTTAGACAACAACAGATAATGAACGGATTGTTGGTGGATAACGCAAACAAGTTCTCCACAGTTTGTTATTCAGATCTCTATTCGGTCATCTTTCCAAACTACAACACACGATAAGTTTAAACTTTATAGTGTGTGATTTGACCAGGAAATGATTGGGAATTAAACGCATGTCCGTAATCCCGCGTTGATAGCTTCCGTTTTATTCAGACTCCTTGTTGATGTTTTATTTTTTTTCTATTTTTAGAAAGTTTTGAGCACCTCACCACTCTAAAATACTTGAAAAATCAAATTTTCGTTCCATACGGGCCGTATAACAGTATACGGCCCGTATACACGTTCGTATACATTGTATACGACCAGGAAAACTTATTTACACATGGTGTATACGGGCCGTATACTGTTATACGGCCCGTATAGAATAAAAACAACTTGACAAAGTCTGTGCCAACTTGACAAAGTCTGTGCCAGCAGACTTTGTCAGTTGTTTTTATTCTATACGGGCCGTATAACAGTATACGGCCCGTATACACCATGTGTAAATAAGTTTTCCCATGTGTTAATATTAGGACCCTTTTTTATATCATAATGACTAAAAAGAATTTGGTTCTTTTTACAAACTTGATGTCGATAAATTCGCGAGTTTAGAAATTCATTTTGAACAATTGAACTTTTTGTGTTAATTTGTTTAGTGTTTTATGTTTTGATTATATTTATACTCAATGTTTTTTATTATATTCTTTTATTGGAAGGAAGATCTACCCTTAGACTAGCCGACATTTTGGTATTTTGATGGATAAGAGGAAAGCACCGTGTGTAGATCTAACAGGGGTTTTCCCCCTTGTGGGCTTAGGGGGTAGTGTTTTCACGATAGGTCAGGCTGTTTTAAAAGTTGCTTCGGGCAAAGTGATCAAACACGAGAAAGCGTGCCTTGACAACCAACACGTGTTTATCTCATTTGCTTTTAATACTTTTGGGTTCCTTGCGCCAGAGCCTGTGGACCTACTTAGCCGAGTTCAAAGGGTCATGCACAGTGATGTTATGATCCCGAGATCTATGGATGTAATTTTTAAAAGACTTAGTTTTGCTATTAAAAAAAGGTAGATGCGCAGCTTGTTGTGTGTTTACCTTCTATAATTTCATTGATAAAGGATAAACATTATTTGTAAACTCTTTAACTCTACTGTCACCTGTTTAAAGTGGAACTTTTAGGACCATTTTCAGGAAACACAAAATGTGGGTGTTTCATGTGAAAAAGAATTGAGAAACTTTTAGGAGCATTTTCATGAAAACTAAAAATTAATATAAAAAAGCTTAACAAAAATGTGGGTTTTCATGTGAAAAAGGGCATTTTGGAGCAAAGTGATGGAACATAAGCGGTAATAAGATTATCATTGCCGATGTGCTTAGAGAAGTAAATGGTGGTCATTTTTAATGTTCCGATTAAGGGCAAAGATGAGACCATTCGTTACTATCATGAGTGGATGTGAGATATAAAAACCGAAAAGAAAGCGAGAGATAGTTCTCTATATAATCATAGAAAGACGATACCCCCTCCTCCCACAAACTAAACGACTCTATAAATAAACGCTATATTCATTTTTAGACCAAGTGTAGTGGAATAACTAAAAAGTGCAATACCTTCACTTAGGTAAAGACACAATAAACTACATATAACTAGGTGTAGTGTTTTAACTAATAACTTTTTTTAAACGACTAATGAATCCTCCAAATGGATTACTGGCGAAACTCACCGCAACGGGATACACTCGCATCCGAACCGGGAAAACCCTCACCTAGTGCCGAAGCCCGTGAACACTCACACGAAGGCACGACAGTGCGGTGAGATAAAACCCACTTAGTTCAAGGATCGAACTAGCGACCCCCGCCTACTCGCCCAAGCTAGCTATCACCGCCTACTCGCCTAGTCTCCCATCATCACCACCAGATGCCACCGAAACTAAATGGTGAGGTAGGAATTGAACCTAGGTCACTTGGAATACCAGGTCTCTCGTTTACCACTCCACCACCAACTCATTAGTCTTTAAGTAATAACTTGAATAAATTAATTAATAAATAAACGGTGTGTGCTTGTGATTGGTGGTATGATGGTGGAACCCATCATCTAGTTCCCTTCGTGCCCGTTATCGTGTTACCAGAGAAGGGTGGTGTTTGGCGTCTGGTGGGTGTGACATGTAGTTCATGACGCCACACACAGTCTTATAACATTTCGAGTCAGCAAAACTGAAACTGATCCAAAACAGACCAACACTAACCCCGAAATTACTATAGTAGAATCGGCCCTCGGTCTTCTATCTCTTGCCAATTCGATTTTGATCCGGTTCATTCCGATCCGACTCGATCCGACCCGAATACCCAAGGTTCTCCACATAATAATAATTTAAAGAAGTTTACATAATTACCCTTCAACCAAAAGCTGTCAAACTCCTGTGATCAACTCCCAACTTACATCACGCGTTACTTCTTATACACATTCATTACAAACCCCAAAACGCCAAAAACACGCCGTTGAGAACTCAGAAACCACCGTTTCCGGCAGATCTCCGGCGTCTGATTCCTTTCCCTTCATTTAAATTCACACTCTCAAACCTCCAATTCAGATCTGCAACAACTCAATTTCATCAAATTTCATTTTCAATTCCAAAAATCACTCATTATACGTACTTTAATCGTTGTTATTGATATTATTAGTTGTAATTCATGAATATTATGTTCCGATTCCAGCAAGAGAAGATCAGATTATTATCCTTTTGCTCAAATTAGGTTTCGTTCTTGTGTTGTGATTATCGTGTGATATGGCGGATGCGTTATCTGCAATTCCGGCTGCCGTGCTGCGGAATCTCTCCGATAAGCTTTACGAGAAGCGGAAGAATGCCGCGCTTGAGGTTAGGGTTGAGTTTTGATCGGTTTAGTTAAATTTGAAATGTTTTACTGTTGAATTCAGATGAGATTAGTGTTGTGTTGATTTTAGGTTGAAGGAATTGTGAAGCAGTTGACAGCTGCTGGTGATCATGATAAGATTACTGCTGTGATTAATTTGTTGACTCATGAGTTTGCTTATTCGCCTCAGTTGAATCATCGGAAGGTGTAGTGAGAATTATTTGTGAGATTTGGTTTGAATTGGTTGTGATTTGGTGTTGTTTTGTTATAGGGAGGGTTGATTGGATTGGCTGCAGCTACTGTTGGTTTGAGTGGTGAAGCTGCACAGCATCTGGAGGTTTGTGTTAGTTTTTTGCATTGTTTGTTGGTATGATGTATGAGCATATGTATAGGTTTTGTGCTTTGAGGATACACTAGTTAAACATATGCTATAGTAGTTATTGCTTATCTTCACATTTCTGGTGATGTGCTGGTAGCGGATAATAGAGATGTTACTTTAGAGTCATGGTTGATTTGCGTGAATAGCTATTTTAACGACAAATGAGGAGTTAATCTATTAATTTGTTTCACGAGAATAGTCTTGTCTACTTTTTAGGGAATTTGGACTGTCTATGTCGTGACTTCATATGTTTTCTGCTAAGCTTTTTGAAGAATAGAATAATATAGGAAAAAACGCCCCGCTTGCGGTATGATCATATAATGTATATATGTGTGGGCGTTCGGGGGGCAAAAGTGAAAGTGCAGTAATTTGAACGTCATTTTACTAATTTCGTGAAAATAACGTTAAAAGAGGGGGATGGTTAATCATGCATCATGTGGTGGCGTTGATAGCCGAAAGACAAGGGGGTACATGCACTAATCAGCATTTGTCTCAATTGCTGAGTGTTATGTGCCTTATGTCCAAGGCTTGATGCAAAACTACTATGGAGTTGGGGGTCTCACTGGAAGTAGCCTCTATTTCTATGGGGTAGATAAGGGTGTCTGCATCGTACCCTCCTCAGACCCTACCTTAGCTTTGCTATTGGTGAGATTTACTGAGTATGATGATGATGATGAATAATATAGGTAAAACATAGAGTCTAGACGTAGTGATAAGCAGTACTTAAGTTTTCGAATACCCTCCCAAGCATCATCCAAGGTATCACATCATTGGAATTGCCGAGTTGCTGATTATGACAATGAGAAATATTTTCTAGAAAATGTGAGCTAACGGATGGATAATACCCTCCAAAGAAGGAAATTTGTAGATCTTGTGGTAGCAGTTGTGGAATGGCTGCAGCTACAATTAAAATATGATTAATTTGGTGGTTATCAGTCATCAGTCAACTTCTTATTTCCTCGTCGTGATCTCTGTATGTGTCCTGTTAAAGCTTTATTTTACTATGTAATACAAAATAATAAAAAACAACAAGAAGTCTTCATTAAGTAACCGTTGTATTCCAAAGTCTACATTGACAATCATTTTAATAATATTATTGATACACATAAAGTTTATATAGATGTGATAACTTAAATATCAAACTTATAACCTGAATTTTCCAGTTATTTTAAAGGGTATTTGATTCAACCAAAAGTTCGCTTAGGGTTCATGTCCAGTTTTTGTTAGATGGTAATCTACTTGAAAGTGAGTTACCAGTCTGAATTATTCCGGCACTTCTTTTACTTTTAAGATTTTTCAGCAATTAAAGAAGTCTCGAGTTCTTTTGAATTTTTTTGCCCCATTGCATTGAGTTTAATGTTACCATATTAATATATAATTTCAGCGTATAATTTGTTGATCTCTTTGCCATTTTTGTGCATGATTGCTAGCGCAAGACACTAACTAGTCAATGTCTTGAAGAAAGGATAAGATAGTAGTGATATACTTGTACTAGAAGTAGACATTAAGTTCTCGATATAGGATCCGATTACGATTCATCAACTTGTGTGAGTCACAAGAGGTTGTCGTTGTAGTTATTTTTCCTTGATGACATGTTTATATATACTAATTGCCTTACTATGCATTTAAAACAATAAATTATAGGCAACCGATTTGGTAATCAGGTTTTCTTTATTTTAAGGGATCATTACATGATAGATCATGTGATCCTTAGAAAATGACCAGTCGGGTTATCAGTTAGGAAAATTCTGTTTTTTATGACGGATCGTGGAACACCATTATTGGCCAAGAAGTTACCATGTTGACAAAATGGTTGGTTTATTTTGATGTCTTTGTTTTATGATTTATTTCATCACTACTTTTTATACATGTAGTGTATCTTATTATATTACTACAGCTAACAAACACACCTAAAGAACTACCCATTTATTACCTTCCAGCCACATGATTGAATGAACTACTATATTGGAATTTATTTGGCTTGCCATATATAAAGAACCAGACTAAGGGTTTTTTTTTTTCGAATTGTATCTCTTAATACACAATGACACAAAATAGCGATTCGAGTCTTCAAAACATCTGTTCACCATTTCGCTATGGTGTATTATTTTACGGTTGGAAAATCGTGTTTTAGATATGTTGTATATTATTTAACGGTTAGAAAATCGCGTTTTAGATATGGTTGTATATCAGTGAAGTTCATTTATTATCCAAGAAAAATATTTTGTGCAACTTGATGCTACAACAATTCATTCTCTATTTTACGTCTATTTCTCACATAAAGTAACCATTTGATGCGAACATGATTGTACCAATTAATTTGAATGAATTCTTCTTTCTCCTCTTTTGCCGTTTCATACAACCTTCCAGCAAATTCTACCACCAGTGATAAACTCTTTCTCTGATCAAGATAGCAGAGTTCGCTACTATGCTTGTGAAGCTTTATACAACATTGCAAAGGTGAGGATGAGTTCAAATATCTTCAATCAAGCTTTCTCGATGCAAGACATTTTCGGTTTATGTCATGCCTTTTGCAGGTGGTGAGAGGAGAGTTTATTTTCCACTTCAACAAAATATTTGATGCGTTGTGTAAGCTTTCAGCCGACTCAGATCCCAATGTACAAAGTGCTGCCCATCTTTTAGATAGACTTGTGAAGGCAAGTATTCTTATCAGTTATCATATGCTATAGCTTTTGACCATCTTCTATGTGACCTAAACTGCAAACTATGCTGTTTTACGTGTCGGAATACAGGACATAGTGACAGAGAGTGATCAATTCAGGTGATTATATATTTGATTTCATCTGCTGATTCGACTTAAAATATGTATGTAAAAGTTAATTCGTTATCCTGCTTATTTTAACTAGCATTGAGGAATTTATACCGTTGTTGAGAGAGCGGATGAACGTCTTGAATCCTTACGTTCGCCAGTTTTTGGTGGGATGGATCACGGTATTGGACAGTGTTCCAGACATAGATATGCTGGGCTTTCTTCCTGATTTTCTTGACGGTAAATGATTCTGAATTAAAGTTAATAGAATGTTATATTGTTATCTCTCACACCACTTTTTTTTGTCAGACCTTTTATAAACTTCACTAACATGATGAAATTCCAGGTTTATTTAACATGTTAAGTGATTCCAGCCTTGAAATCCGGCAGCAAGCTGATTCAGCACTTTCAGAGTTCCTTCAAGAGATTAACAACTCTCCGGTAAGACTTGTTCTATAGGAATTAGGAAACGTGATATTTAGTGTATGGTATTATACGTCTTTGTGTTTTTAAAATTACGTGGAACCTATTATACGTCTTTGTGTTTTTAAAATTACGTGGAACCGATCGATAAACCTAACGATTAGTGTTTAAATTCGTTCAAGACGGAAGTTTTGATATACAGAACTAATTCGGTAAGAATTTCGACATTATAATGACGTCATCACAGATTTATTAAAGACCGAAAGAGTTTACATCGTTAGGCTCTGGGAGAATCAAGTGTGATATCTCCTCCCAATCAAGAGTTATCTAGTTTAAATGTGTTGCACCTCTATTTATAGCCCATGATCCATACGTTTGGGAGCTTCAACCATATGGCTCTTGCGTTTGAACTGTTTAATCGTATGGACTCATACGTTTTACATCACCAAACGTAAGACCATCAGTCAAACATATCACTCATGTGTTTGACTGTTCTCATGTGTTTAAACTCACTAACTCATACATATACACTACAAACTCTATCTATCCTATTCGCACAGTAACAGACACAAATATGCATTAACAGTTTTGTCAATGCCTTTTGCTTTCAAGGAAATACAACTGGGTTGGCACTGGTAGTAGTTCGTGCTGCTGTGTGCACTGATGAAACTTCTGAGTTTCTTGACGATGACATCATTCGTTTTCACCATCAATTTTCATTCTTTTTACGTAAATTTCTGACTAGCAATCTTACTCATGAAGTCTGTAGACTATGGTCGTATGGCTGAAATACTTGTACAGAGAGCAGCTTCCCCTGATGAATTTACGCGTTGGACAGCAATAACATGGGTAAGGATCAAATACATCATCGCTGTCAATATTCATATTTGTGCAGATATGTTTATTGAGGCATTATTGATTAGAAAACTGTTTGTGCAGATAAATGAGTTTGTCAAACTTGGTGGAGACCAGCTTGTACCTTATTATGCCGATATATTGGGAGCTATCTTGCCTTGCATAGCTGACAATGAAGAGAAAATACGAGTGGTAAGTTTGTAATGTTTTTCAGTATAGAGTCTTTATGTGCTGAAACCTAAAATTTACTGATTTCCCAATATTTAATGTGATATTCTACTGTTTTTTTATATATCATGTTATGACCATCAGGTAGCCCGTGAAACAAACGAAGAGCTTCGTGCAATCCAAACTGTTCCTGCTGAGGGGTTTGATGTTGGAGCTATTCTCTCCGTTGCAAGGAGGTGTGCTTTACTGCTCTAACACTAAAGTTTTAATAATTTGCCTATGTGGTTTATACTGCTTTAGACGTCGTATATTGAGACAGAGTATCATAGTAAAACTTCCTTTAGGACACTTGTGCTGTGTATGTTGTCTTGAATATGGTTTTATTATTTCAATCTATCAGGCAGTTATCTAGTGAGCACGAGGCTACTCGAATTGAGTCATTGCACTGGATTTCAACTCTTTTGAATAGACACCGTCCAGAGGTAACATTCCATTATCATTATATAAAACAGTGTTACCATTTGTTCTAGATTTTTGTTAATTTATATGCTTTTTAAGTTTGTCTACCATTAGAGTTTGTATCGGTTTATTTTTGCTGTATTTTAGAAATTTCTCTACTTGCATACAAGCTGGATTTGTTATATGTACTGGTATTGAACTACCTGACAAGTTTTGTGTTTGTAACACTGCACTTCTCAATAGAGTATATTAATGTGTGCCTTCTGGCCTCAAAGTAGAGTATATTAATGTGTGCTTTCTGGCCTCAAAGATAAAAATGATCGAGATCTTAACAACTTCGGAAACAAATTAATATGTGATCTCATGTGTTTAACAGGTCCTGACATTTCTTAATGATATTTTTGACACACTTCTGAAGCCACTCTCAGATCCCTCTGATCAGGTAATCTTTCACACACACACACACACACACACACTTTTTCCGTTTCTCAAAAAGTCAGTGCTGATAGAGTTATCTTATATAAGTCCAACTGTTTTACGGTACCATCGTAGGTAGTGCTCCTGGTACTTGAGGTGCATGCAGCCATAGCAAAAGACCAATATAACTTCCGCCAGCTCGTTGTTTTCTTAGTTCATAAGTTCCATACAGATCATGATCTCCTGGAAAGGTGATACGTGTTCTTATCTTTACCAAAATATATTTTCTTTTCTGATTTCCTTTTTCGTTTCTAAATGAATTTCTGTGCTAACTTTTTTGTTTGCCCCTTCAGGCGAGGTGCGTTAATTATTCGCCGACTTTGTGTGCTTTTAGATTCCGAAAGAGTTTACCGGGAACTCTCCAAGATTCTTGAGGAGGAAGCAGATCTGGATTTTGCATCTACAATGGTTCAGGTATCATTCATTGGTAGATAGAAAGTTATATATGATAATAAACCGAGTATTTGAAGAGCTGAAGTTTGATCTGAACTTCTGAAGAACAATTATTCATATTTCAGGCATTAAATTTGATTCTGCTGACGTCTTCAGAGTTGTCTGACCTACGAAACCTTTTAAAGCGATCTCTAGTTAATACTGCTGGAAAAGACTTCTTTCTTTCGCTGTATTCCTCATGGAGCCATTCATCGATGGCCATAATAAGCCTCTGCTTACTAGCACAGGCTTACCAACATGCAAGTTCCGTCATTCAGTCTCTAACCGAGGAAGATATTAATGTCAGATTTTTAATCCAACTAGACAAATTAATACACCTGTTGGAGACTCCTACTTTTGCTTACCTTAGACTTCAGGTGCTTTGGTTGCTATTTTTTTTTTCTTCTATAGTTTTGAAAGTTGATTATACTTTAATAATATGTGTTTGTGTGTGTATTAATTGCAGCTTCTTGAACCGGAAAGATATGTATGGTTGTTGAAAGCTCTGTATGGTCTTCTTATGTTACTTCCTCAGGCAAGTATAGTTAATAAGTTATTCTTTATTTCCTTTAGAGTAAAATGCAATTTTCGTCCTTGAGGTTTGGCTAGTTTTGCGACTTTCATCGAAAGGTTTGTTTTTCCGCATCTGGATCCAAAAGGTTTGAAATCTTGCCATTTTCATCCAGCTCGTTAACTCCATCCATTTTTCTCCGTTAAGTCAGGGGTATTTTCGTCTTTTTGTGTTAACTTAAAGGGCAATTTGGTCTTTTTCACTTTATGTACAAGCATTTAGCATAATGTACAAGTATTCAAAGACCGAATTACCTTTTAGGTAACAAAAAAGACGAAAATACCGCTGACTTAACGAAGAAAAATAGATGGAGTTGACGAGCTGGATGAAAATGTCAAGATTTCAAACCTTTTGGATCCAGATGCGGAAAAATAAACCTTTGAACAAAAGTCACAAACCTCAGGGATGAAAATGGCATTTTACTCTTTCCTTTATTATAAACAAAAATATGATCTGTAAATTCATATCATCTGATGATATATACTGATGTTTATATATTTCAGCAAAGTGCTGCTTTTAAGATTTTAAGGACTCGTTTGAAGACGGTGCCTTCATACTCCTTCAACAACCCCATGTCAACAGGGCTACATGTTTTAGAAGATGGTAACATGAACGATGGTGATATCAGTAGCATGCATAATGGGATAAACTTTGCATCTTTGCTGCAGCGATTTCAACAGACACAACATCAGCATCGGCTGCATTCAAAATCACCAGCACGGTCACACAACATTCCCGCATCCTCGAAGGTGGGTATTCTGTTCTCTCTTCCCTTTTTCCTTAAAACTTATAAGAAAATCTGTATAAACATTTTATCTGTGCAGGAGGTTCAAAAACCGGAAGAAGTGAGGGGAGGTGGAGCTGTGGTGCCGGAGATTAACAGGCCACCTTCAAGATCATCCCGCAAAGGTCCAGGACAGCTACATTTATGAAAATATCTATTTTGTTGGCGGGTATTGAGTGTAAATTGTTGTACATCGTAGCAGTTTATCTTTCTCATCAACTTATGAAGGCATTGGATTTTTTTTTGTTATCTTTCCCGATTTCCAGAACGATGCCTGGAACCAGACAGACATTTGCTCTTTGTGGTTGTGTTATTTTTATTGAAAACCGCAAAGCGTGTATAGGCAGAGAGACTATGTCTAAAGCTGGTTCCCGGTCAAGGTTTTATGCAACTGCTGCTGAATCTCAGATAGCAGAATTTCATTTGTGTTTGATCACTTATTTCTCGTTGTCGTATGTAACATCGTTGGTACGCCGTGCACGCAAGGTGTCTAATATTTTTAAAATTGATTATAGATTACAGATTTTAATTTTTTATCCTTTTGTTTTTTGAACATCGATTTTTTTTATAAAACCGACAAAGCCAACAACCAGCAAGAAGTACAGGCAACGCCACGATATCCTTGTACATTCACTGCATCACTACATACAGCTACATAGAATCATTCTGAAATTTAAATTTACACCAATCGGACCGTCAAACTAGACCATGTATACACATTACAGTTTACACCATAAGTTACAATACAAGGACACCAAGAAAAGACGAGGATGGGGGTTGGATCTAATTGGCAAAGCCATCGGAGTTAAGCTGTTGCGTCTCTTGAGGTCTTCGGTTCAAGTCCCGCCGAGGGTGGATTTGGTGGTTCAGAACAATTAGGGGTTTTATGAAGTCTATAGCTCAGTAAATTACTATAAAAATTTGTAGACTTTTATAATTCTATTCTTGTTTTTTACTACCAGAATACTTTTAATATAATTCTGTTCTTTTTTTTACTACCAAAATACTTTTAATATGATTTATCGTCTAAAAAGGAACAAAATAATGAAATTGAATTAATATGATTTATTGTTTCAAAAGGAACAAAATAATAACATTAAATTATTTATTGAACTTTTCATTGAAACATTAATTGCCCATAAATGTTTGCATAAAAATGATTTCAAGTTGAATTTCAATTCAAATCGCTCTACTTTTCATTAACTGCCCTCAGATGGGTTTTTATTTTTTTTTAACGGCAAACGAAATAAAAGCCGGCTACCCGGGTAATCCAATGACAAAATACGACCCTATACGCCCGTGACTGCAGAGAGCACTGGGTAACCCAAGACCACTATCTCCAGTCGCCCGAATGCCCACTGCAGTAAAACCTGGTTGAACTCGATTTAAACTTTAGACCTATGGCCTCAAACCCAAATCTTTACTTCTCTTCCCTCGTTTGCGTCAGGTTTAAGTAAACATATCATTTATCAATGACTAAAGACTTTAATTTTTTATTTTTTGATTAACATATGAGTTGGTTCTTTTTTTAATATTCTAAATTTGTATTCATTTTACCAAATATGCTAAAGTAAAATAAAAATTATTCGCTACAAAAAAAAGTCTTTTACTTTTTGATAGATAGAGGAATCTAATCTAATCTAACTACTATAATAAAACAAACCAACTTTTGAACACGTGTGGTATTCTCAAATCTATATTTATCTAAATTAATAAATAATAAATTAATGTTAAATCTTATCATACTTTAATAACATATTATCCTCAAATATAAATTGTTAATTTAATATATTTTTAAAACAAATATCTCTCTTATCTACTTATCTTATATTAAATATATAAATAATAAATTAATATTAAATGTTAGGAAAATTGGTATTTAATAAACCAACCTTTGCCCCATTGGTAAATAATAACCCTACCTACAGAATTGGTAATTAATAATCCTACGTTTCAATATGTTGGTACTCAATGGACCTCCGTTAGTTTTTTTTAACTGAAGTTAGCTTTTAAGTTTTATTTATTACACAAACAGTCCCTGTAGTTATAATTTACTAGTTTTAACTATGAGTTAATAGCCAAAATGGTCCCTGAGGTTTGCACCACCACCACCACCACCACCACCACCGCACCGCCACCACCACCACCACCACCACCACCACCACCGCACCGCCACCACCACCACCACCACCACAGCACCGCCACCACCACAGCACCGCCACCACCACCACCACCACCACCGCACCGCCACCACCACCACCACCACCACCACAGCACCGCCACCACCACCACCACCACCACCGCACCGCCACCACCACCACAGCACCGCCACCACCGCCACCACCACCACCACCACAGCACCACCACCACCACCACCACCACCGCACCGCCACCACCACCACCACCACCGTTTTCGAAACGGTCCGGGTCGAAAACGGTCCGGGTCGAAACGGTCCGGGTCGAAACGGTACGGTTCGAAACGGTCCGGGTCGAAACGGTACGGTTCGAAACGGTCCGGGTCGAAACGGTACGGTTCGAAACGGTTCGCGTCGAAGCGGTTCGGGTCGAAACGGTTCGCGTCGAAACGTTTGCTTTTTTTGAATTTTTTTTTTATGATTTTTTAGAATTTTTATGATTTTTTAGAATTTTTATGTTTTTAGAATTTTTATGATTTTTTAGAGTTTTTTTATTTTTTTGAATTTTTATGATTTTTTATGATTTTTTTAGAATTTTTTTGATTTTTTAGAATTTTTATGATTTTTTAGATTTTTTTTTATTTTTATGATTTTTTTATAACTACAGGGACTGTTTGTGTAATAAATAAAACTTAAAACTTGTAAATTATAACTACATGGACTGTTTGTGTAATAAATAAAACTTAAAAACTAACTTCAGTTAAAAAAACTAACGGAGGTCCATTGAGTACCAACATATTGAAACGTAGGATTATTAATTACCAATTCTGTAGGTAGAATTATTATTTACCAATGGGGAAAAGGTTGGTTTATTAAAAACCAATTTTCCTAAATGTTATCCTAATTTATTAAAAATATAACTTTTTTATTATTTGGTATACAAAATTATGTTTATTCAACTTGTGTAAAACGCGAGGTTTTTAAGGATATAATTTTTTATTATTTGGTAGATTTTCAACCCGACTATACACGGGTTTTTTAAAGACACGACGTTTTTAGTATTTAATATACAAAATTACATTTATTTAATCTGTGTAATACACATAGTTTTTAAAGATATAACTCTTTTTTAGATCTATTCAACATGTGTAATATACGAGGTTTTTAAGGATGTAATTTTTTATTATTTGGTAGATTTATTCAATCCGATTATACACGGGTTTTTTAAAGATACGACGTTTTTAGTATTTAGTATACAAAATTACATTTATTTAATCTGTGTAATACACATGATATTTAAAGATATAACTTTTTTATTATTTGATATATAAAATTACATTTATTTAACCCGTACAATATACAGATTTCATAAAGATATAATTTTTTATTATTTAATATATAAAATTACATTTATTCAACCCGTGTAATACACGGGGTTCTAACCTAGTTATAAAATAAAAGGTCTTTTACTTTTAGATAGAGTAATTATAAAAAAAAAGTATATAATCAGAGCAATAAATATAAACTCAAACTATAACCATTTTTAACTTTATCGCCATTTATCAAGAACAGAAACATATACAAAAGATTAAGAATTAAAAACAGTAAATTTTCAAAATCCTATTTTTTAACATATGATTAAAAATTAAACTTTAAATTTCAAAAATTCTTTTTTAACATACCTTTTAATAGTCAAATTAAATTTTAATAATCCAAGTTATAACTCGATAATAATATGCACCGATAATTTAATCAATGACACTTCTAACTTTCACTTTCGTTGTCAAGGACAATCTCACTCTACTAGAGAAGCAACCTCATAAACACATGATGAACACTTTGTCCTTGTCCTAATCATAATGCTGTAAAATGCCATAAAACCTCATATATAGGAAGACGGAGTTACTTCTTCGTTAAAGTAAGACCGTTCTTAACAATGCAAGTGAAAGTTAGAAGATTCGTTGCTCAAATTGTTATTATGAAATATTATTAGCCAACTAATCATAGTTTGGATTATTGAAATCCAAATTGTGTATATACATTGCATATAAGTTATAAAGATGGTGCATGCGGTAAACTTATATTAAGTTAACTTGTTGAAAATCACACTTAATCTCAATTGTTAACTTAGTTGTAACATGTTTGGTCCTTTTTAATTTATATTCATTAGTTTCATGAGTTACTTTTGTTAAACGATCACTAACACATGTAACTAATAACACAACTTTAAAATTAAACCAAAACTCGTTTGGCAAATCTCCAATCATCCCCACTGCTTGTAGCCCTAGCCTTATCACTTCGTAACTGTCATTCCTGTTTCTCTCATGATTATCCTCATTGCCCCCCCCCCCTCTCTCTCGTTTTGCTTGTTTCCTTATTGTCATTTCCCAAGCCTAACTGCACTAAAATCACCGATGACCACCACATATATCCCTTGATTGTCATCTTCTTTCTTTGTTCAAATGAGGAGCCATAACATTGCTTCAATATAGCTACACTATCACAATCAATCGATATGGGTTTCTTTAAAAAATCGGAGGAATTTATATAAAATTCAAGTTTCTATCTAATCATGCACATACCAAAAAAACAATATTGATACACTATCCCAGTCTACGTTACTTTTTTAAAAGTTATCATTACACATGTAACTAATAACAAAATTCCAAAATTAGACCGAAATCCCTTGCCAAATCTCCATTCATCCCCACTGACCTTTTCATTTCATGACCATCATTGACTCATAACTTTACTCCGCCCTCACCCGTTTCTTTCTCATGATCATCCTCATCATCCTCTTAAAGCTCGCAAAATATCTCTCCCGTTTTATTTGTTTCCTTACTATGATTTCCCAAACCCAACCACACAAGCTCACCAACCACCATCACACAAATCCCTCATCGTTATCTTCCTCCCTCTTTGTTCAAACGAGTGTTAACCACAAGCTTCTTTCCATATAGCAACACTGTCACACTCAATCGATATCAAAAAAATAAAATAAAAATAATAATAATAATAATAAATAAACATTTTCGTAAACTTATATTATTGGTCTGAATGTAAAAAAAGTATTCAAGAGATTGAGTATTATAGAACTCGTGACATGAGACAAAAGTCAAGAGATAAGTGGGCAGCCCTTGGAGACGAGAACACAAGTTTTTTCCATAGTGTTGTGAATGGTCGCAAAGCTAGAAATTCGATACCTGGGTTGGAGATTAGAGGAGAATGGATCTCCAAGCCGACTTTAGTGAAGAGGGAGGTTTTAAATTTCTTTCGGACCCATTTTAAAGAGAATGTCCCGGTTCGGCCTAATCTTACTTGTGACGGTCTGCAATGTCTAAACGAGCAAGATGGGGATGCTTTGACTGCCATTTTTTCCTTGCAGGAAATAAAAGATGCAGTCTTTGGTTGTGGATCCAATAAGGCCCCTGGGCCAGATGGATTCAATTTCAGCTTCTTTAAACATTTTTGGGATGTTTTTGCAGGAGATTTCCACCGTATTTTATCTTACTTTCATGCCACAGGTTCTATAAACATGGGATGCGGGTCGGCTTTCATTTCTCTGATTCCTAAGGTTAAATCGCCTGTAGGTCTCAAAGACTACAGGCCCGTTACTTTGATTGGGGCGATTAGTAAGGTTGTCTCTAAAGTCCTTGCTAATCGTCTCAAGAAGGTGATGGGTAAGTTAATCTCGGAGAATCAATCAGCTTTCCTTTCTGACCGCTTTATCTTGGATGGGCCGTTGGTGATCAATGAAGTTTTAGAGTGGTTAAAAAGAAAGAAGAAAAAGGCGTTTATCCTAAAGATTGATTTCGAGAAGGCATACGACAATGTTAACTGGGGTTTTTATTGTCTTTGCTTTCTCAGATGGGGTTTCCTGATTTGTGGTGTAAATGGATAAAAGGAGTCCTTGAGTCGGCTTTTGCTTCGGTTCTCGTTAATGGCTCCCCGACTTTCCAATTCAAAAGTGAAAAAGGCCTTCGTCAAGGTGACCCGATTTCCCCATTCTTATTTCTTATTGTTATGGAGTGCCTTTCGTGGATGTTGAAAAAGGCTAATAATATGGGTATTCTTAAAGGGATTATTTTCTCAGATAACAATGTGGGTTTTAACCATCTTTTCTTTGCGGACGATGCCTTAATTATTGGTGAATGGTCTAAAGAGAATCTCCAAAATACGGCTCGTATCCTTAGAATCTTCTATCTATGCCCGGGCCTCCGTATCAATATTCATAAGTCAAACTTATTCGGGATTGGTACGGAAGATGGAGAAGCGGATAGTATGCTTGATGTTTTGGGATGTCGAAGAGGGGTTTTTCCTTTTGTGTATTTGGGTATTAAAGTTGGAGCTAAAATGACTAGAATCAATAATTGGAGTTTGGTGGTGGATGTCATTAAGAATCGTTTAGACGGTTGGCAAGCTAAACACCATTCCATGGGTGGCCGTTTGATTCGAATTAAGGCCGTTTTGGAGAACTTACCCATCTATTATCTTTCCCTCTATAAAGCCCCTAAGGCGGTTTTAGAGAGTATCGAGGCGAATATGAGGCGTTTTCTTTGGGCGGGTTGTAGTGCGGATAAAAAGATAAATTGGGTGGCTTGGGATGTCATAACAACCTCTAAGAAGATGGGTGGCCTAGGCTTATCCAAATTGGAGGAAGTTAATGATGCGCTTCTTCTTAAATGGGCGTGGCGCTTTAAATCGGGTGGGGATTGTTTATGGAAGAAAGTGATTATTGGTTGTCATGGCCTTGGTAGATCTTGGTTTTCTCTTCCTTGTACCACTGCTGCGAGTGGGTGTTGGAAACAAATAACTAAGATCTGTGGAAAAACGATTGGGAGTGGTAGTAATCTTGACAGCTTTTTCGAAGGTATTGTGGGAGATGGTTCATCGATCAGATTCTGGGTGGATTCATGGCTCACTGAAGGCCCTCTTCGATTATATTATCCACATTTATACAGACTTTAGACACAGAAGTGGGTGATGATATCGGAGAGGCTGAAAGTAGTGGATGGCATCAAAAATTTGCAGTGGCAGTGGCGTTCGAGTCCTTCATCAGCTGCATAAGTTTCGGAGCTGTTCAATTTGATGGAGGACATTTATAATTTCGATTGGAAAGGTGGTAAGGATAAGTGGAGATGGAAAGCATGTTCGTCTGGGGAATTCTCTGTCTCAAGCACTAAGCAACTGTTAGCTGCTGATCCGTGCAACAGCAGTCAGAACAAGATGCGATGGAAGGTTTGGGTTCCCTTGAAAGTTAGGATTATGGTGTGGAGATCCCTTATTAATCGGTTGCCGACTAAAAATGAATTGCATAAACGGGGAGTTATCCCGCAAAGCAACTTATGCGAGCTGTGTAACACGGATGTTGAAACGAATACGCATTTATTCACAGGATGCTTTTTCTCCGCTGAAGTTTGGTACCGGGTGGAAGCATGGTGTCGATTGAATCCGTTACTTATCTTTGATGTTGCCGATTTAATGGAGATAACAAGCTCCCAGCCATTCACTAAAGATGCTAAATACATCCTCCGAGGCATTGTCTTTTCTACTATGTGGGCCATTTGGATTGAGCGTAACGATCGTATTTTCAAAAGCAAGCGGCGGCGGGCGATTGAAGTGGTTGAGAGTATTAAGATGTCTTCGTATTTTTGGTTTAAAAATAGATCTAAGTTGAAATGTTTAGATTGGATTGATTGGTGTAAATATCCGTTAGACATGGTGTAATTCCGGTTGTTGCCCAGGGGTCCTTTCTTTGAGGACGCTCGAGGCTGTTTTTTATGAAATTTACCTTCCAAAAAAAATATTATTGGTCAACATGAATTAAATGAATTAACAACTCCCCTACATTTTTTTTTTTTTGAATGGCGGGTGTTTATAGAAAAGGCTAAAGCAAGTTGCTCAAGCCAAAGAAGTACAGTACAAGAAACAAAATGAAAAGGTCCAGCCAAAAGAAGGCACAGACCATAACACAGATAGCTACATGGGAAAACTTATGAATTCAAATTTGTTCCACTTCTCCCAGTCCAACTCCTGAATGTTTGCTCTCGCCCGCGTCCATAGATAAGAGGAAGCTTTGATCTCACCCAAGATTTTTGAGACTGAAGGTTGTTTACCATTGAAAATGATGTCGTTTCTGGCCCTCCACAACATCCAGCAGGTAGTAGCTATGATAACCTCCAAGGCTTTTGATCTAGCTTTGTTTACCCGGACCTGCTTGATAAATTCCAGAAGCTCGACTACACTTAGTAAATACCGAGGCATGGAGATCTTGGACCAAGTGAAGACCTGTAGCCATACATGACTAGCAAACCCACAGGTGATCAAGATGTGGTTCGAGGACTCAGCCGCAGCCTCACATAAGGGGCAAACGGCAGTGTGAATCGGAACTCTTCTAACCATCAAAGCATCACGTGTGGGGATACGGTTCAAAACTGCTCTCCATAAGAAACATTTCACTTTTAAAGGTATCCAACTACGCCAAGGGATTACCTTCGAGCACTTTTAATTAAGTGGCACGTCAGATTCAAAAGCGAAGGGTCACAACTTTGGGCAAAAACTATTTCAGCAATACACCAAAGCTCGAGAAAATGGGTGTGCATTCCAGTCAAAGCAACCTTGTGTGGGGTGTGGAATAACATCATTAAGGCTGGAACAGATCAAGGAACTCGCTTCATCGACACACGTAACAGAATTGTGGTGAAAACAGGTTGCGGCAACAACACTCTTTTTTGGCTCGATAAATGGATTGGGGAACAGACGATGAAGGACAGGTTTCCGGGTCTTTTTACGGCTGAAACACACAAATTCTGCACTGTGGAGCAGAAATACATCGGTGGTGATGGTATTACTTGGGGTCGGTAGGTTACCCAAGACAACTTTGATTAAGGTGAGACGCCCCCCAAATGATAGCGTTCTAGCTTTCCAAAGTGATAGTTTACATACAAATCTTTCGACCATCGGTTTCCAGTTTTTTACGAGTGACATGTTTGCACCAACCGGGAGGCCGAGATAGGTAAAAGGGAATGATCCAGTTTTACAATTCAAGATTTTGGCCATCCGAGATACTTCATGATGATCCACCCCTACCCCAAAGAGTTGACTTTTGTGGAAGTTTACCTTAAGACCTGATGCAAGATGAAAACACCGTAACAAGCGAGCAAGGTTGTGAAAATTGGAGGATGACCACTCGCCTGCAAAAAGTACATCGTCTGCATATAAAAGATGCGAGATAGTAGGGCCCCCGTTAGGTGTTTGGATGCCATTAAAAATTCCAGCAGACTGGGCTGTCACTTTTAAAGCACAAACATTTCACTTTTAAACGGGCTGGTTTTTAACGACATCTGGATATCCGATCCGGATGTCCTAAAAACTGAAATAAAAGACTACTTTCAGCAAGTTTTTAAAGAACAAGAGATGCCCCGACCAAGATTTGTCAACAGCGGATTTAAGTCACTCAGCCCTTCCCAATCCGCAGAGTTGGTGTCCAGATTCTCAAAGGAGGAAATAAAACTGGCTTTAGAGGATTGTGGAAGCGAAAAAGCACCGGGCCCGGATGGCTTCACTTTCAAGTTCTTAAAGAAATTTTGGACGTTATTCGAATCTGATTTTTACAGGGTCTTGGACTATTTTTATGTGCACGGTAAAATAAACAGAGGTTGTAGTTCGAGTTTCACGGCGCTTATCCCAAAATCGTGCAACCCACAACTAATTAAAGAATTCCGGCCAATTAGCCTTATTGGGTGTATCTCCAAGGTCATTTCCAAAATCCTTGCAAATAGACTCAAAAAGGTTATCGACTCGGTGGTTGGCGACGTTCAAAGTGCCTACATTGAGGGGAGAAGCATAATGGACGGACCACTCATCATCAACGAGGTGGTATCTTGGGAAAAAAAACGAAATCTAAAAAACTGCTCTTCAAGGTGGACTTCGAGAAGGCCTTCGACTCACTCAATTGGGACTTTCTAGACTCCATTAACTCCCCTACATCTTTGTGCTTATTTGTCATCTATAAAACCTCATTGGATTTCATACGGGGACCACACCCCACCCTGATTCCAAACTAACTAACACACCTAAAATTGGGGCGACAAATTAGGGTTTCATAAAATCCCCAATTCCTTTCAAATTCATCCTTCAATCGATTCAAATTCTTCCAATATCACATTGAAATCGATTATCATTCGCAAAATCAACCGTCACATCCTTTCAATTTCATAAACTCACCGTGCAATCGACTCAAATTCCTCTCAAATCGTTCAAATTCATCACAAATCGACTCGAATTCATCTCAAATCGCTTCAGATTCATCTCAAATCGTTCAAATTCATCTCAAATCCATGGGACTGAAGAACTTATTCCACCGGAAAAAGAAATCCGGCACCGACAGCAGCCACAACGGCGTCGTTTCACCGTCCGTCAACTCCGTCAACAACTCTCGCATCCAGATCGAGACCGAACTACAACAAGTTTTCAAAAAATTCGACGTTAACGGCGACGGAAAGATCTCCTCCTCCGAACTCGGATCAATAATGGGGAGTTTAGGTCACCGGCCGACGGACGACGAACTGGAGAGCATGATCAACTCTGTGGACGCTGACGGTGATGGATTCATTGATCTGCAGGAGTTTATTGAGCTGAACACGAAGGATGTTGACTCGAATGAGGTGTTGGAGTGTTTGAGAGATGCGTTTTCGGTGTTTGATACTGATAAGAATGGTCTGATCTCTGCGGAGGAGTTGCAGAATGTGTTAGGGCGGTTGGAGGAGGAGTGTTCGATCGGAGATTGCCGGAAAATGATCGCCGGAGTTGATGTGAATGGTGATGGGATGATTAGTTTTGATGAGTTTAGGGTTATGATGATGAGTGGTGTGAGGTTTAATGGGGTCAAGAATAGTTGATTTCATTTTTGGTGAAACTGTTTGATCAAGTTTTTAGTGTTTTGAAAGTTGAAAGTTGAGAAAGTTGAAATATGAACTTTAAAAAAGAGAATGTGTTTTTTCGGATTTTTGGTGAAATCGTTTATCGGTTTTTTTCTCGTAGTGTTGATTTTACTGAAAATTTTTGAACTGTTTTTTTAGTGTAAATATTGGTGGATTTTTAATTCGCCTTGATTTTTCGTTTAAGCTCTGGTTGGGATGTTGGTTCGGCCGGTTTGGTCTGGTTTTGGATGATTAGTTTATTTATGTTCTAGATCTATATTTATTTTATATGATGGTGTTTTAGATGTTTATTTGTGCATGCAAATTATTGTGAATTGACTTTGCATATTTAAATGAGGTTATGATGCATGTTTCTTAATTGGATAAATCATTATATGTTGTGTTTTGTATATTTAATTGAGCCAATGGTTAAATATTTAACATGTTAATAATGTGTAGTTTTGTAATTTATTATGTTCAAAAAATAGTTTTTATAATCAAATATAAGATTCATGTCTATTTTATGTGTATAATCATATTCTATTTGTTATTTATTATGTTGTATTTTGTTAAATGGTCTAATCGCACGTCTTGTGTAATCACATGATCTTTTCAATTTTAACTTTTAACATGTTAATAATGTGTAGTTTTGTAATTTATTATGTTCAAAAAATAGTTTTTATAATCAAATATAAGATTCATGTCTATTTTATGTGTATAATCATATTCTATTTGTTATTTATTATGTTGTATTTTGTTAAATGGTCTAATCGCACGTCTTGTGTAATCACATGATCTTTTCAATTTTAACTTTGTATTGTTCTACGTATCTATCTCTTTTCTTTACGAGAAAATATTCTTTAGACGAAATACAAAAATTACCAACTTTGTTTTGTCCGATAAAATTTATGGTCATATATAATATACCCAGGAGAAAAGATACAACAAAAACCTATTTCTGACTCGATTTTCATACCTTTTTTTTTTCTGTATTCTCTTTTTAGTTATCTTCACCCATATAAATGTATGATATAATAGAAGTATATATAGTCTATTTAATGTATGATATAATAGAAGTGTATATATGTCTATTTGAAAAAAAAAAGATTAATATAAGAGGATTAAGTATGACTTTTGATACAATACAATCTTTCATACAAGTTAAAATTCTTCTTCTTCTTCTTCTTCTTCTTCTTCTTCTTCTTCTATGTTATTACACTCTTCATGCTAAAGGTAAAACTTTCATACAAGTGTCATTTCAAATATGTTAGTATTGCTATTAATCACTTTACCGAAAGGCCAACAACTATACATCCTATAAACCTTAGAACCCATTCTTAAAAGAGGATGACTATATTTATGTACCTTATTTCATATTTTGGTTCTTACTCTAATCATCCACTTTCGGGGTTCGAGTTGTTCAGAAAAAAATAGACCACATCGTCTTGTGGTTGCGTATTCTTTTTTGTACATTGTTTCTTTTCAGATTTAGGTTAACTATTTTCTGATTTAGGTTAACTATTAAGAAAATTTTCAGTTACAAATTTCTTTTTCTAGTAATCAACTAATTAGCAATCATCACAAGATATTACGAAAATGTCTTTTTGACTCACTGGCCCATACGTCTATATTTATATCTTGTGAAATAACCTAATTGCATGTCTATAGTAATTACGATTGTTTTTTAAGTTTTGACATAAGTCTTATTTTGTGTCTCTATCTTTTCTTTTTAAGAGAAGATAGAGATCAATTTCGTAGCAAAATACCAAATTTGTTTTGTCCGATTAACTCTCGTTATTTATAACAATATAAAAATGAGATAAAATATGATAAGTCGTAAACCCTAGAAAAGAACAAGAGGATTAAACACAACATGTTTTTTTACTCCTATTCATGTCTTTATACCCATATTTCATTTAATTTGTACTCGTATGTATGTATAATTAGGAGAGATGTTTGTTTGAAAAAAAATATTTATTTTAAAGAGATGAAGTCTTTTGTTACAATAATACAAAAGCCAATGCGCCACTTAAAAGGCCAATAACTATGTATCTTGTAAACCTTAGAAATCATTCTTAAGAAGGATGACTATTCTTGCGTACCCTTATTTCACATGTTAGTTCTACTCCAATCATCTACTTCCCGGTTTCGGGTTTTCCAAAGGAAAGGGACAACAATGTGTTGTAGTTGTGTATCCTTTTCATATTGTTCTATTCTGGTATAGGTTATCGACACAAAATTTTATAAGGAAATGTTCCTTCACGAATTTAATTCTCCGCCAATCGACGTATTAGCAATCATCATAAGATACTACTAAGATCTCTTTGACTCACCAATGTGTCGATTTTTCACGTTTAACCAAAACCCTATTTATCATGTTGCATTTCATGAAATAACCTAATCACATCTTGTGTAATTGCATATATTTCTTGTTTTGACGCAAGTCTTATTTTGCGTATATGTATATATATTTTCCTTTTAAAGGAAGATATGAGATCTTTTTAAGCGAAACACCAACTTTGTTTGGTCGGATAAACTATTGGTTATTTATACGAAAAATGCAGAGATAAAGTATGATATGCGCTAAACCCTAGAAAATAATTCAAGGATTAAAAGCGACCTATTTTTTTGCTCTTTATCCTTCACATCTTTTCACCCATACTTCCCTTTTAATTTATCCTCATTCGTATACATACTAACAGAATGATACTTGAAAAAAAATTATATTAAAGAGATGATGTACTAATTTTATTACAACACAATCTATCTTCTTTTATAAGATCACACTCTTCATGATAAAGCTAGAACTTTGATACAAGTATCACTTCAGACATGTTAGTCTTGCTATTCCCTTAATACCAATTTTTTTGAAACAAAAAAAGGATTCTTTATTAAATACTTGCCAAGTTACATCAAAACAGAAGGTAGACGGGCAACAAGCTACGCCGCCACCCTTTCTGAATTGCAAATATCATTTAGAATCCAAAAACTATTTCACTCATTGTTAAGGAAATCGACTTTTTTATGTAGCCATATTTCATGTATTGATTTCTACTCCGATCATCATCCACTTTTCTAGTTTCAGGTTCTCAAAAGTAAGAGACATTAGTGTGTCATAGTCGCATGCCATATGCACATTGTCCTCTACTAACTTAGGTTATCTACACAACTTAAATTTCCTTTTAAGGAAAGTTCATTAACGTATTTAGTTTTCTAGAAATCGACTAGTAAAATCGAATGTATGATTATAAGATCTCTCAACTTTCTTCGGTTAAAGAGTATGCCAGTTGCTTAATTATCGATCAAAACCTTCTAACGCATTTATGCAAAGTCGAGTTTTATTAGAAACATCCTGAATAACATTCTTGGTAACAATTTATACCATTTATGTCGTAACACTGATACAACTAAAAGCAAATCATTCTCATACCCACACCCGGTTTCTATCATCCAACGTCTCCTATCCATCGAATGCAAGATTGGACACAAGATGACTTCATACACACCTTATTTTATAGCCATCTCTTGCAACAAGACCTACTTACTATTTCACCAAAAACAAACTTCAAGAGCTAAAACTAGGGGTGCAAACGAGCTGAGCCGAGTTGAGCCCAAGCTCGAATAGGCTCAAGCTCGAGCTCGATTAACTTATGAGAACTTGAGCTCGAGCTTGGCTCGTTTATTATTTGTTAGTTAATATATTAAATATAAATAATATAAATAATAGACGCGTTTAGGCTCGTGAACTCGATAGGTGAAGCTCGTGCTCGTTTACTAAATAAGCTTATTTTAGGTTTGGACTCGGCTCGTAAATAATTTGACATAAGCTTCGTTCGGCTCGTTTACAAAACAACTTTAAATAAGGGGTCGTAATGTTACTAAATATTAATCAAACTAATATTACACTTTAGGTTTGACGAGCCTGACATTTGAACATGTTAGGCTCGAGTTCAAGCTCGATAAGGCTCGGCTCGTTTCAAGTTTTCTTTCGAGCGGTTCGGCTGGTTTGCACCTCTGGCTAAAACTACCAACATCAAATACCTTAGGGGTCGACTTAAAAAGCACCCCAAAGTGTAGGGATTACACATTTAGAATCACTATTACCAACCCACTTCCCACTTCTTCCAAACTACACACCCTTTACACCATTGTATAACATGCATAAAAACTTGTACCCATGTACAACAATAAATGCAAAGACTCTCCCTTTAAATAACTAAACTTGCTCGGACACCGAAACCCTAGGCGCGTGCGATCCAAATGGGGACGGAAGGATCAACGGTTGTCGGTGAGTTCTAATCATTCGTAAACTTCCGTTATCGTTATCTGAATCTGTAATTTGTTGCTTTTCGATCTGATTATACTGTTTGTTTGTGTGGTTTGAACTTTTAGGGTTTTGAATTTGTTCATGTTTGTTATGTTAGTGAACTATTGGGTTATTAGATTTGTTAGATTGTTCAGAATATTTTGCTGTGCAGTAATGCGGTTAAAGATCGGATACCGGTCAAGGACCGATATTTGAGGTATCGGTTATCGTGGTGGGATATCGATACTTTTAATATCATGCAGAATTTATATATATAGCAATTTAACATTAAGAATTCAGTGTACTCTTCTACTGTTAACAAATTAACCTTTTGCAACTTGCAGAACAATAAGAATTGTAGCAAGTAGGAACTGACTAAGACTTAAAACACTGGCATTTAACACTAACACTTAAAGACTTAAAACACTAATAGCAACCATAAGAAGAAAGAAAAATGGTAGAACTAAGAAGAAAGGTACTGATATAGGAAAATCGGTCAATATCACCGATGATATTGGTAACCGATATTCTGACCAATATTTGACACTGATATTTTACGTAGGGACCGATAATCGATATATTCCTGATATTAACTGCATAGCATATTAGTGACCTCAACATCCTAATTTTGACTAGATTTTGCCCACATGTAGCAATTTTGACTAGCGCCTTGCGTGTCTTTTTAAAACCGAAGAGGGTTCATTTGGAACAATTTGAGGGTACCTTTTTGTTATCTGTGTTTTTTTTTGGCAATCAGAGGTTTGTGGTATAGTAATGATCGAGACTTTGATCAACATTTTAAAGAGCAAACAGAACAAATTAGCTATTGTAATTATAATTTAACAACAGGGCATTTCCATTTGCATGGGTTGAATATTTTAATTACCTTTGGCATGATTGTGCAGACTTGCATATGAATAACTGTTATAAACTGTTATGTGTTTTTCATCTGTTAATGATGTTTAGCTTGAATTTGAATTCAATATAGTTCCAAGGAGCTTTAGATTACTAGAAGAGCTCGAAAGAGGAGAAAAAGGAATCGGTGATGGAACCGTAAGCTACGGGATGGACGATGCTGATGACGTGTACATGCAGTCATGGACCGGGACTATCATCGGTCCTTCTAATGTTAGTTTTCTCAAAATCTTTTCCATCTTAATTCGTCAACTGCACGTTTAAATATGTTGTATTTTATTTCATTGTTGTTACATGTCAGACTGTTCATGAAGGGCGCATATATCAGTTGAAATTAATTTGTAGTCTCGAGTATCCTGAAAAACCACCAAGTGTGAAATTTCAATCACGCATTAACATGACCTGTGTGAATCCGGAGACTGGTGTGGTGTGTACTATTCTCCTTGTTAAACCTTCAATACTTGCATGATATGTATGTAAATAATCTCATGTGGTGTAAATTTAACAGGTTGAACCGTCTATTTTCCCCATGCTTGCTGATTGGAAACGAGAGTATACAATGGAGGACATACTAACACGACTCAAGAAAGAAATGGCCACCCCGCAAAACAGAAAACTCACGCAACCTCCTGAAGGTGCGTTTAACGTTTTCTTTTCTTTATTTTTTTTATATCTCAACTGTTTTGTTATGGGTAAAACATAAAAATGCATGCCAATAAAAGAAACTGATACGACATATTTAATGTTCTTTTGTTTGTTGCATTTTGTTCCAGGAAATGATGAGGGGCGGGTGGACCCAAAGGGACTAGTGCTGAGGTGTTGTATTATGTAAGTAAAGCATCTAGGATGCGATTATTATAACGTATATAGTTACCTAAATTAACTGAATCCTGCCTGTTAAACACAACTTATGCTGGTTAAATATGATCATCATCATGGTTAATGCCCCCATGTCAAAAGAATGCATTGGCTATTATTATTAAGTTTATATTTTGGCCGGTCGATTATGATCCTAATATTGCCTGCTGAGAGAGTGAATGGCTTGTTAATTGTTATGCTACTGAGAATGCTTACATGAAAGAAGATCCGGCTTGATACAAAGGAACCCAGTTTGAAGTATGAAATTGGGTTCTGTATCGCTAAATACGGCCTGGTCGCTAAATACTCTGGTATTTGACATTGAAGAGAGTTGTATTAGTTTCTGAATAATAGAACCCAATTTCCTATTACCAACTGGATTCTATATTGTTAAACTTCATCATTAACGAAACGTTAATAATACATAAATCTTATTATTCTCCCGCATATACACTTTAACCTCACACCCCTTTTTTAAATCTTGTTACATTTTTTGAACGAAAGAAATCAAGTGACAATAAATTGAAGGCAAGAGCACAAGTAATCAAAATTCACAGCTTGGAGATAAATAATTTTAAAGTTTCATAAGTAAACTGGGTCGAATATTTAAAAAGAGTTTATTATACTAAATGAAACAATAAATTGTGATTTCTCGTTAGTGTTAAATAAAAAGAACTCTCATATCCTGAGGAAACGATTGTTTCACCAAAATATCCACATATGGCACAATGAATGTTACTGACAAGAAAAGTTCAAATATTTTTATTGTTTTTTTTTCAAGTATAGGATTTTATCACGAAGACAAATGTAAAAAGGATGTTACTCAACCAACGAATGGGTTAATAATATCCGCTGGATATCTTTTTTTTTGAACAGTAAAATTTCATGAATATAGAATAGAGCCAGCATATGCTGTAAAACCCGAAAGATTACAAACTAAAATCAACACATACAACCTAGTTACCAGTCCCCCATTACTTGTGCTATTATTATACTATGTCTCTTATATTGAAATCCTCCCATCTCTCCCATACTAAGTCTTTCAAACTCGATCTGCTTTTTAACCATAAAAACGTGTTTGCTTTGATCTCCTCTACTACGTTATCTCCTGATCTTATTATCCCTTTAAACTCTTTTCCATTTCTCGCTTTCCATATGTGCCACATAGTCGCTTGTATAACCAGTTTCACAATTTTCTTCCACCCCGTAGATCCTTTTAACCCGTCTGCATATGATAATTCCTTCTCACACGAACTGGTATCTGCCGTGGAGGGTATCTTCAGCCAGTTGATGACGTTCCTCCACACCAATACAGACGCCGAGCATTCGCTGATGAGATGACCGATTGATTCTTCCGCTGTTCCGCATCTAGGGCATAAGTAATTTTCTAACTCGATTCCTCTTCTCCTCAATTCTATTTTGACTGGAATTCTTCCAATCCTCACCCTCCATGTGAAATAATTGATTTTTGCAGGCAACCACGAGTTCCAGTGCATCCATCTCTCTTCCCGTTCGCTTTCCGATTGCTTGTTGATCTGCTCTTTGACTATCGCCACTGAGAATTCTTCCCAATTCTTAATCATCCATCCCCATCGGTCCTTACCTGTGAGAGATTTTATTTTGTTTAATTCATTTAACATGTCTGTTCACTGGGACCATTATGCATCCGTACTTGGAGGTCTCAACCACTCGATATTCCACTGCACTTCATTTTGTAATCTTATGGCAAACTCTGAAACACAAGCCTGTTTGTTCTTCGCAATCCTAAACAGATCTGGAAATTGTTTTTTAAACGGTCTATCTCCTGTCCATCTATCCAACCAGAATTTAACCTCTGTTCCATCTCCCAGTTTCGCCATTTATCTTTCTTCCACTTTTATTCCTTTACTTTCCAATTCTCTGAATGATGTCACTATATCTTTCCACAGTCCACATTTCTGTTATTAACAGGAAAATATTTTTGACTCCTCTTATTTGCATGGATTGCCGTTATAACTCTTGACCATAATGCTTTTGGATTCATCTTGTATATTCATTCAAACATGCTTAACAAATAACTTATATCGCACAACGTGGCACTTGAGAGGTGGATAATATTTTGGAAACTTAATCTTGCCAAATAAGTGGTGACCTTTGGTAGTGCTACACGGTCATACTACAATATCGCACTTGCTTTACTAAGTAGTTTTATGCCTCGTCCGCGTTGCGGGGTGTTAAGCTGAATATTTCTCAGTTTCATAATATTTACTCATGTGTTTCGGTTAATTGTACATATTACTCGTAACATGATCTCAATGAAAGTTATATCGAGTTTTGCTAAAAAATAAAACAAAACAAAACACTATCACAATTTTGCTAAAAAAACTAAAACGATGGCAGACCGTAATTTTGAATTGGGGAAAAATTTCTAAATTGTCAGGACCAATGAGCGAATGCCAGCAAGCTACTTGCCACGAATAAAAATGAAACGAACTTAACCAATTAAAACAAAAGACGAACATAGTTTTGCTAAAAAAAACTAAATCAATGACAAGACTGTAATTTTAAATTGCGGGAAAAAAAATCCTAATTTGCCAGGGCTAGTAAGGGAGTGCCCGACAACTGCCTAGCACTAACGATGACAAACCTGTAATTTTTAACGAGGGGACAAAATCGTATTTTGCTAATGGGAAAATGTTAGGCAAGCTGCCTGACACTATTCCCCTATACCCCTTTTGTATATATATATAAGACTAAGCGGTATGGGGGCCGGCTTAGGCCCGGCGAGGCCAGGCGCCGGTCCCCCACACCGCCCCCTCCCTTCCGTTCCGTCGTACCCGGCTCCCCACAGCCGAAGTCGCCGGGCCTCTCTCCTCTCTCCTTCTCTCACATATACCTATACATACATACATGGCGGTGACGTGGCGATGACGTGGCGGCCCATCCTCCACCCCCTAGGTCCATCACCCTGAAGCCCTTCCTACGTGGCGTTGACGTAGCGGCCCATCCTCTCGAGGATGGGGCTCTCCATACCCTCTAGTCTAAATTAAGACCGAGTGAAGTCGTTTAATGTCACAACCACCAATTTCTTACCTTTATCGGCTAGGAACAGGGGTGGACTTAGGCTTGTAAGATAGGGTTCACCCGCACCTGATAAACTGTTAATATATATAAAAAATCCGATAGTCCCCAAAAAAAATTGACATCGATCCCCATGAAAATAATAACAACGATCCACAAGAAAAAATAATTTAAAATTTTCTAAATATCAACCTATTATCAAACATTAACTGGGAACAAAATCAATAAATATAAAACAATTAAATTTGGATGATAGATCATAGAAGCCATTTAAAAAATCGATGATTCAAGCCCAAACTAAACAAATTATTAAGCCCATTTAACTTACCCCAATTAATGTAATCTAAACCTAACAAAGAGTTTATTCCCAAACTAGTGTAGATACAAAAAGTATTTACTTATTTGGTTATTTTGAAAAATATTTACCTATTTGGGTACTTTTCTATATCCCCTTAATTTTTTTTACCTAATTTATACATTTCTTTTTATTTTTCTATCCAAAGTTAAATTAGATTACTCACAGAATTAGAATTAGCAAAAATATGAGTAATTATTTTTTGTAAAAGAATAAAAAATTCTGCAAATATTCAAAAAACATATGCAAAAATTCTAAAAAAAATCTGCGAAAAATCCACAAAAAACTGCAAAAATATATTAAAAAATTCTACAATAATTCTGCAAAGTTAAAAAAAATGCGCAAAAAATATTTTTTTAACCATATAATCTACACTAGTTTGGGAAAAAAACTCCATTTCTTTTTCCGTTTAATTTTCTTTTTATAACCTGAAATTCTCTAGGCCCCATTTAAACTAAGCTCATAAAAAAAATAAAATAAATTCACAAATTTACTCCCCTAAGTTATATCGATTAAGTGATAGTAATCTGGTGGAAATTTTGATATTTCAAACAAGTTTATTTAAACTCAAGCAATTTATAAAATAAAGTTACAAATTTCAAATTTCTTGAAATTTGAGTTTTGAGAAAAGATCCTAAGTATTTCAGTTATTTCAATTTTATTAATAATGATTATTTCTCCAATATTATGTACGTATAAGTAGTTTGGTTTTTTTATAGATATTAACCCCAAACGAACTACATAATGTGGACCATCAAATCCACCAACTATTAATAGTGATTATTTCTCCAATATTATGTACGTATAAGTAGTTTGGTTTTTGTATATACACTAGTTTAGGAAAAAACTCACAAAGAGATAATTGTTTAGCGCGTTTGGAAAGTAATAGTATCAATCAACAAAGAAGAAAACTTAATGCCATTTGAAGAGTCGCACCACCAATCTTGTATAATTTATGGTTGAAAGAAATAAACACCCATTCATTTATATCGTTGTAGTCAGTGGCGGATCCAGTCCTGTTTTGTGGGTTCACATAAACCCACTTGGTTTGGAAAAAAATTAGTAAGAACTTTGCATGATTTGGAAAAAAATAGTGAGAATCTACCAAAACGAACCCACTGAAAGAAGTTCGTGGATCCACCACTGACTGTAGTTCTCGAATGTATTTCTATAGTGAAGTACATGAAAGTTCGATTTGCATAATCAGATTGATGATGAGAATATAAAGGATAATTGTATTTGCTATATTGAAAAAGAGTTGTTTAAAATGTTTGTAAAGATCATGTAATGGTTAGATTTCAAAAAAAAAAATAAAAAAAATAAATAATAATAATAATAATAATAATAACTTTAGGGATATTTGTATTTCCTATTTTCCTATAATACATTTCTAATAGTGATTGATGTACTTTTTTTGAATTTGATATTTAATTTGACCCGACCTGGCCCAAACTGATCCGAAAAAAAATTAACATATAGCAATGGTCAACCGATCACAAAAAAAACTTTTGACCCTAATGAAAGTTTAACATTTAGTAAGTAACTAGGTTATGCCCGCCCGCGTTGCGGGGCATTAAGCCGGATATGTCTTTCAAGGGGCTTGGCATGACGAATAAAAATTAAATCGAGCTAACCAATTAGAACAAAACACTACCATAGTCTTCTAATAAAAATATAAAAACGAATTTTATACTGGGGGCAAAATCGTAAATAAACACAAAAAAATAATGTCGAAATGTAAATCAACTTAAGTTTATATCGAGACGTAAATAAAAATAAAGACGTAAAACTCGATGAAAAAGTATTTAGAAAGTTAAGGGGTTGTAAGAGTCAATGCTAAAAATTTAAGGATAAAAGTAAAAAAGAAAAAAAAAACCAAAAAAAAAAAAAAGAAAGAAAGAAAAAGAAAAAAAAAACAACAACACCACTGTAGCAAAGTGGTGTTGTTTGATATATATAATAACTAGGTTATAACCCCGTGTGTTACACGGGTTAAATAAATGAATTTTATATAGTAAATAATAAAACAAAATATCTTTAAAAACCTCATTTATTGCACGAGTTGAAAAAATGTAATTTTATATATTAAATAATAAAAAGTTAAATCTATAAAAACCATATGTATTGTACGGGTTGATTAAATATAATTTTATATACCAAATAATAAAAAAAAATATATCTTTAAATCATGTGTATTATTAAACGGGTTGAATAAATATAATAGTGTTTACCAAATAATGAAAAAAAAGTTAATTTAAAAACCCTCGTGCATTATATGGGTTGAATAAATATGATTTTACATACCAAATAATAAGAAAATTATATTTAAAATAACTAATGAATATACTCAGTACGCGATAGATATAAGTATATAATTATATGTATAATATTCACTTTTTAATAAAATAATAGCAAACAAAATTACAAATATAAAATCATTGATTTTACTAATATACTATGGTAAAAGTTTTAAGTTTATTAGAGATAATTACATCATCCAAAAGAATAATAGTAAACTTGTATATTATATACTATAAATTAGCAACTCTTTTGTGCATAACAAGTTGTACATTATGCTTGGAACATTTTTCAAAAAAAAAAAAACTTGATTTTTTTACTTTTAACACAAAGGTTTTAACCTTTTGCAATTTTAACCCTACATAATGTACATTATGCTTGAAACATTTAAAAAAAAAAAACTTGATTTTTTTACTTTTAACACAAAGGTTTTTACCTTTTGCAATTTTAACCTTACATAATTTGTTTTTTTAACTTTAACCCAAAACTTTTCATTATTTGCAATTTAACTTCACAAACTTTTGTCACTTATACTTTTCATCTTTCGCAAATTTTCGTTTTACGTATAGTTCTAAATTTTTCGAGTTAATACGACGCAATGTGCATGTGTGGTTCAACGTTTTTACCTCTATTTTTCCATATTTGACAGGTTCGTCACAACACGCATATCCTAGCTCGAGTCAGTGTTGGTGGTCGATGACGGTTGTGTGACATTAGTACTATTTGACACCGTTTTACACCCCGCCGTAACGCGATGTGTGCTTTGGGGGGTTTTCAAAGAAAAAATGGTTATGCATATGGTTGTCGTAACGTTGGCTTTAGGGGTTTTCCACAAAAAAAATGATTTTTTTTTTACTTTTAACCCAAAACTTTTTATCTTTTGCAATCCATCCTCATAACTTTTTTACTTTCAACTTTGGTCCTTTGTAGTTTTTATTTTCCGCAAATTTTTCGCTTTATGCTTGGTTCTAAATTTTGTGACTTAACACATCGTAACGTGCGTCTTTGGCTTAACGTTTTTACATTTCATTCTAAATTTTGCGAGTTAACACAATGCAACGTGCGTGTGTGGGTGAACGTTTTTACATCGCCTATTTTTTCCCCGTTTGACAGGTTTAACATAACGTGCGTGTCCTAGATCGACTTAGTTATAACTAAAGAATCTCCGCCGCATTGCGGCGGGTCGCAATCCTAGTTATAAATAAAAAGTAGGTGTATGTCAAAAAAAAGTAATAATTTGGATAAAAGGAAACTAAAATTGTAGTTGTTATATGACACCTTAGACCATGTGTAGTGGTAATACCCTTGGGCATTTTACACCATTTGCCAGCACAGTCAGTAATGTGGCATTATGTGGCGTTTTCTAAAATGGATGTAGTGGGGATGTGGGGATTATGTTAAAAAGGGTGTAAAAAATTAAATATAATTTTCTTATTATTTGGTATGTAAAATCATATTTATTCAACCCATATAATACACGAGGGTTTTTAAATTATATTTAAAAATCGTAACTAAGGAAACAATGAAATAGAGTATTTTCATTACTTCAAACAATGAAATGGGTGTAGTGGGGATGTGGGCATTATATTAAAATAGGGTATTGGCCAACCGAAAAGAAGAAAACTTGTGATTTACCAAAGATCTTAAACATGAGCGTGGAAAAAAGGACGCCATTTGCATTTTTCTTGAAAAAAACGCCCTCAGGGGTGGTAAATGGACGCTTTGGGGCGTTTTTTAGAGGAAAACGCCCAAAATACCCCCACAACGCATGGTCTTAGCATCATTGTTTTTTCCGTAAAAGTAATCATTTTAATTGGTTATATGATTGTTAGACACCAATCGACATATTTTGTAAATGAAAATTATCTAAATTAACCATTTTTAAGGGATGAGTTAACCTAAGTTTATACAAACCCTACCATTTTTTAAGGGATGAGTTAACCTAAGTTTATACAAACCCTAGATGTTTAAAAATTACCTACTTAAAAAGTTATTGATAAATTTTAGACGAGTCTTGAAAATATTCGAAAATTATGTTTGAAGTAATGAAAATACTCTATTTCATTGTTTCCTTAGTTACGATTTTTTTTATGTGAATAGCATTGGGTATTTATATTTAGAAGATATATAAATATATAGATAAATATGGACTTGAAATATAGGATATATATAAAAGAAGTTTCATCATTATAATTATTATTTAATTATTAAAAACATATATATTAAGGCGGAAAAACTAAAAGTAGATGTCTCCAATAAATGACACGTGTCCCTCAATAGGTTTCTTTTATTATATGCTAGGTTTTTACCCGGGATTGCTTCCCGGGCTCGGGAAAGTTATTTAGATTAATTAATTACTATTTGTTATTAATACGACCGCATTACATCAACCATCTCATTCGATTCAACAAAAATGTCTTGAAATCACCGCATTATATCATGAACTCATATTAGAGGATAAACAAAAGCACAACAGGACCATATGAATAACATCATTTCCACTTTTACATCAATGCACTTACATGATAGGGTGATTTGAGATTTTGAAAAAATCTTTGTTTTTGTACCTCTTTTACAAAATAAGATGTTGACCAAATTTGAAACAGATGTTAACCAAAAGTCAATAAGATATTGACAAATAGTCAAACAGATGTTGAGCTTAAACAAATGTTTGGTTTAAGACCAAACATCTGTTTATGGCGAAACATCTGTTTAAGGTCAAACATCTGTTTAAGTCCAAATATCTGATATAGAAGAAGAACATCTGTTTAAGGCAAAACATCTGTTTAAGGTTCAAACATGTGTTTAAGGTCAAACAACTGTTTAAGTCCAGACATTTGATATAAAAGGCCAAACATCTGTTAAAGGGCAAACATCTGTTTAAGCCTTAACAGATGTTTAACTTGTTAAGATCTACTGTCTTCTAACACAGTTTTCCTCTTCAAAACATTGTTGAACCTAACATAGGTTTCCATTAACTATTGACCAAAAGGCAAACATATGTTCAAACCACTATTTGTTATTGAAGTTCTTTAAAAAATTAGATAGAATTCAAGAAAATGGAACAATGACTTAAAGAACTATAATTTAACACATAATCTAATTGGCCAAATATAAAACATAAAGTGCTAATAACAGTGTTTTATCATCTTAGCCATACATAGCAACAAAAACATCAAGTTAATAATTTAAGAAAAAAACCTACAACATCACCATCAAAAAATTCATAATTAGTATCTGATATCAGAACAGACTTAAAATGTGTTTGTTAAACTGATGTAACTTGATTTAATACTATCTTCTGTTGCGAAGACACGTATGTGAAATGCAACATATCACCAAACCTCAAGTTATTGTCAGTCATAAACTTTCGCCAACCTTCCAACGCATAACGTGGCTTCAATTCATTTAACTCCAACTTAACATCATAAACCTGCACAACTCCAACCATGTTTTGAACTTTCAAAGGATGAAGATCAAGAAAAAGACCTGCTCGTCTCGCAACTTCAGCAGGAAGACGCTACATGTATTGTGTGGAAAAAAATAATAGTCAGACAAATAAACGTAAATCATTAGTTTATTATAAAAAATGGTATACCAGCCTATAGTCTCCTTTGCGATCAAAATGAAAGAACTCAGGGTCAAGAGGATGTCCAGAATGTTTTTTTGCAGTCTTTGCAATCTTATTTCTACGGTTAAGCTTTTTTTGAACGTTGGCAGCTCTCTTCCCCTTGATGAAAAAGTAAACATATACATGTGAATTAAAGGAATGATCAATATATGCACAAAAAAAAAAAATTTATATAACATATACTAATTAACTGGCAAGTATAGATACCTTAACTTTATGAACAGACGAAGAACATCCAGTATGATCACTTGTGTCGACAGGTAAGGCAGCATTTCCCTTAGTCCTATTCTTGACGACCTCCTTTCTCTCAGAAGTAACTTTAGCTTTCTTCTTAACTTGTTGTCATAGAGTAAATTTAATAACAATAGTAATATAACAATCTTTAAGATGGTAAACTTACATCTTGGGTTTGGTTCAATCGTGAAGACATGCGTCTCTTGGACGTGCATTCGGCATTGGTTGGTAAGTTCTTGTAAATAATACATTATTGAATAAATATAACATCAGTAAACAACATTACTAATAGTTGTAAAAACATTAAATTCTTATATGTGTTAAATTAAAAATAAATAATTTTAATAATTTAGCAAGTACCTGAGTAACGGTTGTACCTTCACCTACAGAAACAACTTCTTCATCCTCATAGATGTCCTGGTCAACATTAATAAAATAATTAATATAAAGCTAAAAAATTAAAACTTTTATTGCTAATGCTAAATACTTACGTACCTTGAATGCATTATTAACATAATCAGCCTTCAATATCTCAACTACACTATCATCATCAGATTCAGGTTTCTTCAAAAAGCAAATCTCAATCTCATCTCTATAAACTACTACTTCAAAAACAAAATCATCAATCCTGCTAAACACAAGCAAATCATCCTCAAGTATCCCAACATCGTTGCACATTTCCGGCCATCCTCTAGAAAATACAAAGTGGGTATCAACTTTAGACACCTCAACATTCCAGTAGGAACCTTTGTAACAGATTTGAAATTTCTCACTCGGTGGACTGTTTACGTAAAATTGTTCAATGAAGCAGTCTTCAATTACCTGCATAAAATTAAAAATAATGAATACTAAACGTGAAGTATGTATCTTATGAGAATAAGTGTTAACACGTTAAAGATGCAAAAGAATTGAAGTTAAGATTAATACTCATACCGTAAAACCAAATCTTGCATAACGATTAAAGGTGAAATAAGATTCCCCACACATGCCATTAACATAACATGAAAGTTCAAGTCCAAAATCACCTAACGGTTTGAAAACCAACAAAGTATCCCTCGGCAAATTGAGATCTTTAACAACAATGTCCCAACCGTCAGTTATTATCGGCGTTGAATTTTCTATTCTGACCCTAACAACCCATTTTTTACCAGACTCATGATATACTTGCAACCTACTTTTTTGCCAACAATCTCCCCACTTTTGATTAGCAAAGAATATAGGTACATCCTGTATATAATTCTTAAATAGTGTAAGAAAATATAAACCATAAAAGAACTGTTAAATATATATCTCAATACAAATAAATTATGTATGTAAAAACATGTCATACCAGTTTCAAAGATTCTGGGTTACGAAGAAACTTAACAAATGTAGTATACATCATAAAACCTGAATCAGTAAAGATGTTAAAAGACTGTAATTAAAAAGCTGGCTTCGAAAATGAACATTAACTTTTTGTATTAACAGAGTATATAGTGAAATTAATCATAGAAACAGAGTATGAGTTAAAATTATTCTGCAAATAATAATTATTTTAACATGTTCTCAACAAATGATTCAAACACATAAGTAAACCCTTCTTGAATCTTGAATGTATAGCAATAAACATTTAAAATCGTATTAGTAGCAAGACAGGATTTAAATTAACATAGATTAAACAATATAAAGTTCATTACAATAGGAATGTACATACCAGTTGCTGAAGAAAAAATAATCAAACCTCAGGTGATTGAAGTGTAGAAGACGGAGGAAAAGAAAATTGAAACCCTAGAAAATGACTGGGGAGAAGAGATTTTTGAAAGAAGAGATGATAGATGTTTGATGTGTAATGATGATGAAGAAATAGTGACGGTTGTGTTTTTCTCTTCCCATATTTTCAACTGATGAAAAATATTTACACATACACCCCTTTTTAAATTTGTTATTTACATTTACATTGACATACAAGAGTAAAGTACATGATTAGTTGAATTGATTTGGTATTCAAATTAACAAAGAAAAATAATTTTTCATATAGCAAAACCATTAACATAACATAAAATTTGAATGCTTTGAATCATGTATTAATAGTAATTAGGTTTTAACGAAAGTAAGTTTCATGACCTCAAGAAGCAATGCCGAGGGAAAATTTAGTTTTATCTATTATATGTATCTTTTAACATAAGTAGTTTGACTTTGGTCAAACAGGCTTTGGTCAAACAGTGTTTTATCAAGTAGCTTTTAACAAAAGTAGTTTGACTTTGGTCAAACAGACTTTAGTCAAACAACGTTTTAACATTGCTCAAATAGTGTTTTATCTATTATAATTAGCTTTTAACATAAGTAGTTTGACTTTGATCAAACAGCGTTTTAACATTCCTCACAATGATTACAAGCTAGTAAAAACTTCTTTGTAAACAACATTAGAAGTCTTATTTGTTGGTTTTCCATCAGCATCGAATATTAGTATTTTAACGCCTTCTCTGGTCTTGACCCTTGATAATGCAACAAACAACTGACCATGAGTGAAGACAGGATCTTTCAAATAAAGACCAACCTTTGATAACGATTGTCCTTGACTCTTGTTAATTGTCATAGCAAAACAAACTGATATCAGAAATTGTCTTCGTTGAAATTGAAAAGGTATTTTTTTGTCAGACGGGATCTTATTAATCCTTGGAATATAAACTCTTGTGCCAATGTTCCCACCAGATATAACTTCAGCTTCTATAACTCGTTTACCAAGAAAAGTAATTTGAAGCCTTGTACCGTTACATAACCCTTTCTGTTGATCAATGTTTCGAAGAAGCATCACAGGAACACCAACTTTAAGAACTAATCTGTGATTAGGCAAGCCAGAAATCTTAAGAGCATTCAAATTTTCTATTGAGTATAAGCTTTTTTGAAAAGAATCAAGAATTTGTTCGGTTTGACATATACTATCAGAACTCAGATACTCTTTCGCATCACCAGGAAATAACGAAAGCAATCGATCATTAATTTCATGAACTACCTCATTTTTGGGTGCTAGAATTGCTCGCTCAGAAAAAAAATCCAGCAATCCTAAATTGTTGAATAATTGAAGGATATACAAAGTCAATTAAACTTTGTATTGGGTCACAAATATCGGTGATCAGTAAATCATCTGGTATCTCTATAATGGCGTCACCATCATTATCATCTCCAACGTTTCCTTCACCAATATCAATAAGCCATTTTGCAAATTCTCTGATAGACTTCGTATTCGAACTTTCAGCTCCAATAGTTAGACGCATGTTTTTAGTCAGCCGTAAGAGTCTGCATTTTGCCCATATGTATGAAGAGCTTAAAGACGCACTAACAATTTCTTGTCTAGTACCATTAGGAATAACAGGTAGTATTTGTCTAAAGTCACCACCAAATACAATAACTTTACCACCAAAAGGAATATCCGAACGAATACTCCTACCTTCCGAAAATACGTCGGTCATGGTCCTATCTAAAGCTTCAAAGGCATGTTTGTGTACCATCGGTGCTTCGTCCCATATGATTAATTGGGTTTCCTTTAATAATCTCGCAATATCACTATTTGGCTTAATATTGCACATTGAATCTTCTGTTAGATTAATGGGAATATGGAACCGAGAATGAGCTGTCCTTCCACGGGAAAGTAATAACGAAGCAATACCACTTGAAGCCACATTTAAAACTATTCCATTTCTGCATCGAACAGCTGAAGCCAAATTCTTCCATAAAAAGGTTTTTCCAGTTTCACCATAACCATAGACAGCTCTTCATTGATCAGACGATTAGAAGCATCACGTAAGGAATCGTCATCAGGGTACGGCATAGTGGCAAACCTTCGTAATGATGAACCATTGGAAATTAAATAGTTTTCAATTTTCAACAAAGTAAGGTTCTTAATCTGATGTTCAGGAAGCACTAAACCTAGCAAATAAAAAAATTAACATTATTAAATAAAAAATCAAAATGTAGTATGTAAAATAAAAGAAAATAGATCAGAACCTGAAATATTTGTTTCTTTTTGACGTCTATAAACAATATCATCAGCTAAGTATTTCCACGTATTCTCCCAAACAAATTCTGGCCGAGATAGAGTATTTGACAAAAGCAGGGTAGCAAATAACGCTCGAAGATACCCAGCATGTCCTTCAAAACTTGCTTCTTTAATGGCCTCAACGTATTCATTGTCATCATCTAAAAGTCCCATCGCATAGCAAGCATCTCTAAAAGTCGGGAATAATTGACCGTTAACTGTACGTATCTCCTCAAATGATCTAGGTCCTTTAACTTTATTCAGTAGTATCCTCAAAAAATAAGGTTCGCCCAAAGCAGGAGATACAGAATGAATCCGTCCAACACACTGGTACGACTTACGTACCTGCCAACATCTATCTTTAAGTATCCAAACAAATTTGGAAGGAAACTCAACATAAGTCAGCTTTCTAGCATCTTTATTTGACTCGTTCAACTTCATCCATTGCATAAATATTGAAGAAGCAACAGAAGGCTTGCTTAAAACATTATCAATATCGTCATCAGCACCATACACAACATTCTGTTGGCCAGGCAAATGAAAGGGAAACCTCATAACAGTAGGATACCTATAATGAACCTCATTAGAGAATATTCTCCAGGATGCCTCACAAGCTGAAATATATCTACAATCATAATACTCCTTGATCTCATCTTTTGGCTTTTCTTTGATGGTTGAACTTGTATCACCAGAAACTACCGCAGTAGCCATATCAGGACCTTTGTTGATGTACTTGAACAAATATTTCACTGAACCGGCTTGATTACACCATTCAACATTAATGTGTGCTTGATATCTTTTCAAAAGCCTTTTGTTATAAGGAACAACATTTCTGTTGTCTAATCTAACACCATATTTTATAACTGTATGACCTGAATCTCTTCTTCTGTATACAGGAAAACCATTTGAATCAATACTTGTATGTGGTGTGAATTTCTTCGGAAAGTTTTTTGAACATCTTTTAGCAACCATGCAAGGACAATTCAAATTAGCATTCCCACACGGACCATGAATTATATAATCAGTCACAAGAGAATAAAGTTCAGGATCTTCTTTTTTATCGGGAATCTCAGCAGAAATAAATGGATCTATGTGATCTATGGTTGGAAGTTTGTGATCGACCTTCATGAATAAGCATATATGTGCATGAGGAAGACCACGCTTTTGAAATTCTACTGTATAAACAACTAAATAAAAAGGAAAAATAAACAAAATTTATTAGTTAATAACCTTGATTAAAAAATATACATCAGAGGATAAGATGTGAAAAAAAAATAACACACCAGCGTTAATCTCACCAAAATACTTGGAATCCTTTAAATCTTTGATTAACGAATCAAGCTTCCTTTTAAACAATCGACACAATATGTCAGGCCTGTCTTCGGCTTTGATGGTTGAATCTTTTAGAAATCTTTTTACTTCAGGCCACTTAGGATTACATGTTATAGTTATGAAGAAATCAGGGTACCCATACCACTTACATAAGGCCATTGCATCGAGGTAATTTTGTTGCATGAATCTTGCACCACCAGTAAATGAAGAAGGAAGTATAACTGGCTTTCCAGTATCTGTTAAAACTTCCTTACCTTTCGATTTATACTTTTGAAGATTCTCAAATGTTTCAGAGCGAAGGTTCGCTTGTTGCCTACGAATGTACTTTAATCTTTCGCTCTCAATCATTGTGTACGCATCAACCAAAAACTGTTGTAACAACCTTCGCCCATTTAAAATTAAGGAAAAGCCATAAGTTCTATCTTGGATCCTATATGAAAAAAATTCTCTCATTGTGCACTTTGGTTTTATTTTCTTTTGTGTGGACATAAAATCTCTATGAGGAATATCAACTCTATAACAATCATCACCATATGGAAAAAGTAACGGATATTGCAGAGCAAGATACGATGGGTGTAATTCGCTAATACGCTGCAGCATTCCCGACTGCGTCTGGACAACAATATCACGATGGTCTATAGCTTTATCTATGTCTCCGACAACCAAAGCAGCAACTTCAGATGTGGTGGGTAAGTTATATGTCCTGCCGTCTTTTTCTCTTCTATAAATTAGTCGCAGACTAAGGTTGGCATCTGGAGATTGGTGAAAATGGTTTCTGACCATCCTATATGTCTTAACCAACATATTTTGTGAATCTAATAAAGCCCTCAAATACTTTATCATTTCAACATCAAGTTCTTTATCAGCAGGCGATGAAGGTTTGGTTCTTTTGCTGTTAAAAGAAAAAAAACAACAAAACGTTAACATAACATAACTATTTTAATAAGCAGTGGATAGAGAATCAGTTATTAGTAATTAAGTGTTAAGGAAAAACATATTAGTACTAAGTCAAACAGCTGATGTAAAACTTGTAAGCACTGATAGTAATTAAAACACTGATGATACTTAACAACTGATAGTGAACTACATAAGATTAACAACTGCTATTGTAATAAGCAGTGGATAGAGAATCAGTGATTAATAATTAAGTTTTAAGGAAGAACAGTTGTAAACAACTATTGATACAGCTTAAAACTTTTAGAATATGTTGAGAAAAGTAACATTTCAGTGGTTTGGTCTTAAACAGTGGTTTGGTAGGCATGAGTGGTTTGGTCTTGAACATTGGATGGGGTTAGTTAGACTTTGTGTACAAATGTAATTATATCCAACAGTGTTTTGCCTTATTAAATTGTTATAATCAATGTCATTGTAGGAAACTTAACTGGGCAGAGCTTATTGTAGGAAACTTCAGTTTACCTACAACAGCTGATGAATTTAGAATTAATAACGCAAACTACTGTTAAGTCAAACAGCTGATGAAAAAAATTTTAAGCACTGCTGGTGATTAAAACACTGATGGTTAACTACTGCTGTTGTAGCAATCTGTGGATCGAGAATCAGTGATTAAGGATTAAGTGATGGTACTTAACAACTAATATTGAACTACAAATAGTTAAATTTCTAGATGTTCTTTAATAGAATAAAAATGGAACTTAGAAATCACTCGTACCTGAATAATTCCTGTCTGTTTGTTATTTCATTTTCAGTATCATGTATGTATAGCTGACAAAACTTAGCTTCATTTCCAGCTGGAGGTTTGAGACTCCCCATGCAATGATAGTTTTGGCCACTGATACGATATATAAATGGAGCATTGCCCTTGTTGATATTAGAATCAAGCTTTCCGCCCATAGATGTAAAAGAGAACACAGAGTTGTATCGCCTTATGTTCTTTAGGAAGAAGTTGCTTTTTGGATTTGAGGAAGAAAACAAATTTTGATAAGACGGATGTGCATCCTTTAAAGGCAGTAGCTGAACTTTACCATACCCACAACACATACCATAACATAGCTTATTTACAGTTAAATGACCTTTTCCACCTTCCGATGCCCATAACATGTAAGCACTTGGTCACCATGGTCCAAATAATCTGTTAACAAATGATTGAGAGTTATATTACAGGTAGAACACAACAAATGTCCTAAAAGAATAAAATAGATTAAAACCTTTAGATATCCCTTTATAAGGATCTTCATCAGTGCACAAGAACACATTTTCTTGATCGGAATCCAAAGAGAGCATACGTACAGGAGTATTATCACGCTTCTTGCGCTCAAGGTTACGTTTACCAGAAGACAGTCGTGTAAGCGTAGAGTTACTACCCAATATCGGCTGATTGTTGCTGCTAATAATGCTAGAAGTAATGGAATATCGACGGTTGCTATCTGCTGGTGTACCTATGTTAATGCCATTATATGAACATCTAATATTAAAACATTGATGTTAAGACCGGTATGTGGTTTAGTAATGTGTTTATCAAAACAAATAATAAAGAAACAAAATACAAACCTGGTGTAGTTGAAATTAAAGAACCAGTAGCATTTCTAACTGCTCGACACGCAATGGAGTACATATGTTGATCCGTAGAATCAGAACATTCAACCATATTTGCATTCTCAGAAAAGATGCTACAAACATTCGTTGATGATGACGATGCATTTAACAATTTCTTATTATCAAGTATTAATTTTCGAAGCTTACGCCTTTCATTAGGTGGAGTAACTAAATAACAGAGAAAGTATAATATGTACGAAACACAACAATCAGTCCCCTTAGAAACATAAAACGGAAAAAAGTATACTTATAATCAAATTCAAGAGGTATTACAATTTGCGATATCTGAAAGTGGAGATCTGTTAGAGATATCTGAAACAGGAGTTCTCGTAAGAGGACCTACAAAAAAAGCAAGTAGAATTATGATTTCAATCTGAAACCTGATTTTGATTTGGGAAATGATGAGTTAAGAAGTTATAATTACACTTACTACGTAAATTTCGTTGAGATGAATTAGCAGCTGATACGCATTCTTTAATTTCTTATTATCAAGTATTAATTTTCGAAGCTTACGCCTTTCATTCGGTGAAATAACTAAAAAACATAGAAAGTATAATATGTTCAAAACACAAGAATCAGTCCACTTAGAAACATAAAACGGAAAAAAGAATACTTATAATCAAATTCAAGAGCTATTACCATTTGTGATATCTGAAAGAGGAGATCTGTTAGAGATATCTGAAACAGGAGTTCTCATAAGAGGACCTACAAAAAAACCAAGTAGAATTATGATTTGAATCTAAAAGCTGATTTTGATTTCGGAAATGATGAGTTAAGAAGTTATAATTTCACTTACTATGTAAATTTCTTTGAGATGAATTAGCTGTTGTAGAAAATGAAAGTGAATTCTTTGACATTGTTAATTCTGAAAGAAGGAGAAGCTTTCAAAAGAAGAAAGAGTATTAAGATCAGGAACATTAAAACAATAGAAGAAAATAGTGGTTTTTAAATTTTGAATTACAATATATAATACCTAAGGATTAAACATAACCTCAATAAATTATAATATTGCATTTTATCATTTTGTAATTAAAAATCATTTCATGAAAAGTAAAATAAAATTGTTTCATATTATTGAATTAATTATTCCAAATAATGTATTACATTGATAAAAAACTTAACAACAAATTTTGTAATCTTTGTGGAATGTAAATCGGATGTTCATCGGTTAGGTTTATGGTTTATTTGTATATGATTTTTAAAATAAAATATTACTATCTTTATTTAATAACTATTTAAGTTAAACGGTATTTTCTTCAGTTATCCAAAATAAACCAAAGAAAAAAAATAAAATAAAACATGGATCAATAAAGCAAACAAAAAACCAAATAAAATGGGTTTGAATTTACGCTTCATACTTGGTTACGATTTTTCTAAACAACATTCTTTGAATGACTTAGAGAAAATTTGAAGTATATAAAAAACCTATTGAATGAGATTACTTAAATAAGTAATGGGAGAAACAGGCACAAATTAAATATTTTTTTTAAACTGTAACATATGACGGATACTTACTAAATCTTAGTGGGCAGGGATAACGGTAAAAACCAATAAAGAACAATCACATCCACGGATAATCCTATATAAATTATGAGATAAAATAATAACATTAAAATTGCTTAAAGATTAGAAATGTTTGTAGATAAAAAAGTTGTTAATTGGGTATATACAATATATATTATAAATTGTTGCTACTATTCATACACATAAGTTTTAAACATAAATATTGACTATTGAACATCTCAATATTTATTTAACAATATACATTATAATAAGCAGATAAGTTTTTAGGAATTCAAAACCACACAATCAGTCCAAAACATAACCCATCAAACACCCAAAAGCAACAAAACGAAAACCATAAGTTCAACATGGCAACAACATATGAAATCAACACATAAATGTATTTGAAAATACAGAAGACACTATTTCTCAATCTTTGGAATCAAAAGCGTCGAAACACCAGCATCTTCATCCTGAGAGAGTTCATCACTGATGCGGCGCTTTGTCGAGGAGCAACCTAATGCATCATCCACATCGAACACTTCACGAATATTACGTTTTGTTTCATCAGAAGACGGATTCTTAGTGCCTACAAGTGCTTGGGATGCAGGTGTAACATTCTCACCGCAGTATGACAACTCATCCTGATATAAAACGACAATAAGTACTAACGTTTAAAAAATTTTACTACAAATAAGGAAATTCTCATATTACCTTCATAAGGTCAACAGGAGTAGACAAACTGCAGGATTCTGGAACATCCAACGATTCGGACTGCTCATGCTTTAAGTACATAATACATAATAACATAAAATACACACAATGGTATAAATATATTTTTAAAGGATATGTATATCAAATTAAAAGAATGACATAATGAAGATTTAGACCTGGTTAAGATTGAATTTGGCGCAGAGCGCGGCAAGGATCTCATCATCGTTAGTGGCCATTGAAATACCATAGTTTTCAACCTGATGCTCAATGTTATAGTCTTTAACACTTATGATGAAAGCATACCTCTTTCCAATCAATGTGTCAAAGATCTCAGGATATGGGTTCGGTATCTCTCCAGAATTAACAACCTATAATTTTATAAAAATTAATATAAATTACAATGAGCAGAATGATTCCATAATTTCAACATACAATTTTATAAAAATTAATTTTAAATTATATATAGTACATGGCCAAATAACTGAATGCATGTATTTGTTACCTGATCTTGAATGGAAACTAAGTCTTTGGCAGTTTTCTTAAGAATCTTGTAAGCTTCAAAATCAAACATTGTCAAAGACACAGTACCGGAAGAGTCTTGCACCCTAATAGGTATCTTGAACCTATCAAAGTTAAAAACAAATGAAAACATTAGTATTACTAAAAACAAAAGTGTCGTTCATATTAGTATTTAGTATAAGGAAATAAAACTGTAATCTCAAACCGCGGAATAGAATAGATGTCGACTCCTTCACATTTATCATTTGTACACACCAACGATTTTTCATGATCAACATCAGATAAACCATCCGGATTTTCTTTCGTTACAAATCTTTCCTCCACACCTGACTTACAGTGGTTACAACCATTGTAATACCAAAGTTTATCAGTGCATATAGCTGTGATTGTGCCAACAACCAAAACCTTCTTTGTCTATCAACATCAAACAAAAATAATAACACTTAGAAAAGACTTTTAAAAAACTCAGCATGTAGAGTACTTATAAGAAAATACACACCGTTGATATGGTTCCCAGGAAACCAATAAGCATGAAATCAGGGTTATTAAGAAACTCATCTTCAACACTTGAGATGACGTTTGAACCAACATGATCATTTGATGAAAATGAAGCAGAAATTTTCTCTACATATCTAAACAGATTCATGTGATCAAATTAAAACGTAAAAAATAAATGTAGGTACAAAATAATACTGTTCAATGTTTATATGCATACTAACTATACCTCTTCCTAAAAGAGGATATCTCTTCAATGTCAGTATCAATAAAAAGTTTGCTTAGCTCAAAGCCGTTTGCAACGCCACGCTTGCCTGAATTTAAAATTAAAACCAAATGTAGATCAATATAAATAGTGTCAAATTTAATACATATAAGTAAATCTAAAGATAAATCTATAACAATAAAAAAATTAAACTAATTAAGTTTAAATTGTACCTTTGTAAAGGTTGACCATACAAAAATGACAAAGGATAACAACATATTTCTCTCGTTTCTTATCATTCATGTAAGTAAACATGTCAATAGCAAAACCATCCCACAAAGTAACCGGACACTTTTGGCCTCTAAAATATTAACATAAAACATAATAACATCAAGCAACCTTATAATGGTTTGAACGTCAAAATGCAACAACTTAATAAAAAGAACGCACTCAAGGTCTTCAAGTCTAAGATTAAGTCTCTTGCCCTTGCTCCCATCCTTCTTTGACGTATCCTCTAGATTGAAACATACATCCACATAACCAATCCAATCTATAAACAAAAATATATTGTGAAAAGAAAACAACATTAAGAAGTGATAAGAATAAAAAAAACAATAAGACAAAACAATAGATATATATCATGTAGTGATTTACATACCAATAACTGTATTAACTTCAAATTTATTTTTAACAACATCCTTGAGGTTAACGAAATTAAAACGGTATTTCGGTCCAGACCAGTCAAAGCATTTCTCAACAGAAGTATAGAAATAAAGTGATATTTTGTCATTTCTCTTGGTATACTTAGCAGAGGACTTATTAGTAGCAAGAGAAGGTTTGGTGCTAAGAAGACATTCATCCAACTGAAGAAAGTGTTTGAATTTTCCTAGCATCTTATGCAAACAGCTGGCTTGTATCATAGTTCCCTAAGAATATGAAACATCCGATTAAATAAAAAAGGTGTTATATTCATTTGGATATTCATATGTCCAAAAAAATTATAACACAACTATATACGGTACCATCTCATCCATGAAGATCATATCAAGACGATATATTTCATTTTTGTTATCATTCATCATCTTCTTCGAAATGCTAACAATCTTCACTCTAATCGAATAGTTGTTTGAGAATGTATTAAGATCGTTAAGCATGCTAACCTTTGCAACCTCCATTTGAAGACTGTACATAAAAAAAAAGAATAAGCAAAATATAAGTATTGCTAAACGTAATATGATAATACAATAAGCATGGATGTTCTTAAAAAAATATCAAGGTTGAAATTCAAGCTTACCGATTATCCAATAAAAATTTTAACTGAATGCAGTGGCAAATGTAATTTCAAATGTAGGGAGTGTATATCTTTATATGCTGCTTTATTAAAGTAATAAAATATTAGAAATGATATGCAAAGTAGGCAAAAAAAGAGAAAGAACGTCAATTTTAAATTACCATTTTGTATATTAAGAATTTCCATATTTCAAAATTACTGACTTGATTTCAAAGCAATTTTCATAATGACTTTTCTATATTTTATTTTAAATTTAATTAAGAAACAATAACCGTCAATTTGAAATTCACATTTTGCTTAACTCAAATGTCCAAAGCTCAAGAAATTAGCATTAATTACTAATTTGATTTGCAACAAATAGTCATTAACAATCAAATGTTTGAACCACTTTCAATAATACAATACCCAAACAATCAAGATGAGGAACTTAATAATCATCCAAGTGTATTTTGTGTTACCTTATTTATTAGTATAAAGATGAAACTGTTCAATTAATAGTACAGATCAAACCACTTCAATTATGATGTGATAAATACTCTTACATATAAACCACTGTGGTGATAAACACTGTTACATATAAACAATGATGCCATAAAACCGGTTACATATAAAACACTGAGGTGATGACATCTAACAACCTAACAGACTATAAACACTGATGCGAAAAACACTGTTAAATATAAACACTTAAACACTCTTAACATCCAAGTGTATAGGAATTTTGTTTTATTAAAATAAAGATGAAACAACTGTTCAATTAATAGTAGAGATCAAACCACTGAAGTGATGTGAAATACAAAACTGTTCCTAAACACTGTTACATATAAACACTGATGCCATAAAAATGGTTACATATAAAACACTGAGGTGATGACATCTAACAACCTAACAGTCTATAAAACAATGATGCGGAAAACACTGTTACATATAAACACTGTTAACATAAACAAATAAAAAGAAACATAGAATAACTAAAGTTGATGCTGAACCACTGTTATGGTTTGACACTGTTATTGGACGTCATAAATTTCAGATTTAATTTCAAAGGTAAAAGTAGTGTATATTCTTATATGCTGCTTTAATAAAATAATTAAATATTAGAACTGATATGCACTGTTGGAAAAAAAAAGAGAGAGAACGAAAAATTTAACTTACCATTTTGCATATTTTGAATTTCAAAATTACTGATATTGTCAGTAACTACTGACTTGATATGAAAGCAAGTGCCATAATGACTTTTTTAAATTTTATTTTAACTTTAATCAACATATAATAACCGTCAATTTGAAATTCAAAATTTGGTTAATCAAATGTCCAAAGCTCAAGAAATCAGCATTAATTACTGATTTGATTTGAAACAAATAGTCATCAAGAATTTTTTTTTATTTTTTAATTTAACTTTAAATTTTATCATGAAAATAATGTTGGTGGAACTCTTATGTAATTGGAATGTAAAGATTAGGTAAAATGGTAATTTGATTGTAATTCTAGTTTTCATTTGATAATTTCAATGTATCACTAATTAACAACATCAAAAATAAAAACGTGAGCACTGACTATTTTTTAGGGAAACCGCTGATGGTCAATATCAGTGAATGTCAACAATGTAAAAGTGAGCAGTGGCTATTTTTTCCGATCAGTGGATACCAACCAGTTTTCGAAACACTGATGTTCGGTCAATCAGTGGTCAACATGGAGATTGAAGAAACACAGGTTGTGTATCCGCAGTGGAATACTTGAACAATCAAATGTTTGAACCAATTTCAAGAATACTATACCCAAACAATCAAGATGAGAAGCTTAATATTCATCAAAGTTTATATGAATTTTATTAGTATAAAGATGAAACAACTGTTCAATTAATAATACAGATCAAACCACTAAATTGAAGTGATAAATAGTGTTACATATAAACACAGTCTTTTAAATTACCATTTTGCATATTTTGAATTTTAAAATTACTGATATTGTCAGTAACTACTGACTTGATTTGAAAGCAAATGCCATAATGACTTTTTTAAATTTTATTTTAACTTTAATCAACATATAATAACCGTCAATTTGTAATTCAAAATTTGCTTAATCAAATGTCCAAAGCTCAAGAAATCAGCATTAATTACTGATTTGATTTGAAACAAATAGTCATCAAGAAATTTTTTTTATTTTTTAATTTAACTTTAAATTTTATCATGAAAATAATGTTGGTGGAACTCTTATGTAATTGGTTGTCAACAATGTAAAAGTGAGCAGTGGCTATTTTTTCGAATAAGTGGATACCAACCAGTTTTCGAAACACTGATGTTCGGTCAATCAGTGGTCAACATGGAGATTGAAGAAACAGAGGTTGTATTTCAACAGTGGAATATTTTGAACAATCAAATGTTTGAACCAATTTCAAGAATACTATACCCAAACAATCAAGATGAGAAGCTTAATATTCATTAAAGTGTATATGAATTTTATTAGTATAAAGATGAAACAACTGTTCAATTAATAATACAGATCAAACCACTGAACTGATGTGATAAATAGTGTTACATGTAAACAAAAGTACTAAACCCTGTTACATATAAACACTGATGCCATAAAAATGGTTTCATATAAAACACTGAGGTGATGACATCTAACAACCTAACAGTCTTTAAAACATTGATGCGGAAAACACTGTTATATATAAACAAAGTCTTTTAAATTACCATTTTACATATTTTGAATTTCAAAATTACTGATATTGTCAGTAACTACTGACTTGATTTGATAGCAAATGCCATAATGACTTTTTTAAATTTTATTTTAACTTTAATCAACATATAATAACCGTCAATTTGAAATACAAAATTTGCTTAATTAAATGTCAAAAGATCAAGAAATCAGCATTAAAATAGTGATTTGTTTGAAACAAATTGTCATCAAGAATTTTTTTAATCTAACTTTAAATTTTTTGATGAGAATAAAGTTGGTGGATTTTTTCCGATCAGTGGATACCAACCAGTTTTCAAAACACTGATTTTGGTCAATCAGTGGTCAACATAGAGATTGAAGAAACAGTGGTTGTATTTCAGCAGTGGAATATTTTGAACAATCAAATGTTTGAACCAATTTCAAGAATACTATACTCAAACAATCAAGATGAGGTGCTTAATATTCATCCAAGTGTATAGGAATTTTATTAGTACAAAGATGAAACAACTGTTCAATTAATAGTACAGATCAAAACACTGAAGTGATAGTATAAATTCTGTTACATATAAACACTATTAACATAAACAAAGATAGAATAAACACTGTTAACATAAACAAACATAGAAGATGTTTTGTTGATGAGGAACCACTGTTGTTGGAGAGTGTTTCACATTTAGTTGATCGGTGCTTGTCTGGACTTTGGTCTTGATCAGTGGTTCTTCATAATTGAACAGTGGATGATGTTCATCAAACTTTATGTACAACCATCCTTATATCCAACACTTGTTAGGCATATCAGTGATGTGCCATATTAACTTGTTATAACCACTGTCATTGTAGGAAACTTAGCTGGCCAGTGCCTATTGGTGGAAACTTCAGTTTACCTACAAAAACTGATGAATTTAGAATAAATAACGCAAACTATTGTTAAGTCAAATAGCTGATGGAAAACTTTTTAACCACTGCTAGTAATTAAAACACCGATAGTGATTAACAAAACTACGTTTAATTGCTCAAATTGAGATGACGGGAGATCTGCAAAGGATTACAAATGAATCAATGCACCAATAAACAGTAAATTAAAACGTTAGAAATACCAAAAAAATAAATCACACCAATTTAAGTTACCTTGGTGATGTCCTAAACTTTTGCACTGGTATCACCTATCAACACACCTGGTATAACCTTTCCCATTTCCATCTCCTCAACAACCGTCCGGCAGAGGTTGCTTCTAATCAACAAACTCTATAATCCAACAAAAAAGGTTTGGAAAGACAAAGTACAAAACATATCAAAATAAATCTGCTCGTAATCACATGATACAACAAACCAAACATACCAGAGTCACCGATTAAGAGGAGGTTGTACAAAAGCGTTCATCGAGTACGATAAGGAGATCTGTTTCTTCTTCTGAGGGTAGAAAAGGGTTCATCATGTTCAGTATGACAAAATAGATAAAACGAAATAAAATTTCTAGATAAAAAAGTAGATCTTACATGATTATTCTCTTCTTCAACCACTGGACGGTACATGATTTAGGGTTTCAAACGAAGATGTATCCAATAGAAGTAACCTCTGCCGTACGTTGTTGAGGAGATGAATATGAGAAGAAGAAGAAGGATAAACATGAGAGAGGATAAACATCGATCGGAAATAGAGCAGAGCAGAGAGAGAAAGAAAGCAAGAAGCCCTAAATGAGTAAATGAAGGAGGATATAAATAGAAGAGGGCAGTGGCACTGTTGGGCGGGAAAAAAAGGCATTTAGGGGCTCTCTGGTGTTGACACGTGGCCCAAATAACTTTCATTTATTATATATAATAGACTATAGATATAGATATCTTATATGTTATTAAAAAAATAATATAAATATCGGTATTAAAGAAGAAAAGTTTTAACGTGTGGTATAGTAAAATAAAACTAGTTTTTACCTTTTCTTTTCACTTTTTACCTTTCTTTTTTTTACTTTATTTTTTCTTTTTCTTTTAATTTTTTTATTGGCGTTATACCGAGTGTCGGCGTTATAAAAATGCCATAACAAATCAAAACGGTACCAACCGAATCACCACCGCATCATATGAAAAATGTCGTTCGCCACGAATTGCGAAGTTACTACGACCCTGGTTTATCTTATCAAAATTTTATTAATTAGTTTTTAATTGAAATCTAAAAAATATTTTAAGGTTGATCAAAGTTGATTAACATATTATTTTATTTTTCTTTTGAACGACAAGCTATCATTCTCCTATTCTACTAGTGCACCACCAACCCTAGGGTTGATAATTTTTTTTTATTTACATGCAATTATTATATATATAATTATACAAGTTTTTAGCCACAACTAATTTTCTAACCTTTTGTTTTGACCACATACCTTATATGCTTTTTGAGACACATCAACTTCAGAGTTCATCTTTAAATTTTATATGGGTGTGAGGGGATAGTCAAGAAATGTCATTATCATTTTTTTTAACGGCCAACAAATTCAATTTTTATTGAAAAACGAAATCACCGGATTAACAATATGTTAACACCGGAAGAAGTACACCTGTTACATCATACACCCATACCCACTAAATCAAAATTACACAATTTCTCCCACGTTAAAGTCACCAATTTTGATCGGCTTTTATACCAAAGATAACCCATTGCTGTAATCTCGTTCTTGATCCGCTCCAAATTAGGCCGCGTCCCTCTAAATATGGTCTCGTTTCGAATCCTCCATATACACCAAACCGTGGTTTGGATCACCAAATAAACTAACTTCCTCCATTTTTCCGATCCTCTAGCTTTCCTGTGGTAGCTAATTAAGTCCGTAACACCGAACATGAAGAAGCCGTGTAACCTGCACCATGTAGCTACGAAATCCCACACTGGTTGAGCCATTCCACACGAAACAAACAGGTGTTCCTGTAACACCTCGAAAATTCACGTCCTATAATGTATTGACACGTGTCATAAGCTTGAACGTGTGAAAGAATACTCTAGAGGGACTAAAGTTGACAAACATGAAAAGTATGTGAATATAAGGGTTCAAATTGTCAACAATGGATAAATATACTTTACAATAACCCTACATAATGTTTATACCTTCAAAAGAATAAATCATGGATCATACGAAGCTAAATATGAAAGGAAGTGAGAGATTACAAACCACATGGGTTAAATGTGTCAACATGTTTAAGTTATACCTCTGAGTGACCTTTTGACAAACCCGAAGCTTTGTAACGGTTAATTATGCTCACTAGAATGCACGATATAAATTTCATGAAGTTTCGTTATCGTATGAGAAAGTTATGATCAAATTCGTGTGCGAGGGGTTAAAAGCGTCAACGTTGAAAATTATGACTTTTCGGGTAATAACCGAGTGGCCAAGGACTTAACAAAAGGGGTATAAGTCTTGAGGCCCTTATGTGTCAATATGGAGGGTTCAAAGTGCAAAATAGAAGCTTGGTTAACCTTTCGAAAGGCCAAGAGACAAATATGTAAAAACCAGAAAATGTGGAATCTGAATACGAAGCCCAAGCGGGCCGCGTAGACATCATCAACATCTTACGCGGGCCGCCTGGCCCGCCCAGATACAGAAAGTTTAGACAGCAGCCTGTATTCGCGCATAGCCGACCTTTAACAGATATTTTTACTTTGTGGGCGACCCCTAAGTGACTCCTAGAACCTTAGGGACATCTGTTGATGATCCATTATCAGTTGTAGCTCTTGTTGTCAAAGATCTAAGTGCTTTTGAACACTATAAAAGGCCACAAGGTTGCAACCATTTCTTCACACCTTCCATCTGCACTTTGGAACATTTCTGGAGCTCAAGACTTCTCTCTAAGCTTCACATTTCGTGCATATGACTTCAGTAAGTTTGCCTAACCTTCCTTAGTTAAGTTTTTGCTTAGTTTTAGCTTAAAAGTCAAACCGTCGTAATTAACGGTTGACTTCAAGATTAATCACTAATGGTCCAGTGATTAGTCGAATTGAAAGTAGTTATAAGTTGGTAATTATGTGGGCATTAAACCCTTAAAAGGGCACCCTCTGATTCCCACTCTAACTAGACCATTTGTCGGGTCAAACTTGTTATTAAAAAGTCAACAGAATGCTTAATTTCCAATTTAAGCATAATTAGCAATGTAGAACACATACAACCTGTTTGATCATTAATATAACTTGGTAATTAGTGTAAGAACATGTCTAAACATGCTCAACCCGACAATTTTATGTTTAGACCCGGTTCGGAACCGAAAGTCGCAAAGCTTTGAATTTTGCTTTGACTTCAGTTCTGACCCGATTTAGTATGATTTGGAATTGCCTTAGAGCTTCCTTAGGACCAGGTTACATGCTAGTATAACCCTCTGTGATTATACACCATGGTTCATTAGTTAACCAAGTAATATGCATGATTTCGTTAATTGCCTATATGTTGACCATTATGCCTTTTCACCATAAAACGTGATTTTTGAAAATATAAAAGAGTAGAAACCTTAGTTACTGATATATAAACTTGCACCTAAAATTTGACATCAGTTTGAGGTCTAGATTAAGAGTTATGCTCATTAGCGTAAATTGAGAACTTTATGTTAATTAAACGGCGTAATTAGCATATAGCCTATTTAAACCTACTTTTTGATATCAAACTTCTTACCCACTAATGTAATATATTATTTTGGGATTTTTGAAGATTTTTAATTAATTTTAGGCTGAGCATAACTTAGGGTCGTAAGCATGATTCGGTAAATGCCGGTTTTGCCCTTTCGGGCTATAAAAAGAGTTTTACATATCTTTTCGACCCCAAACCTTTTGCTACTGATTTTATATGATAAATAAATTATTTTAGACCTTCTGGAATAATAAAAATATCAGCCTTGTATATAGAACCCGGAAACGGCTTCTAATCGCCTTTTTAAGCGTTTTTAACGCATAGTAAGTACTAAAACTATTTTAAACATACAAGGGTTGATACCTACTGATATTTTAGGTAAATTATAATATTTTAACAGTAAGCAAAAGATTGTTAAACTCAGACTTCAGTTTTGAGCTTTTCGGCTTATGTGAAATTACCAAAATGCCCCTACGGTGCATATGTTGGTTATAATTGATAAATTTCACATGTATACTTTACCCTACTGTCATAACTTATTAAATTGAGTATTTTTGCTGATTACATCAGACCTGTAACTCAGGTAAATACTTAAACTCTTTTATAACCTTATAAATGACCAAATTACCCCTACGGGGCATAGTTTGTGTTTAAATTCGTTTTGGGCATAATGGAAGGTATCCTACTGATATCACAACATATTTGAGGCATATTAACTTAGGAAACCTAGTTAGGACCCTTATGATTACCCGTTACACCTCTTGCGCGTTCGGTTCGGCTTATGTAACTAGTTTACATAAATTAGCCGAAACGGGTCAAACCTTATCGGTTTTACCCCAAAATTCAGAATGTGCCTAGATTACCCATATAAGGCAAGTCTTCAATCTTGTCGGGTCTAAATCACATTCTATTCCGGTCTTCGCCTTATCATGCGTTTGAACCGTATCTTCCTTTTGAAAACTAATCGGTCTAAGTCAAGACTTAATGAAAGACCCGTTAGGATTCTAATAGGTTATTAAAAACCTTTGTTCCAGATTAGGAGCCCAGTAAAAGCTATCTGTACTTGCTGATTTGATATACGGCTAGGATTGAATTTATATTTAGCTTAGGTAAATACTTTTAACTTATTTCCCCTATACGGGCTTGGGTTACGGTATATAAAATACCGCTTGGTCGGGCATCAAATCTTCCATCGTTTGGTGGTTAATTGAATAATTTGATCGGCCCGTTTAAATCGTTTTGTTTACTTAAAGCCTTTGGGGGGTTAATGACCATGTCCCGGATATCCTTGGCATCATTTTACGAAATGGCCACGACCTAAGCGCGGAGTGTAGGCGTACACTCGTCAGTGCATAAATAGTTGATGTGGTGTGTCTATTGATCTTTAACCCGGCACGATCCGGGCTACTGAACGCATAAGGAACATGTAATTCTTTTACAAGATTATATATTTAAATAATTATCCCAAGTTATAAAGAGTTTGTGCCACGTGCATTCAAATCAATTTTTAATCATTTTTCAAATGAGTCAGTTAATTGTATTTACCAGTGTAAACTGACGTATTTTCCAAAAGGCTAAATACAGGTACTATACGTAATAGGCTGGCTACTCCAGGCATCAATAATCAAGTCTCGCAAGCTTTAGATGTTAAAGTCTGTTGAACGATATTATCTTTCTGTTTAAGATCCGCCTGTGGATCCATCTTACATTCCGTTGTAATATTTGATATTACTTTGAATCGGATTATAATATATTTATCTTTTGTTTTCGCTGTGCATTTATATATTGTGTTGTTTGACTATGATGATATCAACTACGTCACGATACTCCCCACCGGGCCCACCGGTGACACGTGGAATCCGGGGTGTGACAGTTCCGCCGTCTCTCGCTGTAGCCCGCAGAAAGAGCACATACTCGATCCAAATTGCAGCCCTCTAGCTTCCAAATTATCCACTGTAGGTAGTCTGTTTAGGCTTAGTCTCCATGCAACAAAATTCACTTTTATGGGCACCAACTTATTCCATTCAAAATCATTTCCCGGATCTTCAAATGTAACCGCTTGCAACCGTTTTTCATGCTACGTACTGAAAAAATACCTAAGGATTCCAATGACCATTCCCAGCTATCAGTTCTGGATAAACTATTGAATCCAGCTATCATCCCAGAAAGAGTCACTAGTTCATTTGTTTCCGTATCCGATGTTGGTTGACGCGTCCAGTCGAACGTCAAATATGCCTCACCATTTGTCGTCTCGTATCTTTCTCCAACTGTTGCCTGTTTCTTCCTTTCCAAGCCAAACAACTCTGGAAATTTCCTGCATAAAGGCTCATCCGCGGTCCAACAATCTGTCCAGAAACATACTTTTGAGCACACACCCGGTCGAACCTTGATTAGTTTTTGGACATCAATACTGGCCTTCATCAAGTCTTCCCCAATTTTTCCAAGTTGCTTCCATGGTCCTGCGAGACATAGTTTAACTGGGATATAATTCCACGACCTCGAGGCTGCATGAATACTCCAAACCAATTTCCTCCAGAGGCTTTGTTGGTCCACCTTAAACCTCCACCACCACTTTGACAACATGGCAACATTTTCCACCTGAAGCGAACCCATACCTAGTCCACCCAAATCTTTTGGAGTCATCGCGTTTCTCCACTTTACCCACCAAACCTTCCCGTGTTCCGGCGTTACTCCCCATAGGAAATCTCTCCGAATAGCCTTCAAACGTTTGACAACTTGGGTCGGAGTTTCGTATAGAGAAAAGAAATACATCAGCAAGGAGTTAAGCACTGCCTTGGTTAAAGTTATCTTTCCTCCTTACGATATAGTGTTAGCCTTCCAAATAGAAAGTCTCTTCCTAAACGTTTCGATAACCGAATCCCAGTTCTTACAAAGGTTCATGTTTGCCCCGACCTACAGGCCCAATTATTTAAAGGGAAATATACCGACCTTACAGTTAAGCTCTCCCGCTAAACTCTGAACCCGAGAATCATTTACCCCAACACCGAAAACACTACTCTTCGAACAATTAACTCGAAGACCCGAAGATAGATAGAAACATCTGAGAAGTCTCCGAAGACATAGAGCATTGTCTGAGGACCATTCTCCCACGAAGACCACATCATCGGCATAAAGAAAATGGGAGAGAATTGGACCACCCATATTGCACTTAATCCCATTAAAAAGTCCCACCGCACATGCTTCCTTCATAACCCCCGTAAGAGCTTCCATAGCTAGTACAAAAAGGAATGGGGACAAAGGGTCACCTTGTCTCAATCCTCTTTGGCACGAAAATTCCTGCGTATGCGACCCGTTAACTAGGACCGATGCTCTAGCGGCTGATACAATGGATATTACCCATTTCCTCCATTTAGGATGAAAATTCATTTGACTCAAAATTGAATCAAGAAAGTCCCAGTTTAGTGAATCATAGGCTTTCTCAATGTCCACTTTAAAGATCATACCTTCCTTCTTGCTTTGTTTAAGCCATGCCACGACTTCGTTGAGAATCAGCGGGCAATCCAAAATACTCCTATTTGATAGGAAAGCCAATTGTTCTTCAGACACAATGTTCTGTACCACCGCTTTTAACCGACCCACTAAAACTTTCGATATAACTTTGTTTATACAACCGATGAGGCTAACCGGTCTATAATCTCCCAAACCGCTCGGGTCACAACACTTCGGGACCATGAAACTCATCGAATAGTTTCCTGAAATCCCCTTCAAAAATGTGCCGGCACTTCTTGATAAATCAGAAATTAATTCCATCAGGACCCCGCACAGTCCTAAACAGCCTTACGGATCTCATCCGAAGAGAACGGAGCAACTAACGAGTCTAACTCTAAGTCCGAGAGAGTATTCAAATTCGGGCAAATTAATGTTGGCCTAGCTTGCAACGGCTCGCTGAACCTATCCGCAAAAAACGAGGCCACATGGTCTTTAATGATAGAAGGATTAACCACCCACTCCCCATCAATTCTCAGCCCATTGATCCTGTTATTACTCATGTTTGCATTAATCACCCCATGAAAATATTTGGTATTTTCGTCTCCGTCACTAGCCCACCCGATCCTTGCTTTTTATTGTAAGTCCATGCTTTTGAGTTTGTTCTCCTCCAGGATATATTCTTTACAACCTGCACGAGTTTCCAGCTCCTGTTCAGATAACACCCGTGTTTCAGCAATAACTTCTAAAGCTTCTAGCTGCTCCACTTTATCCGAAAAGACTCATTCCTTCGACTGTTTGTACTCATTGACCCAATTCTTCATTTTAAACTTTAACCATTTAAGTTTTATTGCCAGTTTCAAATCCGCAGGCCCATCAAACTGAAATAAAGCCCCGAGGAGCTGGACATATTCAATGAGACCCGGTAGCTCAAGCCACGATTTACAAATTCTGGTAGGGATTGGCCCAAAATCCACCGGAATCATATTCATTAAGACCGGTCAATGGTCCGAAATGTAATTAGATAAAGCCACCACCGAGGCTGCTGGCCAATTGTTCATAAAATCCCGACAAACTAGGTACCTGTCAAGTTTACTCCGCTTACAACCATCTGCCGACTGATACGTGTACCTCCTCCCACCCATTTGATATTCAACCAGGCCTGCTGCCTCAATAAACTCGTTAAAAAACCACGCGTTTAGGGCGAAAAACTCTGAATTTAACCTCTCTGAAGGCCAACAAACCTCATTAATGTAACACCCCGAAAACGGGTTTGGTAATTAAACCACGTTAATAATAATGAACGGGTAAAATAGTGTTAGTGGTAACATTTACCCGGTGAATATTAGGACTTAGACAAATAATCTTAATATTAGTTATAAAATTTAATAAATGCTTGAGAAAACAAAGTTATAAGAAGCCCAAGTTAATGGGACTTAAAATAAAACGGGTTATGATTTCCCGAACCCATTAAGTTAACTAGGGATAATTAACCTAGTTAATAAGAGGGAATTTTACTAGAAATAAGTGGGTTGTAGCCTACTTAATAACAAACCAAAACGTGAGGGACCGAAGTTGGATAACTTGAAAAAGGGTTTTATAAAAAAAAAAAATATAACACACATCTAAGGTGTGTGTGTGCGTATGTGAGGTCGACCAGGAAGGTGCTCCCAAGAGCTCAAACCCTAGAACTCAACAAATCATCAAATTGAAGCCTGATTCAAGGTCAAAATCGATGCATGAATACATAGATACGATCACCTAGTCGTGGGGATCGTAAGGTATGTCAAATTTTTGATGTTTATGAAGTTGAGATTTTTGATGAACTTGTGAAAATCGAAATTCAAGCTTGAATGATTGATGTTTGGGTGAAACTAAGATGAATTCATGCTTAGAAACAAACCCTAGTTGAAAACTTGATGAATTAGTACTAAAACTAGGAATTTGATAATAACCCTATTATGTGCTAAGTGGGTTTTGATTGTGTAGTGAAGATGATGATATGTTTAGGCTAGAAATCATCATAGTTGATGTCACACCCCTGGTTTCCACGTGTCACCGGTGGGCCCGGTGGGGGATTATCGTGACGTGGTTGGCAACATAATAGTCAAACAACACAATATTTAATATGCACAGTGGAAGCAATTAAAAAGATATAATACAACCGAATTTAATATTGTAATATCAAATGTCACAATATTCGGATGTTTATCCACAGTTGGATCAGAAACAAAATATAATCAATAGTTCAACAGACTTCAGGCATCTTAAGCTTGCGAGACTTCTAATGATGCTAAGGAGAAATCCCAGCCAATTACGCATAGTACCTGCATTTAATCTTTTTGGGAAAATACATCAGTTTACACTGGTAAATACATTCAACTGACTCATTTTGGAAAATGATTAAAAATTGGTTTGGATGCACGTGGCATAAACATTTTATTTTAACTTGGGAGAATTATTTAAATGTATAATCTTGTGAATGAATTACATGTTCCTTGTGCGTTCAGTAGCCCGGATCTTGTCCGGGTTAAAGATCAATAGACACACCACAATATTCTTTTGTGCACTGACGGTGTACGCCTACACCCCGCGCTTAAGTCGTGGCCATTTCGTAAAATGATGCCAAGGATATCCGGGACATGGTCATTAACCCCCCAAAGGCTTTAAGTAACAAGACTGTTTAAACGAGCCGATCAAATTAGTCAATTACCCACTCAACGGTGGAGGATTTGATGCTCGATCAAGCGGTATACTATATACCGTAACCCAAGCCCGTATAGGGAAAATAAGTTAAAAGTATTTACCTGAGCAATGTATAATTCACAATAAGCAAAATGCGAGTAGCTTTTACTGGTACTCCTAATCTGGAACGAAGGTTTATATTAACCTATTAGAATTCTAACGGGTCTTTAATTAAGCTTAAGCTTAGACCGGTTCGTTTTAAAGATACGGTTCGTACGCACGATTAAGCGAAGACCGGATAGAATGTGATTTAGACCCGACAAGCTTGAAGACTTGTTTAATATGGGTTTATTATTCACATTCTGGATTTTGAGATAAAACCGTTAAGGTTTGACCCGTTTCGGCTAATTTATGTAAACTTGTTACATAAACCGAACCGTACGCGTAATAAGCGTGACGGGTATTCATGAGAGCTATAGACAGGTTTCCTAAGTTAATTATGCCTCAAATATGTTGTGACATCAGTAAGATGTCTTTCATTATGCCCGAAACGTGTTTAAACACAAACTAGGCCCCGTAGGGGTAGTTTGGTCATTTTAAAGGTTGTAAAAGGGTTTAAGTGTTTAACTGAGTTAAAGGTCTGATGTAATCAGTAAACATACTCAAATTAATGAGTTATAACAGTAGGATAAAGTACATATGTGAAATTTATCAATTATAACCAAACTATGCCCCGTAGGGGTATTTTGGTAATTTCACATGAGCCGAAAAGCTCAAAACTGAAGTCTGAGTTTAACAACCTTTGCTTACTGTTAAAATATTATAGTTTGCCTCAAATATCAGTAGGTATCAACCCTTGTATGTTTAAAATACTTCTAGTACATAATATGCGTTAAAAACGCTTAAAAAGGCGATTAAAGGCCATTTCCGGGTTTGATACTTAAATCTTATATTTTTATATTTCCATAAGGCTTAAAATAATTTATTTATCATATGTGATCAGTAGCAAAAGGTTTGGAGTCGTTTAGATATGTAAAACTCATTTTATGGCCCGTAAGGGCAAAACCGACAAGTACCGGATTAAGCCTACGACTATGAGTTATGCTCAGCCTTAAATTAATTAAAAATATTTACAAATCCCAAAATAATATATTACATTAGTGGGTAAAAGATTTGATATCAAAAAGTATGTTTAAGTAGGCTATACGCTAAATACGCCGTTTAATTAACATAAAGTCTTAATTTTACGCTAACGAGCATAACTCTTAATCTACACATCAAACTGATGTCAAACTTTGCATACAAGTTTATATATTAGTAATTAAAGTTTCTACTCTTTTACATTTCCAAAAATCTCGTTTTAAGGTAATAAGGGCATAATGGTCAACATATGAGCAATTAACGGAATCATGCGTAATAATCGGTTAACTAATGAACCATAGTGTATAATCACAGAGGGTTATACTAGCATGTAACCTGGTCCAAATAAAACTCTAAGGCATTTCTAAAACATGCCTAAACGGGTCAGAACTGAAAGTCAAAGTGAAAGTCAAACTATGTGACTTTCGGTTCCGAACCGGGTCTAAACAGGAAATTGTCGGGTTGAACATGTTTAGACATGTTCTTACACTTATTACCAAGTTATAACAATTTTCCAACAGGTTGTATATGGTCTATAATGTTAATTATGCATAAATGGTATTTTAAGTATCCTGTTGACTTTTTATAAACTAGTTTGACCCGACTTTTGACCTGGTTAGAGTGGTAATCAGGGGGAACCCTTTTAAGGGTTTATTACCCACATAATTACCTTCTTATATCTACTTTTGATTCGACTAATCACTGGACCATTTGTGATTAATCTTAAAGTCAACCGTTAATTACGACGGTTTGACTTTTAAGCTAAAACTAAGCCAAAACTCAATTAAGAAAGGATTAGTAGACTTACTGAAGTCCTATGCATGAAATGTGATCACTTGAGAGCAGGCTTGAGCTCCAGAATCGATCAGAAGTGCAGAGAATGGTGGGAAGAACAATGTTACAACTCTTGGCCCTTTTATAGTGGAATTTTCACCACAAATTGTTGACACCAAGGTCTAGCACTCACCACAAGCTGCCCACAAGTGTCCCTAGTGCTCTAAGACTGTTTAGGGGTCGCCCATGGTGCATTAATGTCGATAAAAGGTCGATTCTGTGCGTTTCCAGGAGCCTGTTCGCTGATTCTGCTTCTGACCGCGTAAGGGTGTTGATGGACCTTACGCGGCCCGCATGGCCCTTCTGATCAGACAAAACGTTTTTGATTTGTTGCATCACACCTCTTGGCCCTTCCGAAAGGTCAATTGAGCTAATTACTTGCAATTTAACCCCTTATTATTTACCCACAAGGGCTTTAGGACTTATACCCACTTTGCCAAGTCCCTGGACACTTCCGGTTAACCCGAAAAGTCTTAACTTTCAATGTTTACGCTTTAACCCCTTGCACACGAATTTGATCATAACTTTCTCATACGATTACGAAACTTTATGAAATTTATATCGTGCATTCTAGTGAGCATATTTAACAGTTACAAAGCTTCGGGTTTGTCAAAAGGTCACTCATAGGTATAAATTAAACATGTTGACACATTTAGTCCCTGTAGTTTGAAATCTCTCACTTTTAGCTTCGTATGATCCATGATTTATTCGTTTGAAGGTATGAGCATCATGTAGGGTTAATGTACATTATATTTATTCATAGTTGACACTTAGAATACGTATATTCACATACTTTCCATGTTTGTCAACTTTAGTCCTTCTATAATATTCTTTCACACGTTTTAAACATATGACACGTGTCAACACATTATAGGACGTGAATTTCCGAGGTGTTACATCCTCACCCCCTTAAAATAAATCTCGACCCGAGATTTACTGAAATAAGTAAGGGTACTTTTCTTTCATCGTGGATTCGACTTCCCACGTGTATTCGGGACCTCTACGGGCATCCCATTTGACCTTTACAATAGGTACATGCTTCCTTCGAAGCTTCTTTACCTGTCGATCTTCAATCGACAAAGGTTTTTCTACGAATTTCAAGCTCTCATCTATATGCACATCTGTATGCGGTATTACCAGTGATTCATCAGCGAAGCACTTTTTCAGATTGCAGTTGTGGAACACATTGTGAATTCCACTGAGCTCTTCCGGTAAGTTTAACTTATAGGCAACTGACCCAACACGTTCGATAATCTTGAAAGGTCCTATGTATCTCGGGCTTAGCTTGCCTTTCTTACCAAACCGCATCACCCCCTTCCAGGGTGACACTTTAAGCAACACTTTATCACCTACTTCGAAGTGAAAAGCTTTACGCTTCGGATCTGCGTAGCTCTTCTGCCTATCCCGGGCAGCCTTGAGACGGTCACGGATCTGGACAATCTTGTCCGTTGTTTCGAACACCATCTCTGGTCCTGATAATTGGACATCTCCAACTTCCGCCCAACACACGGGCGATCTACACTTTCTACCATATAATGCCTCAAAAGGCGCAGCCTTTATGCTGGTGTGGTAGCTATTGTTGTAGGAGAATTCGATTAACGGTAGGTTCTTATCCCAACTACCACCCAAATCGATCGCACATGCACGTAGCATGTCTTCCAACGTTTGAATAGTACGCTCACTCTGACCGTCAGTCTGAGGATGATAAGCCGTACTAAAATTTAAACGTGTGCCCAAAGATTGTTGGAAGCTCTTCCAAAAATGTGACGTGTACCTAGTATCTCTGTCAGAGATAATAGACACAGGTATGCCATGTAAGGCTACAATCTTATCAACGTATAACTGGGCTAACATGTCGGAGCTATAAGTCTCCTTGATGGGCAAGAAATGTGCTGACTTAGTCAGTCTATCAACTATAACCCATATTGTATCATTTCCTTTCCTTGTCTTGGGTAACTTGGTAATAAAATCCATAGTTACCATTTCCCACTTCCACGTAGGAAGTTCAGGCTGTTGTAGAAAACCTGACGGTTTCTGATGCTCGGCTTTGACTTGCGCACATGTCAAGCATTTAGCTACATGAGTGGCTACAGACTTCTTCAAGCCTATCCACCAATAATTTGCCTTTAGATCCTGGTACATCTTATCAGCTCCAGGATGAACGGAGTATTTGGAACTATGGGCTTCTTGGAGGATGACATCTCGAAGTCCTCCATAAATTGGAACCCATATTCGTCCAATTAATTGTAAAATTCTGTCCTTGCTAAGAGTTAACTGCTCCTCAGTTACTCCTAACTTTTCGTTAGGATAGTTAGCTTCCAACACAGCTTCCTTCTGTGCAGCTAACAACCTTTCAATCAAATTGTTCTTTATTTCCATACGCTTGGCATTGATTCTGATGGGTTTAACCCTTTCCTTTCTGCTCAAGGCGTCGGCAACTACATTTGCCTTGCCGGGATGGTACTTGATTTCACAATCATAATCATTCAAAGTCTCCATCCAATGGCGTTGCCTCATATTTAACTCTTTCTGGCTAAACAGGTGCTGGAGGCTCTTGTGATCAGAATAGATCACACACTTGATTCCATATAAATAATGCCTCCACAGTTTTAGTGCGAATACAACGACACCCAACTCCAAGTCGTGGGTGGTGTAATTCTTTTCATGCACCTTTAACTGTCGTGATGCATAGGCAATAACCTTGCCTTTTTGCATAAGCACACACCCCATGCCAGTGTGTGATGCATCACAATAAACTACAAATTCTTCGATTCCATCAGGCAATGTCAACACTGGAGCATTGCTCAACTTCTGCTTGAGAATATCGAAAGCTTCTTGCTGCTTAGGGCCCCAAACGAACTTTACTTTCTTCTTGGTTAAGGAAGTTAGGGGTGCAGCAATCCTTGAAAATTTTTCAATGAAACGCCTGTAATATCCCGCCAATCCCAGGAAGCTACGAATCTCCGTAGGCGTCTTTGGCTCTTGCCAATTCATAACAGCTTCAACTTTAGCGGGATCCACTTGGATACCACGCTCGCTAACCACATGTCCAAGAAATTGGACTTCCCGAAGCCAAAATTCACATTTAGAGAATTTGGCATAGAGCTTCTCCTGATGCAGGAGTTTGAGAATACAGCAAAGATGTTTCTCATGGTCAGCTTGGTTCTTCGAATAGATAAGAATGTCGTCGATGAAAACGATGACGAATTTATCTAAGTACGGCTTGCAAACGCGATTCATGAGATCCATGAACGCGGCAGGTGCATTAGTGAGCCCAAAAGGCATCACTAGGAACTCGTAATGACCATAACGAGTCCTAAATGCCGTTTTATGCACATCTTCATCTCTGACCTTCAGTTGATGGTAACCTGACCTCAAATCAATCTTCGAGAAATAACTTGCCCCTTGTAACTGATCGAACAAATCGTCGATCCTGGGCAAAGGATACCTATTCTTGATCGTGACCTTATTAAGCTCACGATAATCGATGCACAGACGCATCGATCCGTCCTTCTTCTTGACAAAAAGGACTGGCGCTCCCCAAGGGGACGAACTAGGTTTTATGAAACCTTTGGCTAGCAATTCATCTAGCTGTGTCCTCAATTCTTTCATCTCCGTTGGAGCCAGCCTATAGGGTGCTCTGGAAACTGGTGCTGCTCCGGGGATGATATCAATCCTGAATTCCACTTGCCTATCTGGTGGCAAACCAGGTAGTTCTTCCGGAAAAACTTCTGGGAATTCAGAGATGACTGGGATGTTTTCTATCTTCGGTCTAGGTTCATCAATAATCACCTGTGCCATGTAGATGACACATCGCTTCTTTAAACATTTGGAAGCCTTAAGCATAGTCACCTGCTCAGGCAGTCCATACTGGGTATCTCCCCGAATGGTAAGTGGTTCACCAGACGGAGTCTTTATTACTACTTGCTTCATGTTACAGACAATTTGGGCCTGGTTATGAGATAACCAGTCCATACCCAGAACTATGTCAAAACCGGCCAACTTAAATGGAAGTAGAGACAGAGGAAAAGAATGGTTCTTAATGGATATAACACATCCATCTAACACAGTTGAGACGGTTTCTATGGTACCATCTGCTAACTCTACCTCATAGTTTACGCTTAAGGTTTTGACAGGTGAATTCAACAATTTACAAAACTTGTTATCTACGAAAGACTTATCTGCGCCTGAATCAAAAAGTACTCTTGCAAAGACATCATTTACAAGGAAAGTACCTGTTATGACATTATCGTCTTGCACAGCCTCTTTCGCGTCCATTCTGAAGACTCTAGCATTAGTCTTCTTAGCCTCTTCAAGCTTCTTGTTGTACTTAGGGCAGTTGGTTTTAATGTGGCCTTTTTCATTGCAACGGTAGCACGTTGCGTCTTTCATCTTCTTGCAATCCAAGGTTTTGTGATCCGTGGACTTGCATATACCACAAGCATAGGTTTTTGACTGAGTCTGTGAGTTCAACTCAAGTCTGCACTTTCCAAAGTGCTGCTTCTTGCAAATTTTGCATTTGGGCTTCTCACCAGAATTATGCCCATCTTTCCTTGACTCCGATCCTTTCTTATTGTCACCGTTCCCACGGTGTTTCTTGTTCGATCTTCGTGAACCATCATCTTCACGCTTTCTCTTCTCAGCCTCCTTATTCCTCAGCGATCTCTGCCTGACCGCATCCAGAGTGAGGGATAAGGAAATGTCAGCTACGGATCTAAAAGTAGCTGGCCGAGAAGCTTTCACGCTTGCCTTGATTTCCGGAGCTAAACCACCGATAAAACGAGCGATTCTTTTTGGTTCCGGGGTTACCAGATAGGGAACCAACCGGGACATCGTGTTGAAGTTCGTTAGGTAAGTTTGACAGTCAAGGTTTGTCATCACCAATGATAGAAAGTCAGACTCTATCTTCTCCACCTCATGCTGCGGGCAGTAATTTTCCCTGATAAGGGCAACAAATTGATCCCACGACATGTTGTACAATGGGATTTTTCCGGTGGCTTGAATCAGAGATCTCCACCATGCTAAAGCTTCGCCCTTGAAAGACTGCGACACAAACTTGACCACGTCTCTCTCAGCGCATCCGCTGATGTCTACAACCGTATCCATCTCATCCAGCCATGTCATACAGTCAATGGCTCCCTTCTCCCCAGTGAAATCCCGGGGTTTGCAGGAAACGAAATATTTATACGAGCAACCCTTGTCACGGGGTCCCTTGTTTAGTATAACCCGCTGAGATGGAGCACTGTGGTTCGAGGAGCGTCGGTCATCATCTTTCTTCGAGTCGTCCTTCTTGGACGGTGGCTTTGAAGGCTGTGTAGATTGGGTCCTACTACGAGTCCCACTGTACTCTTCATACTGCCTTTCCAATGCCTGTGTAACTGCCCCGTCTATTATTGCTTTCAATTCAGCACCCGTTAAATTAATCCGGGCGTTCTTGTTATTCTCCACTGTATGACTATTACCCTCGTCCGAGTTAGTCATTTTAATTGAACTGTTGCAGAAAACAAGGACAATAGTTTATTTGGGAGTTTATTATGGAATTGCCCCTTAGGGTAATTCATTAACCATGGTAAACAGAGACCATATCTGGTTAATTTATTAATCATATTTATTTAGGATTTTAATATAACTTATCCTAATTATAAAACAATAACAGTTTTATTCGTGGCACAAAAGGCCTAGTCACATGGACAAATTTAATTTATAAGTTATGATTTCAGAGAATCAAAACATGAAGGTATATTGGCACAATAGGCCTAGTCACAAGGACATTTATAAATTATATGCTAGGATTTCAGAGAATCAAAGCATTTGAGGTTCGAACCTAGTTCATTACCTTTATCTGACAGGGAGCCATAGCTACCACTGTCCTTTGGCTTATGTAGAAATGAGCAGGGCCCGTAGGCACGTATTACCACGTATGGTAAAAGTATGATCATCTTAATTGATGATTTACCCTATGATTCAGAGATCATATAATCTGGGTTTGGAATCTTTGAAAGATCCTTATATAATAATAACGTGTGTGATTTCAAAATGAATCACATCTGCCAGGAGTGTTAACATGTTTTCAGATGTTAACAGGGATTTGAATCTTTTAAACAGGTCTTACCATCTTGGCCCGGCCTTATAATGGCCCAAAGGCTAGGTTTCACACTTTAAGATTCTTATTTAAAAATTTACATAGGCAGATATTTATTTAAAAGGAATGATTTTAATTTATTTATTTCATTTATAATTTTTATATGCACATAATGGCAAACATGAAATTTATAAAACAAACATTCCATTAATTTATTATAATATTACACGCTGCCCTAAACGGGTCTTTTCAAATAACAAATTTACCCACGCAGGGGTTTTTAAACAAGTACTTGCCCACGCAGGGGCTTAATAACACACATACCCACGCAGGGGCTTAATAATAAACATAATAGTCCACGCAGGGACTTATACAATCACACACCCTCGTAGGGGTTAACTGAAATACAGACCCACGCAGGGGTCAAAATAAACAACATACATACCCACGTAGGGCCTTAACAACAAATGGAAGAATTCAATGATCCTTCTTGTTCTTCCCTTTGATCAAGCTTGCCAATCCTTGGAAGAAGCTCTGCCTCTCCCTACGGTCACGGTGGAAACCTCGCTCTACTTCATCCAACCTTTGTAGGATTTCCTCCCTTTCTGGGGGAGAAAACCGTGGTGGCTGCGATTGTGTCCGGATAATAGGTCGAGGAGGTATCTGGTATCCCTGAGTCGGGTAACCTACTCCCCATGGAGCTCCGTATGGTCCCTCCGGGTGAAGAGCGTTATAATTAGCCGCTACCATGTAAGGGTCGGCCTCTGCGTAACCGTAGTTGTGGTGAATTGGTGGCTCGAATGGATTGTATGCCATAGAACCCGTATATGCTGGAATTGGGTTATCAAAACCCATCGGCGGTGGCTGCGGTACAGCTGGGTTAGAAGGTCCACCCATTTGTGGGTCCTCCTGGTGTGGCGGATAGTGACTGCCACTGGATTGACGTGGGGAACTGAAATGGAAATCCCCTGCTCGTGACGACATGCGCGCACCGGTTCTCCTTCGCCTCGGCGGTTGCGGAGGTGCCGGCTGCACTGGCGGCGGTGGAGGCAGTGGCGTGACTGCCACGAATCTGGAATCCACAGAGGGATCCTGTTGTTGCTGCTGCTGAGGCGACGAATGGTGAGGAGGTGTATAGTACCATTCATGCCCGGTGAACATCGCCTGAATGCTATCCGGACCAACATAGGGTGATCCGTGGAACGAAGATCCCTCGGAGATCTCGATCGGATGGTTCGGTGTACCACTTGCGGGTTCGACGGGGTCCGTATCCTCGTCCATGTCGTCCGCGTGATCTCCGGAGTAGTGATCTTCTGGCCCCAGTGGGTTAAAACCCACGGGTTCTTGGATGTAATTGGCCGGGTCAAACCGGCCCCTGAAAGCAGGTGTGGGGTCCCCGAAAGAATGATGCGATAAAGATCGCTGTAATGGTATATAGGAGGGTTGGGGGTTGTTGGGCTCATTCTCCGAGTATGGCCCATATAAGTTATGCACTTGGGGCGTAGAGCTGTGTGATACTGATCGTCTGGCTGGTTCAAACAAGTTCCTCCTGTTCTGCCGAGGGTCGTCACTCTCGGTAGTAGACGAAGCTCGCACATGTGATGGTCCTGCCTCGTTGTCATTGGGGGCGGTAATCGGCCCCTTGCCTCGTCCTCTCCTTCGGAAGAATCTTGGCGGCATTTTCAAATCCTGTCATTATAGCATGAGATAACAAAACAACATATATAAAAATTTTAAAGGACAAAACAAAAACCAATTAAGGTAGAATTTTTCCTATGTTATATGTCTAGACTCGAAAGTTTAGAATTGTGCAATTGTGTAACTGAGATTAAACACAAAAGGCTAGTGTTTAATTCACTCAGTGTTGGCTCTGATACCAACCTGTCACACCCCTAGTTTCCACGTGTCACCGGTGGGCCCGGTGGGGGATTATCGTGACGTGGTTGGCAACATAATAGTCAAACAACACAATATTTAATATGCACAGCGGAAGCAATTTAAAAGATATAATACAACCGAATTTAATATTGTAATATCAAATGTCACAATATTCGGATGTTTATCCACAGTTGGATCGGAAACAAAATATAATCAATAGTTCAACAGACTTCAGTCATCTTAAGCTTGCGAGACTTCTAATGATGCTAAGGAGAAATCCCAGCCAATTACGCATAGTACTTGCATTTAATCTTTTTGGGAAAATACGTCAGTTTACACTGGTAAATACATTCAACTGACTCATTTTGGAAAATGATTAAAAATTGGTTTGGATGCACGTGGCATAAACATTTTATTTTAACTTGGGAGAATTATTTAAATGTATAATCTTGTGAACGAATTACATGTTCCTTGTGAGTTCAGTAGCCCGGATCTTGTCCGGGTTAAAGATCAATAGACACACCACAATATTCTTTTGTGCACTGACGGTGTACGCCTACACCCCGCGCTTAAGTCGTGGCCATTTCGTAAAATGATGCCAAGGATATCCGGGACATGGTCATTAACCCCCCAAAGGCTTTAAGTAACAAGACTGTTTAAACGAGCCGATCAAATTAGTCAATTACCCACTCAACGGTGGAGGATTTGATGCTCGATCAAGCGGTATACTATATACCGTAACCCAAGCCCGTATAGGGAAAATAAGTTAAAAGTATTTACCTGAGCAATGTATAATTCACAATAAGCAAAATGCGAGTAGCTTTTACTGGTACTCCTAATCTGGAATGAAGGTTTATATTAACCTGTTAGAATTCTAACGGGTCTTTAATTAAGCTTAAGCTTAGACCGGTTAGTTTTAAAGATACGGTTCGTACGCACGATTAAGCGAAGACCGGATAGAATGTGATTTAGACCCGACAAGTTTGAAGACTTGTTTAATATGGGTTTATTATTCACATTCTGGATTTTGAGATAAAACCGTTAAGGTTTGACCCGTTTCGGCTAATTTATGTAAACTTGTTACATAAACCGAACCGTACGCGTAATAAGCGTGACGGGTATTCATGAGAGCTATAGACAGGTTTCCTAAGTTAATTATGCCTCAAATATGTTGTGAAATCAGTAAGATGTCTTTCATTATGCCCGAAACGTGTTTAAGCACAAACTAGGCCCCGTAGGGGTAGTTTGGTCATTTTAAAGGTTGTAAAAGTGTTTAAGTGTTTAACTGAGTTACAGGTCTGATGTAATCAGTAAACATACTCAAATTAATGAGTTATAACAGTAGGATAAAGTACATATGTGAAATTTATCAATTATAACCAAACTATGCCCCGTAGGGGTATTTTGGTAATTTCACATGAGCCGAAAAGCTCAAAACTGAAGTCTGAGTTTAACAACCTTTGCTTACTGTTAAAATATTATAGTTTGCCTCAAATATCAGTAGGTATCAACCCTTGTATGTTTAAAATACTTCTAGTACATAATATGCGTTAAAAACGCTTAAAAAGGCGATTAAAGGCCATTTCCGGGTTTGATACTTAAATCTGATATTTTTATATTTCCAGAAGGCTTAAAATAATTTATTTATCATATGTGATCAGTAGCAAAAGGTTTGGAGTCGTTTAGATATGTAAAACTCATTTTATGGCCCGTAAGGGCAAAACCGACAAGTACCGGATTAAGCCTACGACTATGAGTTATGCTTAGCCTTAAATTAATTAAAAATCTTTAAAAATCCCAAAAATAATATATTACATCAGTGGGTAAAAGATTTGATATCAAAAAGTATGTTTAAGTATGCTATACACTAAATACGCCGTTTAATTAACATAAAGTCTTAATTTTACGCTAACGAGCATAACTCTTAATCTACACCTAAAACTGATGTCAAACTTTGCATACAAGTTTATATATCAGTAATTAAAGTTTCTACTCTTTTACATTTCAAAAAATCTCGTTTTAAGGTAATAAGGGCATAATGGTCAACATATGAGCAATTAACGAAATCATGCGTAATAATCGGTTAACTAATGAACCATAGTGTATAATCACAGAGGGTTATACTAGCATGTAACCTGGTCCAAATAAAACTCTAAGGCATTTCTAAAACATGCCTAAACGGGTCAGAACTGAAAGTCAAAGTGAAAGTCAAACTATGTGACTTTCGGTTCCGAACCGGGTCTAAACAGGAAATTGTCGGGTTGAACATGTTTAGACATGTTCTTACACTTATTACCAAGTTATAACAATGATCCAACAGGTTTTATATGGTCTATAATGTTAATTATGCATAAATGACATTTTAAGTATCCTGTTGACTTTTTATAAACTAGTTTGACCCGACTTTTGACCTGGTTAGAGTGGTAATCAGGGGGAACCCTTTTAGGGGTTTATTACCCACATAATTACCTTCTTATATCTACTTTTGATTCGACTAATCACTGGACCATTTGTGATTAATCTTAAAGTCAACCGTTAATTACGACGGTTTGACTTTTAAGCTAAAACTAAGCCAAAACTCAATTAAGAAAGGATTAGTAGACTTACTGAAGTCCTATGCACGAAATGTGATCACTTGAAAGCAGGCTTGAGCTCCAGAATCGATCAGAAGTGCAGAGAATGGTGGGAAGAACAATGTTACAACTCTTGGCCCTTTTATAGTGGAATTTTCACCACAAATTGTTGACACCAAGGTCTAGCACTCACCACAAGCTGCCCACAAGTGTCCCTAGTGCTCTAAGACTGTTTAGGGGTCGCCCATGGTGCATTAATGTCGATAAAAGGTCGATTCTGCGCGTTTCCAGGAGCCTGTTCGCTGATTTTGCTTCTGATGTCCTGACGCGGCCCGCGTAAGGGTGTTGATGGACCTTACGCGGCCCGCATGGCCCTTCTGATCAGACAAAACGTTTTTGATTTGTTGCATCACACCTCTTGGCCCTTCCGAAAGGTCAATTGAGCTAATTACTTGCAATTTGACCCCTTATTATTTACCCACAAGGGCTTTAGGACTTATACCCACTTTGCCAAGTCCTTGGACACTTCCGGTTAACCCGAAAAGTCTTAACTTTCAATGTTTACGCTTTAACCCCTCGCACACGAATTTGATCATAACTTTCTCATACGATTACGAAACTTTATGAAATTTATATCGTGCATTCTAGTGAGCATATTTAACAGTTACAAAGCTTCGGGTTTGTCAAAAGGTCACTCAGAGGTATAAATTAAACATGTTGACACATTTAGTCCCTGTAGTTTGAAATCTCTCACTTTTAGCTTCGTATGATCCATGATTTATTCGTTTGAAGGTATGAGCATCATGTAGGGTTAATGTACATTATATTTATTCACAGTTGACACTTGGAATACGTATATTCACATACTTTCCATGTTTGTCAACTTTAGTCCTTCTATAATATTCTTTCACACATTTTAAACATATGACACGTGTCAACACATTATAGGACGTGAATTTCCGAGGTGTTACAGTTGATAGTTGATCTAACAACCTTGTGAATGATGAATGATAGTCATGATTTAGAATGACTAATCTAACAACCTTGTGAATGATGAATGATAGTTGGCGCTTAACAAGCTAGGTGAAGCTTGGGGAGGAAGCGGGTCGAACGAGTCAAGCATAAAGGAAAAGCGTATTCGGGATGCAAGGTAAGTGAAACTTACACAATTATGTAGAATACTTGTTTATTCTATACAATATAAATGCGATAACGATAATATAGAAAATATGAACTTCCGACGCGATCAATACGAGTCGGAACATATAAAGATGATAAAAACCTTGGTTTATGGAAAAAAAAGGGCAAAACGGTAAATAAATCATGTAATGATTTAAGAAATTATGAATTCCCGTTAAGATTACCTTATAGTGTAATCTAATAATGATAAAAAGGATAAAATGGAAATTGGTCAAGTGTTGACTAATGTAAATCGAAGTTAAAAGAATACCCATGGCGTAAGCCGAAATGGGTTGAATTTGTAAGAAAAGAGTTTAAAAGAAAAGGGGTATGATAATAAAATCCGGGATGGGATGGATGTATGAATTGGAAATAAAAAACGATGTTTTTGATTAAATAGATAATGTTGGGCATATAGTCCAAACGGGTCGAATGGTGATGATAACACCATTTGACAATATCGACTAATGTGGTTGTCAAGTCTTATGTTAACAGGACCGATTAGCCAATCAGATAATTGCGTCACCATTGATGGTGTGATAATGAAAACGAGGTATAAATCAGGTCTACTTGTTGATCCGGGCCAGGTACGCATAATTATGTTGTAGTTAAAAGTGTTATTTTGGTTGAATAATTTGAGAGAGAGTCCTTCGTCATAAAAGGACTAAAATCGACCAAAACGCCCTTGTAGGCTAAATGGAACAAACAACCCTTAAAGGTTGTTTGGAAACGAGTTTTATGACTAGGTAAATACTTAGAATAAGTATAGAAGCTGAAAGAGGTATTGTATTAGCTAAATGGCACTATTTGAGTTTTTGCCGTAAAATAATGATTCGAGAGGTAAAATTTGGTTTATATTGATCACCACATTAAACCTACCTTAAATACAGTTGGGGTGGGAGATTATAGGATAAGAAATGTGGTAATGGAATGCTAGAAGCAATCGAAAGCTATTTTAGGCTCGAAAGTGCTTAAATACCCTTAACGGGTCAAAATAAGCATACGAGCGAAAAAGGGTTTAAATTGTGTAATAAACCTATGATTAGAACCTAATATAGTAGGTAACATTAATTTGAAGAAGTGTATGAGATATAGGAATCAAATAAATACGTTTGTTTGATAAAATGCATAAACGGGTTAAAATTTGGTAAAAATGTAACGAGTCGAAGGCTTAGAAGTCTCAAAATTTCTTATGTTGGATGTAGGATTTTAACTCCATAAGATGGAGGATTAAAGTACGGACGCGTAGGAAAAAGAATCGGGTAAAACGGATCAATAACGAAGAAGTTATGGCCGTTTCCGTGAAATCAGATCGTGCTGAGTATGTACAGCATCAGCTGAAACAACAGGCTGTGAAAAACAGGGCTAGGCGTGACACCTAGGCCCTTGGCGTCACGTCTAGCCCCCTAACTCCGAAAATTGTTAATTTTTGTCATTTTTAACCCCTGTACTTGTTTGAACTTAATATTTGACTATCAAAACTAACTTTTAAGTTGGTTTTGATCATAGGTGAATGCCAAGAGTGCCTGGATGAAGATCAAGCGACGAACAAGAACCGAACACGATCAAGAAATAAGCTTCCGCACTATGTATCGTTATTATGTTAAACGGCGAACGTACACATGATATGTTGTATACTTTTTAAATTGTAAAAAGTTTTAATAAACCCGTAATTTCCAATGCATATGTAATCTTAATTACATGACTGTTTTTCGTAAATGATACGTTAAACCTTAATTTATAAGAACGGGTGTTACAATTAAAATCACCCAAAAGTAACCACATACCTTGGCTCTGCTGTTTCATTTCGATAATTTCCTGCCACAGACCCCTCGTTGAATCGTGTCATTAGGTGCGTAAATGTTTATTATATTCAACCTCGAACCCGACGCCCTAAGAATACCCAACACTACTAGAAATCTCTGGTGCTTCACAACACTATCCATCTGGAAGATCGAAGGATTCCAGACTGAAATCAAACCCCCCGACAAACCATTTGCATCCAATGTATCGAATTCCATTGCAAAACGACCCCAAAAACGCCTAACCATTTGGTGACCAACTCCCCTTGTCTTTGACTCCTGAATCGCGATAAAATGAATCCCATGAGCTGTTTTAAGACCACGAATCCATTCCTCTTTCCGTTGGTCTCCGACCCCCCTTAAATTTATAGATAGAAAATTCATAATTCCACATTTACCTCCTCTTCTCCACGGATAACCTCCTATACCAGATTATGACACCCATTAATTTTGAACCCGAGCTTTACTCCCGCATTAACTGTCTCCTGAATTTCGGCTTGCATCTCTCCTCCATCTGCTTCTGTCGGATTCCGGTATCGTTCACCTGGTGAACGAGTCCCTTGTGCCCGCCGATCATTGCTGACTTCCTCCGTATCAACACTTTCGCAACCCCCAACGTCATTTGCAACCCTACCCCCCGGATTGAAAGTATCGGCGTTTTCTTGTGCTTCCTTGGTAGATACATTTAGATCCAGCGAACAAGTATTATCCCTATTCACCCCATTTAGTTGGTCCAAACAATCTTCCTCAAATGGGGTAATATTTTCTGGGCATCTAGCTTGTCAAGATCTTTTTCTGGATCGGAATACTAGGCCCTGGACCAAATCAGTATTTGTCTCAAATAGGCTATCCAGCCTGGTCCCACATTGATCCCTGAGAGTAGGCCCATCTTTGCTTGGAGTAGGCGTGTGGCACATGTCACTTGGAATTTTATCCCCAGCCGCCTCCCCATGCACGTGACTCGAGGATTGTCCATCCCCATGCAAACCTTCCATATTCACCACTTTTTCGTATTCCACCGTACCGCCACCCGGAGCCGGATTTTGATCCCCTCCGTTTTGTTCCATTTCGGCCGACTCCTCCGGGAGTTCTCCATCCTCCATAACCTCTTCCTCTCGTGCCACCGATCCTTTCGACGCTGCCGGGCTTCCAATCTCTAAGTCCTCCAAGCTAGTTATAATCGATTGAAATGACTTATTAAGGCCTTCCGACACCCATACTTTGTATTGCTTTCCAGACCACATGATGTCTACCTGTTAATCAACTTTGCCACCCAACTCCATCAGCACCCCGCAGCTTCCGAAAGAATTATCGACACCATCCCATGAAAATTCTGATCCACACACCACCTTCCCGAATAGACCACCAATCTTATCAAAGAGACCACTGCCTCGCAGATGAATCGGAACACCTTGCACATTTAGCTAGACGAGTCTATCATAAGGCAAATCCTGACCTTGCCAAAGAACAACACTTGCAAAAATATCTTTCCACATCGCCTCCCACTGATTAATGAATGTCAAAGCCGAACATTTATCTTTAAGCACCGCCATCATCAACTTGAGTCTGTCGATATAAGACACAGAAGAATCTCTGAGCCCTTCTGAATCAAGAAGCTTCCTTACATCCCCCATTCTTTGACTCCCTTAGTCTCCACAATGACCGATCTCATCATACAGTGGTCCGGGTAAAGGACAACTCTATCATCTGCCACCACCACTTTCTTTTTTCCTTCACCTTGTAAAACATCTTTATATGACATCCCCTTAGTGTTACTAACCGGGACGTAAACTTTTTCCTGCCTATTCTCTGGACCAGTGCCATTCGTCCTAGCATTCTCCTTGACCTGGCCATACTTGATCTTCTTATTGTCCTTGTCGTATTTTGCGAGACATACATTCAGCTGTGCTTCGAATATTTTCACCTTGTTCATCTCATACAAAGTTGCCCTTGCGTCATAAACACCCTCGTATCGAACAAAGCCGAAGAAGTTTCCCCTCCAATCCCTTTTCTTTGCAACATAAGCATCTTTTACTACCCCATAGGGCTGGAAAGCCTTCCACAGAAGCGATTTCGAGACCCCTCCTGGTAAGTTTGAAACAAAAAACGTTGTTACTGGTCTCTGGTGCACCTGGTTAGCCCCCGATTATGAAAGTGAACATTTCCCCCCCTCCGTGCACCCGCTCTCGTCATCCTTCAAAAGGGAGGATGGTATCAAGGAACGATGAACAACTTCACCCAGTGGAAACTGTATCCCAGCCGGCGAATGGAAGAGTTGGAATGTCAAGATAGAATGACAAGTGAATACAGATCCGAAGAAACAGGAAGCCGGACCGACACCTCGCACACTATCCCAAAGACCACCACTTCGTCGAGCCTCCGGCGATAAGTTCCGGCAAGAGAAAATACTTGGGACAAATCCAAACCCCAGACGGCGAATGGAAGAATCGAACAACCGAGTTAGGATGAAAGGCAAGCCAAGAACCCCAGCGACCTCGCACACTAACCCAACCGTCTCCTCTTCGTCATGGGTCCAATTCTATCAAACAAGTTTTTGACTAGAAAACTAGTGTTTAAAGAGAATTTATCCCATTATCATCTACCAATGAGTTGGTGGTCTATTGACAAAGACAAAGATTTTAAATACCTTGGGAGAGGGAAGTTTTGGGTTCAATTTTACATTTCATCTCATTCAAAGTTAATTTTGTTTAATCATTTTGTAACGAAATATGTTAACTCTTTTTTAACAATTTCCTCATAAAAATAAAATTACTACTGGTGATAAGAAATCAAGGTTTCTATTTTCCAGATCTACTTTTTCAAACGCCACAAGTTTGAACGAGGTACGTCGTACCAATCCGGTTGATTGTGGATCTGTTTCTCGACGACGAGGAGGACGTTGACGACGGCTAAGATCTGATCAGAACCGTCGATCAAAAGCTCGGTTTCTTTGGATTGTAGGAGTTTTCCAATGATTCTGAGTAAGTAGTAACCACTCCGCCTCTGCTCTGCTTGTTGATTGCATATCTCCCATAGGGTTAGGGTTTTGAAATGGTTTTTGGTGTCGTTTTTGGTGGGGTGGTTGTGCTGGTGTGGTGGTGTGATGTTTAGAGAGATAAGAGTGTGTTTATGTTAAATATATATTAGTTCTTTATTATCTACATATATTTATAGTCTTTTTGTTTTAATTATTAAAATGAATTTATTAAATAATTAGGTAAAAAGACAAATTTACCCTTCACTTAGCAGTTAAAATTAACAGAGTTAGGGCTAAAGGACGTAACATGTAAGATTTTGAAACATTAAATACAAAACTCATCTATTTTAAAGACAAATGACAACGCCTGAAATTTGATATAAAGATAAAGGACAAAACTTGTAATTCACTCTTTAAATTATTTTGTTCAGTTTAAGTGTTTTCAAGGTTTACGTTTCGATGTATTTTTTTCGAAAACGAGTCATGTCAACTATAATACATTTTGCTTATTATGGACGTTTTGAGTTCCTCTACGTTTTAATCGATAAGAAATTACAGGAAAAAAATTAATATACTCAAATCACATTAAAAAAGCGTCCCGCAACGCGGAGAATCAATTCTAGCTCTATATATTAACAAAAGACATCGTGAACAGTAGTTGATATTATTTGATTTATAATTAAAGAGCTACAATGTTCTATTTTTTAATTAATTTACATTTCTAACCTTATATTATTGTTTTTAAATGAATCTATATTTCTAATCCTAAATGTTAATAAAGTTATTAAACAGCCTCGGAGCTCTAATATTATTTTATAAACGATTTACGTATACCTATGATTTTTAATATATTTATTATACAGAAGTTTAATAATAACTTTTTTTCTATAAACGATTTACGTTTCAACATCAAATTTTAATAGAGTTATACGTCCCTTAAAGTTTAATAAAGTTAATTTTTAACAAATATTTGTTCTTTTATCTTTTTTATAAGTTTGATTCTTTTCTAATTTACTTATAATTTATTTTATTTAATCGTGTTGTTTGCTTATTTTTATCGTCGTTTAGATTAAAGCCAACTTTTAACTCTAGACATGTTTACTTAACCGTGTCGGTTGTTTATTTCTACCGTCGTTTAGATTAAAAGTTGCATGGTCTATAATAACTCATCGATATTTTATGTAACTAGCATATCCTCGCCAAGACCCTTCTACGACCCCATCGCGAAACACGGGCTTCAATACTAGTTGTTTATATAACAATTATAAACGGAAATGCATAGCAAAAGGAATTTATTTTATCTATATTTATATCTATATCTATACTATTGTATAAATGAATGTTCTGGGCAATCATGTAATTTAACTATACTTAAGAAAATCTATAATGCGTTTGTTACAAGTTTTTATGCATAAAGAACTTGTCATTTACCATTTTATCCCTCTTGTGATATTAATGAAATATTCAACGAACATAACATAAATTCTAGAGTAAACTGTCAAAATGGTCCATGAGGTTTGTCACTTTAGTTCAAAACTCAAATCTTTTGAATCTGGGTCACCGTGGTTTCAATTTTGTTGTCATTTTCACCCAAAAACAAAATTTGGTCAGATTTTCAGTTAACATCCAGCTTTTTATCTTTTTCCTCTCTTTTAATGAAGGGCAAAATGGTCGGATTTTTTTTAATTTGTTATAATAAAACGTTAAAAGACCATTTCGCCCTTCGTTAAAAGGGAGAAAAATGAAAAAAAAAAGCTGGATGTTAACTGAAAAATCTGACCAGATTTTGATTTTGGATGAAAATGGCAACAAAATTGAAACCACATGGACCCAGATTCAAAAGATTTGAGTTTTGGACTCAAGTGGCAAAAGTGACCAAAACTCAGGGATCATTTTAGCAGTTTAGCCTAAATTCTACAAATATAAGTTTTTATTTATAACATAATATTTGATATTTATTAATTAGTTGAATTTCATAGTTTAGTTTTATTCATTTTTTATTTTAAAAATACATTTGGTATTTAATAATACGTATTGGTCGTCGGACTAGGCAGTATGTCACATCAGAACATGTCATATAAAAAGGGTTATTGTGGTTTGAGTCAAAGCGGATTTAGGTTAAAACAATTTCGAAACATAACATGTCACATAATATTTAATATTTATTAGTTAGTTGGATTTAACATTTTAATTTTAATTTCTTTTATTCATTTTTTCTTTTAATAATACGTTTAGTATCTAATCATATACATATTGGCCGATTTACTTACACATGCAGATAATATGAAAACCTAGCAAACCCCGTAGCACAAGGCGGGCTCAATTGCTAGTAATTATTTATGAGTCTATTTTGGTTTTCTCATATAACTTTTAAGATAAGATGTTTTATTCAATTCTGGGTATGGGTATGCTAGTGTGACATGCTTATTTTATTTACATCTTATATAAATTGTTCGAAATCGAATTGTGAGTAGTAATGTACGAGTATTGAAACACAAATGTATATGATTTTTTTCTATTTTTTTATAAATTGACGTCGATTTCCCATTTCGTTATTCAAATTCCTAATATTTATTTATAATTCTGACTATGTCGTTGAGACATGCCTATTTTTATCTAAGTATCAATATAAATTGCTTATAACAAGTTGTGAATACAAATTTACAAGTTAGCGAATCACAAACGTACATGTCATCAAAGTTGTCTTCCGGTTTAACTTTTATATAAAGTGATGTCATTTATCCTTTTCGTTATTGTACTAATATAATATAATATTAGTACTAATATAATATAATATTGTACTAATATAATATAACGTTTTATGGAATTTGGAATATATTGTTGGGAAGTGTGTAAACTTACCTACGATTCGATAAACGTTTTATTCGAACGGATCTAAGCATGTCGATCTTTTTCGATTACAATACCAAGTCACCATTTCATTCTCATAAAGTCATAACGAACCAAACCGCTTCGAAATGAAGAAATTACACTAGTTTTCTTTTCTTTCAATTTACTCTTTTAATATTTATCTATTCCTCCTTACTTCTCTACTTAGCTACCACGTGTCCACAGGTGTCCCATCACCGTCAAACCCCCTCCACTAGAAACTCGATTTCCTGACTCCCACAATCTCACTCTTGTCGTTATCAACACCAAATCTAGGGTTTCTTCCTTCCTAACATCATCCTCTCAATACTCCAATCACTCCGGTAACAATGGCGTTACAATGGGCCGTCCTGGGCTACGCCGCGGCGGCCGAAGCGGCCATGGTCCTCTTACTAACCCTTCCGGGCCTCGGCCGGCTTCGGAAGGGTTTAGTTTCTGTCATCCTTAACATCCTCAAACCTTTGCTGTCCATCGTCCCGTTTTGCCTCTTTCTGTCCTTGGATATCTACTGGAAGTACGAGAATCAGCCGACTTGCAAGTCGGCCGATTCATGTACCCCAACGGAGTACCTGCGTCACCAGAAATCGATAATGAAGAGCCAGCGTAACATGTTGTTGATAGTTATGGCGTTGGTGTTTTATTGTTTGTTGTGTTTGGTGACTCACTTGGTTGTTAAGATGGAACAGTTGAATAGTAGGGTGGAGAAGTTGAAGAACCGAGATTGAATGTGTTGTTATGAATGGATTAGTTAAGTTAAGAACATGTTTTGTCTTGTTTACTTTGTTTGAGACACTTGTGTGCTTCCGGTGTTTGTGCTTTAAATGGCTTTCTAATTGAATAGATAAACTTTTTGTTTGTGTTGAAATTTGTGTTAGTAATTTGAACACGAAAGACTGAAAACAGTAATAGTGAACCGGCTTATATTTGACACAATTCTCTTAAACAAATTCATGGTCTGTTCTCATGGTATACCGGTTCGAAACAGCAGCAACGTACTACCGGACTTGATCACTTGCCTGAAATGAAACAAAAGATGTTGCAGAATTGATTCGTTTGGTTTGGTTTTATAGCCATAAAACCATAACTGATTTCTAATCATCAATGCAACAAATTAAAACAAGAATAATGATCATTAAAACGAACAACAGTTACAGTTATGAGACCCGAGTGCAAAAAATGCCTCACGCAGACCCGGGTTTTCGGAGCTACATTCGTGTTCGTGGGACTTGCGGGCACGCACGAGTTCAATCAAATTCCAGGATTAGCTTAATTTTTTTAATGATAGCTTTTTTATTCTTTAGATTTACTTGCTAGAATCAACTAGAGAACTCTCATTTTGACCCTAAAATCATCTGTGAAAAAAAGACTCAATTAATAATGTTTTAACACAACACTTTTGACGTATTGTCGATTAAAGATTCAGTTGATCGATCTATAAAACAATTAAATATCTACTTTATATGTACCACAACTATGTTAGTTCACAAACCGAACATTTGTGTACAAGGTTTTAAAAACCGGTATATACCGGTTGCCATGGTGTTGGCCGGCATGATTCAATCTGGTATTTTGAAGGAACGGTTCGAACAGCTGGTGATTTGGTAAAAACCAGCATGTACCGTTAAACTGGTACCAGCCTAGCATTTAACTTTTTATAATCGGTCCAACACATTGACTTTCAACCTAGAGCATTGTACCATCCATTCATCAGGGCCTCTGCGTACCATTCACTCATCAGATCCTCTGTGTACTATCCATCATCAGAGGTATATGTTTGTGTTTGATACTTTGATTCTAATTTCGAATCAAATATTTGAAAACTTAGATGTAGATATGAATATTTATGTTTTGGACTGTTAACTATTGTTAGATTATTTATTCTCCATAAAGTTTTGTTATTTTTATGTAGTATAAACTAGTGGAATTCCACCATGTCTTGCGGTGGGAATTCAATTGTTGTCGATTTGGTTCGTTACGTATCACAACCGAAAGAGAACCATAAAAACGAAAATCATTAAGTCAATATCTGCCCAAAAGGATATTAAGATGTGTTTTACATCGATCGTAAACCGTAATAAAGAATACCAGTGCCGGTTTTGAAAATATTAATACCAATGCCGATATTCAGTCAAAAATCAATTCGGTTTGTCATGTTACCAGTATGGACTTGCCCTAACAAGGAAATGGACTTGATCCCGAAGAAGGAAATCCTGACCTCCGGTATTCTGGATATATTGATCCCGAAGAACGAAATGGACTTGCCCTAACAATCTCTTCAACTCCTTATTTGTTGTTTGTTATTGGGGCTTGAGCTTCCTGTATAGCTTTATCTCGATTTTGACTTATTTTAATACCCTTCCGATGAACTAGAAAATTGAGTCTATTTTCAGGGGTCAACCCTCAAGCACACTTTCTGAAATCGATGTAGATTTGCTGCTTGCCATTTTCCCTTCTTTTGAGATAGATGTTACGAAGCCCTTTCTAGAGAATCTTTAAGGATAAGGATTAGCCAATGTTTAGGGAACAAGGTTTGTTTTGTTCTTGATCACTCCCTTAAAATTAAACTTTCGTTCAATGATATCACAAAGGTTGGTTTGAATGCCTTGGGCAATTGGTAGGTGTCATCTGCGAGAGAGCGCTTCTTCTTTGGGTCCATATGGCTGGTAGGGGTAGCATTGACTTTTGGAGTGAGCTAATCTTTTGGTTCTTTATAGCAGATAATAAGTATAAACTCTTTGACTCAACATTGATTTCGTGCTTGAGTTGGAGGGCTCTACCTGCATCCATCGAGTCATGTAATTTGCTACCGAAATTCTTCCACTGCCCATCTCATACCATGCTTCTTTTTTCTTTGAATCGGTTCCTAGTAGGGCTGTAAACGAACCGAATGTTCAGCGAACAGTTCGTGAACCTTTTGAAGGAAAGTTCGTTTACGTTCGTTTAATAAATGGACGGATATGAAATAGAAATTTTGTTGGATTAGTTAAATAAACGAACATGAGCACAGGTCTAGTTCGTTCAATTTTTGTTCATGAACGTTTGGTAACGTGTTTGTGAACAATCGTTCATTTGCGTTCATTTATGTTCGTTCATATTCGTTTGTTTATACGTATCACTTGGGCTCAAGGATGGCACCAATTGAGTCAAGATAACCTCCATATGTCCCATGGAACCCTACAAACTTTGTGTCTGTATTTTTCACTGGCAAAGAGAATTTTGTGCCACTCTCCGAACCAAAACTGCGACTTTTCCTGTTCGTTCTGAAACACAACGACGTGATCACCGTATAATTATTGTAACTCCCGATTGTTCCACTCAATTCAACAAGCTCCTCGTCTGCTTCAATGTACATCTGCTTGCTCCAAACAAGACCATAATTAAACCAGAAGTTGAAATTATAACAACTCAAATGGTAATATTTGGTTATATTAGTGTTGGCACATACATAAATTATAACAATTCAAATGGTAATATATATAAGTACCGTTTCAGAATGGTGACCACCTTCACCTCCGTACTTTGGTGATTGGGATTCTTGACTAGAACCTGTGGGGAAGTACCCAAACCTGATGGAGTCGATGCAGCCGCCCTGGCCTCCGGTTTTTATATAGATATTGGTGATCTTAGCGTCCGGTTTGAATTCAAAACTGTAAGATCCTCCAGTTCCGCCCCATGGTCCAACTTGCACATGCTTCTGCTTACAGTAAAATCAAACCATAATGGCTTTAAATTACCAAAAAAAACAGTCAAGATTAAGAGCGAACACAAGACGAATCAAGTGTTTGTTGAGCTCACCTTTGGAGCAGCCATGGCTTTAAGTTCTAGAAATCGGTGATTTGAGTAAAGATTAGGGTTGGAATATATATAGCATCAGTCATGCATCCCAATCTTATCAAACTTTTTGGTCGTTTCTCTATCGCTATAAAATATTTTTTTCCGATCCAGTTCAGATAGGGTCAGGTCAGATTAGGTCGGTCATATACAAAAAATAATCAAATAAATTTTATATTATGAACAAAACTACGTCATTACAAATGCATAGCTAAAATCTAGTATTTTTTAAGTTATTCTCTACGCGTTTTCATTTTTGTAAATCTAGCCACGACCAATGTTTTTTAGATAGATGGATGTCCCCGTGCGCTGCAACGGGAACTCGTTTTGCTTTCGTTTGTTATAATATTGTCACTCGCTATATCAACCGAAAAAAACCTAACAATAAAGTCATGCTATCCAAAATAAATATCAACATGTGTTTTACATTAGTCAAAATATTATAAAACGGAAACGATCATGAGTCATTGTTGATTTCGTTAGCAACGGAACACTTGTCCATGTATTTTTTGAGAAAGAAATAAAACAAATATATAAACAAATAAAGGATGTCTAAGTAGGTGAACCATAACCGTATGAACAAGTAATGATGTGTCCATATTGTTTCTAAAATAACCCATACCACCACATAAATATGGACACACGTTACTAACACATATGGGATGACATAATTATCCTTTTTTTTTGACACCAAACTCTTTCATTTGTTTAATGTTAAGGATATGGTGTTTTTAAATAAATAGATAATTTTAACTGGCCTGATCAAGAAATTGCAGATTAAAAATTGATTTGAACGTTAATTCAGAAATGTTACTATATACATAGGTACGAGTTTTTAGCACCCGGGTGTTGCGGCGAGACCATTAATCTGAACAAAATCCGTATGTGCGTTGCGGCGTGTTAACTCGTCAATTCAGACCTAGACATAAAACATTATCGTATAAAAGATAACTATATCTAAAAATCCTGAAGGGTACTGTTAAACTAAACCAAAAATATACGTAAAAACATTGAATTATGCACGAACGTTGCGTCGTGTTAACTTACCAAATTTAGGCAGGAATTTCTAAGTTAAATAAAATGGATTGATGTGAGTGAGGGTTGCGGCGGGAACTCGTTTTGCTTTGGTTCGTTATAATACTGTCACTCGCAATATCAACCGAAAAAAAAACTAATAATAAACTCGAGATATTCAAAAAACATCGACACATGTTTTTCATTGATCAAAATATTATAAAATGGAAACGATCATGAGCCATCGTTGATTTCGTTAGCGTGTTCTTCTCCTGTTTTCCGCTCTATCTTCTGTTTCTTAACTCCGGTTATGGAGAGTCGCTCGCCCGAAATACGTTCAGCAACGAAAACCTTTTCGCAAGGTAATTATGTGGGCTTGAAAATGATATGGTAATTATTAGTTAGGAAAGATGTGAAAATTAATAATGATTGTTAACCTGTTATTTAGGGGCTAGATTAGGTCAATAATATAAAAACATAGTCAAACAAATTTTATATAATTACTAAAATGATGTGAAACGTCATTACAAATGCATAATTAAAATCTACTATTTTAAAGTTGTTCTCTATGGGTTTTATTTTTTAAATCTAGCTATGACCAACACTTGTCCACACGTACCAAAAAAATAAAAACATCAAAACGGTATATGGTCGGAATTTTATATAAAAAAAAGGAGTAAATTACCATATGGTTAGCTTAACCCTCGCGACACAAAAATGAATCTTTTAACATATCAGTCCTTGATGTTGAATTTTCTAACAGTTTTAACCCCCGACACTAACTCCGTTCCCTTTTTGGTTAAGTGTAAGAGTAATTGATCATTTTACACCTAAGGGGTTATTTATGTAAATTACAAAGTTTTTCTTTTTTAAATTTAAGGGACTACTTTTGTAAGGCTCAAACTATCTACACACCAAGTGTGTAGATAGCCAACCCAAAAAGGTGTTTTTTTGTCCTATGTGCACACCATGCAGTGTCGAGCTGTGGCCAAAGCGCGACGTTTTGGTCCGATCAACCAGAAAAAGACTGACGGGTGTCTGACGGGTCTGTTGACCGGACCAAAACGTCGAGTTTTGGCCGCGTTTTGGTCCTATCAACCAGACCGAGTGTCAGTCTTTTGTCTGGTTGACAGGACCAAAACGCGGCCAAAGCTCGGCGTTTTGGTCCGGTCAACAGACCCGTCAGTCTTTGTCTGGTTGACCGGACCAAAACGCCGCGCTTTGACCACAGCTCGACACTGCAGGATGTGCATATAAGACAAAAAAACATCTTTTTAGTGTGCTAAGCAAATGGGTGTGCAAATAGGTAGCAAATGGGTGTGCAAATAGGTACACCCTTTTGTAATTACTCAAGTATTTTATAAATTTCGTAATTTTTACTAATATCTAACTTATTATAAAAGACTTCAAATAATTGCACATGTCATTCTCTCCTTCAACCTCGTAAATTTTATATATATTTGTTTAATAAATTTATTTAATTATTACCACATATAAATAAGCAACTTCTTTGTGCATTAGCACTTGTACTTTGTGTTTTGGGAGTTTTCCAAAAAAAAAAACTTACTATAGTCCCCCACATATCAGTATATCACCCAACCTCACAACCGTCTCCCAGAGAAAGCAGAACGACGACCACCGGCAAATCCCCACTGTCACGGCGGAAGTACGCAATTTTTGTAATCTCCGTCAATCGGAACTGACAGGAGGTACGCCAGCAGCTACATCGATGAGTGAAGGTATTATTGCTCTTTATTTCGATTATCTAGGGTTTTTAATCGGAATTTTAAATCATCTCAACTAGATATATGTTTGCTTTATTTTTCACGAATCTATTTCTTTTATTCTATTAATTGATTATGCAATTCTTCATAAATTGGTGTGAAGTTACCTAAATAGACCACGTTTGAAGGAATAAGTTTTGTTGATTATTGATATTGAAGGTATAGATTTTGTTGATTATTGATATGCGTAATGTTGATTGCTGGTTTTGTTTTAATTTGTTGTTTGAAGGGATTAAACGGTAAAGATATGATGAGGGTGATTATGCTTATTAGTAGTCTTCCAATCAAATGGCCATTTATTTTTTAACAGTAAGTATTTGTTGATGTGGTTTTTTGCAGAAAATGATGTTTAGACTATGGGGTGTGGAGGGGCTTGGGTTGGGGGCATTGCTCGACATGTGTCGAGGGTAAGATCTACAAGGTAATACTTAAAAAGTAGGGGCGTGGTGTGGCGTGGCTTAGGTTGGTGTGGCCAGCCTATACTTTTTTTTAATTAAACTAGCCGTTTGGCAACGGTTACCCACAACGGTTATATTGAACCAGCCAACCAAAGCCAGCCATGTCACCCCGCCCCACGCCAATGGGGCAATGCCATGGCCAACGCTAGCACGGTGTGATCTAGCCAGCGTTAAAGACAAACCGCCGTCCCAACCCACGCCCCACACCCCACAGTCTTATGTGGTGTTTTTTTGTTGTTGATGAACACATTTAATAAAAGTTTTTTAGGGAGATTTGGTGTTTGTTAGATATAGATGGATCATGGATATCACACAGCCATCACCACTTTGGTGGGGTGGTAGAGGCTTTGTGCCTCTTGGAGAGAGACCAGTGTGTAAGTCCTGGCATGGGGTAAAATTGGTGTAATTTAGGAGTAGGGATTAGGTAATATTTGTCGTTCAAAAAAAAAGATGATATCACACAGAAAGGGAGACTTTTGAAGGTTCTGGGTTCAGTCGGGTATCCAATTCGCCCAAGATTTGAAGGTTCTGGACTCAGGAATCTAATTCGCCCAACATTTACTCATTGATTATTACATTTGCTTTCTTAATGATTTTAGTTCACATCTTACACTAGATATGCAGATATGCTGATTCGTAACACAAAACTGAAGCAGATAATTGAAGAATTTGTTAAGTCACAACAAAGGAAGAGACATGGTGAAGAGATGAGTATGCAAAGCTAATGGAGGGATACAATAAAATGCAACAAGAAAAAGACATTCTAACGAAGGTATACAATAATCTCATACACTGATTCCCTTATTTTGACTTTTTGGAATCTTGAAATCAATTTTCACTTTGATATTGATTTATTATATGTTTTAACAGAAACTAAAAGCATGGAAACCCTACATCAAGAGCTTATCAAAATCTGGAACTCAAAGCAAAAGGACAAAAGATAATGTATTCCAACCAACCGTGTTATTCATTTGTAATTTTGGGGTTCATACCTCATAGTGGGTTTGGAGGTTGATAGTGGCTATGTGGGTTGATACCAGCATGAATAATACAGGAGCACCATGTAATTTACGAACCATTTCATCAAGGTGGTATTTAATTGTCATATAATTTTAGGTGATTAAAGGATTGAAACAATTTCTTTGCTCAGACAAAATGGGCTTCGAGGACAACTTTTGGCTGTTTAAGCAGGAGGTAGAATTTGTTTTCATTCAATTGTAGTGACTTTTGAAAGAGGATTAAAGTGATTTTTGTGTTGTATAACCCGTTAGGCATGAAAGCTGGGTTGAACTCTAAATTTTTATGGATATTATACAACATTTATGAGTTTTTGTAAAGAAAACTCTTGAAACCAAAAGTGTTATTTTCAATTTCAAACATGCTACAATATAATGCGCAATCCTTTGACTAAGTCCGCATCTACCAGCATCAATGCTTAGACTTTGTATAATAAACCAAATCGTATCTATGCCGCGTGTTGCGTTGAGTCGCGTATCTACGTCGCGTGCCGCCGCAACGCGCGGCGGGTTAAAATCCTAGTTAATATTAATTAATAACCAATATATAGATATCACTTATTTTTATTCATATCTTTATCTAAAATTAATAAATAACTTCAATTTTGCAATTTAGACCCTTTGTTTTTTTTACTTTTAACCCAAAGTTTTTCATATTTTTGCAATTTAATCACAACTCTTTTTTATTTTTCAATTTTTGTCCACCATACTTTTCATCTTTCCCAAGTTTTTCGTTTCGTTCTAAATTTTGTGAGTTAACGCACCGCAACATGCGTGTGGGGTTCAACATTTTTTCGTATATTTTTTCCCGTTTGACTGATCCGTCGCGTCACATCTATTTTTCTGCGTTTGACAAGTTCGTCCAACACGCAGGTCCTGGATGGACTTAGTTATTTTTTCTATGTTTTACTTTTCAGTTTAATTTCTCAGCAACGAGCGTACGTGATTCAAAGATTTTACGTCAGTTTTTCGCTTGGCGTTATTTTTTTTCTGTTTTTATTTATTTTGTTTTTACGAGCTTTTCTGGTGTTGGTGGTTGCTGACAATGGTATAGTATTGCTACTACTTAACACAATTTTATGACAACCGCTGCAACGCAGGAGGTTAATACTAATTATTTAATAAAACACATTATAAATATGCAAATAAATACATATTTTTAAACCGTATGTTTTAAATAAACATATTTTTTTAAAAAATACACGCCCCGCTTGCGGTATGTGCATATAATGTATATATGTGTGGGCCATCGGGGGGCAAAAGTAAAAGTGCACTAATTTTAACGTTATTTTACTAATTTCGTGAAAATAACGTTAAAAGTGGAGGACGGTTAATCATGCATCATGTGGTGGCGTTGATAGCTGAAAGACAAAAGGGTACATGCACTAATCGGTCTTTGTCTTGATTGCCGAGTGTTATGTGCCTTATGTCCAAGGCTTGATGCAAAACTACTATCGAGCCGGGGGTCTCACTGGAAGCAGTCTCTCTATTCCTACGGGGTAGAGGTAAGGCTGTCTACATCTTACCTTCCTCAGACCCTACCTTTGCTTTGCTATTGGTGGGATTTACTGAGTATGATGATGATGATATGATGATGATATTTTTTTAAAATAGTTTGTTTCTCAAACTTTTTTTAAACCATTTGTCTTTTTTAGAACCATTCATTTTTAAAGTCAGTTCGTTTTATTGAACAATTGGTTTTCTAAAATTGTTCGTTTTTAAACTGTTCTTTTTTTTAAAATTCGGTTTTTTAACTTTTTTAAAAATATTCATTTTTCCAAAGTTACATAAAATAATAGGAGATGAAAAATAAATAAGTTGTCGCTTACTTCTAACGAGAATATCAATTTGAATTAGGGATGCCGGACCGATTGTTTTCAATACCGGTATTGAATTTTACCCTTTTAAGGATCGGAAAATTCGGGATCGGTATCAGTATTTTTCAGTAATATCAAATTAGTACCTATTAAGAGTTTACCATATTTAAATGGGAATATACCAAATACAATACAAACATGCGAGTACCGGTATTCCCGAATTAATTCAAGTGATCCCATGCTAATGAGGTAGTGGTGGAGTGGTTGGGGAAAGATTTAGTGTTTCTTATGACCTAGGTTCGACTCCCACTCTCCTCATTATTTTCTGCGGCATCCAGGTGAAGGGAGAATACGAGTGGCGCCGGTTCGTATTGAATGGGAGACGAGGTTTTACCAATTATTCCACCGTCGTACCTTCGGGCGGGTGAAGGTCGGGTTTCCGCACATCTGGGAGAGCTAAGGGGCTGGCGGCGATCGAGTAGTCAACCATGGACACAGTGTCCGGTGCCACGGTGTGTAACGCTTCGCTTTTTGAAACTTACCTTAATTAGAAAGACTATTTACATCCCTATTTTTGGAAACTTATATCCGTATCGTATCCGTATCTCACTTCCAGCTCGTAATTCGAAGCTTTAATTCGTAGTAAACCTTGGTTATTCTACCTAAATTATACTTTTATTTCACGTACTCGTTTTACATTTATCTCATTCACATGATCGACACATTCATCGTTCGCATAAACACATACTTGTTTTAAGTACCAACTATCGTAAATACGAAATTTTATACGTTTGACATATGCAATACTTAGTTATACAATTTCAATACTTAACCCTTACTTCTATACTAGAGTAACACTTAAATATATTTTAATTATACACATTCGTGAATCTCGGGAAAACGTATTTATCTTACAAACAACCATCATAAATACGTGACTATAAACGTTTTACACATGCAAATACCTCTTTTTATATTTACAATACATAGCCCATCCTTTGATATGCATTACATACTTGATTACATGATAAATACTTATGTTATACTGTGACAACCCGAACTTCTAAGGACAGTATTACACGATCTTCCCTTGATCTTTAACTCGCATAGTTATGATCCATGTTCCATTATACGTTATAACCGAGTGTACACTATGATTAAACATGAGTTGATTGCCTGGGATTGTATTTAATTGCATAACATAAGTTGTTGTAAGCTAAGGTGATGATTGATCAATCGCATTTTCTCACTTGGGCCACACACTTCTCTTTGACACATTAGGCATCCTCGGCCCAAACCCCAAACCGAACCCAACCCATTTTCCCCTTATGCATGAATACGTGCACACTTCATATCATTGGCAAACCCTAAACACCCCCTACTTCGACGACAGCTCCTCTCTTCGGAACTTCTTCATTTGGAAGCATCATCTACCTTAGTTGCCATCATCCTACTTCTATCGATCGGTATGTTTTGATCAGTTTTGTGATTCACGTTCTTGGTTAACCTTAATTTTGTAGTGTGAACTTGAATGTGATTGATGAAAACTTGGTGATCTTGTGGAATGTTATTAACATGTATAATTAGAACGTGATCAGGGTTTTGTTCGTAAACTGAATTTAATACGGTAGATCATTAGCATGCGTTACACGGTTGATAGGAGCGATAGACAAGGATTGTTCAGTGATTAGTTATGATAATGATGATGATGTTAACTGTGAATCAATGATTAGTGTTGATTGTTACGAATTATGAATGGTTAATGATGTGCAATCCATGATTTTGGTTTGTATGATAACGTGTATACACTGGAATGATTGGAGTTCTTGAATTGATTAAATGATCATGATAATTAGCTGTAAGACAATGATCAAGAATTGTGATTTGATTGTGTAACTGATTGACCAGAGATTGAGGAACACATGAAACTGTTATCGCACACCCTTGGGCGGATCACACCTCGTATTGGGCCAATCGCACAACTGGGCCGGCTATGTTAGGCCAGGAGCTGAGACCTGGTCGCACTAGTGAGACTGGATCGCACAAGGAGGTCTGGATCGCACAAGGAGGTCTGGGTCGCACAATTCATTGGGCCTCGCACAAGCCAGTGGGCCACGGGCCCAAAACTGAAACACACACACAGTAGGCGAGTCGCACAAGTTACGTGGATCGCACACTAGTTTAAAGTCGCACACTTGATTAGGTGATTACTGCTTGCTGGGCCGCATACATGATTCTTGGAATGAACACTGAAGTGGGCCTCATCGGTGTTACGCACTCGCACACTTGGGACCCTTTAAATTAATTGGGCCGCACACGGTAGTGAATAACGTGTTAGACTGTGAAACTGTTGATAGGAATGTGTGTGGCATGATTGCCAACAATGTGCTATGTGATGATTATTCCCATTACGTGTAAGTTCTTGGATGTCATGGACTGAGATGTATTTTATAAGACATGCAATTGTAATGTAAACTTGTATGAGAACCAAATATCCGCTATGTGATTTCATGATGGTAATTAGTTGCTACATTGTATGATTAACAGTTATGGCCCGTATGTTATGTGTGTCTCTTGTACGTACTTGTATAGTATGTGTAAGGAATATGTGATTTAACTGGATATGAAACTAATGGTCTTTGGTAACCACGGTAGGGTTTGGTTGACCAAGACGTAACATATCTAGCAATCTAAGGTGAGTTCACTTCTCTTGAGCATGCGTCCCGGTGGGTGGGACAATCAGTTGGGTATTTTTGAGAGGAATAAGTCTTTTCTAGGTAAAAAATTGGGATGTTGGATAATACACTCATTTCCTATCACCATAAGTCCCATCTTCTAACGAATAGTTACCTGAGAGGTAACGGGGTATTAGTTGATAGCATTATTAGGCTTGGCAAACTCACACCGTACCTGAGAGGACGGGTGTGAACTAATGACTCTAATCACGACCAATGCTTAGATAGGGGGCATTGGGGACGGGCAAAACAATCTGTCGCCATCTTGTACGGTACTCGAGTTATTATCAACATTGTTTTCGGAATTGTTATTGAACTGGACTAAACACTTGGCAACTAAACGTTTTTACAAAAACTGTGGAATCGCCAGCGTTATGCTGATACACTTGTTTGCATGCTCGCAGGTTATAGATATTGGATGTGGAACTTGCTGTCTGGGAAGCTGGAGTGGTCATGGGTCGAGATGCATGGAAATACGACACAAGACATATTGGTTATAAACACTTGGGTTTGATTTGGTTAAACAATGTATTATGCTTCCGCTGAACACACTGAGTTTACAAGTAATGTTATGTTACACTTTATCTTAATGAATAAAAGCTTTTAATTGAAATCTTGTTATGAGTTCAATGTGATTAGTGGCTAGATCCTGATACATCACACGCCATGCGGGGGTTTCCGCGTGTGGTATTTTGGGGGTGTGACATATACATTAAACCACCAAGTGAAACAAACCACAAGGACTAAAAATGGCAAAAGAGGAAACTTGTCGGCTGGAACCGGCCGCGACTCGCGGACTGGACCACCCCACTCTTCCGCGACCTGCGGGAACAGGCGATCCACACCAGCTTCTGTCCAGCTACGGGATTGGTCCAATTCTTCCTTCCACTCCCACCTAATTTCATTTATTACACATCTAACACTTAACCCTAATCCTCCACTAGATATACTCTCATTCTAACACTCTTTTCTACTTTACCAACATCAAAATCACTCTCTAATCCTCTCCAAACACTCAATAATTTCTGATTTGGGAAGAAAACTTTCAAGTTTTAAAGTGAGTTATAGCTCACTTCTTCCTTCATTTTCTACTTGTTTCTTCTTCCAATCTACTTGGATGACCTTCAAGGATGTTATCCAAGATTTACCAAGGTGAAATCACGTGATACATTACTTACATAAGGCTCCAAAGTCAGATTTAGTTTCTGATTTATAAAAACTTATGCAAACTCATTTTTCTTCAACTTTTCTTCATCATTTCTCCTTCTACAAAGCTTGAAAGACCTCTAGGAATGTTTCCACAGGTTTACTATGGTAAACCAAGGTGGAACAACACCATTTTGAGGTCCAAACTTTCTGTTTTGGAAGAATACTTGCTATACTGTCATAAAACTATGTTTTCTTGATTTTATCTTGTGCCTACTTGTTCTTGAACCTATCTAAGGTTATGAGACTTGTTAGGAGTAGATTCTTATGAGTTTAAGAGGTGCAAACACCTCTAAACTTTCTGTTTAGAAAGGGTTCAATGCAACCCACATGTGTTAAAGTCACATAAGTTTACCATAGTTCATATGGCGAGATTATGTTTAATACAAGTGTGAACATTGGATGATTTGGTAAACCTAACTTGGTTCCACACCTCACTTGATGATTTATTTGTTAATGTATTAGTTAGTTATTTGTTCCTTGTTATTCATGACCCTCCGAATCATCCTTTTGATGATTTGTGTAGTGGTGAATCATACAAAGAGGTTAATCTTCCATGCTTGACTTACATGATAATATATGAACTTGGCCAAGTTTGTGATAATAATCGGTTTATGGTTATCTATATATATATATAATAAAAGAAACCTTGGGGGACACATGTCACCCCTTGGTTAAGCCACATAAGTTGACACTTGTCATATCTCTAAGGCCAGGATTGAAAAAGCTTCTCTAATACGCTTCTTCTATACTCTATCTCTCAATCTTTCAATCATCGTTCCTTTCCTCATTCAAAACCCTAATCGCCGAATCGCATACTCAGGAGTTCAATCACATTCTTTAGAGATCTAGGTTTTCTCCATCATCAATCATTCATCTGTCTTGATAATCAAATGTTTCATTACTATGGTTCATATCACAATTCGCAAGCAAGAAGGTTAGATTCTCTAATTTTTATTTATTTTTTCAATCAATAATCTTTATACGAACTGTAATAGATTATACTTGAAACCCTAACGTTGATTTAACATATATTGGTTCATCGATTAGGGTTTTTTAAAAACCCAAACTTTTTCATCTAATTGATTATTTTTGAAATCCTAACGTTGATTTAACGTATATTTGTTCATCTAAGAGTGATACAATTCGACTTAATTTTTACCCTAAATCCTTTTAGGGTTTTAAGTTTTTTTTTTTTAATTCCGTTAAGTTTGTTTCAGAATAATCTCTAATTCGGTTTTCGATGCTACAAAGTTTTATGTTTTATGGTATTATAGATAACCTAATTTTGATGATTCGATTCGTATTATGATGTTCATTGTTCCAGATTCGTTTATGTATTTAGTGATGATGATGATGAAGGTTGATGATTTGATTTGTATTTTTGTTGCCTTTGTCAATAAATATAACAATTAACAGGATGGCAATTGATTTGCTTTTAATGTCTTATATATGACCATGTTTATTTGATTTAGACCGGTTTCTGTTTGGACGATTGTTTGATGTTTTTGTTTCTTTAAGTTGTTAAATCGTATTTGATTTAGACCGGTATCATGTTGTTTGTTTATATGAGTATGATTTTCACCTTCGGATGAAATCAGTGAATGTCGGCTGTTAGTCAATAATCTTAATCGGGGATTTAATGTTGTTTTGTTTTAGACTATGTTTGTTAGGGTTTTTGATAGGCGATTTGAGGATCCATGAACTTATGTTTGTTTTTTTAGGTTTTTTATATACCATTAGTTGATGCAGGGACAAAAAAAAAAACTGCCCTTGAAACAATACACTAGGCAATGTACAGAACAGAAGGTCAGATGGAGGAAGTTTAGGACCAGAAGAACGTCTGCGGAAAAGGCGACATCAACTTCTCGATCAGAGATGGTAATTATTAATTTTTATAGATTTGAAATTGTGTTTCACTACTAGATCTATTCCCTTTTTATGATTGAGTTTGACGATGCATAAATTTGTTTACAAAAGCATCATACACGTGTGACCCACAAACTTCATGACTTTTTGGTTTTAGTGGCTTCCATTCGAACCCTAATACATCTTTTTTGCTGTTTGTGCTATGTTTTTGAGTGAATACGATTAAATTCCGATAATAACATATCTGAGGCTCTTATTTGTGAGCTCATTACTCGATTTATTTATTTATTTATTTTTATTTTGGCTGATGAATCAGTTGTGGGTTTGCTTGTAGGAATGAGGCTCCAGCAAGAGACTATGAGTGCATGATTCCATCGTATAATATGTATAATTAAACAACTCTCTCCTTTTATGGGAATGGACATGATGATTATGATGATGTTGTTGTTCCTTTGAATAGGCTGTGACAATGGAAATTATTTTGAGCAAAATCGGATGCGGATTTTGGCTAGGCACCTGTGATTGCAGCCATGGCGGATTTTCACATTAAATTCCGATAATAACATATCTGAGCCTCTTATTTGTGAGCTCATTACTCGATTTATTTTTTTATTTATTTTTATTTTGGCTGATTAATCAGTTGTGTGTTTGCTTGTAGGAATGAGGCTTCATCGAGAGAATATGAGCACATGATTTCGTCGTATAATATGTATGATTAAAAAAACTCTATCCTTTTTATGGGAATGGGCATGATGATTATGATGATGCTATTGTTCCTTTGAATAGGCTGTGTCAATGGAAATTATTTCGAGCAAAATCGGAATTTACCGATCGGATGCGTATTTTGGATAGGCACCTGTGATTGCAGCCATGGCGGATTTCAACATTAAATTCTGATAATAACATATCTGAGCCTCTTATTTGTGAGCTCACTACTCGATTTATTTTCTTATTTATTTTTATTTTGGCTGATGAATCAGTTGTGGGTTTGCTTGTAGGAATGAGGCTCCAGCGAGAGAATATGAGCACATGATTCCGTCGTATAATATGTATGATTAAACAACTCTCTCCTTTTATTGGAATGGGCATGATGATTATGATGATGCTATTGTTCCTTTGAAAAGGCTGTGACAATGGAAATTATATTGAGCAAAATCGGAATTTATCGATTGGATGCGTATTCTGGCTAGGAAACTATGATTGCAGCCATGACGGATTTCGACATTAAATTCCGATAATAACATATTTGTGCCTCAAAAAACCATTATCCTTGGAGATAAGAAGAAAATCTATCTAACTAGAGGTGCACATTTTGGGTTTTTTCCCCAAACCGTTACCGGTGAAATTCTTTCAGTTTGGGTCAACAACGGTTGAAACTGGTATTTGGTGAAACCATTTTACAAGTGGAAAGGGATTGGTTTCGATTTGGGTCATAAACCGGTTCTGGTTCACAAACAAGGTTTTTTTTGTTCACCCCTACATTTAGCTATAACCAAATCATGACCAAACTTCGAATTTACAGATTGGATCCGTCCGTATCTTGGCTAGGCAAATTGGTCGGTATGTATTTGATTCATGCAACTGTATTGCAGCCATGGCGGTTTTACACAGTAAATTCCGATGATAATATATCTGAGCCTCAAAACCTTTATCCTTGGAGATAAGAAAATCTACCTACTTAGAGGTGCACATTTTCTCAATCCGGTGGTCAGTATGAAACGTGGATTAGTTTCATCAAACTTGTTTCATAATGGGTTTCGGGTCAGGTCAGGTGAAAACTAGATCCAGTTCACAAATCGTTTTTTGTTCACCTCTACATTTATGTTGCTTTCTTCAAAAGTGAAATGAGACTGCGGGGAGATTGAGGAGGTTTCTGAGAGTAACTTCCCTCTTGGCGTTTGATCTTCTGATCAACTATGAGTTGGTGATTTTGCTCTATCTTTGTTCCGTTGGTGGTGGGGCTAATTGTTTCAAGATTTAAATGATGTGTGCAAAATGCAACATATAAATTTCATCAATTGTGGCATAAAACTAACCCTTTTTTACTACTAATGTTGGAAAAAATGTGCTTTTGTCTTCCTTTTGTATTTTCAGAATTAAATGAGCTCAAATTAACAAAAGAAGCAAAAAGACATCAAAATCTAACATAAATACAAGAAAAGGAACAAACGTGACATTTCCGACCCCACGACAGCATCTTCCCAAGCAAAACAAGAAGACAGAAGACTGAACACGCCCCGTGCTCAGCCAGCACGGGGGCGTGCCCAAGTGTCAGCAGAAAAGACAAAGTGGTAGAAGCTTCTATTCCCATCACGGGGCCGTGGTCAACTATAAGATTCGCACAATCCAGGCAAATCTTCATAGTACAAAGATTCTTCTGCACACGGGGTCGTGCTCAGCGGACACGGGGGCGTGGTCAACTAATAAGACAAGCTGCATTAAATGAAGAAAGAGAAGGATGTGGACACGGGGCCATGCCCGAGCTTCTGTTCAGCCTATAAATAGGAGTGCTTGGCTCAAGCTCAAACCATCCCTTGGCACACCACCTCTCTCACACTTCACCCACCACCCACCACCACCATAACACCATCATCCACCACCATCATCCATTGTCCATCATAGAGTGTGTGAGTCGTCTCGGGATCTAAGATTGATCGTAAGAGTTCTTGACAATCAAGGCCATGTTTGCCTAAGTCTCTTACATCACTTGGTGAAGACAAGTGTCTAGTGTAATACTTTTTATTTCTAATCTTTTCGCACTTTTTACTTGGTTTTGTATTAATGACTTTAATAACTAGTTTCTTATGTTGGAGGTGATTCTTCCTTATCGTTTGTCCGTGGTGTCTTGACATTATTTTACTGTCTATATAAAATAAAAGATTTTCACCATTCATATCTCCACGGTCTATATGGAGGTATGTTGGCTACCTGGTCGGGGGTTAAGGGAACGGTTTGGTAAGAGTCTTTCCATTGTTCAGCGTTTAGAGGTCCTGCAATGGACCTGGGTCAAATTTAGTAGGACCTCCTTCAATACTTAACAGTCTTGGATGGCGGGGGTCCAAAGTCTTTGATCCCCTCATAAGTTAACTACTATTAATACTATAACCCGGCTATTTAGGACTGTATCCCTGCTGACTCAGACTACTTAGTCGAGGGTAACGTCACCTCCAAAAGAGGGGCCTACCATAATTTGCATTAATAACTTAATTAATTATCTTTCAATAATCCGACCCTTTAGGATTGTATCCTTGCTGACTCAAACTACTGGGTTGAGGGTAACGTCACCTTCAAAAGAGGGGCCTACTACAATAACTAAGATAATCTCTTAAATAAGTGCAAAAGTGCGGAAATAATCAAAGGTTACACTATACACGAGTCGGAACCAAGTGATTCATCTTGTCTATCTGTTTTTCTTTTATTTTTATTTTTCAGCATTTTAGTTAGTTTTTATTTTTCTTAGCTTAAAACATTTTTCTAAACTTTTTGATTTGATTTGACGTTGAGGATAAACCGGTACTAAAAGCTCTTGTGTCCTTGGACGACCTCGGTATCTTACCAACACTATACTACGCTCACGATGGGTGCACTTGCCCATATGTGTGTCCAGTGTTAGTAAATATCGTGTTTTATAAATTTAAAACTTGACTAAAAAAGTGTTAAAAGGGGCTTAAAATATACACCTAATATATATAACACTTCACACGCATCATTAAACGATTGATTTTCTTTAGTTAAACAATTTTTGAACTTTTGGGGTATACTTTATGTCAATGGTGTCAAGTGTGATAGTTTTGCACACTCTTTTAAGTTTGTTTCTGTAGTTGTAGACCAGCAGCAGGCGCGTTTGCGAGTTGGAGTAAATTAATTAAAGTTGTATTATGTTTTTCCTGCATTGTAATTTGGCACGCGTTGACTGTTGATACAAGTTGGTAGAGAAAAAGAAACAATATACAACATCACCGAAAAAGAAGCAAACCATCTAAACACCCCTTTATGAAACACTAATGGTATATGATAATAAACCAGTGTTGGCGACATCAGGCAAAGGAGGTTACAAAAGATGGTGATGCGTGTTTCAGACAACCCCCTAACCCTTCATAAGGTTTGCACGGGAGTTGGGTTGACTCGTCACGTTTAGCAAGAAAAAACACTAAAAGGAGAAATACTAAAAGGAATAAAAGTAGAGGGATTAGACATGTATATAACCAAGTTAACTAATAAAAAATAGAGTAAATTACTTTTTTAGTCCCTGTGTTTTAGTGGTTATAACCACTTGGATTCAAAATCACAAAGTTTAACGCCTTGAGTCCAATTTTTAGCACTTGTACTTTTGATTTTGGACTCAAGTGGTTACAACCACTAAAACACAGGGACTCAAAACGTTATAAAATGAGCGGTTAGGGACTCAGGGCGTTAAACTTTTTTGATTTTGGACTCAAGTGGTTAAAACCACTAAAACATAGGGACTTAAAAAGTAATTTACTCTAATTTATATATTGTTAAATAAGAAGAAAACTTAATTAGATAGATGCATATGAACCATGGAATTCAAGCGCCAAGATAATGTCATGTACAAAAAAATATACATACCAACAACATTAAATTTGAACATAAATAATTGGTTTTTGGTTGAAGCCGCGTTTAACGCGGGCATTAGCCTAGTTCATCATAAACTAGGGCTAATTTATCTACGATTCTAATTCAATCGTTTTCGATTCTAATGGGCAAACTAGGACCCATGAAATCACATACAACTTAGTGTTACTACGAGTACTTAGACTAGATAATACTTTTATGAATACATACTTTTTGTACTTTAAATTCTAAATCCCGAATCTAACCACTCCATAAACATCATGTAATCTTACAGTTTACTCCTTATTCATAAACATTTCATCATTCACGGATATTCGGAAGGCTTTGCAATATCGTGAGTATACTCGACGCCCTTTTACCGTTTTTACACTTTTGGGTGCATCATGTTTATATATACAAAACACACTCAATATACATACTTTTATGCAATCATACAAACAATCTAATACATGCTTACTAATATGTTATGCTTCATTCGCGTTTCTGGGTGATTCTTATGTGATGAACTTGTCATTAACTTCGCACGAGCCTCCCCTTAACATGTATAGCGCTGTAGGAGTAACGTACCGCTCGTGAACTAGAGGTCATGTTAAGTTTCTTTATACTTGCGGTAATCAGAGGGTTGACTTATAAATCACATGCCAGTTTATACGTTAATCTTGATAACTAGTTTTGCCATGTGCATTGTTCATTTCATCTGGATCGAACCTCAAATTTTTGTTTAGATCTGTTTGCATTTAGTTAGATTAGTGTTATGGGAAGTAAATCCAATTGTGTTGTTCATAGATTCGCCCGATTTCTCATAAAAACCCCAAACCCTTGTTTTTAAACCGAAAAAGATTAAATTGATAGGGTAAATGGGTTATTTTGGGGAAAATGGCGCTTGGGGTTTCAATTTCGGGGAAAACCGCACCTTTTGGACCAAAAAATTTTCAAGTTTTCGAAACCGGGTCGAAAAATGGAATTTTTGAGTAACAGACGCCTGGACACGGGGCGGTGTCCGCTGAACACGGGGTCGTGTCCAGCCCACTGTTTGTAGTTTTGTCCGAAAATTCTTCTGTTTTGTGCTAACTTTTGGTGTATTCTTTCAGATGGCAAGGAAGTTCACGAGGTTTAACGCAAATGAGCTCGATGCTAGGGCTAGATACGAAATACTTCAGACAAGGCCGGAGGAATACCCGAGGCAAGCATGCACGGAACTGTTAACTATGGTGAATCAAATCGACCGTTTCAACAACATTGTCACCGGGCCATTAAGAGTCGCTTTAACAACTAGACTCCGTTCCGTCCACGAATGCTCTTTGGAATTCTATAGCACCTTCACATTCAACTCAAGGTGCGACCATTCGACAATGATGGGGTAGCATTCCGATGTGGTGGAACTAGGTATTCGATCTCTATGGCACAATTTGGATCGATTGTCGGGTTGTATGCGGAAGAGGATGCGGGAAACGAGGAAAATACCGGAGGGATGCGAGAGATAGGTGAAAACGATCGCCAAGCAGCGTGGGCTCAGATTGGTGAAGGGTATTACAATCCGAGCAGCACTAAGAGTACGAAGTTGAGGGATCCGCTCTACAGATACATCCATAGGCTCCTCGGCTACTCTCTTAGTCAAAGACACGATAGCGGTGGCGTCGTTGGGTTAAGAGATTTGGTTGTCCTCCACTGCATCCACAACCGCAGGCCGCTCGATGTTCCGTTCCTCATGCTCCGAAACATGCATCATACTATCTTCTTTGGGGGATGGGTGTACCGTCTCTTCAGGCACTTCACCCGCATACCTAGTTCATTTGACAGGAGCCCATGGTCGGGTAGGGTAGATATACACATCTGCCGCTCAATGAACCTAATATATGAGGCTGAAGACGGGACGGTAAGCTTTCAAAGGATGCAAGGTCATGCATGGAACCCGCAAGAAGCACTTGTCCTCCACACTCCACAACATCATCAGTATCAATACCAGCCCCATGGTGATCCGGGCCAATCCTCCTCCTCAGGAGGCGATTTTCCTAACTTTCAAAGTTTACATGATTTGTTGCAGGAAAACCTCATGTGCACCAGGAACACCTACAATATGGCAAGCAACACGTACAACCGGGTTGGGGCGATCGAGAGAAACATATCCGATATCCAAAATGATATTGGAAATATCCGGGAGTACATGGCTGGCCATGGTGGGGAGGATGACGATGAAGACGAGGACATGGATTAGGCGGGAGGAGCGAAGGAAGAAGCGGTTGGTTAGTGATTCCCCAGGTTAACCTTTTCCATCTTGAACAATTTGAGGCCTGCGTGCCAAGTATTGAACAATTTACTTTCCCTAACTTCTTTTATTTTCTGCATTTATTTTTCTTTTAAGTTTGACATGGATATTAAACTTGGTAAAATTAGGATGTTTGCTATGGTGTGGTATGGTGTTTATTGATTAAGCAGGTACATACGAGGCTTAGAGTACTAAGCATTAGTACTACTAAAGTTGGGACAGGAAAACCGAAGAAAGAAACCTGTTTTTCAACCTTGCAGACTGTCCACACGGGGCCGTGTCCAGCCAATACACCCCCGTGCCCACTCCCCAGACCTGCTGTTTGTTTTATTTCTGCAAACCTTGACAAACACGGGGTCGTGTCCAGCCAACACGCCCCCGTGTCCACCTTCTGTAAGTTTTCGTTACTGACACCTGAACACGGGGTCGTGCCCACCAGGCACGGGGCCGTGTCCAGTGCCCAGTAACACAAAATTTTTGCTTTTTCACACCTTTTTACACACTCAATCAACCTAAAAACTTATTTTTGGGACACATTGAGGACAATGTGTAATTTAAGTGTGAGGGGATGCTAAAACCTTGAATCTTGCAAGTCCTAAATACAAGCCTTACACAAAACTCTATTGGAACCGCTAATCACCCCAATTTTTTTTCAAAAAATTTCATTTTTTTTACTTGTCTAAGTTTAACTTGGGAATTTCAAGTTCTAAAAAAAGGTTATATTTTTACGAATTTACAACCGATAGCGTCGTGATAAAAAGAACCAACATAAGTAAATTATGAAAAGGCATGACAAACTTAGTTAAAATTTGATTATATATACTTGATCACATAAAAACCCATTCCCACAAAAATGAGTTTTGAGCCTTTATTGAGCATACAATTACATATCATTAAACTAAATGCTCATTTTTCGTTTCTTGTGTGAATAGCCGCTTGGTTCTTACGACTCTAGAACTTGCCATGACGATACATTCCCGGTCCTTACCAACTTAAACCCGAGTAAGTAAATGATGGAGGCATTAGGACTAACCCTTTTTATTTCTGCACCATTATTTTTTTTACCACCTACCCAAAATCCCCCTAGTTGGCCCATTTGAGCCTAAACCTTTTCACTTCATAACCCAAACCAAACACCCTTTTACCCACCAAAACCTTTTTCATTTTTAACCCTTTGTTTTAGTACCTAGCTCGGTTTTTCGTATGACTTTTAAAAAAAAAAGTGTGTTAATGATGAAGCAAAAGAAAATAAACAAACAAGTTCATCAAAAATAACTTTGTTTGAATAATAGCTTCATCAAAATAAAAGTTACAAAAAATAAAAAGTCTTACGAAAACCGACGCTTGTTACGCTTTTCGCCATTTTCTACTAACCACTAACCCAACCACCTACCTTTAACCCAAGTCTAACCCTTCACCCAAAAAGTCCTCTTGATATTTACAAAGGTACATAGTTAAAAAGGAGGAGGATCGATTGCTTGGCAAGCCTATGGTAGGAGTAAGTTCCATGCCGCTCTCGAGTGATCCACAAAAATACATCTTCGGCCGAGTGTTGAGTGATCCCCCATGAGGTAAGTGAACTTGTATATAAATAGAATTTTAAAGAGGCATGTTATGCCCTAATAAGTAATTTATCTTATGAAAAGTTTTAAATAAATCATGACGAATAGGATTGTAAATAAATAAAAATAAAACTTAATAAAGAATCTTGGAAATCCCGACACTCTATGACAAGCCCAAAAACCTTCTTCTCTACCCATTCCATTTGGGAGTGTAAAGCCACATTATAAAGAGTTTTGCTTGAGGACAAGCAAATATTCAAGTGTGGGGGTATTTGATGTGTGCAAAATGCAACATATAAATTTCATCAATTGTGGCATAAAACTAACCTTTTTTTAGTACTAATGTTGGAAAAAGTGTGCTTTTGTCTTCCTTTTGTATTTTCAGGATTAAATGAGCTCAAATTAACAAAAAGAAGCAAAAAGACATCAAAATCTAACATAAATACAAGAAAAGGAACAAACGTGACATGCCCGACCCCACGACAGCATCTAAGACAGAAGACTGAACACGCCCCGTGCTCAGCCAGCACGGGGGCGTGCCCAAGTGTCAGCAGAAAAGACAAAGTGGTAGAAGCTTCTATTGCCCATCACGGGGTCGTGCTCAGCGGACACGAGGCCGTGGGGTCGTGCTCAGCGGACACGAGGCCGTGGTCAACTATAAGATTTGCACAATCCAGGCAAATCTTCATAGTACAAAGATTCTTCTTCACACGGGGTCGTGCTCAGTGGACACGGGGGCGTGGTCAACTAATAAGACAAGCTGCATTAAATGAAGAAAGAGAAGGATGTGGACACGGGGCCGTGCCCACTGGACACGGGGCCGTGCCCGAGCTTCTGTTCAGCCTATAAATAGGAGTGCTTGGCTCAAGCTCAAACCATCCCTTGGCACACCACCTCTCTCACACTTCACCCACCACCCACCACCACCATAACACCATCATCCACCACCATCATCCATTGTCCATCATTGAGTGTGTGAGTCGTCTCGGGATCTAAGATTGATCGTAAGAGTTCTTGACAATCAAGGCCATGTTTGCCTAAGTCTCTTACATCACTTGGTGAAGACAAGTGTCTAGTGTAATACTTTTTATTTCTAATCTTTTCGCACTTTTTACTTGGTTTTGTATTAATGACTTTAATAACTAGTTTCTTATGTTGGAGGTGATTCTTCCTTATCGTTTGTCCGTGGTGTCTTGACATTATTTTACTGTCTATATAAAATAAAAGATTTTCACCATTCATATCTCCACGGTCTATATGGAGGTATGTTGGCTACCTGGTCGGGGGTTAAGGGAACGGTTTGGTAAGAGTCTTTCCATTGTTCAGCGTTTAGAGGTCCTGCAATGGACCTGGGTCAAATTTAGTAGGACCTCCTTCAATACTTAACAGTCTTGGATGGCGGGGGTCCAAAGTCTTTGATCCCCTCATAAGTTAACTACTATTAATACTATAACCCGGCTATTTAGGACTGTATCCCTGCTGACTCAGACTACTTAGTCGAGGGTAACGTCACCTCCAAAAGAGGGGCCTACCATAATTTGCATTAATAACTTAATTAATTATCTTTCAATAATCCGACCCTTTAGGATTGTATCCTTGCTGACTCAAACTACTGGGTTGAGGGTAACGTCACCTTCAAAAGAGGGGCCTACTACAATAACTAAGATAATCTCTTAAATAAGTGCAAAAGTGCGGAAATAATCAAAGGTTACACTATACACGAGTCGGAACCAAGTGATTCATCTTGTCTATCTGTTTTTCTTTTATTTTTATTTTTCAGCATTTTAGTTAGTTTTTATTTTTCTTAGCTTAAAACATTTTTCTAAACTTTTTGATTTGATTTGACGTTGAGGATAAACCGGTACTAAAAGCTCTTGTGTCCTTGGACGACCTCGGTATCTTACCAACACTATACTACGCTCACGATGGGTGCACTTGCCCATATGTGTGTCCAGTGTTAGTAAATATCGTGTTTTATAAATTTAAAACTTGACTAAAAAAGTGTTAAAAGGGGCTTAAAATATACACCTAATATATATAACACTTCACACGCATCATTAAACGATTGATTTTCTTTAGTTAAACAATTTTTGAACTTTTGGGGTATACTTTATGTCAATGGTGTCAAGTGTGATAGTTTTGCACACTCTTTTAAGTTTGTTTCTGTAGTTGTAGACCAGCAGCAGGCGCGTTTGCGAGTTGGAGTAAATTAATTAAAGTTGTATTATGTTTTTCCTGCATTGTAATTTGGCACGCGTTGACTGTTGATACAAGTTGGTAGAGAAAAAGAAACAATATACAACATCACCGAAAAAGAAGCAAACCATCTAAACACCCCTTTATGAAACACTAATGGTATATGATAATAAACCAGTGTTGGCGACATCAGGCAAAGGAGGTTACAAAAGATGGTGATGCGTGTTTCAGACAACCCCCTAACCCTTCATAAGGTTTGCACGGGAGTTGGGTTGACTCGTCACGTTTAGCAAGAAAAAACACTAAAAGGAGAAATACTAAAAGGAATAAAAGTAGAGGGATTAGACATGTATATAACCAAGTTAACTAATAAAAAATAGAGTAAATTACTTTTTTAGTCCCTGTGTTTTAGTGGTTATAACCACTTGGATTCAAAATCACAAAGTTTAACGCCTTGAGTCCAATTTTTAGCACTTGTACTTTTGATTTTGGACTCAAGTGGTTACAACCACTAAAACACAGGGACTCAAAACGTTATAAAATGAGCGGTTAGGGACTTAGGGCGTTAAACTTTTTTGATTTTGGACTCAAGTGGTTAAAACCACTAAAACATAGGGACTTAAAAAGTAATTTACTCTAATTTATATATTGTTAAATAAGAAGAAAACTTAATTAGATAGATGCATATGAACCATGGAATTCAAGCGCCAAGATAATGTCATGTACAAAAAAATATACATACCAACAACATTAAATTTGAACATAAATAATTGGTTTTTGGTTGAAGCCGCGTTTAACGCGGGCATTAGCCTAGTTCATCATAAACTAGGGCTAATTTATCTACGATTCTAATTCACTCGTTTTCGATTCTAATGGGCAAACTAGGACCCATGAAATCACATACAACTTAGTGTTACTACGAGTACTTAGACTAGATAATACTTTTATGAATACATACTTTTTGTACTTTAAATTCTAAATCCCGAATCTAACCACTCCATAAACATCATGTAATCTTACAGTTTACTCCTTATTCATAAACATTTCATCATTCACGGATATTCGGAAGGCTTTGCAATATCGTGAGTATACTCGACGCCCTTTTACCGTTTTTACACTTTTGGGTGCATCATGTTTATATATACAAAACACACTCAATATACATACTTTTATGCAATCATACAAACAATCTAATACATGCTTACTAATATGTTATGCTTCATTCGCGTTTCTGGGTGATTCTTATGTGATGAAATTGTCATTAACTTCGCACGAGCCTCCCCTTAACATGTATAGCGCTGTAGGAGTAACGTACCGCCCGTGAACGAGAGGTCATGTTAAGTTTCTTTATACTTGCGGTAATCAGAGGGTTGACTTATAAATCACATGCCAGTTTATACGTTAATCTTGATAACTAGGTTTGCCATGTGCATTGTTCATTTCATACTTATATGCTAGTACTCCAAAACTTGTATACTTGCCAATACTTTTGTATTGAACTATACTTTAAAACATGTTGAAGGATTATGATGATGATGATGATGAATGGAACTTAGTAGGATGCCTAGAAACGCATTTTAAACTTTAAATACTTGTTGTAATGTAATTCATTTTGTTTCAACTTGTTGTATTCAATTTCAAACAATGTAATTGATTCTTTTATCAATGAAATGAAATTTATCACAATTTAGTGTTATGAGTAATGACCAATCTATTTCGTCTCACTATGAAGTTTCCGTCATCGGTTGGGGTGTAACAGGGTTGTTGTGCTCCTCCATCGGAAAAAAGGGTAGGCGGTGAACTGGTGATCACTCATTCTTTCCCTTGGCGATCGACACGGTATTCGGTACCGACTTTTCTTGAAATTGGTATCGGTACTTTTGGGATCGGTATCGTGCTCATCCCTAATCTGAATCATGCTCGTCTTCGAATGGCTCATGGAACTCGCATTCATATCTGTCGTCATATATGTACTCGTCTTTAAATAATCATTAGAGATATTAAGGGTGTTCATGGTCCGGTTTTGAGGTTTTTATGTCAAACTGTCAATAACCGTTTTTATTACAGAAAATCAAAATCAAACCGTTGAAATCTAATGTCGAACTGTTACTTACAGTTTGGTTTCGATTTGGTTTCGCGGTTTGGGTTTTATCAAACACGTAAAACATAAAAAGATAAATATACCACTTGTAACTTTTGAGATGGCAATTTAGTAGTTGAAAACTTGATATGGTATGGTACTTTACTAGTAGTTTATTCTCATTGTTAGTCTAATAGTGTCATTTTTTGAATCCTAGCTAGAATTTCGAACACTTGAATGCAAATAAGAAGTAATAAAAATGGTAAAATTGTAAAAATAAAAAAAAAAGCTAGAAGAAAAAATGAATGATTTTAAAAAATCGAAGGAGTTCAAGAGGTACGATTTTAAACAAACGAAGTCTTTAAAAACAAACATTTTTAAAAAGACGTTTTTAAAAAACAAACGGTTTGAAAAAGATCGATTTAAAAAACCAATGCTTTTAATAAACAAAAGGTTTAAAAATGATGAAGTTTGAACAAACGGAAGGTATTAAACAAATGAATGAATTAAATAAACGATATATTAAAAAATGGACGGTTTAGCAAGAAGTTGAAAATGAATGATCTTAAAAAAACGTTTATAAAAAAACAAACGCTTTTAGAAAAGACGTATATATTTATATATTCAAACGTGCTTTGATTAATAATAATCATAAGAATAACAAAATAATAAAAACAAAATAACAATAAAAAAATTAAAAATAAAAATAAAAACATTTTTTTAATAGATACAAATAAAAAACTCATTTTTATATAGAAGGAAGAATGAGATTGTGGTTTGGTTTTGTTAATTTGAGTATACACAAATAGTCCTTTAATATTTAGAAAACTTTATAATTATTGTAACACACTGTCTTGCTATTACCAAATATCTTACATATTCGAACGATTTAGTCCCATATTTTTTTTATAAGAAAACATAGAACCTAAACGCCTGGGTTAACTGATAACCTCGACGAACCGACATAACTGATTATTACACTTAATTTACAACTCAAAAGCCTTGTCGTGCATGATCATGCTTCATCCTTCTATAAATGTTCCCAAGAGATAGTGATTTACGGTTTTTCATGTGCTTGGTCGCCCGTCCGGTTCCCTCCTTTATGAAAGCCTAACATAAACACTGATGTGTGTGAATGTGTACTCAAAAATCGATCAAGTTTTAAATGTGGAATTACCTAATAACTACACACAAACAGCAAGTGTACCAGATGTGTATAGTATACTAAGCAAGACCGAGTATCGAACCTAGGGACTAGATGTGGCCAACTCTAAAACTCAATCTAAAGCGAATTACTAGCTAAAATTAGTTTGGAGTTTTAATTATTTAATTAACTAACTAATAACCTAAAATTATACTAACGAGAACTAAGACGAGGACGAGAGCACATAACAAGCACGAGTGTAGCTAGTAATGATGAACAAACCACCTAGACAAGAATCCCTAACCACAAGAAGACTTCTACGTTGACAATTACCAAGTTTTTTCTGATTTTAGACTGACCACCCTCTCGTTAAATAGGATAAATCCTTTAGTAATTAGACAAGATGAATGTGACCCACACACAAAAGCCTAAAAACCGGTCTATGACGTGCAATCAGATAGTGGATGAAGTGCTGGATTGAAACAACTCGACCTATTGAAACCGAATCACACAACTATAGACATGATAAAGTAACACCCTTTATCAACTTTTAGTTATGAAGCTAGTCTTAAATTGATACACCTAAAACCTAGAATCCTTTAGACGCGAATAAATGGAAAAACCCTGAGCTATCGAGTGCCTAAAACTACCAAACAACGAATAAACAAATCCTAGCAACCCCAAATTATATTTCTATTCAATGGAATTGGATGCACGCTTATGTCTACAGTTGGACCTACAAAAGAACATATGATATTCAAAAGCCAAAACATGATCAAGTGATCAACAAATAAATAGAAGTTTGAACCAGATTCCTCCCAAAGATAGTGAATCTTGTACACCTAAATCAGAGCATCTGTTGAAAATAAGCAAATATCTGTTCAAAGCCTTAGAACTGATGTTCATGAAGAAACAAGGTATGTTCAAGTCTTACAGTCTGTTGAAGTAAAGGTCTGATGAAGAAGACCAAACACATGTCTGGCCAAACAGATGTTTGGAACAAAGCAACAGATGATAGCTTAGAAGATGTTTCCAATGTAACAGTATTTTCTTTTCAACAGTGTTTTAGTTAGTTAGATCAGTTGTTTGATTTGCACAGATGTTTCCAATGTAATAGTATTCTGTTAGGAATGTTAAATGTCACTATCTGGGTGATGTTATCCAATCACAATTAGAGCTTGTACTTAGTATTAATAGATCTCACCTGTAAGAGATCTATTCATCACTACACATCACCTTTTCTTTTGTACGAACATAATTGTTAGTGGTCAGTCTGAAGGGGAGTCTGTAGAGTCAATATTTTGTAAAACTTTTGTAATCATTTATAAGAAAAACAGATGTTGATGATGATTTCTCATTTATGATTGCTTATCTTTATTTACAAAACAAAATTGTTTTGAGCTTAATTGTTGACTATTCATAAATCTTGTAAACTCAGACTTAACAATTGGTATCAGAACTTGGTCATGTTAAACTTGATTTCATAATCAGTTTAACATACAAAGATCAGCTCACAAAGATCCAATAGTGTTCGTGTCACACCCCGATATTTCCACGTGTTACCGGTGGGCTCGGTGGGGAGTATCGTGACGTAGTTGATATCATCATAGTCAAATAATCACAGTTTAATGCACAGCGGAAGTCTTGAAAGTAAAATATTAATACAAACCGAAACACAAAGTATAATTAAATATTATACAAGCGGTTGTATGTGGATCCACAGGTGGATCTTAAAACATAAAGAAAATATTGTTCGACAGACTTTAAGTATTAAGAGCTTGCAAGACTCTTTATCTAATACTCAGGAGCTTCCAGCCCATTTCGCGTAGTACCTGCACTTAATCTTTTTGAAAAATATGTCAGTTTACACTGGTAAATACAATTAACTGACTCTTTTGAAAACATTTATAAAATTTTGATTTAAATGCACAAGGCACAAATATTCTTTTATAACTTGGGACAATTATATAAATAATCTTGTATACAGATTTACATGTTTGTCGTACGTTCAGGGCCCGGGATAGAAGTCGAGACAAGATTAATAGACACACCACTAGTATAAGCCCACAAGAAATTTCCTCACGAATGAGATACCGTTTTACATACGCAACTGTCAGGTGTATGCTTACACCCCGTGCTTAAGTCGCGGCCATTTCAAATGAATGAGCCGAGGATATCCGGGACACGGTCATATTAACCCCAAATGCTTTATATCAAACAAAACAGATTAAAACGGGTTATCTCAATGATTTAACCTCTAATCGATTAAATATTCAATACCCGACCAAGCGGTAACAATTTACCGTATCCCAAGCCCGTATAAGGGAAAATAAGTTAAAAGTATTTACCTGAGCTAAAATGTAAATTATACTCAGCCGTATATTCTAATTAGCAAGTGTAGGTAGCTTTTACTGGGCTCCTAATCTGGAACGAAGGTTTTAATAACCTATTAGATTCCTAACGGGTCTTATTTAAGTTGTAACTTAGACTGGTTAGTTTTAAAGAAAAGTTTACGGTACGAAACGCGAGATTAAGCGATGACCAGATTGAAATATGATTTAGACCCAACAAGTATGAAGACTTGTATAAAATGGGTAAACTAAATACATTCTGGATTATGACATAAAAATGATAAGGTTTGACCCGTTTCGGCTAATTTATGCAAACTAGTTACATAAACTGTACCGAACGCGTATAAGCATAACGGGTGACCGGATGAGTCAAGTACAAGTTCCATAAGTATTTATGCTTAAACTATGTTGTGATATCAGTAGGATATCTCCAATTATGCCCAAAACGAATTTAAAACCAATTTAAGCCCCGTAGGGGTATTTTGGTCATTTTAAAGTTTATAAATGAGGTTAAATAGCAAAATGAGGTTCTGGTCTAAAATAATCAGTAAAAACAATTATTTTATCATGTTACATCAGTAATATATCATACATATGTGAGGGTTACCATTTATGGCCAAACTATACACCAAAGGGGCATTTTGGTCATTTCACATATGTTTTAAGGACCAAATTGTAAATCTGAGTTCAAGACTTATACTTACTATTAAGATATTAAAATTTATTTATGAAATCAGTAAGTATCATGTCTTAGGTGCTAAATATTGTTTTAAACCATACTATGCGCCTAATTTGCATAAAAGTCGGTATTTGACGATATTTAAGATGTTTATAAAATTATGAGATTTTTATCAGTCTTGAATGCTTAAAATATTCTATTTAATATACAACATCAGTAGGAAAAGGTTTGACATGTAAATGATGTGTAAAACTCATTTTATTAATGAAAAGGGCATTATCGTCAATTACCGAGTTCCTGCAAGACCTCTATGTTATGGTCAGTATAAAATTTGACAAAAATTTCCAAAATTCCGTAAAAATTATATCAAAATAGTAGGTAATGAGTTTGGTGCCAAAATTTGGGTTCAAATATGATTTATGCTAAAAATGCCATTTAATTAACAAAAAGTTTCATTTTACGCTATCTTGCATGACTTTAGTTTGAGACCAGAAACTGATGGGTATTTTACCCCCAGTTGGCCAGCCCCACCCACCCTCTCCCTAGAGGTCCCGTGTTCGAATCTTGGTGTCCGCATCCCACAGCCAAGCTCTTCGCTCTCGGTTGGGTATTCACCCCCAGGCAGCTATGGGGCTAAGCTAGCTTGTGGAGTGTGATCACTCCAGCGGTTGGGAGGACCGTGGAATATCCCCCCCCCTCCCCAGTAATAAAGCATTTTGTCCTCTCACATTTTCAAAAATCTCGTTTTTATAACATAATGGCATATTGGTCAACTTTTAAGCATTTAACGGAAACATGTAAATGATCTCTGATTTCTAAGGGACCATGAAGTATAACCTCAGAGGGTTATTCTAACATATAACATGGTCACAAAGGAACCCTAAGGCATAACTAAACTAAGCTAATTCGGGTAAGAACTGAAAGTCAAAGCAAAAGTCTACTTTTGCGACTTTCGGTTGCGAACCGAGCCTAATACTTAGAATTGTCGGGTAAACATGTTCTTATATTATTTACCAAGTTATTTAAGTGATAAAACGTACATTATAGCTTATACATTATCAGTTATGAATTATTTTATAAAAATTGACTCGTTTGACATTTTTGTTTATTACTTTGACCCGGCAATTGACTAAGTAAACGTGATAATTAGGAGGTGCCCTTTTTAGGGATTAATACCTACTTAATTACCAACACATAGCCACTTTCGAATCGAATAATGGCTGGACCGTTAGTGATTAATCACAAAGTCAAAGTATCATTACGATAACTTTGACTTTCGGTCATTAAGCTAATAAAAACTTAACTACAGGAGCTAAGAACGCTTACAAGGGTCCTTAGCAGGAATATTGAACTTGAGAAAGCTTCCTAGATGACCAGGATGCTCCAGAGAAGTGTTTGAGAGTGAAAATTGAAGTGTGCAAGAACAATGTGCAAAACTTGGTCATATTTATAGGAATTTGAAGATCCCCAAGATCAATCCAGTTATAATTATGAGTAACCAGATGATACCAAGTGTCTCCATGGCAGTAAAAACCATTTGCACAGTCCCTAGAATCAAAAACCAGCATGCAATGGTGAAGAAAATTGCAGAACCTGCACCTGTGCATGTTGCTGTGAAAATCAGGCCGTCGCGTAGCGCGACGGCACACCTGTTATGGGGTCGCGTAGCGCGAGCCCTATGGGGGACCAGTTTTTGAGTTTCAATCTTGGCAGAATCAACCCCTGGACCTTTTAAAACGAAATAACTTCTATTTTAAGCATTTTTAACCCATGAAGTTTATATTTGGATGATCCTTGGGATATAACCAAACATCGTTAGGTCCGGTTTCGTTAAACGATAACCGAAAACACAAGTTTGTCTCGTTGATGCTTTTAACCCTTTATTTACGAAAACTAAAGCATTTAATATCAAACGATATCGAAACCTCATGAATTTTTCGTCACTCATTCTTGAGAGTATAATCCATCGTTACGAAGTCCCGGGTTCGTTAAAAGGTTACTCAGAGGTAGTAAATTAACATGTTGACACGTTTAACCCCCGAGCCTTGTAAACTTTCATTTTCTTTCACAAACGCCTTCATACGTTTCATAATTTATTCTTTTAAGAGTATAAACCTCGTGTATTGAAAGGTATAGTTTTCAAATATTGACACTTTGATTCCTTTCATATATATATATCTTTTCCTTGTTTGTCAACTTTAGTCCCTCAAAATCAATTCGTTACACGTTTAAAGTTTATGACACGTGTCATTACTACATTGGCCATGATTTTGCGAGGTGTTACATCCTCACCCCCTTAAAAGAAATCTCGACCTCGAGATTTACTGGAATAGATGAGGGTATTTCTGTTTCATCGTGGATTCAACTTCCCACGTGTATTCTGGGCCTCTACGGGCATCCCATTTTACCTTCACAATTGGCACATTCTTTCTTCGAAGCTTCTTAACCTGTCGATCCTCTATCGACAAAGGTTTTTCAACAAACTTCAAGCTCTCGTCAATCTGCACGTCCTTATGCGACATTGCTAGCGATTCATCGGCTAGACATTTCTTGAAATTGCAGATGTGGAATACATTATGTATCCCATTGAGCTCATCAGGTAGATTCAGTTTGTAAGCTACAGTTCTGATGCATTCGATGATCTCGAATGGTCCTATGTACCTTGGGCTCAGCTTGCCCTTTTTGCCAAAGCGCATCACCCCTTTCCAGGGTGACACCTTGAGTAGCACTTTATCACCAACTTCGAATTTTAGAGGTTTGCACCTCATATCTGCATAGCTTTTCTGCCTATCCCTGGCAGCTTTCAGACGATCACGGATCTGAATAATCTTTTCCGTCGTCTCCAGGACTATATCAGGTCCTAATAGTTGGGTTTCTCCAACTTCCGCCCAACAAACTGGCGTTCTGCACTTCCTTCCATATAAGGCCTCGAAAGGCGCGGCTTGGATGCTCGAATGATAACTATTGTTGTACAAAATTCAATCAAAGGAAGATGGTCATCCCAACTTCCACCCAAATCAATAACACAAGCCCGGAGCATGTTCTCAAGCGTTTGAATCGTACGCTCGCTTTGCCCATCCGTCTGAGGATGATAAGCAGTACTAAAATTTAAACGAGTGCCTAGAGATTGCTGAAAGCTTTTCCAAAAATGAGATGTGTATCTAGTATCACTATCAGAGATAATGGATACTGGCACTCCATGGAGAGATACAATCTCATCCACATACAGTTGGGCTAATTTTTCGGAGCTATGCGTTTCTTTAATGGGCAAGAAGTGAGCTGACTTGGTCAGCCTGTCTATTATAATCCATATTGTATCATTCCCTTGCTTCGTCCTTGGTAACTTAATGATAAAATCCATAGTTACCATTTCCCATTTCCAGGTGGGAAGTTCAGGCTGTTGCAGCAAACCTGACGACTTTTGATGCTCGGCTTTAAATTGTGCGCACGTCAGACACTTTGCTACATAAGTGGCTATAGATTTCTTCAAACCTATCCAGTAATAATTTGCCTTTAAATCCTGGTACATCTTATCACAGCCTGGATGGACTGAATATTTTGAACTATGAGCTTCTTGGAAGATCACATCTCTAAGCCCTCCATGGATTGGAACCCATATTCGACCATTTAATCTAAGGATTCCATCCTTGCCATAAGACAATTGATCAGCAGTTACGCCTAACTTCTCGTTCAGAAAGTTAGTTTCCAAAACAGCTTCCTTCTGTGCAGCTAACAGCCTTTCATTCAAGTTGTTCGTTAATTTGATGCTTTTGGCATTGATCCTGATAGGTTTAATCCTTTCCTTTCTGCTCAAGGCATCAGCAACAACATTTGCTTTGCCCGGATGATAGCGAATTTCGCAATCATAATCGTTAAATGTCTCCATCCAACGACGCTGCCTCATATTGAGATCTTTTTTATTAAACAGATGTTGAAGGATCTTGTGATCTAAGTAGATTACACACTTGGTTCCATATAAGTAATGCCTCCATAATTTTAGTGCAAATACAACGGCACCCAATTCCAAATCATGGGTGGTGCAGTTCTTTTCGTGCACCTTCAGTTGACGAGAAGTGTAGGCAATGACCTTGCCTCTTTGCATAAGCACACAACCCATACCGAGCCTAATACTTAGAATTGTCGGGTTGAACATATCTAAACATGTCCTTATATTATTTACCAAGTTATTTAAGTGATAAAACGTACTTTATAGCTTATACATTATCAGTTATGAATTATTTTATAAAAACTGACTCGTTTGACTTTTCTGTTTACTACTTTGACCCGACAATTGACTAAGTAAACGTGATAATTAGGAGATGCCTTTTTTTTATGGATTAATACCTACTTAATTACCAAAACATAGCCACTTTTAATTCGAATAATGGCTGGACCGTTAGTGATTAATCAGAAAGTCAAAGTATCATTACGATAACTTTGAGTTTCGGTCATTAAGCTAATAAAAAATTAACTACAGGAGCTAAGAACTCTTACAAGGGTCCTTAGCACGAAGATTAAACTTGAGAAAGCTTCCTAGATGACCAGGATGCTCCAGAGAAGTGTTTGAGAGTGAAAATTGAAGTGTGCAAGAACAATGTGCAAAACTTGGTCCTATTTATAGGAATTTGAAGGTCCCCAAGATCAATGCAGCTGTAATTATGAGTAACCAGATGATACCAAGTGTCTCCATGGCAGTAAAAAAACCATTTGCAAAGTCCCTAGAATAAAAAACCAGCATGCAATAGTGAAGAAAATCGCAGAACCTGCACCTGTGCATGTTGCTGTGAAAATCAGGTCGTCGCGTAGCGCGACGGCACACCTGTTATGGGGTCGTGTAGCGCGAGCCCTATGGGGGACCAGTTTTTGAGTTTCAATCTTGGCAGAATCAACCCCTGGACCTTTTAAAACGAAATAACTTCTATTTTAATCATTTTTAACCCATGAAGTTTATATTTGGATGATCCTTAGGATATAACCAAACATCGTTAGGTCCAGTTTCGTTAAACGATAACCGAAAACACTAGTTTTGCCTCGTTGATGCTTTTAACCCTTTATTTACGAAAACTAACGCATTTAATATCAAACGATATCGAAACCTTGTGAATTTTTCGTCACTCATTCTTGAGAGTATAATCAATCGTTACGAAGTCCCGGGTTCGTTAAAAGGTCACTCAGAGGTAGTAAATTAACATGTTGACACGTTTAACCCCCAATCCTTGTAAACTTTCATTTTCTTTCACAAACGGCTTCATACGTTTCATAATTTATTCGTTTAAGAGTATAAACCTCGTGTTGGGTTGTTGAAAGGCATAGTTTTCAAATATTGACACTTTGGTTCCTTTCACGTATATCTTTTCCTTGTTTGTCAACTTTAGTCCCTCAAAATCAATTCGTTACACGTTTAAAGTTTATGACACGTGTCATTACTACATTGGCCATGATTTTGCGAGGTGTCACAGTTCGTAGCTCAAAGTAGTAAAGTGTAGAACTCAAATGTGTCTATCACATACTATGTTTTTCTCTAAAAGAACAAAAAGAAAATGTCACAAAATGATCCCCATAACACCGTCTTCATTAATAGACCCCCTATACCAATCAGATCGAAATTCAACATCTGGCAACGTAAGATTGGTCATATACTTGCTCAACAAAACACAGGATGTTGGAAGTCCATTGTATTCGGACCTCGCATTCCAATGGTACCTAGTGCCGAAAACCCAAGTGTACATGAGTCAAAGAAGCCTGAGAATTACTCAAAGCAGGATTATCAAAATTCGAAATGGATGCCAAAGCCTTGAGCATTGTGGCTATGGCTCGGTCGAATGATATCTATACTGGCATGTTACACTGTAACAGTGCCAAAGAATTATGGGATGTACAGAAAGGGTAGTTTGGTGGGACGGAGGACGTTATCAAGAACACTCGAGAAATCCTTAACCAACAATATGAAACTTTCACTCATGTCAAGGGAGAAATGTTGACACAACAGTTTGAATGTTTTTCATGGTCTAATCAATGAATTAAAGTTGGTTAACAAAGAATTTTCTAAGTCAACTTTAAGTAAACGATTTCTAAGATCTCTCCCTGAGAAGTGGGACACTATTGCTATAGTGATGAGAACATCCCCAGACTTCAAGGATATGACCCTAATGGAAAGCTCCTAACATTTGAACATGAGCTTATCTAGAAAAAGAAGCTCCAAGAAATAGGAAAAGTGTCTGACGGTTATGTTTTGGAAACATGACACTTCTGAGTCAGGAAGGATCATCTTCTAGAATGACAAATGATCAGAGTTTTGATCATTTTATTGACATATCAACTGGAATCAACTCTGATCAACATTCTGCAAATTATGCATTTGCAGCAAATGATGATGGTCGTGGTCCTGATAGTTTGTCGTTTGTCCTTAATGATCTTAAGCACATAGACCCAACTAACCTAGAGGAAATGGATATATTGCATCAAGTGGCACTACTTAGTCTAAGAGCAAATAACTTTTACAAAAGGACTGGTAGCACATATCCAGGATTAAGTGGGAGGTCAAAAGTGAGGTTGGATAAATCTAAAATCAAATGTTTCAAGTGTAATAGATTAGGCCACTTTGCAATAGAGTGCAAGAGTCAATTACACAACTCTGCACCATTGATCACATATCCTAATCAAAGACCTCTATCTAATACACAACAACAGTTTTATTACAATACCCAAAATACCCCTGGACTAAGTGTACAAAACACAACCCATTTTGCACAAAGCATGAATCCTACGGCAGTGCATTATGTTTAAGCAACTCTAGTTCCTCAGGTTCAGTATGTTCAGATGCCTGTTGCACAAGTTCAAGCACAACAAGTTGCTCCTGCAGAGCCTAATCAACAATGCTTTTTCACTCAAGGCTATGTTGATTGGAATAGCCTACCAGAAAACCTAACTGTTGAACACTTTGCTTTAATGGTAAATGATTGTGATGAACATACAATTTTTTTATTCATGGTACTTGAACATATATCAGGTGAAGAAGATCAAGTTCAAACAACCATTAGTGTAAGTATTGTTGTGGAAACTGTTGATAGCCCAGGTCAAACATTTGTTTGTGACTCGGAGAATGCAGAAAGGATTGAAGAAGACAATCCCAAAAGTTACACTAAATGCATCAGTGTGGATCAAGTTCAAATGGCTGTCTCAAATGTATCACCTCAAACTCTCAAAGAGTTGTGTTTTGACAAATGTATCATAGCATTTGCTAATATTAAAGAGGTAAATAAAAACGTAAGATAAAAGGTTCTGATCAGTGAAATAATTCTTGAAAAATTAAAAACAGATTTCAAAACAAGAATTGCTAAGAAAGACCTTGAAATAATCATTCTCAAGCATGAAGCAACCATAACCAAGGACCAACTCCAAACAATGATAGAAAAATATCAAAGTTTCAAAAAGGAGTTGGAATCCACACAGATCACATGTGAAAGATGTGTTGAATCATGTGATGGGCTTTTGGAAAAAAAAAAACAAAGAAACAGCAATGTGAATTTGGTTTTGGATTCAGAAAATATGATCAAGAATAACTTACTAACACTTTCATTGACTCAGAAATGGTTGAATTCATACCAACCACCTCAAATGGTGAAGAGATCATGATCACTGAACCTAGTGGCAAGAAGATCATTCTTGAAAAGCCACGAGGTTCCATTTAGACTGAAAAACAAAAATATGAATTTAAACCTACTTGGTTAGATAAATGTGATGTTCATGAAAACATCAAGCCAGTTATTTCACCAACCACCCAAGATAAAAATCATTCTTGTTACCAACTCTCAAACAGATGTTAAAACATCTTGTGCTGCAAAGAGAGATAAGGGTAATAGGAAAGGTAAGACCACAGAACTGTTGTGTGAGTTTCATTGTTCAAACTGCATATTGTATGCAGATCCATAAAACATCACAAACAGGTTCTTTTACCAATAAACACAAACATAGCCAGTTTGACTTTCATTGATCAAACTGCATATTGTATGCAGTACCATAAAACATCACAAATAGGTTCTTTTACCAATAAACACAAACACAGTCAATAGAACAGTCAACCCAAACTCAGTCATACATTGTCCACTACCATACAATTGAAACACAACAACCTAATATTGTCTTAACATGACCACATAACACTTACTTAGTCTTAACATGAAACGTGAAAACATCATAAACATGGAAACATCATGGACACATCAGAAATCATTTTGACTTGGGTCAACTGTCACATTCTGAGACTATTGTGTTGCAGCAACACTTGACCCCCCACCTTGTCCTTTGCAGCTCCTCTTATTGTGACCCTTATTCCACGCTTACCACATGTAGTTGTGTTACCTTTTCTTATCATTTTTCATCCTTTATAAAATACCTTCTCCACATCATCCTCACCAAATGCCTTTCTTTTTTTTCTTTTTTAGCCTTCCAACCTACAAACACAGTGGACTTTCGTAAGTCAACCACATAGAATTAACACCAATGACCTTTATAAGTCAAGCATATATGTAAATCTCACTTGTTTATGATGTTTAGGTAGGGTAAGTGATGTAGGACACTAGGAAGGTCTTCACATGCATGGCTCTATAATTGGTTCAATTATATTCATGTATCATTTTTTCCAAGTATCTAACTAGTGCACCTCAAAGACCCATTCCTCTGGTCAGTGGCAGATCCAAAATATTTTTTTACGGGTTCACTTTTTTCAGTAGTCAAAACTTTCATAACCAATCGTTAAAAATTTTTGGGTTGGGCCGGGTCAAATTTCTCACAATCAAATGTTCACATATATTAAGTTTATCTCAAATCTGAGTGACGTCAGATACTCCGGTCTAATTCACGAATGGGGATGCCGTAGGGGGGAGTGTTGGAGCTTAAAAAATCATTATAACCTATTAATGAAGGGATTGAACTAAACAAAGAGGAACTCAACCAATTAGAGATGAATTTTACAAAAAAAAAAAAAACAACCAAACATAATAGAGATCGAAGGGATTAAACTTGAACAAAGAGACACTCAACCTTTGGTCATTAGAGGTGAATTAATTTCTACAACTGTTTTCAATTATTACCTACCAGAAAAAATGGAGCTTATTAGCTTAAAAATTAATAAGTCATTGCCGGAATATGGGTTCGGAAGGATGTTCAAACGGTAAATTTAATGAGGAGTGTGTGAGATTAATTGTAACACCCCAAAAATAGAGATATCATATTTTAAACTAAATATCAGTAATAGTCAAGATAAAATGACTAGGAATGAATAACCTAGCTAGTTAGTGTCTTGACATAATAGAACAAATATGGTTAAATGCCCTTTTAAAAAACTTGTGTATAGTAGAGGGACCAAACTTGTCAAACTTGAAACTTGAATGTTTAATAACAAAATAACACACTAAACACACACCTGAGTGTGTGTCTGGTTCGATCAGAGCAAGGGGCGACCAGGGAGTTCCCCTTCAAACCCTAACTCTTACAAAACTCACAAATTGAAGGCTCAAATCAAGTCCAAATCTGAATATAGATTAGTGATCACCTCGGCGAAGATATCATAAGGTATGTGAAATTTCATTATTTGGTTCCATCTTAAATTTTAGATGAACTCATGAAATTCGAATTTGAGCTTGCATGATCATTGTTTGGATGAAATTGAGAATGAAATTATGTCTAGGACTAAACCCTAGCCATTTACTTGTTGAATTGATGCTAATAATTGTGAATTCATGATCCTACACTCATGTGTCAAGTGGGTTTTGTAGAATTATGTAAAACACTAGGATTATTATTGTTAACTTGGTGTATTCGAGCTCTATGGAGTGAATTTTGACTTGTTGATATGAAAAATTTACATAAACTTGTGAAAGGATGCTTAAATCTTGGCTAAATAGTTAGTTAAGAACTTGATTTTTAATTCTATGAAATCATGCACATTAGGTGTTTGATGTAATGCCTAAGAGAAGATAAATGTTAAAAACCCAACTAAAAATGCATATATGACTAGTGTGGAAAATTATGCGTTATACGCTATAAGAGAGTTCTAAACAACTATGGTTAAACTCTATAGGAAAAGAAACTGGGACGGCAAGCGGACAAGCTAGTGGCGATACGCGTTTGAAAGGATTTCTATAAAGGTACGTGACTTTGGTCCAGTCACATTACGAATAAACGTTTATTTTTAGCTTGATAATGGTGTCGTCATGTAGAATATGCGTTTGACGTGTCATTGAAGTGGCGTAGTTCACTCGACACTCAAACGGGTCAAAATATTAGTTAAAAACAGATTGGTTTGACATTAAGGTGAGGATTTTCACTTGTCAACCAAACGGGTCAAAACTATGTTCATAAAACGATCTTGTGCATAGAAAATTGAAAGTCTCATATTGCGCTAATGCTAGGTAGAAATTTAGGAATGAATGGTTACATTAAGCCAAGTTATGAATCCGTGTTATCGGGTCGAATGGTAGAAGTTAAATGTAATAATTGCATAAAGTGGCATGCTTGTATTTTTAGAAAACAAGCATGAAATTCGAATGTGAGCGTAAAGCCGTGTAATGGTTCGGATATGTCAAGAATAGCAAGCCCGGGAAATGGGTGAATGAGTCTAGGATGCCCAAGAAGTGTACATTGAACAATGTGAACACTAGTTAATGGGTCGAATAATTGAATCAAGGAATTTGTGAACCACTTGTTCGTAAAGTGTTTTTCATTAAGTAAACTTTACATGGTTAGATCCGAAATTTTAATACGGACATATAGGAAAAAGAATCGGCTAAAACGGACATATGGAACGAAAGTTATGTTAGTTTAAAGTTTTACAATGGAAATAAAAGTGTTGGGCAAACATACAACATCAAACAAGATAGCTTCTGCCGAATTGAAGCCGTCGCGCTACGCAATGCCAAAACACGATCATCGCCACGTCACGCGACGGATGTCGCGGGCCGTGAAGGCTTGGCCCTAATCTGTCGCGGGGCGCAACAGCCCCCAATTGCAGAATTTTGTTTGTTTTTCATTGTTTAAGCAATGGAACCTGTTTTTACTTGATATTAAGATGTCAAAACTAACAATTGATGTGGTTTTGACCATAGGTGATGCTCGTTTTGTGGATGTCGATCAAGCAAGGGAATCAAGATCTGAACACAAGTTTTGAAAGCTTCCGCGCTAATCTAATCTAGTTTAAACCATGTTGTTTTGTAAACTATATTGAATGTTGAATACTTTAATCTAGTTAGTCGACTATGTTTAATCACTATGATGAAGTACATCTTAATTTATTCACTAAGTTTTTGTTAATTATGTATTTCGTTTTTAAGAAGTCTGTAATTAATGATTAAACAATGGAATTATAAGACGAGTGTTACAAGTTGGTAATCAGAGCTCAAGGTTGTTAACAAAATGTGTTCGGTTCAAGCTTGATCAACATCCGGTAAGAGTTAATCATGTTAGTAGGTTTATTAATGTAAAAGGAAAATATGAAGTGACGTGCACGGGAAGAGCGTGTTAACACACTCAAACCCGGAAAGTGCACTAAACGAGAACGGTTAAAGCAAGGCACAAACTTGGCTAAATCGAAGCAAATAAAGCATATGTTATAGATGAAATGTTTAATGATTGGTGTAAACATTTCAGTTTCAAAGATGACGGATAAAGGTAATGATGATGCGGTGCCGATAGTCACCGAGCAAATGAAAGAAGTGATTGCCGAGGAAGTAGGAAAGGCAATTGAAAATAGCCTATCCGGTTTCATAGATAAGATTCAAAACTCGGTGCTTTCGTTAGTCGAAGAAAGAATCAAGAAGTTGGAAGATAGTACCAACACAACAAAGGAAAAATTGCGAGAGCGCAAGGGCTGCTCATACAAGGAATTTATGGCATGTAAACCGCCACTTTACAACGGAGAGGTGGATCCGATAATATGCCAACGATGGTTAAGTGATATTGAAGGGGTGTTTGAGAGAACCCACTGTGACATAAGTGACTTCGTAGCTTATGGCACGGGTCAGCTGAGAGGTCAAGCAAAAGACTGGTGGGATAATAAGAAAAAGGAGATTGGAAGCGAAGCGACAAGAGCGATGACATGGGACGAGTTTAAGGTGCCATTCCTTAAACACCACAGCCCCAAAGCAGTTATCAATCGAATCAAGGAAGAATTTATTCAGCTTAGACAGAAAGGTGAATCTATCGATAAGATCACGGGGATCTTTCTCGACAAACTGAGATTTTGTGATGAGTTGGTAACGTCCGAAGAACAGAAAGTGTATTATTACTATAATATGCTAAGTGCAGAGTATCGGGAGTTTATGACTCCCTCGAAATAGGAGACTCTCACTAAAATCATTAATACTGCTCGAGAAAGGGAGATAGAGCTGAAGAAGCAAATAGAGAGAGGTGAAAGAAGGGCACAAGTTGTTAATCCAATGCCTACGAAAAAGGTGCGTATAACTGAATAATCTAAGAAACATGATGGGAAAGGCGGGTCGCCGAGTTGTAAGGTTTGCGGGAAAGGGCACAAGGGCGAGTGCCGGTTTAAAGATAAGTCGTGTCCTATATGTGGGAAGACAGGGCACACGACTGCATTATGCCCGGGGAAAGTGTCGGTGTGTTATAAATGCTACCAGTCGGGTCACAAGAAATCTGAATGCCCGGAGCTAGTCGGGAAGAAGGATGGCAAGGATTCACATACAGAGACTCCAAAAGCAAAAGCCAGATCCTTCCAGTTAATCGCAGCTGAGGCGAAGGTGGAACCCGATGTGGTCTCAGGTATATTCGTCATAAATTCAATTCCAGCACATGTATTATTTGATACGGGTGCGAATAAATCCTTTATTGCACATGGATTTATTCGACATCCTTCCTTTATACTAAAAAATTACCTATGCCATTAGAAGTAGAAATAGGTGATAACAAAAGTTTTATCATGTGTGACGTGTGTCAAAATTGTAAGATGAGTATCGATGGTGAAGAATACTCAATAGACTTGATCCCGATGTCAATGGGAGAATTCCAAGTAGTGGTCGGGATGGACTGGTTATCCCGACATCACGCAAAGGTCGTATGTTTCCGCAAGGAAATAAAATTAACATCTCCAAGTGGAAAACACGTTACCATTTATGGCGAAAAAGGGGGTAATCCCGTTATATGCTCAATGTTAAAGGCCAATAAACTTATGATGCGCGGATGTAGAGCGTTCATGATTTACACAAATGAACCTGAGGAGGGATTGCCGAAGATTGAAGACGTACCGGTGGTACGAGAGTAAACAGATGTGTTTCTGGAAGACTTGCTGGGAGTATCGCCTGAACGAGAGGTAGAATTCAGAATCAAATTGATTCCGGGTGCGAAACCCGTAGCCAAAGCACCGTATAGGCTCGCGCCATCAGAGCTACAAGAATTAATGTCTCATATTCAAGATCTGCTCGACAAGGGGTTTATTAGACCGAGTGTGTCTCCGTGGGGTGCACCGGTGCTATTTGTGAAAAAGAAAGACGGAAGTATGCGCATGTGTATCGACTACCGGGAGTTAAACAAACTCACGGTGAAAAATCGATACCCACTCCCAAGAATTGATGACTTATATGACCAGTTACAAGGAGCGAGTTGGTTCTCAAAGATTGACCTTAGGTCAGGTTATCACCAGTTGAAGGTCAAAGAGGAGGATGTACCGAATACGGCCTTTCGTACACGGTACGGACATTACGAGTTCCTCGTGATGTCCTTCAGGTTAACCAATGCACCCGCAGCTTTCATGGACCTCACGAACCGGGTTTGCAAACCGTTGTTGGATAAATCGGTGATAGTATTCATCGATGACATCTTAGTGTACTCAAATAATGAAGCAGAACATGCAAGTAATTTACGTGAAGTGCTGGAGACACTCAGGAGAGAGAAATTATATGCAAAATTCTCGAAATGTGCTTTCTGGTTACGAGAAGTGCAATTTCTCGGGCACATTATTAGTGCGAACGGGGTGTTGGTAGACCCGTCAAAAATTGAAGCTGTGGCTAGATGGAATCCACCGAAGTATCCTTCGGAAATCAGAAGCTTCTTGGGGATTGCGGGATATTATAGGAGATTCATACAAGATTTCTCCAAGATTGCTACGCCGTTGACCAAACTAACTCGTAAAGACGAAAAGTTTATTTGGGGCGAAGATCAAGAGAAAGCGTTCCAAACGCTTAAAGAAAAATTGACCCACGCTCCGGTATTGACATTGCCGGATGGGGTTGACGACATGGTAGTTTACTCGGATACGTCACATTCGGGTCTTGGGTGCGTTCTAATGCAACGGGGCAAGGTTATAGCCTATGCCTCGAGACAACAATAGACTCATGAAAAGAATTATCCTACACAAGATCTCGAGTTGGCGGCGGTAGTGTTTGCCTTAAATATATAGAGGTGATGTGTGTAAAATGCTACATATAAATTACATCAAATGAGGCATAAAACTAACCCTTTTTAAGTACAAATGTTGGAAAAAGAGTGTTTTTGTCTTCCTTTTGTATTTTCAGGATTAAATGAGCTCAAATTCACAAAAGAAGCAAAAAGACAGCTAAATCTAACATAAATACAAGGAAAGGAACATAAGTGGACTGCCCGACCCCTCAACGGCATCTTCCCAAGCAAAATAGAGAAGGCAGAAGACTGAACACGCCCCGTGCTCAGCCAGCACGGGGCCGTGCCCAAGAAGCAGCAGAAAAGACAAACCTATAGAAGCTTCTATTGCCCACCACGGGCCGTGTCCAGCGAACACGGGGGCGTGTCGAAAGTACAGCAGGCGCATTAATTGTAATTGCGAATTACAATTAATGAAGAGAGAGATTGTCAGACAGGCACGGGGCCGTGCCCAGCGGACACGGGGCCGTGCCCAGCCTTATGTTCAGCCTATAAATAGGAGTGCTTGGTTTCATTTCAACTCATCCCTTGGCACACCACCTCTCTCACACTTCATCCACCACACACCACCACCATAACACCATCATCCACCACCATCATCCATTGTCCATCGTAGAGTGTGTGAGTCGTCTCGGGATCCAAGATTGATCGTAAGAGTTCTTGACAATCAAGGCCATGTTTGCCTAAGTCTCTTACATCACTTGGTGAAGACAAAGTGTCTAGTATAATACTTTTTATTTCTAATCTTTTGCACTTTTTATTTGGTTTTGTATTAATGACTTTAATAACTAGTTACTTATGTTGAAGGTGATCTTTCCTTATCGTTTGTCCGTGGTGTCTTGGCATTATTTTACTGTCTATATAAAATAAAGGATTTTCACCATTCATATCTCCACGGTCTATATGGAGGTATGTTGGCTACCTGGTCGGGGGTTAAGGGAACGGTTTGGTAAAGGTCTTGCCATTGTTCAGCGTTTAGAGGTCCTGCAATGGACCTGGGTCAAATTTAGTAGGACCTCCTTCAATACTTCACGGTATTGGATGGCGGGGGTCCAAACTCTTTGATCCCCTCATAAGTTAACTACTATTAATACTATAACCCAGCTATTTAGGACTGTATCCCTGCTGACTCAGACTACTTAGTCGAGGGTAACGTCACCGCCAAAAGCGGGGCCTACCACAATATTGCATTAATAACTTAATTCATTATCTTCCAATAATCCACCCTTTTAGGATTGTATCCTTGCTGACTCAAACTACTGGGGTGAGGGTAACGTCACCTTCAAAAGAGGGGCTTACTACAATAACTAAGATAATCTCTTAATTATGTGCAAAAGTGCGGAAATAATCAAAGGTTATACTAGATACGAGTCGGAACCAAGTGATTCATATTGTCTATCTGTTTTTCTTTTATTTTTATTTTTTAGCATTTTAGTTAGTTTTTACTTTTCTTAGTTTAAAAACATTTTTCTAAACTTTTTATTTTGATTAGACGTTGAGGATAAACCGGTACTAAAAGCTCTTGTGTCCTTGGACGACCTCGGTATCTTGCCAACACTATACTACGCTCACGATGGGTGCACTTGCCCATATGTGTGTTTAGTGTTAGTAAAATATCGTGTTTTATAAATTTAAAACTTGGCTAAAATAAGTGTTAAAGGGGCTTAAAATATACACCTAATATATATAACACTTTCACGCACATCAGGAGGCATTGTTTGTATGGGGTAAAATGCACTATCTTTACCAACCATAAAAGCTTGAAATATTTCTTCGATCAGAAGGAATTAAACATGAGACAGAGGCGGTGGTTAGAAACTGTCAAAGATTTCGATTGTGATATACATTACCACCCGAGGAAAGCTAATGTGGTGGTGGATGCGTTGAGCCGAAAGGTAGATTATACGCCCATTCGAGTGCGATCAATGCAACTAATTGTAACATCGGGTTTACTTGAACAAATCCGGAAATCTCAAGTTGAAGCAATGAAGGAAGAAAATGTGAAGAAGGAAAGAATAGTTGGCCAATTGAAAGAATTGGCAGATGGTAACCAAGGGTTAAAGAATCGTTTTGGGAGAATATGGGTTCCAAATTCGTGCGGAGCCAAGGCGCTCCTACTTGACAAAGCCCATAAATCCCGTTATTCTGTCCATCCAGGAGCAACCAAGATGTATAATGATTTGAAGCAAAACTATTGGTGGCCCAGAATGAAAAGATATGTTGTGAAGTATGTGGAGAGATGTCTGACCTGTTTACAAGTCAAAGCAGAACACCAAAAGCCTTACGGTAAGCTACAACCGTTGGACATCCCTGTTTGGAAACGGGAGCAAATTACAATGGATTTGTTGACCAAACTGCCCAAAACCAACCGCGGATACTGTTGGACCGTGTCGTGACCCTAAACGATCAGTCAAGGTAGTTCATCTTCATGTGTAAAGGCGGAATCAATGCACGCAAAGTAACAACAGCTTTTCCTTTCAATTTCTTCTCTTTATTAGCTTTCTAGAATGATTTTGACAGAGTTTTGTTACCAAGCTAATGACCTGATTTCGCTCCAATGGTTACCATGAATGAACACATGAAGGGTATTTATACTAAGGCTGATTTCGCTTCAATGGCATGACCATATGAGCGAAATCACATGAATCTGATTTCGCTTATATGGCATGTACATTGAAGCGAAATCACCATGTGTCCCTTAAAGCGAAATCACCTATAAACATGTACATTAAAGCGAAATTAACAATAAAAACCCTAATCTTGACTTTCTTGATTTAAGACTTGATGAAGATGCAGTCAACAGACATTCTTGTGCATCAACAGACTCCCCCTTGGATGTTGACGTAATCTTCAGCTCCTGAGTCTTCAGTCTTAGTCTTTTCTCTAACTCTCTGTCTTATCATCATAAGCACTCTATCTTCACAAGCTTCAGAATTACAACCTGACTATAACTTCCATCTTCCCTTTGACTGTTGATCCAGACTCCCCCTTCCACAGACTCCCCCTCTCAATATGCTAGAATTTGAGAAATCTGGTTCAAGCTTTAACAATTAGCTTCCATTTGGGAATAATGAAGTTTACAACCTGTTATCCTGCACATCCTCTACCTCAACATAAGTTTCACAAATTTATAACAATTGAATTTAGTAAACTTACTGATAAACATCACTAACACAATCAATCATACTAGTTACATCAAGTTCAAATGAATGACCTTGATTAACTAAGCACTCAATCTTTCAAAACATTTGTATATGACATTCAAAGTTTTCAACATATTCTCCCAACCCAATTCATCATGTTTAGCACTTGGAATTTTGAATATCAGCTCTTCAACATCAGTTGTCGAAAATCTTTTTGAATTTTGATTTTAAAGAAATGCAGTAAACAAATATGTACAAACAATATTTTTGTGAGTTTGTGTAAGAGGATCATATCAGTTTATGAAACAAATCACTAGCACCGTTAAGCTTTAAACATGTTAAGTTTTAAACGATTCACTTAGATTGTCAGTATACTGATCCACTTAAATTTTCACACAAAGTTCAACTGCTTCGAGATACGAGTTTAATGTCTTAGATACTTAAACTTATTCGCGTATCCCACCTCAGAATATACTCCTGTATCCAGATCCCAATATTCAGTCTTACAGGCAATTATAACACAAATGATATCTGTAAGGGGTTAATAAATTATGAAGAATCATGAGAGCTCAGGTCAGAACTACCGTTCAGCAGAGAGATCATGACTCAACTTATGGGTGTGTCCCCTTTAGAGGATCTTTTTTACAACAGCATTGCTAAGCAATTTTATTGTCTTATCATTGATGCTGAGGGTGATGCTGTGTTTCAAGCATTTGCAGAAAGTATTATTCGAGGACTAGGTCAGAACCACCGTTCAGCAGAAGTCCCGGAATAATACCCCAGATATCACTGAGTATAAAAACCTAGTATATCAGAATATGAAACCTTTCAAACAAGATTTCGGGGGTTACCCATATATCCAAGTAGTGTTCCCCACAAATTCACAAGTTTGAATTTAGGTTTATATCCCGAATAAATCTACTAAATGTGTGAAAACCTATCGATACATCATCAGTGAGACCTTTTATCACTTTTGACATTTCATATCTTTAGCATGCTGTGATCGTCTACTGATGTACTATCATTTTCTCTTCTTTAACACAAAACTCATTTTTGCTTTTCAATGTTTTTGGCATTTTCAAATTTTCAAATTTTTTTAAAATTTTTCTCCCCCTAAAATCAAAATATGTTTCAATTTTGATTTTCTGGGAAAATTTGAAAACAAACTATACAAAAAACGTGACAAACTAATATCAAATCGCTTCAATTCGCCATTCACTTGGCATAAACAATCAGAACTCCCCCTGACAACAAACTATTTTCCCATTTAGATTTCAAAACACTTAAGTTTGTTTTAATAAAAATGGTTTTTCCGGAAAATTAGTTTTGTTTGTCTTTTCACAAACTTGGGGTTTCATCACCTTGTTCTTTTTCAACTATTTTAAAGAATTAACAATTAAGACCCTTGTCAACAACAAACACTAGTAGAAAATCAAGTACAACTTAATGTCCCTGATTTACCACTTGTAAATCGAAATATCACAGTTACCAACCTGTGAATTTCTTAAGAATGATGCCGATACCTGCTTCACACTTACCAACCTGGAAGCTCCGGCAAGTCAGGAATTCAACCAACAGATTTTGACACCCAAGCCTGACCAGCCTTAGGTGCATTTTGAGCTTTTCTCTTTTCTTCATAAAATTCTTTCACTCCTTTTTCCTTACCATCAACCATCTTACTAAAAATATGTTTAACATTGCTATTAAACATTTTTCCAGCATCAACACCTTTTGATTTTAGGTTTGCGGCTAGTAATGGTGGAAAGTTCTCATCATTCATTAACGGAACTGTCTCTTCCTTTTTTACCTCAACTTGTGGCTCATCTGATTTTGTGGAATCAGATTCATTGCCCGAACTTGGCTTGTCTGACTTGGATAAGCCAGATTCATCGCCAATGACATTCTTTTTCTTCTTGTTCTCTTTTGTCCTCAGATTTGCATCTGAAGAATTCAATTTACTTGGCTTTGCAGTCGAGTGAGTTGATTCATCAGAACTTTTATTCAATCTGTCCTTTGAACCCGAAGACAAAATTTTCTCGAGATACTCTCTCGCCTTCTTCCTTTTCTTTCGCAGTCTGTCTTTCTGCCCCTGTGAAAGTTTAACTTTCTTTTCTTGAATTGTCTGATCTTGAACTTTAGGTTTTAGAACCTTCTGTTCATGGGGCTTGACGTTGACTGGTTTCTTTGCCATTCTTTGAGATTCAACCCTCGATCTTTCCATCGATTTCCTTAGGCAATCTCTGGCAATATGTCCTCTGATTTGACAATTATAGCATCTTTTTGTCTCATAACTCCAATTCTGGCAGTTAACAGCAATGTGTCCTCTCACACCACAAGTGTAGCACACTATGTTATCGTACCATTCACCACTTTCACACCATATGCTTAGATCATAACATTGTCTGGCTTTGTGGTAATTATTACTCTTCTTGAAAACTGATTTTGGCTTTGAAGCACTGTGGTCAAACCTGCACCACTTATTACCAACATTTTGTGAGTTTTCAATTTTAAATTTTTGTGATTTTTGATAATGATTGGATGACTTATCTGATGAGCTTTTATTTTCATTTTTAGGATTTTTCAAATTTTTATCTTTTTGTTTCTGTTCTACACTCTTCTTAACAAGTTTTTGTTTAGAACATTCACCTGTTTCAGTAGATTGCAAAACAGTATTTTTAAATTTTTCTTGTAAATCTAAAAATATTTTTCTTTTCTTTTTCATCATCAGATATTTCATCACAATCTTCAATTTTGACTTTGTCAAAATTTGTGACATTGTCACTTATTGGAACAAAATTGATCGGTTTTGGACAAACATGTGAAGTAGAATTCACAAAACCTTTCAATTTATTCTCAAGCTCGTTGATTTTAATCCGAGCTTTTTCAGCTTCATTTTCAAGCCGAATGATTTTCTGAAGATGAGAGTTTATTTCAATCTGTTTTTCAAGATTATTTTTAAAAATAACAGATTTTTCATCTTTTAAAATCTTCATTTGACTTTGAAAATCTTTTTCAAAGTTTAATTTTTCATTTTCAAATTCTTTTTCTTTTTCTTTCAAAATCTTGTTATCCAATGTCAAACTGTCCATATCACTCAACAGTTTGATATTTTTAGACTTCAGTTTTTCACAATTCAAACGCAACTCCAAAATCTGTTCATCATCAGCTTTCTTCTCATCTTTCAACGCTTTGTTTTCCAATGTCAAATTCTTCATATCTTTCAAGAGATTGACATTTTCTGATTCGAATTTTTCACATTTTTCACATTTTCCATTCATCTCTCCATTATCAACTTCTTTCTTTGTTTCCATCTTGTATGTTCCTGCACAGAAAAATTTAACAAAATCAAGAGGATTCATATTTTCATCAATATAGCAACCCCTCTTAATATCGTATCTCATAACATTTTTTGCTGCAAGACACACAGTGATTCGTTTCTCATTTCAATGATCACATCCAAATCTATCTTTTCTGATTCTCCTTTTATTTCATCCAATAACTCCCTTTTTCTTGAATCTTTATGACTCCTATGATTTGTTATTGTATTTATGAAACTTCTTAAATCAAAGCGTGATAAACTAGAATCCCGTTTCAGTTCATTCACGAATTTATCCCATTCCAAAGGTAAAGCATTAACAAATCTTGAAATTTTTTCATCCTTTGAAAAATATATCCCATGTCTTTCTAACTTGTAAACTAACTCATCAAACCGTTTTACCAACTTCTCCACTGATTCATTCTTCATACACAACAAATTTTCGAATCTTTTAACATAAACATCCTTATCACCTAATCTCCCACACCAAGATTCACAAAGCCAATCATTTAAATTTTCAAGATTCATGTTTTCCTTTTCGTCAAACATTTTGAATTCTTGGTATTTGTGCCTTGTAAATCACCTCGAATCACCTGCAAACAAAAACAAACAAGCTATCAGTTCAAACAAACTGAATATGTAACAGTTGTGTTTGATGAAATCAATCTAAGACTCTTGTCAAAGATTCGCAGAATCGTTCCAATGTTTTTCGGATGAAATCACTATCTGAAAGAGCCTGATCAGATCTAAATGGATTCAGTTGGGCCTTTTATACTTGGGCCGTGATCTTTGGACAACTATTGGGTCGATGATGTTGACAACTAATTGATCTAACAAACAATATTTCTTAATGAATTTTAATTGGATCTCAATATTAATTGAACCTTGTGATTGGGTCGACAAGCAATAAATGTTGTTGATTAATGATTAGGCCGTGAACTTAACAATTGATTTCAATTAATTTGACTGATTGTTTCTCTCAATTCGATTTGATGCACAAATTTGATTTTAAAATGGGCTGACAACAATCAATAGACAACAATCAATAGACAAACAACTATGATTGGGCCAAACAATTCACTCACTTGATTGGACCTGAATTGGACCGAACATATTCATTGTGATATGTAGTGATTGGGCCTTTCAATATATTCTATTATCACTAAACTTCCATTTACACAAGCCGACACCTAGAATACTATTTAATTTCTGATTTGACCACAATTCCACTTGACCGTCAATGTCAGATACAATTCAATTTTATTCCAAAATCACTAAACCGACAACCCTTTTAATGTTCAGACACAATGATGACTGATCAATCGAAATCAAGCATCTTGATGACACAAAAGCGAAATCACCAGTATGACAAATAAGCGAACCTATCAGGTTCGAATAAGCGGAACCACTAAGACCGTATGAGCGAACCTAACTTTTGTCACAAGAGCGAAACTAGGACTGACACATGAGCGAAATCTCAAAGGTTCGTATGAGCGGAATCAGATAAGACCGAAAGAGCGAAATCACATGACAAATAAGCGAAATCTGATGTATGGGTGGTCCTATGAGCGAAATCACATGTTCGTAAAAGCGAAATCAGTTGATTAACTCTCGATGTTCATAAAAGCGAAATCACGTTTTAACTAGTTTTCACCATGTTTTAATCCGTATTTCAACCTGAAACTTTCTAGGGTTTGTTATTAGTTGGTTTTACACGTTATACTTGAATTTTAGACAATTTTAACCGTAGGAACTATCTCAAATCAAAAAAGTATCAAAGAAAGTGAGTAGAAATGAGAGAATTCGGTAGAATCAAGCTGTAGTAGTATGAACTCCTCGTCCTGAGCTCTGATACCACTTGTTGGACCGTGTCGTGACCCTAAACGATCAGTTAAGGTAGTTCATCTTCACGTGTAAAGGCGGAATCAATGCACGCAAAGTAACAACAGCTTTTCCTTTCAATTTCTTCTCTTTATTAGCTTTCTAGAATGATTTTGACAGAGTTTTGTTACCAAGCTAATGACCTGATTTCGCTCCAATGGTTACCATGAATGAACACATGAAGGGTATTTATACTAAGGCTGATTTCGCTTCAATGGCATGACCATATGAGCGAAATCACATGAATCTGATTTCGCTTATATGGCATGTACATTGAAGCGAAATCACCATGTGTCCCTTAAAGCGAAATCACCTATAAACATGTACATTAAAGCGAAATTAACAATAAAAACGCTAATCTTGACTTTCTTGATTTAAGACTTGATGAAGATGCAGTCAACAGACATTCTTGTGCATCAACAGATACGATGCTATGTGGGTAGTTGTGGATATATTGACAAAAAGTGCTCACTTTATTTCGATTCGTGAGACTTATACATCTAAAAAGATGTCAGAGGTGTATACCAATGAAATAGTGGCACGCCACGGAGTACCGATCTCCATAGTGTCCGACAGAGATACTCGGTTTACTTCAAACTTTTGGCGCGAATTCCAAGAGCGAATGGGAACTAAATTGTTCATTAGCATAGCATACCATCCACAAATGGATGGACAGAGTGAAAGAACAATACAGACGTTGGAGGATATGTTACGGGCATGTATTATTGACTTCGGGGGTAGTTGGGATGTCTATCCGTCGTTGGTTGAATTTTCATATAATAACAGTTACCACGCAAGCAACGGTCTGGCTCCGTACGAGATGCTTTATAGTAGAAAGTGCCGAACCACGGTATGTTGGGATGAGGTTGGTCCACGTGAGCTTGCACATAAGGATGTAGTCTAGATCACAAATGAGAAGATTGATTTGGTCCGAGCCCATTTAAAAGCGCCTCAGGACCGACAAAAATCGTATACAGACAAAAGAAGAAGACCAATTAAGTTTCAAGTCGGTGACAAAGTTATGTTAAAGGTATCTCCATGGAAGGGGATTAATCGGTTTAGAAAAAGGGGAAAGTTAAGCCCGAGGTTTATTGGGCCATTTAGAATCATCGAACGGGTTGGTAAGGTAGCATACCGTCTCGAACTGCCTGAGGAGTTGAGTGGGATACATAGCACGTTCCACGTATCACATCTCCAGAAATGTCTAGCCGACGAAACAACTTACATCCACTATGATGACATTGAAGTGGATAATAGTCTTAACTACGCGGTGAAGCCGATTGCGATTTTAGATTGTAAAGTGAAAAGCTTGAGGAACAAAGTGATTAATCAAGTAAAGGTCAAATGGGAATACAGAAAGGGTTCGGATACCACATGGGATTCCGAAGAGGAGATGCAACGACTCTACCCTATATTGTTTAGTACGTACTTTGGTTTCGGGGACGAAACCTTTTTAAGGGGGGTGGACTTGTAACACCCCGAAAATAGAGATATCATATTTTAAACTAAATATCAGTAATAGTCAAGATAAAATAACTAGGAATGAATAACCTAGTTAGTTAGTGTCTTGACATAATAGAACAAATATGGTTAAATACCCTTTTAAATAACTTGTGTATAGTAGAGGGACCAAACTTGTCAAACTTGAAACTTGAATGTTTAATAACAAAATAACACACCAAACACACACCTGAGTGTGTGTCTGGTTCGATCAGAGCAAAGGGCGACCAGGGAGTTCCCCTTCAAACCCTAACTCTTACAAAACTCACAAATTGAAGGCTCAAATCAAGTCCAAATCGAAATTTGAATATAGATTAGTGATTACCTCGGTGAAGGGATCATAAGGTATGTGAAATTTCACTATTTGGTTCCATCTTAAATTTTAGATGAACTCATGAAATTCGAATTTGAGCTTGCATGATCATTGTTTGGATGAAATTGAGAATGAAATTATGTCTAGGACTAAACCCTAGCCATTTACTTGTTGAATTGATGCTAATAATTGTGAATTCATGATCCTACACTCATGTGTCAAGTGGGTTTTGTAAAAATTATGTTAAACACTAGGAGTATCATTGTTAACTTAGTGTATTCGAGCTCTATGAAGTGAATTTTGACTTGTTGATATGAAAAAATTTACAAGAATTTGTGAAAGGATGCTTAAATATTGGCTAAATAGTTAGTTAAGAACTTGATTTTTAATTGTATGAAATCATGCTCATTAGGTGTTTGATTTAATTCCTATGCGTTATATGCTATAAGAGAGTTCTAAATAACTATGGTTGAACTCTATATGCACAGAAACCAGGACGTCTAGTGGACAAGCTAGTGGCAATACGCGTTTGAAAGGATTGCTCTAATGGTACGTGACTTTGGTCCCGTCACATTACGAATAAATGTTTATTTTTAGCTTGTTAATGGTTTTCGTAATGTAGAATATGCGTTTGACGTGTCATTGAAGTGGCGTAGTTCCCTCGACACTCAAACGGGTCATAATATTAGTTAAAAACATATTGGTTTGACATTAAGATGAGGATTTTCACTTGTCAACCAAACGGGTTAAAACTATGTTCATAAAACGATCTTGTGCATAGAAAATTGAAAGTCTCATATTGCGCTAATGCTAGGCAGCAATTTAGCAATGAATGGTTACATTAAGCCAAGTTAAGAATCCGTGTTATCGGGTCGAATGGTAGAAGTTAAATATAAGAGTTGCATAAAGTGGCATGCTTGTATTTTTAGAAAACAAGCATGAAACTCGAATGCAAGCGTAAAACCGTGTAATGGTTCGGATAGGTCAAGAATTGCAAGCCCGGGAAATGGGAGAATGAGTCTAGGATGCGCAAGAAGTGTATATTGAACAATGTGCACACTAGTTAATGGGTCGAATAATTGAATCAAGGAATTTGTGAACCACTTGTTCGTAAACTGTTTTTCATTAAGTAAAATTTAAATGGTTAGATCCGAAATTTTAATACGGACATATAGGAAAAAGAATCGGCTAAAACAGACATGTAGAACGAAAGTTATGTTAGTTTAAAGTTTTACAATGGAAATAAAAGTGCTGGGCAAACATACAACATCAAACAACAGAGCTTCTGCCAAATTGAAGCCTTCGCGTTGCGCGACGCCAAAACGCTATCATCGTCGCGTCACGCGACGGATGTCGAGGGCCGCGAAGGCTTGGCCCTGATCTGTCGTGGGACGCGACAGCCCCCAATTGCAGAATTTTGTTTGTTTTTCATTGTTTAAGCAATGGAACTTGTTTTTACTTGATATTAAGATCTCAAAACTAACAATTGATGTGGTTTTGACCATAGGTGATGCTCGTTTTGTGTGGATGTCGATCAAGCAAGGGAATCAAGATCCGAACACAAGTTTTGAATGCTTCCGCGCTAATCTAATCTAGTTTAAACCATGTTGTTTTGTAAACTATACTGAATGTTGAATACTTTAATCTAGTTAGTCGACTATGTTTAATCACTATGATGAAGTACATCTTAATTTATTAACTAAGTTTTTGTTAATTATGTATTTCGTTTTTAAGAAGTCCGTAATTTATGATTAAACAATGGAATTATAAGACGAGTGTTACATTAATATATCTAGTGGTGTGATGCTGGTAGGCGGGTTCTTTTGAGCTTTGACTAAGAAAACCTAAGGGCAATTTCGTAATTTAGGTTTAACATTAAATAAATGTTCCATAATAAAATGATATAGACAAGAATCGAAATCAAGACCTTACGTTTAGAAACAGTGCAAGAAACCAGTGAACTGCTTGAGGTTCTTTGTTATGGGTTCACTCAAATTTTTATTTATGGGTTCACTTTATATTTTATATATAGATTTTCTACTAATTATTCGAAACCGAATGGGTTCCTGGGAAACCATACTCTTCAATGTAAGTCCGCCCCTGCCTCTGGTAGGCCGGTTGTTACATCATTGTTGGCCATGTCCCATATGACAGCCACAACATGTTTACATGGCATGGCAATTAATTTCCACTTCCTACATGAACATGTTCTTTCCTTTATATTCACTACAGACATAGATCTTTCACTACTTACTTATACACATATAATCTAATTTAAGCATATTGTAGTCTCAACATATTACACCTTACCATTTAAAAAGGGAAGGTTTACCTCATACTTAGTAGCATCCACCATCAGAACATTCAATTGAGATGCCTGATCTTATATGTTATTGAACATCTCTGTAGCATGTGGTGTTAATGGACCAGTTGCCTTTGCTAGCTCATTCTTCTGAATAAACACTTGCCTTCTAACATCAACAACATACATTTTTTTCTCCTTCTCACTTTCTTTGCAACCCTTTCTAGAACTATGGACCGCTCATCATCATCAGTATCAAAGTTATCAAGATCAACATTCTTGTCATCCACTTCGTCATGGCATTGATCACTTAGTGAATCATGTTCCTCAATATCAACTTCAATAATAAACCTAAATTGCCTCTTATCTACTTCCAAATCCTCTACAATAATATCTTCATCTAGCATATAATCAGGATCACTATCTTCATCATTGTCGCTACTCTCACCACCATTGCTCCCTTCAGATGACGCACCATCACAATGGTCCTTACCATTTTAATTAGCATTAGCATTGACATTAAGACTTACTTTGAACTTAGAAATCTCAACATTTGATGCTTTTGAATCCAACAACACTCATGAGTTCCAATGTTCAACATATATTCCTATAAGCTTAACTACTTGTCGGACGTGATCAAACATAGGTTCAAAATCAATATCATTACCTAACGCTTTTAGACCCAAATCCAAAGACAACTAAGAACCCTATAAGGATAATAAAATACCATATCACATGGATATCCCAGTTGCTTAACCATTTCCTCCAATACATCAATACCAAAATCTTCTATGTCAACACTATCAATGAAGTGTGTTCTACCACCTACGTATGACCTACCGGGATATATAGAAAACTCACCTCCATGGAATATTTTAAGAAAGAAATTTTAGGAATTTAGCTAAGATGCATGAACAAACTGATCAAACTATTGAACTTGCGAAAAATCGAATGTGGGTCAAAGTATTATGAATCATCACGAACCCTCTGTCACACCCCAACCAATGGCGGAATCATCAGAGTGGGACGAAATAGATTGCAAGAGACTTCATAACACTATTTATAACAATATTTAATAAACCCGTTTCATTTCATAATTTCAAATTGTCAAACAATACATAAATTTCAAATAACAACATGTTCAAAACATAACAATAACAAAATTTGATACAACATATTAAACCTAGCACGTCTATATGTGTATCTAAGCATCGCCGCTATTTCACTTCATAGCAATCATCATCCTCAACCTGTAACATGTTTAAAATAAAGTTCAATGCAAAAGCAAAGGCGAGTACACAAGGTTTAAATAAGTATAGCATAAGTATAAAAGCATTTTCTCGAATCCACATGGCAATTTGTAAACAAGGTAACTTGCATGCATCACAATATGTCAAACCCAAGTGTCCGCTAGTATTTAGCATCCCTCGCCACAATAGTAACGAGACAGTTTTAGAATAAAGACTTAACAAGACCCCAACGGGTGGTGTGCTACTCCTATAGCGCTATATATGTTAAGTTGATGGCTTAGCAAAGTTAATGACATAAAGCATGCAAAATCTAGCATGAACCTAAGTAAACAAGTAGCATGTATAACGGATTGAGATCATAAAGTATATTTTAAGTGTGTGAGTGTGAAGTTTGTATAATAACATGTTACAACCCAAAGTGTTTTTAAAGGTAAATGGGTCAAGTGTACTCACGGTTTTGCAAGCTTCCACTTGATAAATCCACGAGAGTTCTTTGTTGATTAGAAGGTTGGAACACCAAGTCCTTCTAGACGAATAAAACAAGGCGTATGAGTATTGGATGATAACGGAAGATTAAGGATTTGGAGTTCAAAGTACATAAAATAGCATATAACATAAAGTAATCATCTTTAACACATAATGTTTTAGATGATGTAACCTAGTACTTTGACAAATGAACACAACTTCGTCATCAAAGGTTCGATTATTTGAAATATACATATAAGTAGTATGTAGTGTTCATTATATCATATAGGTCAAGTAGGAGGTAGGAGGATAAATCCACCATTTAGGAACCTCTTTGTATCAGGGAAGTCATGTAGGAGGTAGGAAGAACAAGTCTTCCATTTAGGTACCTCTAGGTGTTCACCACTACACTTGTTGTTATAAACAATCAAGGAGGGTCATGAACATAAAATAAATAATAAGTTAACCACAACTAATCTAAGAAATCATCAAGTAATGTGTGGATTTTTCAAGTAGGATAGCCCAAGCTAGTCCTATAATCACACAACCATCAAGCCTTAAGCTTGTTCATTACTTGTGGGTTAAACCCTAACCAAAACTGGAAGTTTATAAGGTTTTAATCTCTGAATTTAAGTGTCACAACCTTGTTTTTAAGCCCAACTAATCATAGAAGTGATTATGAGCATAAGGACATAGGAATGTGTATGAGATAACTCAAGTTCAAGCAAGTTTATCAAAGTTTTAATCAAAACAGAAAATTCAGTCCACTTTGGAACCTTTTTGGTGATGTTCCAGGCCTTGTTTTTCCATAGAAAACCTGTGGAAACATCCCTAAGGTTGTTCCAAGTGATTAAAAAGAAGAAGCAATGAAAAAGGTTGAGAAATAAGGAAGTTATGCTCACTTTTGTGAGTTGTAGTGAATCTGACTTGCTCCTGATTTTCAGCTGAGTTTTGAGAGGTTTTTGAGTGTGTTTAAGGGTTGTAAAAGTGAAAAAGTGGCTAGGATTAGAGTGATATTTAGGGTTAAGTTGGTTGGCGTTTATATAATTAATTGGGGGTTTAAGCAAATAAAAACATAAAAAAATACAATGGCTGATTAGCCGCTGTGAACAGCCCTTTGGCGCACAAGTTTGCTGGTCCTTTATTGGTTCCTATTAGTCCATAATTTATTTTGTTTTAATTTAGTTTAATTAAGATACAAAAAAGGTTGTTTTGATTATATTATATTTTTTTTTGTCTAAGATGACTAGAAACACAAGTCTGCCGCTCACATGGAGCTGTTTACTCTTTCTTTTTGTCATCTAATATTTGTTAATGCATATTAATTATTATCATTATTAAAATTCAAGTATCATAGGAAAATAGAATGTCTAGAATTGGTGGACCTTGGTTAAAGTGGTTGTGTGTACAGCCTCAAAATATGGCACAACATATTTGATTTTTTTTTATTATAAGGTATATTATGTATTGTTAATATGCTATTATTATATTACTATAATTATTAATATTATTATTTTTATATTACTAGGACTATTATTACTATTATTTTATTATCAGAATTGAACCACATATTTAATAGTTATCAAGCATGCATAAGTTATGAGTACCAGTATGTCGAGTATCGGTTGCGCGTATGCATTCGAGATTGGTAACGTATAACCCAAGTATTGCAACACGTATAAGCATGCACGAATTTGTAACTTGTATGAAATAACGAATTTTTTTATGATCAAAGTCTTAGATTTACAACAATACAACGAAAGACGATTACAAGGAATACAAGTTTCCAAAAATAGAAATACAAGACAAGCTTTCTAATTAAGGAAAGTTACGAAAAAGCGGAGCGTTACAGTCTCCCCTCCTTTAGGAAATTCCGTCCCGAAATTTAGGAAGATGCAACGAACAGGTGTGGATACTTAGTCTTCATATCAATCTCGAGTTCCCAAGTCAATTCAGCGCCACGTTTTCCTTCCCATCGAACGTTAACGATAGGAATTTGACTTCGCCTCAATTTCTTGACTCCTCGGTCCATGATTTCGACGGGTTTCTCCACGAAATGCAAAGTGTCGTTGATCTGAAGATCTTTGAGAGGAACTTGAAGTCCTTCATCAGCTAGACACTTCTTTAAGTTTAAAACGTGGAAGACAGGATGAACGTTGTTGAGTTCTTCAGGTAGGTCCAGTCTATACGCAACCTTGCCAATCCTTTCGAGAATCTTGAAAGGACCAACGTAGCGAGGTGCGAGTTTCCCTTTCTTACCAAATCAAACCACACTGTCGCAACCCCCGTCCCCTTATACAAACCCGGGAACGGGCGGCTGCTGCGAGTTTTGATGGTATCTGTTTTTGTCTAATTTGGCAGCGGAATTTACATCAGGACCGTAGTTAGGAAATATTTTATTAGAGTAAAATACCACATTTTCATAATATTAAACACATGGGATAAAACCCAAGTTTTAAGTACACACATTTTCATAGGAATAAATCCTATTTTTATTTAATAAAAACATCTATTTTATTTTAGGTAACTTTATTGCCACTTTTCCAAGCCTTCGGTGCTGTCCAGCTGGCTTTTATTTGGCTTTCACATTTTGTTACCTGAAACGCGTTTAAAAACATTTTGTCAGTGGGAAATACTGGTGAGTGAATCCCAGTTCAATCAAGTTTTAATAAAAACCAGTGTACAGTATTGAGGGCGATCTCGCAATTACATTTGTTTCCAAGTTATATCAATTAACATATGTGGTACTGTCAGACCCGACTTGTGAAAATGTTACCCCTCGCAAGGTAATAACATAACTTTGTATACAAAACCCCAACATACCTACGATAATTGTATTCTTACAAATACTCAATCACTGTTTTATATAATTAATTAAGTGAGGTTTTGTAAAAACAATTTACAAAAAGGAGATTACTCACAAAAAGGTTTACACAAAAAGAAGGATTACTCACATAAAGGGTTTACGAAAAGAAGGATTACTCACTTTGTTGTCTTAGATTTTCTGTAAAGATTTCCTGGGAATAATCTATAAATTACATAAATGCACGCGTGTTAGTATAATAACCCATTTTAACATTAGTAATACCCTCCCCGAGATGGCATTCCAATGACTACGTCGGGCAGAACCACGACAGCCGTTACGGAACCCTAGATTAATCAGGCAGAGTATCTAATACGTATCCAGGGGTTATGATACTTCCAACGGAGCAGAACTTCGTTATTTAGGGGGTATTATACCCGAGTATAATGCCTATTCTTTAAGAAATTCGAGATTGAGAGTATCTAATACGTATCCAGGGGTTATGATACGTATCCATTTGGTAATGGGTACCGATTCTTAATCGTGACCTTGTTCAATTCACGGTAGTCAATGCACATACGCATTGATCTGTCCTTCTTTTTAACGAATAAAATCGGTGCTCCCCAAGGCGATGAGCTTGGCTGTATGAATCCCTTCTCTAATAATTCATCTAACTGTTTCTTCAGTTCCTGCATTTCGGCGGGTGCCAAACGGTAGGGTGCTTTGGCAATTGGTGATGTTCCGGGTAGCAGGTGGATTCTGAATTCGACTTCTCGGTCTGGTGGTAGTCCTGGCAATTCTTCTGGAAATACATCTGAAAACTGAGATACTACTGGAATGTCTTTTAGTTCTTTTCCTTTAGTGTTAGTGATTATGTAAATCAAATACACTATAGATCCTTTTCTTATATAACTTGCAGTTTTCATCACAGAGATGAATTTTGTGGATCTAGAGGGCTTATCTCCTTTAATTGTGATCTTTTCACCCTTTGGTGAATTTATTTGGATTGACTTTTGATCACATAAAATATTAGCTTTATTGGCTATTAACCAATCCATTCCTAATACGATATCAAATCCTGCCAGATTCATTGGGTAAAGATTTGCAATATACTTTTGGTTTAAAAATTCTATTCTTGCTCCTTGCAAGATTTCAGAAATCCTAACCGTTTCTCCATTCGCTGTCTCGACTAGACATTCTTGTGATAGTTTAGTTAATGGTTGATTAAGAAGTTTGCAAAATGAAGTATTAATAAAACTTTGGTTTGCACCAGAGTCAAATAATACTTTAGCAAAAACATCATTAACTAAAAACGTACCGGCTATCACGTCCGGAATCATTTTGGCTTCATCTGCTGTCAGAACAAATGCTCTAGCATTTTTAGTGTTCTTGTTGTTCGCAGGTGGAGCTAATTTCGGACAATTTGGCTTGATATGACCTTTTTCTCCACAGTTGAAGCATAGTCCATTACTAGATTTCCTCCTGCAATCTTCTTCCTTGTGTTCTGGCAACTTACAGAAATTGCAGTGAGTGGAGCATTTTCCTGAACGCTTCTTCTTACAAGCTTTGCAGTATGGTGCAGAGGTAGAACCTATATTCCTACGATTGGAATTCCCAGAACGGAATTCTTGAGTAAGTCTTTGGGTTAGGTTTCTCCTCTGGTCTTCTTCTCTAGTACGGATTAACTCATATGTCAAAGTATTTGCTAGTTCTACATCTTCTTCTATAGTTTGGGGTCTAGCTGCCTTGACTACATGTCTAATCTCTCCAATTAATCCCCAGATGTAACTGGAGATTAATACCGATTCAGGTGATGCAAGGGCTGGTACTATTCTAGCATATTCAAAGAATGTGGTAGTATAACCCTTACTATCTATCCCGATCATCCTAAGGTTCAGAAATTTATTCACTATATGTTCCTTTTCATTGGGAGGGCAGAATTTTCTTTCTATCATATTCTTAAATTCCTCCCATTCCATATTATAAACCCTATCACTTTCTCTAGACTGGAGGATAGTGTTCCACCATTCTAAGGCTGAATTCTTAAATAGATTAGAAGCAACCATTATCTTGTCTTCTTCAGCACACTTGCTTATTTTTAAAACAGCCTCAGTCTTTTCTATCCAGCGTAGAGCTGCAATGGGTCCTTCATTGCCAGAGAATTCTATTGGTTTGCAGGACCAAAATTCTTTATAAGAACAACCATAAGGCATGGTTCTTCTTCTTTTGGGAATGGGCACTTGAAGTACGGGTCCATTGTTCACGTTGTTTGCAGGTTCAGAGGGTCGTTTACTGCTATGATTACTTTTATTTTCCGCATCCTTAACATTTTGGATAATAAATGGCATTGCATCTATGATTCCTTGTGCCACTATGTGTTGGATAGCACTATTATCCACTTGGTTTCCATTGTTATTGATGCTCGGATTCTCATTAACCAAGTTAATATTACTCTGGTTATCGTTATTCAGATTTTCTTGATTTCCTTCGTCGCTCATCTGAATTTTAAACAGTTACCACGTATTAATATCACAAAATAATATTTAATATAGCCAATCACATGACACGCATTTTGGTCAAAAGCGTCGATCATTGCGACTTTACTCTATTCATATAATATGCATCTATTACACACCAGTACTGAAATTAAAATTACAATACCGACTGAAATTTAAAGTTACACTACTAGTAATAGGCATCCATAGTTTTTATTTTCATACTCATACACACATATCATATTATTTTATTATTAGTATTATTATTACTACCGTTTCCACCATTACATTCATGGATATGGATTCATCCAGAAATCCATATGGTGCTCGTCGTACTTCCAGACGAGTCGCTCTCCCACCTGTCTCATTCTTTCACTATTCTCTAAAATTTCTTCACCAAATGTCCTAAGTTCTTGTACATTTTCTGCACTCATTGGGGGTGCAGGTTCTAGGACTGGGTTCGGAATCTGGGGTGCGGGATTCCGGTATGGAGGTATAGGGGCCTGAAATGGGTAAGGATTTTCTAGAATCTCCCTAATGAATACATCATTATCGTAATAGGGATCTAGAGGATCTAACCCTGGGTAGGCTCCTAGGTTTGGCATGGGTATGTCTTCATGTATCGAGTAACGTTGCACATAGTCCCTATTCTCATCCCACCATGGGTCGTAATTTGGATCTAAGGGATTTGGTGCTGATACCCTAGGTATTTCCTCCGGGTTGAAATCATGCATTTCTACTTGATTTTCAGGGTTTTCTATCTCCATCGGTTGGTTAGGAATTGGTGGTTGGGGTTGGGGTGCTATCATTTGTTCCAGGTTAGGGTCAGTTGCAGCGGTTGCTAGGATGTGGATGTTGGTTATACCCCTATTAATCATATCATGGGCATAGGCATCGGTTTCTCTTTTAGCTGCTACTAGTGTTCTCTGGTCTTGTAACTTTTTCATATGCTTCCTACGCCCATGTGCCCCTCGACTGAACCATCCTCTCTTTTTCTGAGGGAATGGCTCTTCAGACTGAGCCTTAAGCACGAATATTCCTTCTTCCGTATCAGCAGAGTACCCTGAGAGGGCAGGCTGAGAGGAGGCACCTTCGCTTCTAGGCGAACCAGACAATTGACGGTACGCGTCAGATGGTCCTTGGTCGCTCATACTGTAAACTAACAAATAGTTAAATAACACATAACAAGAAAATACAATTATGCACGTATTCCCGTAATTTATTTCCTAACAATTTGAATTTTGGTGTTAGCAGAACACTTATGTGGCTGAATCAGTGGCTTAGCTCTGATACCACCTTCTGTCGCAACCCCCGTCCCCTTATACAAACCCGGGAACGGGCGGCCGCGGCCAGTTTCGATGGTATTCTGTTTTTTCTAATTTGGCAGCGGAATTTACATCAGGACCGTAGTTAGGAAATATTTGATCAGAGTAAAATACCACATTTTCATAATATTAAACACATGGGATAAAACCCAAGTTTTAAGTACACACATTTTCATAGGAATAAATCCTATTTTTATTTAATAAAAACATCTATTTTATTTTAGGTAACTTTATTGCAACTTTTCCAAGCCTTCAGTGTTGTCCAGCTGGCTTCTATTTGGCTTTCACATTTTGTTACCTGAAACGCGTTTAAAAACATTTTGTCAGTGGGAAATACTAGTGAGTGAATCCCAGTTCAATCAAGTTTTAATAAAAACCATTGTATAGTATTGAGGGCGATCTCGCAATTACATTTGTTTCCAAGTTATATCAATTAACATCCGTGGTACTGTCAGACCCGACTTGTGAAAATGTTACCCCTCGCAAGGTAATAACATAACTTTGTATACAAAACCCCAACATACCTACGATAATTGTATTCTTACAAATACTCAATCACTGTTTAATATAATTAATTAAGTGAGGTTTTGTAAAAACAATTTACAAAAACAGAGATTACTCACAAAAAGGTTTACACAAAAAGAAGGATTACTCACATAAAGGGTTTACGAAAAGAAGGATTACTCACTTTGTTGTCTTAGATTTTCTGTAAGGATTTCTTGGGAATAATCTATAAATTACACAAATGCACGCGTGTTAGTATAATAACCCATTTTAACATTAGTGATACCCTCTCCGAGACGGCATTCCAACGACTACGTCGGGCAAAACCAGGACAGCTGTTACGGAACCCTAGATCAATCGGGCAGAGTATCTAATACGTATCCAGGGGTTATGATACTTACAATAGAGCAGAACTTCGTTATTTAGGGGGTATTATACCCGAGTATAATGCCTATTCTTTAAGAAATTCGAGATTGAGAAAGGAAATGAACGAGCAGATTGAAGATCCGATGCCCTCTACTTATAGGGCTTCACTTCGACTTTTACGTGGCCCACGTAAGGTATAGCAAAGGGGCTACATGGCCCGCGTCAAAGATGGTCAACGGCGTAGGTGATCCGGGTCACCTAGTAGGTTCAACACGAGTCGGACACGTGTCAGTACAAGGTTTTGCCGCGTTTTTTATCTCTAGCGGCCCGCGTAAGATCCCTAAGGGGTCTACGCGGCCCGCGACAAACCCCAAAAATTGATTTTTAATTATTTTTAATAATATTCAAGGTATTCGGGGTCCGTTTTCGCGTATGAGGTGTGTTTTAAGACATATTGGGATAATTTAAAATATATTAGGGTGTCGAAAATAATTCGAGGGGTCGGTTTTCTTTAGGGTTGTTTTACACACCCTTCCAAGGGGATACCTTTAGAAGTACGAAGTCACCTATTTCGAATTCCAAAGGCTTGTGGTGCTTGTAGGCGTAACTCTTTTGTCGGCTCCTGGCTTTCAGAAGTTGTCTCAAACCTGTAAAATCTTGTCCGTTGTCTCTTGTATGAGCTCGGGACCAGTTTTTGAACTTCACCAATCTCGTGCCACCAAATAGGCAAACGACACTTGCGACCATACAATGCTTCGAAGGGTGCCATTTGAATAATCTTGTGATAACTATTGTTGTACAAGAATTCGATCAAAGGCAAGTATGAATCCCAGTTGCCACCAAAATCGATTACGCATGAACGAAGCAAATACTCTAAAGTTTGGATAGTACGCTCGGTTTGACCGTCTGACTGGGGATGGAAAGCGGTGCTAAGGTTCAAAACAGTACCCATAGTAGATTGAAAAGTTTTCCAAAGACAAGATGTAAAGCGACCATCACGATCAGAAATAATGTCAATGGGGATACCATGACGACAGATGATTTCATCAGTGTAGATTCTAGCCAATTTCTCGACTTTGAAATCTTCACGAATGGGGAGAAAATGAGCTGATTTGGTCAATCGATTAACGATCACCCAAATACTATTATGACCAGAAGAAGTACAAGGAAGTTTTGTGATAATATCCATAGCAATGCTCTTCCATTTCCAGACAGGAATTTCTGGCTGTTCGAGCAAACCAAAGGGACGTTGATGTTCAGCTTTGACCTTCGAACAAGTAAGACATTTCGCAATGAAGATGGCGATATCCTTCTTCATTCCAGGCCACCAATAGGACATACGCATATCTTGGTACATCTTATCAGCACCAGGGTGAATGGAATATCTCGATTTGTGTGCCTCCTTCATCAGAAAGTCTCGAAGGTTATCATGATTTGGAATCCAGATACGATTGAGATAGTATAGAATACCATCGGACTTAGATACAAGATCTTTTTCAACGCCACCTTGTATCTCCACGGAGAGTCTACCTTCATTAATAGAGGTGTATTGAGCGTCACGAATGCGGTTTTGGAGATCATTGACGAGTTGGAGACAACAAATACCCTTTACATGAGTTTTACGACTAAGCGCGTCGGCTACTACATTCACTTTACCTGGATGGTAGCGAATTTCACAGTCGTAGTCATTTAACAATTCCAGCCAACGACGTTGACGCATGTTCAGTTCCTTTTGGTTGTAGATATGTTGAAGGCTCTTATGGTCGGTGAAGACCACACACTTGGTACCATAAAGGTAGTGTCGCCAAATCTTCAAGGCAAAAACAACTGTGCCAAGTTCAAGGTCGTGAGTAGTATAATTCTTCTCATGTATTTTGAGTTGCCTCGACGCGTAAGCGATAACCTTGTCTCGTTGTATGAGAACACAACCAAGACCAAGGTTTGAGGTGTCGCAATACACGACGAAGTCGTCGTTACCATCGAGAAGTGCGAGGATAGGAGCATTACAAAGCATGTCTTTAAGAGTTTTAAAAGATTCCTCTTGTTCGGGACCGCAAACAAAAGGTCTCTCTTTTTTAGTCAAAGAGGTTAAAGGAACGACGATCTTAGAGAAGTTGGAGATAAAGCGATGATAATAACCAGCAAGACCAAGAAACGAACGGATTTCAGATGAAGACTTAGGTTCAATCCAATTCTTCACAGCTTTTAGCGAGATCAACATGAATACCAAGTTCGTTGACAGTATGACCAGGGAATTGAACCTCTTTTAACCAAAATTCGCACTTGGAGAATTTGGCGTATAGACGCTCAGTAAGAAGAAGTTGAAGGATAAGACGCAAGTGTCGCTCGTGTTCTTCTTGTGTCTTGGAGTAAATAAGAATATCGTCAATGAAAAAGATCACGAAACGGTCCAAGTACGCTTTGCACATGCGGTTCATCAAATCCATGAAAACAGCAGGTGCGTTGGTCAAACCAAATGGCATGACCACGAACTCGTAATGACCATAACGCATTCGAAAGGTGGTCTTAATTATATCTTCTTCTTGGACTCGAAGTTGATGATATCCAAAATGAAGATCGATCTTTGAGAAGCAGGTCGCGCCTTGCAATTAATCGAAGAGATCGTCAATGCGAGGAAGAGGGTATCGGTTTATGAAAGTAAGCTTGTTGAGCTCACGATAGTCAATGCACATGCGGAATGACCCGTCCTTCTTTTTGACGAATAGAACGGGAGCGCCCCAAGGAGATGTACTAGGGCGTATAAAGCCTTTATCAAGAAGCTCTTGAAGTTGGCTCGAAAGCTCTCGCATCTCAGAGGGTGCTAAACGGAAGGGAGACTTAGTGACAGGCGTAGCGCCAAACACTAAATCGATACGAAATTCGACAGAACGAGCAGGAGGCAGACCAGGAAGATTTTCGGGAAACACATCGGGAAAATCACGTACAACAGGAACGTCACTTATGCTTGGGCCTTTGTCCTTCTTTTCCACAATGTGGGTGAGAAAGGCGAAGGTACCCTTGCGCAAGCACTTGTTCGTCTGGATACACGACATAAGCTTGAGACCTTGAGAAGGTTTCTCGCTATACACGTGTAGAGAATCACCGTTTGGAAAAGGAAGACGTATATACTTTTCAGAACAAACGACTTCAGCACGTACTCGCCTAAGCGTTTGTTCTGAAAAGTATGCAGTTGTTGTTAAGCTTAGTAGCGAAGAATGCAGTTGTTGTTAAGCTTAGTAGCGATACGAAAAGCATCTTCGATGGTTTTGGGGCAAGCGGCGGCAACATGGTTAATCAAGGTGGGTGTAAGACAACGGATGAATTTGGCTACAGACTTAGGGACGGTGTCGACCTGTCCAGGGCATAGGATACTAAGTTGTTTAAAACGAGTAATCAGACCATCGACGTCGCTCCCCTTTTGTGTTAGGTTCCAAAACTCGTTCTCTAACTTTTGGAGCTCGTGGGGCGGACAAAATTGGTCCTTCATAAGTTGCTTAAGCTCGTCCCATGGTAAGGTGTGTGCAGCGCCGTTTCCCCTTTTGTTGCGCTCGGTGGTCCACCATCCGAGTGACCTCGAACGGAAGACTCCAGTTACATTCAAGGTTCGTAGGTCATTAGGATACCCACTTTGCAGGAATGTGAGTTCAATCGCGTCGAACCAATTCATCATGGCGGTAGCACCATCTTTACCAGTAAACTCCAAGGGTTTACAAGCAATGAATTGCTTGAATTGGAACGTCAGTTTGGGAGTTTCCACTTTCGAATCAACAGAACCATGTGGAGAGTCGGTGATGGTATGAATCCTACTAACAATGTCTGGTATGACCTTAGCCATCTGCTTGGCCATGAATTTCATACAATCCTTTTTCGACATGGATTCAGAGTTGGCGTTGGAGGTTGAACCCTTCTTTGACTCGGTCTTCTTTGGCGCGGTGTTGGACGACATCTAAGAATCGAAAGAGAAGGGAAAAAGGATAAGACTTGATCATAAATTCAAAATAAGTTTTTCATGTATAAGCATGTAAGCATGAGGTATCACGTATGGTTCACATATTTAGCATAAATTTAACAAGTATTCAACAAGTATGAATGCGTAAAAAGAGTATAAATTTAGTTTGTTCATGAGAATTATCATTGTTTTTTGATTGCGTGAGATGTGTGAATTGTGTAACGGTTTTGAAATGAACGAGGTAACAAGTATAAAAGCACATGTAAATTGAATCACATAAAAGAGAGGCTCATAAAACATATGATTGTTTCGGGTAGAGAAACGTCGACTATCCCAAAGTGAATCGAAAGTCCTTTCAAATTAGAGAAACATGATTTGGCCTATAGGTAAGATACTTTCGTCGAGAAGCGATTAACGGTATCTTACCCTTCTAGTTACTACACGTCTCTAATCGATTGGAACAATCGAAACTTTAGCGAGATTGAAAATTGAGGAATGGGACTTGATCGACAAGGTGCGGGTTTCACCCCTAACTTGACAATTTCGTACCCTAATGTGGTTGGTACTCGTCGGGTTAAAATATACTTTCGACACTTTGGCGAGGGTCCACTAGAGTTTGAATTGGAAATTTACCATTAAGATGTGGATTTCACTCCTAACTTAATGGCGTAATTTCGTGCAAAAATAAAGTATAAGCGGGATGAGAGTCATTCACCAAATTGTGGGTTTCACACCTATTTTAGTAAACTCATCTCTTTTGTATAAAGAGTATCTTCAAGTCTTCAAGTGTATTGTGTAAAATGTCTTAAGAAAGACATAATGTAAGTATTTAGACCAAAAGAAAAGAAGGAAGCAAGGGAGGAAGCATAACATTTAAAGCATGAAGTAAGAATGGTAAAAAACATGGTTCCTACTATAGACTAGGTCGAACATAGCAATTCTACCTAAGTCCCTATAGTTATGGCTCTGATACCAATCTGTCACACCCCAACAAATTGTGGAATCGTCGGAGTGGGACGAAATAGATTGCAAGAGACTTCATAACACTATTTGTGACAATATTTAATAAACCCGTTTCATTTCATAATTTCAAATTGTCAAACATTACATAAATTTCAAATAACAACATGTTCAAAACATAACAATAACAAAATTTGATACAACATATTAAACCTAGCACGTCTTTATGTGTATCTAAGCATCGTCGCTATTTCATTTCATAACAATCATCATCCTCCACCTGTAACATGTTTAAAATAAAGTTCAATGCAAAAGCAAAGGCAAGTACACAAGGTTTAAATAAGTATAGCATAAGTATAAAAGCATTTTCTCAAATCTACATGGCAATTTGTAAACAAGCTAACTAGCATGCATCACAATATGTCAAACTCAAGTGTCCACTAGTATTTAGCATCCCCCGCCACAACAGTAACGAGCCCGTTTTATAATAAAGACATAACAAGACCCCGACGGGTGGTGTGCTACTCCTATAGCGCTATATATGTTAAGTTGAGGGCTTAGCAAAGTTAATGACATAAAGCATATAAAATCTAGCATGAACCTAAGTAAACAAGTAGCATGTATAACGGATTGAAATCATAAAGTATGTTTTAAATGTGTGAGTGTGAAGTTTGTATAATAACATGTTACAAACCAAAGTATTTTTAAAGGTAAATGGGTCAAGTGTACTCGCGGTTTTGCAAGCTTCCACTTGCTAAATCCACGAGAGTTGTTTGTTGATTAGGAGGTTGGAACACTAAGTCCTTCTACACGAAGAAAACAAGGCGTGTGAGTATTGGATGATAAGGGAAGATTAAGGATTTGGAGTTCAAAGTACATAAAATAGCATATAACATAAAGTAATCATCTTTAACACATAATGTTTTAGATGATGTAACCTAGTACTTTGACAAATGAACACAAATTCGTCATCAAAGGTTCGATTATTTGGAATATACATATAAGTAGTATGTAGTGTTCATTATATCATATAGGTCAAGTAGGAGATAGGAGGATAAATCCACCATTTAGGAACATCTTTGTATCATGGAAGTCATGTAGAAGGTATGAAGAACAAGTCTTCCATTTAAGTACCTCTAGGTGTTTACCACTACACTTGTTGTTATAAACAATCAAGGAGAGTCATGAACATAAAATAAAGAATAAGTTAACTACAACTAATCTAAGAAATCATCAAGTAATGTGTGAATTTTTCAAGTAGGATAGCCCAAGCTAGTCCTATAATCACACAACCATCAAGCCTTAAGCGTGTTCATTACTTGTGGGTTAAACACTATCCAAAACAGGAAGTTTATGAGGTTTTAATAACTGATTTTAAGTGTCACAACCTTGTTTTTAAGCCCAACTAACTATAGAAGTGATTATGAGCATAAGGACATAGGAATTAGTATGAGATAACTCAAGTTCAAGCAAGTTTATCAAGGTTTTAATCAAAACAGAAAGTTCGGTCTACTTTGGAGCCTTTTTGGTGATGTTCCAGACCTTGGTTTTCCATGGAAACCTGTGGAAACATCCCTAAGGTTATTCCAAGTGATTAAATAGAAGAATCAAAGAAAAAGGTTGAGAAATGAGTAAGTTATGCTCACTTTTGTGAGTTGTAGTGAATCTGACTTGCTCATGATTTTCAACTAAGTTTTGAGAGGTTTTTGAGTGTGTTTAAGGGTTGTAAAAGTGGAAAAGTGGCTGGGATTAGAGTGATATTTATAGGGAAGGATTAGGGTTAAGTTGGTTGGTATTTATGATAATTAGTTGGGGGTTTAAGCAAATAAAAACATAATATGGCTGATTAGCCAAATACTTCGGCTGTGAACAGCCCTTTGCCGCACAAGTTTGCTGGTCCTTTATTGGTTCCTATTAGTCCATAATTTATTTTGTATTAATTTAATTTAATTATTAAGATACAAAAAAGGTTGTTTTGATTATATTATTTTTTTTGTCTAAGATGACTAGAAACACAAGTCTGCCGCTCACATGGAGCTGTTTACTCTTTCTTTTTGTCATCTAATATTTATTAATGCATATTAATTATTATCATTATTAAAATTCAAGTATCAAATAGAATGTATAGAATTGGTGGACCTTGGTTAAAGTGGCTGTGTGTGTACAGCCTCAAAATATGGCACAACATATTTGATTTTTTTATTATCAGGTATATTATGTATTGTTAATATGCTATTATTATATTACTATAATTATTATTATTATTATAATATTACTAGGACTATTATTACTATTATTTTATTATCAGAATTTAACCACATATTTAATTGTTATCAAGCAAGCAAAAGTTATGAGTACCAGTATGTCGAGTATCGGTTGCGCGTATGCATTCGAGATTGGTAACATATAACCCAAGTATTGCAACACGTATAAGCATGCACGAATTTGTAACTTGTATGAAATAACGAATTTTATTACGATCAAAGTCTCAGATTGACAACAATACAACGAAAGACGATTACAAGGAATACAAGTTTCAAAAAATAGAAATACAAGACAAGCTTCCTAATTAAGGAAAGTTACAAAAAAGCAGAGAGTTACACCCTCGACCATCCACCAGCCATCGATCAATGTAGTAACGAGTTCAATTTCAATGTTCGAATTGTCTTAGCATACTTGGAGCGAATTTAGGTCAACCACAAGGTCGAATAGAGGATATAATTTGGGGTTGTATATGATTAGAATACTGTTTTGGGGCAACATTACGAAAATACCCTTCATGGTAACGGTCAACTTAACAGTCAACTCACAGAGGGTTGTAACCAGTAGCGTTTTTTAAAGGCTAAAGTTGTAAACAACAATAAGTTTCTTAGGGGCGTCTGAATTGATTTATGCCCAAACCACTGGGTTGTAAATTAAGGTTTACTGTAACTAGTAATTGGGCTTTCTAGTTATAAAAAATGTCTTTTCCATCGTAATCGATCACTAATTTAATATTTATATAAAAGAAACTACTTATTGTTACTATGTATAAACCCTAATTTAGGTGTGTTTTTGGATGAATTGTGATGTATTATGCTTATTCGTTTGTACTAATTTATGTTCGTTTATGCCTTTTAAGTTATGATGATATTTGTTTGTTTATGTTTTTACACTTATGTCCATTTAAGTTCATTTGTGTTCATTTATGTTCGTTAATCGTTCATTTAGGTTTTAAAAGGACGAACATGAACGGACACGAACATGCCTATTATCTTAATGAACGCACATGAACAAAAATATGTGTTCGATTATATATCCGTGTTCGCGTCCGGTTAAAGTTATATGAGCGAACATGAACATGTTTTTGTTTGTGTTCATTCGATTCGTTTACATGCCTACGTATAAGTTTTAAATGCCAATCATCGTGAATTAACATACGTTATATGTATTTATCATTGTTACTATTATTTTAAACTTCAGGTTATTACATTTTAGTAAACATCATGTATAAATTAATATACATTTTGTATACTTAGTATATATAACTACTTGTATTCGTCCACGGGGAGAGATGAATTGATAGTTTTCTTTGATATTCCACGGAGAGAGATGAATTGATAGTTTTGTTTGATATTTGACAATAGAAATTGATGCTAACATAGATTAGTTCATCATTTCGTATATTTTGTATGATTCTACTTAATAGGGGTGAATTTCTCTTAGAGTTGAGCATAAAAACATGTGAAATTGAGTATTTAACATTACTTGACTATAGGTAGACGTACATTTACTTGTAGTGAAACTTTTGTCAATCGGTTGTTCTCGGATACCTTGCTCTTGAGTTCAAGTTGTATGACGATGATGTTACTATGGAGAAGCCACTTTTAGGGGAAAATTTTGTGTTGATTTTGTTATATAGCCATTATTTGAGACATTTCTCCTCTTATCATGTCACAATACAAGGGACCTTTTGTTTCTTGGTTGAAGTCAACAGTGGGTAGTTGATGATGTGACTAGTGTTTAAAGAGTGAGTTTGGTGCTGGTTTTATTCAGTTCCACAGCATACGGGACCATTTTAGTTCTTAGTATATATAACTACTTGTATTCGTCCACGGGGAGAGATGAATTGATAGTTTTCTTTGATATTCCACGGAGAGAGATGAATTGATAGTTTTGTTTGATATTTGACAATAGAAATTGATGCTAACTTAGATTAGTTCATCATTTCGTATATTTTGTATGATTCTACTTAATAGGGGTGAATTTTTGCTGTTGCTGCTGATGAGACGACGAATGATGCGAGGGTGTGAAGTACCACTCGTGCTGAGTAAACCTCGCCTGAAAGCTGTCTGGACCACCATAGGGTGATCCGTGAAAAGAAGAGCCATCCGAAATCTCAATGGGATGGTTCGGTGTACCACTGGCAGGTTCGACGGGATCCGTGTCCTCGTCCATATCCATAGCGTTGTCTCCCGAGAAGTGGTCCTCCGGTCCCAATGGGTTAAAACCCACTGGTTCTTGTATATAATTTGCCGGGTTAAACCGGCCCCTAAAAACAGGTGTAGGGTCACCAAAGGAGTGGTGCGATAAAGATCGCTGTAAAGGTATGTAGGAAGGTTGAGGGTTGTTGGGCTCATACACCGGCTGCGACCCATAAGGGTTATGAACGGGAGGTGTCGAACTGTGCGAAACCGACCGTCTAGCCAGCTCGAAAAGGTTCCTCCGGTTCTGTCGAGGATCGTCACTCTCGGTGGTCGAGGGAGCTCGCATATGCGAAGGCCCGGCTTCATTATCATTGGGGGCGGTGATTGGCCCCTTGCCTCTTCCCCTTCTTCTAAAGAATCTTGGCGGCATATTTGATCCTGTCAATACAGCATAAGATAACGACAATAATATATATAAAATAAAGGACAAAACAAAACAAAGTGGAATTTGTCCTATGTTATTTGTCTAGACTCGAGAGTTTAGAAATGTGCAATTGTGTCATTGAGATTAAACACAAAAGGCTAGTGTTTAATTCACTCAATGTTGGCTCTGATACCAACCTGTCACACCCCGACATCCACGTGTCACCGGTGGGCCTGGTGGGGAGTATCGTGACGTGGTTGGCAACATAACAGTCAAACAACACAATATTAAATATGCACAGCGGAAGCAATTTAAAAGATATAATACAACCGAATATAATATTGTAATATCATGTATCACAACAGTCGATTGTTTATCCACAGATGGATCGAAAATAAAATGAACAATAGTTCAACAGACTTTATGCATCTTAAGCTTGCGAGACTTCTATTGATGCTAAGGAGAAATATCCAGCCAATTACGCTTAGTGCCTGCATTTAATCTTTTTGGGAAAATACGTCAGTTTACACTGGTAAATACAATCAACTGACTCATTTTGGAAAATGATTAAAAATTGATTTGGATGCACGTGGCATAAACATTTTATAACTTGGGAGAATTATTTAAATATATAATCTTGTGAACGAATTACATGTTCCTTATGCGTTCAGTAGCCTGGACGTACCGGGTTAAAGATCAATAGACACACCACATCAACTATTTATGCACTGACGAGTGTACGCCTACACTCCGCGCTTAGGTCGTGGCCATTTCGTAAAATGATGCCAAGGATATCCAGGACATGGTCATTAACCCCCCCCCCCCAAATGCTTTTAAGTAAACAAAACTGTTTAAATGGGCCGATCAAATTATTCAATTAACCACCAAACGATGGAAGATTTGATGCCCGACCAAGCGGTATTTTATATACCGTAACCCAAGCCCGTATAGGGAAAATAAGTTAAAAGTATTTACCTGAGCAAAGTAATAATCACAATAAGCAAATGCAAGTAGCTTTTACTGGTACTCCTAATCTGGAATGAAGGTTTATAATAACCTATTAGAATCCTAACGGGTCTTTAATTAAGCTTAAGCTTAGACCGGTTAGTTTCAAAGAAACGGTTCGTACGCACGATTAAGCGAAGACCGGATAGAATGTGATTTAGACCCGACAGGTTTGAAGACTTGCTTAATATGGGTATTTCATACACATTCTGGATTTTGAGATAAAACCGATAAGGTTTAACCCGTTTCGGCTAATTTATGTAAACTAGTTACATAAACCGAACCGAACGCGTAAAAAGCGCAACGGGTATCCGTAAGAGCCATATACAGGTTTCCTAAGTTAATATTCTTCAAATATGTTGTGACATCAGTAAGATGTCTTTTATTATGCCCGACACGAATTTAAACACAAACTATGCCCCGTAGGGGTAGTTTGGTCATTTAAAGGATTATAAAAGAGTTTAAGTATTTACCTGAGTTACAGGTCTGATATAGCAGCAAAAATTCTTATTTTACTAAGTTTTAACAGTAGGGTAAAGTATATATGTGAAATTTATCAATTATAACCAAACTATGCACCGTAGGGGCATTTTGGTAATTTCACCTAAGCCGAAAAGCTCAAAACTGAAGTCTGAGTTTAACAACCTTTGCTTACTGTTAAAATATTATAATTTACCTAAAATATCAGTAGGTATCAACCCTTGTATGTTTAAAATAGTTTTAGTACATACTATGCGTTAAAAACGTTTAATAAGGTGATTAGAAGCCATTTCCGGGTTCGATACATAAGGATGATATTTTTATTATTCCAGAAGGCTTAAAATAATTTATTTATCCTTTAAGATCAGTAGCAAAAGGTTTGGAGTCGACTAGATATGTAAAACTCATTTTATAGCCCGTAAGGGCAAAACCGACAATTACCGGATTAAGCCTATGACTATAAGTTATGCTCAGCCTAAAATTAATTAAAAATCTTCAAAAATCCCAAAATAATATATTACATCAGTGGGTAATAAGTTTGATATCAAAAGGTATGTTTAAATAGGCTATACGCTAATTATGTCGTTTAATCGCTAATAAACTTTCTAATTACGCTAATGAGCATAACTCTCAATCTACACCTCAAACTGATGTAAAATTTTGGGTGCCAGTTTATATATCAGTAATTAAAGTTTCTACTCTTTTACATTTGCAAAAATCATGTTTTATTGTGAAAAGGGCATAACGGTCAACATATGAGCAATTAACGGAATCGTGCATATTAATTGGATAACTAATGAACCAAGGTGTATAATCACAGAGGGTTATACTAGCATGTAACATAGTCCAATTAAAGCTCTAAGGCATTTCTAAAACATGCCTAAACGGGTCAGAACTGAAGTCAAAGCGAAAGTCAAAGCTTTGCGACTTTCGGTTCTGAGCCGGGTCTAAAGAGTAAATTGTCGGGTTGAACATGTTTAGACATGTTCTTACACTAATTACCAAGTTATATTAATGATCAAACAGGTTGTATGTGTTCTACATTGCTAATTATGCATAAATTAGAAACTAAGTATCCTGTTGACTTTTTAATCGCATGTTTGACCCGACATTTGACCTAGTTAGAGTGGGAATCAGGGGGAACCCTTTTAAGGGTTTATTACCCACATAATTACCAACTTATAACTACTTTCAATTAGACTAATCACTAGACCAACAGTGATTAATCGTTAAGTCAACCGTTAATTACGACGGTTTGACTTTTAAGCTAAAACCAAGCAAAAACTTAACTAAGGAAGGTTAAGCAAACTTACCAAGGTCCTAAGCATGATTAGTGATCACTTGAGAGAAGTCTTGAGCTCCAGAAGTGATCCAAAGTGCAGATGGAAGGTGTGAAGAATGTTTGCAACTTAGTGGCTTTATATAGTGATCAACAAACGGGCGTTCTACACTTTCTACCGTATAATGCCTCGAAGGGCACAACCTTAATGCTGGTACGGTAGCTATTGTTGTAGGAGAATTCGATTAACAGTAGGTGTTTATCCCAACTACCACCCAAATCTATTACACATGCTCGAAGAATGTCTTCCAAAGTTTGGATTATACGCTCACTCTGACCGTCTGTCTGAGGATGGTAAGCCGTACTGAAATTCAAACGCGTGCCCAAAGATTGCTGGAAACTCTTCCAAAAATGTGACATGTATCTAGTATCTAGGTCAGAGATAATAGACGCAAGTATGCCATGTAAGGCTACAATCTTATCAACGTACAACTGGGCTAACATGTCGGAGCTATAAGTCTCCTTGATGGGTAAGAAATGTGCTGACTTAGTCAGTCTATCAACTATAAACCATATTGTATCATTTCTTTTCCTTGTCTTAGGTAACTTGGTGATAAAATCCATAGTTACCATTTCCCACTTCCACGTAGGAAGTTCAGGCTGTTGTAGCAAGCCTGACGGCTTTTGATGTTCTGCTTTGACTTGTGCACAAGTCAAGCACTTAGCTACATAGGCAGCTACAGACTTTTTCAAGCCTATCCACCAATAGTTTGCCCTTAGATCCTGGTACATCTTATCAGCTCCAGGATGAACGGAATATTTAGAACTATGGGCTTCCTGAAGGATAACATCTCGAAGTCCTCCATAAATTGGAACCCATATTCGTCCATTTAATCTCAGAATCCCGTCCTTGCTAAGAGATAACTGCTCCTCAGTTACCCCTAGCTTCTCGTTAGGATAGTTAGCTTCCAACACAACTTCCCTCTGTGCAGCTAACAACCTTTCAGTCAAACTGTTCTTTATCTCAATGCTCTTGGCATTGATTCGGATGGGTTTCACCCTTTCCTTTCGACTCAAGGCATCAGCGACTACATTCGCCTTGCCGGGATGGTATCTGATTTCACAATCATAATCATTCAACGTCTCCATCCATCGGCGCTGCCTCATGTTTAAATCCTTCTGATTAAACAGGTGCTGAAGGCTCTTGTGATCAGAATAGATCACACACTTGATCCCATATAAATAATGCCTCCATAGCTTCAGTGCAAATACAACGGCACCCAACTCCAAGTCGTGGGTGGTGTAATTCTTTTCATGCACCTTCAATTGACGTGATGCATAGGCAATAACCTTGCCTTTCTGCATAAGCACACACCCCATGCCAGTGTGTGATGCATCGCAGTAAACTACGAATTCTTCGGTACCTTCAGGCAATGTCAGCACAGGAGCGTTGCTCAACTTCTGTTTAAGGATATCAAAAGATTCTTGCTGTTTAGGGCCCCAAACAAACTTAACCTTCTTCTTAGTTAAGGAGGTTAGGGGTGCAGCAATACTTGAAAATTTTTCGATGAAACGCCTGTAATATCCTGCCAATCCCAGGAAGCTACGAATCTCTGTAGGCGTCTTTGGCTCTTGCCAGTTCATAACTGCTTCAACCTTAGCGGGATCCACTTGGATACCATGCTCACTCACCGCATTTCCAAGGAATTGGACTTCTCGAAGCCAAAACTCACACTTGGAAAATTTGGCGTAGAGTTTCTCATGATGTAGAAGTTTGAGAATACAACGAAGATGTTTCTCATGGTCAGCTTGGTTCTTCGAGTCGATAAGAATGTCGTCGATGAAAACGATGACGAATTTATCTAAGTAAGGCTTGCAAACGCGATTCATCAGATCCATGAACGCGGCTGGTGCATTAGTGAGCCCAAAAGGCATCACTAGGAACTCATAATGACCATAACAAGTCCTAAATGCTGTTTTGTGCATGTCTTCATCTCTAACCTTCAGTTGATGGTAGCCTGACCTCAAGTCAATCTTCGAGAAATAGCTTGCCCCTTGCAATTGATCGAACAAATCATTGATTCTGGGCAAAGGATACCTATTCTTTATTGTGACCTTATTAAGCTCACGGTAGTCGATGCACAGACGCATCGATCCATCCTTCTTCTTGACAAATAGGACTGGCGCTCCCAAAGGAGACGAACTAGGTTTAATGAAACCCTTGGCTAGCAATTCGTCTAGCTGTGTCCTCAATTCCTTCATTTCCGTTGGTGCTAACCTATAAGGTGCTCTAGCAACTGGTGCTGCTCCGGGGATGATGTCAATTCTGAACTCCACTTGTCTATCTGGTGGTAAACCAGGTAGTTCTTCAGGAAACACTTCAGGGTATTCAGAAATGACGGGGATGTCGTCCATCTTTGGTTTAGGCTCCTCAATAATTACCTGTGCCATGTAGATGACACAACCCTTCTTTAAACACTTGGAAGCCTTGAGCATAGTCACTTGCTCAGGCAATCCATACCGTGTGTCTCCCTGAACGGTAAGTGATTCGCCAGATGGAGTCTTGATCATCACATGTTTCCTATTGCAGACAATCTGGGCCTGGTTATGAGATAACCAGTCCATACCCAAAACTATGTCAAAACCGGCTAACTTAAAGGGAAGTAGGGACAGAGGAAAAGAGTGGTTCTTAATGGATATAACACATCCATCTAACACAGTTGAGACGGTTTCTATGGTGCCATCTGCTAACTCTACCTCATAATTTATACTCAAGGTTTTGACAGGTAAATTCAGCAATTTGCAAAACTTATGATCTACGAAAGACTTATCAGCGCCTAAATCAAATAGTACTCTTGCATAGACATCATTTACAAGGAAAGTACCTGTAATCACGTTGTCGTCTAGAACCGCTTCCTTGGCATCCATTCTAAAGACTCTAGCATTTGACTCCTTTCCTTCGTCATCTTTCTTTGCATATTTCGGGCAGTTGGTCTTAATGTGCCCCTTTTCATTGCAACGGTAGCACGTTGCGTCTTTCAGCTTTTTGCAATCCAAGGTCTTGTGATCCTTGGACTTGCATATTCCACATGCAAAAGTTTTTGACTGAGTCCGCGAGTTCGACTCGAGTCTGCACTTTTCATAGTGTTGTTTCTTGCAAATTTTGCATTTGGGCTTCTCACCAAACTGATGCCCATCTTTCCTTGACTCAGATCCCTTCTTGTTGTCACCGTTTCCACGGTGCTTCTTGTTCGACCTCCGTGAATTATCATCTTCACGTTTTCTCTTCTCAGCATCTTTGTTCCTCAGCGATCTTTGTCTGACCGCATCCAGAGTAAGGGACAGAGATATGTCAGCTACAGATCTGAAAGTAGCTGGCCGAGAAGCCTTCACACTTGCCTTAATTTCCGGGGCTAAACCACCGATAAAACGAGCTATTCTTTTTGGTTCCGGGGGTCACCAGATACGGAACCAACCGGGACATTGTGTTGATGCTCGTGAGGTAAGCTTGACAGTCAAGGTTTGTCATCACCAACGATAGAAAATCAGCCTCTATCTTCTCAACCTCATGCTGAGGGCAGTAATTTTCCCTGATAAGGGCAACAAATTGTTCCCAAGACATGTTGTACAATGGGATCTTCCCAGTGGCTTGAATCAGTGATCTCCACCAGGCTAAGGCTTCTCCCTTAAATGATTGTGACGCAAACTTGACTATATCCCTCTCAGCGCATCTGCTGATATCAACAACTGTGTCCATCTCGTCTAACCACGTCATGCAGTCAATGGCCCCTTTTTCCCCAGTGAAATCCCTGGGCTTGCATGACACAAAGTATTTATAGGAGCAACCCTTATCACGGGGTTCTTTATTTAGTACAACCTGTTGAGATGGAGCACTGTGGTGGTTTGAGGTGAGTCTATCATCATCTTTCTTGGGTTCATCCTTCTTGGAAGGTGGCTTTGTATGCGGTGTAGATAGGGTCCTACTCCGAGTCCCACTATACTCTTCGTACTGCCGCTCCAAGGCCTTTGTAACAGCGTCGTCTACCCACGCTTTCAGTTCAGCACCCGTTAAATGAACTCGGGCGTTATCAATATTCTCCACTGGATGGCTATTAATTTCGTCTGAGTTAGCCATTTTAATTGAACTGTTACAGAAAACAAGGACAATAGTTTATTTGGGAGTTTATTATGGAATTGCCCCTTAGGGTAATTCATTAACCATGGTAAACAGAGACCATATTTGGTTAATTTATTAATCGTATTTAATTAGGATTTCAATTATAATTTATCCTAATTATAAACAATAACAATATATATTAGCACATAAGGCCTAGTCACAAGGACATTTTAAATTATAAGCTATGATTTCAGAGAATCAAGGCTTTTAAGGTTTGAACATAGTTTATTACCTTTTTCGGACAGGGAGTCATCGCTACCACTGTCTTTTGGCTCATATAGAAATGAGCAAGGCTCGTAGGCATTATATTACCACGTATGGTCAAAATATGATCATCTTAATTGATGATGTAAACCCATGATTCAGGGATCATTAAGTTGGGTTAGTAATCTTTTGAAGAATCCTTATATACGAATGACGTGTGTGATTTTAATGAATCACGTCTGCCAGGAGTGTTAACATGTTTACAGATGTTAACAGGGATACGAATCTTTTAAACAGGTCTTACCATCTTGGCCAAGTCTTTATAATGACACTCAGGCAAGGTTTCACTCTTAAGATTCCTATTCAATATTTAATAGGCAGATCATTATAAAAAGGGAATGATTTTGATTTATTTATTTCATGTAATATATTTATGCAGATAATAGCAAAAATGAAATTTATAAACATAACATTCCATTAATTATTGAAAGATTACATACTGCCCTAAACGGGTCTTTTCAACAAACAAGTTACCCACGCAGGGGTTCAAACAAGGACTTACCCACGCAGGGGCTTAACACCAAACATCATAATAGTCCTCGCAGGGACTTACACAAATAACATAATAGTCCACGCAGGGACTTAAACAATAACATTCCCTCGTAGGGGTTAACAGAAAGATAGACCCACGCAGGGGTCAAAACAAACAAGCATACCCACGCAGGGGCTTATACAGCAAGACTGGCCCATGCAGGGGCTCAACAACAATTGGAAGGATTCAGTGGTCCTTCTTGCTCTTCCCTTTGATCAAGCTTGTCAATCCTTGGAAGAAGCTTTGTCTCTCCCGGCGGTCTCTGTGAAAGTCTCGCTCTACTTGGTCCAGCCTTTGCAGAATTTCTTCACGCTCTGGTGGGGAGAACCTTGGCGGCTGCGATTGCGTCCGAATAATAGGTCTATTAGGTATTTGGTACCCATGAGTCGGGTACCCTACTCCCCACGGAGCTCCATACTGTCCTTCCGGGTTAAAGGCGTTGTAATTAGACGCTACCAAGTACGGGTCGGCTTCAGCGTAACCGTAGTTGGTGTGAGCTGGTTGTTCAAACCGGTTGTACGCCATAGACCCCGTGTATGCTGGAATCGGGTTATCAAAACCCATAGGTGGTGGTTGCGGTGCAACTGGGTGTGAAGGCCCACCCATCTGTGGGTCTTCCTGAAGTGGCGGGTAATGACTGCCACTTGATTGGCGTGGGGAGCTAAAATGGAAATCCCCCGCTCGCGCAGACATACGTGCGCCTGTCCTCCTACGCCTCGGCAATTGTGGAGGTGCCTGATTAACTGGTGGGGGTGGAGGCGGTGGCGTGACTGCCACAAACCGTGAATCCACAGAGGGATCCTGCTGCTGCTGCTAATGAGGCGACGAATGATGCGAGGGTGTGAAGTACCACTCGTGCTGAGTAAACCTCTCCTGAAAGCTGTCTGGACCACCATAGGGTGATCCGTGAAAAGAAGAGCCATCCGAAATCTCAATGGGATGGTTCGGTGTACCACTGGCAGGTTCGACGGGATCCGTGTCCTCGTCCATATCCATAGCGTTGTCTCCCGAGAAGTGGTCCTCCGGTCCCAATGGGTTAAAACCCACTGGTTCTTGTATATAATTTGCCGGGTTAAACCGGCCCCTAAAAAAAGGTGTAGGGTCACCAAAGGAGTGGTGCAATAAAGATCGCTGTAAACGTATGTAGGAAGGTTGAGGGTTGTTGGGCTCATACTCCGGCTGCGACCCATAAGGGTTATGAATGGGAGGTGTCGAACTGTGCGAAACCGACCGTCTAGCCGGCTCGAAAAGGTTCCTCCGGTTCTGTCGAGGATCGTCACTCTCGGTGGTCGAGGGAGCTCGCATATGCGAAGGTCCGGCTTCATTAGCATTGGGGGCGGTGATTGGCCCCTTGCCTCTTCCCCTTCTTCTAAAGAATCTTGGCGACATATTGGATCCTGTCAATACAGCATAAGATAACGACAAGAATATATATAAAATAAAGGACAAAACAAAACAAAGTGGAATTTGTCCTATATTATTTGTCTAGACTCGAAAGTTTAGAAATGTGCAATTGTGTCATTGAGATTAAACACAAAAGGCTAGTGTTTAATTCACTCAATGTTGGCTCTGATACCAACCTGTCACACCACGACATCCACGTGTCACCGGTGGGCCTGGTGGGGAGTATCGTGACGTGGTTGGCAACATAACAGTCAAACAACTCAAACAACACAATATTAAATATGCACAGCGGAAGCAATTTAAAAGATATAATACAACCGAATATAATATTGTAATATCATGTATCACAACAGTCGATTGTTTATCCACAGATGGATCGAAAATAAAATGAACAATAGTTCAACAGACTTTAGGCATCTTAAGCTTGCGAGACTTCTATTGATGCTAAGGAGAAATATCCAGCCAATTACGCTTAGTGCCTGCATTTAATCTTTTTGGGAAAATACGTCAGTTTACACTGGTAAATACAATCAACTGACTCATTTTGGAAAATGATTAAAAGTTGATTTGGATGCACGTGGCATAAACATTTTATAACTTGGGAGAATTATTTAAATATATAATCTTGTGAACGAATTACATGTTCCTTATGCGTTCAGTAGCCCGGACGTACTGGGTTAAAGATCAATAGACACACCACATCAACTATTTATGCACTGACGAGTGTACGCCTACACTCCGCGCTTAGGTCGTGGCCATTTCGTAAAATGATGCCAAGGATATCCGGGACATGGTCATTAACCCCCCCCCCCCAAGGCTTTTAAGTAAACAAAACTGTTTAAATGGGCCGATCAAATTATTCAATTAACCACCAAACGATGGAAGATTTGATGCCCGACCAAGCGGTATTTTATATACCGTAACCCAAGCCCGTATAGGGAAAATAAGTTAAAAGTATTTACCTGAGCAAAATAATAATCACAATAAGAAAATGCAAGTAGCTTTTACTGGTACTCCTAATCTGGAACGAAGGTTTATAATAACCTATTAGAATCCTAACGGGTCTTTAATTAAGCTTAAGCTTAGACCAGTTAGTTTCAAAGATACGGTTCGTACGCACGATTAAGCGAAGACCGGATAGAATGTGATTTAGACCCGAAAAGTTTGAAGACTTGCTTAATATGGGTATTTCATACACATTCTGGATTTTGAGATAAAACCGATAAGGGTTGACCCTTTTCGGCTAATTTATGTAAACTAGTTACATAAACCGAACCGAACGCGTAAAAAGCGCAACGGGTATCCGTAAGATCCATATACAGGTTTCCTAAGTTAATATTCTTCAAATATGTTGTGACATCAGTAAGATGTCTTTTATTATGCCCGACACGAATTTAAACACAAACTATGCCCCGTAGGGGTAGTTTGGTAATTTAAAGGATTATAAAAGAGTTTAAGTATTTACCTGAGTTACAGGTCTGATATAATCAGCAAAAATACTTATTTTACTAAGTTATAACAGTAGGGTAAAGTATATATGTGAAATTTATCAATTATAACCAAACTATGCACCGTAGGGGCATTTTGGTAATTTCACCTAAGCCGAAAAGCTCAAAACTGAAGTCTGAGTTTAACAACCTTTGCTTACTGTTAAAATATTATAATTTACCTAAAATATCAGTAGGTATCAACCCTTGTATGTTTAAAATAGTTTTAGTACATACTATGCGTTAAAAACGCTTAATAAGGTGATTAGAAGCCATTTCCGGGTTCGATACATAAGGCTGATATTTTTATTATTCCAGAAGGCTTAAAATAATTTATTTATCCTTTAAGATCAGTAGCAAAAGGTTTGGAGTCGATTAGATATGTAAAACTCATTTTATAGCCCGTAAGGGCAAAACCGACAATTACCGGATTAAACCTATGACTATAAGTTATGCTCAGCCTAAAATTAATTAAAAATCTTCAAAAATCTAAAAATAATATATTACATCAGTGGGTAATAAGTTTGATATCAAAAAGTATGTTTAAATAGGCTATACGCTAATTATGTCGTTTAATCGCTAATAAACTTTCTAATTACGCGAATGAGCATAACTCTCAATCTACACCTCAAACTGATGTCAAATTTTGGGTGCAAGTTTATATATCAGTAATTAAAGTTTCTACTCTTTTACATTTGCAAAAATCACATTTTATTGTGAAAAGGGCATAACGGTCAACATATGAGCAATTAACGGAATCGTGCATATTAATTGGATAACTAATGAACCAAGGTGTATAATCACAGAGGGTTATACTAGCATGTAACCTAGTCCAATTAAAGCTCTAAGGCATTTCTAAAACATGCCTAAACGGGTCAGAACTGAAGTCAAAGCGAAAGTCAAAGCTTTGCGACTTTCGGTTCCGAACCGGGTCTAAACAGTAAATTGTCGGGTTGAACATGTTTAGACATGTTCTTACACTAATTACCAAGTTATATTAATGATCAAACAGGTTGTATGTGTTCTACATTGCTAATTATGCATAAATTAGAAACTAAGTATCCTGTTGACTTTTTAATCGCATGTTTGACCCGACATTTGACCTAGTTAGAGTGGGAATCAGGGGGAACCCTTTTAAGGGTTTATTACCCACATAATTACCAACTTATAACTACTTTCAATTCGACTAATCACTGGACCAACAGTGATTAATCGTTAAGTCAACCGTTAATTACGACGGTTTGACTTTTAAGCTAAAACCAAGCAAAAACTTAACTAAGGAAGGTTAAGCAAACTTACCAAGGCCCTAAGCACGATTAGTGATCACTTGAGAGAAGTCTTGATCTCCATAAGTGATCCAAAGTGCAGATGGAAGGTGTGAAGAATGTTTGCAACTTAGTGGCTTTATATAGTGATCAAATCACCATAGATTGTTGACATCTAAGTCTACAACTGACCATAACTCATCCACAAGTGTCCCTAGATGTTTAGGGGTTGTTTAGGGGTCAAGCCAGATGAGGAAAATTGTTTAAAGGTCGAGTATTGCGTTTAAACAGCAAACAGGCGAATCTGTTGGAGCTGGGCAACCCTTGCGCACCGTAAGGGTTGTGCTTGCGGTGCGCAAGCATGTGATCAGAAGCAAAAATTTGTTGTTCTTTCAGGATTTGAAGGGGCAACTCGTGGGTTTCGAATTTGGGACATGTTTTAACAGTATGGGGCCTCTTATTATGGGTCTTGAACAGTTATTTACCCTACCACTTTGCCATGTTTCTTTGAATCCATAGGAAAGTGTCGTTAAAGAAGGTTTACCGTGCTTTTTCTTCGTAGGAGTCCACCATTTCAATTATGAATCAGTTTTTTGCTATAAATCACCGAATTTGAATATATACCAAATGTTTATTAGTCTTGGGATTTATAATGAGGTCGTTCAGAGGTGTAAAATTAACATGACAACACTTTTAAATCCCGTCATACATCTTTAATTATATCCGGGTTTATATCACTTTTGTCTTATATGACACGTGTCATTATTTCATTGAACACGAATTTTCGAGGTGTTACAGTTGTTCTCGGATACCTTGCTCTTGAGTTCAAGTTGTATGACGATGATGTTACTATGGAGAAGCCACTTTGAGGGTAAATTTTGTGTTGATTTTGTTATATAGCCATTATATGAGACATTTCTCCTCTTATCATGTCACAATACATGGGACCTTTTGTTTCTTGGTTGAAGTCAATCGTGGGTAGTTGATGATATGGCCATTGTTTAAAGAGTGAGTTTGGTGTTGATTTTATTCGGTTCCACAACATATGGGACCATTTTAGTTCTTAGTATATATAACTACTTGTATTCGTCCACGGAGAGAGATGAATTGATAGTTTTCTTTGAAATTCCACGGAGAGAGATGAATTGATAGTTTTGTTTGATATTTGACAATAGAAATTGATGCTAACATAGATTAGTTCATCATTTCGTATATTTTGTATGATTCTACTTAATATGGGTGAATTTATCTTAGAGTTGTGCATAAAAACATGTGAAATTGAGTATTTAACATTACTTGACTATAGGTAAACGCACATTTACTTGTAGTGAAGCTTTTGTCAATCGGTAGTTCTCGGATACCTTGCTCTTGAGTTCAAGTTGTATGACGATGATGTTACAATGGAGAAGCCACATTGAGAGGTAAATTTTGTGTTGATTTTGTTATATAGCCATTATTTGAGACATTTCTCCTCTTATCATGTCACAATACATGGGACCTTTGGTTTCTTGGTTGAAGTCAACAGTGGGTAGTTGATGATGTGACCAGTGTTTAAAGAGTGAGTTTGGTGCCGATTTTATTCAGTTCCACAACATATGGGACCATTTTAGTTCTTAGTATATATAACTACTTGTATTCGTCCACGGGGAGAGATGAATTGATAGTTTTCTTTGATATTCCACGGAGAGAGATGAATTGATAGTTTTGTTTGATATTTGACAATAGAAATTGATGCTAACATAGATTAGTTCATCATTTCATATATTTTGAAGGATTCTACTTAATAGGGGAGAATTTCTCTTAGAGTTGAGCATAAACACATGTGAAATTGAGTATTTAACATTACTTGACTATTGGTAGACGTACATTTACTTGTAGTGAAGCTTTTGTCAATCGGTTGTTCTCGGATACCTTGCTCTTGAGTTCAAGTTGTATGACGATGATGTTACTATGGAGAAGCCACTTTGAGGGGTAAATTTTGTGTTGATTTGTTTTATAGCCATTATTTGAGACATTTCTCCTCTTATCATGTCACAATACATGGGACCTTTTGTTTCTTGGTTGAAGTCAACAGTGGCTAGTTGATGATGTGACCAGTGTTTAAAGAGTGAGTTTGGTGTCGATTTTATTCAGTTCCACAACATATGGGACCATTTTAGTTCTTAGTATATATAACTACTTGTATTCGTCCACGGGGAGAGATGAATTGATAGTTTTCTTTGATATTCCACGGAGAGAGATGAATTGATAGTTTTGTTTGATATTTGACAATAGAAATTGATGCTAACATAGATTAGTTCATCATTTCGTATATTTTGTATGATTCTACTTAATAGGGGAGAATTTCTCTTAGAGTTGTGCATAAAAACATGTGAAATTGAGTATTTAACATTACTTGACTATAGGTACACGCACATTTACTTGTAGTGAAGCTTTTGTCAATCGGTAGTTCTCGGATACCTTGCTCTTGAGTTCAAGTTGTATGACGATGATGTTACAATGGAGAAGCCACTTTGAGAGGTAAATTTTGTGTTGATTTTGTTATATAGCCATTATTTGAGACATTTCTCCTCTTATCATGTCACAATACATGGGACCTTTGGTTTCTTGGTTGAAGTCAACAGTGGGTAGTTGATGATGTGACCAGTGTTTAAAGAGTGAGTTTGGTGCCGATTTTATTCAGTTCCACAACATATGGGACCATTTTAGTTCTTAGTATATATAACTACTTGTATTCGTCCACGGGGAGAGATGAATTGATAGTTTTCTTTGATATTCCACGGAGAGAGATGAATTGATAGTTTTGTTTGATATTTGACAATAGAAATTGATGCTAACATAGATTAGTTCATCATTTCATATATTTTGAATGATTCTACTTAATAGGGGAGAATTTCTCTTAGAGTTGAGCATAAAAACATGTGAAATTGAGTATTTAACATTACTTGACTATTGGTAGACGTACATTTACTTGTAGTGAAGCTTTTGTCAATCGGTTGTTCTCGGATACCTTGCTCTTGAGTTCAAGTTGTATGACGATGATGTTACTATGGAGAAGCCACTTTGAGGGGTAAATTTTGTGTTGATTTGTTTTATAGCCATTATTTGAGACATTTCTCCTCTTATCATGTCACAATACATGGGACCTTTTGTTTCTTGGTTGAAGTCAACAGTGGCTAGTTGATGATGTGACCAGTGTTTAAAGAGTGATTTTGGTGTCGATTTTATTCAGTTCCACAACATATGGGACCATTTTAGTTCTTAGTATATATAACTACTTGTATTCGTCCACGGGGAGAGATGAATTGATAGTTTTCTTTGATATTCCACGGAGAGAGATGAATTGATAGTTTTGTTTGATATTTGACAATAGAAATTGATGCTAACATAGATTAGTTCATCATTTCGTATATTTTGTATGATTCTACTTAATAGGGCTTAATTTCTCTTAGAGTTGTGCATAAAAACATGTGAAATTGAGTATTTAACATTACTTGACTATAGGTAAACGCACATTTACTTGTAGTGAAGCTTTTGTCAATCGGTAGTTCTCGGATACCTTGCTCTTGAGTTCAAGTTGTATGACGATGATGTTACAATGGAGAAGCCACTTTGAGAGGTAAATTTTGTGTTGATTTTGTTATATAGCCATTATTTGAGACATTTATCCTCTTATCATGTCACAATACATGGGACCTTTGGTTTCTTGGTTGAAGTCAACAGTGGGTAGTTGATGATGTGACCAGTGTTTAAAGAGTGAGTTTGGTGTCGATTTTATTCAGTTCCACAACATATGGGACCATTTTAGTTCTTAGTATATATAACTACTTGTATTCGTCCACGGGGAGAGATGAATTGATAGTTTTCTTTGATATTCCACGGAGAGAGATGAATTGATAGTTTTGTTTGATATTTGACAATAGAAATTGATGCTAACATAGATTAGTTCATCATTTCATATATTTTGAATGATTCTACTTAATAGGGGAGAATTTCTCTTAGAGTTGAGCATAAAAACATGTGAAATTGAGTATTTAACATTACTTGACTATTGGTAGACGTACATTTACTTGTAGTGAAGCTTTTGTCAATCGGTTGTTCTCGGATACCTTGCTCTTGAGTTCAAGTTGTATGACGATGATGTTACTATGGAGAAGCCACTTTTAGGGGTAAATTTTGTGTTGATTTGTTTTATAGCCATTATTTGAGACATTTCTCCTCTTATCATGTCACAATACATGGGACCTTTTGTTTCTTGGTTGAAGTCAACAGTGGCTAGTTGATGATGTGACCAGTGTTTAAAGAGTGAGTTTGGTGTCGATTTTATTCAGTTCCACAACATATGGGACCATTTTAGTTCTTAGTATATATAACTACTTGTATTCGTCCACGGGGAGAGATGAATTGATAGTTTTCTTTGATATTCCACGGAGAGAGATGAATTGATAGTTTTGTTTGATATTTGACAATAGAAATTGATGCTAACATAGATTAGTTCATCATTTCGTATATTTTGTATGATTCTACTTAATAGGGCTTAATTTCTCTTAGAGTTGTGCATAAAAACATGTGAAATTGAGTATTTAACATTACTTGACTATAGGTAAACGCACATTTACTTGTAGTGAAGCTTTTGTCAATCGGTAGTTCTCGGATACCTTGCACTTGAGTTCAAGTTGTATGACGATGATGTTACAATGGAGAAGCCACTTTGAGAGGTAAATTTTGTGTTGATTTTGTTATATAGCCATTATTTGAGACATTTATCCTCTTATCATGTCACAATACATGGGACCTTTGGTTTCTTGGTTGAAGTCAACAGTGGCTAGTTGATGATGTGACCAGTGTTTAAAGAGTGAGTTTGGTGTCGATTTTATTCAGTTCCACAACATATGGGACCATTTTAGTTCTTAGTATATATAACTACTTGTATTCGTCCACGGGGAGAGATGAATTGATAGTTTTCTTTGATATTCCACGGAGAGAGATGAATTGATAGTTTTGTTTGATATTTGACAATAGAAATTGATGCTAACATAGATTAGTTCATCATTTCATATATTTTGAATGATTCTACTTAATAGGGGAGAATTTCTCTTAGAGTTGAGCATAAAAACATGTGAAATTGAGTATTTAACATTACTTGACTATTGGTAGACGTACATTTACTTGTAGTGAAGCTTTTGTCAATCGGTTGTTCTCGGATACCTTGCTCTTGAGTTCAAGTTGTATGACGATGATGTTACTATGGAGAAGCCACTTTTAGGGGTAAATTTTGTGTTGATTTGTTTTATAGCCATTATTTGAGACATTTCTCCTCTTATCATGTCACAATACATGGGACCTTTTGTTTCTTGGTTGAAGTCAACAGTGGCTAGTTGATGATGTGACCAGTGTTTAAAGAGTGAGTTTGGTGTCGATTTTATTCAGTTCCACAACATATGGGACCATTTTAGTTCTTAGTATATATAACTACTTGTATTAGTCCACGGGGAGAGATGAATTGATAGTTTTCTTTGATATTCCACGGAGAGAGATGAATTGATAGTTTTGTTTGATATTTGACAATAGAAATTGATGCTAACATAGATTAGTTCATCATTTCGTATATTTTGTATGATTCTACTTAATAGGGGTGAATTTCTCTTAGAGTTGTGCATAAAAACATGTGAAATTGAGTATTTAACATTACTTGACTATAGGTAAACGCACATTTACTTGTAGTGAAGCTTTTGTCAATCGGTTGTTCTCGGATACCTTGCTCTTGAGTTCAAGTTGTATGACGATGATGTTACTATGGAGAAGCCACTTTGAGGGGTAAATTTTGTGTTGATTTGTTTTATAGCCATTATTTGAGACATTTCTCCTCTTATCATGTCACAATACATGGGACCTTTTGTTTCTTGGTTGAAGTCAACAGTGGCTAGTTGATGATGTGACCAGTGTTTAAAGAGTGAGTTTGGTGTCGATTTTATTCAGTTCCACAACATATGGGACCATTTTAGTTCTTAGTATATATAACTACTTGTATTCGTCCACGGGGAGAGATGAATTGATAGTTTTCTTTGATATTCCACGGAGAGAGATGAATTGATAGTTTTGTTTGATATTTGACAATGGAAATTGTTGCTAACATAGATTAGTTCATCATTTCGTATATTTTGTATGATTCTACTTAATAGGGGTGAATTTCTCTTAGAGTTGAGCATAAAAACATGTGAAATTGAGTATTTAACATTACTTGACTATAGGTAGACGTACATTTACTTGTAGTGAAGCTTTTGTCAATCGGTTGTTCTCGGATACCTTGCTCTTGAGTTCAAGTTGTATGACGATGATGTTACTATGGATAAGCCACTTTGAGGGGTAAATTTTGTGTTGATTTTGTTATATAGCCATTATTTGAGACATTTCTCCTCTTATCATGTCACAATACATGGGACCTTTTGTTTCTTGGTTGAAGTCAACAGTGGGTAGTTGATGATGTGACCAGTGTTTAAAGAGTGAGTTTGGTGCTGGTTTTATTTAGTTCCACAGCATATGAGACCATTTTAGTTCTTAGTATATATAACTACTTGTATTCGTCCACGGGGAGAGATGAATTGATAGTTTTCTTTGATATTCCACGGAGAGAGATGAATTGATAGTTTTGTTTGATATTTGACAATAGAAATTGATGCTAACATAGATTAGTTCATCATTTCGTATAGTTTGTATGATTCTACTTAATAGGGGTGAATTTCTCTTAGAGTTGAGCGTAAAAACATGTGAAATTGAGTATTTAACATTGCTTGACTATAAGTAGACATACATTTACTTGTAGTGAAGCTTTTGTCAATCGGTTGTTCTCGGATACCTTGCTCTTGAGTTCAAGTTGTATGACGATGATGTTACTATGGAGAAGCCACTTTGAGGTGTAAATTTTGTGTTGATTTTGTTATATAGCCATTATTTGAGACATTTCCCCTCTTATCATGTCACAATACATAGGACCTTTTGTTTCTTGGTTGAAGTCAATAGTGGGTAGTTGATGATGTGACCAGTGTTTAAAGAGTGAGTTTGGTGCTGATTTTATTCAGTTCCACGACATATGGGACCATTTTAGTTCTTGGTTGAAGTCCACAATGTATATTCGTTCTCTTAACAAATTGAATTATTCAAATAGGTCATGCGTCAAATCTCGCTAGAAAAATGTTGGCTAAAGCCAGCTCGTATAATTTTCGGGTCAACAGCTCTCAAGTGTTGCCTCATATAAATTTCAAGCCAGTGTGATCTTACTGACTCTTTAAAAATTTTAATTTCAAAACCATATACCTAAGACATGCTTTCATTTGCCCTTTCATTCATCTTCCTCTTTTAGAAAAAAAAATGAGTAAACTGTCAAAATGGTCTTTAAGATTTGGTCACTTTTATCACTTTAGTTCAAAACTCAAACCTTTGGAATCTGGGTCACGACGGTTTCAATTTTATTGCCGTTTCCATCCAAAAGAAAAATCTGGTCAGATTTTTCGGTTAACATCCAGTTTTTTTTGTCTTTTTTCCTCCCTTTTAATGAAGGGCAATATGGTTAGGTTTTTTAAATTTGTTATATATAAATGTTAAAAGAAGATGTTACCCTTCATTAAAAGGGAGGTAAAAGACAAAAATGTTGGGTGTTAACTGAAAAATTTGAGCAAAATTTAATTTTGGAAGAAAATGACAACAAAATTGAAACCACAGGGACACAGATTCAAAAGGTTTGAGCTTTGAACTAAAGTGACAAAAATGATCAAACCTCAATGACCATTTTGGCAGTTTACTCAAAAAAAATTATATGTACATACTACATACTAGCAGTAGAAAAAAAAAACAAACAAAAAAATGGATCTAACCACATACCATCATCACCCACGTATAGTATTATTAGAACTAGGATTTTGCCCGTCGCGCGTTGCGGCGGAGCGCGGCGGGTGGAAACATATAGTAAGACAAAACACGATTCGTAAAATCCAGTGCGTAAAAGACAATTACAAAAAAAGTGTAAATCACAAAGGTAGACACAAAGTGTACAAAACAATGCCAAAGACATTTCGAAAAACACAATGCATTGTCATTTGCATAAGTAGGAGTTGTAGTCTAGGGGTTACATTTGCAGATTTTTTAAAGTTTGGCGGGTGTAAAAATGGAGTAATAATTCAAGGGGTAAAAACGCATAGTCTAAAAAAGATAAAGTGTAAAAGTATAGGGGTGGTGACGGAAATGTGTAAAAGATGAGGGGGTGTTGGTGGAAATGTAAAAGAAGAGGGTTGGTGGCGTAAGTGTGTAAGAGCTAAGGGGGTGATGGTGGAAAACCAAAGTAGAGGGTTGGTGCTAGCAAAGTTTGAAAGATGAGGTTGTGGTTTTGGAAATCCAAAGTAGAAGGTTTAGGGACTAAATTTGTCATTTTATGAAACTTTGAATATACCAAAGTCAAGGGGCTACAATTGCAACATCGTGAACGTATGGGGGCAGGGAGGCAAAGCCAGTGGGAAACATGTGCGCGTTGCGGCGCAAGTACATTGCAAACATCGAATAGATTAGTCGAAGCGTTATGTAATGCGTTAAACATATGAAAACGCACATTTTGACGTATCCAATTTAATTCAATAGCATTGTAGCTGGATAAAAATGTAAAGTATATCGTATTTATATGTGACCCGACTCATACATAGGAAACGTACAAAAAGCATAAAATGTGTATCAAGGGAAAACTAACACGTGTAATCAAAAGTGATATTCATATCAACGGAAAAAATTATACCCTTAGCGTGTTGCGGTAGGGTCGAAACGTAGAATTGGAAAACGTACATAAAACAATCAAAAACCAAATATATTTGACCTGACTTGTTCCCCAAAAAAGTTTACATCGAAACGTATACCAACTCGAATTTATACCGACACATAAATTTTAATATTCATAATACAACCCGCGGGCGATGCGTCGTAGGCACGTTGCAAACATATTAGTCCAAGCGCTATGTCATGCGCAAACCATATGGAAGCGCATGTCTTGACGTCTTTAGTTCAACTCAATGTATGGTTGAATCCAAACGTTTAGTTTTTTAAAAAAGAAATTAGCGAACGAAAGTAATTAAAGAAAGCAATAAGCTAAAAATGTATAGATATACGGTACAACGATAAAGTTGAAACAGTATAAACTTTTGAAATTAAACCTCAGTGGTCTAATATTGCAATGTAATTGAAGTTTAACTTGGAAAGGAAATGGACTCAAAACACAATTTAACAAAACTAAAAGCAAAGGACCAAAATGTATTTTACTCAAAGTATGGGTGAAAAACTGAAGTTTAACTTGAAAAGGAAAAAGACTCAAAACGCAATTTAACAAAACTAAAAGCAAGGGATCAATTGTATTTCACTCAAAGTATGGGTGAAAAGAGAAAATTTCAAAATGGACTCAAAACGCAATTTAAAAAACCTAAAAGCAAGGAACCTAAATGTATTTTACTCAAAGTATTGTGTGAAAAAAAAATGGCATATGCATTTGAGTGAAAAAAGGGAAATGGCATATGCATGTCGGTGGCCTATGCCACCGACTTTGTACTTTAAGTTTAGATATTTGAGTAAAATGCACCGATAGTCCCTGTGGTTTGGTGAAATTTCACCTTTAGTCCCCAATTTTTTAAAATTACACTCTTAGTCCCTGTGGTTTGACAAGTTGTTACCCGGATAGTCCCCAAAGCGGATGGAGGTTAGTTTTTATGGTTAAGTGGGTGTGAAATGACAAGGACTATCCGAGTAACAACTTGGCAAACCACAGGGACTATCCAAGTAACAACTTGTCAAACCACGGGGACTATCCGAGTAACCTTCATCCGATTTAGGGACTATCTGAGTAACAACTTGTCAAACCACAGGGACTAAGACTAAAGGGAGTGGGGTGTCTCCCCCTCCCACGTCGCCCCTAAGTCGCCCCAAACACCGCCCCCATCGGCGTCCCCCCTTGCCCGTCCTCTGCTCGTCGCCACCTTCCTCACAAATCAACTTTTGGCACAAAAATTCAAAGATTCCCCCCCAAGTTGCCCCAAGTCGCCCCCAAACACCGCGCCCCCTTTTTTTCTTTGTGCAAGACGCCCAGAATGGGTCGCTCCACTCCCTTCAGCCTAAGAGTGTAATTCTGAAAAGTTGGGAACTAAAGGTGAAATTTCACCAAACCACAGGGACTATCAGTGCATTTTACTCTTAAGTTTATAAGGTAATTTATCTACACACAATTCTTCTGTTTTGGACCGAACCAACCCAAACCCAAAAAAATTATAGAGTGCTCAAAATTATATTTCAAAACAGAAGCCCAAACTAAATATGAAGAAACGAACCGGTGTCAAGTTAACCCGAAACTCGCTCACCCCTAGTCCCATACCATCAACTAAGGGTGTAAGGGGTAGTCCCCTCTTGTGGAGAGGTAAACTTTCCACCCACCCCCCTCTTGCCCAAAAACATAAGGAGTGGTCACGATCTCTTAGGTTGAAGTAAACTATTTTTTTTAATTTAAATTATGTATTTATACAAAATAAATAAAACATAATTGACATTATTAAATAAAGACATTACATTAAACTAAATTGAAAAAAGACTTGAACCACTCGATCCGCCTCGTCTACTATGCGAGCCGCGCCCCCTCTCTTTTAAACCGGAACCCGAAACTTTTTTCTTGCCATCACCCTTGTTTTGTCTATCTATATTGTATGAGAAATTTAGTGTGAGTATGTGAATTGGGTGAAAAATAAAATGGATAAATGGATTTTAAATAGAAAAACAAATTATTTTTCTTGATGGTTAACGGCTATAAAGTTGTTTGAATCAAAGCCCAACGGTCAAAAACAACAAAGATCAAACGCGGTAAACACTCACCGATCCACTCTCCACTCACGCGGTAAACTAACTCACCACGTTAGTTTACCGCACCACCCCGTTCACCCTAAGAGCATGCAGAATAGCAACCATAGCTCATTCCAATAAACCATTACAAATTTGAAATAAATTCCCTCAAAATTATATACACGAAAAGAAACTAAGAAACACAATTCAAACTCAAGATTTGAAATTTTCACACATGCTAAGAACATCATCAGCTCAAATGGCAGAATAACAAAAAACCTACATTAAAGAGTTAATTGCCTAGATTGTCCATGTGGTTTGTTATTTTTTTCACTTTTACTCCTTAACTTTCTAAAATTACATGTATGCTCCATATGGTTTGATTGTTTGTTAATCGAAATAGTCCCTACAGTTGATGAACGTTAAGTTATCTAGTTAAATGCATGTGAAATGATTTTTTTGCCATTAATAATGGAAACAGAAAAGTAATATAAAATCAAAATCAATTAGGTCACTCAAGTTTCAAAAGTGTAGAATAGTAATATAACTTTGTAGAATAGTAACCAAGTTTTAAAAGTGTTCCAATTAGGTCACTCAAGTTTCAAAAGTGTTCCAATCAGGTCACTCAACATTTATTTTTCATTAAAATTAAGGGGTTTTTCATCCATTTGGCTAACAAACCAGCAGATTTGAGCCCAATTTGTGCCACCAAACATAAACATTTGTGATGGATCAGGAACCCAAATACCATTATTCAAAAGCTCAAAGTGAGCCATCCCAGATGACTGTTTATCAAGCTTTAAAAGTAACTAACTTATGACATTTTGGATTTTTGTCACACATTTAATTCTTGAACTTCTTGCAATTGTTTAAACATGATTTCATGCTGAAAATCTAAAGAACACACGCAAACACTATATTCAAGCAAAACACTAATAATCAAGGAAGCATTTCCATCTGAACGATGCCAACGAATCGATTTTCTCATCAATTTCTGGTAAAGCATAACAGTCGCGCGGGCATGCTTTGTTTAAGTCTTTATAATCCACGCACATTCGCCATCCGCCGTTTCCTTTGGGGACCATCACTGGGCTGGCTACCCAGGTTTGGTAACGAACTTCTCTGATGATACCCGCGTTTAGTAGTTCGGTGATCTGCTCCTGCAGGGCATCGTGCTTTATGTCCCCCAGGTGACGTTTCGTGTGTACCACAGGTTTTGCATTCTCAGAAACATTCAAACTGTGTTCTGCTATGTGCCGTGGAACGCCAACCATGTCGGCCGGTGTCCAGGCGAACACGTCCATATTCTCAAATAACAACCTTTTTAGCGCGTGAGATCGGACATTGCTGGTCCCAAAGTGACAGTTTGTTCTGGGTACTTGTTCAGTATCCACTTTTCGGCTTCTGCGCGCGGTGCTGGTTTGCTTGCTTTTGCCGGTCTGATTTCATCAGTTGCGAGGACCTCTTTGCTTGCGTAAATTATTGCTATCCCTGTCTCTATTGGGAACCCAATAGCTGAATGTGGCCCTGAATAGATCATACTAAAATCTCCTTGAGATTCTCTTCCTAAAAGGATATCATGTCTTGAGCTTGCTGACAACACCATGAATGTAACTTCTTCTGTTCTTGAGTTCCTTCCGTCCGAGAGCAGCACCGGGAACGATATCTAGCCAAGAGGAAAAACGGCTTCGTTGCAGAAACCAGTTAGTGGGTAATCTACTGGCTCTAAGCGCGCTTTGTCTTCCTGGTCGAATTGATTAAAGCATTGTTCGTAGATGATATCTGCGGTGCTCCCTGGATCAATGAAAATGTAGTCAGTCTGGTAATGGTCGATCACGCCAGAAATGACTATAGGTCTTCTCTCTCTTGGGCCCCCTCTCACCACGGGGAAAACAACTTATTTTTCGCGCCAGGAATCATCTTGTGTGCGCTTGTTATAGTTCTTTCGTGATCTCCGTGGACCCCCTTGAATCATGTGAGTTTCTAATTTTCGAAGCTTTTTATTGTCCGGGCCTTCTTCCCTTCTTTGAATTTGGCGATTATCACGCTTTCCCCCTTTTACCAGATGGGTGAGCCTTCCATCTCTCAGGGCTCTTTCTATCTCTTGCTTTAGGCTAAAGCAATCGTCGGTCAGGTCACCTGTATCTTTGTGGAACTCGCAAAAAAGATTTGGGTTTTAGCCCCTTTTGTTTCGCATCTGTATAGGGGGTTTGAACTGGTGGTTCTCGGTTGACAGGACCTCGGAAGGGGTTTTTGTCAAGGGTGTCCACTGCTTTTCTCTGTCTTCTCTCTTAACCTCTTTGCAATGACTGATCTGGTTGATTGTATTGCGCGCATCTTCTCTTATCGGGCTTCTTTCTTTGTAGCCAGATGTTCTCCACGATTGGCCTTTGCCTTTCTTGTTGCGCCGATCATTTTGGCTGTAATTGTATTGACGGCTGTCATCGCCGGTCAATTGTTTATCAGTGCACGCAATCGTCTCTGCTGCTTCGATGAAGGTGTCCCAGTCTTTGGGGCCTCCATCTCTTCCTTTCAATCGTTTGATCAGGTCATCGCACTTTACTGCCCTCATGAAGTGTGCGCGCATCATCTTTTCACCTACGTCTCCGATTTCCAGGCATTCCTTGTTATATCTGGTAATGAAATCTTCTATGCTTTCATGATCTTTCCTCCAAATATTTAAGCAATCAGCTGGATCTCTAGTATGCCTGTGCTGTTGGGAGAAGTGCGCGAGGAACTTGTCTCAAAAATCGATCCATGATTTGATTCTTCCTGCTGGCAGGCTGTCAAACTAAACGCGCACCACGCCGACGAAGGTTTGTGCGAAAAGATGACACTAAGTTGGTAATGTCCAGCTGTCACACCCTGGCTTTGCGGAAGCGTGGGTTTATTTTGGTGTGACTTCTTAATACCATAGCAAATATCATAACCGTGCTATATGAAAATAAAACCATGATGTTCATCCATTCAACAAGTTTTAAAAGTTACCAAGACAAAATTGTTTAAAAGTTGACACTTACAACCATGACATAATTAGAAACTTGTTCACAAGACACAACCAAAAGACATGAATAGAAATACAGTTTAAGACTTGTAACCCGTCCAGGCAAAGGTCACATTTCCTAAACTCGGATGACATCATTATTCCTACGCAGCTTGACGACAGTGCATACCTTGCCAGATCCCCTAATTTCCTGAAATACATGTAAGTTGAAAAATCAACAAAAAGTTGAGCGAGTTCATGTAAAAGTGAGTATGTATAAACCTTTGTAATATGTTTGTATGTATGAAAATCCCTGGTTTGTAGCAAATAAGGAAAAAGATATCACCATTGGGTTGCAAAGCCAATGATATGTGTGAAGTGCTGTAGGAAGACTCAAACCTAGCAGATTTATGCGTCGGGCTCAAAGTTACTCCATGGTTCGTACTGTGGACGCAGGAGCTGGGCTCGCTACACCCAAATAGATCTACCGCTCATGACCCTCGGTCCTACAATAAGGATTAATGGCCTCAAGTTCCACCTACCCACTCACATGATCTAAGTAGTAAACCCACCTTAAGCTAACCATACCATGTATATAAAAGTCTGTAATAATTGGCGCATGTATTTCACCCCCGAAGTATAAAAACTGAAAACAGTTAAGAGAAAAGGGGGACATGAACTCACAGAAGTGTGTATCCAGAAACGTCAATCTCCAACTCTATCTGCTGCGTGACGACCTACACGTACTAATTCCTATTAGACGGATGGGCCGCGCCTTGGCTTAGGGTTTAACGTTTGATTGGAGAAATAGTTAGGTAACTATTCCGTATTCACACTTCTTATTTATTTTATAAGTATATTTATTCCCAAGTATGGGGGTTTTAATACATGTATACGTTATATTTCTGAAAATATATTTTTAAGTCTCACTTGAAAAGGTATATTTTAAATCACTAGTCCAAATTGTTTTAATTTCCAAAATAAATATATTTTTCCCAAAAATATTATATTTTCTTCATACATTTTCCAAAATAATACTTTATCAAAATATACATATAAGAGTATTTTCCAAAGATACATAAGTTACATTTTAGAGTTCGCGTTGTAACAACAATACCGGTGTAACTTAAACATTTATTTGTGAGGGCGTTGGTATTATTTTAGAGTCGTAATTTCATAATATTTTCCAGTTATATTATTTTTTTCCCTAAAAATAATATATCTAGTACACAAGATAACAAACAGTCACACAAGCGTTTTATTATAAAATATATATTCTAAATATATATTTATCAAGTTTTATTTACGAAAATCCACCTCCGATACTTGGTAATGTTTGTAATAAAAATTATGACGAAGTTTATATTGAAAACCAAGTAAAAATATATTGGTAAGCATTTGTTAGAAAAATATTTCTAGTGTTGAAATTCTAGAAAAAAATTTCGCCAGAATTTCCTTTGTAAATGGAGGTGTCCACGCTTACTAGCGTATCATTTTCTTTTGTAAGATCAATCAAACAATTTACCAATCAACAACATACAATATTCACTCACTAATCTTGACAAATATAAGACTAAATCATAACTCATGAACTTGAGAGTTTTGTAAGAATATGTAGTAAATCACTAGCACATTTAGTAGGTCTTGTTATCTTTAAAAATAAGATTAGTTTCTTGAAAACTTTATTTTTAAAGAACTTGAAGTTTCACAACTTCTTGTCATAATTTACAAAAATATTCCCTTGTTAAACTTTCTTGTTACACAAGTGTTTACACACTTGTTCATTTGCCAAAAATGCTTCTAGTACATAAAATATCCGGGTTTTAACAAAACAAGTATCTTTCACTTGGTTCTTCTGAAAAACCACTTGTAGATCTTTAGATCTACAAGTTTATAACCTTACTTTTCAAGAAAAATTATGTTTATTCAAGTTTCAAGTTCATGGTGGATGGTTTCATCACCTTTCATATCTCTAACACTAACATCTTACTAGTTCATGTTCTTGAACATGAACTAGCATGTCTAGATGATGATCCATCCAACTTTTACTAACAAACAACATCAAATAATCATAACTACACAAGATTTACAAGATTTACACACATAACCTCTCTTTATCCACCCATTAACACTTTATGTTTAAGTCTTGTTCATGTTCTTTAGAGTTTCTTCATATTTTATCATTCTATCATCTATTAACCACTAAAAACAAGATCAGGATGATGTTTTAGAACACTTACTACTAGCACAAGGCTAGGGAAGAAACAAGGCGTAAAAGTGGTGGATAAAAGAAAACTAGAGTGGTCCTTGAGCTTCCGAGTGCACCAAGCTTAGTTGTAGGACTCCTTGCACCTTTGTATGTCCTTAGAATGGATGATGAAGTTTGAATGATAGTGATGGTGGTGATGGTTGTGTTCGGCCGAGACCAAGCAAGAGGGAAGAGAGGAGAGTGAGTTTGATAAGTGAGTGTGTGAAAGAAATGCTCTTAACCCTTGGTGTTTATGTATAATCCAATTTCCTATTAACCTCCATGTAAAGTGTCTCATAGATATCCAACATTAGTGAATAAAATAATCAAAGAATTGTGGGGTGTGTCCCCACTCCATAAACCGGTTCGAAGGGGGGGTATAGGATTGGGTGGTGATGGAACTTGTTACTAATTAGTTAGATTCTAATGATATTTAGTTAGAATAATAAAGTGTGTTATAATATAAAGGGTGTTCGGGTGTTCGGGGACCCTAACTAGCTCAGAAAAGCAAAAACAATGTCTTTGGCAATATTTTTATGTTCCGGGTAAAGTCCGGTTCTTCGGTTGGATGTTGATCCGTTAAAGTGCTAATTAAGCATTTAAATTGTCGTTTATTATGTTTTTAGTGACACATTAAATTACCAACACTTTGGATAGTGTCTAGGACTAATTTGCCAAGTTTTTACACTTTACTAGCTTTGTTAAAAGCTGAATTTTTGTATTTAGTGCAGAATTCTGCACTTAAAGTATGTTTTAGGCACTTCCGGTCACTATAACTATCACCTAGTGATGCAGTTTTATGATCCTCACCTCCCTACACTCCCTACTAGTGTAGTATTCCATTCCTGGCTCATACTGGCCTCAATATAGTGTCTGTCTAGGTGCTGGCATTGTCTGCATGTTTTTATGGTTATCCGCTCACTGTGCTAACTGTGCTTTGTGCATCAAGTTTGTCACTATTGTTTGTGCGTAATGAATGGAGTGACAGTAATAAAATGTGATGCATGAGTATGTATGTATCAGAAAACAGAAAGCAGTTTAATCACAATTGTAATCAAGCACAGTAATTAAGCACTAATTAAATACTAATTAATTGTACGGATACATGGATTTGTGAGAGTTCTCACATTCTCCCCCCGTTAGAGAAATTTCGTCCCGAAATTTTAGGCTCTGCTTCTAGTGCAGGGGTCTTGGGAAACAAATGGGGGTATTTCTCCTTCATACGATCCTCACGTTCCCACGTGAATTCAGGACCATGTCTTGCATTCCATCGAACTTTGACGAGCTTGACACTACTTCTGCGTGTTTTGTTAACTTTCCAATCCGTAACCTCAACGGGTTCTTCGGTAAAGTGGAGCGTGTCGTCGATATGAACTTCGTCAGCAGGAATGATCACTGTCTCTTGAGTTGGACTCTTTTTCAAATTTGATACATGAAATGTATCGTGAACACCATTAAGTTCGGCAGGTAGGTCCAACTTGTAGGCTACAAGCCCAATCCTTTGCAAGATTCTGAAAGGGCCAATGTAACGCGGATTTAGCGTCCCACGCTTTCCAAAGCGTGCCACACCCTTCCAGGGTGAAACCTTTAACAAAACCATATCTCCAACTTGAAATTCCAAAGGTTTCTTTCTTCGGTTTGCATAGGCTTTTCTGTCTGTCGCGAGCCGCCTTGATGCGCATTCGAATTTGTGCAATCTTGTCAGTTGTCTCTTGGACTATTTCAGGACCAACAAGCTGTCTATCACCCGCATCAGCCCAGCACAGTGGTGATCGACACTTGTGTCCATAAAGAGCTTCAAATGGCGCGGCTCCAATGCTTGTGTGGTAACTGTTGTTGTACGAAAATTCTACCAATGGTAAGTGATTATCCCAGCTACCACCTAAGTCCATTACACATGCTCTCAGCATATCTTCCAACGTCTGAATAGTTCGTTCACTTTGGCCATCAGTTTGCGGGTGAAATGCAGTACTTAGATTCAACTGTGAGCCAAAAGCTTCTTGGAAGGATTGCCAAATCCTTGATACAAATCTTCAATCTCTATCAGAGATAATCGAGAGAGGTACTCCATGACGTGCAACAATCTCTCGCATGTATATTTCCGCAAGTTTACTCGTGTTGTCTTTCTCCTTGATCGGCAAGAAGTGTGCGGACTTTGTTAGACGGTCTACTAATACCCAAATAGTATCATGGCCTTTGGGAGTCTTTGGCAATTTCGTTATGAAGTCCATTGAAATTTGTTCCCATTTCCATTTGGGTATTTTAGGTTGCTGCAGAAGACCTGAGGGCTTTTGGTATTCGGCCTTAACCTTGGCACAAGTTAAACATTTGCTAACATAAACTGCAACATCGCCTTTCATCCTTGGCCACCAGTAGAAATCCTTAAGATCTTGGTACATCTTATCCGCTCCTGGATGAATTGAGTACCAAGATTTGTGAGCTTCATCAAAGATAACCTTTCTCAAACCACAAAACAGAGGAACCCAAATCCGTTTCATGAAGCATAAAGTTCCTTCCTCTTTTGGTACCAACTGCTTCTCCATCCCACGGAGATACTCGTCCTCAATATTCCTTTCTTTCAAAGCTTCTCTCTGCGCGGCACGAACGCGCAAAGAGAGGTCTGTCTGGACAATCATCTCCAAAGCCCTAACCCTTATGGGCTTAATCCTTTCTTTTTGACTCAGGGCATCGGCGACCACATTCGCCTTCCCTGGATGATACTTGATCTCGCAATCATAATCATTCAACAGCTCTACCCAGCGTCTTTGCCTCATGTTAAGCTCATTTTGGTTAAATATGTGTTGCAGGCTCTTGTGATCGGTGAAGATTGTACATCTCGTACCATACAAATAATGTCGCCATATCTTCAATGCAAACACCACCGCACCTAGTTCCAAGTCGTGTGTGGTATAATTTCTCTCGTGTATCTTCAACTGGCGCGACGCATAAGCTATAACCTTCTGGTGTTGCATCAGCAAGCAACCCAAACCTTGACGCGAGGCGTCACAATATACCACGAAATCATCCGTTCCTTCGGGGAGCGATAAAATCGGTGCGTCACAAAGCTTGTTCTTCAACAACTGAAACGCTTTTTCTTGTTTGTCACCCCATTCAAACTTCTTGTCTTTCTGCGTGAGTGCGGTCAGGGGTTGAGCGATTTTGGAGAAATCCTCAAGGAATCTTCTATAATAACCAGCCAAACCTAGGAATTGTCGAATCCCGGTTGGCGTCCTTGGAGTCTCCCAATTCTTGATCGCCTCGATCTTTTTGGGATCAACATGGATTCCATTTCCATTAACCACGTGTCCAAGAAATTGGACTTCGCGTAGCCAGAACTCGCACTTCGAGAACTTAGAGTATAACTTTTCCTTCTTAAGTAGCTCTAAAATCGCTCTTAAGTGCTGTTCGTGCTCGTCCTTCGTCTTCGAGTAGATCAGAATGTCATCAATAAACACGATCACAAACTTATCCAAGTACGGCTTGCAGACTCGGTTCATTAGGTCCATGAAAACTGCCGGTGCATTCGTCAACCCAAATGGCATAACTAGGAACTCGTAATGTCCATAACGAGTCCTAAAAGCTGTCTTCGGGATACTTTCCTCTTGTATCCCTAGTTGATGATATCCTGATCGAAGATCGATCTTTGAGTAGAAACTTGAGCCTTGCAGCTGATCAAATAGATCGTCGATTCTCGGCAAAGGATATCTATTCTTGATAGTCAACTTATTAAGCCTGCGGTAGTCTATACACATACGGAAACTACCATCCTTCTTTTTGACAAACAGAACTGGAGCTCCCCAAGGTGAGAAGCTTGGTCTGATGAATCCTTTGTCCAATAGCTCCTGGAGTAGTGTCGAAAACTCCTGCATCTCCGAAGGCGCAAGTCTATAGGGTGCCTTGGCTACAGGTGCGGCTCCTGGAACCAAGTCAATGTGGAACTCAACTTGCCTTTGCGGCGGCAATCCCGGCAAGTCTTCTGGAAAGACTTCAGGGTATTCTCTTACAACCAGAATGTCTTCGACCTTTGGTTCAGCAGCTTCCTTATCCACGATGTGTGCTAAGAATGCAACACATCCCTTCTGGAAACACTTTCTAGCTTTCAGACAGCTAATAATCCTCAGCGGCGTATCACGCTTCTCTCCGTGCACTACGATTGTTTCTTCATCTGTCATTGGGATGCGGATGGTCTTCTCGTGGCAAACAATCTCGGCCTTGTTGCTGGACAACCAATCCATTCCTACTACCACGTCGAAGCTTCCCAACTCGACAAGCAGTAGGTCTAGCGTAAATTCGTGACCTCCTAGTTCAATTACGCATCCTCGGACAACTTCACTGGTTTCAATTAGTTTCCCATTCGCCAATTAAATCGAGTATGGAACGTCTAACTTACTAGCGGTCAATCCGAGTATATTCTTAAATTCTAATGATACGAAACTATAATCGGCACCAGTATCAAAAAGAACAGATGCAAAACGTTGGTTTATCGGGAACGTACCAGTGACAACGTTGGGATCCTGGCGCGCTTCCCTGGCGCCAATGTTAAAGACTCTTCCACGGGCTTGATTCAGCTTCGGGCATTCCCTCTTAAAGTGCCCAACATCTCCACAATTAAAGCATCCTGGCCCTCGGCCATTTCCATTCCCAGCTTGGGTGTTGTTTTGGTTGCGATTTCCATTCCCCACTTGATTCGCAACGTTCCCACGGTTTCCATTTCCTCCATTATTTCCTTGCGGGCGGTTTCCATTACCCCTATGGTTGTTGTTATTGTAACCCCTTTGGCCTCCTTGGCCTAAACCAACCCAGCAAGTATCCTTCAAGTGGCCAATTTTTCCACAAGTTTCACATTTTCTCACTCCACACGGGCCAGAATGATGGCGCTGGCACGTGTTACACTTGGGCAGAGTGCCCATATAACCTTTTCCTTTGTTCTCAACACCGGTTGCAGCTCTAGCCGGTGTGCTTGACTCGCCCTTCTTGCTTACATGGCCGGTTCCTTGCTTGAAGTTCAAAAACTTTCACTTGTTTTCACTAGACGACTCCACGTGAGTCTCTTTCTTCTTCTACTCAGTACCCGAAAACTTGTTTACTCGAATGGCCTCCTCAGTTAGCGCCACACTAAGATCGATTGCTTCCGTGAATGTCGCAGGCTTGGATGTGGTAACCATACTCATTATCTGAGGAGCCAATCCCCAGATGAACCTCTCAACACGTTTAAACTCAGGTGTGACCATGTACGGCACTACGTGAGATAAATCGTGAAATCTTTGAACATATTCTGCAATCTTGGGACCATCCATTCTCAGATCCCATAATTCTTTCTCTAACCTCTGTATTTCAGCACACGAGCAGTACTTCTTCCTCATTAACTCTTTTAACTCAGCCCATGTTAACGCGTAAGCAGCAGCTTCTCCTAAAGTCTGCACTTGTAGGTTCCACCACGATAGGGCTCCATCCAGAAACAGCCATGAGATGTAGGTCACTTGTTGCTCGGGAGCGCATTTGCTCATTCTTAGGACAGAGTCTGTCTTTTCAGCCCACCTAACAAACGCAACGGCACAGGAAGCCCACCTAACAAACGCAACGGCACCTCCTGTGCCGTCGAAATTCACGGGCTTGCAGTCGGATAACTGCTTGTAGGTGCACCCTGCACATACGTTAGAATTTACAAATGGTATTAGCGGACGTGCTATAAATATCCAAATGTATCGTAATATGTCTCAAATGACTTAACATTACCATGGGGTGGATTGTTATTGCCGTTGTTGTTCGAAATACTCCTGCTGGTTCCTCCTTGGGAGGCTGCATACTGCGCTATAGCGGCGGCAATGATTCCTTGGAGTTCTGCCTGGGTAGTAGGCATGCGTACTTCGCGTCTTGGAGGCATCTTCTAAAAGATGTTCATGTAGGTCAGGCCATAGTAAGTATGATAAAAATGTATATCTAGTAGCATTCATCAATCACATAACATCTCATGTTATAAATTAAACATATAACTCAACAAAGCATGTAGTGAGAATGTTGCCATTGAGCTTCATTAATCACGATCACAACAGTGTTTTACAAGTTTAATAGTACATCATATGTAAAAGTAAGATCGTGGGGCTACATCACCCCCAAAAGTACAAGTCAAACTACAAGTATCCTATACAAAAAGTGTGATCACTCAAAAAGCTTTGTAAGCTGGCTCAATAGCGACCTTCTCACCAAAAGATCGACCTGCATAAAACCAAAAATATGCCTATGTTGATGGCGGCGGAGGAGGAGGAGGAAAATGAGAGAATAACAAGCGACGCATGAGTAACCAGTCCTCCTCTAAAGCATGACAGACGCGCAGCAAATATGCTATCTGCTGCTCAGAAGTCCAAAAGCGAGCGTCTGAATCGGAGGAAAGTGTACGAGGAGCGTGTGATGCTGCAAATGGGGTCTAATAATGACAAGATGGACGTGGAGCACTCTCCAAAACCTGAATACGACGCGTCAAAGCATCCTGCTGTATCATCAAAGAAGTGAGAATGTCCTCCATAGAGTACCCAACATGGTACGGGTGGTATGGATCAGACAGTGGCATGATAGGGGGCGTAGTCCACAAAATGGCTCGCTAGACGGTATGAAAGATGGTGCAGTAAGTGGTGCAACAGAAGGAAACTGTGATATGACCGGATCAGACGTCGATATAGCTGGAACAAAAGTAGGACGAGAAATCTGAGGTATAAACTGGCTGCCTCCTGACATGAAAGGTGTGTGACCAAAAGGCTGTCGCGATGTACCCTCCCCAGGACGTGGTGGAGGGATGTCCTGGAGAAAGGTAATCGGGAGATCGGTACGATGGGCATCGGTCGTATGTGGGCGGAAAAGTGGAATGTCAGTGGGTGCCGAAACAGGTGTGACGGGTACCACGTGTGGTGGATAGTCGTCATCATCGATCCACCCATTACGGGTGTCGGCGTAACGTGGATCTATATGAGTAGCAAAAGGTGCACGGTCAAACAGTACCGGCACGGGATCGGGAAATGGTGCAACAACAGTATCATCTATCAAGGGTGGAGCAACAGCGAGAAGATCAGCAACGGGTACATCATCGGCAAGAGGTGCATCAGCTGGTGCATCATCATGGACAGGGCCATGCTCTAATGCAGGGTCAGGAGCAACTACAGGCTCTGGGGCCACAGCAGGCTCCGGGTCAACAAACTCCATATCAAGATCAGCAGGGAAGTCAAGCAAAGGATCAATAGGATCTACGGGTGCCTCTAGGGGCTGATCCATGTGGATAAACTCAATATCGTGGTCAGGGTCGAAAACAGGGGGAAAGATCGGCTCAAAAGCGTCATCGTCCTCGTGGTCGAACTCGAACTCGTGTGATGGACAGGGTGCAGCTGACAGCGCCATGTCAGGGTCAGAAAAGTGAGGCTGCACACCATGGTCGTGCAAAGATGCAGATGCCACAGACTCCAATGAGTCCAGGACAGGTGAACCAACAGGAAGCTCCTCTATAGGGGCCTCAGCAATGGGAAGAATAACGTCAGCAACAATAGGGGCCCCGCCCTCATAGTCAGCCTCTTGCGGATCTTCCTCAAATAGATCGACGTCGTCGTCAGAAACGGCAGCGAGTGGCATATCTATCACTGGAAAAGCAGCAATCGGTATAGGAGCAGGGATCACCACAAGTGGTAAATCCCCGGCAGGAAGGCCATCAGTAGGCTCAAATCCAAAGTCGGGCAGCGCGAACGGCTGGAAATCATCGTCGTCCGTGCTGGCGGTGTCTGATGTGTAGACCTCTCGCTCTGACGAAATCTCGTCATCTGATACTATCGCCATGGGGTCTAGTGTATCCGATACTCCTGTGTTTGATGATGAAGCCTGACGTCTGTAACACAATCACATATATGCACATATATCAATCATAAAGTCAAATAAACATGTTAGCCACAATAAAGCAATCAAGTAATCCTCCTAGTCTCCTAGACTACCCTCCCAGCCTCTCAGACTGAACTTCCTAGCCTCTCAGACTAACTCCCTGGTCTCTAAGACCAACCTCCCAGTCTCTAAGACTAAATCCCTGGTCCCTAAGACCAACCTCCCAATCTCTAAGACTAAACCTCCCCAATCTCTAAGATTGAACCCTTCGGTCTCTAAGACCGAACCTCCCTCAGTCTCTACGACTGAACCTCCCTCAGTCTCTAAGACTGGCCCAGCCTCTAAGGCTAAACTCCATCAGTCTCTAAGACTGACCCAGCCTCTAAGGCTAAACTCCCTCAGTCTCTAACACTGACCCAGCCTCTAAGGCTAAACTCCCTCAGTCTCTAAGACTGAACCATGAATTTATTTATTTTTTTGAAAAAGTTTATTTGTGCTTTTATTTGTAAAAATGTTTTGTATTCTGGATCTGGACGTTTAGTGTATGCAATGTAAAAATGTTTTCGTGAGAGCCCTAGTGATCATAGTCTAGACTCGAGAAAGAATCCTAGTTCGCTATGATCGATGCTCTGATACCAAGCTGTCACACCCTGGCTTTGCGGAAGCGTGGGTTTATTTTGGTGTGACTTCTTAATATCATAGCAAATATCATAACCATGCTATATGAATGTAGTCAGTGAGGATTAATGGCAAAATCATGACCCTCGGTCCTACAATGAGGATTAATAGATTGCAAGAGACTTCATAACACTATTTATAACAATATTTAATAAACCCGTTTCATTTCATAATTTCAAATTGTCAAACAATACATAAATTTCAAATAACAACATGTTCAAAACATAACAATAACAAAATTTGATACAACATATTAAACCTAGCACGTCTATATGTGTATCTAAGCATCGCCGCTATTTCACTTCATAGCAATCATCATCCTCAACCTGTAACATGTTTAAAATAAAGTTCAATGCAAAAGCAAAGGCGAGTACACAAGGTTTAAATAAGTATAGCATAAGTATAAAAGCATTTTCTCGAATCCACATGGCAATTTGTAAACAAGGTAACTTGCATGCATCACAATATGTCAAACCTAAGTGTCCGCTAGTATTTAGCATCCCTCGCCACAATAGTAACGAGACAGTTTTAGAATAAAGACTTAACAAGACCCCAACGGGTGGTGTGCTACTCCTATAGCGCTATATATGTTAAGTTGATGGCTTAGCAAAGTTAATGACATAAAGCATGCAAAATCTAGCATGAACCTAAGTAAACAAGTAGCATGTATAACGGATTGAGATCATAAAGTATATTTTAAGTGTGTGAGTGTGAAGTTTGTATAATAACATGTTACAACCCAAAGTGTTTTTAAAGGTAAATGGGTCAAGTGTACTCACGGTTTTGCAAGCTTCCACTTGATAAATCCACGAGAGTTCTTTGTTGATTAGAAGGTTGGAACACCAAGTCCTTCTAGACGAATAAAACAAGGCGTATGAGTATTGGATGATAACGGAAGATTAAGGATTTGGAGTTCAAAGTACATAAAATAGCATATAACATAAAGTAATCATCTTTAACACATAATGTTTTAGATGATGTAACCTAGTACTTTGACAAATGAACACAACTTCGTCATCAAAGGTTCGATTATTTGAAATATACATATAAGTAGTATGTAGTGTTCATTATATCATATAGGTCAAGTAGGAGGTAGGAGGATAAATCCACCATTTAGGAACCTCTTTGTATCAGGGAAGTCATGTAGGAGGTAGGAAGAACAAGTCTTCCATTTAGGTACCTCTAGGTGTTCACCACTACACTTGTTGTTATAAACAATCAAGGAGGGTCATGAACATAAAATAAATAATAAGTTAACCACAACTAATCTAAGAAATCATCAAGTAATGTGTGGATTTTTCAAGTAGGATAGCCCAAGCTAGTCCTATAATCACACAACCATCAAGCCTTAAGCTTGTTCATTACTTGTGGGTTAAACCCTAACCAAAACTGGAAGTTTATAAGGTTTTAATCTCTGAATTTAAGTGTCACAACCTTGTTTTTAAGCCCAACTAATCATAGAAGTGATTATGAGCATAAGGACATAGGAATGTGTATGAGATAACTCAAGTTCAAGCAAGTTTATCAAAGTTTTAATCAAAACAGAAAATTCAGTCCACTTTGGAACCTTTTTGGTGATGTTCCAGGCCTTGTTTTTCCATAGAAAACCTGTGGAAACATCCCTAAGGTTGTTCCAAGTGATTAAAAAGAAGAAGCAATGAAAAAGGTTGAGAAATAAGGAAGTTATGCTCACTTTTGTGAGTTGTAGTGAATCTGACTTGCTCCTGATTTTCAGCTGAGTTTTGAGAGGTTTTTGAGTGTGTTTAAGGGTTGTAAAAGTGAAAAAGTGGCTAGGATTAGAGTGATATTTAGGGTTAAGTTGGTTGGCGTTTATATAATTAATTGGGGGTTTAAGCAAATAAAAACATAAAAAAATACAATGGCTGATTAGCCGCTGTGAACAGCCCTTTGGCGCACAAGTTTGCTGGTCCTTTATTGGTTCCTATTAGTCCATAATTTATTTTGTTTTAATTTAGTTTAATTAAGATACAAAAAAGGTTGTTTTGATTATATTATATTTTTTTTTTGTCTAAGATGACTAGAAACACAAGTCTGCCGCTCACATGGAGCTGTTTACTCTTTCTTTTTGTCATCTAATATTTGTTAATGCATATTAATTATTATCATTATTAAAATTCAAGTATCATAGGAAAATAGAATGTCTAGAATTGGTGGACCTTGGTTAAAGTGGTTGTGTGTACAGCCTCAAAATATGGCACAACATATTTGATTTTTTTTTATTATAAGGTATATTATGTATTGTTAATATGCTATTATTATATTACTATAATTATTAATATTATTATTTTTATATTACTAGGACTATTATTACTATTATTTTATTATCAGAATTGAACCACATATTTAATAGTTATCAAGCATGCATAAGTTATGAGTACCAGTATGTCGAGTATCGGTTGCGCGTATGCATTCGAGATTGGTAACGTATAACCCAAGTATTGCAACACGTATAAGCATGCACGAATTTGTAACTTGTATGAAATAACGAATTTTTTTATGATCAAAGTCTTAGATTTACAACAATACAACGAAAGACGATTACAAGGAATACAAGTTTCCAAAAATAGAAATACAAGACAAGCTTTCTAATTAAGGAAAGTTACGAAAAAGCGGAGCGTTACATGTGACAACTCGAAATTTAGAACATTCCGTGCATCTTAGTACAACCTACTTGTAATGTTATGTGACTAGTTAACGTGATTGGTTTAATAAAATAAGTGAACATCCTATGTGACTACGTGTTATATTTATGTGTCGTGCTTGTACGTATGTGTGTATTTATATGAACCGAGACAACAAGGACCCGACTCGAGACCATGAGGTCTCGAGTGAACAGTGTAACATTGGGCCGGTTGGGCCACACACACACACTTAGCCTATCCGAAACCCATTAGGGTGCACCCATGTGGAACAACTATATAACCCTTAGTGAGGTTAACCTTGCCATTCTTTGGACAAACCACACACACTCTCCACTCTCCCTCACCAAAACCCTAAATCACAACATTCCTCTCCTTCATTCTCGGATCAAATCGGTGACACTAGGAGCTCTCGGATCGGCTCACACACACACATTTGGAAGTTTCATACTCACCCTTGAAACCCATCAACCAGTTAGTGTCCTTATGATGTTTGGTGTTGTTACATGATAGTATAAATGATATGATTAAACTAGTGTAGTGGTATGCTTGATAGTGTTGTGAATCGGATATGCATGTTGTGGATAATCGGATAACATGTTTTGATTTCGGATATGTTGCATAATGAACACACGATGTATTATGTCTAAATGTGATTCAAACCATTGAATATTGATGTTCATGAAACCGGCTTGCACATGTGTATAGAAAGCATCATGTTAATCGGATTAGGGTAGATTTTGGAGATGTTATGTGATGACTTGAAACCATTAAATGAGTATGATCGAATGTTTGATTGTTGTTCATGGTTATGTTTGTGATTGATGCTAGAAACAGGAAAAATGATGAATAAGTTTGAATAATCAACATGAGCATGACTTGAAGATATGAAGAACAACTTGAATGTGATATGAACATGCTTGAATATTTGAAATCTGATATGTTTGATCCAATTTGGTAAATTGTTAGACAAATAAACATGTTTATGAGAATAGTACATAATGTTGCATGAAATAGAATTTCTATTGGATAGTACACTGTGCAGAATCAGCTTATGTCCAGTCGAGATCCCCGGTTGCGACACAGGTTGCGAGTCGCAAACACCTGGTTGCGACTCGAGACCAAAACAACATGAACCGAGACCATGTTTGCGAGTCCAGATTGCGACTCGAGATCACCTGGTTGCGACTCGAAACCACACGAGATCAGCACATAAACCGTATGACTCGAAACCACAGTTACGAGTCCGGTTGCGACTCGAGACCAAAACAGCACGAACCGAGACCATGATTGCGACTCAGGTTGCGAGTCGCAAACGCCTAGTTGCGACTCGAGACTATACGCAGATACACGCTGTTTGGGCTTGCACCTCATTTCGGACTTAAGTACCTGGGCCGGACTCTTGGGCCTGATGCACAGATCTTATACGTTGATGATTGAATATGAATATTGTCGAACTGCCATGATTAAACGTGTATGCCATAGATGTTACTTGAATGCAATGTGCTAGAAACATCCGTGTGCTACTTGGTCACGAACCTGACTTGTATGATACAACTATGATAGGACGCGAGTGACCACAATATTGCTTGTTTGACCTTTCTGTGTTTCTACCGAGCAAACCAAGGTGAGTTCACACCCTCTACAAAGCATGGGATTCCCTGGGTTGGGAAAGGGGTTAAGGAACGTGGGTTCCTCGTCCTCCTTGGGTAGGACAGTATTGGTTCAGGAATGTAATTCCTCGTCCTCACGGACAGATAACTCGTACTAGACCAAAACTCTATCACGAAGTCCCTCCTTTTTATATCGACTTAATCGCCGGGCCAATGGCGAGCGGGTCATTAGTTAGATAGCGCTATTTAGGTCTGACAAACCTCACACCGTGCCGCAGAGGACGGGCGTGAACTAATGGATCTGGGGCACGTCAATGATGATAGACATTGACAGTTTCAGGGCCCATAAACATGACTACAGTCAGCAGTCGATATGGTAACGAGTCTAGTGTATACATGGGGTAGCCCCCACGGCCGAAATGCCAGATAACTACACGGGGTAGCCCCCACGGCTGGATTTCCAGAGTAACCGGGAATAAACAAGTCACACTTTTTAACTATGGGGTAACCCCCACGGCAGGATGCCAGCTAAATGAAACTGTTTTCGAAACAACTTAAAACGAACACCCAACCGTGAACTCACTCAACTTGTTGTTGACTCGTTACTACATGCTTTGCAGGTCCTTAGGTTTCTTAGCTGGAGCTTGCATGGAGGAGGATCGTTGTGGGACATGGACGGCTGTGTGCCATGTTAAACTTTGAAACAATTAAACTTATGTTATGAATTAAGACTTATGCTTCCGCTTGCAACTTAACTATGTTTTGTTTGAACACCAATTGTATTGGTTGGATTTTATAACTACTTATATGCTTGTTCAATATGATTGGTGGCTGGATCCTGGTCAGTCACGCCTCCAAACGGTGGTACTCCGCAGGTGGATTTTGGGGGTGTGACAGATTGGTATCAGAGCCATTGGTTATAGAGAACTTGGTTTTAATAAAGGGGAAAACGTTTTTGTTAAAACAAGACTATAACCTGTACAGTGCTCGACGGTCCACAACGACGCTTCACTCCACATGCAAGGCTCGACATTCTAGGTGATATGATCTGTGTATATATTACCTACTTGTTAGATACATAGTACATGGTTCATGGTATGCTTGGTTAGTATAACTATTGTTGCTTGAACACGTGTGCACTTACTCACTTCTGATATCGTACTTTCGCGAACCCCTCTCACTCACGTTCTTCTTGATATGAAGATCATGTCTGGACGCGTTAACCTGACACAAGCCCAGTTGACGGCTCTGATTAACGAACGAGTTGCTGCGGCACTGGCAGCTGCACACGCAGGAGGTATATCCTGCAGTCCGAACTCATTCTAGGATCTTTAGGATCCTACTCTCGTGAACCAACCTTTGTGTTAAACTCTGTCTTTTCTTTCACCTACGATAGGTCATCATGTTCAGCCACCCGTGTGCACTTTTAAGACTTTCATGGACTGCCGACCAACTACTTTTAGCGGCACTAAAGGAGCAGTAGGTCTCCTACACTGGTTTGAGAAACTAGAATCTGTCTTCGAAATGTGCGAGTGCCCTGAGGCGCGCAAGGTGAAGTATGCTACCGGTACTCTCGAGGGTTTAGCCCTCACATGGTGGAACGCTCAAGTTCAGATGCTAGGGTTGGTTGCTGCCAACGCCACCCCATGGGAAACTTTCAAGGAGATGATCAAAGAAGAATATTGCAGTCGTGATGAGATTCACAAGCTGGAAGTGGAGTTCTTCAACCTCAAGATGACGGGATCCGAAATTGAAGCTTATGTGAAAAGGTCGAACGAACTGGCAATTATGTGCCCTACTATTGTGGATCCTCCCATCAAACGCATCGAACTATTTCTTCAGGGCTTAGTGCCAGAAATCCAAAGTCATGTGACTTCAGCGAACCTCGCCACCTACCAGCAAGCCGTTCAGTTGGCTCACCGTCTCACGGATCAGGCGGTGGAGCAGAACAAGTTACCAAAACGCATAGGTGCTGCAACTACTTCTGGTACCTCTAGTGACAACAAACGGAAATGGAATGGAACTTCAAGTAAGGGTTCGACTTCTGTTCATTCCCAGTCTCAGCAGAGAAAGACTGAGGACTACAAGAGCCCTAATCAGCAATCGTCTGGTGGTCAAAGTCATGGTGGCTACAAAGGAAATCACCCCAAATGCAATCGCTGCAGCCTGCACCACAGCGGGCCATGCACCAGGGGCAACTGTCATCGGTGCAACAAGCCTGGTCACGCTGCAAAGGATTGCAGGAGCTTATACCCCGCCAATCAGAATCGTCAGCAAGCTCAACAGAACCAGCGCCAGCAGCAGCAGCAAGGTGACAACAAAGGGTGCTTTCAGTGTGGAGTTGAGGGCCACTTCAAGAGAGACTGTCCCCAACTGAACAGGAACCAGAACAACAACAACAACAATAACAACAATCAGGGGAATGGTAACAATGGGAACAACAACAACAATGGCGCCAGGGGGCGGGTGTTTGTGATTGGCCAAGGTGAAGCAAGGAATGACCCCAATGTTGTGGCGGGTAAGTTCCTTCTCGACGACTTTTATGTTTCAGTTTTATTTGATTCGGGTGCCGATACTAGCTACATGTCACTAGAAGTTAGTCGAATGCTTAAGCGTATTCCAACACCTTTGAACAACAAGCACACCGTAGAGCTAGCAAATGGTAAGAGCTTAGAAGCCACACACATAGTCAAGGGTTGTAAACTTATTCTTGCTGACCAGACCTTCTCTATCGACCTCATTCCTATTGTCTTGGGTAGTTTCGACGTTGTCATTGGGATGGATTGGTTATCCCAACACCGAGCAGAGATTCTTTGCAACGAGAAAGTTGTCCGTATTCCAGGTCCCGATGGTGAACCTCTCATGATTCATGGCGACAAGAGGAGTGCCGTTGAGAACGTCATTTCTCTCCTTAAGGCCCAAAAGTGCTTGCGAAAGGGCCACACTGCCATTTTGGCTCTCGTTACTGACACCTCAGAAAAAGAGAAGAAGATAGAAGATTTTCCAGTTGTACGCGATTATCCAGAGGTATTTCCTGAGGAATTACCTGGTCTTCCGCCTCATCGCCAAGTCGAGTTTCAGATCGAACTAGCTCCTGGAGCTGCGCCCATAGCCCGTGCACCTTATCGTCTAGCTCCATCAGAGTTGAAAGAACTCTCTACGCAACTACAAGAGCTCTTGGATAAGGGTTTTATTCGCCCAAGCTCATCGCCCTGGGGAGCTCCAGTATTATTTGTAAAGAAGAAGGACGGTACCTTCAGAATGTGCATCGACTACCGAGAACTCAACAAGGTAACGGTGAAGAATCGTTATCCTCTACCGCGTATCGACGACTTGTTCGACCAGCTGCAAGGGTCGAGCTACTATTCGAAGATCGATTTGAGATCGGGTTATCACCAGCTGAGAGTCCGGGAAGAGGACGTCTCCAAAACAGCTTTCAGAACTCGATACGGGCACTATGAGTTTTTGGTCATGCCTTTTGGGATGACAAACGCACCTGCGGTTTTCATGGACTTGATGAACCGAGTGTGCAAGCCTTACCTGGACAAGTTCGTTATAGTTTTCATCGATGACATCCTGATCTATTCCAAGAGTCGGGAGGAACACGAGCGACATCTGCGACTTATTCTGGAACTCCTCCGAACAGAACAGCTTTATGCAAAGTTCTCGAAATGCGACTTCTGGCTTCGAGAAGTCCATTTCCTAGGCCACGTGGTGAGCAAGGATGGGATTCATGTTGATCCATCCAAGATAGACTCGATTAAGAACTGGCCTGCACCTCGTACACCAAAGGAAATTCGCCAATTCTTGGGTTTGGCGGGATACTACCGGAGATTCATAAAGGATTTTTCTAAGATTGCACAGCCTCTTACCTCACTAACGCAGAAGGGCATTGTTTATCGCTGGGGAAACGCACAGGAGTTGGCATTTCAGCACTTAAAGGATAGACTTTGTAGCGCACCTATCCTTTCCTTACCAGAGGGCACCGACGATTTTGTGGTCTACTACGACGCATCAATTCAGGGTCTTGGTTGCGTGTTGATGCAACGAGATAAAGTTATAGCCTACGCCTCACGCCAACTCAAAGTTCATGAAAAGAACTACACTACGCACGAGTTAGAGCTGGGAGCTGTTGTTTTTGCACTTAAATTGTGGCGGCATTACCTGTATGGTACCAAGTGCGCCATCTACACCGACCACAGGAGCCTCGAGCATATCTTCAAGCAGAAAGAACTGAATATGCGACAACGACGATGGGTCGAGCTACTGAATGACTACGAGTGCTCAATCAGGTATCACCCGGGCAAAGCCAATGTTGTGGCTGACGCCCTCAGTCGGAAGGACACTGCGCCTAAGCGCGTGCGAGCTTTACAACTCACGATCCACTCTAATCTCCCTTCTCAAATACGAGCAGCTCAGATAGAAGCACTGAAACCAGAAAACGTCAGGGCTGAAGCCCTACGCGGATCAAGGCAACGATTAGAACAAAAGGAAGACAGTACTTACTACGTAACGGGACGCATTTGGGTCCCACTCTATGGCAATCTACGAGAGCTTGTGATGGACGAAGCACACAAGTCTCGCTACTCGGTACATCCTGGATCGGATAAAATGTACCACGACATCAAAACTACGTACTGGTGGCCTAGCATGAAGGCCCACATAGCGACCTACGTCAGCAAGTGTCTGACTTGTGCAAGAGTCAAGTCCGAACACCAGAAACCATCAGGCCTGCTCCAACAACCAGAGATACCTCAATGGAAATGGGAGCAAATTTCCATGGATTTTGTTACTGGCCTACCTAGATCCCAGCGCGGGAACGATACTATTTGGGTGATCGTGGATCGACTCACAAAGTCTGCACACTTATTGGCTATCAAGGAGACGGATAAGTTCTCCACTCTTGCAGAAATATACATCAAGGAAATTGTTTCGAGGCACGGGGTGCCAACCTCTATCATCTCGGATCGAGATGCACGATTTACTTCAGAGCTGTGGCAAGCAATGCACAAATCCTTCGGCTCACGACTAGACATGAGCACGGCGTACCATCCTCAGACGGACGGGCAGTCCGAGCGCACTATTCAAACCTTAGAAGACATGCTTCGTGCATGTGTAATCGACTTTGGCAACCGCTGGGAAAAGCACCTGCCACTTGTGGAATTCTCGTACAATAACAGCTACCACACCAGCATTGGAGCTGCTCCGTTTGAGGCATTGTACGGACGTAAATGCCGGTCTCCTCTTTGCTGGGCAGAGGTGGGAGAAAGTCAGATCACTGGCCCAGAATATGTGGTAGATACAACCGAGCAAATCGCTCAGATACGAAAACGCACGACGGCCGCTCGTGAACGTCAGAAAGTTTACGCCGACATGGGCAGGAAACCGCTTGAGCTCCAGGTTGGGGAGCGGGTACTACTCAAAGTTTCACCCTGGAAGGGTGTGGTTCGTTTTGGCAAACGCGGTAAACTTAACCCACGATACGTTGGACCTTTCGAGGTCATTGAGAAAATAGGCAGGGTGGCCTACAGACTAAACTTGCCAGCAGAACTCGGGGCAGTTCACAACGTTTTTCACGTGTCGAATCTGAAGAAGTGTCCGTCAGATGAGACCCACGTAGTTCCTTTGAAGGAACTCACGATCGACGAACAGTTACGATTCGTCGAGGAACCAGTTGAAATCACGGACCGGGATGTTAAGGTCCTCAAGAGCACTAGGATACCTCTCGTTCGAGTTCGTTGGAACTCACGTCGCGGCCCAGAGTTCACCTGGGAGCGCGAAGACCAGATGAAACAAAAGTATCCCCAACTGTTCGCAAACAGTTCACCCACTACTGAGGCCGAAGCTACGGAATTTCGGGACGAAATTCTAGATCAACGGGGGGTGGATGTGACACCCCAGGAAAACCAGGAAAACCATACAACTTAACTAGCTTCCTCAGTGAGTGCCTACCAAATTTCGGGACGAAATTTCTTTCAACTTGGGGATGATGTGACAACTCGAAATTTAGAACCTTCCGTGCATCTTAGTACAACCTACTTGTAATGTTATGTGACTAGTTAACGTGATTGGTTTAATAAAATAAGTGAACATCCTATGTGACTACGTGTTATATTTATGTGTCGTGCTTGTACGTATGTGTGTATTTATATGAACCGAGACAACAAGGACCCGACTCGAGACCATGAGGTCTCGAGTGAACAGTGTAACATTGGGCCGGTTGGGCCACACACACACACTTAGCCTATCCGAAACCCATTAGGGTGCACCCATGTGGAACAACTATATAACCCTTAGTGAGGTTAACCTTGCCATTCTTTGGACAAACCACACACACTCTCCACTCTCCCTCACCAAAACCCTAAATCACAACATTCCTCTCCTTCATTCTCGGATCAAATCGGTGACACTAGGAGCTCTCGGATCGGCTCACACACACACATTTGGAAGTTTCATACTCACCCTTGAAACCCATCAACCGGTTAGTGTCCTTATGATGTTTGGTGTTGTTACATGATAGTATAAATGATATGATTAAACTAGTGTAGTGGTATGCTTGATAGTGTTGTGAATCGGATATGCATGTTGTGGATAATCGGATAACATGTTTTGATTTCGGATATGTTGCATAATGAACACACGATGTATTATGTCTAAATGTGATTCAAACCATTGAATATTGATGTTCATGAAACCGGCTTGCACATGTGTATAGAAAGCATCATGTTAATCGGATTAGGGTAGATTTTGGAGATGTTATGTGATGACTTGAAACCATTAAATGAGTATGATTGAATGTTTGATTGTAGTTCATGGTTATGTTTGTGATTGATGCTAGAAACAGGAAAAATGATGAATAAGTTTGAATAATCAACATGAGCATGACTTGAAGATATGAAGAACAACTTGAATGTGATATGAACATGCTTGAATATTTGAAATCTGATATGTTTGATCCAATTTGGTAAATTGTTAGACAAATAAACATGTTTATGAGAATAGTACATAATGTTGCATGAAATAGAATTTCTATTGGATAGTACACTGTGCAGAATCAGCTTATGTCCAGTCGAGATCCCCGGTTGCGACACAGGTTGCGAGTCGCAAACACCTGGTTGCGACTCGAGACCAAAACAACATGAACCGAGACCATGTTTGCGAGTCCAGATTGCGACTCGAGATCACCTGGTTGCGACTCGAAACCACACGAGATCAGCACATAAACCGTATGACTCGAAACCACAGTTACGAGTCCGGTTGCGACTCGAGACCAAAACAGCACGAACCGAGACCATGATTGCGACTCAGGTTGCGAGTCGCAAACGCCTAGTTGCGACTCGAGACTATACGCAGATACACGTTGTTTGGGCTTGCACCTCATTTCGGACTTAAGTACTTGGGCCGGACTCTTGGGCCTGATGCCCAGATCTTATACGTTGATGATTGAATATGAATATTGTCGAACTGCCATGATTAAACGTGTATGCTATAGATGTTACTTGAATGCAATGTGCTAGAAACATCCGTGTGCTACTTGGTCACGAACCTGACTTGTATGATACAACTATGATAGGACGCGAGTGACCACAATATTGCTTGTTTGACCTTTCTGTGTTTCTACCGAGCAAACCAAGGTGAGTTCACACCCTCTACAAAGCATGGGATTCCCTGGGTTGGGAAAGGGGTTAAGGAACGTGGGTTCCTCGTCCTCCTTGGGTAGGACAGTATTGGTTCAGGAATGTAATTCCTCGTCCTCACGGACAGATAACTCGTACTAGACCAAAACTCTATCACGAAGTCCCTCCTTTTTATATCGACTTAATCGCCGGGCCAATGGCGAGCGGGTCATTAGTTAGATAGCGCTATTTAGGTCTGACAAACCTCACACCGTGCCGCAGAGGACGGGCGTGAACTAATGGATCTGGGGCACGTCAATGATGATAGACATTGACAGTTTCAGGGCACATAAACATGACTACAGTCAGCAGTCGATATGGTAACGAGTCTAGTGTATACATGGGGTAGCCCCCACGGCCGAAATGCCAGATAACTACACGGGGTAGCCCCCACGGCTGGATTGCCAGAGTAACCGGGAATAAACAAGTCACACTTTTTAACTATGGGGTAACCCCCACGGCAGGATGCCAGCTAAAGGAAACTGTTTTCGAAACAACTTAAAACGAACACCCAACCGTGAACTCACTCAACTTGTTGTTGACTCGTTACTACATGCTTTGCAGGTCCTTAGGTTTCTTAGCTGGAGCTTGCATGGAGGAGGATCGTTGTGGGACATGGACGGCTGTGTGCCATGTTAAACTTTGAAACAATTAAACTTATGTTATGAATTAAGACTTATGCTTCCGCTTGCAACTTAACTATGTTTTGTTTGAACACCAATTGTATTGGTTGGATTTTATAACTACTTATATGCTTGTTCAATATGATTGGTGGCTGGATCCTGGTCAGTCACGCCTCCAAACGGTGGTACTCCGCAGGTGGATTTTGGGGGTGTGACATTACAGTCTCCCCTCCTTTAGGAAATTCCGTCACGAAATTTAGGAAGATGCAACGAACAGGTGTGGATACTTAGTCTTCATATCACTCTCGAGTTCCCAAGTCAATTCAGCGCCACGTTTTCCTTCCCATCGAACGTTAACGATAGGAATTTGACTTCGCCTCAATTTCTTGACTCCTCGGTCCATGATTTCGACGGGTTTCTCCACGAAATGCAAAGTGTCGTTGATCTGAAGATCTTTGAGAGGAACTTGAAGTCCTTCATCAGCTAGACACTTCTTTAAGTTTAAAACGTGAAAGACAGGATGAACGTTGTTGAGTTCTTCAGGTAGGTCCAGTCTATACGCAACCTTGCCAATCCTTTCGAGAATCTTGAAAGGACCAACGTAGCGAGGTGCGAGTTTCCCTTTCTTACCAAATCAAACCACACTGTCGCAACCCCCGTCCCCTTATACAAACCCGGGAACGGGCGGCTGCTGCGAGTTTTGATGGTATCTGTTTTTGTCTAATTTGGCAGCGGAATTTACATCAGGACCGTAGTTAGGAAATATTTTATTAGAGTAAAATACCACATTTTCATAATATTAAACACATGGGATAAAACCCAAGTTTTAAGTACACACATTTTCATAGGAATAAATCCTATTTTTATTTAATAAAAACATCTATTTTATTTTAGGTAACTTTATTGCCACTTTTCCAAGCCTTCGGTGCTGTCCAGCTGGCTTTTATTTGGCTTTCACATTTTGTTACCTGAAACGCGTTTAAAAACATTTTGTCAGTGGGAAATACTGGTGAGTGAATCCCAGTTCAATCAAGTTTTAATAAAAACCAGTGTACAGTATTGAGGGCGATCTCGCAATTACATTTGTTTCCAAGTTATATCAATTAACATATGTGGTACTGTCAGACCCGACTTGTGAAAATGTTACCCCTCGCAAGGTAATAACATAACTTTGTATACAAAACCCCAACATACCTACGATAATTGTATTCTTACAAATACTCAATCACTGTTTTATATAATTAATTAAGTGAGGTTTTGTAAAAACAATTTACAAAAAGGAGATTACTCACAAAAAGGTTTACACAAAAAGAAGGATTACTCACATAAAGGGTTTACGAAAAGAAGGATTACTCACTTTGTTGTCTTAGATTTTCTGTAAAGATTTCCTGGGAATAATCTATAAATTACATAAATGCACGCGTGTTAGTATAATAACCCATTTTAACATTAGTAATACCCTCCCCGAGATGGCATTCCAATGACTACGTCGGGCAGAACCACGACAGCCATTACGGAACCCTAGATTAATCAGGCAGAGTATCTAAGACGTATCCAGGGGTTATGATACTTCCAACGGAGCAGAACTTCGTTATTTAGGGGGTATTATACCCGAGTATAATGCCTATTCTTTAAGAAATTCGAGATTGAGAGTATCTAATACGTATCCAGGGGTTATGATACGTATCCATTTGGTTATGGGTACCGATTCTTAATCGTGACCTTGTTCAATTCACGGTAGTCAATGCACATACGCATTGATCTGTCCTTCTTTTTAACGAATAAAATCGGTGCTCCCCAAGGCGATGAGCTTGGCTGTATGAATCCCTTCTCTAATAATTCATCTAACTGTTTCTTCAGTTCCTGCATTTCGGCGGGTGCCAAACGGTAGGGTGCTTTGGCAATTGGTGATGTTCCGGGTAGCAGGTGGATTCTGAATTCGACTTCTCGGTCTGGTGGTAGTCCTGGCAATTCTTCTGGAAATACATCTGAAAACTGAGATACTACTGGAATGTCTTTTAGTTCTTTTCCTTTAGTGTTAGTGATTATGTAAATCAAATACACTATAGATCCTTTTCTTATATAACTTGCAGTTTTCATCACAGAGATGAATTTTGTGGATCTAGAGGGCTTATCTCCTTTAATTGTGATCTTTTCACCCTTTGGTGAATTTACTTGGATTGACTTTTGATCACATAAAATATTAGCTTTATTGGCTATTAACCAATCCATTCCTAATACGATATCAAATCCTGCCAGATTCATTGGGTAAAGATTTGCAATATACTTTTGGTTTAAAAATTCTATTCTTGCTCCTTGCAAGATTTCAGAAATCCTAACCGTTTCTCCATTCGCTGTCTCGACTAGACATTCTTGTGATAGTTTAGTTAATGGTTGATTAAGAAGTTTGCAAAATGAAGTATTAATAAAACTTTGGTTTGCACCAGAGTCAAATAATACTTTAGCAAAAACATCATTAACTAAAAACGTACCGGCTATCACGTCCGGAATCATTTTGGCTTCATCTGCTGTCAGAACAAATGCTCTAGCATTTTTAGTGTTCTTGTTGTTCGCAGGTGGAGCTAATTTCGGACAATTTGGCTTGATATGACCTTTTTCTCCACAGTTGAAGCATAGTCCATTACTAGATTTCCTCCTGCAATCTTCTTCCTTGTGTTCTGGCAACTTACAGAAATTGCAGTGAGTGGAGCATTTTCCTGAACGCTTCTTCTTACAAGCTTTGCAGTATGGTGCAGAGGTAGAACCTATATTCCTACGATTGGAATTCCCAGAACGGAATTCTTGAGTAAGTCTTTGGGTTAGGTTTCTCCTCTGGTCTTCTTCTCTAGTACGGATTAACTCATATGTCAAAGTATTTGCTAGTTCTACATCTTCTTCTATAGTTTGGGGTCTAGCTGCCTTGACTACATGTCTAATCTCTCCAATTAATCCCCAGATGTAACTGGAGATTAATACCGATTCAGGTGATGCAAGGGCTGGTACTATTCTAGCATATTCAAAGAATGTGGTAGTATAACCCTTACTATCTATCCCGATCATCCTAAGGTTCAGAAATTTATTCACTATATGTTCCTTTTCATTGGGAGGGCAGAATTTTCTTTCTATCATATTCTTAAATTCCTCCCATTCCATATTATAAACCCTATCACTTTCTCTAGACTGGAGGATAGTGTTCCACCATTCTAAGGCTGAATTCTTAAATAGATTAGAAGCAACCATTATCTTGTCTTCTTCAGCACACTTGCTTATTTTTAAAACAGCCTCAGTCTTTTCTATCCAGCGTAGAGCTGCAATGGGTCCTTCATTGCCAGAGAATTCTATTGGTTTGCAGGACCAGAATTCTTTATAAGAACAACCATAAGGCATGGTTCTTCTTCTTTTGGGAATGGGCACTTGAAGTACGGGTCCATTGTTCACGTTGTTTGCAGGTTCAGAGGGTCGTTTACTGCTATGATTACTTTTATTTTCCGCATCCTTAACATTTTGGATAATAAATGGCATTGCATCTATGATTCCTTGTGCCACTATGTGCTGGATAGCACTATTATCCACTTGGTTTCCATTGTTATTGATGCTCGGATTCTCATTAACCAAGTTAATATTACTCTGGTTATCGTTATTAAGATTTTCTTGATTTCCTTCGTCGCTCATCTGAATTTTAAACAGTTACCACGTATTAATATCACAAAATAATATTTAATATAGCCAATCACATGACACGCATTTTGGTCAAAAGCGTCGATCATTGCGACTTTACTCTATTCATATAATATGCATCTATTACACACCAGTACTGAAATTAAAATTACAATACCGACTGAAATTTAAAGTTACACTACTAGTAATAGGCATCCATAGTTTTTATTTTCATACTCATACATACATATCATATTATTTTATTATTAGTATTATTATTACTACCGTTTCCACCATTACATTCATGGATATGGATTCATCCAGAAATCCATATGGTGCTCGTCGTACTTCCAGACGAGTCGCTCTCCCACCTGTCTCATTCTTTCACTATTCTCTAAAATTTCTTCACCAAATGTCCTAAGTTCTTGTACATTTTCTGCACTCATTGGGGGTGCAGGTTCTAGGACTGGGTTCGGAATCTGGGGTGCGGGATTCCGGTATGGAGGTATAGGGGCCTGAAATGGGTAAGGATTTTCTAGAATCTCCCTAATGAATACATCATTATCGTAATAGGGATCTAGAGGATCTAACCCTGGGTAGGCTCCTAGGTTTGGCATGGGTATGTCTTCATGTATCGAGTAACGTTGCACATAGTCCCTATTCTCGTCCCACCATGGGTCGTAATTTGGATCTAAGGGATTTGGTGCTGATACCCTAGGTATTTCCTCCGGGTTGAAATCATGCATTTCTACTTGATTTTCAGGGTTTTCTATCTCCATCGGTTGGTTAGGAATTGGTGGTTGGGGTTGGGGTGCTATCATTTGTTCCAGGTTAGGGTCAGTTGCAGCGGTTGCTAGGATGTGGATGTTGGTTATACCCCTATTAATCATATCATGGGCATAGGCATCGGTTTCTCTTTTAGCTGCTGCTAGTGTTCTCTGGTCTTGTAACTTTTTCATATGCTTCCTACGCCCATGTGCCCCTCGACTGAACCATCCTCTCTTTTTCTGAGGGAATGGCTCTTCAGACTGAGCCTTAAGCACGAATATTCCTTCTTCCGTATCAGCAGAGTACCCTAAGAGGGCAGGCTGAGAAGAGGCACCTTCGCTTCTAGGCGAACCAGACAATTGACGGTACGCGTCAGATGGTCCTTGGTCGCTCATACTGTAAACTAACAAATAGTTAAATAACACATAACAAGAAAATACAATTATGCACGTATTCCCGTAATTTATTTCCTAACAATTTGAATTTTGGTGTTAGCAGAACACTTATGTGGCTGAATCAGTGGCTTAGCTCTGATACCACCTTCTGTCGCAACCCCCGTCCCCTTATACAAACCCGGGAACGGGCGGCCGCGGCCAGTTTCGATGGTATTCTGTTTTTTCTAATTTGGCAGCGGAATTTATATCAGGACCGTAGTTAGGAAATATTTGATCAGAGTAAAATACCACATTTTCATAATATTAAACACATGGGATAAAACCCAAGTTTTAAGTACACACATTTTCATATGAATAAATCCTATTTTTATTTAATAAAAACATCTATTTTATTTTAGGTAACTTTATTGCAACTTTTCCAAGCCTTCAGTGTTGTCCAGCTGGCTTCTATTTGGCTTTCACATTTTGTTACCTGAAACGCGTTTAAAAACATTTTGTCAGTGGGAAATACTAGTGAGTGAATCCCAGTTCAATCAAGTTTTAATAAAAACCATTGTATAGTATTGAGGGCGATCTCGCAATTACATTTGTTTCCAAGTTATATCAATTAACATCCGTGGTACTGTCAGACCCGACTTGTGAAAATGTTACCCCTCGCAAGGTAATAACATAACTTTGTATACAAAACCCCAACATACCTACGATAATTGTATTCTTACAAATACTCAATCACTGTTTAATATAATTAATTAAGTGAGGTTTTGTAAAAACAATTTACAAAAACAGAGATTACTCACAAAAAGGTTTACACAAAAAGAAGGATTACTCACATAAAGGGTTTACGAAAAGAAGGATTACTCACTTTGTTGTCTTAGATTTTCTGTAAGGATTTCTTGGGAATAATCTATAAATTACACAAATGCACGCGTGTTAGTATAATAACCCATTTTAACATTAGTGATACCCTCTCCGAGACGGCATTCCAACGACTACGTCGGGCAAAACCAGGACAGCTGTTACGGAACCCTAGATCAATCGGGCAGAGTATCTAATACGTATCCAGGGGTTATGATACTTACAATAGAGCAGAACTTCGTTATTTAGGGGGTATTATACCCGAGTATAATGCCTATTCTTTAAGAAATTCGAGATTGAGAAAGGAAATGAACGAGCAGATTGAAGATCCGATGCCCTCTACTTATAGGGCTTCACTTCGACTTTTACGTGGCCCACGTAAGGTATAGCAAAGGGGCTACATGGCCCGCGTCAAAGATGGTCAACGGCGTAGGTGATCCGGGTCACCTAGTAGGTTCAACACGAGTCGGACACGTGTCAGTACAAGGTTTTGCCGCGTTTTTTATCTCTAGCGGCCCGCGTAAGATCCCTAAGGGGTCTACGCGGCCCGCGACAAACCCCAAAAATTGATTTTTAATTATTTTTAATAATATTCAAGGTATTCGGGGTCCGTTTTCGCGTATGAGGTGTGTTTTAAGACATATTGGGATAATTTAAAATATATTAGGGTGTCGAAAATAATTCGAGGGGTCGGTTTTCTTTAGGGTTGTTTTACACACCCTTCCAAGGGGATACCTTTAGAAGTACGAAGTCACCTATTTCGAATTCCAAAGGCTTGTGGTGCTTGTAGGCGTAACTCTTTTGTCGGCTCCTGGCTTTCAGAAGTTGTCTCAAACCTGTAAAATCTTGTCCGTTGTCTCTTGTATGAGCTCGGGACCAGTTTTTGAACTTCACCAATCTCGTGCCAACAAATAGGCAAACGACACTTGCGACCATACAATGCTTCGAAGGGTGCCATTTGAATAATCTTGTGATAACTATTGTTGTACGAGAATTCGATCAAAGGCAAGTATGAATCCCAGTTGCCACCAAAATCGATTACGCATGAACGAAGCATATTCTCTAAAGTTTGGATAGTACGCTCGGTTTGACCGTCTGACTGGGGATGGAAAGCGGTGCTAAGGTTCAAAACAGTACCCATAGTAGATTGAAAAGTTTTCCAAAGACAAGATGTAAAGCGACCATCACGATCAGAAATAATGTCAATGGGGATACCATGACGACAGATGATTTCATCAGTGTAGATTCTAGCCAATTTCTCGACTTTGAAATCTTCACGAATGGGGAGAAAATGAGCTGATTTGGTCAATCGATTAACGATCACCCAAATACTATTATGACCAGAAGAAGTACAAGGAAGTTTTGTGATAATATCCATAGCAATGCTCTTCCATTTCCAGACAGGAATTTCTGGCTGTTCGAGCAAACCAAAGGGACGTTGATGTTCAGCTTTGACCTTCGAACAAGTAAGACATTTCGCAATGAAGATGGCGATATCCTTCTTCATTCCAGGCCACCAATAGGACATACGCATATCTTGGTACATCTTATCAGCACCAGGGTGAATGGAATATCTCGATTTGTGTGCCTCGTTCATCAGAAAGTCTCGAAGGTTATCATGATTTGGAATCCAGATACGATTGAGATAGTATAGAATACCATCGGACTTAGATACAAGATCTTTTTCAACGCCACCTTGTATCTCCACGGAGAGTCTACCTTCATTAATAGAGGTGTATTGAGCGTCACGAATGCGGTTTTGGAGATCATTGACGAGTTGGAGACAACAAATACCCTTTACATGAGTTTTACGACTAGGCGCGTCGGCTACTACATTCACTTTACCTGGATGGTAGCGAATTTCACAGTCGTAGTCATTTAACAATTCCAGCCAACGACGTTGACGCATGTTCAGTTCCTTTTGGTTGTAGATATGTTGAAGGCTCTTATGGTCGGTGAAGACCACACACTTGGTACCATAAAGGTAGTGTCGCCAAATCTTCAAGGCAAAAACAACTGTGCCAAGTTCAAGGTCGTGAGTAGTATAATTCTTCTCATGTATTTTGAGTTGCCTCGACGCGTAAGCGATAACCTTGTCTCGTTGTATGAGAACACAACCAAGACCAAGGTTTGAGGTGTCGCAATACACGACGAAGTCGTCGTTACCATCGAGAAGTGCGAGGATAGGAGCATTACAAAGCATGTCTTTAAGAGTTTGAAAAGATTCCTCTTGTTCGGGACCGCAAACAAAAGGTCTCTCTTTTTTAGTCAAAGAGGTTAAAGGAATGACGATCTTAGAGAAGTTGGAGATAAAGCGATGATAATAACCAGCAAGACCAAGAAACGAACGGATTTCAGATGAAGACTTAGGTTCAATCCAATTCTTCACAACTTCGGTTTTAGCGAGATCAACATGAATACCAAGTTCGTTGACAGTATGACCAGGGAATTGAACCTCTTTTAACCAAAATTCGCACTTGGAGAATTTGGCGTATAGACGCTCAGTAAGAAGAAGTTGAAGGATAAGACGCAAGTTTCGCTCGTGTTCTTCTTGTGTCTTGGAGTAAATAAGAATATCGTCAATGAAAAAGATCACGAAACGGTCCAAGTACGCTTTGCACATGCGGTTCATCAAATCCATGAAAACAGCAGGTGCGTTGGTCAAACCAAATGGCATGACCACGAACTCGTAATGACCATAACGCATTCGAAAGGTGGTCTTAATTATATCTTCTTCTTGGACTCGAAGTTGATGATATCCAAAATGAAGATCGATCTTTGAGAAGCAGGTCGCGCCTTGCAATTAATAGAAGAGATCGTCAATGCGAGGAAGTGGGTATCGGTTTATGAAAGTAAGCTTGTTGACCTCACGATAGTCAATGCACATGCGGAATGACCCGTCCTTCTTTTTGACGAATAGAACGGGAGCGCCCCAAGGAGATGTACTAGGGCGTATAAAGCCTTTATCAAGAAGATCTTGAAGTTGGCTCGAAAGCTCTCGCATCTCAGAGGGTGCTAAACGGAAGGGAGACTTAGTGACAGGCGTAGCGCCAGGCACTAAATCGATACGAAATTCGACAGAACGAGCAGGAGGCAGACCAGGAAGATTGTCGGGAAACACATCGGGAAAATCACGTACAACAGGAACGTCGCTTATGCTTGGGCCTTTGTCCTTCTTTTCCACAATGTGGGTGAGAAAGGAGAAGGTACCCTTGCGCAAGCACTTGTTCGTCTGGATACACGACATAAGCTTGAGACCTTGAGAAGGTTTCTCGCTATACACGTGTAGAGAATCACCGTTTGGAAAAGGAAGACGTATATACTTTTCAGAACAAACGACTTCAGCACGTACTCGCCTAAGCGTTTGTTCTGAAAAGTATGCAGTTGTTGTTAAGCTTAGTAGCGAAGAATGCAGTTGTTGTTAAGCTTAGTAGCGATACGAAAAGCATCTTCGATGGTTTTGGGGCAAGCGGCGGCAACATGGTTAATCAAGGTGGGTGTAAGACAACGGATGAATTTGGCTACAGACTTAGGGACGGTGTCAACCTGTCCAGGGCAGAGGATACTAAGTTGTTTAAAATGAGTAATCAGACCATCGACGTCGCTCCCCTTTTGTGTTAGGTTCCAAAACTCGTTCTCTAACTTTTGGAGCTCATGGGGCGGACAAAATTGGTCCTTCATAAGTTGCTTAAGCTCGTCCCATGGTAAGGTGTGTGCAGCGCCGTTTCCCCTTTTGTTGCGCTCGGTGGTCCACCATCCGAGTGACCTCGAACGGAAGACTCCAGTTACATTCAAGGTTCGTAGGTCATTAGGATACCCACTTTGCAGGAATGTGAGTTCAATCGCGTCGAACCAATTCATCATGGCGGTAGCACCATCTTTACCAGTAAACTCCAAGGGTTTACAAGCCATGAATTGCTTGAATTGGAACGTCAGTTTGGGAGTTTCCACTTTCGAATCAACAGAACCATGTGGAGAGTCGGTGATGGTATGAATCCTACTAACAATGTCTGGTATGACCTTAGCCATCTGCTTGGCCATGAATTTCATACAATCCTTTTTCGACATGGATTCAGAGTTGGCGTTGGAGGTTGAACCCTTCTTTGACTCGGTCTTCTTTGGCGCGGTGTTGGACGACATCTAAGAATCGAAAGAGAAGGGAAAAAGGATAAGACTTGATCATAAATTCAAAATAAGTTTTTCATGTATAAGCATGTAAGCATGAGGTATCACGTATGGTTCACATATTTAGCATAAATTTAACTAGTATTCAACAAGTATGAATGCGTAAAAAGAGTATAAATTTAGTTTGTTCATGAGAATTATCATTGTTTTTTGATTGCGTGAGACGTGTGAATTGTGTAACGGTTTTGAAATGAACGAGGTAACAAGTATAAAAGCACATGTAAATTGAATCACATAAAAGAGAGGCTCATAAAACATATGATTGTTTCGGGTAGAGAAACGTCGACTATCCCAAAGTGAATCGAAAGTCCTTTCAAATTAGAGAAACATGATTTGGCCTATAGGTAAGATACTTTCGTCGAGAAGCGATTAACGGTATCTTACCCTTCTAGTTACTACACGTCTCTAATCGATTGGAACAATCGAAACTTTAGCGAGATTGAAAATTGAGGAATGGGACTTGATCGACAAGGTGCGGGTTTCACCCCTAACTTGACAATTTCGTACCCTAATGTGGTTGGTACTCGTCGGGTTAAAATATACTTTCGACACTTTGGCGAGGGTCCACTAGAGTTTGAATTGGAAATTTACCATTAAGATGTGGATTTCACTCCTAACTTAATGGCGTAATTTCGTGCAAAAATAAAGTATAAGCGGGATGAGAGTCATTCACCAAATTGTGGGTTTCACACCTATTTTAGTAAACTCATCTCTTTTGTATAAAGAGTATCTTCAAGTCTTCAAGTGTATTGTGTAAAATGTCTTAAGAAAGACATAATGTAAGTATTTAGACCAAAAGAAAAGAAGGAAGCAAGGGAGGAAGCATAACATTTAAAGCATGAAGTAAGAATGGTAAAAAACATGGTTCCTACTATAGACTAGGTCGAACATAGCAATTCTACCTAAGTCCCTATAGTTATGGCTCTGATACCAATCTGTCACACCCCAACAAATTGTGGAATCGTCGGAGTGGGACGAAATAGATTGCAAGAGACTTCATAACACTATTTGTGACAATATTTAATAAACCCGTTTCATTTCATAATTTCAAATTGTCAAACATTACATAAATTTCAAATAACAACATGTTCAAAACATAACAATAACAAAATTTGATACAACATATTAAACCTAGCACGTCTTTATGTGTATCTAAGCATCGTCGCTATTTCATTTCATAACAATCATCATCCTCCACCTGTAACATGTTTAAAATAAAGTTCAATGCAAAAGCAAAGGCAAGTACACAAGGTTTAAATAAGTATAGCATAAGTATAAAAGCATTTTCTCAAATCTACATGGCAATTTGTAAACAAGCTAACTAGCATGCATCACAATATGTCAAACTCAAGTGTCCACTAGTATTTAGCATCCCCCGCCACAACAGTAACGAGCCCGTTTTATAATAAAGACATAACAAGACCCCGACGGGTGGTGTGCTACTCCTATAGCGCTATATATGTTAAGTTGAGGGCTTAGCAAAGTTAATGACATAAAGCATATAAAATCTAGCATGAACCTAAGTAAACAAGTAGCATGTATAACGGATTGAAATCATAAAGTATGTTTTAAATGTGAGTGTGAAGTTTGTATAATAACATGTTACAAACCAAAGTATTTTTAAAGGTAAATGGGTCAAGTGTACTCGCGGTTTTGCAAGCTTCCACTTGCTAAATCCACGAGAGTTGTTTGTTGATTAGGAGGTTGGAACACTAAGTCCTTCTACACGAAGAAAACAAGGCGTATGAGTATTGGATGATAAGGGAAGATTAAGGATTTGGAGTTCAAAGTACATAAAATAGCATATAACATAAAGTAATCATCTTTAACACATAATGTTTTAGATGATGTAACCTAGTACTTTGACAAATGAACACAAATTCGCCATCAAAGGTTCGATTATTTGGAATATACATATAAGTAGTATGTAGTGTTCATTATATCATATAGGTCAAGTAGGAGATAGGAGGATAAATCCACCATTTAGGAACATCTTTGTATCATGGAAGTCATGTAGAAGGTAGGAAGAACAAGTCTTCCATTTAAGTACCTCTAGGTGTTTACCACTACACTTGTTGTTATAAACAATCAAGGAGAGTCATGAACATAAAATAAAGAATAAGTTAACTACAACTAATCTAAGAAATCATCAAGTAATGTGTGAATTTTTCAAGTAGGATAGCCCAAGCTAGTCCTATAATCTCATAATCATCAAGCCTTAAGCGTGTTCATTACTTGTGGGTTAAACCCTATCCAAAACAGGAAGTTTATGAGGTTTTAATCTCTGATTTTAAGTGTCACAACCTTGTTTTTAAGCCCAACTAACTATAGAAGTGATTATGAGCATAAGGACATAGGAATTAGTATGAGATAACTCAAGTTCAAGCAAGTTTATCAAGGTTTTAATCAAAACAGAAAGTTCGGTCCACTTTGGAGCCTTTTTGGTGATGTTCCAGACCTTGGTTTTCCATGGAAAACCTGTGGAAACATTCCTAAGGTTATTCCAAGTGATTAAATAGAAGAATCAAAGAAAAAGGTTGAGAAATGAGTAAGTTATGCTCACTTTTGTGAGTTGTAGTGAATCTGACTTGCTCATGATTTTCAACTAAGTTTTGAGAGGTTTTTGAGTGTGTTTAAGGGTTGTAAAAGTGGAAAAGTGGCTGGGATTAGAGTGATATTTATAGGGAAGGATTAGGGTTAAGTTGGTTGGTATTTATGATAATTAGTTGGGGGTTTAAGCAAATAAAAACATAATATGGCTGATTAGCCAAATACTTCGGCTGTGAACAGCCCTTTGCCGCACAAGTTTGCTGGTCCTTTATTGGTTCCTATTAGTCCATAATTTATTTTGTATTAATTTAATTTAATTATTAAGATACAAAAAAGGTTGTTTTGATTATATTATTTTTTTTTGTCTAAGATGACTAGAAACACAAGTCTGCCGCTCACATGGAGCTGTTTACTCTTTCTTTTTGTCATCTAATATTTATTAATGCATATTAATTATTATCATTATTAAAATTCAAGTATCAAATAGAATGTATAGAATTGGTGGACCTTGGTTAAAGTGGCTGTGTGTGTACAGCCTCAAAATATGGCACAACATATTTGATTTTTTTATTATCAGGTATATTATGTATTGTTAATATGCTATTATTATATTACTATAATTATTATTATTATTATAATATTACTAGGACTATTATTACTATTATTTTATTATCAGAATTTAACCACATATTTAATTGTTATCAAGCAAGCAAAAGTTATGAGTACCAGTATGTCGAGTATCGGTTGCGCGTATGCATTCGAGATTGGTAAAATATAACCCAAGTATTGCAACACGTATAAGCATGCACGAATTTGTAACTTGTATGAAATAACGAATTTTATTACGATCAAAGTCTCAGATTGACAACAATACAACGAAAGACGATTACAAGGAATACAAGTTTCAAAAAATAGAAATACAAGACAAGCTTCCTAATTAAGGAAAGTTACAAAAAAGCAGAGAGTTACACCCTCGACCATCCACCAGCCATCGATCAATGTAGTAACGAGTTCAATTTCAATGTTCGAATTGTCTTAGCATACTTGGAGCGAATTTAGGTCAACCACAAGGTCGAATAGAGGATATAATTTGGGGTTGTATATGATTAGAATACTGTTTTGGGGCAACATTACGAAAATACCCTTCATGGTAACGGTCAACTTAACAGTCAACTCACAGAGGGTTGTAACCAGTAGCGTTTTTTAAAGGCTAAAGTTGTAAACAACAATAAGTTTCTTAGGGGCGTCTGAATTGATTTATGCCCAAACCACTGGGTTGTAAATTAAGGTTTACTGTAACTAGTAATTGGGCTTTCTAGTTATAAAAAATGTCTTTTCCATCGTAATCGATCACTAATTTAATATTTATATAAAAGAAACTACTTATTGTTACTATGTATAAACCCGAATTTAGGTCAACCACAAGGCCGAATAGACACAGGTATGCCATGTAAGGCTACAATCTTATCAACGTACAACTGTGTCACACCCCAACCGATGGCGGAAACATCGGGATGAGACGAAGTGTGTATAGATTGCTCGAGACTTCATAACACTATGTGACAATATTTAATTAAATTCAAATTTAATTGTAAGTGCTAAACGGTTATACAACATTTAAAAATAGAAATAACAACATTGTTCAAATTACAACATAACATCCAAAGATAAATAGATTAAAGGTGTGTATCTAGTCCATCCTAACTTGATTCCTTCATAATCTTGACTATCAACCTGCAACGTGTATTAAAATAAAATCAACAAAAAGTTGGCGAGTATACAAGTTTGATTACATAGCATAATAGAATAAAAACTCTTATCCAACATAAACATTATAAAAAAATCGTTTCAGCCATGCTAGTTTACGCAGTCCAAGTGATAGCCCATAAATGTCGAGTACCAAACCCAAAGTTTAACGGGTGGCTAAAAAGATACCTAACAATACCCCTCGAGCACAAAATAGGGGTGGTGCATTACTCCTATAGCCTATGCATAGTACTACTAATTGTTAGGCGGAACTACACAGGGATTAAACGTTCACATAGCACTAAAGAGTCTCAAGAATCACAAGTTTCATGTTTCATGTTTAAATGAATAGAGTATGTTTCAAATAAGTTTCAAGTGTCAAGTGTTTCGATATAGAATACATGTTGCATCCCAAAAGTGTTTAAAGCAAAAAGGGATTCGAGTATACTCACAATATTGCATATGGTTTCCGATTATCCAATGTGATGAAGTTGACGAGTTCAGAAGGTTGAATGTGTAAGGACTAAAGTTTGAGTATGTTTAGAGTCGAGATTCGGACTTAGATTCAAAGAATGACAAAGTAGGTATTAGGAAAATATTCATTATGGTATTAGCACTTGTCTTGACACTATAAAAATCCCTAAGGATTATATGTGATTTCATAGATTCAAGACCTATTAGAATCGTGACAAGGAACTACACACATAATGAGAACTTATTAACTTGGTAGTAGATTTATATAATCACTATCAAGGGTTCGGTTTATAATATACACATAATCATAATATATACATAATTAATAGTATATACATAATAATAATATAGTTAGTCACGTAGGAGGCGGGAGGTTAAACCTTCCACTTGGTTACCTCTTGGTGTCTTATGAGTTATGTATGAGGCGGGAGGTTAAACCTTCCACTTGGTTACCTCGATTGTTATGTTAATATATAAGTCATGTAAGAGGCGGGAGGTGAACCTTCCACTTAGGAACCTCATAAGTATGTTCAAGAAATAAAGATACAATTATACTAAACAAAACATCAAGTGATGTGTGGACTTGTAGGTAAGTTAGCCTATGCTAACCAAGTAGTCGCACCATCTTCAAGTTCAAGACTTGGCACCACTTGTGAGCTATTAACTCAATTAAAACAGAAAGTTTAGAGTGTTTAGACACTCTTATTAAGTGTAAAACAACCTTGGTTTGGCTTTACTAATCATACAATAGACTAGAAGCATAAGAACACAAGTTTGTTTGAAGTTAAGAAAGTTTCATACAAAACAAAAAGTTTATGGACATTTTCGGGGCACTTCCAGGTCTGATTTCTCCAAGGAGAGATCAAGGAATCATACCCCATGATTATACAAGCAAGTAGGAAAAAGAATCAAGTGATTTGGTTGAGAAATGAGCAAGTTATGCTCACTTTTGCATGCAAGGGTGAATCTGCCCGAATCTAAGCTTCTTGAAGGATTTGAGAGTGATTTTGGAGATGTTTGAGGGTTGAGCAAGAGTCTAAGGCCTTGGGGAAGGTGTTTACTTATAGGGGATGAGTTGGGGGTTGGTGTAGAGGTCAAATGGCTGCTAAAATGGTGTCTAAAAGTCCAAACCGTGTGTTTTGCGTTCATAGAAGTTGCTGACGTGAATAGTACCCTGCAGGGTACTATTCACGTGCAGTTTTTTTTTATTATTTTTTTTATTTTAATACTATGGATTAAAACAAGCACTTTTTATAAAAGGAACTTATGTTAAAACAATTTCTAAAAATTAATAAAAATTCTTTTGTATAAAAATTTATTAGAAAAATAAATTTTTCTAATAATTTTTTTTCTTTGTATAGTTTTTCGGTTTCTTATAAAAATCTTGTGTTTAACCATCAACAATGTGATAAAAAATGTATTACCATTATGATTAACGCCTCGTAAAGTAAAATACAAATATGAAAATACGAGGCGTTACAGTCTCCCCTACTTTAGGAAATTTCGTCCCGAAATTTATTCAAGAGGTAGATTTTAAACGAATGACCCTTAAAGAGTGTAAGTATAAGAATAGCATAAGTGTTGTATAGATGAACGCAGTGTATTAAGAATGAAGTCTCGTCGTGAATAATCGGATATAATGCGTTGTGAGTTGTCTAAAGTTGTATTCGGTGTCATGTTACGTTCTGTGTTTTATCATACTTAGTAGTACACTCTATGGTTCTCATGAGCCAATCACTATAATCCCGTGTGCACCCGTGATTATATTGATCGTCGCATGATCTGCACAGCTTGTACTAGTTATGTATGAATTAGGGTATACATAATAAAAATTTTAAGAATGTGTATGTGTATAAAAATAAAGTATGTAAGCAAGTCCATGCTTAACTATGTATAGGACCCACGTAAACGAATCACTCGGATCACGCTCGCGTATGGGTACAAAGGTATGAATCACGAGTATGAATGAAAGTATGAGCATAAATATGATTATTCTCGTAAGTATGAGCATAGACATAAAACGTACGAGTAGTATGAATATATGTATAAGCATGAAACGTATGAATATAAGTATAAGCATAAAACGTATGAATATAAATATAAATACGAGCATAAGTCTAAAATGTATTGTTATGAGTACGAGCATGAGTGTGAGTACGACTACTAATGATTGCGTGTATAGTATTAATTGAAACGTGGCAAATTTAAGCATGTAAAACAATCATGAAAATTTATGATGTGAACAAATTATATTTGAAACACGTCATGTAATGGATCAATTTCAGGCTCAAAATTATCAGGTAGTGGGGGTAGTGTATCCAATTGCATACGAGCCGCTAACAGGCTTTCTAACTGTTGATTTCTTTCCGTTAGTTCTTGTACTTGCCGTAGTAATTCTTGGTTCTGATTGTTTAACCTAGCCATTTCAACTACCATTTGATCTGGATGTAGATCCATTTGAGGCACCATACTTGGGCCTGCTACATCAGTTGGTGGTAGTTGCTCTACTTCATTCATTAGTGCTAGGAAAGACTGTGGCACAAGTGAATCCGGTTCTAACTGTTCTTGGAGCATCATGCTTTCATCAAACAATTCATCTTGCGTCATTGGAGCCTCCTCGAAGACTAAGGGTGAGAGGCCTTGTGAGACGTTTGGTATTGGTGGTTGGGGTGGGTTAATTGGAATATATTCGTGTACGCATGGCGGAGGTGGTAACATATCAAAACGATAGAACGACTGTTGAGTAAACTGCGACAATGATTGTTGTAAATTTTGGGTGTATGTACTTTCTAAGACAAATGGAGCTTTCTCCGACTGAGATAGTTGAGTCGGTGCATGGCCAAGAGTAGGGGTTAGCTTAATATTGTTACAATTCACAATCCGAGGTGCCTTTGACGGAGATAATCCTTGGATAACCTGGTCACTTAAGGAACCTAAGGATTTTGCTATTCTGGTGACATAAGATCCTCCCATGAGACTTCTCAGGGAACCGGTTTGTTGACTAGAAAAATAAGCAGCAAGTTCGCGGGCAATATTGCAAGGAACTTGCTCAAAAATACGGTACAGATAGAAGACTTCGGTTGAACGAACCCTTTGTTGATAAATCTGGCGTCCAGTGATAGTGTTGGCTAAAACGTGGTGCATATACCGATAACGAGGATCCTTGAAGTTCATAGAATGATTGTAGCTGCACCATGTTTTTGATGTATGGTGTTGCCAGTACTTTCTCATTCCCATATAGGAGAAGGAGGTTAATGCCCTCGTAAAAATGGGCTGATTAACTTCCTCATTGGTATAAATACCCAGACGAACTGCTAATTCTGATAATGACATGTTATGAGGTTGTCCACAAAGCCGAAAATGAATGGATACTTCGGTAAGGTTTTTATTAGGTTGTTAATAGAAAGTGGACAAGAATTCGTATACCAGTTCATCATATGATGGCTCTAAGATGTCGAAGAAGCGACGCCATGGTGTATTGTGTGGTAGTAGTCTTGCTAGTGAACCAGTGGGGTCAACCATTCCTATTTGATGCCAATCAATGCCGCTAATGGTAAAAACTTCAAGCTTCTTGAGTTTCTGATACTTCTCACTAGTGGGTAGGTCAGCAAACCGGAGGAATGGGTGAGTTCCTGCTACACTTGAGGATTCAGCATGTGCTATTGGGAAGTATGCCATTTGAATATTGGGTTTAAGTGGTGAGTTTCTCCGGCGAGTGTGTGAGTGATATGTAATTTAAGAAGGTGTTGTGGTGATGTGAGAAGGTAGAACGGTTTGGTTTTTATAGATCATGAAAATCTCATAAAGTCCGGAATACTGTATGAAGAGCCGCAAAGGCGTTACGAAAAGTCTAGGTTCACATTGATCGATAAGGTGGAATCACGTGTTCGAATCAATTATCGAGAAATCAGGAGCCGGAAAGAAAAACGGCGACGATAAGTTTGAAAAAGGACGCAGTGATTAAAAAAAATATTTTAACAAATGATTTGTTGATGTTGAAAAGCGTCTTTGGTAAAATGATCGTATAATATCTATAAGATCTTATAAGTATAAGAGAATGAAAGTCTTTAGTATGGGGATATAACGTGGGTGTGTGTTTTAGTGATTAAGTAGACTATGAAGTTTATGGGCAAGAGAATCATTTGACCGATTAAATTGATATGTAGCATCTCGTAAGGTTTTGAAATTTGAGTATTAAAACGTTTTAAGACATGATTAAGAATTTCGTGCATATGAGTTGAGCGATCATAGGTTGCAGGATAGGAAGTATGCTTGGTGAAACAATGTACTTTGTATATGTACACGTATGTATTTTGAATAATGATAAATAATTTAGGTATAAAACATAATCGAGTTTGCATAATGAGATACGTTTTGGTAACGATCACCTAGGTAAGGGAATCACCCCTAACTCGTTGGTGAGGTCGTTTTACGAAAAGGGGAGTGGAGTTAATCGGCAAGGTAAGGAATTCACTCCTATCTCGATGATATATCTCCACTTATTGTTACAAGGAATATGAATTTAAATTATATGAAATCATGCATCTGTATAAGTGTATAAAAAAAATTTGTATGATGTATGTGTGAGAAAAAAAAATATCGAAAGTAAATTCGAGTTTGAAAGATTGCATCGTATAAAATAAGTAGTAGAGCACATGCTTGATTAAAATTTAGGATGGTTCCAAAACGGAACTTTGACTAACCAAAGTGGTCGAAAAGTCTTTCGAGTTTGAGGAACATGCTTTGGCCTAATAGGTGAAATACTCTTGCCGACAAATCGGTTAACGGTATTTACCCTTCCAGTTACTACATGTCCCCAAATCAATTGAAATTTCGAGACTTGGCGGGATTAATGAAAATCAAGGAATGGAACTAGTCGACAAGTGCGGGTTTCACCCCTAAGTTGGCGATTTCGTATCCTGAGTGTGGTTGGTACTCGTTGGGTCAAATTTAATTTCGACACGTTGACGAGGGTCCACTAGAATTTGAAATGGAAATTACCATTAAGTTGTGGATTTCACTCCTAGCTTAATGGTGCAATTTCGTGTAAAAATAGTTTAAGGTAGAATGAGAGTCGTTTACCAAATTGTGGGTTTCACGCCTATTTTGGTAAACTCGTCTCGTTTGTATAATATGAGTGTTGTCGAATTTAGAATAATCGAGTACAATGTATGAAGAAAAGCGTATGTTGAAGATTAAACAAACAAGTATATAAACATGTCAAGAATAGCACATAATTAATGGAATAATAAAACAATTATTAACAACATAAGGATGATAAGTAGATGACTTATAGTAAGAAGTAATGAAGTTATTGTACATGTGCTTATATGTAATCAAAATGGAAATTTCACAAACTAGGCACCTAGCTCGGTTGGCTAGGCGCGCGAAAGGGTGTGGCCTAGACCCGAGTTCAATTCCGGGGACGGCCGATTTCACCATTTTTTTTTACACTTGAGGTATGTATGGTTTAACTTATATATTGTTTAATATTAATTAATTGTACGGATAATGAGTAAATGACATATGTTCAAAATAATAATAACAAGTATAAGAACATAAAACATCTTGAGAAAATAACACGTAAAGGCATTTCATGAATAGCATATAAGGTATAGAATACTAAAACAAGCATTTAACACATGATAAAACAAGTATTGATACATAAGAATAGCATGTCAGGTATTAACACATAAGAGACGTTTCAAAATTAGCACATAAGGATGTTCCATAAGAGTAGCATGTGAAGCAAGTATGGTCGAACTTGGTGCTTAACTATAGACTAGGTCGAAAGCATGGCAATTCTACCTAATTCCCTATAGTTATGGCTCTGATACCAATCTGTCACACCCCAACCGATGCCGGAAACATCGGGATGAGACGAAGTGTGTATAGATTGCTCGAGACTTCATAACACTATGTGACAATATTTAATTAAATTCAAATTTCATTGTAAGTGCTAAACGGTTATACAACATTTAAAAATAGAAATAACAACATTGTTCAAATTACAACATAACATCCAAAGATAAATAGATTAAAGGTGTGTATCTAGTCCATCCTAACTTGATTCCTTCATAATCTTGACTATTAACCTGCAACGTGTATTAAAATAAAATCAACAAAAAGTTGGCGAGTATACAAGTTTGATTACATAGCATAATAGAATAAAAACTCTTATCCAACATAAACATTATAAAAAAATCGTTTCAGCCATGCTAGTTTACGCAGTCCAAGTGATAGCCCATAAATGTCGAGTACCAAACCCAAAGTTTAACGGGTGGCTAAAAAGATACCTAACAATACCCCTCGAGCACAAAATGGGGGTGGTGCATTACTCCTATAGCCTATGCATAGTACTACTAATTGTTAGGCGGAACTACACAGGGATTAAACGTTCACATAGCACTAAAGAGTCTCAAGAATCACAAGTTTCATGTTTCATGTTTAAATGAATAGAGTATGTTTCAAATAAGTTTCAAGTGTCAAGTGTTTCGATATAGAATACATGTTGCATCCCAAAAGTGTTTAAAGCAAAAAGGGATTCGAGTATACTCACAATATTGCATATGGTTTCCGATTATCCAATGTGATGAAGTTGACGAGTTCAGAAGGTTGAATGTGTAAGGACTAAAGTTTGAGTATGTTTAGAGTCGAGATTCGGACTTAGATTCAAAGAATGACAAAGTAGGTATTAGGAAAATATTCATTATGGTATTAGCACTTGTCTTGACACTATAAAAATCCCTAAGGATTATATGTGATTTCATAGATTCAAGACCTATTAGAATCGTGACAAGGAACTACACACATAATGAGAACTTATTAACTTGGTAGTAGATTTATATAATCACTATCAAGGGTTCGGTTTATAATATACACATAATCATAATATATACATAATTAATAGTATATACATAATAATAATATAGTTAGTCACGTAGGAGGCGGGAGGTTAAACCTTCCACTTGGTTACCTCTTGGTGTCTTATGAGTTATGTATGAGGCGGGAGGTTAAACCTTCCACTTGGTTACCTCGATTGTTATGTTAATATATAAGTCATGTAAGAGGCGGGAGGTGAACCTTCCACTTAGGAACCTCATAAGTATGTTCAAGAAATAAAGATACAATTATACTAAACAAAACATCAAGTGATGTGTGGACTTGTAGGTAAGTTAGCCTATGCTAACCAAGTAGTCGCACCATCTTCAAGTTCAAGACTTGGCACCACTTGTGAGCTATTAACTCAATTAAAACAGAAAGTTTAGAGTGTTTAGACACTCTTATTAAGTGTAAAACAACCTTGGTTTGGCTTTACTAATCATACAATAGACTAGAAGCATAAGAACACAAGTTTGTTTGAAGTTAAGAAAGTTTCATACAAAACAAAAAGTTTATGGACATTTTCGGGGCACTTCCAGGTCTGATTTCTCCAAGGAGAGATCAAGGAATCATACCCCATGATTATACAAGCAAGTAGGAAAAAGAATCAAGTGATTTGGTTGAGAAATGAGCAAGTTATGCTCACTTTTGCATGCAAGGGTGAATCTGCCCGAATCTAAGCTTCTTGAAGGATTTGAGAGTGATTTTGGAGATGTTTGAGGGTTGAGCAAGAGTCTAAGGCCTTGGGGAAGGTGTTTACTTATAGGGGATGAGTTGGGGGTTGGTGTAGAGGTCAAATGGCTGCTAAAATGGTGTCTAAAAGTCCAAACCGTGTGTTTTGCGTTCATAGAAGTTGCTGACGTGAATAGTACCCTGCAGGGTACTATTCACATGCAGTTTTTTTATTTTTTTTATTTTAATACTATGGATTAAAACAAGCACTTTTTATAAAAGGAACTTATGTTAAAACAATTTCTAAAAATTAATAAAAATTCTTTTGTATAAAAATTTATTAGAAAAATAAATTTTTCTAATAATTTTTTTTCTTTTTATAGTTTTTCGGTTTCTTATAAAAATCTTGTGTTTAACCATCAACAATGTGATAAAAAATGTATTACCATTATGATTAACGCCTCGAAAACTAAAATACAAATATGAAAATACGAGGCGTTACAAACTGGGCTAACATGTCGGAGCTATAAGTCTCCTTGATGGGTAAGAAATGTGCTGACTTAGTCAGTCTATCAACTATAACCCATATTGTATCATTTCCTTTCCTTGTCTTAGGTAACTTGATGATAAAATCCATAGTTACCATTTCCCACTTCCACGTAGGAAGTTCAGGCTGTTGTAGCAAGCCTGACGGCTTTTGATGTTCTGCTTTGACTTGCGCACAAGTCAAGCACTTAGCTACATAGGCAGCTACAGACTTTTTCAAGCCTATCCACCAATAGTTTGCCCTTAGATCTTGGTACATCTTATCAGCTCCAGGATGAACGGAATATTTAGAACTATGGGCTTCCTGAAGGATAACATCTCGAAATCCTCCATAAATTGGAACCCATATTCGTCCATTTATCTCAATGCTCTTGGCATTGATTCGGATGGGTTTCACCCTTTCCTTTCGACTCAAGGCATCAGCGACTACATTCGCCTTGCCGGGATGGTATCTGATTTCACAATCATAATCATTCAACGTCTCCATCCATCGGCGCTGCCTCATGTTTAAATCCTTCTGATTAAACAGGTGCTGAAGGCTCTTGTGATCAGAATAGATCACACACTTGATCCCATATAAATAATGCCTCCATAGCTTCAGTGCAAATACAACGGCACCCAACTCCAAGTCGTGGGTGGTGTAATTCTTTTCATGCACCTTCAATTGACGTGATGCATAGGCAATAACCTTGCCTTTCTGCATAAGCACACACCCCATGCCAGTGTGTGATGCATCGCAGTAAACTACGAATTCTTCGGTACCTTCAGGCAATGTCAGCACAGGAGCGTTGCTCAACTTCTGTTTAAGGATATCAAAAGATTCTTGCTGTTTAGGGCCCCAAACAAACTTAACCTTCTTCTTAGTTAAGGAGGTTAGGGGTGCAGCAATCCTTGAAAATTTTTCGATGAAACGCCTGTAATATCCTGCCAATCCCAGGAAGCTACGAATCTCTGTAGGCATCTTTGGCTCTTGCCAGTTCATAACTGCTTCAACCTTAGCGGGATCCACTTGGATACCACGCTCACTCACCACATGTCCAAGGAATTGGACTTCTCGAAGCCAAAACTCACACTTGGAAAATTTGGCGTAGAGTTTCTCATGATGTAGAAGTTTGAGAATACAACGAAGATGTTTCTCATGGTCAGCTTGGTTCTTCGAGTAGATAAGAATGTCGTCGATGAAAACGATGACGAATTTATCTAAGTAAGGCTTGCAAACGCGATTCATGAGATCCATGAACGCGGCTGGTGCATTAGTCAGACCAAAAGGCATCACTAGGAACTCATAATGACCATAACAAGTCCTAAATGGTGTTTTGTGCACGTCTTCATCTCTAACCTTCAGTTGATGGTAGCCTGACCTCAAGTCAATCTTCGAGAAATAGCTTGCCCCTTGCAATTGATCGAACAAATCATCGATTCTGGGCAAAGGATACCTATTCTTTATTGTGACCTTATTAAGCTCACGGTAGTCGATGCACAGACGCATCGATCCATCCTTCTTCTTGACAAATAGGACTGGCGCTCCCAAAGGAGACGAACTAGGTTTAATGAAACCCTTGGCTAGCAATTCGTCTAGCTGTGTCCTCAATTCCTTCATTTCCGTTGGTGCTAACCTATAAGGTGCTCTAGCAACTGGTGCTACTCCGGGGATGATGTCAATTCTGAACTCCACTTGTCTATCTGGTGGTAAACCAGGTAGTTCTTCAGGAAACACTTCAGGGTATTCAGAAATGACGGGGATGTCGTCCATCTTTGGTTTAGGCTCCTCAATAATTACCTGTGCCATGTAGATGACACAACCCTTCTTTAAACACTTGGAAGCCTTGAGCATAGTCACTTGCTCAGGCAATCCATACCGTGTGTCTCCCTGAACGGTAAGTGATTCGCCAGATGGAGTCTTGATCATCACATGTTTCCTATTGCAGACAATCTGGGCCTGGTTATGAGATAACCAGTCCATACCCAAAACTATCTCAAAACCGGCTAACTTAAAGGGAAGTAGGGACAGAGGAAAAGAGTGGTTCTTAATGGATATAACACATCCATCTAACACAGTTGAGACGGTTTCTATGGTGCCATCTGCTAACTCTACCTCATAATTTATACTCAAGGTTTTGACAGGTAAATTCAGCAATTTGCAAAACTTATGATCTACGAAAGACTTATCAGCGCCTGAATCAAATAGTACTCTTGCATAGACATCATTTACAAGGAAAGTACCTGTAATCACGTTGTCGTCTAGAACCGCTTCCTTTGCATCCATTCTAAAGACTCTAGCATTTGACTCATTTCCTTCGTCATCTTTCTTTGCATATTTCGGGCAGTTGGTCTTAATGTGCCCCTTTTCATTCCAACGGTAGCACGTTGCGTCTTTCAGCTTTTTGCAATCCAAGGTCTTGTGATCCTTGGACTTGCATATTCCACATGCAAAAGTTTTTGACTGAGTCTGCGAGTTCGACTCGAGTCTGCACTTTCCATAGTGTTGTTTCTTGCAAATTTTGCATTTGGGCTTCTCACCAGACTGATGCCCGTCTTTCCTTGACTCAGATCCCTTCTTGTTGTCACCGTTTCCACGGTGCTTCTTGTTCGACCTCCGTGAATTATCATCTTCACGTTTTCTCTTCTCAGCATCTTTGTTCCTCAGTGATCTTTGTCTGACCGCATCCAGAGTAAGGGATAGAGATATGTCAGCTACAGATCTGAAAGTAGCTGGCCGAGAAGCCTTCACACTTGCCTTAATTTCCGGGGCTAAACCACCGATAAAACGAGCTATTCTTTTTGGTTCCGGGGGTCACCAGATACGGAACCAACCGGGACATTGTGTTGAAGCTCGTGAGGTAAGCTTGACAGTCAAGGTTTGTCATCACCAACGATAGAAAATCAGCCTCTATCTTCTCAACCTCATGCTGAGGGCAGTAATTTTCCCTGATAAGGGCAACAAATTGTTCCCAAGACATGTTGTACAATGGGATCTTCCCAGTGGCTTGAATCAGTGATCTCCACCAGGCTAAGGCTTCTCCCTTAAATGATTGCGACGCAAACTTGACTATATCCCTCTCAGCGCATCCGCTGATATCCACAACTGTGTCCATCTCGTCTAACCACGTCATGCAGTCAATGGCCCCTTTTTCCCCAGTGAAATCCCTGGGCTTGCATGACACAAAGTATTTATAGGAGCAACCCTTATCACGGGGTTCTTTATTTAGTACAACCTGTTGAGATGGAGCACTGTGGTGGTTTGAGGTGAGTCTATCATCATCTTTCTTGGGTTCATCCTTCTTGGAAGGTGGCTTTGTATGCGGTGTAGATAGGGTCCTACTCCGAGTCCCACTATACTCTTCGTACTGCCGCTCCAAGGCCTTTGTAACAGCGTCGTCTACCAACGCTTTCAGTTCAGCACCCGTTAAATGAACTCGGGCGTTATCAATATTCTCCACTGGATGGCTATTAATTTCGTCTGAGTTAGCCATTTTAATTGAACTGTTACAGAAAACAAGGACAATAGTTTATTTGGGAGTTTATTATGGAATTGCCCCTTAGGGTAATTCATTAACCATGGTAAACAGAGACCATATTTGGTTAATTTATTAATCGTATTTAATTAGGATTTCAATTATAATTTATCCTAATTATAAACAATAACAATATATATTAGCACATAAGGCCTAGTCACAAGGACATTTTAAATTATAAGCTATGATTTCAGAGAATCAAGGCTTTTAAGGTTTGAACATAGTTTATTACCTTTTTCGGACAGGGAGTCATCGCTACCACTGTCTTTTGGCTCATATAGAAATGAGCAAGGCTCGTAGGCATTATATTACCACGTATGGTCAAAATATGATCATCTTAATTGATGATGTAAACCCATGATTCAGGGATCATTAAGTTGGGTTAGTAATCTTTTGAAGAATCCTTATATACGAATGACGTGTGTGATTTTAATGAATCACGTCTGCCAGGAGTGTTAACATGTTTACAGATGTTAACAGGGATACGAATCTTTTAAACAGGTCTTACCATCTTGGCCAGGTCTTTATAATGACACTCAGGCTAGGTTTCACTCTTAAGATTCCTATTCAATATTTAATAGGCAGATCATTATAAAAAGGGAATGATTTTGATTTATTTATTTCATGTAATATATTTATGCAGATAATAGCAAAAATGAAATTTATAAACATAACATTCCATTAATTATTGAAAGATTACATACTGCCTTAACGGGTCTTTTCAACAAACAAGTTACCCACGCAGGGGTTCAAACAAGGACTTACCCACGCAGGGGCTTAACAACAAACATCATAATAGTCCTCGCAGGGACTTACACAAATAACATAATAGTCCACGCAGGGACTTAAACAATAACATTCCCTCGTAGGGGTTAACAGAAAGATAGACCCACGCAGGGGTCAAAACAAACAAGCATACCCACGCAGGGGCTTACACAGCAAGACTGGCCCATGCAGGGGCTCAACAACAATTGGAAGGATTCAGTGGTCCTTCTTGATCTTCCCTTTGATCAAGCTTGTCAATCCTTGGAAGAAGCTTTGTCTCTCCCGGCGGTCTCTGTGAAAGTCTCGCTCTACTTGGTCCAGCCTTTGCAGAATTTCTTCACGCTCTGGTGGGGAGAACCTTGGCGGCTGCGATTGCGTCCGAATAATAGGTCTATTAGGTATTTGGTACCCATGATTCGGGTACCCTACTCCCCACGGAGCTCCATACTGTCCTTCCGGGTTAAAGGCGTTGTAATTAGACGCTACCAAGTACGGGTCGGCTTCAGCGTAACCGTAGTTGGTGTGAGCTGGTTGTTCAAACCGGTTGTACGCCATAGAACCCGTGTATGCTGGAATCGGGTTATCAAAACCCATAGGTGGTGGTTGCGGTGCAACTGGGTGTGAAGGCCCACCCATCTGTGGGTCTTCCTGAAGTGGCGGGTAATGACTGCCACTTGATTGGCGTGGGGAGCTAAAATGGAAATCCCCCGCTCGCGCAGACATACGTGCGCCTGTCCTCCTACGCCTCGGCGATTGTGGAGGTGCCTGATTAACTGGTGGGGGTGGAGGCGGTGGCGTGACTGCCACAAACCGTGAATCGACATAGGGATCCTGCTGCTGCTGCTAATGAGGCGACGAATGATGCGAGGGTGTGAAGTACCACTCGTGCTGAGTAAACCTCTCCTGAAAGCTGTCTGGACCACCATAGGGTGATCCGTGAAAAGAAGAGCCATCCGAAATCTCAATGGGATGGTTCGGTGTACCACTGGCAGGTTCGACGGGATCAGTGTCCTCGTCCATATCCATAGCGTTGTCTCCCGAGAAGTGGTCCTCCGGTCCCAATGGGTTAAAACCCACTGGTTCTTGTATATAATTTGCCGGGTTAAACCGGCCCCTAAAAAAAGGTGTAGGGTCACCAAAGGAGTGGTGCGATAAAGATCGCTGTAAACGTATGTAGGAAGGTTGAGGGTTGTTGGGCTCATACTCCGGCTGCGACCCATAAGGGTTATGAATGGGAGGTGTCGAACTGTGTGAAACCGACCGTCTAGCCGGCTCGAAAAGGTTCCTCCGGTTCTGTCGAGGATCGTCACTCTCGGTGGTCGAGGGAGCTCGCATATGCGAAGGTCCGGCTTCATTAGCATTGGGGGCGGTGATTGGCCCCTTGCCTCTTCCCCTTCTTCTAAAGAATCTTGGCGACATATTGGATCCTGTCAATACAGCATAAGATAACGACAAGAATATATATAAAATAAAGGACAAAACAAAACAAAGTGGAATTTGTCCTATATTATTTGTCTAGACTCGAAAGTTTAGAAATGTGCAATTGTGTCATTGAGATTAAACACAAAAGGCTAGTGTTTAATTCACTCAATGTTGGCTCTGATACCAACCTGTCACACCACGACATCCACGTGTCACCGGTGGGCCTGGTGGGGAGTATCGTGACGTGGTTGGCAACTTAACAGTCAAACAACTCAAACAACACAATATTAAATATGCACAGCGGAAGCAATTTAAAAGATATAATACAACCGAATATAATATTGTAATATCATGTATCACAACAGTCGATTGTTTATCCACAGATGGATCGAAAATAAAATGAACAATAGTTCAACAGACTTTAGGCATCTTAAGCTTGCGAGACTTCTATTGATGCTAAGGAGAAATATCCAGCCAATTACGCTTAGTGCCTGCATTTAATCTTTTTGGGAAAATACGTCAGTTTACACTGGTAAATACAATCAACTGACTCATTTTGGAAAATGATTAAAAGTTGATTTGGATGCACGTGGCATAAACATTTTATAACTTGGGAGAATTATTTAAATATATAATCTTGTGAACGAATTACATGTTCCTTATGCGTTCAGTAGCCCGGACGTACTGGGTTAAAGATCAATAGACACACCACATCAACTATTTATGCACTGACGAGTGTACGCCTACACTCCGCGCTTAGGTCGTGGCCATTTCGTAAAATGATGCCAAGGATATCCGGGACATGGTCATTAACCCCCCCCCCCAAAGGCTTTTAAGTAAACAAAACTGTTTAAATGGGCCGATCAAATTATTCAATTAACCACCAAACGATGGAAGATTTGATGCCCGACCAAGCGGTATTTTATATACCGTAACCCAAGCCCGTATAGGGAAAATAAGTTAAAAGTATTTACCTGAGCAAAGTAATAATCACAATAAGAAAATGCAAGTAGCTTTTACTGGTACTCCTAATCTGGAACGAAGGTTTATAATAACCTATTAGAATCTTAACGGGTCTTTAATTAAGCTTAAGCTTAGACCAGTTAGTTTCAAAGATACGGTTCGTACGCACGATTAAGCGAAGACCGGATAGAATGTGATTTAGACCCGAAAAGTTTGAAGACTTGCTTAATATGGGTATTTCATACACATTCTGGATTTTGAGATAAAACCGATAAGGTTTGACCCTTTTCGGCTAATTTATGTAAACTAGTTACATAAACCGAACCGAACGCGTAAAAAGCGCAACGGGTATCCGTAAGATCCATATACATGTTTCCTAAGTTAATATTCTTCAAATATGTTGTGACATCAGTAAGATGTCTTTTATTATGCCCGACACGAATTTAAACACAAACTATGCCCCGTAGGGGTAGTTTGGTAATTTAAAGGATTATAAAAGAGTTTAAGTATTTACCTGAGTTACAGGTCTGATATAATCATCAAAAATACTTATTTTACTAAGTTATAACAGTAGGGTAAAGTATATATGTGAAATTTATCAATTATAACCAAACTATGCACCGTAGGGGCATTTTGGTAATTTCACCTAAGCCGAAAAGCTCAAAACTGAAGTCTGAGTTTAACAACCTTTGCTTACTGTTAAAATATTATAATTTACCTAAAATATCAGTAGGTATCAACCCTTGTATGTTTAAAATAGTTTTAGTACATACTATGCGTTAAAAACGCTTAATAAGGTGATTAGAAGCCATTTCCGGGTTCGATACATAAGGCTGATATTTTTATTATTCCAGAAGGCTTAAAATAATTTATTTATCCTTTAAGATCAGTAGCAAAAGGTTTGGAGTCGATTAGATATGTAAAACTCATTTTATAGCCCGTAAGGGCAAAACCGACAATTACCGGATTAAGCCTATGACTATAAGTTATGCTCAGCCTAAAATTAATTAAAAATCTTCAAAATTCTAAAAATAATATATTACATCAGTGGGTAATAAGTTTGATATCAAAAAGTATGTTTAAATAGGCTATACGCTAATTATGTCGTTTAATCGCTAATAAACTTTCTAATTACGCGAATGAGCATAACTCTCAATCTACACCTCAAACTGATGTCAAATTTTGGGTGCAAGTTTATATATCAGTAATTAAAGTTTCTACTCTTTTACATTTGCAAAAATCACGTTTTATTGTGAAAAGGGCATAACGGTCAACATATGAGCAATTAACGGAATCGTGCATATTAATTGGATAACTAATGAACCAAGGTGTATAATCACAGAGGGTTATACTAGCATGTAACCTAGTCCAATTAAAGCTCTAAGGCATTTCTAAAACATGCCTAAACGGGTCAGAACTGAACTCAAAGCGAAAGGCAAAGCTTTGCGACTTTCGGTTCCGAACCGGGTCTAAACAGTAAATTGTCGGGTTGAACATGTTTAGACATGTTCTTACACTAATTACCAAGTTATATTAATGATCAAACAGGTTGTATGTGTTCTACATTGCTAATTATGCATAAATTAGAAACTAAGTATCCTGTTGACTTTTTAATCGCATGTTTGACCCGACATTTGACCTAGTTAGAGTGGGAATCTGGGGGAACCTTTTTAAGGGTTTATTACCCACATAATTACCAACTTATAACTACTTTCAATTCGACTAATCACTGGACCAACAGTGATTAATCGTTAAGTCAACCGTTAATTACGACGGTTTGACTTTTAAGCTAAAACCAAGCAAAAACTTAACTAAGGAAGGTTAAGCAAACTTACCAAGGCCCTAAGCACGATTAGTGATCACTTGAGAGAAGTCTTGATCTCCATAAGTGATCCAAAGTGCAGATGGAAGGTGTGAAGAATGTTTGCAACTTAGTGGCTTTATATAGTGATCAAATCACCATAGATTGTTGACATCTAAGTCTACAACTGACCATAACTCATCCACAAGTGTCCCTAGATGTTTAGGGGTTGTTTAGGGGTCAAGCCAGATGAGGAAAATCGTTTAAAGGTAGAGTATTGCGTTTAAACAGCAAACAGGCGAATCTGGTGGAGCTGGGCAACCCTTGCGCACCGTAAGGGTTGTGCTTGCGGTGCGCAAGCATGTGATCAGAAGCAAAAATTTGTTGTTCTTTCAGGATTTGAAGGGGCAACTCGTGGGTTTCGAATTTGGGACATGTTTTAACAGTATGGGGCCTCTTATTATGGGTCTTGAACAGTTATTTACCCTACCACTTTGCCATGTTTCTTTGAATCCATAGGAAAGTGCCGTTAAAGAAGGTTTACCGTGCTTTTTCTTCGTAGGAGTCCACCATTTCAATTATGAATCAGTTTTTTGCTATAAATCACCGAATTTGAATATATACCAAATGTTTATTAGTCTTGGGATTTATAATGAGGTCGTTCAGAGGTGTAAAATGAACATGACAACACTTTTAAATCCCGTCATACATCTTTAATTATATCCGGGTTTATATCACTTTTGTCTTATATGACACGTGTCATTATTTCATTGAACACGAATTTTCGAGGTGTTACAGTTGTTCTCGGATACCTTGCTCATGAGTTCAAGTTGTATGACGATGATGTTACTATGGAGAAGCCACTTTGAGGGTAAATTTTGTGTTGATTTTGTTATATAGCCATTATATGAGACATTTCTCCTCTTATCATGTCACAATACATGGGACCTTTTGTTTCTTGGTTGAAGTCAATCGTGGGTAGTTGATGATGTGGCCATTGTTTAAAGAGTGAGTTTGGTGTTGATTTTATTCGGTTCCACAACATATGGGACCATTTTAGTTCTTAGTATATATAACTACTTGTATTCGTCCACGGAGAGAGATGAATTGATAGTTTTCTTTGAAATTCCACGGAGAGAGATGAATTGATAGTTTTGTTTGATATTTGACAATAGAAATTGATGCTAACATAGATTAGTTCATCATTTCGTATATTTTGTATGATTCTACTTAATATGGGTGAATTTATCTTAGAGTTGTGCATAAAAACATGTCAAATTGAGTATTTAACATTACTTGACTATAGGTAAACGCACATTTACTTGTAGTGAAGCTTTTGTCAATCGGTAGTTCTCGGATACCTTGCTCTTGAGTTCAAGTTGTATGATGATGATGTTACAATGGAGAAGCCACTTTGAGAGGTAAATTTTGTGTTGATTTTGTTATATAGACATTATTTGAGACATTTCTCCTCTTATCATGTCACAATACATGGGACCTTTGGTTTCTTGGTTGAAGTCAACAGTGGGTAGTTGATGATGTGACCAGTGTTTAAAGAGTGAGTTTGGTGCCGATTTTATTCAGTTCCACAACATATGGGACCATTTTAGTTCTTAGTATATATAACTACTTGTATTCGTCCACGGGGAGAGATGAATTGATAGTTTTCTTTGATATTCCACGGAGAGAGATGAATTGATAGTTTTGTTTGATATTTGACAATAGAAATTGATGCTAACATAGATTAGTTCATCATTTCATATATTTTGAATGATTCTACTTAATAGGGGAGAATTTCTCTTAGAGTTGAGCATAAAAACATGTGAAATTGAGTATTTAACATTACTTGACTATTGGTAGACGTACATTTACTTGTAGTGAAGCTTTTGTCAATCGGTTGTTCTCGGATACCTTGCTCTTGAGTTCAAGTTGTATGACGATGATGTTACTATGGAGAAGCCACTTTGAAGGGTAAATTTTGTGTTGATTTGTTTTATAGCCATTATTTGAGACATTTCTCCTCTTATCATGTCACAATACATGGGACCTTTTGTTTCTTGGTTGAAGTCAACAGTGGCTAGTTGATGATGTGACCAGTGTTTAAAGAGTGAGTTTGGTGTCGATTTTATTCAGTTCCACAACATATGGGACCATTTTAGTTCTTAGTATATATAACTACTTGTATTCGTCCACGGGGAGAGATGAATTGATAGTTTTCTTTGATATTCCACGGAGAGAGATGAATTGATAGTTTTGTTTGATATTTGACAATAGAAATTGATGCTAACATAGATTAGTTCATCATTTCGTATATTTTGTATGATTCTACTTAATAGGGGAGAATTTCTCTTAGAGTTGTGCATAAAAACATGTGAAATTGAGTATTTAACATTACTTGACTATAGGTAAACGCACATTTACTTGTAGTGAAGCTTTTGTCAATCGGTAGTTCTCGGATACCTTGCTCTTGAGTTCAAGTTGTATGACGATGATGTTACAATGGAGAAGCCACTTTGAGAGGTAAATTTTGTGTTGATTTTGTTATATAGCCATTATTTGAGACATTTCTCCTCTTATCATGTCACAATACATAGGACCTTTGGTTTCTTGGTTGAAGTCAACAGTGGGTAGTTGATGATGTGACCAGTGTTTAAAGAGTGAGTTTGGTGCCGATTTTATTCAGTTCCACAACATATGGGACCATTTTAGTTCTTAGTATATATAACTACTTGTATTCGTCCACGGGGAGAGATGAATTGATAGTTTTCTTTGATATTCCACGGAGAGAGATGAATTGATAGTTTTGTTTGATATTTGACAATAGAAATTGATGCTAACATAGATTAGTTCATCATTTCATATATTTTGAATGATTCTACTTAATAGGGGAGAATTTCTCTTAGAGTTGAGCATAAAAACATGTGAAATTGAGTATTTAACATTACTTGACTATTGGTAGACGTACATTTACTTGTAGTGAAGCTTTTGTCAATCGGTTGTTCTCGGATACCTTGCTCTTGAGTTCAAGTTGTATGACGATGATGTTACTATGGAGAAGCCACTTTGAGGGGTAAATTTTGTGTTGATTTGTTTTATAGCCATTATTTGAGACATTTCTCCTCTTATCATGTCACAATACATGGGACCTTTTGTTTCTTGGTTGAAGTCAACAGTGGCTAGTTGATGATGTGACCAGTGTTTAAAGAGTGAGTTTGGTGTCGATTTTATTCAGTTCCACAACATATGGGACCATTTTAGTTCTTAGTATATATAACTACTTGTATTCGTCCACGGGGAGAGATGAATTGATAGTTTTCTTTGATATTCCACGGAGAGAGATGAATTGATAGTTTTGTTTGATATTTGACAATAGAAATTGATGCTAACATAGATTAGTTCATCATTTCGTATATTTTGTATGATTCTACTTAATAGGGGAGAATTTCTCTTAGAGTTGTGCATAAAAACATGTGAAATTGAGTATTTAACATTACTTGACTATAGGTAAACGCACATTTACTTGTAGTGAAGCTTTTGTCAATCGGTAGTTCTCGGATACCTTGCTCATGAGTTCAAGTTGTATGACGATGATGTTACTATGGAGAAGCCACTTTGAGGGTAAATTTTGTGTTGATTTTGTTATATAGCCATTATATGAGACATTTCTCCTCTTATCATGTCACAATACATGGGACCTTTTGTTTCTTGGTTGAAGTCAATCGTGGGTAGTTGATGATGTGGCCATTGTTTAAAGAGTGAGTTTGGTGTTGATTTTATTCGGTTCCACAACATATGGGACCATTTTAGTTCTTAGTATATATAACTACTTGTATTCGTCCACGGAGAGAGATGAATTGATAGTTTTCTTTGAAATTCCACGGAGAGAGATGAATTGATAGTTTTGTTTGATATTTGACAATAGAAATTGATGCTAACATAGATTAGTTCATCATTTCGTATATTTTGTATGATTCTACTTAATATGGGTGAATTTATCTTAGAGTTGTGCATAAAAACATGTCAAATTGAGTATTTAACATTACTTGACTATAGGTAAACGCACATTTACTTGTAGTGAAGCTTTTGTCAATCGGTAGTTCTCGGATACCTTGCTCTTGAGTTCAAGTTGTATGATGATGATGTTACAATGGAGAAGCCACTTTGAGAGGTAAATTTTGTGTTGATTTTGTTATATAGCCATTATTTGAGACATTTCTCCTCTTATCATGTCACAATACATGGGACCTTTGGTTTCTTGGTTGAAGTCAACAGTGGGTAGTTGATGATGTGACCAGTGTTTAAAGAGTGAGTTTGGTGCCGATTTTATTCAGTTCCACAACATATGGGACCATTTTAGTTCTTAGTATATATAACTACTTGTATTCGTCCACGGGGAGAGATGAATTGATAGTTTTCTTTGATATTCCACGGAGAGAGATGAATTGATAGTTTTGTTTGATATTTGACAATAGAAATTGATGCTAACATAGATTAGTTCATCATTTCATATATTTTGAATGATTCTACTTAATAGGGGAGAATTTCTCTTAGAGTTGAGCATAAAAACATGTGAAATTGAGTATTTAACATTACTTGACTATTGGTAGACGTACATTTACTTGTAGTGAAGCTTTTGTCAATCGGTTGTTCTCGGATACCTTGCTCTTGAGTTCAAGTTGTATGACGATGATGTTACTATGGAGAAGCCACTTTGAAGGGTAAATTTTGTGTTGATTTGTTTTATAGCCATTATTTGAGACATTTCTCCTCTTATCATGTCACAATACATGGGACCTTTTGTTTCTTGGTTTAAGTCAACAGTGGCTAGTTGATGATGTGACCAGTGTTTAAAGAGTGAGTTTGGTGTCGATTTTATTCAGTTCCACAACATATGGGACCATTTTAGTTCTTAGTATATATAACTACTTGTATTCGTCCACGGGGAGAGATGAATTGATAGTTTTCTTTGATATTCCACGGAGAGAGATGAATTGATAGTTTTGTTTGATATTTGACAATAGAAATTGATGCTAACATAGATTAGTTCATCATTTCGTATATTTTGTATGATTCTACTTAATAGGGGAGAATTTCTCTTAGAGTTGTGCATAAAAACATGTGAAATTGAGTATTTAACATTACTTGACTATAGGTAAACGCACATTTACTTGTAGTGAAGCTTTTGTCAATCGGTAGTTCTCGGATACCTTGCTCTTGAGTTCAAGTTGTATGACGATGATGTTACAATGGAGAAGCCACTTTGAGAGGTAAATTTTGTGTTGATTTTGTTATATAGCCATTATTTGAGACATTTCTCCTCTTATCATGTCACAATACATAGGACCTTTGGTTTCTTGGTTGAAGTCAACAGTGGGTAGTTGATGATGTGACCAGTGTTTAAAGAGTGAGTTTGGTGCCGATTTTATTCAGTTCCACAACATATGGGACCATTTTAGTTCTTAGTATATATAACTACTTGTATTCGTCCACGGGGAGAGATGAATTGATAGTTTTCTTTGATATTCCACGGAGAGAGATGAATTGATAGTTTTGTTTGATATTTGACAATAGAAATTGATGCTAACATAGATTAGTTCATCATTTCATATATTTTGAATGATTCTACTTAATAGGGGAGAATTTCTCTTAGAGTTGAGCATAAAAACATGTGAAATTGAGTATTTAACATTACTTGACTATTGGTAGACGTACATTTACTTGTAGTGAAGCTTTTGTCAATCGGTTGTTCTCGGATACCTTGCTCTTGAGTTCAAGTTGTATGACGATGATGTTACTATGGAGAAGCCACTTTGAGGGGTAAATTTTGTGTTGATTTGTTTTATAGCCATTATTTGAGACATTTCTCCTCTTATCATGTCACAATACATGGGACCTTTTGTTTCTTGGTTGAAGTCAACAGTGGCTAGTTGATGATGTGACCAGTGTTTAAAGAGTGAGTTTGGTGTCGATTTTATTCAGTTCCACAACATATGGGACCATTTTAGTTCTTAGTATATATAACTACTTGTATTCGTCCACGGGGAGAGATGAATTGATAGTTTTCTTTGATATTCCACGGAGAGAGATGAATTGATAGTTTTGTTTGATATTTGACAATAGAAATTGATGCTAACATAGATTAGTTCATCATTTCGTATATTTTGTATGATTCTACTTAATAGGGGAGAATTTCTCTTAGAGTTGTGCATAAAAACATGTGAAATTGAGTATTTAACATTACTTGACTATAGGTAAACGCACATTTACTTGTAGTGAAGCTTTTGTCAATCGGTAGTTCTCGGATACCTTGCTCTTGAGTTCAAGTTGTATGACGATGATGTTACAATGGAGAAGCCACTTTGAGAGGTAAATTTTGTGTTGATTTTGTTATATAGCCATTATTTGAGACATTTCTCCTCTTATCATGTCACAATACATGGGACCTTTTGTTTCTTGGTTGAAGTCAACAGTGGGTAGTTGATGATGTGACCAGTGTTTAAAGAGTGAGTTTGGTGCCGATTTTATTCAGTTCCACAACATATGGGACCATTTTAGTTCTTAGTATATATAACTACTTGTATTCGTCCACGGGGAGAGATGAATTGATAGTTTTCTTTGATATTCCACGGAGAGAGATGAATTGATAGTTTTGTTTGATATTTGACAATAGAAATTGATGCTAACATAGATTAGTTCATCATTTCGTATATTTTGTATGATTCTACTTAATAGGGGTGAATTTCTCTTAGAGTTGAGCATAAAAACATGTGAAATTGAGTATTTAACATTACTTGACTATTGGTAGACGTACATTTACTTGTAGTGAAGCTTTTGTCAATCGGTTGTTCTCGGATACCTTGCTCTTGAGTTCAAGTTGTATGACGATGATGTTACTATGGAGAAGCCACTTTGAGGGGTAAATTTTGTGTTGATTTTGTTTTATAGCCATTATTTGAGACATTTATCCTCTTATCATGTCACAATACATGGGACCTTTTGTTTCTTGGTTGAAGTCAACAGTGGCTAGTTGATGATGTGACCAGTGTTTAAAGAGTGAGTTTGGTGTCGATTTTATTCAGTTCCACAACATATGGGACCATTTTAGTTCTTAGTATATATAACTACTTGTATTCGTCCACGGGGAGAGATGAATTGATAGTTTTCTTTGATATTCCACGGAGAGAGATGAATTGATAGTTTTGTTTGATATTTGACAATAGAAATTGATGCTAACATAGATTAGTTCATCATTTCGTATATTTTGTATGATTCTACTTAATAGGGGTGAATTTCTCTTAGAGTTGTGCATAAAAACATGTGAAATTGAGTATTTAACATTGCTTGACTATAGGTAAACGCACATTTACTTGTAGTGAAGCTTTTGTCAATCGGTTGTTCTCGGATACCTTGCTCTTGAGTTCAAGTTGTATGACGATGATGTTACTATGGAGAAATGTTACTATGGAGAAGCCACTTTGAGGGGTAAATTTTGTGTTGATTTGTTTTATAGCCATTATTTGAGACATTTCTCCTCTTATCATGTCACAATACATGGGACCTTTTGTTTCTTGGTTGAAGTCAACAGTGGCTAGTTGATGATGTGACCAGTGTTTAAAGAGTGAGTTTGGTGTCGATTTTATTCAGTTCCACAACATATGGGACCATTTTAGTTCTTAGTATATATAACTACTTGTATTCGTCCACGGGGAGAGATGAATTGATAGTTTTCTTTGATATTCCACGGAGAGAGATGAATTGATAGTTTTGTTTGATATTTGACAATAGAAATTGTTGCTAACATAGATTAGTTCATCATTTCGTATATTTTGTATGATTCTACTTAATAGGGGTGAATTTCTCTTAGAGTTGAGCATAAAAACATGTGAAATTGAGTATTTAACATTACTTGACTATAGGTAGACGTACATTTACTTGTAGTGAAGCTTTTGTCAATCGGTTGTTCTCGGATACCTTGCTCTTGAGTTCAAGTTGTATGACGATGATGTTACTATGGAGAAGCCACTTTGAGGGGTAAATTTTGTGTTGATTTTGTTATATAGCCATTATTTGAGACATTTCTCCTCTTATCATGTCACAATACATGGGACCTTTTGTTTCTTGGTTGAAGTCAACAGTGGGTAGTTGATGATGTGACCAGTGTTTAAAGAGTGAGTTTGGTGTTGGTTTTATTTAGTTCCACAGCATATGAGACCATTTTAGTTCTTAGTATATATAACTACTTGTATTCGTCCACGGGGAGAGATGAATTGATAGTTTTCTTTGATATTCCACGGAGAGAGATGAATTGATAGTTTTGTTTGATATTTGACAATAGAAATTGATGCTAACATAGATTAGTTCATCATTTCGTATAGTTTGTATGATTCTACTTAATAGGGGTGAATTTCTCTTAGAGTTGAGCATAAAAACATGTGAAATTGAGTATTTAACATTGCTTGACTATAAGTAGACATACATTTACTTGTAGTGAAGCTTTTGTCAATCGGTTGTTCTCGGATACCTTGCTCTTGAGTTCAAGTTGTATGACGATGATGTTACTATGGAGAAGCCACTTTGAGGTGTAAATTTTGTGTTGATTTTGTTATATAGCCATTATTTGAGACATTTCCCCTCTTATCATGTCACAATACATAGGACCTTTTGTTTCTTGGTTGAAGTCAATAGTGGGTAGTTGATGATGTGACCAGTGTTTAAAGAGTGAGTTTGGTGCTGATTTTATTCAGTTCCACGACATATGGGACCATTTTAGTTCTTGGTTGAAGTCCACAATGTATATTCGTTCTCTTAACAAATTGAATTATTCAAATAGGTCATGCGTCAAATCTCGCTAGAAAAATGTTGGCTAAAGCCAGCTCGTATAATTTTCGGGTCAACAGCTCTCAAGTGTTGCCTCATATAAATTTCAAGCCAGTGTGATCTTACTGACTCTTTAAAAATTTTAATTTCAAAACCATATACCTAAGACATGCTTTCATTTGCCCTTTCATTCATCTTCCTCTTTTAGAAAAAAAAAATGAGTAAACTGTCAAAATGGTCTTTAAGATTTGGTCACTTTTATCACTTTAGTTCAAAACTCAAACCTTTGGAATCTGGGTCACGACGGTTTCAATTTTATTGCCGTTTCCATCCAAAAGAAAAATCTGGTCAGATTTTTCAGTTAACATCCAGTTTTTTTTGTCTTTTTTCCTCCCTTTTAATGAAGGGCAATATGGTTAGGTTTTTTAAATTTGTTATAATAAAATGTTAAAAGAAGATGTTACCCTTCATTAAAAGGGAGGTAAAAGACAAAAATGTTGGGTGTTAACTGAAAAATTTGAGCAAAATTTAATTTTGGAAGAAAATGACAACAAAATTGAAACCACAGGGACACAGATTCAAAAGGTTTGAGCTTTGAACTAAAGTGACAAAAATGATCAAACCTCAATGACCATTTTGGCAGTTTACTCAAAAAAAATTATATGTACATACTACATACTAGCAGTAGAAAAAAAAACAAACAAAAAAATGGATCTAACCACATACCATCATCACCCACGTATAGTATTATTAGAACTAGGATTTTGCCCGTCGCGCGTTGCGGCGGAGCGCGGCGGGTGGAAACATATAGTAAGACAAAACACGATTCGTAAAATCCAGTGCGTAAAAGACAATTACAAAAAAAAGTGTAAATCACAAAGGTATACACAAAGTGTACAAAACAATGCCAAAGACATTTCGAAAAACACAATGCATTGTCATTTGCATAAGTAGGAGTTGTAGTCTAGGGGTTACATTTGCAGATTTTTTAAAGTTTGGCGGGTGTAAATATGGAGTAATAATTCAAGGGGTAAAAACGCATAGTCTAAAAAAGATAAAGTGTAAAAGTATAGGGGTGGTGACGGAAATGTGTAAAAGATGAGGGGGTGTTGGTGGAAATATAAAAGAAGAGGGTTGGTGGCGTAAGTGTGTAAGAGCTAAGGGGGTGATGGTGGAAAACCAAAGTAGAGGGTTGGTGCTAGCAAAGTTTGAAAGATGAGGTTGTGGTTTTGGAAATCCAAAGTAGAAGGTTTAGGGACTAAATTTGTCATTTTATGAAACTTTGAATATACCAAAGTCAAGGGGCTACAATTGCAACATCGTGAACGTATGGGGGCAGGGAGGCAAAGCCAGTGGGAAACATGTGCGCGTTGCGGCGCAAGTACATTGCAAACATCGAATAGATTAGTCGAAGCGTTATGTAATGCGTTAAACATATGAAAACGCACATTTTGACGTATCCAATTTAATTCAATAGCATTGTAGCTGGATAAAAATGTAAAGTATATCGTATTTATATGTGACCCGACTCATACATAGGAAACGTACAAAAAGCATAAAATGTGTATCAAGGGAAAACTAACACGTGTAATCAAAAGTGATATTCATATCAACGGAAAAAATTATACCCTTAGCGTGTTGCGGTAGGGTTGAAACGTAGAATTGGAAAACGTACATAAAACAATCAAAAACCAAATATATTTGACCTGACTTGTTCCCCAAAAAAGTTTACATCGAAACGTATACCAACTCGAATTTATACCGACACATAAATTTTAATATTCATAATACAACCCGCGGGCGATGCGTCGTAGGCACGTTGCAAACATATTAGTCCAAGCGCTATGTCATGCGCAAACCATATGGAAGCGCGCATGTCTTGACGTCTTTAGTTCAACTCAATGTATGGTTGAATCCAAACGTTTAGTTTTTTAAAAAAGAAATTAGCGAACGAAAGTAATTAAAGAAAGCAATAAGCTAAAAATGTATAGATATACGGTACAACGATAAAGTTGAAACAGTATAAACTTTTGAAATTAAACCTCAGTGGTCTAATATTGCAATGTAGTTGAAGTTTAACTTGGAAAGGAAATGGACTCAAAACACAATTTAACAAAACTAAAAGCAAAGGACCAAAATGTATTTTACTCAAAGTATGGGTGAAAAACTGAAGTTTAACTTGAAAAGGAAAAAGACTCAAAACGCAATTTAACAAAACTAAAAGCAAGGGATCAATTGTATTTCACTCAAAGTATGGGTGAAAAGAGAAAATTTCAAAATGGACTCAAAACGCAATTTAAAAAAACTAAAAGCAAGGAACCTAAATGTATTTTACTCAAAGTATTGTGTGAAAAAAAAATGGCATATGCATTTGAGTGAAAAAAGGGAAATGGCATATGCATGTCGGTGGCCTATGCCACCGACTTTGTACTTTAAGTTTAGATATTTGAGTAAAATGCACCGATAGTCCCTGTGGTTTGGTGAAATTTCACCTTTAGTCCCCAATTTTTTAAAATTACACTCTTAGTCCCTGTGGTTTGACAAGTTGTTACCCGGATAGTCCCCAAAGCGGATGGAGGTTAGTTTTTATGGTTAAGTGGGTGTGAAATGACAAGGACTATCCGAGTAACAACTTGGCAAACCACAGGGACTATCCAAGTAACAACTTGTCAAACCACGGGGACTATCCGAGTAACCTTCATCTGATTTAGGGACTATCTGAGTAACAACTTGTCAAACCACAGGGACTAAGACTAAAGGGAGTGGGGTGTCTCCCCCTCCCACGTCGCCCCTAAGTCGCCCCAAACACCGCCCCCATCGGCGTCCCCCATCGGCGTCCCCCTTGCCCGTCCTCTGCTCGTCGCCACCTTCCTCACAAATCAACTTTTGGCACAAAAATTCAAAGATTCCCCCCCAAGTTGCCCCAAGTCGCCCCCAAACACCGCGCCCCCTTTTTTTCTTTGTGCAAGACGCCCAGAATGGGTCGCTCCACTCCCTTCAGCCTAAGAGTGTAATTCTGAAAAGTTGGGAACTAAAGGTGAAATTTCACCAAACCACAGGGACTATCAGTGCATTTTACTCTTAAGTTTATAAGGTAATTTATCTACACACAATTCTTCTGTTTTGGACCGAACCAACCCAAACCCAAAAAAATTATAGAGTGCTCAAAATTATATTTCAAAACAGAAGCCCAAACTAAATATGAAGAAACGAACCGGTGTCAAGTTAACCCGAAACTCGCTCACCCCTAGTCCCATACCATCAACTAAGGGTGTAAGGGGTAGTCCCCTCTTGTGGAGAGGTAAACTTTCCACCCACCCCCCTCTTGCCCAAAAACATAAGGAGTGGTCACGATCTCTTAGGTTGAAGTAAACTATTTTTTTTAATTTAAATTATGTATTTATACAAAATAAATAAAACATAATTGACATTATTAAATAAAGACATTACATTAAACTAAATTGAAAAAAGACTTGAACCACTCGATCCGCCTCGTCTACTATGCGAGCCGCGCCCCCTCTCTTTTAAACCGGAACCCGAAACTTTTTTCTTGCCATCACCCTTGTTTTGTCTATCTATATTGTATGAGAAATTTAGTGTGAGTATGTGAATTGGGTGAAAAATAAAATGGATAAATGGATTTTAAATAGAAAAACAAATTATTTTTCTTGATGGTTAACGGCTATAAAGTTGTTTGAATCAAAGCCCAACGGTCAAAAACAACAAAGATCAAACGCGGTAAACACTCACCGATCCACTCTCCACTCACGCGGTAAACTAACTCACCACGTTAGTTTACCGCACCACCCCGTTCACCCTAAGAGCATGCAGAATAGCAACCATAGCTCATTCCAATAAACCATTACAAATTTGAAATAAATTCCCTCAAAATTATATACACGAAAAGAAACTAAGAAACACAATTCAAACTCAAGATTTGAAATTTTCACACATGCTAAGAACATCATCAGCTCAAATGGCAGAATAACAAAAAACCTACATTAAAGAGTTAATTGCCTAGATTGTCCATGTGGTTTGTTATTTTTTTCACTTTTACTCCTTAACTTTCTAAAATTACATGTATGCTCCATATGGTTTGATTGTTTGTTAATCGAAATAGTCCCTACAGTTGATGAACGTTAAGTTATCTAGTTAAATGCATGTGAAATGATTTTTTTGCCATTAATAATGGAAACAGAAAAGTAATATAAAATCAAAATCAATTAGGTCACTCAAGTTTCAAAAGTGTAGAATAGTAATATAACTTTGTAGAATAGTAACCAAGTTTTAAAAGTGTTCCAATTAGGTCACTCAAGTTTCAAAAGTGTTCCAATCAGGTCACTCAACATTTATTTTTCATTAAAATTAAGGGGTTTTTCATCCATTTGGCTAACAAACCAGCAGATTTGAGCCCAATTTGTGCCACCAAACATAAACATTTGTGATGGATCAGGAACCCAAATACCATTATTCAAAAGCTCAAAGTGAGCCATCCCAGATGACTGTTTATCAAGCTTTAAAAGTAACTAACTTATGACATTTTGGATTTTTGTCACACATTTAATTCTTGAACTTCTTGCAATTGTTTAAACATGATTTCATGCTGAAAATCTAAAGAACACACGCAAACACTATATTCAAGCAAAACACTAATAATCAAGGAAGCATTTCCATCTGAACGATGCCAACGAATCGATTTTCTCATCAATTTCTGGTAAAGCATAACAGTCGCGCGGGCATGCTTTGTTTAAGTCTTTATAATCCACGCACATTCGCCATCCGCCGTTTCCTTTGGGGACCATCACTGGGCTGGCTACCCAGGTTTGGTAACGAACTTCTCTGATGATACCCGCGTTTAGTAGTTCGGTGATCTGCTCCTGCAGGGCATCGTGCTTTATGTCCCCCAGGTGACGTTTCGTGTGTACCACAGGTTTTGCATTCTCAGAAACATTCAAACTGTGTTCTGCTATGTGCCGTGGAACGCCAACCATGTCGGCCGGTGTCCAGGCGAACACGTCCATATTCTCAAATAACAACCTTTTTAGCGCGTGAGATCGGACATTGCTGGTCCCAAAGTGACAGTTTGTTCTGGGTACTTGTTCAGTATCCACTTTTCGGCTTCTGCACGCGGTGCTGGTTTGCTTGCTTTTGCCGGTCTGATTTCATCAGTTGCGAGGACCTCTTTGCTTGCGTAAATTATTGTTATCCCTGTCTCTATTGGGAACCCAACAGCTGAATGTGGCCCTGAATAGATCATACTAAAATCTCCTTGAGATTCTCTTCCTAAAAGGATATCATGTCTTGAGCTTGCTGACAACACCATGAATGTAACTTCTTCTGTTCTTGAGTTCCTTCCGTCCGAGAGCAGCACCGGGAACGATATCTAGCCAAGAGGAAAAACGGCTTCGTTGCAGAAACCAGTTAGTGGGTAATCTACTGGCTCTAAGCGCGCTTTGTCTTCCTGGTCGAATTGATTAAAGCATTGTTCGTAGATGATATCTGCGGTGCTCCCTGGATCAATGAAAATGTAGTCAGTCTGGTAATGGTCGATCACGCCAGAAATGACTATAGGTCTTCTCTCTCTTGGGCCCCCTCTCACCACGGGGAAAACAACTTGTTTTTCGCGCCAGGAATCATCTTGTGTGCGCTTGTTATAGTTCTTTCGTGATCTCCGTGGACCCCCTTGAATCATGTGAGTTTCTAATTTTCGAAGCTTTTTATTGTCCGGGCCTTCTTCCCTTCTTTGAATTTGGCGATTATCACGCTTTCCCCCTTTTACCAGATGGGTGAGCCTTCCATCTCTCAGGGCTCTTTCTATCTCTTGCTTTAGGCTAAAGCAATCGTCGGTCAGGTCACCTGTATCTTTGTGGAACTCGCAAAAAAGATTTGGGTTTTAGCCCCTTTTGTTTCGCATCTGTATAGGGGGTTTGAACTGGTGGTTCTCGGTTGACATGACCTCGGAAGGGGTTTTTGTCAAGGGTGTCCACTGCTTTTCTCTGTTTTCTCTCTTAACCTCTTTGCAATGACTGATCTGGTTGATTGTATTGCGCGCATCTTCTCTTATCGGGCTTCTTTCTTTGTAGCCAGATGTTCTCCACGATTGGCCTTTGCCTTTCTTGTTGCGCCGATCATTTTGGCTGTAATTGTATTGACGGCTGTCATCGCCGGTCAATTGTTTATCAGTGCACGCAATCGTCTCTGCTGCTTCGATGAAGGTGTCCCAGTCTTTGGGGCCTCCATCTCTTCCTTTCAATCGTTTGATCAGGTCATCGCACTTTACTGCCCTCATGAAGTGTGCGCGCATCATCTTTTCACCTACGTCTCCGATTTCCAGGCATTCCTTGTTATATCTGGTAATGAAATCTTCTATGCTTTCATGATCTTTCCTCCAAATATTTAAGCAATCAGCTGGATCTCTAGTATGCCTGTGCTGTTGGGAGAAGTGCGCGAGGAACTTGTCTCAAAAATCGATCCATGATTTGATTCTTCCTGCTGGCAGGCTGTCAAACTAAACGCGCACCACGCCGACGAAGGTTTGTGCGAAAAGATGACACCAAGTTGGTAATGTCCAGCTGTCACACCCTGGCTTTGCGGAAGCGTGGGTTTATTTTGGTGTGACTTCTTAATACCATAGCAAATATCATAACCGTGCTATATGAAAATAAAACCATGATGTTCATCCATTCAACAAGTTTTAAAAGTTACCAAGACAACATTGTTTAAAAGTTGACACTTACAACCATGACATAATTAGAAACTTGTTCACAAGACACAACCAAAAGACATGAATAGAAATACAGTTTAAGACTTGTAACCCGTCCAGGCAAAGGTCACATTTCCTAAACTCGGATGACATCATTATTCCTACGCAGCTTGACGACAGTGCATACCTTGCCAGATCCCCTAATTTCCTGAAATACATGTAAGTTGAAAAATCAACAAAAAGTTGAGCGAGTTCATGTAAAAGTGAGTATGTATAAACCTTTGTAATATGTTTGTATGTATGAAAATCCCTGGTTTGTAGCAAATAAGGAAAAAGATATCACCATTGGGTTGCAAAGCCAATGATATGTGTGAAGTGCTATAGGAAGACTCAAACCTAGCAGATTTATGCGTCGGGCTCAAAGTTACTCCATGGTCCGTACTGTGGACGCAGGAGCTGGGCTCGCTACACCCAAATAGATCTACCGCTCATGACCCTCGGTCCTACAATAAGGATTAATGGCCTCAAGTTCCACCTACCCACTCACATGATCTAAGTAGTAAACCCACCTTAAGTTAACCATACCATGTATATAAAAGTCTGTAATAATTGGCGCATGTATTTCACCCCCGAAGTATAAAAACTGAAAACAGTTAAGAGAAAAGGGGGACATGAACTCACAGAAGTGTGTATCCAGAAACGTCAATCTCCAACTCTATCTGCTGCGTGACGACCTACACGTACTAATTCCTATTAGACGGATGGGCCGCGCCTTGGCTTAGGGTTTAACGTTTGATTGGAGAAATAGTTAGGTAACTATTCCGTATTCACACTTCTTATTTATTTTATAAGTATATTTATTCCCAAGTATGGGGGTTTTAATACATGTATACGTTATATTTCTGAAAATATATTTTTAAGTCTCACTTGAAAAGGTATATTTTAAATCACTAGTCCAAATTGTTTTAATTTCCAAAATAAATATATTTTTCCCAAAAATATTATATTTTCTTCATACATTTTCCAAAATAATACTTTATCAAAATATACATATAAGAGTATTTTCCAAAGATACATAAGTTACATTTTAGAGTTCGCGTTGTAACAACAATACCGGTGTAACTTAAACATTTATTTGTGAGGGCGTTGGTATTATTTTAGAGTCGTAATTTCATAATATTTTCCAGTTATATTATTTTTTTCCCTAAAAATAATATATCTAGTACACAAGATAACAAACAATCACACAAGCGTTTTATTATAAAATATATATTCTAAATATATATTTATCAAGTTTTATTTACGAAAATCCACCTCCGATACTTGGTAATGTTTGTAATAAAAATTATGGCGAAGTTTATATTGAAAACCAAGTAAAAATATATTGGTAAGCATTTGTTAGAAAAATATTTCTAGTGTTGAAATTCTAGAAAAAAATTTCGCCAGAATTTCCTTTGTAAATGGAGGTGTCCACGCTTACTAGCGTATCATTTTCTTTTGTAAGATCAATCAAACAATTTACAAATCAACAACATACAATATTCACTCACTAATCTTGACAAATATAAGACTAAATCATAACTCATGAACTTGAGAGTTTTGTAAGAATATGTAGTAAATCACTAGCACATTTAGTAGGTCTTGTTATCTTTAAAAATAAGATTAGTTTCTTGAAAACTTTATTTTTAAAGAACTTGAAGTTTCACAACTTCTTGTCATAATTTACAAAAATATTCCCTTGTTAAACTTTCTTGTTACACAAGTGTTTACACACTTGTTCATTTGCCAAAAATGCTTCTAGTACATAAAATATCCGGGTTTTAACAAAACAAGTATCTTTCACTTGGTTCTTCTGAAAAACCACTTGTAGATCTTTAGATCTACAAGTTTATAACCTTACTTTTCAAGAAAAATTATGTTTATTCAAGTTTCAACTTCATGGTGGATGGTTTCATCACCTTTCATATCTCTAACACTAACATCTTACTAGTTCATGTTCTTGAACATGAACTAGCATGTCTAGATGATGATCCATCCAACTTTTACTAACAAACAACATCAAATAATCATAACTACACAAGATTTACAAGATTTACACACATAACCTCTCTTTATCCACCCATTAACACTTTATGTTTAAGTCTTGTTCATGTTCTTTAGAGTTTCTTCATATTTTATCATTCTATCATCTATTAACCACTAAAAACAAGATCAGGATGATGTTTTAGAACACTTACTACTAGCACAAGGCTAGGGAAGAAACAAGGCGTAAAAGTGGTGGATAAAAGAAAACTAGAGTGGTCCTTGAGCTTCCGAGTGCACCAAGCTTAGTTGTAGGACTCCTTGCACCTTTGTATGTCCTTAGAATGGATGATGAAGTTTGAATGATAGTGATGGTGGTGATGGTTGTGTTCGGCCGAGACCAAGCAAGAGGGAAGAGAGGAGAGTGAGTTTGATAAGTGAGTGTGTGAAAGAAATGCTCTTAACCCTTGGTGTTTATGTATAATCCAATTTCCTATTAACCTCCATGTAAAGTGTCTCATAGATATCCAACATTAGTGAATAAAATAATCAAAGAATTGTGGGGTGTGTCCCCACTCCATAAACCGGTTCGAAGGGGGGGTATAGGATTGGGTGGTGATGGAACTTGTTACTAATTAGTTAGATTCTAATGATATTTAGTTAGAATAATAAAGTGTGTTATAATATAAAGGGTGTTCGGGGACCCTAACTAGCTCAGAAAAGCAAAAACAATGTCTTTGGCAATATTTTTATGTTCCGGGTAAAGTCCGGTTCTTCGGTTGGATGTTGATCCGTTAAAGTGCTAATTAAGCATTTAAATTGTCGTTTATTATGTTTTTAGTGACACATTAAATTACCAACACTTTGGATAGTGTCTAGGACTAATTTGCCAAGTTTTTACACTTTACTAGCTTTGTTAAAAGCTGAATTTTTGTATTTAGTGCAGAATTCTGCACTTAAAGTATGTTTTAGGCACTTCCGGTCACTATAACTATCACCTAGTGATGCAGTTTTATGATCCTCACCTCCCTACACTCCCTACTAGTGTAGTATTCCATTCCTGGCTCATACTGGCCTCAATATAGTGTCTGTCTAGGTGCTGGCATTGTCTGCATGTTTTTATGGTTATCCGCTCACTGTGCTAACTGTGCTTTGTGCATCAAGTTTGTCACTATTGTTTGTGCGTAATGAATGGAGTGACAGTAATAAAATGTGATGCATGAGTATGTATGTATCAGAAAACAGAAAGCAGTTTAATCACAATTGTAATCAAGCACAGTAATTAAGCACTAATTAAATACTAATTAATTGTACGGATACATGGATTTGTGAGAGTTCTCACATTCTCCCCCCGTTAGAGAAATTTCGTCCCGAAATTTTAGGCTCTGCTTCTAGTGCAGGGGTCTTGGGAAACAAATGGGGGTATTTCTCCTTCATACGATCCTCACGTTCCCACGTGAATTCAGGACCATGTCTTGCATTCCATCGAACTTTGACGAGCTTGACACTACTTCTGCGTGTTTTGTTAACTTTCCAATCCGTAACCTCAACGGGTTCTTCGGTAAAGTGGAGCGTGTCGTCGATATGAACTTCGTCAGCAGGAATGATCACTGTCTCTTGAGTTGGACTCTTTTTCAAATTTGATACATGAAATGTATCGTGAACACCATTAAGTTCGGCAGGTAGGTCCAACTTGTAGGCTACAAGCCCAATCCTTTGCAAGATTCTGAAAGGGCCAATGTAACGCGGATTTAGCGTCCCACGCTTTCCAAAGCGTGCCACACCCTTCCAGGGTGAAACCTTTAACAAAACCATATCTCCAACTTGAAATTCCAAAGGTTTCTTTCTTCGGTTTGCATAGGCTTTTCTGTCTGTCGCGAGCCGCCTTGATGCGCATTCGAATTTGTGCAATCTTGTCAGTTGTCTCTTGGACTATTTCTGGACCAACAAGCTGTCTATCACCCGCATCAGCCCAGCACAGTGGTGATCGACACTTGTGTCCATAAAGAGCTTCAAATGGCGCGGCTCCAATGCTTGTGTGGTAACTGTTGTTGTATGAAAATTCTACCAATGGTAAGTGATTATCCCAGCTACCACCTAAGTCCATTACACATGCTCTCAGCATATCTTCCAACGTCTGAATAGTTCGTTCACTTTGGCCATCAGTTTGCGGGTGAAATGCAGTACTTAGATTCAACTGTGAGCCAAAAGCTTCTTGGAAGGATTGCCAAATCCTTGATACAAATCTTCAATCTCTATCAGAGATAATCGAGAGAGGCACTCCATGACGTGCAACAATCTCTCGCATGTATATTTCCGCAAGTTTACTCGTGTTGTCTTTCTCCTTGATCGGCAAGAAGTGTGCGGACTTTGTTAGACGGTCTACTAATACCCAAATAGTATCATGGCCTTTGGGAGTCTTTGGCAATTTCGTTATGAAGTCCATTGAAATCTGTTCCCATTTCCATTTGGGTATTTTAGGTTGCTGCAGAAGACCTGAGGGCTTTTGGTATTCGGCCTTAACCTTGGCACAAGTTAAACATTTGCTAACATATACTGCAACATCGCCTTTCATCCTTGGCCACCAGTAGAAATCCTTAAGATCTTGGTACATCTTATCCGCTCCTGGATGAATTGAGTACCAAGATTTGTGAGCTTCATCAAAGATAACCTTTCTCAAACCACAAAACAGAGGAACCCAAATCCGTTTCATGAAGCATAAAGTTCCTTCCTCGTTTGGTACCAACTGCTTCTCCATCCCACGGAGATACTCGTCCTCAATATTCCTTTCTTTCAAAGCTTCTCTCTGCGCGGCACGAACGCGCAAAGAGAGGTCTGTCTGGACAATCATCTCCAAAGCCCTAACCCTTATGGGCTTAATCCTTTCTTTTTGACTCAGGGCATCGGCGACCACATTCGCCTTCCCTGGATGATACTTGATCTCGCAATCATAATCATTCAACAGCTCTACCCAGCGTCTTTGCCTCATGTTAAGCTCCTTTTGGTTAAATATGTGTTGCAGGCTCTTGTGATCGGTGAAGATTGTACATCTCGTACCATACAAATAATGTCGCCATATCTTCAATGCAAACACCACCGCACCTAGTTCCAAGTCGTGTGTGGTATAATTTCTCTCGTGTATCTTCAACTGGCGCGACGCATAAGCTATAACCTTCTGGTGTTGCATCAGCAAGCAACCCAAACCTTGACGCGAGGCGTCACAATATACCACGAAATCATCCGTTCCTTCGGGGAGCGATAAAATCGGTGCGTCACAAAGCTTGTTCTTCAACAACTGAAACGCTTTTTCTTGTTTGTCACCCCATTCAAACTTCTTGTCTTTCTGCGTGAGTGCGGTCAGGGGTTGAGCGATTTTGGAGAAATCCTCAATGAATCTTCTATAATAACCAGCCAAACCTAGGAATTGTCGAATCCCGGTTGGCGTCCTTGGAGTCTCCCAATTCTTGATCGCCTCGATCTTTGTGGGATCAACATGGATTCCATTTCCATTAACCACGTGTCCAAGAATTGGACTTCGCGTAGCCAGAACTCGCACTTCGAGAACTTAGAGTATAACTTTTCCTTCTTAAGTAGCTCTAAAATCGCTCTTAAGTGCTGTTCGTGCTCGTCCTTCGTCTTCGAGTAGATCAGAATGTCATCAATAAACACGATCACAAACTTATCCAAGTACGGCTTGCAGACTCGGTTCATTAGGTCCATGAAAACTGCCGGTGCATTCGTCAACCCAAATGGCATAACTAGGAACTCATAATGTCCATAACGAGTCCTAAAAGCTGTCTTCGGGATACTTTCCTCTTGTATCCCTAGTTGATGATATCCTGATCGAAGATCGATCTTTGAGTAGAAACTTGAGCCTTGCAGCTGATCAAATAGATCGTCGATTCTCGGCAAAGGATATCTATTCTTGATAGTCAACTTATTAAGCCTGCGGTAGTCTATACACATACGGAAACTACCATCCTTCTTTTTGACAAACAGAACTAGAGCTCCCCAAGGTGAGAAGCTTGGTCTGATGAATCCTTTGTCCAATAGCTCCTGGAGTTGTGTCGACAACTCCTGCATCTCCGAAGGCGCAAGTCTATAGGGTGCCTTGGCTACAGGTGCGGCTCCTGGAACCAAGTCAATGTGGAACTCAACTTGCCTTTGCGGCGGCAATCCCGGCAAGTCTTCTGGAAAGACTTCAGGGTATTCTCTTACAACCAGAATGTCTTCGACCTTTGGTTCAGCAGCTTCCTTATCCACGATGTGTGCTAAGAATGCAACACATCCCTTCTGGAAACACTTTCTAGCTTTCAGACAGCTAATAATCCTCAGCGGCGTATCACGCTTCTCTCCGTGCACTACGATTGTTTCTTCATCTGTCATTGGGATGCAGATGGTCTTCTCGTGGCAAACAATCTCGGCCTTGTTGCTGGACAACCAATCCATTCCTACTACCACGTCGAAGCTTCCCAACTCGACAGGCAGTAGGTCTAGCGTAAATTCGTGACCTCCTAGTTCAATTACGCATCCTCGGACAACTTCACTGGTTTCAATTAGTTTCCCATTCGCCAATTAAATCGAGTATGGAACGTCTAACTTACTAGCGGTCAATCCGAGTATATTCTTAAATTCTAATGATACGAAACTATAATCGGCACCAGTATCAAAAAGAACAGATGCAAAACGTTGGTTTATCGGGAACGTACCAGTGACAACGTTGGGATCCTGGCGCGCTTCCCTGGCGCCAATGTTAAAGACTCTTCCACGGGCTTGATTCAGCTTCGGGCATTCCCTCTTAAAGTGCCCAACATCTCCACAATTAAAGCATCATGGCCCTCGGCCATTTCCATTCCCAGCTTGGGTGTTGTTTTGGTTGCGATTTCCATTCCCCACTTGATTCGCAACGTTCCCACGGTTTCCATTTCCTCCATTATTTCCTTGCGGGCGGTTTCCATTACCCCTACGGTTGTTGTTATTGTAACCCCTTTGGCCTCCTTGGCCTAAACCAACCCAGCAAGTATCCTTCAAGTGGCCAATTTTTCCACAAGTTTCACATTTTCTCACTCCACACGGGCCAGAATGATGGCGCTGGCACGTGTTACACTTGGGCAGAGTGCCCATATAACATTTTCCTTTGTTCTCAACACCGGTTGCAGCTCTAGCCGGTGTGCTTGACTCGCCCTTCTTGCTTACATGGCCGGTTCCTTGCTTGAAGTTCAAAAACTTTCGCTTGTTTTCACTAGACGACTCCACGTGAGTCTCTTTCTTCTTCTACTCAGTACCCGAAAACTTGTTTACCCGAATGGCCTCCTCAGTTAGCGCCACACTAAGATCGATTGCTTCCGTGAATGTCGCAGGCTTGGATGTGGTAACCATACTCATTATCTGAGGAGCCAATCCCCAGATGAACCTCTCAACACGTTTAAACTCAGGTGTGACCATGTACGGCACTACGTGAGATAAATCGTGAAATCTTTGAACATATTCTGCAATCTTGGGACCATCCATTCTCAGATCCCATAATTCTTTCTCTAACCTCTGTATTTCAGCACACGAGCAGTACTTCTTCCTCATTAACTCTTTTAACTCAGCCCATGTTAACGCGTAAGCAGCAGCTTCTCCTAAAGTCTGCACTTGTAGGTTCCACCACGATAGGGCTCCATCCAGAAACAGCCATGATGAGATGTAGGTCACTTGTTGCTCGGGAGCGCATTTGCTCATTCTTAGGACAGAGTCTGTCTTTTCAGCCCACCTAACAAACGCAACGGCACAGGAAGCCCACCTAACAAACGCAACGGCACCTCCTGTGCCGTCGAAATTCACGGGCTTGCAGTCGGATAACTGCTTGTAGGTGCACCCTGCACATACGTTAGAATTTACAAATGGTATTAGCGGACGTGCTATAAATATCCAAATGTATCGTAATATGTCTCAAATGACTTAACATTACCATGGGGTGGATTGTTATTGCCGTTGTTGTTCGAAATACTCCTGCTGGTTCCTCCTTGGGAGGCTGCATACTGCGCTATAGCGGCGGCAATGATTCCTTGGAGTTCTGCCTGGGTAGTAGGCATGCGTACTTCGCGTCTTGGAGGCATCTTCTAAAAGATGTTCATGTAGGTCAGGCCATAGTAAGTATGATAAAAATGTATATCTAGTAGCATTCATCAATCACATAACATCTCATGTTATAAATTAAACATATAACTCAACAAAGCATGTAGTGAGAATGTTGCCATTGAGCTTCATTAATCACGATCACAACAGTGTTTTACAAGTTTAATAGTACATCATATGTAAAAGTAAGATCGTGGGGCTACATCACCCCCAAAAGTACAAGTCAAACTACAAGTATCCTATACAAAAAGTGTGATCACTCAAAAAGCTTTGTAAGCTGGCTCAATAGCGACCTTCTCACCAAAAGATCGACCTGCATAAAACCAAAAATATGCCTATGTTGATGGCGGCGGAGGAGGAGGAGGAAAATGAGAGAATAACAAGCGACGCATGAGTAACCAGTCCTCCTCTAAAGCATGACAGACGCGCAGCAAATATGCTATCTGCTGCTCAGAAGTCCAAAAGCGAGCGTCTGAATCGGGGGAAAGTGGACGAGGAGCGTGTGATGCTGCAAATGGGGTCTAATAATGACAAGATGGACGTGGAGCACTCTCCAAAACCTGAATACGACGCGTCAAAGTATCCTGCTGTATCATCAAAGAAGTGAGAATGTCCTCCATAGAGTACCCAACATGGTACGGGTGGTATGGATCAGACAGTGGCATGATAGGGGGCGTAGTCCACAAAATGGCTCGCTAGACGGTATGAAAGATGGTGCAGTAAGTGGTGCAACAGAAGGAAACTGTGATATGACCGGATCAGACGTCGATATAGCTGGAACAAAAGTAGGACGAGAAATCTGAGGTATAAACTGGCTGCCTCCTGACATGAAAGGTGTATGACCAAAAGGCTGTCGCGATGAACCCTCCCCAGGACGTGGTGGAGGGATGTCCTGGAGAAAGGTAATCGGGAGATCGGTACGATGGGTATCGGTCGTATGTGGGCGGAAAAGTGGAATGTCAGTGGGTGCCGAAACAGGTGTGACGGGTACCACGTGTGGTGGATAGTCGTCATCGTCGATCCACCCATTACGGGTGTCGGCGTAACGTGGATCTATATGAGTAGCAAAAGGTGCACGGTCAAACAGTACCGGCACGGGATCGGGAAATGGTGCAACAACAGTATCATCTATCAAGGGTGGAGCAACAGCGAGAAGATCAGCAACGGGTACATCATCGGCAAGAGGTGCATCAGCTGGTGCATCATCATGGACAGGGCCATGCTCTAATGCAGGGTCAGGAGCAACTACAGGCTCTGGGGCCACAGCAGGCTCCGGGTCAACAAACTCCATATCAAGATCAGCAGGGACGTCAAGCAAAGGATCAATAGGATCTACGGGTGCCTCTAGGGGCTGATCCATGTGGATAAACTCAATATCGTGGTCAGGGTCGAAAACAGGGGGAAAGATCGGCTCAAAAGCGTCATCGTCCTCGTGGTCGAACTCGAACTCGTGTGATGGACAGGGTGCAGCTGACAGCGCCATGTCAGGGTCAGAAAAGTGAGGCTGCACACCATGGTCGTGCAAAGATGCAGATGCCACAGACTCCAATGAGTCCAGGACAGGTGAACCAACAGGAAGCTCCTCTATAGGGGCCTCAGCAATGGGAAGAATAACGTCAGCAACAATAGGGGCCCCGCCCTCATAGTCAGCCTCATGCGGATCTTCCTCAAATAGATCGACGTCGTCGTCAGAAACGGCAGCGAGTGGCATATCTATCACTGGAAAAGCAGCAATCGGTATAGGAGCAGGGATCACCACAAGTGGTAAATCCCCGGCAGGAAGGCCATCAGTAGGCTCAAATCCAAAGTCGGGCAGCGCGAACGGCTGGAAATCATCGTCGTCCGTGCTGGCGGTGTCTGATGTGTAGACCTCTCGCTCTGACGAAATCTCGTCATCTGATACTATCGCCATGGGGTCTAGTGTATCCGATACTCCTGTGTCTGATGATGAAGCCTGACGTCTGTAACACAATCACATATATCAATCATAAAGTCAAATAAACATGTTAGCCACAATAAAGCAATCAAGTAATCCTCCTAGTCTCCTAGACTACCCTCCCAGCCTCTCAGACTGAACTTCCTAGCCTCTCAGACTAACTCCCTGGTCTCTAAGACCAACCTCCCAGTCTCTAAGACTAAATCCCTGGTCCCTAAGACCAACCTCCCAATCTCTAAGACTAAACCTCCCCAATCTCTAAGATTGAACCCTTCGGTCTCTAAGACCGAACCTCCCTCAGTCTCTACGACTGAACCTCCCTCAGTCTCTAAGACTGACCCAGCCTCTAAGGCTAAACTCCCTCAGTCTCTAACACTGACCCAGCCTCTAAGGCTAAACTCCCTCAGTCTCTAAGACTGAACCATGAATTTATTTATTTTTTTGAAAAAGTTTATTTGTGCTTTTATTTGTAAAAATGTTTTGTATTCTGGATTTGGACGTTTAGTGTATGCAATGTAAAAATGTTTTCGTGAGAGCCCTATTGGTCATAGTCTAGACTCGAGAAAGAATCCTAGTTCGCTATGATCGATGCTCTGATACCAAGCTGTCACACCCTGGCTTTGCGGAAGCGTGGGTTTATTTTGGTGTGACTTCTTAATATCATAGCAAATATCATAACCATGCTATATGAATGTAGTCAGTGAGGATTAATGGCAAAATCATGACCCTCGGTCCTACAATGTGGATTAATGGCCTCAAGTTCCACCTACCCACTCACGTGATCTAAGTAGTAAACCCTCCTTAAGCTAACCATACCATGTATATAAAAGTCAGTAATAATTGGCGCATGTATTTCACCCCCGAAATATAAAAACTGAAAACAGTTAAGAGAAAAGGGGGACATGAACTAACAGAAGTGCGTATCCAGAAACGTCAAACTCCAACTCTATCTGCTGCGTGACGACCTACACGTACTAATTCCTATTAGACGGATGGGCCGTGCCTTGGCTTAGGGTTTAACGTTTGATTGGAGAAATAGTTAGGTAACTATTCCGTATTCACACTTCTTATTTATTTTATAAGTATATTCCTTCCCAAGGATGGGGGTTTTAATACATGTATACGTTATATTTCTGAAAATATATTTTTAAGTCTCACTTGAAAAATATATTTTAAATCACTAGTCCAAATTGTTTTAAATTCCAAAATATATATATTTTTCCCAAAAATATTATATTTTCTTCATACATTTTCCAAAATAATACTTTATCAAAATATACATATAAGAGTATTTTCCGAAGATACATAAGTTACATTTTAGAGTTCGCGTTGTAACAACAATACCGGTGTAACTTAAACATTTATTTGTGAGGGCGTTGGTATTATTTTAGAGTCGTAATTTCATAATATTTTCCAGTTATATTATTTTTTCCCTAAAAATAATATATCTAGTACACAAGATAACAAACAGTCACACAAGCGTTTTATTATAAAATATATATTCTAAATATATATTTATCAAGTTTTATTTACGAAAATCCACCTCCGATACTTGGTAATGTTTGTAACAAAAATTATGGCGAAGTTTATATTGAAAACCAAGTAAAAATATATTGGTAAGAATTTGTTAGAAAAATATTTCTAGTGTTGAAATTCTAGAAAAAAAATTTGCCAGAATTTCCTTTGTAAATGGAGGTGTCCACGCTTACTAGCGTATCATTTTCTTTTGTAAGATCAATCAAACAATTTACCAATCACCAACATACAATATTCACTCACTAATCTTGACAAATATAAGACTAAATCATAACTCATGAACTTGAGAGTTTTGTAAGAATATGTAGTAAATCACTAGCACATTTAGTAGGTCTTGTTATCTTTAAAAATAAGATTAGTTTCTTGAAAACATTATTTTTAAAGAACTTGAAGTTTCACAACTTCTTGTCATAATTTACAAAAATATTCCCTTGTTAAACTTTCTTGTTACACAAGTGTTTACACACTTGTTCATTTGCCAAAAATGCTTCTAGTACATAAAATATCCGGGTTTTAACAAAACTAGTATATTTCACTTGGTTCTTCCGAAAAACCACTTGTAGATCTTTAGATCTACAAGTTTATAACCTTACTTTTCAATAAAAATTATGTTTATTCAAGTTTCAAGTTCATGGTGGATGGTTTCATCATCTTTCATATCTCTAACACTAACATCTTACTAGTTCATGTTCTTGAACATGAACTAGCATGTCTAGATGATGATCCATCCAACTTTTACTAACAAACAACATCAAATAATCATAACTACACAAGATTTACAAGATTTACACACATAACCTCTCTTTATCCACCCATTAACACTTTATGTTTAAGTCTTGTTCATGTTCTTTAGAGTTTCTTCATATTTTATCATTCTATCATCTATTAACCACTAAAAACAAGATCAGGATGATGTTTTAGAACACTTACTACTAGCACAAGGCTAGGGAAGAAACAAGGCGTAAAAGTGGTGGATAAAAGAAAACTAAAGTGGTCCTTGAGCTTCCGAGTGCACCAAGCTTAGTTGTAGGACTCCTTGCACCTTTGTATGTCCATAGAATGGATGATGAAGTTTGAATGATAGTGATGGTGGTGATGGTTGTGTTCGGCCGAGACCAAGCAAGAGGGAAGAGAGGAGAGTGAGTCTGTGAAAGAAATGCTCTTAACCCTTGGTGTTTATGTATAATCCAAATTCCTATTAACCTCCATGTAAAGTGTCTCATAGATATCCAACATTAGTGAATAAAATAATCAAAGAATTGCGGGGTGTGTTCCCACTCCACAAACCGGTTCGAAATGGGGGTATAGGATTGGGTGGTGATGGAACTTGTTACTAATTAGTTAGATTCTAATGATATTTAGTTAGAATAATAAAGTGTGTTATAATATAAAGGGTGTTCGAGGACCCTAACTAGCTCAGAAAAGCAAAAACAATGTCTTTGGCAATATTTTTATGTTCCGGGTAAAGTCCGGTTGTTCGGTTGGATGTTGATCCGTTAAAGTGCTAATTAAGCATTTAAAGTGTCTTATATTATGTTTTTAGTGACACATTAAATTACCAACACTTTGGAAAGTGTCTAGGACTAATTTGCCAAGTTTTTACACTTTACTAGCTTTGTTAAAAGCTGAATTTTGGTATTTAGTACAGAATTCTGCACTTAAAGTATGTTTTAGGTACTTCCGGTCACTATAACTATCACCTAGTGATGCAGTTTTATGATCCTCACCTCCCTACACTCCCTACTAGTGTAGTATTCCATTCCTGGCTCATACTAGCCTCAATATAGTGTCTGTCTAGGTGCTGGCATTGTCAGCATGTTTTTATGGTTATCCGTTCACTGTGCTAACTGTGCTTTGTGCATCAAGTTTGTCACTATTGTTTGTGCGTAATGAATGGAGTGACAGTAATAAAATGTGATGCATGAGTATGTATGTATCAGAAAACATAAAGCAGTTTAATCACAATTGTAATCAAGCACAGTAATTAAACACTAATTAAATACTAATTAATTGTACGGATACCTGGATTTGTGAGGGTTGTCACACCAGCCACCTGTTAATCCTGCTCCGTTGAAGACTTGGAGGTGGTCGTCAGGATCTGTTAAGCCATTGTATTTGCCTACATTGTGTGGCAGTTTTGTCTTATCGATATCGGCCGTTGCAATCTCTCTGATGAATTTGGAGTTTTCAGCTATGCCGTCTGGGCGATAACTCAACGAGTAATCATGTTCTGCATTTGGGTTGTACCCTGCGCGCTTGTGGGGTTTATATGCTTCATGTTCTTGTGGTAATCTGCTAAACACTGTGCTTTCTCTTTTGTACGTCGTGTCATCTTCTTCATTGTAGCTATCCCATTCGTCGTTTATGTTGCGCGGGCCTAAACGACTGTGGACTGGCTTTTTCTGCTGATGAGTATATTGCACATAATTGCTCTCCGTTTCACCATACGTGTTACATGTGTCGTTCACACTTTGCCTTCTGATGTTGGGTGTTTTATCAGGTTGTTGGTTTCGCATATGCATCTGTTGAGGAAAATGAGCGTTCGGTGCTCTTTGTGGTGGAGTAACGAAAGCGGACTGATTTGCTTGCGCTTGGAGCAGAGCTTGCTATGCGTTTAACTGCGCGTAAACAAGATTCAAAGATGTTGTCTGTTTGGCGTACCAGGAGGCCAGAGTTTCTCCTTCAGGTAACCCTAAAAGTGCTGAGAAGTTCAACTGCGTTTGGCCCGATGGTGCTGAAGGACCAGCCCCATGGTTTGGTGTTGAAAATAAAGAGCACAAACTCATTGATCTACTAGTGATGGTAGTGACTCCGATGACAAGTGTCATCTTCTCCGTCTCCAACCATTATTGTTCTCTCCACTCATGCACCAACCTACTCCAGATCTGAAAGTCGAAGAGAAAGGGGGAGATGCAGCTGGAAAAACGATGTACAAGTAGGGATAATTCGAGTATGCGTTCACATCAAGAATTCCTTAAGTCACTTAAGGGCTGTTTGGCAACATCTGAACCAATAAGTGCTGAATGAATAAGAAGTCCGAATGGGTAAGAGGCTCTGAACTAATAAGTGCTGTTTAGTTGCACCTCTGAATGACTGTGTAAAATGACATTTTTACCCCTCTGAACTACTTTGTGCTGAATGAAATATAGTTGTTTGTTTAGTTCTCTGTACTAAACGATGAATAACTTAAAAAAATACAAAACATACTAGAAAATTCAAGTTACACATAAATTCTTCAAAGTTCATGGAAACATAATACAATCCAAATAGAAATTGATATTATGCGTACAATTTTAATTTGAACCATTTGACCATAGTTGACTAACAATCTGGTTACGTAAGGTATTCATATACTCAATGCCTTGTGAACCCCATTCTATGTCTTGAACGAACTGCCCATCACTTTCTCCACCTTGTATTTCGGAAAACAAAGTGTTCTCGCCATATGCCATAAATAATTGATCATGAATATTGCATTTCCTTATAAAATTATGGACGGCAAAACTGTTTTTGATTTTGTATAGTCATATCGGTTCTTCATTTGTTTTGAACGAACTGCCCATCACTTTCTCCATGCTGCAAACTTTGATTTTGTATAGTCATATCGGTTCTTTATTTGTTTTTGATCCGCTATGAAATTGTGTTCTACTTTTAACTTTTCAGCTACATTCTTCCATGAGTATTGTTTAAGACTGCTTCCTTCACGTCCATGAAGTGTGATTTCTTGAAGACATGTTTCAAGAAACGTTTTCTCAACACCCTCTAGGCTCTAGTTAATCCTACCCTTTTTTTGTTCCATTTCTATGAACGATTTAAAACACTCACATAAAAAAAAGTACTTAATACGAGTCAGGTCAACAACAAGCATGGCAACACAACAATTTCTAAAAACTGTTTCTAAAACACACACATAAACAGTTTCTAAAATCATTCAAAAATAACATACTAGTATAACCAAACTACCATCTATAAATTGTTTCTAAAGAGATCAACAAACAACAATCATGGCAACACAACTGGGCAACACAGATCCACACAACAATCAGGTCAACACAACAAGAACAACTCAAATTTTAACAAAAAAGAATCAAATTTTCTGTAAAAAAAAAGGACCAAATTCAAATCAAACCCACAACTTAAAGATCAAGAAAAATCAAACCCATAGCTTAAATCAAACCCATTTTTATGAAACAAAAATTATTCAAAACCCAAAAAGCATACTACTTTGTTGAACCCTAGATGGGTTGCAGGTGGATTCATTAGTTGCTGTGGACCATACATATATACATAAAGATGGCTGAAACCCTAATCACTCGAGTGGACCATACATGTATACATAAAACTTTGGACGAGATCACATGAGTTCAGGAGACAAAAAAAAGAGCGAGAAGGATGGTACCTGAGAGACGTAACGGCAGAGGAGAGCCGACAGTGAACGTGCGACGGGGTGGAGCAGGCCGGTGAGGTGGAGGAGACCGGTGGAGGAGGCCAGTGGAGATGGAGATGGAGGCGAGGCTTCTGTGCAGAGCGAGAGGGAGAACAGGTAGGGCAAAGGGTATTTTGTGAAAAAGTTCATTCAGTGACTTTTATTATCTGAATGGATCAGATCTGAATAGAACCATTCAGATGTGGGCCTTTAACCGAACCAAACAAGCATGCCTCTGATCGGTTCAGAGTTTTCATCTGAATGAAACCATTAAGTGGCTAACAAACAGCCCCTTAAGATGTGGGATTTGTTGCAGCAGAAAGAATATACAGTGAGAGGATAAGGTTTTTGTTGAAGATGAAAAAGATGATTGGAAAGGGTCATTTCACATGCATTTTAGACTACGGGGTATGGGGGCTTGGGTTGGGGCATATGTTGACACGTGGAATGGGAAAAAACCCACCACCAAAACCTACGCCCATGGGGTATGATGGGGCTTGGGTTGGGGGGCATGAATTTGGTTTGGCCATTTAGAGCATGCCATGTCACTTACTAGCCCGCCCCACGCCCGGGCTGAATCCCACGCCAAAGGGGCCACGCCCAAACCCATACCCACCCGGGGTGGTGGCTTGGGCGTTTTCAGCCAACCCACGCCCAAACCCCGGCCCCATACCCCGCAGTCTTAACTAGATAACTTAACCTTCATCCACCTATAGAGACTATCCAAATAATAAACAATAACAATCAAACCATAGGGAACAAACATATAATTTTAAAAAGTTAAAAACTAAAGATAAAAAAATAACAAACCAATAGGACTATCCAGGCAATTAACTCTAAATTAAATTATAAACATACAAACACATCTAAACAAAATAAAATTTAAAACTAAAACATCTTGAAGAAAAAGCCACTAAATTTGAATTTACAAAGCAATTACACTCTCACTAACATCCAATCCAATAACCACCAACCCATTGAAAAGAAACTCTAAAACAACACTACTTTATAAAAAGAAAAAGAAAAAGAAAATAACCAACGTATCATTAAATGAATTTTTTATTCAATCAGATCCAACCGGAGCTTCTGCCACCACCACCTTCTTTGGCCGCCCTCTTCCCCTTTTCTCACCTGTTGACACCACCGGCGTGACGTCAGCACCACCTTCCACCACCTTACGCGGCCGTCCTCTTCCCTTTTTCTCACCACTTGAAGCCGCCGGTGTGACGTCATCACCACTTTCCACTACCTTACGCGGCCGTCCTCTTCCCTTTTTCTCACCACTTGAAGCCGCCGGCGTGACGTCATCATCACTTTTCGCTACCTTACGCGGCCGTCCTCTCCCCTTACTTCCACCGGTAGCCGGTGCTGGCGTGGCATCACCATCGGTTTTCACCTTCCTCGGCCGGCCTCTTCCTCTACCACTACTCGCCGGCTTCTTCGCCGGAGTAGCTGTCGCGTCCTTCGGCGGCCGTCCACGTTTCCGACCTGAAACCACCGCCGGTGCCGCCGGCGCCGGAGACACTTCTGTCGGAAACTCCACCGGAACAACAGCGGTTTCAGATTTTCGCGGTCGGCCTCTGGATCTCGGCGTCGAAGCAACGGCACCTTCCGGCAGCGGCGTTTTTGGCTTCGACGGGCGGCCGCGGCCGCGACGCCCCGGCGAGAGTGGATCTGGTTTAACGTAGTTGTTATTAATGACAACAAGTTCGCCGCTAGCTCTCATTTTGTTGAGGTGGTGTGATAGTAGGGTTTTGTGAGCCGCTGGTAAACTGCCGTACGATGCTTCGATCTGCTTTGAGATTTTAGATCTGCACGCGCCTTTTTTGCTATCTAGGGCTTCAATTGCAGCCATTATCAACTGAAATCAACAAAAATTAAGTGTAAATTTCACATCTGGATCATAGAATCGAATTAGCTACAAAAATTAGTCAAATTTTGAGGCAAAATTAGTCAAAATTAACGAACAAGTGACGATTTAACTGTCAATTTCTTAAAATTACGAAGGAACAAAAATTAGGTCACAAATTAACAAAAAATAATCAAAATTAGGTCAAATTACGAACGTATAAGTGACGAATTAAGTTTCAATTTCTCAAAATTACGAACGAACAAAAATCAGTGAAAATTAGGTCACAGGTAGAACGAACAAATGACGAATTCAGTGTAAATTTAACCTACAGGTACTTGCAACAAAAATTAGGTCAAAATTAAGAACGAACAAGTCACGAATCAAGCGTTAATATCACCTCAAGATACCAGTAACAAAAATCAGTCAAAATTCGGTCAAAATTAACAGCATACAAATGACAAATGAAGTGTTAATTTAAGGTAGAATCGATTCAGTAACAAAAATTAGGTCAAAATTAAGAACAAATAAAGTGCGAATTTTACCTCTGGATACTGTGGGAGAATGGAAACAGGAGCTGGAGCTGGGGGATTAGTGGCATCTTCGGTAGCAGTAGCAGTAGCCATGGCGATGAGTTCTAGAAATCGGCGATTTGTGTAAAGATTAGGGTCGAATTTGTTATTTAAATAAGATTGGAGTTTGCACAGGGATCGACTTCAGAGAGCTCATCATCTGACGGTTAGGGATGGTTTGTTAAGGTGGTTATCAACGGCTCATGTTTGTTGGTGGTGGTGTTACATGGATTGCTGACTTGGCTTTCTTACAATCAGAATGTGGTTGGTTTTGTCCTAGCATGGATGGCACTGGGCCAAATAAAGTGAATAATAGGTTATTTAATGGGAAATTCTTTTTATTAAAGGGCAAATACCACAAAAAACCAATATACTTTCTGTATTTTCTCACAAAAGTCCCTCAACTTATTTTTTGCATATAAAAGTCCCTTAACTTGTTAAATTTGAACATTATTGTGAAATGACTTATAATAGCCTATTTATTGCTGATGTGGCATATAAGTAAAATATACAATGCTGACATGGACAATCTACGTGTTTAAAAAAACATGAAAGCAAATTATTTAGACGTTTGTTTTTTTCTCTTTATTATGTAGTTATTGTTGGGATTTTTTCTCTGTTTTAGTCCTTTCATAAAAATATATTTTTGCGAACAAATGACAAAAAAACATCAATTGTAACCAAAATATTGGTTCAACTATTTTAAATATCATCACTAAAATCATCATATTCATTCGAATGTGACTCTATCCTACAAAAGCATGCATATATAATCCATAATTAAAAAAATTGCTAATGTCAAATAGCATAGAAGTAATATTTATGTGGATGATATCTACTGAGAAAAACTAATAAATATTATAGTGAGTAAGCAAACTAATGGATACGAACTTAAAACTCAACAATTATGAGGAAAATATTAAAGGGTGATTTTGTTTAACACTAATGTCATCATCCACTTTCATGGTGGCTTCTAAAAACAATTTCATATCACATAAGATAAAACAACAAGAAAAAACAACGAGCAATTGATTAAAAAAACGGTTACCAATTCTCTTTTTTTAAAATAATCATAATAATGTTCAAATTTAACAAGTTAAGGGACTTTTATATGCAAAATATAAGTTGAGGGACTTTTGTGAGAAAATACAGAAAGTATATTGGTTTTTTGTGGTATTTGCCCTTTATTAAATTCATGACTAAATTTTCGTTTTGCTTCCAATGGCTTGATTATTTTAATAGTTTTACACCAATCATTTAAAAACGTTCATTTTCCACTAATAGTTTACTATGTTTTTCCTATTTTGCTCTCAGCCTCTAGCTCTATCTAAATTTTTGTTAACTGAAAGGGTATTTTGGTAACATAATACCCTTAGTTTTATACTTATAGTTACCAAAATACCATTTAAGTTAACAAACAATTTGGATGGAGTTAGAGGCGGAGAGCAAAATAGGAAAAACATAGCAAACTATTGGAGGAAAGTGATTGTTTTTAAATGATTAGGGCAAAACCGTTAAAACGACTAAACCACAGGAAGCAAAACGGAAGTTTACTCTAAATTCATATATCACACAACACTATACTAAATATAAGGCTGGTGGTTATGGGGGTTGTCCTTGGATCAACTTGGCCCGTTATACCGCCCCCTGGCCCGTTGGCATCCCTTTCGTCGCCTCATCCATGCATGTGACGAGCCCATTTTTTTTAATTTAGCTGTCGCAACGACTACTTTATTAAAAAAAATCTTTATTATATAAACCAATCCAAGGATCATTTTTTAAAAATATAATCACCCACACTCACTAAAAAAATCAAACAGTGTCTTCTTCATATTCGTGGTGTTCGTCATCTTCCGGTGAAGTCGTACAGTTTTTTTGTAAACGTTGTAATGCTGACGACACAGATGATCATTGCAGAGGAAGAAGAGAAAGAAATCACGTCACAACCACAAACTAGGCAAGCGGCCATACACAGAGAACGAGACGGTTAGTTTATATTTATATTTATAGATTTTATATCGCTATTATATGGTGTATTAATAATTTATTTTTATTAATTATATAGTTATTATATTTTTATTTGTAACGTACATGTAGATGCCCACGATAGATTGGTCGCCAATTACTTTGCCGACGAACCCATGTACACTGACGTGATGTTTAGACGTTGGTTCCGAATGAGTCGTCGACTGTTCTTACATATAGCCGATGACATGTCGAGTTTTGCCAAAGTTTTATGTATAAAAAAATCAAATGTTCTAAGAGAAGTTTGAATGTCAATAGAAAGATGTTTATCTTGTGTATTAAATTGAGTTTGGGGTTTTTTTATTAAAAAGGTTAAGTCTTAGATTTTACTTGTAAAAGATGGTTGGAAGTGCTTAACTTTGGAGGTAAAATAGAAAAAATCGCTAAATAGGAAGGCATTGTTCACATCTAGTTGATTGACAATCCATCTTCTTTTGGTAGCCATTGTCAAGACGGTTCAAACAGTAACCAGCTTCGCGACAGGAGCAAATGTATCATGGAAATCAACACCTTCCAGTTGGGTGAACCCCTTTGCTACCAGGCGAGCTTTGTATCTTTCAACTTCCCCATTAGGCATGTACTTCACTTTGTGGATCCATTTAGAGTCTCTAGGGCATTTCCCTTCTGGTAGATTCTCAAGAGTCCATGTCCCATTGTGTTCAAGAGCGTGGATTTCACTTCTCATGGTCTCCTATCTCTCATCCTGCACAACTTAAGCAAATCTTTTCGGCTCATCATGAGACTCAATGGCTGCTAGAAATGCTCTATGAGAACTAGAAAAGTGTTCATAAGAAACAAAATGAGAGAGAGGATTTGTCGTACTATCGTAAGTGGGCAAAGTGTGATCTATAGATGGTGGGAGATCAACAACAAAATCGCCAAGACATTTTGGTTGGGTTCTAACTCTTTGTTATCTGATTGGTTGTTGTTCTAGGTGGCTTGTTTTGTCTTCCATTTGGTTTTCAGCAGGGCCGGCCCTAAGAATTCATGTACCATGTTCGAGCTAGAAAAAATGTGCCCTTAGGCCTTAAAGAAATTGGGTATTGGGAGGTCTAAACCTAATGACAATGGGCTAATAACTAATCTAAACCTTAAAAATAGTTTTCTAAGTGGGTCTATGTTGGTGTTTGTATGGGTATACCCTATTAATTTATTTTTTTATATATACATATCAATTTTTTTAAATAACATGCCCTTCGAAATATCAGGCCCTGGACGGTGGTGCTCCCCGCCCAACCTCAAGGCCGCCTATGGTTTTCAGCATGGTGATTTACTTGAGTAACGGCTTTGAGTTGAATTATTTGGTTATCTTGTTGGATCTGGGTTTCATCAAGAACAGTTGGCCGATGATCATTTGTTTTATTTGTACTTTCAACTTGGGTGGCGTCATCCACGTCCAATGTAACATCCGTCAAAATGGGATCCAAAAAATCCGACTTGTTTTAAATCTGGATCCTAACCTTTGAAACCTCAGAAATTTTCGCAAAATAAATCACCGTTGAAGGGATTTATTCTTTAATTTAATTCACTTATAAATTTAGTTATTTACTTATCTAATTGTTTAAATAACTTAGTTAAAGTTTGCAACTAAAATTATTAAAGTTAATATAGTTAGTTTTGTTAGATTTTAAAAGTAATAAGTTAAGGTTATAAGTTAATCAAGTTAGAATTATTTTAAGCCAGACTGATTCAGTTAGTAAGTAAAGGGACCGACTGGTAACATTTTAAAACCTTTAAAGTTAAAAAGTGAGTCCCCCATTTTACTCCCGTTTTACGCGTTTTTGACCAAAACTTCGTTGTTTAGGTACTTAATCAGGTACTTTTGCATTTCCAGGTCTTAAACAGTGTGCCAAAGACAAAGTTGGAGAAAAAAGAGGGATTTAAGGGCATTACAGATGAATTCTGCAGATTCTGTTGATGTTATAGCTGATGCACGGCCGTGCGTTGCACGGCCGTGCATGACTTACGACGCCAGAAGCACGGGGAGTGCACAAGTCACTGCAGATAACTTCTCGGTGACACATGACCGTGCGACCAAGTGCACTCCCGTGCACTACCTAAACCTCAAAAACCTGTGATTTCAAGACAATGCACTACCATGCACATGAAGTGCACGGCCGTGCAGATCTGAGACCAGCCCGTCCAATCATCCGCTTGTCTGACTGTAACACCCCGTGTTTCGAAAGTCAAAGTCAAGATTGAAGTCAAAGGGAGACCATATTGCTAATTGCGATCTGTCACTCCTTGCTCAATTCCTGTTTTGACTTCTTTGACTCGTAGATAGTCTATTTTTATGCGTTACGTTAGTTGTATTATGTGAAGTACTTATTAATAATCGAGGTTTATCGATATTTATCGCATGTTTTATCGCTTATCGCTCTCGCAACTCGAATTACGCGTTCTGGATATTGTTTTATGTGTGTGTGCGCCTTATGTGTTACTTGTGCATGCTTAGTTATGTTCATGTTGTGGTGATTAATCGAAACGCAATCGAAACTCAATCGCAAACTGTCACGACCCCCGATCCGGTTTAACCCGTTTCAGGAGCCGCGAGACAGAAAATCCCGTGGTATTTATTTAATTAAGTTGACAACGGAGGTTTTCTTCAGGATCTTTTTAAAACTGCAATTTCCTGATTATTTTATTTCACAACTCGAGATAAAACCCCGGTAATTTACAATCATAAGATTTCACGAAGAAATCTTTATTTTTACAAAGCATGTTTCTTTATTTTATATTGAGCCACTTCCTTAAGCTGATAGTGCTTCACGGCACTTTTTCCCTGGATCACAATAGATCACCTGAAACCAGTGGCGAAGCTTGGATTTTTCGGCCGGGGGGGTGAAAACATATATACCCAAAAATTTCTATAGAACCGGGGGGGGGGGGGGTGAAAACGTATATACCCACAAATTTCTATACGAAAACTACATCTATAACACTACGGAGTGAAAAATCCCGGGGGGCGGACGTCCCCCCCCCCGCCCCCATTAAGCTTCGCCCCTGCCTGAAACATGTTTGAAAAAGGTTTTGTCAGCGGGAAATACTGGTGAATCATTCTTTTTACTAAAACGACACATTTGTTATAATTTACAGTATTAAGAGCGATTACAATGTTTCCTGATATCAAACCAACTACCCACGGTATTTTGTCACTCGACCCATTGGCCCTCTCATTGTCCAATGGTGTCTGTGACTATGGTCATATCACCCCTTGGCTGCCCCACTGGTGAAGATTATCAAGTAATGTATACAAAACCCCACATACCGGCTGTAATTTGGTGACTACAAAGACTTAATCCCTGTAATTATAACCTTGAAAATAAACATGATTTTGAAAGTAATTTGATAAAAAGAGAATGACTCACATTGCAGATTTATTTGAGCAGAGCCTAGCCTACTGATTAGCTTTTTAACCTAGTTTAAATAATAATGCACACAAACTAGGTTAGTAACTAATACAACATTTACGATAACTCACGAGATCAAACCCTCACATCGAATGACAAAGTGCAATACTTAAACATCCATTGAATTAACAACGAATGACAAAGCATAACCCTAATGTGGGCAGCACTTAAACATCCATTGGATTGTTTAATCAATCGGACATTGAATCGTAGCAGCGATCGAGTTATTACCTTGTTTTGAGGCAGCGATTTGTGATCGTGTGTGTTTTAGAACGGTTTCTACGATATCTCAGTGTATATAACGAATTTCTTCGTCGTTCAAGTGTCAAAATTCCAGTCCCAAACCCCTTATTTATAGTCAAAATTTGACCCCCCTCGCGTGACGCGAGGGGTACCCCTTGGGGCGTCGCGTGGCGCGAGGGGTCACTACCTATCATAGGGTAGCCCCGTGTGTGTGTAGGCTTGCTGAGTTGACAGATTTGTAAAATTCGATTTTGACAGCGTTTTATTTGGATAATCGTAACTAGGGTTTACCCCCCTGAGTTTTAGGGGCCCTGATCCTGATTCTGATTGTTCTGAAAATTTCAGGGTTTGTGTAGAATCACTTGGGTGTTTCAGTTAGGGTTTCCTATTGAACTAAATATAATAATAAATAATAGTTTTGGTGAGAGTTGTTACATCCTTCCCACCTTAATAAAAATCTCGTCCTCGAGATTTACTGGAATAAGTGAGGATACTTTCGCTTCATTTCTGATTCCAGCTCCCAAGTGTATTCAGCTCCTCTCTTTGAATCCCATTTAACTTTGACTAACACCAATCTCTTGTGCTTGAGAAATTTGATCTTTCGATCTTCGATTTGAAGAGGTTTCTCAACAAATTTCAATTTCTCATTTACCTCTATATCTTGTAGAGGTACTACCAAGGGCTCGTCAGATAGACATTTCTTGAGATTGGATACATGAAATACATCATGCACTCCTGCCAGTTCCTTTGGTAGTGTAATCGATAAGTGACTGGTCATATACGTTGGATCACCGAAAATGGTCCTACATATCTTGGACTTAGCTTTCCTTTCTTACCGAATCGGACTACTCCTTTCCAAGGAGAAACTTTCAATAGTACTTTATCTCCAACTTGGAACTCCAATGGCTTCCTTCTATTGTCTGCATAACTCTTTTGACGATCTTGAGCCGTCTTCAGTCTTTCCTTGATTTGAGTGATCTTTTCGGTAGTCTCTTGTACTATCTCTGGTCATGATAATTGACTTTCTCCTATTTCTGCCCAACATACTGGAGTTCTGCACTTACGTCCGTATAGTGCTTCAAATGGGGTAGATTTGATACTTGAATGATAACTATTGTTATAGGAGAATTCAATTAAGGATAGGTGATCATCCCAGTTTCCACCAAAATCTATCACACATGCTCGAAGCATGTCTTCTAGAGTTTGTATCGTCCTTTCACTTTGCCCGTCTGTTTGTGGATGATATGCAGTGCTCAAGTTTAGTTTAGTTCCCATAGCATCTTGGAAACTTGTCCAAAAGTGAGAAGTGAAACGACTATCCCTATCTGATACAATGGAGAGTGGAACTCCATGTAAAGATACTACTTCATCTACATACAATTTTGCCAATCTTCCCATGCTAAAGGTTTCCTTTATAGGTAGAAAGTGAGCTGATTTGGTTAATCGATCCACAATTACCCAAATCGCATCATTACCTTTTCTGGTTTTGGGTAACTTAGTAACAAAATCCATTGTTATGAGTTCCCATTTCCATACAGGCATTTCTAATTGTTGTAGTAGACCTGAAGGTTTCTGGTGTTCTGCCTTAACTTGTGAACAAGTAAGACACTTAGAAACATATCTAGCTATATCCTTTTACATGCTTATCCACCAGAAATTATTTCTTAAATCTTGGTACATCTTATTGTTCCCAGGGTGTATGGTATATCTAGATTTGTGAGCTTCTTCTAAGATCTTGTTTCTTAATTCTCCCTGCCTAGGTGTCGCAACCCCCGATCCCTGATCCCCGGGAATGGGCGGACGCGAGCTCAGAGTTTGGTGGTATCTGGTTTATTTAATCTCGCAGCGGAATTTACATCAGGACCGTAGTTAGGAAATGTTTATCAGAGTAAAACCACCTCATTTAATATTAATAAACACATGGGTAAAACCCAAGTTTCTTATTACAATACATTTATAGGGAATGAACCCTATTTTATTTAAATTTAAAACACCGTTTATTTGGTAACTTTTATAGCCACATTATCCCCAAGCCTTCATTGCTCTCCAGCTGGCTTTTTATTAATTGGCTGTCACATTGGGTTACCTGAAACGCGTTTTAAAAACATTTGTCAGTCGAAAATACTGGTGAGTGAATCCCAGTTTAATCAAGAAAACATTTTATTAATTAAAACAGTATCGAGGACGATTACAATGTTTATGTCTACAGAATTACTCCATTTGGTACTATCAATCCACTGACTTGTGGGTCATATTACACATTGGCTAACTCATTGTCCAATGGTAACGTACTGTCATACTCGACTTACTACTCGCAGGTAGTACAAATTTTGTATACAAAACCCCAACATACCGGCAGTAATTGAAGACTACAAAGACTCAATCACTGCTTAATTACATTGTAAAACATTTAAGGTTTTGTAAAAACTGTTAATAAAAAAGAGATTACTCACATTGCTATCTTAGGCTTTTCGTAAGGGTTTCCTGAATATAATCTATAATTTATACAAATGTACATTGGTTAGTATCATAACCCTTTGAAAATATTAATAATACCCTCCCCGAGACGGCATTCCAACAACTACGTCGGGCAGAACCACGACAGTTGTTACGGAACCCTAAATCAATCGGGCAGCGTAACTATTATAAAACTGGGGTTATAATACTTACAACGGAGCAGAACCTTGCTAATTAGGGGTATAATACCCGTGTATTATAACTTCTCTACAGAATTTAGATTGAGAATTGAGATTGTGAGCGACGAATAACGTAGACTGATGGCCTTCTTATATAGTTGCTGATATTGACTCTCAGGCGGCCCGCGTAAGGTAAGGCTAAGCCTTACGCGGCCCGCGTCAACTCCCGGTCAACATATAGCTTAGCTGGGTCAGCTAGTAAGTCCGCCACAATGTCGACACGTGTCAGCACCGGAGGTCTCCGCGTTTCATGATTGTCGCGGCCCGCGTGAGATGTTGGGGTGGGTCTACGCGGCCCGCCTCAGCTTACTATTTCTTGTTTTTAATTTATTTTAAATACTCTAACGTATTTCGGGCTCGGTTTTCACATACGGGGTGTAATATAAAACATATTGGGATATTTTACAATATACTAGAGTGTCATAATATTTATGAGGGTGTTGGTTTTATCAAGGGTTGTTACACTAGGTACCCAAATTCTTCTTTTATGGAATCTCCAAATTCCATCAGTTCCTTGTTCTAATTCTTTTATTCGTCCCTTCATTCCTTCAGCATCATCCTTGATGGCTGTTTCTTGAAAATGCTTTAATTGTTCCATTAAATCTAATTGTAGATTTAACCTGAGAGTACGAACCCGTCGTTGTTTCTCATGATACTTACGACTTAAGGCATCTGCAACTACATTTGCTTTTCCTTCGTGATATTGAATATCACATTCGTAATCACTTAGGATTTCCATCCATCTCCTTTGCCTCATGTTTAACTCTTTTTGCCCAAAAATATATCTTAAACTTTTGTGGTCTGTATAGACAGTAAATTTACTTTCGTAAAGATAATGTCTCCAAATCTTAAGGGCAAAAATTAAGGAGCCTAACTCTAAGTCATGAGTTGTATAATTTTCCTTGTGCTTTTTCAACTGTCTTGAAGCATACGCAATTACCTTCTTGCGTTGCATTAGCACACATCCAAATCCTAATTTTGAAGCATCACAATATACTTCAAAATCTTCAGTCCCTTCTGGTAAAGCTAGGATTGGGACTTTTGTTAACTTTTGCTTTAAAATTCTAAAAGCTTCTTCTTGTTTAGGTCCCCATTCAAACTTAACTGCTTTACAGGTTAGCTTAGTTAATGGTACAGCTATCTTGGAAAAATCTTTAATAAACCGTCTATAATATCCAGCTAAACCTATAAAACTTCTAATTTCCATTGCAGATTGCGGAACCTTCCATTTGGTAATTGCCTCTATCTTAGCAGGATCTACATGAATACCTTCATGATTTACCATGTGTCCTAAAAATTGCACTTCTTATAGCAAAAATTCACATTTAGAGAATTTGGCATAAAGCTTTTCTTTTCTTAACAAAGTTAAGAGTGCATGTAAGTGCTGACAACGCTCGTCCTGACTTTTTGAATAAATAAGTATATCGTCAATAAAAACAATTACAAATTTATACAAGTACGGTTTACAGATTCTATTCATCATGCCCATAAATGCAGCAGGTGCATTTGTCAATCCGAAGGGCATGACTGTAAACTCGTAATGACCATACCTAGTTCTGAAAGCAGTTTTAGGTATGTCTTCTTCTTGTACCTTCAATTGATGATATCCGGAGCGTAAATCGATCTTAGAAAAATATCTAGCTCCTTGAAGTTGATCAAAAAGATCATCAATCCTAGGTAATGGGTATCGATTCTTAATTGTAACCTTATTCAATTCTCTATAATCAATACACATTCTCATTGACCCATCCTTCTTTTTCACAAACAACACTGGTGCTCCCCACGGGGATGAACTAGGTTGTATGAAACCTTTACTTAGTAATTCATCTAATTGCTTTTTCAGTTCTAACATTTTTGTGGGTGCTAACCGATAAGGTGCCTTAGCTATCGGTGTAGTTCCAGGAATTAGATGAATTCTAAATTCTACCTCCCTATCTGGTGGTAATCCTAGTAACTCTTCTGGAAATATATCTGGATATTCTGAGACTACAGGAATCTCCTTAAGTTCTTTACCCTTAGTACTAATGATTACTGAAATCATATATACTATTCATTGCTTGCGTTCATAACTAGCAATTTTCATTACTGATATGAACTTCATGGGCTTACGTGGTTTATCTCCTGTAATTACGATTACTTCTCCAGTAGGTGCCTGAATTTCTATAGAATTTTTATCACAAAGGATTCGAGCATTAACACGACATCGAATTCAACTAATTTCATAGGCAATAGGTTTGCAGAGAATTTATGACCTTAAAGTTCTATATTTTCCTTTTTCAAAACCTTATCTATTTTGACAGAATTTCCGTCTGCCGTTTCAACTGTAAAAATCTGCCCAAGTTGGGTTAAGGGTAAGTTAAGATCTTGGCAGAATGAAGTATTTATGAAACTTTGGTTTGCACCAGAGTCAAATAATACTTTTGCGTAAATGTTGTGAACTAAGAACGTACCAGCTATCACATCTGGAATGAGTTCTGCTTCTTGAGTGGTCAGCTGGAATGCTCTAACATTCTTTTTAGTAGCTCCATCGGCCGTCTTGGCTTTGTTATCTGCTGGTTTGACCAATTTAGGACATTCTGTTTTAAAATGCCCATTTTCTCCACAGTTGAAGCAGGTTATGGTTTTCTTTCTGCAATTTTCTTCATGATGTCCTACAGTTTTGCAAAAGTTGCAGGTTACATTACATCTTCCATAATGTTTCCTTTTGCAATTCCTGCAGAAAAGGCGGATTTGAGGATTGCCCTGTTCCTCTTCTCTTGAAATTGCTATTATTACCCGTACGAAATCCTTGGGTAATTTTCTGAGCTAGTTCCTTTTTCCTGTTTTCATCTCTTGTGCGCACCAGTTCGTCAGTTAAGGTATTAGCTAATTCTACTGCATCGTCAGTAGTACGAGGTCTCGTAGCTTTAACGATGTTGCGGATTTCGCTAATTAATCCCCAAATATAACGAGAAATGAGTACCGGTTCTGGCGAGGCCAGTGTTGGTACCACTCTAGCATATTCAAAGAATGTCGAAGTATAACCGCGACAATCTATTCCCGTCATACGATGGTTTTTGGAACTTATTTGCCATTTGATATTTTTCATATTCGGGACAGAATTTTCTTTCTACAAGATTCTTAAATTCTTCCCAATTCATGGCATACGCCATCATTCTTCCTTTTGCTTGTAACACAGTGTTCCACCATTCTTGCGCCCCTTCTTTCAAAAGATTTGACGCGTACATGACCTTGTCGGTTTCGGCACATTTACTGATTATAATTACTGCCTTGGTTTTCTCGAACCAACGCAGTGATGCAGTTGCTCCTTCATTGCCTGCAAATTCAGTGGGTTTACAAGCAAGAAATTCTTTGAAAGTGCAACCAGGCATTGCAGCTTTCATTTTCTTAGGGAGCGGAGCCTTCTGGGGTTCATTATATTGATTAGTATGATTACCGCCTCCATTTATACTATTACTGAAGTTATCTACAGAAATACGTTTGCTAGGAATGATTTGTTGAGGTTCAGCAGGTTTCTGAGCAGCAGCAAGTATTGCTGGAATAGCATTGGCTATCCCTTGAGCAATGATATTTTCTATATCTTGCCTAGTCATATATTGATCCCCCGGATGTTTTTCAGATTGATTAACCTCATTTACTAGTTCATTATTAGCGTTTTCCATCTGATAATTAATATATATAATTTATTAGTATCCGATAAATAACAATTATACACAAAACAATCATACAAATTTCACAATACACATATAGTCAAAACTATCGATTTCTCGATTCCATTTTATATATTTCATAATATGCCTCACTACACACCAATATCTTACAAGTTTTATTTGTAGCTATTTTACATAGTTATATTTTGTTATTTATTATACAACCACAGTTTCACCACCCACTATCTCTCGTCATTTGCTATTCTAGTAACGATGTTCCCTCTCATCATATTTCCATGAGATTTTTCCCCCAATCTCTCGGATCCTATTCCCAGCATCCATCAACTCTTCGCCAAAATGGCGGAGTTCAGCCATATTCTCATTACTCATCGGTGGATTTGGTAAAGGTTCTGGATCGAACTGAGGGAAAAACGTATAGGGACTGTTGATAAGGTTTTGGAATTGCCAATCATTAGTCCACCACTCATCCAGTCCTAGAGGTTGGGTGTGGATTATTGGTTCTGGGATTGCTGGTTCCAAGTTCATTGGAATTTGGGTTTCAATAGGATGAGTAAAAACATTTTCATTGACAGGCTTAATAGTATCACAGCTTGTCAATATAAAATCTAACTCCTCCTGCAATGTCATTTCTTGAGTTTGCTTAGAGCTTTCTCCAATTTCTATCTTGGTTTGTCTAGAACCTTCTCCATATTCCATTTCCATCTGCCTAGAATATTCCCCAAACTGTATTTCCATCTGCCTAGAATCTTCCCCGTCTTCAATCCCCAATTCCTACTGTTTAGAACTTTCCCCGGTTTCAATTTCTTTTCCTTTTTCTAAGGGATTGTTTATTTTAGGAATCTTCCTAGGGGCAGGTTTTCTTCTACGCACACGCCTCCATCCCACCAATCTCCTCCTTTTCTTGGGTTTGGGTTTCTCTGGAGGTGGAACATTGAATTCTATAGGTTCTTCTATGTCTGGTATGTACCTATTGAAATCCCTGGAAACCTCTATTTTTACCGGATAGAGATTTAAATTCTGAAGGGCTTCAGACAAGTCACTCATGCTGTTTGGTACATATGCAAAATACAAAAATTTACTAAGTTAAAATTTTATAACAAATTTCATAAATAACCTTTAAATATTATTGCATACCGTATGACTAATGTAACACAAAAGATAACTAAAAATTAAACATACTGAGGTTTACTTGTAAACTTATTTATTTACTGGATAAGGTTTCTAGTTTTGTAAGTGATAAGGGTACTAAAACTTGAATATTTAAATATTTGCATTTACTGCTACAGTGGCTAGCATATAAAGATCCGCCCATTTTTCATCTAACTTGTCTTCCCAAGGTGATTTACTGGTTAATTCCTGGGTTTCTTGTTTAACCTTCTTTTCTCGAAATTTCTTTATTTTCTCCTGACTTTTCTTAAAAATCAAATTTTTTTTATTGGGAGAAAGTGGTTCCTCATATTGTGCCTTTTGCACAAATATTCCTTCTTCCGAAATTACAGAGTGATTTGAGGATTTGGTTTGGGATGAACTTCCCTTCTCGTTGGATGACCTATCTAATTTAAGATAGATGTTTGAAAGCTTTTGCTTACCCATACTGTAACTAACAAATAGTCAATTAATAAAACACATAATCACAAAAATAACAATTAGTAAAATTAAGTATTTTCTAAACACTTAATAGGCTTAAATCAGTGGCTCTGATACCACCTTTTTCTGTCACGACCCCTGATCCGGTTTAACTCGTTTCAGGAGCCGCGAGACAGAAAATCCCGTGGTATTTATTTAATTAAGTTGACAGCGGAAGTTTTCTTCAGGATCTTTTTAAAACTGCAATTTCCCGATTAATTTATTTCACAACTCGGGATAAAACCCCGGTAATTTACAATCATAAGATTTCACGAAGAAATCTTTATTTTTACAAAACATGTTTCTTTATTTTATATTGAGCCACTTCCTTAAGCTGATAGTGCTTCACGGCACTTTTTCCCTGAATCACAATAGATCACCTGAAACATGTTTGAAAAAGGTTTTGTCAGCGGGAAATACTGGTAAATCATTCTTTTTACTAAAACGACACATTTGTTATAATTTACAGTATTAAGAGCGATTACAATGTTTCCTGATATCAAACCAACTACCCACGGTATTTTGTCACTCGACCCATTGGCCCTCTCATTGTCCAATGGTGTCTGTGACTATGGCCATATCACCCATTGGCTGCCCCAGTGGTGAAGATTATCAAGTAATGTATACAAAACCCCACATACCGGCTGTAATTTGGTGACTACAAAGACTTAATCCCTGTAATTATAACCTTGAAAATAAACATGATTTCGAAAGTAATTTGATAAAAAGAGAATGACTCACATTGCAGATTTATTTGAGCAGAGCCTAGCCTACTGATTAGCCTTTTAACCTAGTTTAAATAATAATGCACACAAACTAGGTTAGTAACTAATACAACATTAACGATCACTCACGAGATCAAACCCTCACATCGAATGACAAAGTGCAATACTTAAACATCCATTTAATTAACAACGAATGACAAAGCATAACCCTAATGTGGGCAGCACTTAAACATCCATTGGATAGTTTAATCAATCGGACATTGAATCATAGCAGCGATCGAGTTATTACCCTGTTTTGAGGCAGCGATTTGTGATCGTGTGTGTTTTAGAACGGTTTCTACGATATCTCAGTGTATATAACGAATTTCTTCGTCGTTCAAGTGTCAAAATTCCAGTCCCAAACCCCACTATTTATAGTCAAAATTTGACCCCCCTCGCGTGACGCGAGGGGTACCCCTTGGGGCGTCGCGTGTAGCGAGGGGTCACTACCTATCATAGGGTATCCCCGTGTGTGTGTAGGCTTGCTGAGTTGACAGATTTGTAAAATTCGATTTTGACAGCGTTTTATTTGGATAATCGTAACTAGGGCTTACCCCCCTGAGTTTTAGGGGCCCTGATCCTGATTCTGATTGTTCTGAAAATTTCAGGGTTTGTATAGAATCACTTGGGTGTTTCAATTAGGGTTTCCTATTGAACTAAATATAATAATAAATAATAGTTTTGTTGAGAGTTGTTACACAAACGCTAAACGCAAGTCAATTAAGGATGATTGTATGTTGATATAGTAGTTGGGATTAAAAGTAATTTGAATAGGAAACTCTATCGCATCGCAACGCTCGCAATCGCAATCGAAACCGCAAAACTCGTCGCACCGAACACTCGAATCAAGTGGCTAATCAACCGAGTGACCAGCCGATCGACCAGCCACTCGATCGAGCTACCCCTCGATCAACCAACCATTCGATCGGGCTGCCAACTCGATCGACCAGCCACATTCCACCCTTTCCTTTTTGGGAAACCCTATAAATACCCCTGTCAACATCATAACTTACCAGTTTTGCACTCTCATGTCCGACCAGCGCTCCAACCTCGCCTTTTCTTCGATTTCTCGCGATTCCGGTAAGATCTCAACCTAAATCTTGTACTTTCTTAATCTACACGCACTCCTACACCTTCCTATCTTTTGAATCTTAACTTTTAACCGTGAAATCACTAGATTTGAGGTGTTCTAGGATGATGTCATCATGGTGTTCTTGAGAACTTCATGTTTTGGCTTCAATCCACCAGGAACAACTTAGATCTGAACGATTTCCCCATGAATAAACAAAGATCTTTCATAGATCTGAACATATTCATTGTGAAAAGGATTGAAATATGGTTTTCTAACTTTCTTTCAACTCTTTTACACTCAATGCACTCAAAACCGATAGAATCGGAGCTTGTTCTAACCTTCTACTCTTTCTTGTTGAGGTGTTGGTTCAAGATCTGGATTCTATCCACGAGACCACCGATTTCGGGATAACCAAGAACAACCGTCTTGAACCGGTTAACTGGTTGAACTTGGGTGATTCCTGTTCAATCGGGTCACTAGGGTCAAGATGGGGTTCTGTGGGTTAGCACGTTGTCACACCGTCTCGATAAAACTACAGAACTATCAAACAACCAAGGAAGAAGACGATCAGGTCGACCAGGTTGGAGTGTCGCCCGATCGGACTATTGTTCGATCGGATTGTCACCCGATCGGGTTGCCACCCGATCGGGTTGCCACCCGACCGGCTTGCACCTTGGCCCCGCACTTAATCCATTTTTTCAACAATTGAAGTTGTGAACATTGAACGAACTACTATCCGATCGGATTACCACCAGATCGGATTGTCACTCGACCATGTAATATTCTGACTTCAACACTTAAACAATTTTCAACATGTTCAATGCACAAGTGTTGCCACTCAATCGGATTGCCATCCGATCGAGTGACCGTCCTGCTGTGAACTTGTTCTCAACCTGAGAAGCCTCGCCAATCGGATTGTTGTCCAATCGGACTATCGTTCGATCGACCGACCTGAAAGGAAGAGATACTTCTCTGTTTTCAAAATGCTACAACGAAAACGTGAAAAGTCAAGCCATCATACACAAACACATCTTTCCCAAACGAAGAAACAATCCACTCGAAAGGTCACCCGATCGGATGACCATCCGAGCGGATTGTCACTCGATCGACCGGCTGTCTGATCGGATTGTCGTCCGACCGAACTACCGTCCGGTCCGCTGACACTTGTACCGTTTTACGCGCCGCTTATCTTTTGTGCTATCGTTAACTATTCAGGCTAATTTCTGCTCTAAGCGCTCCCTTCAATCCATCAATCGCTGTGAGTATACTCGATCCCTTTTTTCTTTACGCACTTTTGGGTGTTACATACGTTACTTATTCTAAATCACATCGAACACACTACGCAATACTTTAAACGCTAACCGTTATCGCATATTATACGTGACTTAATGAATGCTTGTTTGTTATGTTTACACATGGAATGCTGTCTACCTGCCTTAGCAATGGTAGTACTATTTGTTTAGACTTAGCACCTGTTCACTCAGGTGTTGCTAAGGACAATTTGTTACATGGCTCACAGTGGTGAGTGTGTATTACGAACTGCCTTGGGCAGTCAACCCGCAGTCATTGGTATCGATAGGTTCATGTCGATAACTAACATGCCTCATTTTATACTGTGTACGTGATGGTTATGCGTAACGATTTCGAACTCTATTATATCTATTAAACTTGTATGCTCACCTTTACACTATGTGTATTGACTTTTACTTTACGTATGTGACAGGTGCTTAGGATGCTTATTTGTTTAGCTTGCTGTGAAATCGAGGCTAGGAAAGGTCTAGAAACAAATAGACAATTGTCTGTATTTTTTAAATCGGAGTTGTCGGAACAGAACAATTTGACTAGATCTTGTCTGTAATAATTATGTTATCTTTTATGAAATGGTATGGGACATGTTGCTTTAAATAATTGGTAATGATAGTTGTTATGGAAACTTCTAGACAATCTGTTTCGCTCAGTGCCGCGCCCCGATGGTTCCGCCATCGGTTGGGGTGTGACACTGACCCACCGAAGCAATGGCGTCACGCGACAATTGTTGGTGCACGGGCATGCACATAAAGTGCACGGCCGTGCAGGTATGAAAATTCCTTATAAAACAGAGCATTCGCTACTGATCAAACTATTGGGTATTTTTCCAAGTTTCTAGGCGATTTCTGGGGTCCGAGAACTATCTGCTTTGATTGATTTCAAGCCTCAAGATTGCAAGAAGCCTATCTATCATCCAATCCATCAAATCCTTTCTTGTTTATGGTTTGATTTCTTGTTCTTAACATGTATTTTGATCACATTTTCAAGCATTGCTGCTGGTGTTTATGTATTATTGTAATAGCATTAAGAAACTTGTTTCATGAACAATCTCTAGTTTGTAATCTTATTTGCATGAAGCTTTAGCAACTTTTTCATGTTTGAATCTTGATGATCATATGGCAAACTTGTTTCATTGATGTTGGATTCTTGATTGTGGTTGTTTATCTTGGATGATTAATGATTGGTTAGTTAAGATTGTTGAAAAATTCCTTGATTAATGATGCGTGGTCGAATACTGGTGTTCTAATACGTTTAAGTTTATGTTTTTACATAGCTTTTAGTTTCGAATAGTCTACTTTTGATTGGAATTGTGTTTTGCATGTCTAAACAGAGTTTAAGGAGCTATTTGAAATATTTGCCTATAATTGAGAATATTTGCCTTGATGAAATGATTCACTGTACAACAATAATTTATACACAATAAAGAGCTTATTTCTAGGAGCTAATATATCTTGTGACTAAAATACAACATTGACTAAATAATTCTTTTAATTTTGTGTTTTATTCTCTTGGTTATTACCCCCTTCAAGCGAAAAGGTGGTGGTCCGACTCGAAGCAAAGAACGGAAACGTTCAAACAAAGGTCTTGGAAGACTCTTGGTGAAGATGTCGGCCACTTGTAGGCTTGGAGCTTGGTTGGAATGAATTTGGTTGCTAAACGACTCGTGGACACTAACTCCCGAACAAAATGATAATCAATGTTGATGTGTTTTGCTCTTTTATGTGCCGCCAGATTTTGACTTAGAAACAAGGCACTTTTATTGTCACATAAAAGGATTGGTCTATCTGGGGGTAATGCATGTAATTCCCTTAGCAAGTTAGTTAACCAAACAATTTCTGCAGCGGTATTTGCCATAGACCTGTATTCGAATTCATAACTTGAGCGAGAAACTGTAGATTGTTTCTTTGCACTCCAAGAAAGCAAGTTACCGCCTATATATATAGAGTAACCGTAGGTAGAGCGTCTCGTTTCAAGACGCTCTACCTATATATAGAGAAAAATTGTAGGTTGTTTCTTTGCACTCCAAGAAAGCAAGTTACCGCCTATATATATAGAGTAACCATAGGTAGAGCGTCTCATTTCAAGACACCGTGCCCAATCTGCATCTGAGTACCAGTGGGACAAGAGAAGGTGAGACCATCGGATAGAGTCCCTTTAACATATCGTAGGATCCTTTTTACAAGTTGGAAATGAGATGTGGTTGGGTTTTGGAGATATTGGCTTGCTTGGTTAACGACATAGGAAAGGTCCGGTCGAGTTATAGTTAGGTATTGAAGGGCACTGACTAAGGATCGGTAGAGCGTTGGATCATGAAAGAATGTGTCGTGAGAATTTAAGGAGTCCGTAGAGTTGAGAGGTGTGTCGACATGCTTAGAATCAATAAGGCCGGCACGGGTGAGGATGTCGTAAGAATACTTAGCTTGGCTAAGAAATATGCCAGAGGAAGTGTCAATGACTTCAAGGCCAAGGAAATAACTAAAAAATCCAAGATCTTTGAGTTTAAACTCTTGGTGCAAAAAACTTGTGAAGATGTTTATGAGATGTTCATCGTTGCTGGTGACAATGACATCGTCCACACAAACAAGAAGATAAATTAATAATTTATCTTTTTTATAGACAAATAAGGATGGGTCGGCTTGTCTGCACTCAAAACCGAGTGTAATGAGAAAGGAACTTAAGCATTGAAACCAAGCTCGAGGTGCTTGTTTGAAACCATACAACGCTCGCTTAAGCTTGCACACATGATTTGGGAATTCGGGATTGGCGAAACCTGGTGGTTGTTCCATATAGACGGTTTCGGTTAAGTGACCATTTAAAAAGGCATTATTTACGTCAAGCTGACGTAAGTTCCATTTAAAAATGGTAGCAAGACTAAGCACAACAAGAATTGTAGACGCTTTGACCACCGGACTAAAAGTACGTGAAAAATATAACCCGGGTACTTGTGTGAATCCTCGAGCTACTAAGCGAGCTTTGTAGTGATCAAGAGATCCATCGGCCTTGTACTTGGTTCGATAAATCCATTTTGAACCAACCATATTCGAGTTAGATGTTCTTTGCACAAGATCCCATGTGTGATTATTTTTTAAAGCAGTGAGTTCATCATGCATGGCTTCAACCCATTTGGAATTTTAGAAGTTATTTTATACCCTTTAGGAGTGTGTGTGACAAAGAGAGCATGACGGAGTTGATTGGAGGAGAAAACAATAAGATCAGCAAAGTGTTTGGGTTTGAAAATACTCGATTTTGATTTTGTGTTCATTGGGAGAGAGGAGACACTTGGTTGAGGTGGATTGGGTTGGGTCGGGGCTAGGGCTGGGGCCGGGGATGATGTTGGAGGGGCGGATATGGGAGAGGAGTGGGCCTGGTCTATTGTCGCACCAAGGAGTGGGCTTGTTGGTTGGACATGAGATGTGGGTATTTGATGAAGCGGAGGAGAGATGGGAGTTGTTGGCGAGTTGGGTATTTGGGGTGGTTGGATTTGGGCCTGCTCAATAATAGTTTTGGTTCCGTGTTGCAGAATTTATTTGAGTGGGGTGTGGGCTGGATGCCTCATAAGGGCAGACGGTACAGTGGGTTGGGGCAGTGTTGGTAGGTGTTTGAGGAGATGTTTGTTTTGTGTAGGAAGTAGTGGTAGATGGATAATGAAGAGTGTCATCAAAATTCGAGAAAATGAGTGTGGCGTCATCAATTTGTGGAACAACGCCTGAAAAAGGAAAAGTGTCTTCATCAAATTTTGCATGACGGGTGGTATATATTCATGAAGTGGTGGGGTCTAAGCATCGATAGCCCTTGTATCTTGGACTATATCCAATGAATATGCAAGATGTACTTCTTGGTAAAAGTTTGTGTTTTGTATTGTCTCGAAGATACGGGAAAACACGACACCCTAAAACACGAAAGTTTGCATAGGATGGATGGTAATTGAATATGACTTCGAATGGCGATTTGCTTTCAAGAATGGGTAAAAGGAGACAGTTTATAATGTATGTAGCGGAGGTGAAAGCATCAAGCCACAAACTAGCCGGTGCATGAGCATTAAACATCATTGTTAATCCCGTTTCGGTGATATGACGATGTTTACGTTTGGCTCGTCCATTTTGTTGGGGTATATGAGGACAAGATAGATGATGATGAATGCCATGTTTTTGGAACAATCTGCCATGCAGATTGTGTAGGAAGATTTCGTGATTTTCTGCATGAACGAGTAAATCACGAAAAGCAGGAGCCGGTTGAACCGTGCGTTGAGCCTTGGAGAAGTTTTCAAAAGAGGACCCAAGTCCACACAAGAACCAATGGCATTTATCTTCCTCGGTAACGGATGGCCAATGGCGGCTAATTGATCACACAAGGCCTTGAACTTTCGACCATATTCCGACACGGTGGACGAGCCTTTAGTAAGCTGTCGGAGTGAGTCTCTTAGAGTATGCATACGCTCAATGGAATTATGGCTGTATGCGGTTTCAAGCGCCTTCCAAACTTGAAACGCAGAAGTGTAACTGATGGTTTTGGCTATTACTTCTTCAGAGAGAGATGAGTGGAGCAACAGAATGACCCGTTGATCCGCTTCTTTCCATGCAAGGTGTTGGGTTCAGCTTTGTCGCCAGTGGTTATAGTTTTTGAAGGAGCGATGGAAGTGCCATCGACATGACCGACTATATCGAGATATGAGAGTACTGGGTGAACTTGGCTTCTCCATGTGAGGTAATTGGTTGATGTAAGTTTGATGTTAATTAGATGGCAAAGAGAGTGAAGAGGAATGGTGGAGGGTTCGGCAGCCATGGGAAAGAATAAAGAAAGAAAGAGATGGAAAGGATGAAGAATTAGGAATGAGAGGATCAAGTAAAGGCTGATACCATGAGAATATTTGCCTTGATGAAATGATTCAGCGTACAACAATAATTTATACACAATACAGAGCTTAATTCTTGGAGCTAATATATCTTGACTAAAATACAACATTGACTAAATAATTGTTTTAATTTTGTGTTTTATTCTCTTGGCTGTTAATAATAATTACAAAAATTTAAGAAAAATTCATCATCAGAAAAAAGATTAGTCAACTTCCTTTCCGGTGTCGGGTCTAAAGATTTTTTTTCATTGGAGTCACTAGCATCGGGGTCATGACTCTTTTACCTATAAGGCACGAGTACCAACTAGGCTCGCCCCTGTTTCCTTTGTATGTAAACACGGATAGTCTCATCACAAAGATTTCGGTCTGTTATATAACATTTATCGTGTGACAACGGTAAATAGGAATCTGAATTATCTTTAACAAAACATTTATCGATTTTTTATATATTAGTTGTGATGATCAGTAACTGATGTACACCCTTAATGTCTTTATTCAGATGTGACACTTGATCAACCATGTAGAATAGCTAGTGTGTTTGCAGCAAAGAATCTGCAACAGTGGATTCCATGGAGATACCATATCATATTTATTTAGAAAACAGTCACAACTCACAACCAACCTTATATGGATCATAAGTCATATAATATTTCCCAAACAAACCCTGATGGGAAGATAATTCAATGAGGAGTAACTTTCAGAGTAAGTGTTTTATTAAACCAGGATTTCCAGCAGCCGGACCTCTTCCTAGTTATCTCCGCTGCTACCTGTCGCGGTTTCTTGCATAACATGAAGTTCCTTGCTCCAAATGATCCGATCGTCTCCCTTGAATTTAGAGCTGCTTGCATGCATGAAATTTAACCAACACTTGTGATAATAAGTCAATATTCAAACACGTACGTGGTAAAATAATGCCTATTGCCTAACAAACAACTTATAAATAGATAACAAATCAAATAATAATAATAACTATAACATATGATAAACCTGAAATGATAAGTCATATCATATTATAACAACTACAAGTCTATAATATACTATAATGATATGCATGCATGCATGGTGTCGCGCGGTAGAAATGTACTTACCTTCGGTTCCAACTATCGGAGTGTAAAGGAAAAAATCATTGTGCTTAGTTCCTAGAACCGGAAAACGACCTTCATGTGCATAGCACTTAAGCGCGGTCTCAATGACCTCGGCCACTACCGCGTCTTCATTAACCACAAAGCGAACCGGCCCAGAGCTTCCCAAGACATTTATCTTAATCAGCATTCGCTTGCCACCACCTTTCATAACCTTTTCCTTTATCTTCCTAAATGGCAGTGATAGCATTGTAACAACGATGGAAGACAGTTGTATCGTCGCCAAAACTCCTTGAATTGAAGGATAATGAGACCATAAACTGGTTATCCAAGATTTCTAGCATGAACAAATGGGAATTTTGTGGAGATTTAATTTGATGGAAAGTGGAAACTAGAGGTTTGGGATTGTTGGAATACGAATAAGATGAAGTGTGTGTATGTAATGGAACCGGGGTGCAGACGAAATCTGCCAACATGCTTTCGTAATAGGTTTGATAGTTTTTGCTTGCTTTATCCCTTTGTTGTCACATCCTTGGTGTTATCATCAACCTTTTGAGTTCACTTTTAATTTATGGTTATCTTTAAACCACTATTTGCAATCTGTACTTACGTATGAGAAGATGAATTTGCCGTTTTGTTTTAAAAATATTGTAGGGTGACAATCATGATTAATGATTAACCATTTTTATAAATGAGTTGTAAATTTATAATAAGAGTGGTTTGGTGAAAGAACTTACGTCCAAGAGTTATGATATATGATGCATTAATCTCATGTCAAGGACGGCTAACCTGTTGCATTAACTCGACTCTGATCTCATGTCAAGGACGGCTAACCTGTTGCATTAACTCGACTCTGAAAAGAATATTGGGACAACAATATTTCATTTTATCTGTGTTTTTACTGTGAAAACTACGTTTAAAGAACTTCGTCGCGTTGCGGCGAATTTCTTTTGTTATTTAGTCTTGTTAGAAATATTAATGTTACTTAATTATTAAACTTTAGTTATGTTTTATTATTCGTATATGTATGTATTTATGATATGTAATTAGGATGTTAACTTATAAGGTTAGGATGATAAGCGGATTAGGGGGGTAAGCGGGTTAAACTTTCATTCAAACTGCCAAGGCAGTTACCCGCCAAGATCAACCTCCAAATATGTAGTTAATATAGTTTGTTGCCGGGAACATTACCGGTTATCAAGACAGTTTCTTGTTACCGAAATTGTCCACATAATTCATTTGAATTCTCTACGTTTTCTTGCATTCGTTTCATAATCTACACATTCACATCAACATGTCTGCAAATCATAATAAACCTTCCGCTGCATATGCATATGATGATGTTTCGGTTGTCCAACATAGTGGTATCAGAGCCACTTCAGGGAATCGATCAGAAATTAAACAAACCTCTACTACTCTTCCTTGCCAACACTGCACCAATGAAAGAAATGAAAGAAACAAGCGAATCCCTCGCACAAGACTTTGTTATTATTGTCACTTACTGGGTCATCAAATCTACAACTGTAAGGCTAAGGAGAATGATGAAGCGACGCAACTGTTAAAGCAGGCTATTAACGCTGGGATTAGACGACAAGAAGAAGATGTGCACTGCCAAGATGAAATGATTGTCACCGGCACCGAGGGTGGACAATGGGCAGAAATATGGTACGTTAATCCGACGTTTAATCATCACTTTACGGGCAATATTAATGTTTTCAAAAGGGTGAAACATATGATGGGAGTAGAAACAAGATCTGGTATGAATAATTTTCTGTTTATAAGAGGGGTAGGATCGGTGGAAATGAAAACAGGAAATGAAACACTGAACATACAAAGTGTTTTTTATTCACCGGAAATCGACCGAAATGTACTCAGCCTAGATCAGTTAACACTACAGGGCTTCACGATCAGAAAATCCGGTGATACATGTAAAATACACCCCATGTTTTCATCTCCGGTGGTGAATTCAAAAAATGAAACAAGTGGGTTAACGAAAGAAGAAGAGTTGGGTCTGAATGGAAAACGCAGATTGCAAGATATGGGCAATATAGATGACGAATTCAAGGAAGCATATCTGAATTCTTACTTTGAAACTTTAAATGTTTCGAGTGAAGATGACAATGATTGGAATAGGCTGATTTTAAAAGCACTAGAATTCCATGAATTTGCAGATTGTAAGGCCTTGATTAACATGCTCGATGACCGAGAGTATGTATTCAAGTATAAGGTTGAACTTCAAAACAAGTTTGAAGAGATGGTCCGGTGGTTTCTGAATGGATATATGGGAATCACTTCAAGGCCTGTCCCTCCCTACTCTTCGGATCAAAGAAAAATAGATCTGTTAAGTTTATACATTCTGGTAGCAAGGGATGGCGGATACCGAGAAGTGACTACTGAAAACACGTGGCCAATCATAGCAAAGGATTTAGGTTTCGAATATGAAGATGGAGATTACATGAGGATCATATACGCCATGTACCTTGATGTTCTGGAATATTACTATAAATTCAAATCGGTGCAAGAAGAGGTACATGTGAAGGAAGTTATAAATGATGATGCTGGTTCCTCTCGAGGCTGTCATAGGAGGACACGAAGTGCAGGAAATGTACGTGAAGATGCTGCAGGTAATGATCATAATGGTGCTGATTCGACTCAATATGCATTATTTGCTGGGAATGGATGGGCAGACGACTGGAACTTGCATAAGAAGAGGAAAAGGTTCAATTTCAACCACATGAAGAAAGCGGTCGAAGATGCTAATCGAAATGTCATGCAACAGGGAACTAACATAACCAAAGTTTAAGGGGGTTGTGTTAGAAATATTAACGTTACTTAATTATTAAACTTTAGTTATGTTTTATTATTCGTATATGTATGTATTTATGATATGTAATTAGGATGTTAACTTATAAGGTTAATAAGCGGATTAGGGGGATAAGCGGGTTAAACTTTCATTCAAACTGCCAAGGCAGTTACCCGCCAAGATCAACCGCCAAATATGTAGTTTATATAGTTTGTTGCTGGGAACATTACCGGTTATCAAGACAGTTTCTTATTACCGAAATTGTCCACATAATTCATTTGAATTCTCTACGTTTTCTTGCATTCGTTTCATAATCTACACATTCACATCAACATGTCTGCAAATCATAATAAACCTTCCGCTGCATATGCATATGATGATGTTTCGGTTGTCCAACAAGTCTGTGTTTACATGTGTTTTGAAATCATACGAGCACGTTGCAAACGGAAATGCTAACAAGAATAAAAAGAAAATGTAGAAAAAAAAACACAAAAATGTAACCGAAAGAAAATCAACCAAAAAAGTTGTATGGTAACGATGTTGTTCGTATGAAACTCGTGGTCAAAGATGAGCAAATAGTTCTGGGTACCGTACCAAATTTGCTGAACCGAAAGATCTTAAATACCAATTCGGTACCGACTTTTGGCGTTGCTGGTACCGCGGTTCACTACCGTTTTTACCTTCATATACCGGTACCGTAACCGGTATTTTCGGTATCAGTACCGATTCTGTATCGGTTGGCACCGAGCTCATCCATACCCCTGAAACTAAAAAGAGAAAAAAATTAAAAGTTGAAGAAAATCAACAAAAAAAAAAGTTGTACGATACCATTGTTGTTCATACGGTACCCATGACCAGGGATGAGCAAATGGTACCAGGTAGCAGCACTGAATTTTCCGAACCAAAGCACCAACTTTTGGTGTTTTCTGTATTAGTGTCGGTTTTTACCTTTATGTACCGATACCGAACAGGACCGTACTGGTATTTTCGATACCAGTACTGGCTCGATACCGGTTGACACCAAGCTTATCCCAACCTGTAATATTAAAAAAATGATTAAAGTTAAAACGTAAAGAAAATAAAGATTATTATAATTTTAAAATAATAAAAATATTAAAAAACTATATATTATTATAATATTATAATTACTATTTATTAGTTTCTATTTTTAATATATGCATATGCATAATTGTTTATAGTGGTGGAAGTGTTACAATTATAACAACTATATATGAATTCCAATTTAGTGTTAGGATCATATATAAATATAGTTTTGTTAGGATCATATATAAGTACTACCCTACAACGAATTTAAACTGTCGTAATTTATTGGAGTGTAATAAATATTACACTACAAAAAATAAATAGCATAATAATTATTATACTACTTATAAACTGTAGCGTACTTATTATTACGCTAGTTCAAATTATAGCGACATAATAACTTCAATTGTTTGCGCGCTTCACACATAAGCTTCACTTTTACATAATAACTTCAATTGTCTCCAACCGTCGTTTGATTCAACCTCAAACCGTCGTTGCAGGTGGTATGAAAGAACATGAGGGAAATGGTGAGGTTTGGTAAACATAAAAGATGGCAATTTGTTGCAGGTGGTATTATAGAGAGAGAAAGGGAGTGGGGGGTGGGGTTGTAGAGAGAGAAAGGGGAGAGGTGGGTGGATTTGTAGAGAGAGAAAGGGAGGAAACGTCTTGAGAAACTTGACTGACAACAAAAACAAAAAGGCTGATTATGATGGGATTGGACAAAAAAAATGATGGTATTGGACACGTGTCTTTCGGTAGATGGCTGATGAGGAAACGTCTTTGAGACGTGTGGGAATTCGTGAAACGTCTCTATGAGACGTTTCAGTTGGCAAGTTTGGAAAAGTTGACCCATTCTTGGCCATTTTGGCTATTTCCCCTTTACCAAATCTCCCCCTTAAATTTGCATGTATATACATATTTTAGGTGAAATTATTATTTAGACTTACGTGAGTAATACATTTTACGTAATTAATGTCTTCTACTAAATCTATAATTGGCATCACATTGTTGCTGGAATAAGTATCAATCTTCAAAGATAAGTCTAGTGAGTCTAGTTAACGTAATTAATAGAGTCATGTGGGTTTGATAATCTTTAATTACTTGCAATTTAGGTTATTGGACCCCCCCCCCCCCCCTCTCAAAATATAAAAAACAATTAAGTCATGCCAGTATAAGTCTAGTGAGTCTAATTAACATAATTAATAGAGTCCTATGGGTTTGATATCCAGACTTACTTAGCTATTCTAGAGTAGATCGGTTCACTTGCCGGTTAATAATTTAGTCTAGTTTTAGAGAGTCTAGAGTTTAACTTAGTGTCTAAATTAGGGTTAATTTAGTTAATATGTATTAAACTAATTTTAGCAAATTAGAATAGCTTATGCTTAAAATAAATATGAATTAAAGCATATATATTCATTCAAATGGTAGCTTAAAAGTTGGATAAATTTGTTCAGAACATTGGGTAATGGTTAATGCATTTTAGGGGCATTTTTTACCACATCATCATCATAATGCTTCATGTAATGGTTAAAACTTCATAATGCCCTTTCATTTATTAGTTTCCTTGTTTTCCCTTCTTAGACCATGTGTAATGGGCATTATAAGGGCATGAAAAGGTTTGATAATGCCCTCAACACCACCCCCTTGGGCATTATAAGGGCATGAAGAAGGTGGGGCATTTCTATAATAATGCCCAAAGAGAAGAAAAATAATGGAAAGTAATAAATGAAATGGGCATTAACCATTACACCTTTTTAAAAAAGGGCATTATGATGATGATGTTGTGAAAAATGCCCCTTAGTGGGCATTAACCATTACCTATGGTCTTAGTGGGCATTATTCTAGAAATGTCCCTCCCTCTTCATGCCCCTATAATGCCCATGAGGAATGGTGTAAGACTGTGGGGGTATGGGGCGGGGGTTTGGGCGTGGGTTGGTTGAAAACGCCCAAGCCACCACCCCGGGTGGGCTTGGGTTTGGGCGTGACCCCTTTGGCGTGGGATTCAACCCGGGAGTGGGGCGGGGCTACAAGACTGACTTGGCGGGATGTGATTGGCCAAGAGCACTAGCCATGGCGGAACCTCATTATGATGTGGCTTGGCCACTCCACCCCAGCCACGCCCCACCATACCCCTTTGAAATTGGGGTTTAGTCTTGGGTACCCCATACTCCACGTGTCGTACTATGCCCCCAACCCACGCCCCACCATACCTCACGGTCTAAGGACATTATCAAAATCTTTCATGCCCTTATATAGCCAGCAGACAGATGTAATTATTCAATTAGTCAATATAACTTAATAATAACAACACACACATTAATTATCAACACTTATTCCGGGGGGAAACTACCTCCTAAAACGATTTATTTCACCTATATAATGCTGTAGCTGGATACAGAACTTGAACTCGATCAATAAAATTTACACTTCCAAATGGACCCATGAGCTTTTAGTCAAAGTCCAAATGGACCCAACTTTAGGTGTATGGGCAAAGATTGCCACCCCTAGCATATAGTGATGGGGTGGTTTTACTGGATTAGACAGTGCAGGGTAAAACTTTGATGAAATTACATAACTCATCTTACCCTTTACTCCAAAATCACAAAATCCCAAACTAGCTTTTACGGCTCAAATGATTTTCTTATGGGTTCACTATAGATAAAAATGACAATCAAAGTCTACTTGTTATTGCTTAATATGGGTTTCTCTATTGTAAAATAAATCTACCCTATAATTTAATCAAATGGCGTGCATAAAGTTACATAACTAAGGGTAGGGGTGGTCATCACTCACCACTCACTCATCACTCACAACATCCAATCAATTTTCGCATGTTATCGAGCTTTATTCCATCACTAGTGATAGTTTTTAGTGGAAATGTCTATCACTCACCACACACTATCAAAATCATTAAAAACACAAAACATAACTGAATTCAAAACAAATTGTTCACGCGTGATATGGTTCACGCGTTATAAATTTCACCCGTGATGGAGTATGGTGGCGGTGGTGTTCGTGATACTTTCACGAGTGATGGCACTTCCATCACTGACCAGCCCGGGTGGCCTAATAACTTCCCAAAAGACAATAGAACAATGTATGTAGACTCATTAATACTGGACTTTGTGGTGATAATTTAACTAAAGTGACATCTTGGGGGTAGGATAAGACTTTGAGACCAATAGGTCCTGGGTTCGATTCCCACAAGGGGGTTTTTCCCATATTTATTGTGTTTCCTCCTGAATTGGTGTATAGGCATTATGCCTAGTGGAGATGGATATGATCGGGTGGTTCTGCTGGTGGCACGATGATACTCCAGTGGTCTGTCAGTGATCCAAATTTGCCGTTCAAAAAAAAAAGTTATTGAGTAATTAAAATTTTTAAATAAACAAAAAAATCATGTTCGGATCCTAATATAATTGTTTAGCAATTAATGTATTTAAAAGAGAAAGTGAGTTTCACTATGAGGTTTCCTCGTGACACTTACAACCATATGACTCGACCCTTGGATTGAATCCCCGAACAAATGTGACCCAAACGAATAGGTGTCAACCAAATTATTCACCACAAGAATAGTTGTTGTGGTTCAAAATGTTCAATTATGAATCTATGATAATTTGTATCCAACCTTTATATTTTAATAGTTCTCTAACATCTCTTGCTTGTGAAGACATGTACATGCCCTAATTAACATGCAAAAGGGGACACATAACGTGAGAAAAATAAATGTTCTCAGGCATATGCTTATCAATCTTTTTTTTTTATCGAAAGCCAAAATACCCTTAGTTAACTATAGGGTCAGTAGACGGATCCAATAAGTAAAAAGAATTAATGCCTAGACATTTATTGGTAAAAAATCTAATACATCCTTAACAAGTGTCAAAATTGAAAATACTCAGATAAACCAGATAATTTTTAAGTATTAGAAGTTAACTTATTAGATTTAGTTAGCCTAGGGCACATTTTTTTGAACTCGAACATGGCACTTGAATTCTCAGAGCCGGCCCTGATTTGTAACAGTAAGTGAATGGTTTGTTTGCTAAAGAAACATCATCCACATAATGCAAAACAATATTAACTAATGCAGTTGTATAAATTGATGTTTTGAAAACCGGTCCAGACCGGGAATTTGGGGTATGTTCGGTCCGGTTCACCCCATCAGACCTGTTTTGAGTCGTACTTGTCGGTTGAACTAAAAACCGACTGTTTGACCGTTTTTTGGAACACTAAATCAATGGTTTGTTCATATATATGATGCAAAACAATAATAATCAATGCAATTGTATAAACCAATGTTTTGAAAATCGGTCCGGACTGGGAACCGGGGGTACAACCGGTCCGGTTCACCCCATCAGACTATTAAATAATTTCAATTTTATTTTATTTTTTTATAATATTTACAGATTCACCTGTAGCCCAACCAGTGAACTCATAAGAATACCAGTTCAATGTCCAGCCCGGCAATGAAAACATTGATATATATACCAAATTCAATACAGAAACTCATTAACTTTTTCAACAGAGGATTTCACATGGAACATTGATTAAAGAAAACAAAGAATAGTAAATCTTATATATGCATATGCGCAATATTCAAATATGTATTATACCTATACTACTAGATAAAAGAATCTAAATCTAATAATAGGAAAACGAAATGAACAATATTTATAAACCTGAGTCAGCAGAAGGCTCTTATTTGAGTCACACGTAGCAGTCTTCATACCACCTACAACCATGTTTTCAACCCATTTCTACAAAGAAACCGTGATAGAAAAAGAGGAGCCGGAGAATCAAGAGGATGGAGATAGTTGTTGGCGGCGGCAGACGCGGCAGAGGCCATTCTGTGCTCCGACGATGGGAACTACGGCGGTAGCGATGTTTTCGACGACGGCTAGGGTTCAATTTCGACGATGGTAAGTTTTCATTTCCGATTGGGTTTAAGACTTGCAGACCGGTCACATGTGGTTAAGACTTTCAATGTTCTTTCTAACAACCCTCCTAGAACCCTTAACGTGACCCAAAAACGTTCCTTACGTACCCCGTACGCGAGAAACGGACCCAAAATACCCTTGTATTTATAAAAATCAACAAAAACCAAGTTTGGGAGTCGCTGGCGGGGCGCGACCCCCTTAGCCGTATGTGTCGCGGGCCGCGAGGCCTTATGACTTGCCGGACAAACAAAGCCACCACGTGTCACCACGTGTCAAGCCTATACTCGCTGACTGGTCGAGCCTAAACCCTAGTCTACTCTCTCGCGGGCCGCGGGAGAGTTGGCTTAATGTTACGTGGGCCGCGAGCCGCCCTGAATCCGCCTATAAATAGGATCGATCAGCTCATTTGACAATTCATTCAGAAATCAAAATTCTCTCTCACTTTCTGTTAGATATTATTATACCCGGGCATAATACCCACTATAAAGCGAAGCTCTCCCTCGTTGTAGGTATTATAACCCTGTTGTTACCCTACACGATCGATTCAGGGCTCTGCCCGACTCAGTCGTTGGAGTTCTGTCTCGTGTTACACTCGATTGATCTAGGATTCCGTAATGCATTTCAAGGCTCTGCCTGACTCAGTCATTGGAATTATGTCTCGAGTTGTACGGTTAATGTAATTTGGGTTATTTTACTAACACATGTGCATTGTTTAATTTTAATAGATAATAACCAGGAGATACAAAAGGAAGCCTTAGTATTACCTAAGTAAACAATGTGAGTACATCTTTTTTTGTCACCTTTTCGTAAATTACTTTTGTGAGTCTAAATGTTTTATCAAAACCTCAAATGTTTTAAATTACACTTGGACAGTAAATTGAGTATTTGTGATTCTCCCATTACTACTAGTAGGTTGGGGTTTTGTATACATTACTTGAAACTCGTTGCTATTGGAATAGTAGCATGACCAACCAGTCAGGGAAGACAATACCAGGAAAAAAGGGTAATTTGATAGATATAAGCAAATGTAATTGTGGATGCCCTCAATACTGTAAAAGTGATAAAACTGTTTTGATTAAACTGAGATGCACTCGCCAGTATTTTTTGCTGATAAAATGTTTTAAAACGCGTTTCAGGTAACAAAATGTGAAAGCCAATAGAAGCTAGCTGGAGAGCACTGAAGGTTTGGAAAAGTGGCTATAAAAGTTACCTAAACAAAAAGGAGTTTTATTTTCAATAATTAGGGTTTATCCCTACAAATGTATTGTCAAATGAACTTGGGTTTTATCCCAATGTTTTATTATTATAAAAGTTGTGTTTTACTCTGATAAACATATTTCCTAACTACGGTCCTGATGAAAGTTTTTCACTACAAATTAATAAACACTGATACCACCCGCTCTCAGAGTGTCGCGGCACCCGCTCCCAGGGCAGGGGTCGGGGTTGCGACAAAAGGTGGTATCAGAGCTACATCCACTGGTTTAAGCCAAAGAAGTGTTCTGCTGACACTTAAATTTTAAATTTTGTGTTAGGAAATAATTCTGGGTAAACATGTATATTATGTGTTTTGTGTTATTTGACTATTTGTTCGTTTACAATATGAGTGAGCAAGGAACTTCGGACGCTTATCGTCATATAGACAGTTCACCAAAAGATGAGGGAACATCATCTCAACCTAATCCCTCGGGATACTCAGCCGATACTGAGGAAGGTATATTTATATTTAAGGAACAGTCTGAGGAACCCTTCACTACTAAGAAAAGAGGTTGGTTTAATAGAGGAGCACATGAGAAAAGAAAAAGAATGAAGAAGTTACAACAGCAGAGAGCGATAGTTAGAGCTAATAAGGAAGCCAATGCACAGACTCAGGAAATAGTCATTAGGCCACATTGGGAAGAGGAGCTAGATAGACAGTTGGCTGATTTCCATATGTTAGCCACTACAGCAGTAGACACTAACATAAACCAAATAGCTGAACCGCCACTGTTACCTTTATTCCCGTATCAACAAATTCTAGAACCTAACCAAGAAAACCAATTCCCGATACCTGCATTTGACCCCAACGAGTTACCTAGAATCCCAACCCCACAGCGTTTAGAATATGATCCATGGTTTGACGACAATAGGTCATACTCGGCCCTATATCCTTCCAAAGAACCAATGTCTTTAGAATGCGATCCGTGGTTGGATGATGATAGAACAGTTTTTGAAATGAATAGCGCAGACCCTTATGAGGAACCCGTACCTCATCCTGACCCAGTAGACCCACCAATGAGTCGAAAATGTGTGCAGGAACTCCATCAGTATGGAGAAAGTTTAGAAATGAGGGGAATAAAATCCGACAGATAGGGGAGAAATTAGTTGGGAAGTATGATGAAAATGAAATGCAATACTGGAGGAACGATACTTAAAAAATACCTAGATATATGTGTAATTTTATATTTTGAAATATATATATATATATAATCCATAGATAGACTAAAATAGATACGGATGCATAACTACAAGTATATTTGATTTCAAGTTATAGTTTGTAATAGATGCATATATATAAAAAAAGAGTAAAAGTCGCAATGTTCGACGATTTTGATCAATCTGTTTGTGTGATGTGTATAAATGACTATACTAAATTTTATTCTGTGATAATTAATACCTGATAAATGTTCACAATTCAGATGTCGAACGAAGTAAATCAGGAAAATCAGAAAAATGAGAATAACGGAAACCAAATAGATAACAGTGACATTCAACACATAGTAGCACAAGGAATTATAGATGCTATGCTTTATATTATCAAGACTGTTAAAGAAGCAGAAAATAATAATGGAAGTAAACGTCAACACACTGAACCAAGTCACAGTGTGAATGATAACAGACCTTTAATCCAAGCTCCATTTCCTAAAAGAAGAAGAACCGCTTCTTACGGTTGTTCTTATAAAGAATTCTTGGCCTGCAAACCAATAGAATTCTCAGGCAATGAAGAAGCCATTGCAGCCTTACGTTGGATAGAAAAGACAGAAGCAGTCATAAAAATAAGTAAATGTGCAGCCGAAGATAAGATTATGTTTGCTTCTAATCTTTTCAAAAATGCAGCCTTAGAATGGTGGTATGTTATTCTCTAGTCTAAGGGAAGTGACAGAGTTTATAATATGGAATTGATCAACTTTAAGGAAATTGTTGAAAGAAAATTATGTCATCCTAATGAATAGGAACAAATTGCCAATAAGTTACTAAATCTTAGAATGACTGGAATAGACTGCAACGGTTATACTACCATATTCTTCGAATATGCTAGGATAGTGCCTACCTTAGCCTCACCAGAACCAGTGTTAATCTCTCGTTATATTTGGGGATTAATTAGTGAGATTAGACACGTAGTCAAGGCAGCTAGACCGCAAACCATAGAAGAAGCTGTAGAACTAGCTAATACTTTGACTGATGAATTGGTGCGTACACAAGAAGAAAACCAGAGAAATAACTTAGCCCAGAAACTTACCCAATAATTTCAGTACCGTGGAAAAGATACAGGTTCTTCCTCTGCACCTTACTGCAAGACTTGTAAAAAGAAGCATTATGGAATATGCGCAAGGTTTTGCAATTTTTGCAAAAAGCCAGAACATCAGGAAGAAGAATGTCGATCGAAACCTAACAATAGGATATGCTACAATTGTGGAGAAGCTGGTCACATCAAACCGAGCTGTCCGAAACTAGCTCTAGCCACAACCAATAAAGCTAAGACAACTGAAACGCCTAAGAAAAATGCCAGGGCCTTTGTTCTGACAGCTGAGGAAGCCAAGATGATTCCAGATGTGATTGTTGGTACGTTCTTAGTTAGTAATATTTTCGCCAAAGTATTGTTTGACTCTGGTGCAAACCAAAGTTTTATCAATACTTCTTTCTTCAAACTTCTTGACCAACCCTTAGCCAAACTTCAACAAGATTGTCTGGTAGAGACAGCAAATGGAGAATCTATTAAGATAAGCGAAATCTTGCATGGAGCAAGAATAGAAATCCTGAACTATCATTTCTTTGCTAACCTTTACCCAATGAATCTGGCTGGATTCAATGTTGTATATGAATGGATTGGTTGGTAGCCAATCGTGCCAGTATTTTATGTGATCAAAAGACAGTACAAGTAAGTACACCAAATGGTGAAAAGATCACAAATAAAGGAGATAAGCCAAGCAAATCAACAAAGTTCATCTCCGTGATGAAAGCCGCAAGTTATGAAAGGAAAGGAGGTTTAGTATATATGATTTCTGTAATCATTAATGCTAAAGGAAAAGAATTAAAAGATATTCCCATAATATCTAAATTCTCAGACGTTTTTCTAGAAGAGCTACCTGGATTACCGCCTGATAGAGAGGTTGAATTTAGGATTCACCTAATACCAGGGACGACACCGATTGCCAAAGCACCATATCGATTAGCACCAACGGAGATGCAGGAACTGAAGAACTGATGTGTGTTAAACAGACTATTAAAATTAACTAAATTAGACTCTCTACGCTAGACACTAAAAAGCTTTAATTCTAGACTCAACCTAAACCACACAATCGGCAAATGTACCGATCACTGTAGTATGACCTAAGGAAGTCCGAATATCGAACCACGAGACTCTATTAATCACGTTAACTAGACTCTAACAGACGCTGACAGACACAACTCAAACTGTTTAATTGTTTTTTTTTTGGGGGGGGGGGGGGTTACTGAAAATCTAAGGAAATCTATGTAAACTAATTACTAAACTAGAATTAAGCTAAATACGAAATAAGGCAAAGACTTTTCTTATATGATGATGAGAACCACCTAGACTAGAATCCTGGATTGATTTTAAGGATTACCAATTAAGTTAACTACATGTTTTATGGAACCGGGATCTTATGATACTAAACCTATTAAGACACCAGCTAAGCCCCTCAACCCTTCTCGAGGTGAAACTTATGGCGCTACCTAGGCCGTTAATCCTACCGGTTATTAGACTTCTTTCCCGTTATCTAATTATTGTGCAAGTACCCTAATATTGACCTACTCTTTTCCAATTATAGATCTAGGGTAGTTTGGGTTTCTTAATTTGACTTGATAGACTAATAAACCGATGGGGCAAGTAAGGCATGACTTTTTCCAAAGATTGTCTAAAGCAATTCGTCGGGTAAGACCTATCAATAGCCCCACACCTTCTGGCTATTAGGACTAGTAGAATACTAGAATCTAGCAAATTACTAACAATTATTTCTAGGGTTTATTGGCCAATTCTCCCTAAAGATCAAAAACACACAATCAAAGATGTAGCATGAACCTATTCCGTAGCAGACAACCACCAAGCTATTCACACAAAGCAATTGATAATAGTAAACCAAATTAAAGTACGCATGCACATCAAATCAATAAACCAAACCTTTTACAATACACAATTAACCCATAAAATACATGCAATTAACGAAAAGGTTAAAACTTTATATCAATCCATTCATCATAGTCTAGGCGGCTTAAAAGTTTAGCCGAGCATGTTAAATAATGAAAACAAAGTCAAGATGTTCAAACAAAAATTCATGACAACGAGTTTCGAAAGAAAAATAGACAAACAAGGAATTGGAAAACCCGAGCAAGTCTTGAATCCTTCGTCCCGAACTCGTATCGATGATTCTAGTGCTTCAAAACCTTCAAAATTGCTCCAAGAATGCTCCAAGAATCGCCTATGATCTCCTTAATTCGTAACTAGGGTTTTCTAATGAGTTTCTTGGTTTTCTAGTAACCTTCTGGGGTAGCCCAGTTGGCCAGCCTCACCCACCCTCTGCCTAGAGGTCCCGGGTTCGAATCTTGGTGTCCGCATCTCACGGCCAAGCTCTTTGCTCTCGGTTGGGTATTCACCCCCAGGCAGCTATGGGGCTAAGCTAGCTTGTGGAGTGTGATCACTCCAGCGGTTGGGAGGACCGTGGAATACCCCCCCCCCCCCCCTTCTTGGTTTTCTAGTGATGGGGTGGCTTTACTAGATCGAACCCAAATCATGCCTTTAGACAATGCAGGGTAAAACATTGATGAAATTAATAACCAACAAAAGTATTGTTCTAAAACTTTGATGAAATTACTTTAATCATCTTACCCTTTACTCCAAAATCACAAAATCCCAAACTAGCTTTTACGGCTCAAATGAGTTTCTTATGGGTTCACTATAGATAAAAATGACAATCAAAGTCTACTTGTTATTGCTTAATATGGGTTTCTCTATAGTAAAATAAATCTACCCTACAATTTAATCAAATAACGTACATAAAGTTACATGACTAATAATTTCCTAAAATACAATAGAAAATGTATGTAGACTCACTTATTAATACTGGACTTGTGGTGATAATTTAACTAAACTAGTTGTTGAGTAATTAAAATTTTTAAATAAACAAAAAAAAAATCATGTCCGGATCCAAATATAATTGTTTAGCAATTATTTATATACTATTAATTTAAAAAAATGTTATACATTATTGTTTGTACTTTGTGCTTATAGGGTGGTTTTTTGCAATGATTAGTTACATCTATTGTTTTAAGGTTGCATATATGTATTGTACCTTATGTTTTACGAGTTTTTAAAAAATGTTTGGTTGTAGTACACATTAATTATTTCTTTGTTTTAGTATTCTTACTTATTTAAATCATGTATTTATTTTTGCAATACACATTAATTTATTTTATTTAAATTTTATTCGTGTCCATACACGACGTAAGGTGCGCATTTTGTTCAATGTTTTTACGTCTATTTTTCTCATATGATAGGTTCGTCGCAACTCGCAAGTCCTATATCGACTTAGTTATTCTTTTCTATGTTTTACGTTTCGGTCTAATTTTTTCGTATTAACACGCCGCAATCGATGTGTGTGGTTCAATGATTTTACATCTATCTTTTGCTCAATGTTACTTTTTTCATTTTTATTTATTTTCTTTTACGAGTTTTTTCTGCATTGATGCTCATTGGCGGTAGTATAACATTGGAGCAACTTGGCACGGTTTTATGTTTCCCACTGCAACGTGGGGGCTTAGTATATCATTATATATGTAGTAACAAAATGCACTACAAAATGTTTCTTACTTTTCTGAAAATGGTTGTAACTTCTCTTATACTTATGGTACGTGCATGATTATGGTGTAATAACTTTTATTAATGCGTCATTTTCTACACGTTCTTACGAATGTGCGTGGTCTAACGTTTTTACGTCTTCTTTTTCAGTGTTGCTTGGCGTTGGCGATGGTGCGTTATAAATGATGTTGGTACGGTTGTACCCCGCTGCAACGCGGGGGGTGCTTCCATCTAGTTAGTATTTAAAAGAGAAAGTGAGTTTCACTATGAGGTTTCCTCGTGACACTTACAACCATATGACTCGACCCTTGGATTGAATCCCCGAACAAATGTGACCCATTTTTGAACCAATGTGAACCGCCTTTTGGCATGACTGAACCATGCCTTAGACCGAATAGTTGTACCCAAACGAATAGGTGTCAACCAAATTATTCACCACAAGAATAGTTGTTGTGGTTCAAAATGTTCAATTATGAATCTATGATAATTTGTATCCAACCTTTATATTTTAATAGTTCTCTAACATCTCTTGCTTGTGAACGGATCCCCGACTTTCGATTTTAATTGCCAGAAAGGTCTCCGCCAAGGAGACCCTCTTTCTCCTTTCCTTTTTCTTGTGGTGATAGAAGCTTTGTCGTGCATGGTTTCTAAGGCGTGCTCTATAGGGAGATTTAAAGGTGTGAGTCTTCCTAACGGGGGTCCGATGGTTTCTAATCTTTTTTACGCTGACGACGCGCTTATTATGGGAGAATGGGAGGAAAGTAATATTTTAACGGTAGGAAGAATTTTGAGGGTGTTTTACGCTTGCTCCTGGCTGAAAATCAACATCCACAAATCCAATATGTTTGGAGTTGGAGTTGAAGATGAAGTGATTGTGCATATGGCTGCGAGGGTGGGGTGTAAAAGAGGTGTGTTTCCTTTCAAGTATTTGGGCATTCCGTTAGGGGCTAACATGAACCGGATGCATAATTGGGATCCTATCATTAGCATTGTTAAAAATCGGTTATCGTTGTGGAAGGCCAAGTCCCTTTCAATTGGTGGTCGGGTGGTGCTCATTAAGGCGGTCCTCGAGAGCCTTCCAATTTACTTCCTATCCATTTTTAAGGCGCCGGCTAAAGTTATTAAATCCTTGGAATCCTTCATCAGGAACTTTTTATAGGGGGGGGGGGGTCGGAAGATGTTAAGATATTACATTGGGTAGCATGGGAGAAAATTACTTTACCTAAAAAGTATGGCGGTCTCGGCTTAAGTAAACTAAGCTTGGTCAATGATGCTCTCCTGTGTAAGTGGGTGTGGCGGTATAGGGTGGAAGAACATAGCTTGTGGAGAAGGGTCGTTTCAGCTTGCCATGGTAAGTCTAGAAATTGGTCTTTTTTTTCGATTAACGCAGCGATAACGGGAGTGTGGAAAAATATTGTCAAGACGGAGGCAAAGGTTATGCTAAAAGGCAAGAGACTTAACTGTTTTTTTAAAGGATTAGTGGGTAATGGTCAAAGTATTCGTTTCTGGATCGATTTGTGGATAGGAGACGCTCCGTTAATGTTTGTTTATCCTAGTTTGTTCGCTTTGGAAAATGTCAAGAGGTGCTTGGTGAAAGACAAAATTACAGCTTCGGGTGGAGAATCGTCGGTGTTTTGGGATTGGGTCAGACCTCCGGAATCGGTGGAGGAAATGGCAGAGTTGAGTTTGTGTATGGCGGCGGTGTGAGATTAAATATATTATTAATGTAATATTTAATCTTGTAGCCATTATAATCATTTATATTATATAGATCAAAATATATTAATAACCTATTAATAATTAGTTGGTAATTGTTGATGGACCATATTACCCTTATTAACTAATTAGGTTTCCTCTTGGGTGTATAAATAAGGAGCTTATTAGAGAGTTAAAGGGTTACACAACTTAGTGAATCAACCAACCCTCATAACATCATAATCGACTCTCTCTCTCTCTCAACCGAAACCCTCCCTACTTTCGGTTCATTACCATCATCACCTTACACCCTAAGGAGGAACCAGATCATCCTGACAAGTATGTCGAACTCAATGGCTGCATCTCTGACTGGATTCTCTACTGGCCTGTCTGCTGTAACAGGTATGTTATTCATGTTTTCCTTTATGTTTAAACAAAACTGACCAACATGTGGTATCAGAGCATATGTTGATAAATCAGTTCTGTTTTCGTATCCATTATTCTGGGATCAAAATCTGGAAAACAGAATTTTTGAAAGTTTATAAAAATCTCGGCTGATTTTGAGTACCATGTGCCGAAATCACTGTTTTCGGAAGAATGTTTAAATTTTTTGACTCAAAATCATAAAGGGTTAAACTTGTTGTTACGAAATCCATTACAAAACTATTAAAATTTTGATTTCGGAACCCAGAATTATGTTTTTATTTTTTTAGGGTTCATCGCTTGTTCTAAGTAAAACTCGAAAATTCCCTAAATTTTGGAATATAATTTGGATTAGTGGATGTTTTCATTGTTTTGATCTTAATTTTATCTATTAAAATTTTTGAAAACTGTTAAAGGATAATCAGTTATTATTTTCGAAATCTTTTGATAAGTTTAGATCAGAAATAAAATAGGAAACACTATCCCACAATCCCTCAAATTTCGAGTTTCAGTTATTATCACAATAAACAGCCTTAACAGTGGATTCGAAATTATCAATGTAACTAATCGCACAAGTTTCCTTCAGTCGCACAAGGTCAGATCAGATATGATCTGATCGCATAAGACAGTCGCACAAGATCAGATCAGATATGATCCGATCGCACAAGACAGTCGCACAAGATCAGATCATATAAGATATGATCTGATCGCACAAGGGCAATCGCACAAGACAGTCGCACAAGATTTGTACAACTAATTAAGCACATTGTACAAGTTAAGACTGCATAATCGCACAAGACTTGTGGATCGCACAAGATGGTGCCGATCGCACAAGACTTGGGCCTTACATACATTGCACAAGACTTGGGCCTTACATCGATCGCACAAGACTTGGGCCTTACATACATCGCACAAGACTTGGGCCTTACATACATTGATCATCAGGTCCTTAAATCTTTATAACTCGAGACCGTGGTTGTAACTTGAGACCTCATTATGACTCGAGATCTCATAACTCAGTCGAGACCTAACTCGAGACCTGACTCGAAACCTCATTACCCTAGGCTGTTTGATGTGAACTAAAATTTAGCTATTAAATACTTGGTTTTGTAAACAATTAATTAACTAATCAGAATCAGATAACTTTTACAAAACCAAAATAGCTTAACTTGAATGAGCTTCTGATGTATTAATTCTGGCCAAAGCTGATTTAATACATCTATTTATTGTTCAAGTATTATAAAAGCTATGTTGAGTATGCATTACAAACGTGAAATGTCTTAATTCTGGCCAAAGCTGATTTAATTCATTTATGTTTAGCATGCTTGACAAGTGCATAACTAAAGTGATTGTCTCATTTCTGGCCAAAGCTGATTTGTCACGAGTACTTTGCACACATACTTAAATGATTACACTTCTGGCCAAAGCTGATTTGTCTTTGTTTAAGTAGAATTTTACTAAGTCTATTATTTTGATGTTAGTAATAGACATTATCACAGCTTCATAATTAAAATGGTCATTATTTATGCCTGCCTTAGTATAACATGCCCTTAGATCACGTTAAGACTTTCTTCTTAGTATCATAATTCGCTCATCTTATTTCCACTATCAGCACCAAATCAGAGGATTCCACCTTTGACTGGTGATAACTTTGCTGCATGGAAGGATGCCCTCATGCTTACACTTGGATTGCTGGACTTTGATTATGCTCTAAGAAATAATAAGCCAGCGGATCTTACTACTCAAAGTACTGCTGCTGAGCAGATAGTTCATGAAAAATGGACTAGGTGTAACTGCATGTCTCTCATGTTCATGAAGCAGTCCATTCATAACTCAATCAGAGGAGCCATTCCTGATTCTGAAGATGCTAAAACCTATTTGGCTTCTGTGGAGGATCAATTCAAGGGAACATCAAAAGCACACGCTAGTACTCTTATCCTCAAGCTGGTGACAACTAAGTATGATGGGAGGAGCGGCATTCGCGAACACATCATGATGATGCATGACATGGCCAATAAGCTGAAAGGCCTAGAGATGGAAATCAGTGATGGTTTTCTTGTTCACTTCATCATCACTTCGCTTCCTTCGTTCTATGAAGAATTCAAGATCAATTACAACACTCAGAAGGACAAATGGACAATGAGTGAGCTGATCGCTATGTGCGTGCAGGAGGAAGAGCGTATGAAGATGGATCGCACTACTGATGTTGCTAACTTCACCACCTCCAAATCTAAGAAGAGGAAGCACAATTATCAAAGAAAGGATGCTTCTAAGGTCCAAAAGCCAAATCCAAATCCTCATACAAGTGCACCTTCCAGCTCTAAGAACTCCTTAGGCAAACCCTACTGCAAGTTCTGTAAGAAAACAGGACATAAGCAAAAGGAATGCCCTGACTTCAAGGAGTGGCTGGCTAAGAAAGGTAATGATTTTTTCATGATACTTGAGTCCTTTAATTTAAATGTTCCTGCTAATTCTTGGTGGTTTGATTCTGGTTCTATGGTTCATGTTACCAATTCAACTCAGGGATTCCTTACAATCCGGAAGCTGGGAAGAAACCAAAGAACACTTAAAGTTGGAGATGATCGGGAATTAGAAGTGAAGGCCATAGGAACATTACAATTATTTTTGAAAACTGGTTTATGTATTAAACTTTATGATACCTTATATGTTCCTGAGGTAACTCGGAACCTTGTATCAGGACCAAAGTTAGACATGGACGGTTTTGTCGTTTCTCATGGTCATCGCAAACTCTCTATTCTCTATGATTCCGTTGTTTATGGTACTGGCATTCTGGATGGTGGTCTCTATAGATTAGAACTAGATGATATTTTTTCCAAATCTTTGTTGTCATATAATATTAATGAATCTCTCACAAAGATGAAACAGGTTCGAGACTTAGAGACTTTATCTATGTTGTGTCATCAACGTTTAGGCCACATCTCAAGAGAACGATTAAATCGTCTCGTAAAGGATGAAGTCTTACCTCCTCTCGATTTCACTGATTTTGGAACATGTGTCAAATGTCTTAAAGGCAAAATGACATCAGCGAATAAGAAAGGTGCCACTAGGAGCTCTAATTTATTAGAACTCATTCTCACTGACATTAGTGGTCCTTACCAAATTGCTGGCATAACAGGACATACTTCATTTATCACTTTCATAGATGATTATTCTCGTTACATGTACTTGTATCTTATTAAGGAAAAGTCTGAATCTCTTACAACTTTTAGAGATTATAAAGCTGAAGTTGAAAAGCAATTAGATCGTCAAATTAAAGTTGTGAGATCAGATAGAGTCGGTGAATATTATGGAAGACATACTGATGTGGGTCAAGCTCCTGGTCCATTTTATGAGTTTTGTAAGGGCCAAGGGATTGTGAACCAATACACCATGCCTGGTACACCTCAGCAGAATGGTGTCGCTGAAAGAAGAAATCGTACCCTTATGAACATAGTGCGCAGTATGTTAGCCAACACTAATTTACCATTATTCCTCTGGACTGAAGCATTAAAAGCAGCTGTTCATATACTCAATAGAGTTCCTTCTAAGTCTGTCCCTAAAAATCCTTATGAACTTTGGACAGGAAGGAAACCGAGTCTTAAATATATGAAAGTATGGGGCTGCATTGCTGAAGCAAAACTCTATAATCCTTTCCTAAGGAAACTTGACCCTAAAACAGTTACCTGCTTCTTTATCGGGTATCCTGATCATTCGAAGGGTTATCGTTTCTATTGTCCTTCCCATGTCACCCGTATTGTTGAAACCAAGGGTGCTGCGTTCTTGGAGGATTTCAAGGTCAGTGGGAGCAGTACCAACCCTTACGAAGAATTGCAAGAAGTACAAGACGCGGGGGGGAGACTCGTCGCTTACCATTACTCCGTTTACTCCTCTTGTACCCCATGCAACTGCACCTGGAGTCACTGCACAAACTCCATCTCCACAATCAGAACCCATTATACCTCATAATGAAGGCACATCAAACGCTCAAAACCTAGACAACGCTGAACCCGATAATCAACTCAGGAGGTCATCTAGGCAAAGAAAGCCTACTAATTGGGATGATTATGTTACCTACCTGACTGAAATGGATGCTGGAAAGCTCAATGATCCTATCTCTTATAATGAAGCCATTAGCAGTGATCAGTTTTCTGAATGGAACAAAGCAATGATTAATGAGCTTGAATCCATGAAGAAAAATGACGTTTGGGATTTAGTCGAATTACCCAATGGTGCCAAACCTGTAGGTTGTAAATGGGTGTTCAAAACAAAACTGGATCCGAATGGGAACGTTGAACGCTACAAAGCGAGATTGGTTGCAAAGGGCTACACTCAGAAAGAGGGAATCGATTATCAAGAGACGTTTTCTCCTGTCTCTCGTAAAGATTCATTAAGGATTGTTATGGCCCTAGTAGCTCATTTTGATTTAGAGCTGCATCAGATGGACGTCAAAACTGCTTTCCTTAACGAAGACTTAGACGAAGATGTTTACATGAAACAACCTGAAGGCTTTAAACCTGAAGGCTTTAAACCTGAAGGTCAGGAGCATTTAGTCTGTAAGTTGAAGAAATCCATTTATGGGTTAAAACAAGCATCACGTCAATGGTACCTCAAGTTTGATGAAGTCATGAAGAGGCAAGGTTTTATGAAGAATCAAGTGGATCAATGCACCTACCTCAAAATGAGTGGGAGTAACTTTACTATACTTGTCCTTTATGTAGATGATATTCTACTGGCAAGTAATAGTTTAGACATGTTGCATGAGTCGAAGCGGTTACTCTCGCATAACTTCGACATGAAGGATCTCGGAGATGCTTCTTACGTCATTGGCATCGAAATTCACCGAGATAGACACAAAGGGATCTTAGGATTGTCTCAAAAGACTTACATAGATCGTGTCCTTACACGTTACAACATGCAACAGTGCAAACCCTCAGTCGCTCCAGTAGTTAAGGGAGATGTTTTTGGTTCATTCCAGTGTCCGACAACAGAGGTTGAAAAGGAGCAAATGAGCCAGATACCTTACACGTCAGTAGTCGGGAGCCTGATGTATGCTCAAGTCTGTACTCGCCCAGATATCGCTTACATTGCTGGAATGCTAGGTCGTTATCAGACTAATCCTGGCCTAGATCACTGGAAAGCAGCTAAGAAGGTCCTTAGATATCTACAAGGGACGAAAGACTATAAACTGACTTATAGAAGAAGTGATCACTTAGAAGTGGTAGGTTATTCTGATTCTGACTTTGCCAAATGCAAAGATGACAAGAAATCCACTTCAGGCTACATCTTTATGTTAGCAGGCGGACCTATCTCATTGAAGAGTCATAAACAACAGTTAACTATAACTTCCACAATGATGGCAGAGTACATTGCTGTTTACAACGCAACCTGTCATGGAATGTTGCTTAGAAATCTGACCACTGGACTCAAAATCGTTAATTCCATTTCTAGACCATTGAAGCTTTACTGTGATAACTCATCTGCCGTTAGTTTCTCGAACAGTAACAGTTCGACTGGAGCTGGTTTATATCTTGATACAAAATATTTGTTCGTACGTGAATGAGTTGAGGAAAATAATCTTTGTATTGAGTATATTAGTACTAAAGATATGCTTGCGGATCCGATGACTAAAGGTCTCCCACCTAAAGTTTTCGAAGAACATGTATCGAATATGGGACTTACTAAAGACCTTGTTTAATGGCATATTGTACTAGCTTGTGTTTTAATTAATAAAATTTCCTCAGTTTGATTTTGTATGTCTCTAACATATGTTTTGCCGGTGTAATGACATATAGACAAATATAAATACAAATCAGATGCTAAAGGGCTTATGCATATTTTGATCATAACTATTAGGTTTTAAATTGAGGCTATAGTATGACTAATGGGGGTCCTGAGTCGAATGATGATTCAACGGCTGTATTTCTCTGCTATAGTTCTTGGTTTAAGGCTAAAATGAGTGTTAACTCCTGGCCAGGCTCATCTAATACTCATGATAAATGATTACTCGGCTAAGTGGGAGAATGTGAGATTAAATATATTATTAATGTAATATTTAATCTTGTAGCCATTATAATCATTTATATTATATAGATCAAAATATATTAATAACCTATTAATAATTAGTTGGTAATTGTTGATGGACCATATTACCCTTATTAACTAATTAGGTTTCCTCTTAGGTGTATAAATAAGGAGCTTATTCGAGAGTTAAAGGGTTACACAACTTAGTGAATCAACCAACCCTCATAACATCATAATCGACTCTCTCTCTCTCAACCGAAACCCTCCCTACTTTCGGTTCATTACCATCATCACCTTACACCCTAAGGAGGAACCAGATCATCCTGACAAGTATGTTGAACTCAATGGCTACATCTCTGACTGGATTCTCTACTGGCCTGTCTGCTGTAACAGGTATGTTATTCATGTTTTTCTTTATGTTTAAACAGAACTGACCAACAGGCGGTGGAGGGGGTGTCTATAAATGAGGAAGCTGACAAGTGGAGGTGGTTGCCGGAGGCGTCTGGGTTGTTTTCGACCCGGTCATTTAAACAGTTGTGCTTCGATCCTCCAGCTCCTGGCAGTGTGTTCTCGGTTGTCGGTTGCAAATGGGTTCCGTCTGAGGTGAACATTTTCTTATGGAGGGCAATGCTTGATCGCATCCCTACCAAAGATGCTTTAGCTAAACGAAACATCTCGGTGGATTCGGTTCATTGTGTTTTGTGCAGTGAGGAGGCCGAAAATGTGGTTCACCTATTCACGGCTTGTCGGATATCACATGAGGTTTGGAGTCGCTTCTGTAGCTGGGTCAAATTACCGCTTCTTTTTGCTTTTTCTCTTGTGGATATTCTTGATCTGTTTAAGAATGTTGATGGGGATAAAGTTTACAAGGATATAGTCAGAGGTCTCGTTTCGGTTACATGTTGGTGCATTTGGAAGGCAAGGAACGCGAAGATATTTTCGGAGGGTAAAGGGAAAAGTGATGAGTCTTTGGAGAGGTTAAAGCCCTTAGTTTTCTGTGGTTAAAAAGTAGGTCCAAATTGTGTGATTTGGTTTGGAGAGAATGGAGTAGGTTGCCTATGTATATGTTGTAATCGGGTGTGGTGCGATCCTGCGTTTTTTTTTTTTTGTCAGGCCGACCGTTTTTTCTTAATAAAGTTTACCTTTCAAAAAAAAAATCTCTTGCTTGTGAAGACATGTACATGCCCTAATTAACATGCAAAAGGGGACACATAACGTGAGAAAAATAAATGTTCTCAGACATATGTTTATCAATCAAAAGCCAAAATACCCTTTAGTTAATTAGGGTCAGTAGACGGACCCAATAAGTAAAAAGAATTAATGCCTAGACATTTATTGGTAAAAAAAACTAATACATCCTTAACAAGTGTCAAAATTGAAAATAGAGTGAATTTCAAATTTTGTCATTTATTTTTATAGTGAACTTTAGGCGGTGTCCTTTGTCTTTCAAATTGACAAGTCTTGTACTTAATGTTTTAAAATCTTGCACGTTATTTCCTTTAGCCCCAACCCAGTTAGATTTTTTATGTTAAATCTGATCACATAAGGGTACTTTAGTCTTTTTACCCATATAAAAGGTTTTAACACTAACAAATAAAACCAAATAAATTTAGAAAATAATATAATATTATATAAATTTATTAACAATAAAACTAAAAATATAAATTATATGTCTGTCTACCCCTCCTCTCTCTCAACCTCTCTCCCTAACAACAACTAGCAACCCTACTCACAAACCCTAATTTCCACAATCAATTCCACAAGGGATTTTTTAATGGCACACCCCCTGTCTATCCGCACACTTTTTCAATTCAATACGCATCGTATATTGAAATAAAGTAAAAGACATGGCAGACTGACAGGTGTAGGTTATGTCTGGCGGCGGGCTTTATACGCATCTTATAGGCCTATACGATGCGTATCAAGGCACTAATTTTTTGAATTTTATTTTTTGATGTGTTGTGTCGAATGCGAACCCAAGAAACGAAAGGGATTTCGAGCAGTTGGTCGATGATATGATAGATAAAGATCTTGACACGATCATATTCATTTTCATGTGTTAGACTAGATAGTCCAAGATGAAATATATTAAAACCATTTAAGCGGCGTGTTCCAATCAATGTTTATCAACATTGTTATAGGTGATGAAGAAACCCTGAGTGGCATGTAAGGGTTCTTTTTACTATGCTTTTATCATGTGTCATATGGTAACAACTACCAAGGGGATATTCAGTTCTCTATTCGGTCATCTTTCCAAGCTTTTACACACGAATATGTGGTTCCCAATTTGCGGAACATAATCCCAGATTGTCTAAAGAAGCGCTTTTATCATGTGCCATGTCTAATTCTCGAAGATTCTCGTATGGGACAGAAAAAATTGTCTAAAGAAGCGCTTTTATCATGTGCCATGTCTAATTCTCGAAGAATTTCGTATGGGACAAAAGGATAATGAAGATAAAATGACATGGGACAAAAACCAACATTTCATATCTACTGAGTTGATCAACACCAACATTTCTTCAAGCTAACTGCCGATATCTCATCCTCTTATCTTGTTAAAAGTTTCTGTGTCGAATGCGAACCCGGGAAACGAAAGGGATTTCGAGCAGTTGGTCGATGATATGATAGATAAAGATCTTGACACGATTATTTCCATTTCAAGTATTATTAAAACCATTCAAGCCCACCAGTTGGTCTATGATATGATATGAGAGATAAAGAAACGCTTTTATCATGTGTCATATTAGATGTGTTATGGTGAGATTTTTCAAGTTTGCACAATGGGAGAAAAGACCAGCACCTCTCTCAGTATTGTCCTTTAAATTCGCATAAACATATATTCGTTTCATAACCTCCTCCTATAAATCAACCACAACTCACCCGATACGTCTTCTATGATGATTCGAAACATTCACGAACCACAATGGACTCAGACTCATACTACTCTAATATGACACATGATAAAAGCGTTTCTTTAGACAATCTGGGATTATGTTCCATTTTATGACAGATGATACCGCACGCTTACCTTAATCACATCTTCCATGGAGTCACAGATCCGACAATAGGGCCCACGGATCTTATGCCCACCCGAGACCGTCCGGTTTCACCCTGTGTGAGCATTGGAAGCCCGGTTGAGGGATTTCGAGCAGTTCTAGACTCGTTTAAGGCATGCCTGTTATTTCTGTTGTTCAGTACTTCAGAGACGATTCAAGTGAGTCCTATGAAGCAAGTGTCTGTCTATTCAATTGAGAGGAATCATTATATGCTTCTTTCCTGATGCATGTCTGTGTCGAACAGTTTCTCCGTCGCTAATTTCTCCACTCACCGTGAAATCAAACAGTTTCTTAACAGATTCCGTCCGGTTTCAAAGCCGGTTGAGGATTACGAGTGTTCTAGACTCGCTAATTTTCCACGGTAAACAATGCATCTGATGAAACCGAAGCTGTTATTTCTGTTGTTCAGTACTTCAGAGACGATTCAAGTGAGTCCTATGAAGCAAGTGTCTGTCTATTCAATTGAGAGGAATCATTGCATTACATCCCCGTTGAAAACAAGTGGTTGTAATGATGGAACCCTTGATTTGAAAAACATTTTTAAGAAATTTATAGTTCAATACGCATCGTATAGGCCTATACGATGCGTATTAATCGATGAATTTACTGAAATACCCCTGTTTTTCTGATAAATTCAGGGGTATTTTTGAGAAAAATTCAAAGTTTAATACGAATCCTATAGGCCTATACGATTCGTATTAGTCTAATATACGATACAACATAGGCCTATACGATCGTATATGGCATTATTTCAAATTTAGTTTTATCGTGTTTCCCTCGGTTAGATGCGTATACGTCTCATTTTTTTGCCGAACTTTCGCATATTTTGTCGTTTTATGACGTATACCTTCAACATAAGTCGTTTCGGTGCCGTTCGGTTGCGTGCGAATATCGTATTCCATGATTACGTACAATTTTGTTTGAAATCCACTTGGACTCCATAGTGCCGTGTTATATGTATACGTGTGTGCAAATATCGTTAGTCGCGTATTTTGACGTATTTTTGCGTATTTTGACGTATTCTAACATATTGTTGCGTATTCAATAGTATTTTTGACGTATTTGAGCGTATTCTAACGTATTTTAGCTTATTTTAACCTATTTTAGGGTATTTTTACGTATTTTAGCGTATTTTGAAGGATAACGCAAACAAGTTCTCCACAGTTGTCAAATTCGTTGCGTGCATTCATATTGTTTTAGACAACAACAAATAATGAACGGATTGTTGGACTTCTTGTTCCTAATGTACGCCTCAATTCATCTTTTTTACTCTTTTCTTCGATTATCTCTATTCGGTCATCTTTCCAAACTGCAACACACGATATGTTTAAACTTTATAGTGTGTGATTTGACCAGGAAATGATTGGAGGTGATTTATACTTTTAATATGCTGTCATAGTTGTTAAATTCATTGTGTGCATTCATAGTTTAGACAACAATCTGAACGGATTGTTGGACTTCTTGTTCCAAATGGACGCCTCAATTCGTCTTTTTTACTCTTTTCTTCGATTTCAACAAATCTTTTCAATCTGTGTGTGTCACATCCATCATGTTATAGCAAAGAATGCATACACAAATAGTTCTAGTGGACGAAGCAAAGAGATCGCCTTTTTAATTTTAATGAAGCAATGAAAAAAACAAACACTACTTATTCATGTGATACTCAACAAGCGTATCGTCGTTGTGGAGAACAACCTCGTTTATTAGTAAGATAAGAAGGATGAGATATCGGCAGTTAGCTCGAAGAAGTTTCTCTCGATCATTCAACATGTCTAATCCAGAGGTTGGTCTCGGGTGGGCATAACATCAGCAACCATTTTTCCTTTCCCTTAAATTTCGAGAACATTCTCCCTAACATGATTAAAGCGCTTATTTTGTTAGTGGGTTTTATAAGTCAAAGTTAACTTTCAGATTCAGATTCAGGAAGACATGTCGGGTTCCGTACCCATCCCCGCGTTGATAGCTTCCATTTTATTACAGTCATATGACACATCGATATCGTTTAATTTTACAAATTTGTTTCTTATTGGCCATTATTCGATCGAATATTTGGGTACTTCTTCTAATGGCGCCTCATTAGCGCCGTTAACTACCAAAAGAATGCATACACAAATAGTTCTAGTGGACGAAGCAAAGAGGCCACCTTGTTAATTTTAATGAAGCAATGAAGATTGAATGTGCAAATCGCAACCATTTTTTACTATGAGAACGGTGGCTATGCGAAATACAAACCGCAATTGTTTGTGACTATGGGGAACACAAGTTTTCTTTTTGAGCTTGATGGATGTCCATTATCTCAACGTTTCTGCCACACCCCGAAATTATCAGAGCATTGGCGTGACTGGACTGGTATCGTCATTGCACAGCGGAAGCAAATAAGCAAAGACTTCTAGAAACTGAACGCCTGCTAAGTACTCGAATCCTCGATGGTCCTCCTATTCCAACCGTTCCATTGTTTGAAAAGTAACCTGAGAAAGAAACATGCGAAAAAGTCAACATAATGTTGAGCGAGTTCATAGTTTGTTTGTAAAAGATTTGAAATAAATCTTTTGAGTTGTGAAAGATTTGAAATAAATCTTTTGAGTTGTGAAAGATTTGAAATAAATATTTGGAATAACCGGTTTTTGAAATAGTATTGAGAAAATGAATTTAAAAATCATTTTCTTTCCAAGTTATATGGAAACGTTGTGTTTGTAACACGTTATGTTCATAAAACCACGTATTTGTAAAGCCTTGTATTTGTAATGTTCGCATAACCGTCAATGCCCACCCTGACTTTGACTCCATACCCGCATAATGCTTTGAATTTGTATAAAACATGGTAGTTAATTTGTATGAACAAGAAGTTTCCGTAAGTATAAAATCCCTGGTATGTAGCAGATAAGGAAAAAGAGATCACCAATGGTTTGCAAGGCCATTGATATGTGTGAAGTGCAAGTAGGAAGACTCAAACCTAGCGGATTTGTGCGTCGGGTACATAGTCACCCCAAGGTCCGTTAACTGTTTGGCCTGGGGCTGGGCTCGCTCCACCCAGATAGATCTACCGCATTGTGCCCCTCGGTCCTACAATGAGGATTAATGGCCCCAATTAATACCTACCCACTCACATAATCTGTACGCAGTAACCCTCCTTACGCTAATCATACCATGTATAAAAATCCCTGGTCACCCTGGCCAGATCCCTGGTCACCCTGGCCAGATCCCTGGTCACCCTGACCAGATCCCTGATCACCCTGACCGAAAATCATTCATATTTCGAAATTAAGCATTTGTTTTGTAAAAACCGGTATGTTTAGTTTAACCTTTCGTAAATCATTGGTGTTCCTCGAAATCCCTTTCGTAATATGATTTAGAAATACGAGTTTTGCGTTAGTTCAAAACTTTGTATGTTTTTGCAAAACGTGCATGTCTTTCCACCCCGAAAACATTTATAAAAATGTAAAGCCGTAAAAAGTGGGGTTATGAACTCACCTGAATATTCCTGTGCAAAGCTAGCTATATACGATGTCGTTTCCAAGACGAGACTCGCTAGCGTGCATTCTACAACATTCCTAACACGGAATACCTTATAAGTTTCTAAACAAAAGCGGTAACTAGTCTACGTGTCACCGAGCTCTACCGAATCGTTAGCCGAACGATTCGACAGTAAGTTGTTAACTTGAAAGAAGCGAAGAAGTTATGCTTGCGTAATTCGTTTATTCGTCGGTATTTAAGAAGTCTCGAAAAGACTTAGTTCTCGTGAGGTTTAAAATATATGAATATTTATATAAAAGTATATAAATATATTGACATAATCGCGTTAATTGTCTCGAGAAATCGTACGTGTATGTACAAAAGTTTGTATGAAAATAACGTATAACCAATTCGTATCATATATACGTCTCGTATGATATTCATCAAAGTGTATGTCTATGCCATTTAGGCGTTTGACGTAAATATAAAAAGTCATATTCATGAAAGAATCGTCGGATTGTCGTGTTTGAAAATAAATATATAACTATATTTATTTTTATAAACGAATGTGTGTTCGGCGTTTGAAACAATATAACTAATTATATTGACTCTATAAAGGAGTTGTCGAAATTCCGAAGTTTATAATAAATATAATAATTATATTTATTTGTTGTAAATAGATTTCCGACTCGTTTTATTTTACGGATTTTCTCGAAAAACGGGCAGAGTTTCCTCCGTTTTTGGACGCCCCCGACAACTCAAGTTGTCGTTATTTTCAAAATTCAACCATTTTCAAAACTCTACAATTTAATGTAACGGCAATATTAATATTTCCATCAAATATTCCAAAAATGTCAATTCCCTTTTATCCGTAATAAATCTAACACATAAATAGCTATTATGTCACGTGTCGGTTCGCTTTTTAACTATTATGTGAAATTTTGTATACACACGTTTGGATACAAGTTCAAGTAGTTAGTAGTTCGCTAGTATAATATTTGTCGTTTTCATTAGTCGGGTCGGTTTGAGCTCGGTTTCGCGTCAAATTAGTATTTATATAAATAATATAACAAAATTCGCATCGTTTAAATTTTACCGAGCCTCGCGTTGACTGAGTTGACGGCGTTGACCAGCAGTTGACCGAGTTTGACCAGCTTTGACCACGTTTGACCAGCTTTGACCACGTTTGACCCGTGTTGACCAGGGTTGACCGGACCCGAAACTGAACCGAGGCACTAAAATTGACCAAAAACTGCCTCTTGACCCGTGTTTGACCTGTTGACCCGAGCCCGAGAGCGTCCCGAACTTAATTTTCACCCGAGACGAAAGTGTTTCGTATGGACTCTACGGGTCACTAGGAGCCCAAAAATATAATTTTCGTCGAAAACGGACGGCTGGAACCTCGCCAAACCATGTCAGAAGTCGGACTTTCGCCGGAGAATAAACTTTCTTGAAAATGTGCAGAAATGTTCCTCAAGTACCGATCTAAGCATCTGCAAAGTCAAAAGTTCAAAACGGACTCGCTGGAATTTGACCGGAATTTCGCCGGAGTTGCCATAGAGCTCAAACCGCTAAGAATTAGCTAAAACTAACCTCACCACGCGATCCGGAACGTCGGATATAGTTGAAAAAGTGTACTCTTGGCCGGAAAACGGACGCCGGAAAAGTCGCCGGAAAAATCGTCGGTCGCCGGAACTCCGCCGGAAAAGTCGCCGGTCACCGGAACTCCGCCGGAATTCTCGCCGGATTTATTCTAGAGAGAGAGAGAGAGTTGAGAGGATTTGAGGGTTAGAGAGAGAAAGTTTAGGTGAATATGAGAGATTTTAGGGGTAAAACCCTTTATATAGTGAGGGTTTTGTGGGCTTGGGCCCAAGGCCCACAAGCCTGTTTCTAGCATTTTGAACCGCCCGATCTCGTTTTTAAAGCCTGTTTTGCACCCGAACGTCGTGTAATGTCGTAAAATGTCATTTTAGGATTAAGGATATGTAAAATAGCGTCGGAAGTTGACGGTTGACGCGTTCGTTCGTCGGTTGCGTTAAAATCGCGTAAAATCCGACGTTGGTCTTTCTAGTCCGTTTTTCGATCCGATTTCGACTGTAGTCACTCAAATTTTATCACGAGGCTAAAATATATCGTGAAAATTTAATATTTGTCGGCGTTGTCAGTATTTTGTACGGCATCAGTTCGTTGTCGCGTAGTATTCAGCCGACTCCCCGTCAATCACCATACGCGCACTGTAAAGTCCGATAAACGTTCATAGACATTCCAAATGCCTAATTAAGTTAATTTGCGTTGTAAACACTATTTATTATCGCGTTAATCACTCGTTAATCACGTAATTAAGAGCCGTAAATCACGGGTTGTCACATTCTCCCCCCGTTACAGAAATTTCGTCCTCGAAATTTAGACTATGGTATCTCCTCTTAATTGTGTTGTTCGCAGGTAAGTCCGAATAATAACAAAGTGAATGACCGCGTAATCGAAACAAGATTTATTCGAATCATGTGAATTTAATGACATTCCTTCACAATAGGAATCCCAACGGTTTAAAAGAAACGTGTTTCAAAAGTTGATGTTAAAGGAAACAAGACGTATAGATACCGTCACTAATGTGACCAAGTCAACAGGGATCCATCAATCAACAGGAACTTCGACCAATCGAATTCCATATAACGTTTACAATGAGTTCTAGAAGCAATAACATCCACTGGATGAACTTAAAATCAACAATCTCAAATGTACTAGTTTGCAGGATACGCTCGATCGTGATCAGCACAAGCTGCAAGTTATACCGACGCCACAAGGTGTCGCAATGAATGAAACAATTCAATAATAGGGGTGATCGAACAAGTATCACCTGTGTTTTGCCTGAAACGTTCAATCATGATTAGCCCAAGCTACAAGTTTGTGCTGACACCACAAGGTGTCGTAGTGACTCAAATAATTCAATAATAGCGGTGATCAAACAAATCCACCGTGTTTGAAGTCAAATGAAAACGCCATGAAGTAAATATGAATGTTTGTTCCAACAAACATCGAAAGATTTTCAATTGAAAATGGAACATCAAAGAAATAATGGTTTCGATCGAAGATGAAGAAACAATAAATATCGTAAAATATTCGATCGATGTTGAAAGAACCGTTATGAGGTACACCGGAATATGCAATGAATTTGTGTACCATTGTCTTAACACACGATTGTGTTATGACTGCTTTAATATGATAATTCAAAGCGGATTTAAAACAAATTAATAAAGAAATGATTAAATCCGTGCATAAGATATGTAAACGAGTTTAGCGCAAGGTTCAAATAAGTGAAAATACCACCACAAGGTGTCGAAATCAACAATTTAATGGAGTCGAATACCAAACAAGTTTACCACGACTCGGAACAAATGAAGTGTTCGTTAAAAATTGATTTGAATATGATGCTCCCAATACATCATATGGTGTCTCGAATCGAATAAGTGTAATGAGGAAGTTCAAACAATTGAACTTGGTTTTAGCGCAATCCGACAATAGATATATGTATCGATAGGAAAACTTTCGGCATGGTCACAACGAAAAACCATGTATGTAACTTGTAAAGAAATGATCGTGACACAATGACCATTAAGAGGAGTAGAGATACGAAAATCTACTCAGTAAATGTGAAATTCGAAATTTCAATAATAGAAATTTGAGGACTTTACCTGGGGTTGCATGTGATGTCCGATTGTTAGGTGACATTACCATGGAATGTCGAACATATCGTATTCGTCGTTAATTAGGTAGGGGGAATGCGGAGACAATCGTCTTCTTCCTGGCGTGATTCGTGTCGTTGCAGGATCGCGTGACAAGTTGTCGTTTCCTGATCGTTAGTTCTCCTGCTGACAGGGATCTAGCGTCGTCGTTAAATTTGCGTCATCGTTCCTTCTCAAAGGCCTCGCCTCGATAGTCGTATGTGTCGTACTTCAACCTCCGTTGATGTATAGCTTAAGTTTCACGTATACCTGTGCACTAGCGTTGTGTGCCGCGTAGAAGGTGATGTACCCCGACATCCGTTGACGTAGAAATTGAGTTCCATGTATTCTCATGCGCTAGCGTTTTGTTATGCGTAGGATGCCTGCTCGGGAAGTTAAAATATCATACACAATATGGATAATAGTGTGTGCCCGAGTTAATATTCGCGGTTCCTACGTGATGACCTTTAATAAACACACACATGCGCAAATAATCAATCGTATAATCAAATAGTCCTCCTAGTCCCACTAGCCTCCCAGCCTCCCAGACTGAATCTCCTAGTCCCACTAGACTATCCTCCCAGCCTCTCAGACTGAATCTCCTAGTCCCACTAGACTATCCTCCCAGCCTCTCAGACTGAATCTCCTAGTCCCACTAGACTATCCTCCCAGCCTCTCAGACTGAATTTCCTTTTCCGAAGGTCTTAAATGCATGTTTCCTAAACTCTCAGATTGTTGTGTACTGTATGTAATTGTTTTGTGTACCGTGTATAAAACATCACAATAGCGTATGTTTGAAAACAAAATTTTGACTGTTTGTTTTTTTTTCGGCAACGGTTGGAGACCATATTCGAGTACTAGGCGTTCTGTATGTATTCAACGTCTTAATAGTCTAAGTCCCAGAGAAAAGTGAGGTTAGAGCCTAGGTATCACAACAGGAACCTAATTCGCTGTAACCTATAGCTCTGATACCAATCTGTCACACCCCGAAATTATCAGAGCATTGGCGTGACTGGACTGGTATCGTCATTGCACAGCGGAAGCAAATAAGCAAAGACTTCTAGAAACTGAACGCCTGCTAAGTACTCGAATCCTCGATGGTCCTCCTATTCCAACCGTTCCATTGTTTGAAAAGTAACCTGAGAAAGAAACATGCGAAAAAGTCAACATAATGTTGAGCGAGTTCATAGTTTGTTTGTTAAAGATTTGAAATAAATCTTTTGAGTTGTGAAAGATTTGAAATAAATCTTTTGAGTTGTGAAAGATTTGAAATAAATATTTGGAATAACCGGTTTTTGAAATAGTATTGAGAAAATGAATTTAAAAATCATTTTCTTGCCAAGTTATATGGAAACGTTGTGTTTGTAACACGTTATGTTCATAAAACCACGTATTTGTAAAGCCTTGTATTTGTAATGTTCGCATAACCGTCAATGCCCACCCTGACTTTGACTCCATACCCACATAATGCTTTGAATTTGTATAAAACATGGTAGTTAATTTGTATGAACAAGAAGTTTCCGTAAGTATAAAATCCCTGGTATGTAGCAGATAAGGAAAAAGAGATCACCAATGGTTTGCAAGGCCATTGATATGTGTGAAGTGCAAGTAGGAAGACTCAAACCTAGCGGATTTGTGCGTCGGGTACATAGTCACCCCAAGGTCCGTTAACTGTTTGGCCTGGGGCTGGGCTCGCTACACCCAGATAGATCTACCGCATTGTGCCCCTCGGTCCTACAATGAGGATTAATGGCCCCAAGTAATACCTACCCACTCACATGATCTGTACGCAGTATGTCACACCCCCAAAATCCACCTGCGGAGTACTACCGCTTGGAGGCGTGACTGACCAGGATCCAGCCACCAATCATATTGAACAAGCAAACACATAGTTATAAAAGTTCAACCAATACAATTGGTGTTTAACGAAACATAGTTAAGTTGCAAGCGGAAGCATAAGTCTTAAATCAAAACATAAGTTTAATTGTTTCAAAGTTTAACATGGCACACAGCCGTCCATGTCCCACAACGATCCTCCTCCATGCAAGCTCCAGTTAAGAACCTAGGGACCTGCAAAGCATGTAGTAACGAGTCAACAACAAGTTGAGTGAGTTCACGGTTGGGTGTTCGTTTTAAGTTGTTTCGAAAACAGTTTCCTTTAGCTGGCATCCTGCCGTGGGGGTTACCCCATAGTTAAAAAGTGTGACTTGTTTATTCCCGATTACTCTGGCAATCCAGCCGTGGGGGCTACCCCGTGTAGTTATCTGGCATTTCGGCCGTGGGGGCTACCCCATGTATACACTAGACTCGTTACCATATCGACTGCTGACTGTAGTCATGTTTATGTGCCCTGAAACTGTCAATGTCTATCATCATTGACGTGCCCCAGATCCATTAGTTCACGCCCGTCCTCTGCGGCACGGTGTGAGGTTTGTCAGACCTAAATAGCGCTATCTAACTAATGACCCGCTCGCCATTGGCCCGGCGATTAAGTCGATATAAAAAGGAGGGACTTCGTGATAGAGTTTTGGTCTAGTACGAGTTATCTGTCTGTGAGGACGAGGAATTATATTCCTGAACCTTTGCTGTCCTACCCAAGGAGGACGAGGAACCCATGTTCCTTAACCCCAATTCCCGACCCCTGGGAATCCCATGCTTTGTAGAGGGTGTGAACTCACCTTGGTTTGCTCGGTAGATACACAGAAAAGTCAAACAAGCAATATTGTGGCTACTCACGTCCTATCATAGTTGTATCATACCAATCAGGTTCGTATTCAAGCAGTACACGTATGTTTCTAGCATAATGCATTCAAGTATCGTTCATGGCATACACGTTTGATCATAGCAGTTCAACAATATTCACGTTCGACAGTAACATATAAGGTCTGTGCATTAGGCCCAAGAGTCCGGCCCAATCAATTAAGCCCGTAATGGGGTGCAAGCCCAAACAGTGTGCACATGCACTTGGTCTCGAGTCGCAACTGATGCAGGTTCTGGTCTCGAGTCGCAACCGGACTCGCAAACACGGTCTCGGTTCATGCTGTTTTGGTTTCGAGTCGCAACTGGACTCGCAAACACGGTCTCGGTTCATGCTGTTTTGGTCTCGAGTCGCAACTGGACTCGCAAACACGGTCTCGGTTCATGCTGTTTTGGTCTCGAGTCGCAACTGGACTCGCAACCGAGATCTCGAGTCATAAGATTTGTGCTTGATCAAGTGTGGTTTCGAGTCGCAACCAGGTGTTTGCGACTCGCAACCTGTGTCGCAACCGGGGGTCTCGACTCGTCATGTAGTGGTCTCGAGTCGCAACTGGAGGTTTCGGTTGGACAACTGCTGATTCGGTACAGTGTACTATCCAATAGAAATTCTATTTCATGAAACAGTTTGTACTATCCACTTAAACATGTTTATTTGTCTAACAATTTACCAAATTGGATCAAACATATCAGTTTTCAAATATTCAAAGCATGTTCATATCATATTCATCATGTTCTTCATATGTTCATCAATATTCATATAAACTTTAACCCAACAAGAATCATGATCACCAACCTATCAACACTAATATGCACCCTATGATATCTACACAATGAATCGTCCTAATTGTGCACACCACAGCCGATTACAAGCATACGGTTTCCATTCATAAATCATTCCAACTTGTGCCAACATCCAAACCATATGAAGCCGATAACACTCATACATAAGCACACATTATTCATCCTAACATGATCAACACATTATCATGTAATCATCATTAACCGAATGTAAACACATAACATAAAACATTTATGAATCGACTACTTGAACCCTAATTCATCATGTATTGTAGGCTAGTCCTTGTGTAACATCATGTAAGTCACAACATCATCAAGCATACAACTAACTAGTTAAATCATATTATTCACACTATCATTTAACAATCAACAAACATCATAAAGTCACTAACCGGTTGATGAGTTTCAAGGGTGAGTATGAAGCTTCCGGGTGTGTGTGTGTGAGCCGATCCGCGAGTCCTAGTGTCACCGATTTGATCCGAAAATGAAGGAGGAGAGGTGATGTTGAGACTTAGGGTTTAATGCTTTCTAGAGAGAGAGTGGGGGAGTGTGTATGTTGTCCAAGAAAATGGCAACATGGCCATCTATCAAGTATATATATCCGCTCCAAGTAATGCACCCTAATGGGCTCTCGGTTGGGTTAAATGAGGTGTATGGCCCATCCGGCCCATTGTCTCATTGTTCACTCGAGACCACATGGTCTCGAGTTGGGTCCTTGTGTCGTGGTTCGTACTTAATACACACATACTATACATACAAGCATACATGTACGCACACAATTAAACACAACACGTAACACATAGTCACATACGAGGTTCACTTATCATTCATTAAATCATCAAATTAGTTAGTCACTTAGTGTTCAAGCGTACAATGAAAGGTTCTAAATTTCGAGTTGTCACATCATCCCCAAGTTGAAAGAAATTTCGTCCCGAAATTTGGTAGGCACTCACTGAGGAAGCTAGTTAAGTTGTATGGTTTTCCTGGTTTTCCTGGGGTGTCACATCCACCCCCCGTTGATCTGGAATTTCGTCCCGAAATTCCGTAGCTTCGGCCTCAGTAGTGGGTGTACTGTTTGCGAACAGTTGGGGATACTTTTGTTTCATCTGATCTTCGCGCTCCCAGGTGAACTCTGGGCCACGACGTGAGTTCCAACGAACTCGAACGAGAGGTATTCTGGTGCTCTTGAGGACCTTAACATCCCGGTCCGTGATTTCGACTGGTTCCTCGACGAATCGTAACTGTTCGTCGATAGTGAGTTCCTTCAGAGGAACTACGTGGGTCTCATCTGACGGACACTTCTTCAGATTTGACACGTGAAAAACGTTGTGAACTGCACCGAGTTCCGCTGGTAAGTTGAGTCTGTAGGCCACCCTGCCTATTTTCTCAATGACTTCGAAAGGTCCAACGTATCGTGGGTTGAGTTTGCCGCGTTTACCAAAACGAACCACACCCTTCCAGGGTGAAACTTTGAGTAGTACCCGCTCCCCAACCTGGAGTTCAAGTGGTTTCCTGCCCATGTCGGCGTAAACTTTTTGACGTTCGCGAGCTGCCGTCATGCGTTTTCATATTTGAGCAATTTGTTCGGTCGTGTCTACCACATATTCTGGACCAGTGATCTGACTATCTCCCACCTCTGCCCAGCAAAGAGGTGACCGGCATTTACGTCCGTACAATGCCTCAAACGGAGCAGCTTTAATGCTGGTGTGGTAGCTGTTATTGTACGAGAATTCCACAAGTGGCAGATGCTTTTCCCAGCGGTTGCCAAAGTCGATTACACATGCACGAAGCATGTCCTCTAAGGTTTGAATAGTGCGCTCGGACTGCCCGTCCGTCTGCGGGTGATACGCTGTGCTCATGTCTAATCGTGAGCCAAAGGATTTGTGCATTGCTTGCCACAGTTCTGAAGTAAAACGCGCATCTCGATCCGAGATAATAGAGGTGGGCACCCCGTGCCTCGAAACGACTTCCTTAAGGTATATTTCTGCAAGAGTGGAGAATTTATCCGTTTCCTTGATGGCCAGGAAGTGTGCAGACTTTGTGAGTCGATCCACGATCACCCAAATAGTATCGTTCCCGCGCTGGGATCTAGGTAGGCCAGTGACAAAATCCATGGAAATTTGCTCCCATTTCCATTGAGGTATCTCTGGTTGTTGGAGTAGGCCTGAGGGTTTCTGGTATTCAGACTTGACTCTTGCACAAGTCAAACACTTGCTGACGTAAGTTGCTATGTGGGCCTTCATGCTAGGCCACCAGTACGTAGTTTTGATGTCGTGGTACATTTTATCCGAACCAGGATGCACCGAGTAGCGAGACTTGTGTGCTTCGTCCATCACAAGCTCTCGTAGGTTGCCATAGAGTGGGACCCAAATGCGTCCCGTTACGTAGTAAGCACCGTCTTCCTTTTGTTCTAATCGTTGCCTTGACCCGCGTAGGGCTTCAGCCCTGACGTTTTCCGGTTTCAGTGCCTCTATCTGAGCTGCTCGTATCTGGGAAGGGAGACTAGAGTGGATCGTGAGTTGTAAAGCTCGCACGCGCTTAGGCGCAGTGTCCTTCCGACTGAGGGCGTCAGCCACAACATTGGCCTTGCCCGGGTGATACCTGATTGAGCACTCGTAATCATTTAGTAGTTCGACCCATCGTCGTTGCCGCATATTCAGTTCCTTCTGCTTGAAGATATGCTCGAGACTCCTGTGGTCGGTGTAGATCGCGCACTTGGTACCATACAGGTAATGCCGCCACAACTTAAGTGCAAAAACAACAGCTCCCAGTTCTAAATCGTGTGTAGTGTAGTTCTTCTCGTGAACTTTGAGTTGGCGTGAGGCGTAGGCTATAACTTTGTCTCGTTGCATCAACACGCAACCAAGACCTTGAATTGATGTGTCGCAGTAGACCACAAAATCGTCTGTGCCTTTTGGCAAGGAAAGGATAGGTGCGCTACAAAGTCTATCCTTTAGGTGCTGAAATGCCAACTCCTGTGCGTTTCCCCAGCGATAAACAACGCCTTTCTGCGTTAGTGAGGTGAGAGGCTGTGCAATCTTAGAAAAATCCTTAATGAATCTCCGGTAGTATCCCGCCAAACCCAAGAATTGGCGAATTTCCTTTGGTGTACGAGGTGCAGGCCAGTTCTTAATTGAGTCCACCTTGGACGGATCAACATGGATCCCATCCTTGTTTACCACGTGGCCTAGGAAATGGACTTCTCGAAGCCAGAAGTCACACTTCGAGAACTTTGCATAAAGCTGTTCTGTTCGAAGGAGTTCCAGAATAAGTCGCAGATGCTGCTCGTGTTCCTCCCGACTCTTGGAATAGATCAGGATGTCGTCGATGAAGACTGTAACAAACTTGTCCAGGTAAGGCTTGCACACTCGATTCATCAAATCCATGAAAACCGCAGGTGCGTTTGTCATCCCAAAAGGCATGACCAAAAACTCATAGTGCCCGTATCGAGTTCTGAAAGCTGTTTTGGAGACGTCCTCTTCCCGGACTCTCAGCTGGTGATATCCCGATCTCAAATCAATCTTCGAATAGTAGCTCGACCCTTGCAGCTGGTCGAACAAATCGTCGATCCGCGGTAGAGGATAGCGATTCTTCACCGTCACCTTGTTGAGTTCTCGGTAGTCGATGCACATTCTGAAGGTACCGTCTTTCTTCTTTACAAATAGCACTGGAGCTCCCCAGGGCGATGAGCTAGGACGAATAAAACCCTTATCCAGGAGCTCTTGTAGTTGCGTAGAGAGTTCCTTCAGCTCTGATGGGGCTAAACGATAAGGTGTACGGGCTATGGGCGCAGCTCCAGGAGCTAGTTCGATCTGAAACTCGACTTGGCGATGAGGCGGAAGACCAGGTAATTCCTCAGGAAATACCTCTGGATAATCGCGTACAACTGGAAAATCTTCTATCTTCTTCTCTTTTTCTGAGGTGTCAGTAACGAGAGCCAAAATGGCAGTGTGGCCCTTTCGCAAGCACTTTTGGGCCTTAAGGAGAGAAATGACGTTCTCAACAGCACTCCTCTTGTCGCCATGAATCATGAGAGGTTCACCATCGGGACCTGGAATACGGACAACCTTCTCGTTGCAAAGAATCTCTGCTCGGTGTTGGGATAACCAATCCATCCCAATGACAACGTCGAAACTACCCAAGACAATGGGAATGAGGTCGATAGAGAAGGTCTGGTCAGCGAGAATAAGTTTACAACCCTTGACTAGGTGTGTGGCTTCTAAGCTCTTACCATTTGCTAGCTCTACGGTGTGCTTGTTGTTCAAAGGTGTTGGAATACGCTTAAGCATTCGACTAACTTCTAGTGACATGTAGCTAGTATCGGCACCCGAATCAAATAAAACTGAAACATAAAAGTCGTCGAGAAGGAACTTACCCGCCACAACATTGGGGTCATTCCTTGCTTCACCCTGGCCAATCACAAACACCCGCCCCCTGGCGCCATTGTTGTTGTTGTTTCCATTGTTACCATTCCCCTGATTGTTGTTATTGTTGTTGCTGTTGTTCTGGTTCCTGTTCAGTTGGGGACAGTCTCTCTTGAAGTGGCCCTCAGCTCCACACTGAAAGCATCCCTTGTTATCACCTTGCTGTTGCTGCTGGCGTTGATTCTGTTGAGCTTGATGACGATTCTGATTGGCGGGGTATAAGCTCCTGCAATCCTTTGCAGCGTGACCAGGCTTGTTGCACCGATGACAGTTGCCCCTGGTGCATGGCCCGCTGTGGTGCAGGCTGCAGCGATTGCATTTGGGGTGATTTCCTTTGTACCCACCATGACTTTGACCACCAGACGATTGCTGATTAGGGCTCTTGTAGTCTTCAGTCTTTCTCTGCTGAGACTGGGACTGAACAGAAGTCGAACCCTTACTTGAAGTTCCGTCCCATTTCCGTTTGTTGTCACCAGAGATACCAGAAGTAGTTGCAGCGCCTATGCGTTTTGGTAACTTGTTCTGCTCCACCGCTTGATCCGTGAGACGGTGAGCCAACTGAACAGCTTGCTGGTAAGTGGCGAGGTTCGCTGAAGTCACATGACTTTGGATTTCCGGCACTAAGCCCTGAAGAAATAGTTCGATGCGTTTGATGGGAGGATCCACCATAGTAGGGCACAGAATTGCCAGTTCGTTCGACCTTTTCACATAAGCTTCAATTTCGGACCCCGTCATCTTGAGGTTGAAGAACTCCACTTCCAGTTTGTGAATCTCATCACGACTGCAGTATTCTTCCTTGATCATTTCCTTAAAATTCTCCCATGGGGTGGCGTTGGCAGCAACCAACCCTAGCATCTGAACCTGAGCGTTCCACCATGTGAGGGCTAAACCCTCGAGAGTACCAGTAGCATACTTCACCCTGCGCGCCTCAGGGCATTCGCACATTTCGAACACAGATTCTAGCTTCTCAAACCAGTGTAGGAGACCTATTGCTCCTTCAGTGCCGCTAAAAGTAGTTGGTCGGCAGTCCATGAAAGTCTTAAAAGTGCACACGGGTGGCTGAACATGCTGACCTATCGTGGGTGAAAGAAAAGACAGAGTTTAACACAAAGGTTGGTTCACGAGAGTAGGATCCTAAAGATCCTAGAATGAGTTCGGACTGCAGGATATACCTCCTGCGTGTGCAGCTGCAACTGCTGCGGCAACTCGTTCGTTGATCAGAGCCGTCAACTGGGCTTGTGTTAGGTTAACGCGTCCAGACATGATCTTCATATAAAGAAGAACGTGAGTGAGAGGGGTTCACGAAGGTACGACGATAAAATAGGGTAAGCACGCACGTGTTCTAGCAACTGTAGTTATACTAACCAAGCATACCATAAGCAATGTACTATGTAACTAACAAGTAGGCAATACACAGACCATATCACCTAGAATGTCGAGCCTTGCATGTGGAGTGAAGCGTCGTTGTGGACCGTTGAGCACTGTACAGGTTATAGTCTGGTTTTAACGAAAACGTTTTTTTTTTCCTTTATTAAAACCAAGTTCTCTATAACCAATGGCTCTGATACCAATCTGTCACACCCCCAAAATCCACCTGCGGAGTACTACCGCTTGGAGGCGTGACTGACCAGGATCCAGCCACCAATCATATTGAACAAGCAAACACATAGTTATAAAAGTTCAACCAATACAATTGGTGTTTAACGAAACATAGTTAAGTTGCAAGCGGAAGCATAAGTCTTAAATCAAAACATAAGTTTAATTGTTTCAAAGTTTAACATGGCACACAGCCGTCCATGTCCCACAACGATCCTCCTCCATGCAAGCTCCAGTTAAGAACCTAGGGACCTGCAAAGCATGTAGTAACGAGTCAACAACAAGTTGAGTGAGTTCACGGTTGGGTGTTCGTTTTAAGTTGTTTCAAAAACAGTTTCCTTTAGCTGGCATCCTGCCGTGGGGGTTACCCCATAGTTAAAAAGTGTGACTTGTTTATTCCCGATTACTCTGGCAATCCAGCCGTGGGGGCTACCCCGTGTAGTTATCTGGCATTTCGGCCGTGGGGGCTACCCCATGTATACACTAGACTCGTTACCATATCGACTGCTGACTGTAGTCATGTTTATGTGCCCTGAAACTGTCAATGTCTATCATCATTGACGTGCCCCAGATCCATTAGTTCACGCCCGTCCTCTGCGGCACGGTGTGAGGTTTTTCAGACCTAAATAGCGCTATCTAACTAATGACCCGCTCGCCATTGGCCCGGCGATTAAGTCGATATAAAAAGGAGGGACTTCGTGATAGAGTTTTGGTCTAGTACGAGTTATCTGTCCGTGAGGACGAGGAATTATATTCCTGAACCTTTGCTGTCCTACCCAAGGAGGACGAGGAACCCATGTTCCTTAACCCCAATTCCCGACCCCTGGGAATCCCATGCTTTGTAGAGGGTGTGAACTCACCTTGGTTTGCTCGGTAGATACACAGAAAAGTCAAACAAGCAATATTGTGGCTACTCACGTCCTATCATAGTTGTATCATACCAATCAGGTTCGTATTCAAGCAGTACACGTATGTTTCTAGCATAATGCATTCAAGTATCGTTCATGGCATACACGTTTGATCATAGCAGTTCAACAATATTCACGTTCGACAGTAACATATAAGGTCTGTGCATTAGGCCCAAGAGTCCGGCCCAATCAATTAAGCCCGTAATGGGGTGCAAGCCCAAACAGTGTGCACATGCACTTGGTCTCGAGTCGCAACTGATGCAGGTTCTGGTCTCGAGACGCAACCGGACTCGCAAACACGGTCTCGGTTCATGCTGTTTTGGTTTCGAGTCGCAACTGGACTCGCAAACACGGTCTCGGTTCATGCTGTTTTGGTCTCGAGTCGCAACTGGACTCGCAACCGAGATCTCGAGTCATAAGATTTGTGCTTGATCAAGTGTGGTTTCGAGTCGCAACCAGGTGTTTGCGACTCGCAACCTGTGTCGCAACCGGGGGTCTCGACTCGTCATGTAGTGGTCTCGAGTCGCAACTGGAGGTTTCGGTTGGACAACTGCTGATTCGGTACAGTGTACTATCCAATAGAAATTCTATTTCATGAAACAGTTTGTACTATCCACTTAAACATGTTTATTTGTCTAACAATTTACCAAATTGGATCAAACATATCAGTTTTCAAATATTCAAAGCATGTTCATATCATATTCATCATGTTCTTCATATGTTCATCAATATTCATATAAACTTTAACCCAACAAGAATCATGATCACCAACCTATCAACACTAATATGCACCCTATGATATCTACACAATGAATCGTCCTAATCGTGCACACCACAGCCGATTACAAGCATACGGTTTCCATTCATAAATCATTCCAACTTGTGCCAACATCCAAACCATATGAAGCCGATAACACTCACACATAAGCACACATTATTCATCCTAACATGATCAACACATTATCATGTAATCATCATTAACCGAATGTAAACACATAACATAAAACATTTATGAATCGACTACTTGAACCCTAATTCATCATGTATTGTAGGCTAGTCCTTGTGTAACATCATGTAAGTCACAACATCATCAAGCATACAACTAACTAGTTAAATCATATTATTCACACTATCATTTAACAATCAACAAACATCATAAAGTCACTAACCGGTTGATGAGTTTCAAGGGTGAGTATGAAGCTTCCGGGTGTGTGTGTGTGTGAGCCGATCCGCGAGTCCTAGTGTCACCGATTTGATCCGAAAATGAAGGAGGAGAGGTGATGTTGAGACTTAGGGTTTAATGGTTTCTAGAGAGAGAGTGGGGGAGTGTGTGTGTTGTCCAAGAAAATGGCAACATGGCCATCTATCAAGTATATATATCCGCTCCAAGTAATGCACCCTAATGGGCTCTCGGTTGGGTTAAATGAGGTGTATGGCCCATCCGGCCCATTGTCTCATTGTTCACTCGAGACCACATGGTCTCGAGTTGGGTCCTTGTGTCGTGGTTCGTACTTAATACACACATACTATACATACAAGCATACATGTACGCACACAATTAAACACGACACGTAACACATAGTCACATACGAGGTTCACTTATCATTCATTAAATCATCAAATTAGTTAGTCACTTAGTGTTCAAGCGTACAATGAAAGGTTCTAAATTTCGAGTTGTCACATCATCCCCAAGTTGAAAGAAATTTCGTCCCGAAATTTGGTAGGCACTCACTGAGGAAGCTAGTTAAGTTGTATGGTTTTCCTGGTTTTCCTGGGGTGTCACACAGTAACCCTCCTTACGCTAATCATACCATGTATAAAAATCCCTGGTCACCCTGGCCAGATCCCTGGTCACCCTGGCCAGATCCCTGGTCACCCTGACCAGATCCCTGATCACCCTGACCGAAAATCATTCATATTTCGAAATTAAGCATTTGTTTTGTAAAAACCGGTATGTTTAGTTTAACCTTTCGTAAATCATTGGTGTTCCTCGAAATCCCTTTCGTAATATGATTTAGAAATACGAGTTTTGCGTTAGTTCAAAACTTTGTATGTTTTTGCAAAACGTGCATGTCTTTCCACCCCGAAAACATTTATAAAAATGTAAAGCCGTAAAAAGTGGGGTTATGAACTCACCTGAATATTCCTGTGCAAAGCTAGCTATATACGATGTCGTTTCCAAGACGAGACTCGCTAGCGTGCATTCTACAACATTCCTAACACGGAATACCTTATAAGTTTCTAAACAAAAGCGGTAACTAGTCTACGTGTCACCGAGCTCTACCGAATCGTTAGCCGAACGATTCGACAGTAAGTTGTTAACTTGAAAGAAGCGAAGAAGTTATGCTTGCGTAATTCGTTTATTCGTCGGTATTTAAGAAGTCTCGAAAAGACTTAGTTCTCGTGAGGTTTAAAATATATGAATATTTATATAAAAGTATATAAATATATTGACATAATCGCGTTAATTGTCTCGAGAAATCGTACGTGTATGTACAAAAGTTTGTATGAAAATAACGTATAACCAATTCGTATCATATATACGTCTCGTATGATATTCATCAAAGTGTATGTCTATGCCATTTAGGCGTTTGACGTAAATATAAAAAGTCATATTCATGAAAGAATCGTCGGATTGTCGTGTTTGAAAATAAATATATAACTATATTTATTTTTATAAACGAATGTGTGTTCGGCGTTTGAAACAATATAACTAATTATATTGACTCTATAAAGGAGTTGTCGAAATTCCGAAGTTTATAATAAATATAATAATTATATTTATTTGTTGTAAATAGATTTCCGACTCGTTTTATTTTACGGATTTTCTCGAAAAACGGGCAGAGTTTCCTCTGTTTTTGGATTAATTAAATGGCATTTTTAGCATAAATCATATTTGAACCCAATTTTTAGCACCAAACTTGCTACCTACTGTTATAATATAATATTTAGGGATTTTTGGAAAATTTTTTCAAATTTTATATTGACTATAACATAGAGTTCTAGCATAAATTCGGTAAATAACGGTAATGCCCTTTTTGTTAATAAAATGAGTTTAACATATGATTGGCATACCAAACCTTTTCCTACTGATATCATATGTAAAATAAAATATTTTAAGCATTAGAAACTGATCAAAACTTCAGAATTTTATAAACATCTTGAATACCGTAAATTACCGACTTTTACGCTTATTAAGCGCATAGTATGGTTTAAAACCATATTTAACGCCTAAGACTTACTACCTACTGATTTTATAAATAAATTTTTATACTTTAACAGTAAGTATAAGTCTTGAACTCAGACTTCCAAATTTGACCTTAAAAGCATATGTGAAATGACCAAAATGCCCCTACGGTGCATAGTTTGGTCATAAATTATAAACCTCACATATGTATGATATCTTACTGTTATAACTTGATAAAATAAATGTTTTTACTGAATTTTTAGACCAGAACCTCAGTTTGCTATTTAACCTCCTTTAGAATGACCAAAATACCCTTACGGGGCTTGAATTGGTTTTAAATTCGTTTTGGGCATAATGGAAGATGTCCTACAGATATCATATTATGTTTAAAGCATATTAACTTGTGGAACTTGTACATGACTCACTCGGTTACCCGTTATGCATATACGCATTCGGTACGGTTTATGTAACTAGTTTGCATAAATTAGCCGAGACAGGTCAAAACTTATCATTTTTACTTCAAAATCCAGAATGTATTTAGTTTACCCATTTTATACAAGTATTCATACTTGTTGGGTCTAAATCACATTTTAATCCGGTCTTCCCTTAATCTTGCATTTTGAACCGTAAACTTTCCTTTAAAACTAACCGGTCAAAGTTATAACTGGAATAAGACCCATTAGGAATCTAATAGGTTATTAAAACCTTCATTCCAGATTAGGAGCCCAGTAAAAGCTCCCTGTACTTGCTGATTTGAAATTACGACTGAGAATAAATTACTTTTAGCTCAGGTAAATACTTTTAACTTATTTTCCCTATACGGGCTTAGGATACGGTAAATTATTACCGCTTGGTCGGGTATTTGAATATTTAATCGATTAGTGGTTAAATCATTGAGATAACTCGTTTTAATCTGTTTTGTTTGGTACAAAGCCTTTGGGGGGTTAATGACCGTGTCCTGGATATCCTCGGCTCATTCATTAGAAATGGCCACGCCTTAAGCACGGGGTGTAGGCATACACCTGACAATTGCGTATGTAAAACGGTATCTCACTCGTGAGGAAACTTCTTGTGGGCCTATACTAGTGGTGTGTCTATTAATCTTGTCCCGGCTTTTCTAACCGGGCCCTGAACAGACGACAAACATATAAATCTGTATACAAGATTATTTTAATAATTGTCCCAAGTTATAAAAGATTTTATGCCTTGTGCATCCAAACCAATTTTATAAACATTTTTCAAAAGAGTCAGTTAATTGTATTTATCAGTGTAAACTGACGTATTTTTCAAAAAGATAAGTGCAGGTACTACACGAAATGGGCTGGAACTCCTGAGTATTAGTTAAAGAGTCTTGCAAGCTCTTAATACTTAAAGTCTGTTGAACAATATTTACTTTCTGTTTTAGATCCGCCTGTGGACCCTCTTACAACCGTTGTGTAATATTTTATTATACTTTCAATTCGGTTTGTATTATTACTTTCAAGACTTCCGCTGTGCATTAACTGTGATTATTTGACTATGATGATACCAACTACGTCACGATACTCCTCACCGGGCCCATAGGTAATATGTGGAAATATCGAGGTGTGACAATCAACAATTGGACGAAAGTTTATTTCAAATTTGTAGACATCAGAGGTCAGTTCCATACCATAACCTTAATAATCAAGGAGCGAGGCTAATGGTGTTGTTAACAGCGAGCCGACTAAAGTATCTGATGTTTCAGCTCAATCATCAGTGTCATTGCCGGCGGTGTCAACATAGAACCCTAGTTTTAATGTTTTGTCGGGTCTGGTGCGGTTGCTAAGTAATTAGGTGGCAAAGGGGCGGCATGGTTGGGATCTATATTATTTATGATGTGGATGTTAGGTTTCCTCGAGTGGTTTAACCGGAGCTTGAAGTTACTCCGAGTACTAGGTATGATTCGAGTCTGAATTTAGTGGTAGGATGGCATATTATTGTTAATAATAGCAGTTGGGAGTGGTGTGCTGTGGTAAAAGGGTGGGTGGTGGTGGAGTGGTGTTGTTGTGGAAGTGGTGTGGTGGATAAGCGGTGCGGTGCTGGTTACCGGCGGCAAAAGGGTGGGTGGTGATGGTTTGGCAAGTGATAAAGGGGTGGGTGGTGATCTGGTAGATGATAAATGGGTGGAATGCAATGAAATGACAAAATTGCCCTCATGTGCCTTGCACATGATCAAATTTAACAGAAATAGTTAACTAGGTTAGGGCTAAAGGACATAACGTGCAGGATTTTAAACATTAAGCACAAGACTCGTCAATTTGAAAGGCAAAGGACACCGCCTGAAATTCACTATAAAGATAAAGGACAAAATTTGAAATTCACTCTTGAAAATACGTACATAAACCAGATAATTTAGAATAGTAAGTCAATGGTTTGTTTTCTAAAGAAACATCATCCACATAATGCAAAACAATATTAACAAATGCAGTTGTAGAAACTCATGTTTTGAAAACCGTTCCAGACGGGGAATTTGGGGTATGTCCGGTCTAGTTCACCCCGTCAGACTTGTTTTGAGTCGTACTTGTCGGTTGAACTAAAAACCGACTGTTTGACCTTTTTTGGAACACTAAGTCAATGGTTTGTTTGTTTACATGATGCAAAACAATAATAATCAATGCAATTGTATAAACCAATGTTTTGAAAATTGGTCCGGACTGGGAACCGGGAATACAACCTGTCTGGTTCACCCCATCAGACTATTTGACTATTTTGAGTCGACACTGCCGGTTGGACCGAGAACCCGCGGTTCGACCGTTTTGCCTTATTTTTATGAAATAATTTCAATTTTATTTTATTTGTTTTTATAATATTTACGGAATCACCTGGTTTGACCAGCCAACCAATGAACTAGTAAGAATACCAATTTGACGTCTACCTCGACACTAAAAACATTAATATAGATACCAAATTCAATACAAAAACTCATTAACTTTTTCAAACGAGGATTTCACATGGAACACTGATTAAAGAAAACAAGAATAGTAAATCCAATATATGCATATGCGCAATATTCAAATATGTGTATATTTATATCTATACTACTAGATAAAAGAATTTTTATGAACAACCATGTAATTATATACTATAAATTTGCATCATTGTTATGCAATGTTACTTGTACCCTTTGTTGTACAAGTTGTTCAGTTGTTTTATTGGAAACCATGTGTTGTTTTAATGGTATTCATTGATGGTTTTTCTTTCTCATCAAAACTGATTCTTCTTCATTTAATAAGTTTGTTTCCCTTTCAAAATTGTGAGATTCTCTCTCTATGAGGCTCCACCGCCCCCCATCTCCGCCACTTCTCCACCCCATCTCCGCCGCTTCTCCACCCTATCTCCGCCACTTCTCTGATGTCTTGTATGGTTTTATAGCCACCACATATCGTTTTCTTATTGAACGATTTTGTGGAGGTTGTTGGGGTTTCGGCTGGAGGTGATTAACCGGTTCGGCGGAGTTTGTTGGAGCGCTGGTACGATGGTTTGGAGGTCGTTTAGGCTTCCATACGGTGGTGATGAACCGGTATGATACCTTGTAGCATTTATCAACATTGATATGCAATGGCAATTGTACTCTTTGTTTTAGAAGTTGTACGTTGGTGTGTTGGATCTGTGGTTTTGTTTTTGTGTTTAAAGTTGATTCCTGATTTCATTTTATCATGGCCCACTCTATGATTCGGGTGTTGATGAAGCCGAACGGTGAAGTCGTCGGCTGTTGGTGATGAACCCGATTTGGAAGTTGTTGCATGTGAGTGTTCTAGAAGGCGATGATGGTGGCCGCTACTTGGCATGGCAACTCCGGTTGCAGCCGTAGTGGCACTGAGCCGTGCTATCTTGATGATGGCGATGAGGATGCTTGAATCTGAGCCTCCTTTTCCCTTTTTCCTTTCTTTTCAGACTTTAATCAAGTGTTTTTCTTGATGGTGGTGGTTGTGTTGTCTGATGATGTTGGTGGTTGTGTTTTTGATATGGTGGTAGTAGCGATAGTGATGGTTGTAGTGGTGGCGGTTGTTAAAGGTCTGTCTTATATGTTTTTAATTGGTTTTTAAATGGTTTATTTTATATACGGTTCGAAGTCATTTGGGTAGGTCATGAACTCTGCTAGATAACATAACATGTGTTGATATTTTAAAGGTCACTAGAGACGCAAAATGACTTGATGAGTACTCAACATACAACTTACAATCATATTATACAAACTTAAGATAATCAATCAGATGTATACAAAGCTAGCAGCAACTACCATATGTCATCAAGACTGAAAATTCATAAGTTAAATGAATTCATGTTTATGGTTAAGACAACCATTGGTAAAAGACATTAAAGGGTAACACAAGCAAAGGTAGACATTAATATAATGGTATGTTTGCTTTTAATGGTTTGTTAGGACCAAGAAGTCATATGTTTTACTTACAAACATCTGGTGATGTCCAACTTTAAATCAATATATTTACCTACTTTATATATCCTAAAATATAACATTGTCGTGTTGAAGAGGTGAGATCGAAGATGAAACATGAGGGGTGTGTTGGGGTTAAACTATTGAGTGATCGTGATGTGTCCGCAACGCAACGCGCGCGGGACTAAATCTAGTTTAACTTCAATTTTAATACACTTAGGAAAATCTATAATGCATTTGATACATGTTTTGATGCATAAATAACTTGTTTTTACTATTTACGTCTATCTTATGACATAAGATATTAATGAAATAGTTGAGAGTTCAAATGAGAAGAAATTTTTTGTAAGAAGAAAAAAAAAAGAAATTTCAACCAATAAGAATGCTCAAATAACTTGTTTTGATGCATAAATAACTTGTTTTTACTATTTACGTCTATCTTATGACATAAGATAAAGCTGATGATGAAAAAGAGAAAAAGAAAATATTTTTGGAATTAAAATAAAAATTTAAAGAAACTGTTTTATATTCGACTGTTAAGAAGAATGTAGAACAAAAACAAAATGATAAAAAGCTGAAAAATCTTCAAAAAGAAAATAAAAGCTCATCAGTTCAATCATCCAATCATGATAAAAAACCACAAAAATCGAAAAATCAAAACTCAAAAACTGTTGGTAATATGTGGTGCAGGTTTGACCACAGTGCTTCAAAGCCAAATCTAGCTTTCAGGAGGAGTGATGATTACCACAAAGCCAGACAATGTTATGATCTGAGCGTTTGGTGTGAAAGTGGTGAATGATACGATAACAGAGTGTGCTACACTTGTGGTGTTCAAGGACACATTGTTGTTAACTGCTAGAATCAGTGGTTTGAGACGAGGAGATGCTATAATTGCCAAATCAAAGGTCATATTGCAAGAGATTACCCAATGAGATCAATGGAAAGATCGAGGGCTGAATCTCAGAAAAAGATGAAGAAATCAGTCAAGGTTGAAGAAAAGCCCAAAGCACAGAAGGTGAAAGAACAGAAAGTGAAGCTTTCACAAGGGCAGAAAGACCGACTGAGAAAGAAAAGAAAGAAAGCTCGAGAGTATCTCGAAAGGATTTTGTCCTCGGGTACAACAAATAAGAGTGCTGCTGAATCGCTTCACTCGACAACAAAGTCAAGTAAACCGAATTCTTCAGATGCAAATCTGAGGACAAAAGAGGAGATAAAGAAGGTTGAAGTGGTTAGCGATGAATTTGTTTCTTCGGAAACAAAGGAGCTACATGTTGGCGATGAATCTGGCTTATCTAAGTCAGATGAGCCACATTCTGGTGATGATTCTGATTCGTCAAAATCAGAGGAGCCACAAGTTGAGCTCAAAAGTGAAAACTCAGTACCGCCAATGGATGACGAAAACTTTCCACCATTGCGGACTGAAAATTTTAAACAAAAAGATGGGAAAGTGAAAATTTCGAATCAGTTCTATTCTGAAAAGAAAGAATTTGATGTTGAAAAGGCTTTTAATAGCAAAGTAAAAAATATTTTTGGAAAAATGGTCGAGGGTAAGGTAAAAGGAATTAAAGAATTTTATGAATAAAAAAGGTATGTTCAAAACACCCAAGGACCGTCAGGCTTAGGTGAATCTCTTTAACTGAAAAACCTGACTTGCCGGAACTCCCAGGTTGGTAATTGGGGAGTAGGAATCCGCATCTTTCTTGAGAAATTCACAGGTTGGTAACTGTGATATTTCGACTTACAAGTGGTTAATCAAGGACATTAAGTTGTACTTGATTTAACTATCTTACAAGTGGTATGATTGTTGGAAATTGTTTTTGTGATAAACTTACAAGTGGTTGAAAACAGTGTGATGAATTAAACCCCATATTTGTGAAATGGCAAACAAAACTAATTTTCCGGAAAAACCATTTTGATTAAAACAAACTTAAGTTTTTTGAAATCATAATGGGAAAATAGTTTGTTGTCAGGGGGAGTTCTGATTGTTTACGCCAAGTGGATGGAGAATTGAAGCAATTCTCGTCAAGTTGTCACTTTACTTTGTACAGATTATTGTTTTCAAATTTTCCCAGAAAATCAAAATTGAAACATATTTTGATTTTATGGGGAGAAAAATTTTTAAAAAAATTAGAAAATGACAAAAACATTGAAAAATTTAAAATTAGTTTTGTTGTGAAAAAGAGGAAATGATAGTAAATCAGTTGGACTATCACAGCATGCTAAAGAAATGAAATGTCAAATGTGATAAACGGTCTCACTAAAGATGTGACGATAGGCTCAGCTAGACTAGTAGATTTGCGATAATTATACAAACTTAAATGAAAAAGCCTAGTTCTAGTGGGAAACATGGTCGAAAGCATAGTACTTAGTTTTGTCCTTCTTTATTGTGTGCCTACTCAGTAATCGCTGATTGTCGAAAGACATAAAACTGGTTAAGTCTGTGAACTTTCACAACTTTGCTAAAAAGTCACTGTGATTGTGCATTTCATTTTGCCAAGATTTAAACTTGTTTTATTTCTTTATTTTGTTTAAATATTGGACATCCTCTGCGTATACGTGAGTATCGATCTGGATGTTATTGCCTAAACGTTCTGCTTTATTTTCTTTGGTGTTTCGTTTAAGCTTTGGATCACCTCTGCGTATACGGAAGTATCGACCTGGTGGTTAAAGCCTAAACAATTTCAACTTTTTTTTATTTTTCTTATTTTGTTTAAACATTGGACTTTCTCTGCGTATACGGAAGTATCGATCTGATTGTTAATGTTTAAACATTCTGCTTTGTTTTCGCACAAATCACAGTTGATAAAAGTTTAAAAGCATTACTTGAGTTAGTGTATTGCATGAGGATGGGATATGCTGAGATTGTGGGGTCCACAAGAACTTAGTGCAAAATTAATATACCTTAATCGTATCGGTAAGCATATCGAAAGTTTTTAGATTGAGTTTAAGAGGACAACTATATCGTCAATCAATGTGAATCGTTTAGAACTTAAAATGATTAAAGCTTAACGGTGCTAGTGATATATCTCATAAACTGATATGATCCTCTTACACAAACTCACAAAAATATTGTCTGTATATATTTCTTTAATGCATTTCATTAAAAACAAAAATCCAAAAAGATTTTAGTGTGTTTTAGCATAAATTATTGAAAAAGCCAAAAAGATTTTCGTCAACTGATGTTGAAGAGCTGATTTTCAAAATCCCAAGTGCTAAACATGATGAACGACAAGTGGGTTGGGAGAGTTTATTTGAGATGAGAAAGGTTTTTGAAATGACTAAATGGATCATTAATTTGAAACCAATTTTAATCATTTTAAAGTCAAGTGGTAAGCATAAAGTCAAATCTTACTGTTGGTTAGAGTGTATGCAGATATGCAGCTAGTGAATTCCAGACTGCAATCCCAGTTTGTCGAAAGGGGGAGTCTGTAGACGTAAAAGCTAGGTTCCTGATCTTGTTGCTACGGAGAGCTAGGAGATGGTCCTGAATCTGTAAAAGCTGCTAATGCTGAGAAGATAGAGAGTGCTATATCAGATTATGATACCGGAACAACGTAAGGGGGAGTCTGTTAGCAATAGGGTGATTGAAGAGAGAGTGTGAAGACTGAAGATTTGACATACCAACGTCTCGTACTGAAGACTCCGTCAACATCCAAGGGGGAGACTGTTAGTGCATTTGTCTGTTGACTTCGTCTTAAGTCTAGAGTCTAAATATGTCATGATTGTATAGTACAGGGGTCAAATTGTAAGTTTAAGTTTATGTTGAAGGGGTTTAGCTTGAAGATGGTACATGTCAAGTTCAAGCTAAACGTGATGATTAGGGTTAGCTTGAGACTGGTTCAAGCTAAACCCAGGGCCTATAAATAGGTGCTAGTTGTTTCTCATTTGTAACATTCCCAGAGTTATGATGCCGAACTGCTGCTGGATTTTTCTATGGTATATGAATGAGAAACAGTGTTTAAAGTGATATTCTTCTATTTTCTACTCCATTCTCTTTGATTCAACCTGTTTGTGTGATTCCGCCACATAAACAGTGGTATTTTGACTCAGATTGACTCATTTGATCGTCAATATCGATCCTACAAATTTGTAGTCTTCCTCTTTAACAGCTAACTACATTAAATAATTTGTAACTTATCTTCAAAATAAATATTTTTTTCAAAAAAATAAAAAAAAATTAAGTGTAGGATAAATTACGAATTGTGTAGGATAAATTACAAGTTGTGTAGGATAATTTTCAACGTGTATGATGAATTTAAAAAATGTAGGATAACTTTTGATGTGTATAGGCAAAAAAAAGTTAATGTGGAGGATAATAGTATTTATGACTAATTAATTAGTAAAAAATGATAATAAATGAGATAAGTGGAAAAATTATTTAATGTTTTACAAAATTACCCTTTATTATTTTTCTTCTTAATTAAATTTTCTTCTCAAATGAAACTTCCCCTAATGAAATATTCAATAAACATAATATAATGATGTAATATTGAATATACATAGTTTTTAATGAAGTAAGTTTTACAAACATCATTTTTGTTTATAACATAATAATTTGTTGAATCTAACACTGTATTTTTAAATTTCTTGTGCTCGTTTTTCTTTTAATAAAACGCTGGTATTTTTTTCGAATGACAACGCTTACTCTACTATATAGACCTCCCCCTTAAGAAGCATATGCCTCTAACAAGTGGGCTAGCCTTACATTGGCTAATATGTTGGTATTGAATAATACCAGTATAATACATTTGGCCAGGTCAATAGGGCAGCAAATCACGTCAGAACAAGCCAGAAAAAGAGTTATTTTGGTTCGAGTCAAAATGGGTTCGGGTCAAAATAGTTATGGGTTGGAACAAATCACATAATGTTTAATATTTATTAATTAGTTGAATTCACAAATATAATTTTTATTTATTAAATAATATTTAATATTTCATTTTAAATTCCTTTTATTCTCTTTTATTTTAATAATACGTGCGAGGTTTAATAATATGTATTAATTGGGTCGGGTCGGGCAACATGTAGCATGAGAATAAGTCACATAAAAATGGTTGTTTTGATTTGAGTCAAAACGGGTCCGGCCAAAACAATTTCGGGACAAAGAAGGTCACATAATATTTAATATTTATTAATTAGTTGAATTTAAAATTTCTTTTATTGATTTTTATTTTAATGATACGTGTTTTATGTAATAAAACTTATTGGTCGGGTCAGGTTGGGCACCATGTCACGTCAGAACAGGTCATAAAAATAGTCATTTTGGTTCGAATTAATACTGATTCGTGTCATTAGTTAGTTAGATTTAATATATTAATTTTGAAATTCTTTTATTCATTTTTCTTTTAATAATACGCTTGGTGTTTAATAATACGTATTGATCGGGTCGGGTCGGACATCATGTCTCGAATATTAAGATCACATAAAAATAATTATTTTGGTTGGAGTCAAAACGGATTCAGGTTAAAACATTTTTGGACTAAGTCGGTCACTAAGTATTTAACATTTATTAATTAGTTGGATTTAATATTTTAATTTTAAATTTTGTTTATTCATTTTGCGATTAATAATATGTTTGGCATTATTAATACATATTCATTTTTCTTTTAATAATACGTAGCGGTCGGATCGGGTCAGGTCGGGCAATATGTCACGTCAGAACAAACCACATAAAAAGGGTTACTTTTGTTCCAGTCAAAAAACGAGTTTCGGTCAAACACTTCCAATTCTAAACATGTCACATAATATTTAATACTTATTATTTTAGTTTTAAATTTCATTTATTCTTTTTTGTTTTGATAATACATTTGGTATTTAATAATACACATTGATCAGGTCACTTATACATGCCGATCATGTCAAAACCTAACAAACCGAGCAACCAGATTTGAGAATAAGGTAACCCCACAACGTAGCCCGGGCTCAATTGCTAGTTTGCGTGTGTGTAACATTCCGTATTTTCCGATGTATTTCCGTTAACTTATAATTCGTAATTCATAATTCATATTCACATTTGTAATCCGAGACTTCGATCATAATGAAAATACATATCTTTATACATACATGTTATACTGATACTTAATTGTTATACAATCGATCATCAAATACATGTTTACCTGAAAAATCGAGATATACAATACATACGTGATATCATTTATATGTACGTCATACCCATACCATACTCGAACACACTTTGAATACCTAAAAACGAGTTAAAATACAACTTTATGGCATAAAATAGCAACAAAACCAAGTTCAGCGGCCAAACTTGAACAAAATAAACCAAGTTTGGGAATTCTAGTCGTTGCATCACGCAGCCACCAAGGCCTTCCTCGTCGCGCCCGCGAGGAGCCCCAATCCGCAGAGAGTTGTTTCCTTCATCCGGGTTGGTCATCTTTCTCACCTCCATTCACCCCATTCGCATTCTAACTTCATAAAACACTAACCCTAAACCACTTCTATATAACCACGCTTCCCACACCCCCATTTCATTTTTCCCACACTCAAATCACTTTTTAAACACTCTCAAGAATCTGAAATTCAACTTTAGGGCAGATTATCCTCAAGTGTAAAAGTGAGCATCAACTCTCTTTCTCTTCTTCATGAATTCTTGCTTCATCTCACTTGGAACACCTTTAGGAATGTGTCCACAAGTTTACCATGGTAAACTAAGTTGGAGCATCACCACATTTGAGGTCCAAAGTGAGACTAAAATTTTGTTTAATAAAACTTCCAAACTTTACAACTTGTTCTTATCTTTCTTGGATGAACTAACCAAACCTTGTCCCTAACTAATCTACATGTTGTGGGGCTTGAGTTAAGGTATTTTGTTCCAGAAAGTATGAGTTTAAACACCTCCTTACTTTATGTTTCAAAGACCCTAAGAGGTCTCCATGTTAGTAAAAACCAAACCAAGATTTCAACCCTCAACATTGAAGGATTTTTGTTATGGTTAAAGGTGTGAACAATGGGACTTAGGTTCTACAACAATGATTCCACCTACCTCACTTGATTATTTAGCAAATTAGTTAGTTCACTCCCTAAGTCACCAAACAACTTTCAAGCAAACAAAGTGAACAAACCACATCAAGTCTTCAAACAATATCCATGTTTGAAATGCACTCGTATAGTTTAACTTACCAGGTTGTCTTGGTGAATTAGAGGATTTTATTCTTGTTCTTAGATTCATGACCATCTAAAATCATCCTTGTGATAATTTTGTGCCTTTTTGGATTCACAAGGTTAAGGGATTTTAAATCCTACCTTTACATGATCATACATGACTAACCTAACATTGGACAATTAACTATATATATATTTATATATATAAACCTAACCATAATATCAACCAAATCATGGTTGAATGTTATGAGTTATGGTAGATATCATCCTTGTTCTTGATTTCTCAAATTGGATTCTAATGGGTGATTTGGTACCCATAAAAACACACTCAAACATAGTGTCCAAATTGGGTATCTAGACAAGATGTAATTTTACTTGTTTACATACTTTCTATTAATTAAAATTCCGAATCCAAATCCATCATCAATTCCACAAACCCACACACCTTCGTTTTCCCCATTGTAGGGTAACTTCAGTGTCTAAACCTTCAAGACTCTTCAACTCACGTTTGTTGAAACTTTACAAACCGTGAGTATACTCGAAACTTTACGCTTTAATCACTTTTTGGGGTGTAACATGTATAAAGTAATCAAACTCACTTATGCACGCAATTAACCTTATGAAATCACTCAATCCATCAAACATGCTATTTGTTATGCTTAGTTTATTCATGCTAGATATTCATACATGCAACTACTTGTCATTAACTTAGCTAGCCTACCTTACATGTATAGCGCTATAGGAGTAGTACACCGCCCGTTTCGTGGTCTATATTAAGTATTCAATCATAAACGGTCTTGTTCACTTGTTGGCAAGATTACGCTCATGGAATATTTGGTTTCACACTTAGGTTGTTCATGCTAGTATGTAATTTAACTTAGTATACGAATTGCCATGTTAGATTTAGATTTAAGAACATTATTATTATATGCTATGTAAAACCAAACTTGTATGCTTGCCAAACTTTTGTGTTGACATATACTTTAATACATGTTGCAGGAGATGTATGATGATGCTTAAAGAAATCTACTTAGGGTGGATTAAAAATGTCACACCCTGACCTGAGGCGGAAATGTCAAGGGCATCACGAAACTTGATAGAATGCATTTGAGCACATAGTGTTTAAGTTAAGTTGAAATATAGCTTAGGTTTAATTAAAGAGATTGCATTCACATCTGAATAAATAAGAGTACATAAACAAAATACATCATAACAAATTGTTTCACAAATACAATAGATTCGAATTTAATCTAAGGCATAAGTCTTGATCAATCCTATGTGAATATTCTTGCAAATCATAGCATCAAACATTGTCACCTGAAACATATGTTAGAAAAATATTGGGTCAACAAACGGTTGAGTGAATTCATAGGTTTTGTTAGGCAAAAATAACAATGTGATATGAAAATGGTTTAGCACTGTGGCATGAGATATGTCTTTAAGCAAAAGAGTAATACAAGTAGTCACTTGGTGGTACATTCAAACATTCGTTATGACGTAACACGGGTCTATCACCACACTTCCAAAAAGTTTCACATGAGTATCAACAAAAACATTAGCAACAAATAGTTTCGCTGGAAGTGAGGTGGGGCGTCACACCTATAGCGCTATAATATAACCGTTGGGCTTTTGCAAGTTAATGAATATAAACGCGTTAAAGTAACAACAACAAGTATTAAGCAAATGCAAGGACAATCGGGGGAAACCACAAAAATAGCAAATAGTTTGTATCACATTGTAACATATGTATCATCCCAAAAATAATGTAAAAAGGGACTATGAACTCACCTTGAGTGCGGTAAGTCCAACAAGTAAGTTTAATGTGAGGGTTTGTGGGAACAAGATCCAACGTCACTCTAATAGATTGAACATGCAACAATATAGAATTTTTATCAATAATAGTGTTTAATTGTATGAACGGAAATCCTAAATCTATAGGATTCGATTTGACTAAATGGTAACTAAGTGGTTTGGATAACCTAATTGAGGACTCGGAAAATGAATATGTTATAAAGGAATTAATTATCAAAAATATTTGTTTAACATAAATAATTAAATTGCAAAATTATGTAATTGATTTAATATAAACATTTGTGATAATAACTCAAATATAATTAACTTGTATTATTAAATAACATAGTTAAATAAAATTATTATAACCAAAACATAGTACAAGTGATATAGTTAATTTATAAAAAAATATAGATTAATTCAAATGGCCAATTATATATATAAATTGATAAATGATAAATATATAGTTTAAAAGAATTAATATGATAATTATATAACTAGTTATCAAAATAATTAGATCAGAATAATTAAAGATAATATTTTTAGTTGTTGAACTTGAATATTACTGATTTAAAATAATTATTATGTAAGTATATATTATGTATGGGAAAATATATATATATATATATATAGTTTGTAAATTAAGTCTTGTAAGTTAAGTCATTGTTATGTTAATGTCCAAATCACATATCAATACAAAGATAATCGGACGGTATGATTTACCATCACCTATCACCATTAGTATGATCGGATTGTATCACATATCAATACAAGTATGATCGGACGGTATAAATTACTCATCTCTTATCAATACAAGCATGATCGGATTGAAAGGAAAATAACAACATAATAATAGAGTTTGTAGTTAAGTTAGCTTAACCCAAAACACAAATCTTATCACAAGAATTATGGTAGACTCGGTTGGTGAACCAAAACACTTGCCACCACAAGACTATGATAGATTTGTATGGTTTTAATGTTTGTACTTATGTTAGTGATTAATAACAGAAAATTAAGAGTTAGTAACAGAAAGTTAAGAGGGTTTTCACACCTCCAAACTCATAAGAATTAACCATACATAAGTGTCATGAACATGGTTTTGATTAGAAGTATGGTAGATATAAGATTCATGCAAGTTAGTATGAATAAAGATAAAGTATAAGATTAATCATCAAAAAAACAGTAAGTTTGGATCATGAAATGGTGTTGTTGTACCTTAGATTAACAAGATAATCTGTTGGAAACAATCCTAGAGAAGATCCAAGCTTTGTAGAAGAAAAGTGAGTTTGAACTCACTTGTATACTAAGAAAAATTATCCACTTGTTCTTGAAAATGCAAAATTTTAGAGAGGATTTTGATGATTTAGAAGTGTTTGGCAAGTGAAATGAGGGCTAGAGAGGTTGTATATATAGTGTAGGTGGTAGGTGACAGCTTGAACTGAGTAAAATTGGCTGCAATACGCGTATAAATGTGAAAATACAGCAAGAATTCGCGGCTGGTCATAGGCACTATTCATCCAGTTTTTTTTTTAATACTATGGATTAAAACAAGCACTTTTTATAAAAAGGGACCTATGCTAAAACAATTTCTAAAAATTATTAAAAATCCTTTTGTAAAGTTTTACGCTAAAATTTATTAGAAAAATATCTTTGTATAGTTTTTCGGTTTCGTAACGAAATTAAGTGTTTGTAACGTAGAATTGAATCTAGAATATGTATACAATAATTTATTATAATTAACGCCTCGAAAAATAGGATACAAATATGGATAAAGATACGAAAATACAAGGCGTTACACAAATACAGTAATTGTTACAATGCAAGTCAAAACAAATACAAGTGTGAAAACCAAGATGGTTACAAAAAACACACTTAATTTCTATGTCTAGTATTTCTTTTCGTTTGTTCATATTCAAGACAAAATGTTGTATCTCCATTTCAACACAATGTACTTCCGTTTACTATGAAAGGAAATATTGTTGTTTAAATTATTGTCACAGATAGTATGTTATAGAGTCTCGAACAATCTCGGTTCGTCTCGCTCCAATATTTCCGCTATCAGTTGGGGTGTGATAGTGTATGTAAATGTAGGCTAATTATACCCATAAATCCCAAATGAGTTCAAAAAACCATTGAAACCTATTGAGTGGACATGATTCTACCACAATAGGTGCACAAAAGGGCATTTTTGAAAATTCAACACATGTCTGGAATTTTGTATTCCACTTGTTACACTTTTTTGCCTAACACATTTTTTGAATTTCAAACTATATTTTTTGAACTTTCACCTGTTAGGATGTTACATAATTTGAACTTCACCTTTTACACTCTTTTGGGTTTTTTGATTTCATATTTCATATGAGTGTAACAAATGGTTCTTTGCAATATAACAATTATGTGTAACATTTTTATGTAACGCATTAGTAAATCAGCAATGTAACGATTCTTGTTTGTTTTTAGGATGTGTATAATCGTAGTTCATATGAATGTAATAACAGGGCTTTAGCAATTCAACAATTATGTGTAAAATTTTATGTAACACATAAGTAAATTGTTAGATATGAGATATCTGAGTCGCGGTTAATTAATGTTGCAATGTTGCTAATAAGGTACGATCGAAAGAATTGCAGTTTGAACGCCAGACAAGGATTTATGTTCTCCTTTGAGAAACAGAGTTGGACATTTTGGTGCCCTCATTGATGCGAACTAGTGTAAAACGTGTGGCCACGCTCAAACTAGGAGTAGTTTGTTAAACTACTTCAAGTCAGACGATAACAAGAATGGATACATAACACATGAGAATGAATGTTGAACCTTGTCTCATGTTTAACAGATGTTCTTTACAGAAAGGATAACAGATAAGGTTACCATGGCTTTAGTAGTTGGTTAAGTAAGGAGTTACTTGAACACAAGAAACCAATTGACTAATATGATATATCATACGTTGTTAGGGCAATGAGATGCAGCTATAAGTCCACCACTGTCTACATTAAATTAGTTAATCAGTGAATGTCCAAGTGTGAGATTGTTGGATATGAGATGTCTGAGTAAAAAATTAATAAACGTTGATAACGAGGTACGAACCAAAGAGTTACACTTTAGACGATAAATAACGAATAATATTTAAGAGTTAAATATTATAGTTCATGAATGCATGACATTTAATGGTAATTTGGAATAAATATTTCATGAAATCCTTGTGGAATTAATTGTTTGTGAAATGATTAATTATATTTAGTTGGTTATTTAATTAAGAGTTAATTAGATAATAATTAAATATCAGTGAATGAATATTATTTAGAAGATAAATAATATTATGCATTTTATTCATGAGATATATAAAAATAGGTGATATATATTATTTATTAAATAAATGATATATATATATATATATGTATGTATGGTCAGGATTTAGAGAGAACGGAGAAAAGTCTGAGAACGGTGAGAACGATTTTGGAGTTGACATGTGGCATTGATGCTAAATTACACTAAGGGGTAATATTGTCAAAAAAACTCACACACGTGAACTGGGTGTTTAAATAAAACGCCATAAAAACACCAAATTCAGAAAAAATACCATGAAAATACCCAGTTAAAATGCCATAAAACACCAAATTCAGAAAAAACGCCATGAATACCAGTTAAAACGCCATAAAACACTCAGTTCAGAAAAACGCCATGAAAAATTCAGTTTAAAACGCCATAAAACACTTAGTTCAGAAAAACAACATGAAAATATCTAGATAAAACGCCATAAAAACACATAGTTCAGAAAAACGCCATAAAAATAACTAGTCTAAAACGCCATAAAACACCCAGTTCAGAAAAACGCCATAAAACCCATTTCATTTTTTTTTCGAAAAGTATATCAATAGTATACTCGTTGGAAAGATAAAAAAAACGTTGAGTTTTATGGTGTAATTTTTTTAGAAAAATAATCAAGTATAAAAAAGTTATTGGCGTTTAAATATGATGGGGGGAAATGACATGTGATTAGCATGTGCACCCTTGTGTGGATCTTCCAATTTTACCCCTACTGGTACTTATAAGGTTCCTATTATTTATAAAAATGCCACTGCATCATCTTAGCCACAAATCACAAAGATCAATGGCTGAAAATCGTTCTCACTGTTCTCACACTTCAAATCGTTCTCTCCTGATCCCATTCCTATATATATATATATATATAGGGAGCCGCTAGAATGAGAACCACCTCCAGTTATGAGAACCATGAGAACCACTTTCAACCAATCAGAACATGCCAACACAAAGGGTATATTAGTCATTTACCCAAAACATCAAATCCCATTATCTCTCCTCAATTAAATCACCTTCTCTCTCCTCTTTCATTATTTGTCAGCTTCTATCTTCATTTATCTTCCATTTTTTCTCTCATTCTCTCTCTCTTGAAGCTGGTTTTCGATTGATTCTGCAGTTGGAAAAACCCAAATCAAAATCAAAAACCACCGCCCCAAAAAAGATCCGATTTGGGGTATTGAGCTCCGATTTGGGGAAACGAGATGTGTGAACAATTCCAAGCTCCGATTTGATGTTGAATCGTAAGTGGTGGGTGCTCGATGACAGTGGTGCAGCGCCGCCGTGAACGGTGGTGGCGGTTCGATGGCTGGGTGGTGGGCCGGCGGCAGCGCCGCCGTGAGCGGCGGAGGTCCCGGTCTCCTCTTGGTTTAAACGGGGCCAGGTTTGTTTTTCAGTTGTTGATTGTTGGTTTGATTGGGTTCTTTTGATTTGTTGTTTCTGTTTTGATTGGGTTCTTTGATTCAAAAAGTTTGGGTTTTTTGATTATTTTGGTGGGTTTGATGATGAATCTGGGTTTGAATATGGGTTTGATGTTTTGAATATGGGTTTGATGTTTTGAATATGGGTTTGATGTTGAATCTGGGTTTGATGTTTGAATATGGGTTTGATGTTGAATCTGGGTTTCATGTTGAATCTGGAACACTGATCTGGAACATTGTGGGTATGATGAGTTTCTTTTGATTTTGGGTATGCTGGGTTTCTTGAATTTTTTTTGCTGGGTTTTTTTGATTTTGGGTATGCTGGGTATGCTATGTTCTTGATTTTTCTGGTGATTTTGGGTATGCTGGGTTCATCAAATGCAAGTAAAAATGTGCAGGGATTCATTTTTTATTTAGTTGGGTTTTGATTAATTGTGTTTTAATTCAGTTGGGTTTTTGATTATTTGTGTTTTTGGACCCAATCTTTTGCTGTTTGCAGGTTGTTCGGATGTGATTTTGGATATGGGAAAACTGAGTTTCATTTTTTTCAATGTTTGGATGTGTTTTTGGATCTGGGAAAACTGAGTTGCATTTGTTTGAATGTTTGTTGAATGATGCAGGTTGTTTTGAATGATGCATTTTGTATTCTTTGATTCTCCCGGGATTTGATCTGTTTGGGGTTGGGTTGGGCGGCGATGATGATGCAAAAAAAAAAAATCGTACACTTTGATGACGATGGCGCGGCAAGGTCGGCGGAGGGTAGGTTTTTTGAACCTGCAACCCCACTTTTGCAGCCTTTTTGATTATCTGTTAATCTGAGCCAAACCCTTTTTTTTTCGAGATAGACTTTGTTTTGATGTTGTTGGTTTTTAATTCCCCCCCCCCCCCCAGTCGATGATGATAACGATATATCTGAGACATCTCCCGAGTTTGCGATTTCTGGGTGCGTTCGTTTTTGCGTAAAGAAGTTTTTGTAAAATAAAAAAGTTAACCCGTAAACTTTTTAACGTAAAACGTAAAAAGTTTTACGTAAGAACGTAAAACGTAAAAAGTTTTTCGTAAAACGTAAAATGTAAATGTTTTTTTCGTAAAACGTAAAACGTAAAAAGTTTTACGTAAAACGTAAAAAGTAAAAAGTTTAACGTAATACGTAAAAAGTTTAACGTAAAACGTAAAAAGTTTAACGTAAAACGTTAACTTTTTAACGTAAAACATAAAACGTAAACCTTTTTCAACGTAAGTTGTAAAACGTAAAAAACCGTGTGATAAAACGGCGCCTAAACAAGGGGCGTGAATGTGGCGCATAAAAACGCCGCGAAAAGTTTTGCATAAATCGTAAAACGTTAAAAGTTTAAAAAGTTTACGTAAAAAGTAAAAAGTTTTAACGTAAAAAGTAAAAAGTTTTAACGTAAAACGTAAAAAGTAAAAAGTTTTAACGTAAAACGTAAAAAGTAAAAGGTTTTAACGTAAAAAGTTTTAACTTAAAACGTAAAAATTTTAACGTAAAACGTAAAAAATTTAACGTAAAACTTAAAATGTAAAAAGTCTAAAAAGGTTAACGTAAAACGTAAAAAGTGCAAAAACGGCGCTTAAAACCGGGAATAAAAAACTGCACTTAAAAACCCGGTCGCAAAAAAACGGCGTTAAAAAACGCGGCGTAGAAAAACGGCGAGTAAAACGGGCCGTATAAACGGCGCGTAAAAACGGGACGTAAAAAATGGGGCGCAAAAAACGGGACGGCTTGTAAAAAATGTGACGTAAAAAACGGCGTGGCAAAAAACGGGACGGCTTGTAAAAAAACGGGCGCGCTAAAACGGGACGGCAAAAAACGGGATAGCTAAAACGGGACGGCAAAAAACGTAAAACGTAAAAATTTTAACGTAACGGGACGGCTAAAACGGGACAGCAAAAAACGGGACGGCGTAAAACGGGACGTAAAAAATGGGGCGCAAAAAACGGGACGGCTTGTAAAAAATGTTACGTAAAAAACGGCGCGGCAAAAAACGGGACGGCTTGTAAAAAAACAGGACGGCTAAAACGGGACGGCAAAAAACGGGACGGCTTAAACGGGACGGCTTGTAAAAAAACGTGACGCTAAAAACGGCGCGGCAAAACCCGGTCGCAAAAAACGGCGCGTAAAACCGGGAATAAAAAACCGCACTTAAAAACCCGGTCGCAAAAAAAACGGCGTGAAAAAACGCGGCGTAGAAAAACTGCGCGTAAAACGGGGCGTATAAACGGGACATAAAAACGGGACGTAAAAAAGGGCGCAAAAAACGGGACGGCTTGTAAAAAATGTGACGCAAAAAACGGCGCGGCAAAAAACGGGATGGCTTGTAAAAAAACAGGACGGCAAAAAACGGGACGGCTAAAACGGGACGGCTTGTAAAAAAACGGGACGGCTAAAACGGGACGGCAAAAAACGGGACGGCAAAAAACAGGACGGCTAAAACGGGAGGGCAAAAAACGGGACGGCTTGTAAAAAAAACGTGACGCTAAAAACGGCGCGGAAAAAAACGGGACGTAAAAAATGGGGCGCAAAAAACGGGACGTAAAAAATGGGGCGCAAAAAACGGGACGGCTTGTAAAAAACGGCGCGGCAAAAAACGGCGCCTAAAACCGTGCCTAAAAACGGCACTTAAAAGCTACGGTCGCAAAATCGGCGTGAAAAAACGGAGCGTAAAACGGGTCGTAAAAAACGCCGCGTTAAAAAAATGACGCTTGAAAAAGTCGAGCGTAAAAAACGACTTGGAAAAACAACCCATTAAAAAACGATGCGTAAAAACGGCGTGCAAAATCCGGCGCGAAAAAAAAATTGTCTTTTGTTAAAAAAATCTGAATTTAAAAATGTTTTTAATAAAAAAATCTTTTTAAAAAATAAAAAGTAATATAATAAAACTAAAAAGTAATATAATAAAACAAAACGTAATTAAAAAATAATAAAGTGAAAAAGACAAAAAAGAGTTATTTTACTAATCTACCCTTTTTGATTAAAATATAAAAGACATAATAAGACAAATTTTATTTAATATTAGTTTTTGTTACTTTTAATCTCATCCATCCATCAAGTTGATCTAAAGGCTATAAAGTGGTTCTCATGGTTCTCATAACTGGAGGTGGTTCTCATTTTAGCGATCCCCTATATATATATATATATATATATATAGAATCACGCTAAAATGAGAACCACCTCGAGTTGTAAGAACCGTGAGAACTACACCGTACGGGGCGAGGTGGACCAATTTTTTTTCACAAACGTAGATGCGTGTATTATAAACACACTTGTAAAAAAAAAATAAAAAAAAAAATTGTTTGAGCACCACAAGTGTGTGTTTATGGGTACCGTAAATTTTCCGGTAGGATTTACGGTACCCGTAAACACAAACTTGTGGTGCTCAAAACTACACACACGAAATTTTTTTTTATTTTTTTTACAAATGTGTTTATAATACACGCATCTACGTTTATGAAAAAAAATTTGGTCCACCTCACCCCGTACAGTGTAGTTCTCACGGTTCTTACAACTGGAGGTGGTTCTCATTTTAGCGGTCCCCTATATATATATATAGGGTAGAATTCATTTGAGAACCAATCTTATTGCGAGAACCACGAGAAACAATGTGAACACAAAAAAATACCTAAAAAACATACAAAAATATTTTTCAAAAAAATCACTATATTTCGTCCATAAAAATTTTTTGAGTAACAATAACGGATGCATATATGCATATGTATCATTTCTTTGACAAATTACGTAATACGTTACCCGTATTATACAATTGCACTTTCATTTACATTACCATCTGTAATACACTACTTTTTACATTAGTAATATTAAAAATGCACATGTGCATCTATATGTATGGACATGATATAACATGTTTTGGTACAAAAAGGTTATGATTTTGAATAATGAAGTAGGCCCATATACATATTTTTGGTTAGTTATATCTAGTGGTTGATGATTTGGTTATATTTGTCACCTTATAATGTAATATGTTGTTTGGTATGGTATGAAGGGTGTTGATGTACATGTGCATAAAGTGAAAAATATTGTGCATATTGGTAATAGTAGTGTATTATGGATAGTAGGAGGTAATGGTAGTGTATTTTGGATAGTAGGAGGTAATGGTTGTGTATTATGGATGGTATGAACATTATAGATGAAAAGGAAAGTGTATTCAAAGTAGCATACCAAAAACACGTTATATAATGTTCATACATATAGAAGCAGGTGTGCATTTCTAATATTGGTAATGTAAAAAGTATTGTATTACGAATGGTAGTGTAAATGAAAGTGCAATTGTCTAATACCGGTAATGTATTACGGAATTTGTCAAAGAAAAGATACATATGCACATGTGCATAGATAAATTGTTACTCGAAATTTTTTTTAGAAATGAAATATAGCGATTTTAAAAAAATAATAATAAAAAAAATTGTGTGTTTTTTTAGATATTTTTTGGTATTTTTTAGTTGTGTTCACATTGGTTCTCGCGGTTCTCGCAATAAAGGATGGTTTCTAAGATAAATATAAGGTAAAAGTATTTGCGTGCAAATACAATTGGTAAGGGTTCATTGACTTTAGAGGTGGACACAAAAAAAAGAGTTTTTGTGAGACAAGAACAAAACCACCACAACACCACCTCACATGTCGACCTCCACCTTCGGGTGCACCACCGTCGTTGGACCACCCAACTAGCCCGCCACGTGCCAAATCGGGTTATCCAAGCTGGCTGACTTCTGGCCACCTAATGATGCAGCAATAACAATAGCTACGGCCACCGCCAAACGCCGTCGCTGCTTCTGGCAGCCACCGTAAAACCGGGCCTAACCGGTTTTTCTTGTGTGACCATGTTTGGTTGTTTGACCAAGAAGGTGTTCGTGGGTCACGTGTTCGGGTTTTGGGTTTTCAATATTTGTGTCAAGGAGTTGATTCAGGATCTCGGGTTTTGTGAACGCATATCAATTAGCGTGACAGTTCATCGTTCCATTGTGTGAAGCTTAGGTTTTTCCAGTATGTTTTCATGAACACTCTATGGTTTGTTTAATTGTTTAACGAATTGCAATTGGATCACTGACGAGGTTTTAATTACTTTATAATATTGTACACCTTTATGCCGCTAATTAACATGTGATATAAATTGATTAAATAAAATAAAATTTCCAAACTATAAATTAGCAAATTTTTGTTGCCTTGGTTGTAAGATGTGTATTGGGTGTTTTTCAAAAAAAAAAATTGCATTTTTAAGTTTTAACCCAAAGGTTTTTATGTTTCTCATTTTAAACCCTTTGACATTTTTAGTTTTAACCCAAAGTTTTTTCAACTTTTCAATTTAACCCCAACACTTTCTTATTTTTCAACTTTGGTCCCTTATACTTTTTTATCTTTCGCAAGTTTTTCGTTTTACGTTTCGTTCTAAATTTTGCGAGTCAACACGCAACAACGTGCGTGTAGGGTGCAACGTTTTTTCGTCTGTTTTCCCTGTTTGACAGTCCAGTCGCAGCGCGTCTATTTTTCCCACGTTTGAAAAGTTCATCGCAACGCGCGATTCCTAGATTGACTTAGTTATTTTTTTATGTTTTACGTTTCTATATAATTTCTTCGCATTAACACGCCGCGACTGGGGTGCGTGGTTCAACGATTTTACGTATGTTTTTTGTTCAGTGTTATTTTTTACTTATTTATTTATTTTTACAAGCTCTTCTGATGTTGGTGTTCGTTGACAGTGCTTTGGCATTAGTGCTAGTTATATTTTATATATTAACAATTGATGAAAGCTCTTAACAACAGTGTATAGATTGGACAGAAAAAGTATGTTAATTACAGTTATGCCATTACTTTCAATAAGGAAGAGAGCGACTAAGAAACAGGAGTAAGAAGGCCGGCCACAAATCCTTACGGCGGATTCACAGTGGTGCACCGGCGGCGGTTCTATTCCCATGGTACGGATGGTGTACAAGGCCGACCGGACATAGCATCCTTCACATCACCGCTGCTGAGAAACCTCCGCTTGGCATTCCTGTGGCGGTGACGAATAACTTCTCTCCTGCTCTCTATCACTCTCGAGACCACCGGCGACATCGCATCTCTTTTCTTCTCCGGCCAAATCCATCAACTTCAAGCCAGTTGGTGAAATCTGCCTGAATCGATTGAATCAAACTCATATGAAGCTATGGTTGTACTTCTCGGTATTCGAATTAGGGCTTTTGGGTTGTTGATTACTTATATTTTTGGGGTTTTTTTTACTAGACTCGACATGCTGCTACTATACAAGGTAATCGATTCCACTTTGTTGGTGAAACTCATATGAATCGTTTGTTACATTTTTTTTTATTTTGAATTAGTGCTCACGTGAGGGTGTTGATTAGTTAGATATTTGGGGTTATAGCTTATCTGGGTTTTGGTGGGACAGATTGGGTTAAACGGGAATTCTTTAGCTTACTAATATGAAGTTGAACAAATTACAGACATGAAAGCCGAGAATATGAAGATGTACATCCTTTGAATTATTCGTTTTTCTTCAACATATAAGTAAAGGCAGATATAGCATTATATCTTTATGTGTATATGTCTATCTATATATAATCAAAAGCAAATTAAATTAAATTAAAACCTAGCTACACTTTGGAAAACTAAACACCTTGGACCTGTTCCTCTTAGGATTAGTGTTTTCTTTCTTGCATGGCCAGTTCAGTTGAGCTGGAAAGAAAACCCAAATCGAGTCAAAATTGCCCATGCCTAAGTATACTATACTACAAAAGAATGTTTTATAAGGGACCAAATGTTGAACCTACTACACTAAAGATGTAACAATAGTTAGGTAACAAACGTAAAGAGGACAGAGTTATCATACTGAATTAAAACATCATAATTACGAAATACATAAATTGTTTGGAAGATTCTAAGATATTGTTCAATATAAGAATCTTTGTTTAAGACAGATACTCCAAAACCTAAAAGAAAAAAAATTATATAAAAATACTTAATCACCTATGTTTTGTTTTGATACATTATGTGATATGTTTCAATATGTATGAGTTCGCAAGTTGTTCCCAGGTTATCAACAACCTCATAATTTAACATAAAAAGAGTGTATGTCTTAGATTGATACCAAAGTATATTTAAAAACTAAATATCCATTCGATTGCTGGAGGAATTGGCTCATGTTTTGACTAATTAGCGAAAGAGTCGCTTTTGATCTTGTACTTTTTAAAAATAAAAACGAGCAGTTGAAGAAAGAAGCATTAATCAATAAAGCTCATTAACGTTAACATTATTAATGAAGTATTTCACTATTTAAATCAAATTATTCTTACTTGGCAGTAATTTTGTATGTGTTTTTAATAATTTTGTGGATTACAGTTAATATATTTCTTTCTGTAGTTTTCAGTGTGCAATGAACAGTTGATCATAGAAAATGAAGCTATGAAGCAATTGTCTTGAAAACACATAATTGATGGCCTCTAATTTAGAGTTGATGTTGGCTTTTTTATTGTTTAAATAATAGCCATCAAACATATTTTATTTAGTTTAGTGCTATATATTTTGTTAGAATTTATCTTCAAAGTAACAAATTTAACAAAGCGTCTTTTCATTCTTTTGGTAATGTGCAGGCGAAGAACCCAACAAGATCGCTGCTCCAAGATCCAAGCAAGATTGATGCAAAACGCACGTCACTAGCGCTAACCTTTTTGCCAACTACACAACAATGGTCTACTTTTCAACTAATGTTTTTTTTTGGGATGCCATCCATGTGAATCAGTATCACTTTTTTGCTTCACCTCCTTTCATTGTCATGCATATAAATGTCCTCCAACAATACATTTTGAAATCATTGAATGTATCATCATTTGTATAAACTTGAAAATGTATGCCAGCCTCGAAAGCTGATGTAGTTTTGCTTTAAAATTGAGCACTTATTTTTACACTATGCACCTAATTTCCACGTTGCGTTCGTGAGGTGGATGTAGCTAACCCGCCGCAAAGCGCGGGGTTCCTTTACTAGTTTAAAATAAAAATTGAACACCAATAATTCCCAACATAAATCACTACAACAATGTGTTGAGGGGTAAATGCATTCAAATGTTCAATCATTATTTTATATTTTTCAAAGAATAAGAGAATGAACACAAAATTCATTAATAAAGAGTAAATTACAAAAATCGTCCTTTATGTATGTCACTTAGATTAGACTGCCTCCAATGCTTCCTTTTGGAGGGTTGCACTTAGTGAAGTGCAACCAAGTGCAGAGAGAGAAGGTGGGCCAATTCAATTTTAAGCTTAAAAAAAATAGAGGAGAGATGGTGCATGTGCGAAGGATGAGTTGGAGTTAAAAAGAGGAGAGAGAGTGCATTTGTTAACAATGAGTTAAAAGCTGATGTGACAGTGATGACTAGGATGCATGTAGTAAATGCAGGCCGTTGCATTGCAGACAGTCTTATTGCAAACTGTGTCCTTTGTCTTCAATAATTACAGAAAACGTACTCGATGTTTGCAAACTCTTGAAAGTTATATCCTTTAATCCTAACTCAGTTACTTTTTGTGGTTAAATCTGAACAAATAGACCCCACATGAGATGAGGGTATATTGATCATTTTACCCTAAATACTAAAAAAAAAATTATATCTCTGTACACTGTACATAACCCTAATTTTCATCCCTAATTTGTTCCCTTTCACAAATCAACCAATGTTATTCCATTAATTCATCCCGATTTTCACCAGTTCAAAACCATAGGGCTTCATAATTTTCATAAATTTGTTCATCTTCTTCATCCATGGCGGTTCCGACGATTGTGTACCCAAGTCCTCCCGGAGGCATCTACACGACGTCGTATTCATCAACGATCAACTCACATGCATCGTACGATTTCGATCTATCCAGCCGTCCGACTACGTCATCAACGACAACCTTTACGTCATCAAAAGCGGTAATCGGAGGTTTATCCACACTTTTCTCGTCGTCACCGACCTTCGCCGGTGCCGGATCTGAAGATCTACCGTCGATGATAACCAACGGTGAAGATCTGAGCAGCTTAACCAGCTCATTTTCGTACTCAACGTTTGGATCTTATCTGAAACGAGATCATGTTTATCAGAGTCCGATTTCGGTGTTTCAAGGTCCGGTTTCGTCATCTCCGGTTAGGTTTTCGCCGGAGAGAGAGTGTCCCGTACTTGGCGCGTGTGTTGATTATGACTCACGGAGGTCGCTTGTGAAGGATAGTTTTGGTGAGGAGCTTACTTTTGTTAGACCATGCGTAGTGGGGCGTTATTTTTAAAAAAAATTGAAAAAAAACGCCCCAAAACGCCCCCTCCCCCACTACACTAGGCGTTTTGGGACGTTACTTTTGGAAAAAAATGTTTTTGGCGTTATGTTTAAAACGCCGAATTGGGTGAATTGTTTCTGACACTTGTGCAGTTGGAAGCTTGGACCACAAGACCCACCAATCACCACTTGGACCACTCTGACACACCCACATGGTTTTTTTTTTTTTTCATTAAAAATAATATGTCAAATGGGGCATTATATGGGGCATTATACCCACTACACCACTTTTGCTATAATGCCCCCTTGCTGACTAGGACGCCACGTGTCGTATAATGCCCCATGGTGGGGGCATTATAACCTTCTACCACTACACATGGTCTTATGGATGATACTGCTTTGAAGGAATCGGTTCCCGAGTCGTATGTGAAGGATTTGTTGTTGAATGCACAGACGAAACATAAGATTTTTAATGATAGTTTGGTTATTAAAGCTTTTTTGAAGCCGATGGTGGTGGGGTGGGTGGTGACAGTGTAAGGCGGTGATGGTGGTGGGTTGGTGGTGGTGCTAGAATGGTGGTGTGAAAAGAGATATGCCATTCAAAAAGATAAAGAGAAAAGATCTAAATTTTTTATAATTTAATTTTTTAGTATTTAGGGTAAAATGACCAATATACACTCATGTTGGGTCCATTTGGTCAGATTTAACCACAAAAATTAACTGAGTTATGGCTAAAGGACATAACTTGCAAGGGTTTGCAAACATCGAGTACGTTTTCTGTAATTATTGAAGACTGACGAGGTAAGGTACTTGACCCGGCCCAAATGGTTACACGTTACTTATCGCCTTTATGCTAAATATTATTATTATTGCGTACTAACCTGCGAAGCCCAGCGTGTTGTAGTTTATATACTACACTAGGCTGTGGGCTTGTAGAGACAACCCCTAACTGGGCCTGACCCATTGAGGTTAGGGTTTCACATATCTCCTATATAAGGAGGTCTCCACCTCCTTATTAGGGCATCCAATATGAGGCAAACACTTTTGTAGCTAAAAATAGGGGATTCTTCCCCTACCGGCCGTCTCTGCATCCCCGTTTTTTTCTTTTCTTCTTGTTGCAGGTCTAGGATTCGGGCGGAAAAGACGAGTTGTGGTCATATCCGTATTCATCATTGTAGAAGTACTGACCCGCTAGGGTTCACCCTTTTACATTGGCGCCATCCGTGGGACCGACAACAAACCACATCTTGTTATTTAGCTCCGTCAAGAATCTCTAGATCCGTGTTTTTAACCAGATCCACACACGAATTGAGGAGGGAGATATGTTGTTATACAAGGTCCTCTCATCCATATTCTGCGGTTTCTCATGCTTCGATTGACGAGATTAGCCGTCATTTATACATGTGATCATGTAAGTTATTTACTTTTCTTTCTTTATGCAAGTTTCTGTCAAAAGCGAGTTACAATAAAGGCATTAAATGTTTTCTTCCTATGTTAATGGCTTTTACAAAGAAACATAAAAGGAGAGAAAGCAAAACAAATTATAAAATCGTTACTTCCTGAGGAGCACCAAACCAAACATATATTTGATAAAGAATTTCGTACAGTATTATAAAGGGTGTATATACATTGGTAAGGGATACTTCACAAGATGCAAGTCCTATCGCATATGCACATAGATAAGGGATGTACTAGATGTCCCCATCTTTACACTATGTTTTGTCGGCATGCCCACGTCACCAAAACAGGTTACCCACCATCTTTGTTCAACCTACGCTTCCATCACAAGCACCTACAACAGGCAACTCCCTATCGTGTTGCGCACGTCAACCACCCGCCATCAATGGCAGACACTTCTCATGCGCCATATCGATGACCATTGTGCGCGGACACAGCTCCGCCATCTCGCTCCAACTATGTGTTGCGGGACATGCCTTCGCCACACGCGCATGGCGGACAACTCCCCCACGCAGTCCCGCGTATAAACCACTTGTTATCTTCGGCGGGATGCTGTCATGCTCCGCCATCTCCGGTGGGATGCCATCATGCTCCGCCCATCTCCGGCGGGGGACCATTTTGGTCACGCCGTTACTGCACCTTTAAAACGTGTCATCGAACAGTCTCCGCCACTGCGCGCCGCTATCTTTTTCCGCCACTTACAACTTATCACCATCATGAAGCACTATAAGAGTATTCCTGCCTTTGCGCAACCTGGTTCGCGCCATCGTCATCCGCGCTACGTGCTTCACGCCACCGGTTCCTCCGCTGCTGGCCTCTGTACCATAAGAGACGTTTATAGAAGGCATGAGCATGAGTTTTCATGATTAAGCCAACTCCGGCAATGACGTTCTTTGCCGCACCATCCCCGGTGCGCGCTTCCCTTGTCATTCCCCTCTCAAGCATTGGTTGAAACTCGAAACGCATTACTATATGGCACTCTCCAGTGTGATTCGTTGTTTAACCAGCACACTCTTAGATATCTCACCAGTTGAGTTGCGTGGTCGTTCTTTCTCGTGCCACTACCGGTGGAAGCTTTTATTCACCCGCCACCACCGGCGGAAGCTTTTAGTCAACCCGCCACCACCGGCGGAAGCTTTTAGTCAACCCGCCACCTCCGGCAGACACTTTTAGTCAACCCGCCACCACCGGCGGAAGCTTTTATTCATCCGCTGTCACGGCCCCCGTCCCGGTGTGACCCGGTCCAGGAGCCGCGGGACAGAAACCCGTGGTATTTAATATTTGAGTTGACAACGGAAGTTTAACAGGATCTTTTAAAACTTGAAAATGCCCGATTATTTTATTTCATAACTTGGGACAAACCCCGTAATTTACAATAGAGGAATTTCACGAGGAAATTCCCTGTTTTACAAAACATGTTTATTTATTTAATTGAGCCACAACTTCAAGCTTGTTAGTGCTCCGTAGCACGTTTTCCTTGATTCACAGTAGGTCACCTGAAACATGTTTTAAAAATATTTTATCAGCGGGGAAATACTGGCGAGTCATTCAGGTTTAAACAATACGACACATTAGTTATAAATTACAGCATAAGAGCGATTACAATGGCTACTATCTTATTTTTATCTGCCGTCGTGTCACCTCCAGGTGACGATGGTCATACCACTATTGGGTTTTTTCACCCAAGTAGTGATGATTATCACTGTTAGGTTGATGAACATAACCGTGAGAGTTCAGTAATGTGCACAATACCCCACTTGCCAGTGATTCAAGATAACCACGACTTAATCCCTGTAATTATAATTTTGAAAATAATTTGAGGTATTGTAAAATAATTTTGATAAAAAGAGAATGACTCACATTGCAAGTTTAGACGGGCATAGTTTAGCCTACTGATAAGCCGGATAACCTAATTGAAACAACAATGCATACGAAACTAGGTTAGTAACTTAATACAACATTTACGATAAGCTCACGAAATCAAAAGCTTCACGACGAATGACAAAGTATAGCCCAATTAAGGGCAGCACTTAAACATCCATCGGATTGGTTTCAATCGATCGGACATTATATCGTAGCAGCGATCGAGTTAATACCCTGTAGTCGTAGCAGCGTTTCACTACCGTGAATATGATTTTCGAATTTGAGCAGTGTAGGATCGTTTTGAAAGTGAGATTTCGAGCACAGATGAAAGCCCCATGCACAGGCTACTTATAGCCACATTTTGAGTTTTACGCGGCCCGCGAGGAACCCTATCCTACGTGTAGGGCTGGTGTGTCACGAGTAGGGTTGCCACGTGTGAGACACCTGGCCCGGCATGCTTATCTGGTCAACTTTAAGTTGACGCGGCCCGCGTAAGCAGAGCTTAACTTTTACGCGGCCCGCGTGAAACCCAATTTTCTTAATTTCTTGGTTTTTCATGCACGTTAGGGTTTCAGAGGTCCGGGTTTTTACTTACGGGTCGTTTTGGGACATTTTTGTAGATCCTTACATCCGCCACCACCGGCGGAAGCTTTTAGTCAACCCGCCACCTCCGGCGGACGCTTTTATTAAACCCGCCACCTCCGGCGGACGCTTTTATTCAACCCGCCACCTCCGGCGGAAGCTTTTATTCAACCCGCCACCACTGGCGTAAGCTTTCATTGTCACACCCCAACCGATGGCGGAATCATCGGGGCATGACACTGAGTGAAACAGATTGTCCAGAAGTTTCCATAACAATTATCAATACTATTCAATTAAATAATACGTCCCATACCGTATCTCAAACAGCAAAATAATTATTACAGACATAAATCTAGGCAAATATTATGTTCCGACAACTCAGATTTAACATGGATAGTTTATTTATTGGTTTCTATGACCTCTTTTCCTAGCTTCGATTTCATCACAGCAAAGAGAGCATCCTAGACCTTTCCTAGCCTCAAGTTCACAGCAAGCTAAGCATGTAAACTTCCTAAGCACCTGTCACATACGTTAAAGTAAAGTCAATACACATAGTGTAAAGGTGAGCATACAAGTTTGATAATACTATATAGTGTTCGAATTCGTTTACGCATAACCAGCACGTACACATAGTGAAATGAAGCACGTTAGTTATCGACATAGATCCATCGATACCAATGACTGCGGGTTGACTGCCCGAGGCAGTTCGCAATACATGATTACCACCGTAATCCATGCAAGTAATTGTCCTTAACAACCCCCGTGTGAACGGGTGCTGAGTCCAAACTATAGTATTATCGTTGCTAAGGCAGGTAGACAACATTCCATGTGTAAACATAACAAACAAGCATTCATGAGCCACGTATAACATGCATTAACGGTTAGCGTTCAAGTAATATTGAGTAGTGTGATTTGTTGTAGTTTGAATATTAGTAACGTATGTAACACCCAAAAGTGCGTAAAGCAAAAAGGGATCGAGTATACTCACCACGATTAGTGGATTGATGGGAGCGCTTAGCGAGTAAGGTTAGCCTGAATAGATTCGATAGTATAACGATAAGCGATGTGTAAAAAGTCACAAGGTAAGGAAGGGTCGGATGGTGGTTCGATCGGATGGTAATCCGATCGGACAGCAATCCGTGTGGATGGCAATCCGTTCGGGTGGTCATCCGGTCGGACAGTGGTCCGTTCGGATGGCTATTCGAGTGGATTGTTTCTTCCTATAAGAAGAATGTGTTTGTGTATGATGGCTTGTCTTTTGAAGTTTTCGTTGTAGCATTTTAAAAGCATTGAAGTATCTTCATCCATCAAGTCGTTCGATCGGATGGTGGGTCGTGCGGATGACAATCCGTTCGGATGGTCATCCGGTCGGACGGTGATCTTGTGGTGTGATTACTTAGTGAAGACAAGTTCTTCAACAGAAGTGTCACTCGATCGAATGTCCATCCGATCGGGTGGCAACCCTGTTAATGAACATGTTGAAAGTTGTTTAAGTCTTTGAAGCCTTAGTATCTCATGATCCGAACAGTAATCCAGTCAGATGGTCGTCCGATCGGATTGCAATTCGTTCGATACCCAAACTTCAACTAAGATTGTTTTAAAGGTGGGACCCAAGTGTGATCTGTTCGGATGACCTATCCGATCGGACAGCAATCCGGTCGGACAACAATCAGTTCCGATTGTTCCGTTCATCCTACACTTGGTCGTTTTGATGGTTTGTCATTATGTCGAGACACTTTGACAACGTGTTAACCAACAGAACTCCCATTTTGACCCAGATGACTAAACCGAACAGGAATCACCCTCGCTCGGTCAGTTACCGGCTCTAGATGGTTGTTTTGTTTAACCCGAAATCGGTAGTCTCGTGGGTAGGATCTGGATCTTGAGCTAGTACAACACTATGATAGAGTAGAAGACTAGATCAGAACCCGATTCTATCGGTTTTGAGTGTTTTGAGTGCAAAAGAGTTGAAAGAAAGTTGAAAACCATATTTCAATCCTCTTTCACAACACTTGTGTCGAGATCTTTACAAGATCTTTGTGGAAATCGGTTAGATCTAGGTTGTTCTTGGTGGATTGAGGCCAAAACATGAAGTTCTTCAAGAACTCATGATGACGTCACCCTAGAACACCCGAAATCTAGTGATTTTACGGTTAAAAGTTAGGATTTAAAAGATAGAAATGTGTAGGAGTGCGTGTAGATCAAGAAAGTACAAGATTTAGGGCGAGGTCTTACAGGAATCGAGAGAAATCGGAGAAAAGGTGAAGAGAGCATGCTGATCGGACGTCACTTGCCAAAACTAGTAAGTGTGGAGAGTGACAGGGGTATTTATAGGATTCCAAAAGAGGAAAGGGTTATCCGATCGGATGACACACCGCTCGGATGACGATCCGATCGGATGACATTCCGGTCGGATGACACCTTATTTGTGGCATAGTGGCTATCCGGTCGGATGGCTCTTGGTTCAAGTGTTTGATGCGACGATTTTTGTTAAGTCGATTTCGATTGCGAGCGGTTCGATTCGATAGGGTTTCCTAGTCAAATTACTTTTAGTCTCAACTACTAATTGTCATAGTTCGATTGAGTTTTGAGTTCGATTGTATTCGATTGCATTCGAGTTTCGACTGAGTTCGCTTGATTACCACAACACACATAAATAAACATGCACAGGTAACACATAAGGTACACACACATGTATAACGATAATTAAAATACGCAACTCGAGTTGCGATTCGTTGTCGATTCGATTTGCATAGCTTGATTATCAGTTGGTTAACTTTATCGCATTGTTACTGCCTATAGTTCACAGTCGTAAGTCGCTTGTATAATACGTCGATGGCTTGCAATTAACAACACTTACTCCACATAATACAAATAAAACAAAGAGATTTCTACAAGTCAAATCCGTATAACCGGTCGTTGACTTTGACCTTGACTTTGACTTGTGAAAACACGGGGTGTTACAGCCTCCCCTTGTTTAGGAAATTTCGTCCTGAAATTAAGCTGGAAGCTGCACAACGCCGTGAATCACGTTTGAAAATTTTCTGTTCGGGCCGGTTTTGACTCCGAAACGATTGTGAACCGAACGTGTGACGTGCGGAATCCATACACGAACTTGAATGAACACACGAGAACGTAATATAATCGGTGATTCTATGAAATCGTACAAAGCAGTTGAATCACGATGTCACTTTCTCTCTCTAGTTTCTTCTCTAAAGAACTGCCGGTACTTTGCCTTCATGTCGCTTTTGAGATCCCAAGTGAACTCCGCGCCTCGTTTGCCTTCCCATCGGACTTTCACAATAAGAATGCGAGAGCGTCTGAGTTGCTTGGTTTGGCGATCCATGATTTCAACAGGCTTTTCCACGAAGTGTAATGTTTCGTTCACTTGCAGATCATCGAGAGGAACGTGTAAGTCGTGGTTGGCTAGGCAATTTCGGAGGTTTGACACGTGGAAAGTCGGGTGGACATTACTAAGTTCTTCCGGAAGTTCGAGTCTGTAGGCAACTTTTTCGATCCTTTCCAGAATCTTAAAAGGTCCAACATATCGAGGCGCGAGTTTTCCCTTTTTGCCGAATCGGACTACACCCTTCCAAGGTGATACCTTTAGGAGTACGTAGTCACCAACGTCAAATTCACGGGGCTTGCGCTTCTTATCGGCGTAACTTTTCTGTCGATCCCGAGCTTTCACCAGGTTGTCTCGGATTTGGAAAATTTTGTCTGTCGTTTCTTGTAATAGCTCAGGACCGGTTAATTGCGAATGACCGATCTCGTGCCACACAATGGGCGATCGACATCTTCTTCCGTATAATGCCTCGAATGGTGCCATTTGGATACTAGAATGGTAGCTGTTGTTATACTAGAATTCGACTAACGGCATGTATTTATCCCAATTACCACCGAAGTCTAAGACACACGAACGGAGCATTTCTTCAAGAGTACGAATCGTTCTTTCAGTATGACCGTCGGTTTGAGGGTGGAAAGCGGTACTTAGGTTAAGCGATGTACCGAGTGCCGTTTGAAACGTTTCCCACAGTCGCGAGGTAAACCGAGCATCACGATCAGAGATGATGTCACGAGGCGTCTCATGATTACAAATGATCTCGTCGGTGTAGATTCGGGCTAATCGTTCTACCTTGTAGTCTTCCCGTATTGGCAGAAAGTGAGCTGATTTAGTCAAACGGTCGACCACAACCCAAATGCTGTCGTGACCTGATGACGTGTGCGGTAGCTTGGTTATAAAGTCCATGGTTATACTTTCCCATCCACATGGGAATTGGTGGTTGTTCGAGTAAGCCAGAGGGTCTTTGATGTTCAGCCTTGACTCTAGCACAGGTTAGGCATTTTCCGACATAGAGAGCAATGTCCCTTTTCATACCCGGCCACCAGTACCTATTACGAAGGTCCTGGTACATTTTGTCGGCACCGGGATGTACAGAGTACCGGGATTTGTGGGCTTCGTACATCAAGATCTGTCGCAAATTGGTTCGTTTGGGAATCCATATTCGGTCCAGAAAGTGGAATATCCCGTTCGATTTGCTCACGAGCTGAGCTCCATCGTGGTAGATTCTTTCCTTCTTCAGTGTGCGCTCGTTAAAACACGCATGCTAAGCTTCGCGAATGAGGGTTTCGAGATCGTGTTGGGCTTGAACATTACGTGTGCTAAGCAGGTAGCTCCGTCTGCTAAGTGCGTCGGCAACAACATCTGCCTTGCCTGGGTGATAACGGATCTCACAGTCGTAATCGTTGAGAAGTTCTACCCATCGGCGTTGACGCATATTAAGTTCCTTATGATTAAAGATATGTTGCAGGCTCCTATGATCGGTGAAGATCGTACACTTGGTACCATACAGGTAGTGTCGCCAAATCTTTAATGTAAAAACAACTGCGCCTAGCTCGAGATCATGGATTGTATAATTCTTCTCATGGACTTTGAGCTGACGAGATGCGTAAGCTATGACCTTGTCCCGCTGCATGAGAACACAACCAAGACCAAGGTTGGAAGCATCACAATAGACATTGAAATCATTGTTTCCGTCGAGCAATGTGAGAACAGGAGCGTTGCAAAGCATGTGCTTGAAGGTTTGAAAGGCAGACTCTTGTTTAGTTCCCCAAACAAAAAGGCTTGTCTTTATGCGTGAGAGTGGTAAGCGGCACAGCGATCTTTGAGAATCCTTCGATAAATCGTCGATAATAGCCCGCTAGTCCGAGAAAAGAGCGGACTTCAGACGGGTTCTGTCACACCCCAAATTTCCACGTGTTACCGGTGGGCCCGATAGGGGAGTATCGTGACGTGGTTGGCAACATAATAGTCAAACATCATAATATTTAAATGCACAGCGGAAGCAAAGTATAGATTTAATTCAACCAACAATATTGTAATATTAAGTATCACAAATAGTCGAATATAAATCCACAGGTAGATCAAAATACAAGGAAATAAATGTTCAACAGTTTATGACATCCAAGCTGGCGAGACTTATTGTGGATGCTAGGAGACAAGCCAGCCTATTACGCGTAGTACATGCACTTAACCTTTTTAAGAAAAATACGTCAGTTTACACTGGTAAATACAATCAACCGACTCATTTTGAAAAGAGTTTAAGAAAAAGCATTTAAGGCACAAGGCACAAATCATATTTTATAACTTGGGTTACTTATTTAAATATATAAACTTGTACAGGATTTACATGTTCCTTATGCGTTCAGTAGCCCGGATCAAGCCGGGTTAAAGATCAATAAACACACCACTTTATTTATGAGACACTGTCTGGTGTACGCCTACACCTGAGTGCTAAGGTCGTGGCCATTTCGTAAAATGATGCCAGGGATATCCGGGACACGGTCATTAACCCCCCAAAGGCTTTAAGCAAACAAAACAAATTAAATGAAACATCTCAATACTTTAACCATTTACAATTAAAGATTCAATGTCCGACCAAGCGGTATTTTATATACCGTACCCCAAGCCCGTATAGGGAAATAAGTTAAGAGTATTTACCTGAGTATGTATAGATCAAAATCAGCAATTTCAAGTATCTTTTACTGGTTCTCCTAATCTGGAACGAAGGTTTAATAATAACCTATTAGAATCCTAACGGTCTTTAATTAAGCTTAAGCTTAGACCGGTTAGTTTTAAAGATACGGTTCGAACGCACGATTAAGTGAAGACCGGATAGAATGTGATTTAGACCCGACAAGTTTGAAGACTTGTTTAATATGGGTATATGATACACATTCTAGATTTTGAGATAAAACCGACAAGGTTTGACCCGTTTCGGCTAATTTATGTAAACTAGTTACATAAACCGAACCGAACGCGTATGAAGCGTAACGGGTAACCATAAGAGTCCTAAACATGTTTCCTAAGTTAACATGCCTTAAATATGTCATGATATCAGTAGGATACCTTCCGTTATGCCCAAAACGAGTTTAATCGCATATTAAGCCCCGTAGGGGTATTTTGGTCATTTTAAAGATTATAAAAGGGATTAATTACATTTCTGTGAAACGGGTCTGAATACATCAGTAAATTAGTTTATTTTAACAGGTTATAACATTTGGTTATAAGTCTTATATGTCAAAATAGTTTTAAACCCTAACTATGCGTATAATACGCGTATAAAGCCGTTTTAAGCGACGTACGGTTTAAAATACGATTCTGAGTTTCCTGATCAAATAAACAGGCTCAAAATACTCCATTTATTATTTAAAATCAATAGCAATTGGATTGGCGTTAAAAGGATTTGTAAAACTCATTTTATGGTCGAAAAGGGTATTTTTGGTATTAACCGAATCAAGGCGATAAACCTAGCTTATGATCAGTTTAAAAATAACTAAAAATCTTTAAAAATCCCAAAATATTATATCACATCCGTGGGTAAAAGGTTTGGTGTCAAAAATGGGTTTTAGATAGGCGTTACGCTAATGACGTCATTTAATTACTAAGAATCGCTATAATTACGTCATTAAGCCTAACTCCTAATCTGGACCTCCGATTGACGTGAAAATTTACTGACATGTTCAATAATCAGTAACTAAGATTATTTTACTTTCATATCTCCAAAAATCTCGTTTTATGCTCATAAGGGCATTACGGTCAATATTTAGGCGATTAACGGAAACATCGGACGATTAGGGATTCGAGTGGTATAAACGCAGAGGCTTATACACACATGTAACTAGGTCCTAATGGAACCTTAAGACATGTCTAAACCTATATAAATCGGGTCAGAACTGAGGTCAAAGCAAAAGTCAAACTTTTGCGTCTCTCGGTTCCGAATCGGTTCAAAACATAAAGTTGTCGAATCAAACAAGCTTAGACAAGTTATTATACTTATTTTCAAGTTGTACGGCTGATAAAACAGGTTACACGCCTTCCGTATCATTAAATATGCGATTAATATTTCTGTTGACTTTTTGGAAGAAGTTTGACTCGACCAACGACATAGTTAAGATTGGAATCAGTGGGTGACTTTTTAGGGGTTTATTACCCATATAAATACCAACTTATAACAACTTTCGATTCGACTAAACTCTGGACCGATTGTGATTTATCGCTAAATCAAACCGTACTTACGACGGTTTGATTTCTAGGCTATAAACTAAGTATAAAAGAATTAGAGAAGGTTAGGCATACTTACACACGACTAATGGATGATTTGGAATGCTTGTGACCTGCTTGAATGCTCCAGAAATGCTCAGAGGTTGATGAATGATCAATGTAGTAACATGTGGGTCTTATAAACAACTTCAAACACACATGGATCATCAACACCTAAGTCTAGGAGTGAAACAATAACATCCATAAGTCCCCTACTAGCTAAAAACCACCTTAGGCAGCCCAAGGTATCGAAAAAAATGAGATTTGAGTCGGTTACAAGCATCAACAGGCAGCTGCCTGTTTTTTCTGCATCTGCAGGTCTGAAGCGGCCCGCTTCATGTTTTGGTAATCCTGATGCGGGCCGCCTGGGCCATCCGGATCAGGTAAACATGTTTCTCTTAATTGCATTTTGGTCCTTGGTCCCCCGAAAGGTCATTTTCAAGCTGTTTCTTGTATGCTAAGACTTTTAATTTATATATGGGGGCTTTAATACTTATACCCACGTTGTCAAGTCCTCGGGTAACTTTGTGATCACCCGAAAAGCCCTAAATTTCAATGTTGACGTTTATAACCCTCACACACAAATTTTATCACAACTTGCTCATACGATAACGAAACTTTATGAAATTTTTGTGGTGCATTCTAGTGAGCATAATTAATCGTTACAAGGCTTCGGGTTTGTCAAAAGGTCACTCAGAGGTAAACTTAAACATGTTGACACATTTAACCCCTGTAGTTTGTAATCTCCCACATTCTTTCACAATTCGCTTTGTATGATCCATGATCCATTCGTTTAAGGTTATAAACATCATGTAGGGTTATTGCAAAGTATATTTATTCACTGTTGACACTTTGAACCCTTATATTTACACAGTTCACTGTTTATCAACTTTAGTCCTTCAAGAACATTCTTTCACACGTTCAACCTATGCACGTGTCACCACCTTATAGGACGTGAATTTTCGAGGTGTTACATCCTCACCCCCTTAAAAGAAATCTCGACCCGAGATTTACTGAAATAAGTAAGGGTACTTTTCTTTCATCGTGGATTCGACCTCCCACGTATACTCGGGACCTCTACGGGCATCCCATTTGACCTTTACAAAAGGTATATGCTTCCTTTGAAGCTTCCTTACCTGTCGATCTTCGATCGACAAAGGTTTTTCCACAAATTTCAAGCTCTCATCAATATGCACATATGTATGTGGTATAACCAGTGATTCGTCAGCGAAACACTTCTTCAGATTGCAGATGTGGAACACATTGTGTATACTACTAAGCTCTTCAGGTAAGTTTAACTTATAGGCAACTGACCCGACACGTTCGATAACCTCGGAAGGTCCTATGTATCTCGGGCTTAGCTTGCCTTTCTTACCAAATCGCATCACTCCCTTCCAGGGTGACACTTTAAGTAGGACTTTGTCACCTACTTCGAAGTGAAAATCCTTACGACTTGGATCAACGTAACTCTTCTGCCTATCCCGGGCAGCTTTGAGACGGTCACGAATCTGGACAATCTTGTCCGACGTTTCGAACACTATCTCTGGTCCAGATAAATGGACATCTCCAACTTCTGCCCAACAAATGGGCGATCTACACTTTCTACCGTATAATGCCTCAAAAGGCGCAGCCTTGATGCTGGTATGGTAGCTATTGTTGTAGGAGAATTCAACTAATGGTAGGTGCTTATCCCAGCTACCACCCAAGTCAATTGCACATGCACGAAGCATGTCTTCCAACGTTTGAATAGTACGCTCACTCTGACCGTCTGTCTGTGGATGATAAGTTGTACTAAAGTTCAAACGTGTGCCCAAAGATTGTTGGAAACTTTTCCAAAAATGTGATGTGTATCTAGTATCTCGGCAAGAGATAATAGCTACAGGTATGCCATGTAGGGCTACAATCTTATCAACGTACAGTTGGGCTAACATATCGGAGCTGTAGGTCTCCTTAATGGGTAGGAAATGTGCTGACTTAGTCAGTCGGTCAACTATCACCCAGATGGTGTCATTTCCTTTCCTTGTCTTGGGTAACTTGGTGATGAAATCCATAGTTACCATTTCCCACTTCCAAGTAGGAAGTTCAGGCTGTTGTAGCAAACCTGACGGTTTTTGATGTTATGCCTTGACTTGCGCACATGTCAAGCATTTAGCTACATAGGCGGCTACAGACTTTTTCAAGCCTATCCACCAATAATTTGCCCTTAGATCCTGGTACATCTTATCAGCTCCAGGATGAACGGAATATTTAGAGCTATGGGCTTCCTGGAGGATAACATCTCGGAGTCCTCCATAAATTGGAACCCATATTCGTCCATTCAATCTAAGAATTCCATCCTTGCTAAGTGTTAACTGCTCCTCAGTTACCCCTAGCTTTTCGTTAGGGTAGTTAGCTTCCAACACAGCTTCCTTCTGTGCAGCTAACAACCTTTCCATCAAATTATTCTTTATTACCATGCTCTTGGCATTGATTCGGATGGGTTTCACTCTTTCTTTCCGACTCAAGGCATCGGCGACTACATTCGCCTTGCCGGGATGGTATCTTATTTCACAATCGTAATCATTCAGAGTTTCCATCCAACGGCGTTGCCTCATGTTCAAGTCCTTCTGGTTGAACAGATGTTGAAGGCTTTTGTGATCAGAATAGATCACACATTTTATTCCATATAAGTAGTGCCTCCACAGTTTTAGTGCGAATACAACGGCACCCAACTCCAATTCGTGGGTGGTGTAATTCTTTTCGTGCACCTTTAACTGACGTGAAGCATAGGCAATGACTTTGCCTCTCTGCATAAGCACACATCCCATCCCGGTGTGTGATGCATCACAATAAACTACAAACTCCTCTATTCCATCAGGCAATGTCAGTACTGGAGCATTGCTCAACTTTTGTTTCAGAATATCGAAGGATTCCTGCTGCTTAGGACCCCAGTCAAACTTAATCTTCTTACGTGTCAGCGAAGTCAGGGGTGCAGCAATCCTTGAAAAGTTTTCAATGAATCGCCTATAATATCCTGCCAAACCTAGGAAGCTACGTATTTCTGTAGGCGTCTTTGGCTCATGCCAATTCATGACAGCTTCAACTTTAGCAGGATCTACTTGGATACCATGCTCACTAACAACATGCCCAAGAAATTGGACTGCTCGAAGCCAGAATTCACACTTCGAGAACTTGGCATAGAGCTTTTCTTTATGAAGTAGCTCCAAAATGCAGTGAAGATGCTTCTCATGGTCAGCTTGGTTCTTTGAGTAGATGAGAATGTCGTCGATGAAAACGATGACGAATTTATCTAAGTGCGGCTTGCAAACGCGATTCATGAGATCCATGAACGTGGCCGGTGCATTAGTGAGCCCAAAAGGCATCACTAGGAACTCGTAATGACCATAACGAATCCTAAATGCAGTCTTGTGTACGTCTTCATCTCTCACCTTCAATTGATGGTAGCCTGACCTCAAGTCAATCTTCGAGAAGAAACTTGCCCCTTGAAGTTGATCGAACAGATCGTCGATTCTAGGCAAAGGATACCTATTCTTGATAGTAACCTTATTAAGCTCACGGTAGTCGATGCACAGTCGCATCGATCCATCCTTCTTCTTGACAAATAAAACTGGTGCTCCCCACGGAGACGAACTAGGTTTGATAAAACCTTTGGCTAGCAAATCATCTAGCTGCGTTCTCAATTCCTTCATCTCTGTTGGTGCCAATCTATAAGGCGCCCTTGCTATCGGTGCTGATCCAGAAATAATGTCAATTCTGAATTCTACTTGTCTCTCTGGTGGCAAACCAGGAAGTTCTTCAGGAAAAACATCAGGGTATTCAGAAACGACGGGTATATCCCCAATCTTGGGCTTCGGCTCATCTATAATCACTTGCGCCATGTAGATGACACAACCTTTCTTTAAACACTTAGAGTCCTTAAGTATAGACATTCGCTCAGGCAGCCCATACTGGGTATCTCCCTGGATAGTAAGTGATTCACCAGACGGAGTCTTGATCATCACTTGCTTCTTATTGCAAACAATCTGGGCCTGGTTATGAGATAACCAGTCCATACCCAATACTATGTCAAAGCCGGCTAACTTAAAGGGTAGTAGGCACAAAGGAAAAGAGTGATTCCTAATGGATATGAAACATCCATCTAATAAGGTTGAAGCGGTTTCTAAAGTACCATCTGCTAGTTCCACCTCATACTTCACACTTAAAGTCTTAACAGGTAAATTCAACAATTCACAAAACTTATTGTCTACGAACGACTTATCAGCGCCTGAATCAAATAACACTCTCGCATAAATATCATTTACGAGAAAGGTACCTGTTATCACATTGTCGTCCTTGACGGCTTCCTTAGCATCCATCCTAAAGACCCTAGCATTGGTCTTCCTAGACTCTTCGGGCTTCTTGGCATATTTTGGGCAATTGCTCTTGATGTGCCCCTTTTCATTACAACCGTAGCAGGTCGCATCCTTTATCTTTTTGCAATCCAAGGTTTTGTGTTCCTTGGACTTGCACAAGCCACATGCAAAAGGTTTCGATTGTGAATTCGAATTCGATTCAAATCTGCACTTTCCGAAGTGCTGTCTCTTGCAGATTTTGCATTTGGGTTTTTTCACCCGACTGCTGGCCATCCCTCCTATAACCTGACCCCTTCTTTAGGTCATTGTTTCCCTTTTGCTTCTTGTCCGAACGTCGTGAGTTGTCATCCTCACGCTTCCTCTTTTCGGTATCATTTTTCCTCTGTGACCTCAGCCTGACAGCATCTAAGGTAAGGGACAACGATATGTCCGCTACTGACCGAAAAGTGGTTGGTCTGGAGGCCTTTACACTTGCTTTGATCTCCGGTTCCAAACCCCCAATGAATCGAGCTATACGTTTAGGCTCCGGAGTTACCAAATATGGAACCAACCTTGACAAAGTGTTGAAACTGGTAAGGTAGGCCTGACAGTCTAGGTTTCTCATGACCAGCGCCAAGAAGTCAGATTCAATTCTCTCAACCTCGTGTTGAGGGCAAAAATTTTCCTTGATTAGTGCCATGAACTGTTCCCAGGTCATGTTGTATAACGGGACTTTCCCCGTAGCTTGGATTAGAGATCTCCACCAAGCTAATGCTTCCCCCTTGAAAGACTGTGAGACAAACTTCACAATATCTCTAATATGGCAACCACTGATATCCACCACAGTATCCATCTCGTCCATCCAAGTCATGCAATCAACAGCTTCTTTTTCCCCAGTGAAGTCCCTGGGTTTGCACGAAACGAAGTACTTATAGGTGCAACCCCTATTACGGGGTTCTTGATCCTGTATGACTCTTTGGGATGGAACACTCCTTCGGTTTGACGAGTGGTGAGAATTACTGTTGTGGGCAGTGTGGGTCCTGGAGGGTGTTCTAGAGTGTGGTGCAGATTGGGTCCTTACACGGGTACCACTAGATTCATGGAGCTGTCTATCCATAGCTCTATTAACCGCATTATCTATCATAGCTTGTAGTTCTGCACCCGCTACGTTTACTCGGGCATTATCATGTGCTATCCCTGGGTGACTGTTGACCTCGTTTGAGTCTGCCATGTAGCTTGAACTGTAACATATCGACAATAATTTATTGGTGAGTTTATTATAGAATTGTCTTTTATGGCAATTTTATTAACCGTGGTAACATAGACCATATATGGTTAATTTATTACTCACATAAATTTAGGATTTCTAATATAATTTATCCTAATTATAAAACAATAACAATTTTATTAGCACATAAGGCCTAGTCACAGGGACAACTTAGATCATAAGCTTATGATTTCAGAGAATCAAAGCATGAAGGTTTGAACAAAGTTCATTACCTTTATCAGACAGGGTCACAGACTAATACTGTCTTTTGTCTCATATGAAAATGAGAAGGGCCCGTAGGCATTCTATTACCAATGGATGGTAAAAGAACTGATCATATCTATTAATGATTTAACCCACGATTCAGAGATCATTTATTTGGGTTTAGAATCTTTGAAAGGATCCATATATAATAATATTACGTGTGTTTTTAACGAATCATGTCTGCCAGGAGTGTTAACATGTTTTCAGATGTTAACAGGGATTTGAATCTTTTTAACGAGTTTTACCATCTGGGCCAGGTCTTAAAATGACATGCAGGCTAGGTTATACTTTTAAGATCCTTAATAAAAATAACATAGGCAGATAAATTTTTAAAAGGAATGATTCAAATTTATTTATTTCATATATAATTTAATTATGCATAATATAGCAAAGATGAAATTTATAAACTTACATTCCATTAAAATTTAAAAGTAGTACATTTTGCCCTAAACGGGACTTTTCAAATAAACACATGCCCACGCAGGAGCTATACAGATAATACATGTCCTCACAGGGACTGTTTACTAAAAGTAAATGTCCACGCAAGGACTACATACACACATAAATAAATGTCCACGTAGGGACTTGATTTGAACAAGGAAATACACTAATACATATTGGGATTTAACGATCCCGTTTCTTCTTTCCCTTCAGCAAATTTGCCAAGCCACTCATAAATCCATCATTCTTCCTACGCTCTTTCTGGAGGTCTCTCTCAACCTTATCCAGTCTTTGACGGAGATCCTCCTGCTCTGGTGGAGAAAACCGTGGTGGCTGGTACTGTGGCGGTGGCTGAGGAGGTTCTTGATACCCTCGAGCTGGATGTCCCATTCCCCAAGGGGTTCCATATGGTCCCTCAGGGTTTTGGGCAAGGTAGTTTGCTGCCACTAGGTAGGGGTCGGCCTCGGCATAATTATAGTTATGGTATGATGGCGGTCCATAAGGGTTGTAAGCTGCCGGAGCAGTATAAGCAGGGACAAGGTGGCCAAAACCCGGTGATGGCGGTGCAATAGGTGCCGAATTCACCTCCGAAACTGGAACTGAGGGTCCACCCATCTGTGGGCCTTCATATATAGGCGGGTAGTGGCTACCGCTAGAGTGTTGAGGGGTGTTGAGACGAAAATCAACTTCTCGTGTCGAGATCCGTGCGCCAGTCCTCCTACGTCTTGGTGGTTCTGGAGGCTCTAGATGAACTGGCGGCGGTGGTGTGACTGCCTCGAAATGTGGATCCCCAGAGGGATCTTGCTGCTGCAGTGGCGTCTGCTGGTGAGGCGATGAGTGTTCAGATGGTGTATAGTACCACTCACATCGTTCGAACCTCGCCATGTGACTATCCGGACCTTGGTAGGGTGGTCCGTGGTAAGATGAACCATCAGAGATCGAAAAAGGATGGTTCCGGGATCCGGTTGAAGCTTCGACGGGATCTGTGTCCTCGTCCATATCTTGATCACCAGAAAAGTGATCTTCCGGCCCTAGTGGGTTAAAGCCTACTGGTTCTGGTAGGTACTCCGCTGGGTTAAACTGGCCCTGAAATACCGGAGTAGGGTCGCCGAAGGAATTGTGCGACGGAGATTGCTGTTGCTGGTCGTGGGGCTCATTCTCTGACTGAGGCCCAAAGGAGTGTTGATATGAAGGCGTTGAAACATGTGATGTAGATCGTCTGGCAAGCTCCTCATAAACCCTCCAAGGTTCTTGATGATTGTGACTCCTTGTAGAAGAAGAAGTTCGTCGGTGCGAAGGACCTGCCTCATGGTCGTTAGGCGCGCTAACTTGCCCTCTTCCTCGTCCTCTGAATCTTGGCGGCATTTCTTAACCTGTTAATATAAACAAGGTAACAACAAGGAAAAATAATAAAGGACAAAATTTAAAATTTAAAATAAAAGCATTTTGGATTATTCCTAAGTTCTTTGTCTAGACTCGAAGATTTAGGAATGTGCAATTGTGTAACTGAGATTAAACACAAAAGGCTAGTGTTTAATTCACTCAGTGTTGGCTCTGATACCAACCTGTCACACCCCAAATTTCCACGTGTTACCGGTGGGCCCGGTAGGGGAGTATCGTGACGTGGTTGGCAACATAATAGTCAAACATCACAATATTTAAATGCACAGCGGAAGCAAAGTATAGATTTAATTCAACCAACAATATTGTAATATTAAGTATCACAAATAGTCGAATATAAATCCACAGGTAGATCAAAATACAAGGAAACAAATGTTCAACAGTTTATGACATCCAAGCTGGCGAGACTTATTGTGGATGCTAGGAGACAAGCCAGCCTGTTACGCGTAGTACCTGCACTTAACCTTTTTAAGAAAAATACGTCAGTTTACACTGGTAAATACAATCAACCGACTCATTTTGAAAAGAGTTTAAGAAAAAGCATTTAAGGCACAAGGCACAAATCATATTTTATAACTTGGGTTACTTATTTAAATATATAAACTTGTACAGGATTTACATGTTCCTTATGCGTTCAGTAGCCCGGATCGAGCCGGGTTAAAGATCAATAAACACACCACTTTATTTATGAGACACTGTCAGGTGTACGCCTACACCTGAGTGCTAAGGTCGTGGCCATTTCGTAAAATGATGCCAGGGATATCCGGGACACGGTCATTAACCCCCCAAAGGCTTTAAGCAAACAAAACAAATTAAACGAAACATCTCAATACTTTAACCATTTACAATTAAAGATTCAATGTCCGACCAAGCGGTATTTTATATACCGTACCCAAGCCCGTATAGGGAAATAAGTTAAGAGTATTTACCTGAGTATGTATAGATCAAAATCAGCGAGTGCAAGTATCTTTTACTGGTTCTCCTAATCTGGAACGAAGGTTTAATAATAACCTATTAGAATCCTAACGGTCTTTAATTAAGCTTAAGCTTAGACCGGTTAGTTTTAAAGATACGGTTCGAACGCACGATTAAGTGAAGACCGGATAGAATGTGATTTAGACCCGACAAGTTTGAAGACTTGTTTAATATGGGTATATGATACACATTCTGGATTTTGAGATAAAACCGATAAGGTTTGACCCGTTTCGGCTAATTTATGTAAACTAGTTACATAAACCGAACCGAACGCGTATGAAGCGTAACGGGTAACCATAAGAGTCCTAAACATGTTTCCTAAGTTAACATGCCTTAAATATGTCATGATATCAGTAGGATACCTTCCGTTATGCCCAAAACGAGTTTAATCTCATATTAAGCCCCGTAGGGGTATTTTGGTCATTTTAAAGATTATAAAAGGGATTAATTACATTTCTGTGAACCGGGTCTGAATACATCAGTAAATTAGTTTATTTTAACAGGTTATAACATTTGGTTATAAGTCTTATATGTCAAAATAGTTTTAAACCCTAACTATGCGTATAATACGCGTATAAAGCCGTTTTAAGCGACGTACGGTTTAAAATACGATTCTGAGTTTCCTGATCAAATAAACAGGCTCAAAATACTCCATTTATTATTTAAAATCAATAGCAATTGGATTGGCGTTAAAAGGATTTGTAAAACTCATTTTATGGTCGAAAAGGGTATTTTTTGTATTAACCGAATCAAGGCGATAAACCTAGCTTATGATCAGTTTAAAAATAATTAAAAATATTTAAAAATCCCAAAATATTATATCACATCCGTGGGTAAAAGTTTTGGTGTCAAAAATGGGTTTTAGATAGGCGTTACGCTAATGACGTCATTTAATTACTAAGAATCGCTATAATTACGTCATTAAGCATAACTCCTAATCTGGACCTCCGATTGACGTGAAAATTTACTGACATGTTCAATAATCAGTAACTAAGATTATTTTACTTTCATATCTCCAAAAATCTCGTTTTATGCTTATAAGGGCATTACGGTCAATATTTAGGCGATTAACGGAAACATCGGACGATTAGGGATTCGAGTGGTATAAACGCAGAGGCTTATACACACATGTAACTAGGTCCTAATGGAACCTTAAGGCATGTCTAAACCTATATAAATCGGGTCAGAACTGAGGTCAAAGCAAAAGTCAAACTTTTGCGTCTCTCGGTTCCGAATCGGTTCAAAACATAAAGTTGTCGAATCAAACAAGCTTAGACAAGTTATTATACTTATTTTCAAGTTGTACGGCTGATAAAACAGGTTACACGCCTTCCGTATCATTAAATATGCGATTAATATTTCTGTTGACTTTTCGGAAGAAGTTTGACTCGACCAACGACATAGTTAAGATTGGAATCAGTGGGTGACTTTTTAGGGGATAATTACCCATATAAATACCAACTTATAACAACTTTCGATTCGACTAAACTCTGGACCGATTGTGATTTATCGCTAAATCAAACCGTAGTTACGACGGTTTGATTTCTAGGCTATAAACTAAGTATAAAAGAATTAGAGAAGGTTAGGCATACTTACACACGACTAATGGATGATTTGGAATGCTTGTGACCTGCTTGAATGCTCCAGAAATGCTCAGAGGTTGATGAATGATCAATGTAGTAACATGTGGGTCTTATAAACAACTTCAAACACACATGGATCATCAACACCTAAGTCTAGGAGTGAAACAATAACATCCATAAGTCCCCTACTAGCTAAAAACCACCTCAGGCAGCCCAAGGTATCGAAAAAATGAGATTTGAGTCGGTTACAAGCATCAACAGGCAGCTGCCTGTTTTTTCTGCATCTGCAGGTCTGAAGCGGCCCGCTTCATGTTTTGGTAATCCTGATGCGGGCTGCCTGGGCCATCCGGATCAGGTAAACATGTTTCTCTTAATTGCATTTTGGTCCTTGGTCCCCCGAAATGTCATTTTCAAGCTGTTTCTTGTATGCTAAGACTTGTAATTTATATATGGGGGCTTTAATACTTATACCCACTTTGTCAAGTACTCAGGTAACTTTGTGATCACCCGAAAAGCCCTAAATTTCAATGTTGACGTTTATAACCCTCACACACAAATTTTATCACAACTTGCTCATACGATAACGAAACTTTATGAAATTTTTGTGGTGCATTCTAGTGAGCATAATTAATCGTTACAAGGCTTCGGGTTTGTCAAAAGGTCACTCAGAGGTATAACTTAAACATGTTGACACATTTAACCCCTGTAGTTTGTAATCTCCCACATTCTTTCACAATTCGCTTTGTATGATCCATGATCCATTCGTTTAAGGTTATAAACATCATGTAGGGTTATTGAAAAGTATATTTATTCATTGTTGACACTTTGAACCCTTATATTTACACAGTTCACTGTTTATCAACTTTAGTCCTTCAAGAACATTCTTTCACACGTTCAACCTATGACACGTGTCACCACCTTATAGGACGTGAATTTTCGAGGTGTTACAGGTTCTTAGGCGTAACCCAGCCCTTAACGGCTTCAATCTTCACAGGATCGACGTGAATGCCTGACTATTAACGATGTGACCCAGAAACTGAACTTGCTCGAGCCAAAATTCACACTTCGAGAACTTGGCATAGAGTTGGTTCCCCTGGAGTAACTCGAGAACCAAACGTAGATGTTGCGCGTGTTCGGTCTTCGATTTGGAATAGATCAAGACATCGTCGATGAATACGATGACGAAACGGTCGAGATATGGTTTACACACACGATTCATGAGATCCATGAAAACCGCTGGCGCGTTGGTTAAACCAAAAGGCATTACAACGAATTCGTAATGGCCGTAACGAGTACGAAAAGCGGTTTTGGGTATATCCTCCTCTTGTATATGCAGTTGGTGATATCCTGAACGTAGGTCGATCTTTGAGAAACACGTAGCGCCTTGTAGTTGATCAAACAAATCGTCGATACGAGGTAGGGGATAGAGATTCTTGATAGTTAACTTATTCAATTCCCAATAGTCGATGCACATCCTGAACGACCCATCCTTCTTTTTGACGAAAAGGACTGGCGCGCCCCAAGGAGAGGTGCTCGGGCGAATGAAGCCTTTCTCAACTAATTCCTGGAGTTGGGTTAAGAGTTCGCGCATTTCAGACGACGCAAGTCGATAAGGAGCTTTGGCAACAGGGTTAGCTCCAGGAATGAGGTCGATACGAAAGTCGATATCACGACTTGGCGGTAGCCCGGGAAGATCCTCTGGAAAAACATTAGGAAATTCTCGAACCACAGGAACGTCTTTCACTTCCTTCTTTTCTTTCTTTTCCTTCTCCGCTACTACAATGTTAGCCAAGAAAGCTCTGTATTCCTTGCTGAGATACTTGCTAGCTTGGACACATGACATGAGCTTGAGACCCTTCGAAGTAGTATCACCGTATACACATAATAAGTCACCATTCGCGAGCGAAAATCGAATCATCTTGTCGAAGCACACAACTTCAGCATGGTTTTCTCGAAGAAAGTCCAGGCCTATTAAGACGTCAAAACTTCCGAGTTGCATCAGAATAAGGTCGATTGGGAAGATGTGATTGTTGAGCTCAAGAGTACAATCACGAAGAACAGAACTAACGGCGACGGTTCTTCCAGTAGCGACTTCAACATCGAACGTCGAGGAGAATTTGGAATGTTTACGACTAAGGAGTTTCTCGAATTCGAACGACACAAAGCAATTATCCGCTCCAGTATCAAACAAACAGGAAGTATAAATACCATTCACAAGGGATGTACCATTGACCACGTTGTTGTCGGCCTGGGCTTGACGCACGTTGAGGTTGAAAGTTCTGGCGCGTGCGGCCTGTTGCTGCTGCTGCTGTTGTTGTTGCTGCTGAGGCTGCTGTTGCTGAGGCTCTTGTTTCACGACCCTGTTTGGGCATACGTTGGCGAAATGGTTCGGGTCGCCACATGCGAAGCAGACTCTGGCTTTCATCGCGGGTGCCGGAGGAGCTTGTTGACCCTGTGGGGTAGTGAGCAGAGCTTGATGAGCAGGAGCTTGTCGAATACGGAAGTTGGCAGTAAAATGGCCGTACACATTGCAATGAGCACAGAAACGGCAAGCAATGGCTGTTGGGTGGTGGTAGGTGCAAGTAGGGCAGAGCGGGTGTGGACCAGTGTATGCACGCTTCGCAGGTGGTGAATTAGCCACAGGCGCCGCTACTTGACGCTGTTGGGCTGGTACAGCTTGAATCGGTGCAGCATGATCGCACAGTTCTTGTTGCTGGAGTTGTTCTTTCTCTTGTTCTTCCTCTTGTTGCTCGATGAGGTGGGTTCAGCAGTTGGTGCGGTGGCGGTAGTTTGATGCAGATGCTTCAGAGTTTTATCCCAGACACCAGCCTTGACCCTCTTGTCGTTGATTTCGGCGGCCAGTAAGTAAGTTTCTTCGATCGTCTTAGTCTTAGCCGCTTGCACGAAATCTGCGATGCAGTCGGGCAAAGCTCGGATGTACTTCTTGATGGTGATCTCCGGAGTCTTGACTTGATCGGGACAGATAATGCTGAGCTGTTTGAAACGAGCAGTGAGAGCAGCATTATCGCCCTCATGCTGGTGTATGTGCCAAAAGCTTTTGACGTTCGTGAGGAGGGCAGAATTCCTCTAGCATAACTTCCTTGAGCTCGTCCCACGACAGACCGTAGGCTTTATCGTTCCCTCGCTTGTTCCTCTCGGCCGTCCACCAGTCTAGTGCACGGGACTGGAAAACGCCGGTAGCATTCAGAGTTCGAAGGTTATCAGGGCAACCACTTTGTCGCAGAGTAACCTCAATAGAATCAAACCATTGGAATAGTGCAGTAGGACCTCCTTCGCCGGTGAATTCCTTTGGCCCACACGACTTGAATTGCTTGAAACTGAAGGGCCTTGCAGCAGCTTTAGGAGCTTCAGTCCTTGATTCCTCAGATGATTTGCTGGCATTCTCGTAAACATCACTCACGGCCTTTGCTACACTTTTAGCGATGATGGAAGCAAGGCGTTTGTCTCTCTTTTCTTGACGAGAAAGTGCGTGACGGGATCCAGACGACATTGTCTGCAACAGACATCGTCACAGGACTCAACACATGCATTCAAATCTCACCTCACACGTCTACTACTACTAAAGCTTAGTAACACGTACCGCGTAAACACATAGACATATAACCATGTAGGACACAGAACCATATAATCACATAATCACATAAACACATAGCACGTAGAGCACAAAATCACATTATCACATAAGCACGGAATCACAAAAACATTTTCAACACAAGAGGCAGTCAGAATACAGAAACCTATCATTCAAGGTCTGTGATTATTCGAGAATAGCGATCGCGTTTTAGTATATCGAATAGCGTAGTATAAGCGTACATCGTAGCATAAAGTTGTCAAAAATTCAGCGACTTGCTAGCGATTTGAGATAGGGATGCAGTGCGAATCGTGCGTGTTGATTGAGACGAAGGCAAAAATCGAGTAAATTTCCAAAATTTAAACACATAAACAGGTAACACATATATAATCACAGAAAATCGACGAAATATTAGAGTCATCAGTTACGGCATAAAATTCGAGATATAGATTGTCTGGGGCTAGTAGACTTCGACTACCCAAAGCGGTTCGACTATTCACAAGGATGCACAACAAGTCCTTATTGACCTAATAGACTGTGTTCTATCACCTTCATGCAGTGAATGACACTCGTCCCTTCGGTTGTTTAAGCACTCGAGTCCTTGGAATCTGTCAGAACTTTGGTGAGAGTTTTTGTAAAATGAGCGGAACAAGTAGTCAAGGCTAGGGTTTCACCCCTAGCTTAACGACTTTGCCCCAGTTTTAATAAGGTAGAGGAGATTATTCATCAAAATATGGATTTCAATCCTGATTTGGCATAATTCTCCTGGTTTGTAGATAAAACGCGGGTCGATTAAGCAACTCTAGTCAAGAGTTTGCGGTTTTCACACCTATTCTAGACTTAGTTGCTTATTCATAGCTGGAAATTCGAGTGCATTGATAGTGTAGCGTGCTCGAGAAATACGGGGAACTAGTAGTAAACTTATGCAAAATCTCTAACGATCATGCATAAATCGGTCTGTTGGTTCCTAACTATAGACTAGGTATCTAAGACATCGACCCGGACTAGGTCGAGTCTTGCCTAATTCCCTATAGTTATGGCTCTGGTACCAATCTGTCACACCCCAACCGATGGCGGAATCATTGGGGCATGGCACTGAGCGAAACAGATTGTCCAGAAGTTTCCATAACAATTATCAATACTATTCAATTAAATAATACGTCCCATACCGTATCTCAAACAACAAAATAATTATTACAGACATAAATCTAGGCAAATATTATGTTCCGACAACTCAGATTTAACATGGATAGTTTATTTATTGGTTTCTATGACCTCTTTTCCTAGCTTCGATTTCATCACAGCAAAGAGAGCATCCTAGACCTTTCCTAGCCTCAAGTTCACAGCAAGCTAAGCATGTAAACTTCCTAAGCACCTGTCACATACGTTAAAGTAAAGTCAATACACATAGTGTAAAGGTGAGCATACAAGTTTGATAATACTATATAGTGTTCGAATTCGTTTACGCATAACCAGCACGTACACATAGTGAAATGAAGCACGTTAGTTATCGACATAGATCCATCGATACCAATGACTGCGGGTTGACTGCCCGAGGCAGTTCGCAATACATGATTACCACCGTAATCCATGCAAGTAATTGTCCTTAACAACCCCCGTGTGAACGGGTGCTGAGTCCAAACTATAGTATTATCGTTGCTAAGGCAGGTAGACAGCATTCCATGTGTAAACATAACAAACAAGCATTCATGAGCCACGTACAACATGCATTAACGGTTAGCGTTCAAGTAGTATTGAGTAGTGTGATTTGTTGTAGTTTGAATATTAGTAACGTATGTAACACCCAAAAGTGCGTAAAGCAAAAAGGGATCGAGTATACTCACCGCGATTAGTGGATTGAAGGGAGCGCTTAGCGAGTGAGGTTAGCCTGAATAGATTCGATAGTATAACGATAAGCGATGTGTAAAAAGTCACAAGGTAAGGAAGGGTCGGATGGTGGTTCGATCGGATGGTAATCTGATCGGACAGCAATCCGTTCGGGTGGTCATCCGGTCGGACAGTGGTCCGTTCGGATGGCGATTCGAGTGGATTGTTTCTTCCTATAAGAAGAATGTGTTTGTGTATGATGGCTTGTCTTTTGAAGTTTTCGTTGGAGCATTTTAAAAGCATTGAAGTATCTCCATCCATCAAGTCGTTCGATCGGATGGTGATCTTGTGGTGAGATTACTTAGTGAAGACAAGTTCTTCAACAGAAGTGTCACTCGATCGGATGTCCATCCGATCGGGTGGCAACCCTGTTAATGAACATGTTGAAAGTTGTTTAAGTCTTTGAAGCCTTAGTATCTCATGATCCGAAGAGTAATCCAGTCAGATGATCGTCTGATCGGATTGCAATTCGTTCGATACCCAAACTTCAGCTAAGATTGTTTTAAAGGTGGGACCCAAGTGTGATCCGTTCGGATGGTAATCCGTTCGGATGACCTATCCGATCGGACAGCAATCCGGTCGGACAGCAATCCGTTCCGATTGTTCCGTTTGTCCTACACTTGGTCGTTTAGATGGTTTGTCATTATGTCGAGACACTTTGACAACGTGTTAACCAACAGAACTCCCATTTTGACCTAGATGACTAAACCGAACAGGAATCACCCTCGCTCGGTCAGTTACCGGCTCTAGATGGTTGTTTTGTTTAACCCGAAATCGGTAGTCTCGTGGGTAGGATCTGGATCTTGAGCTAGTACAACACTATGATAGAGTAGAAGACTAGATCAGAACCCGATTCTATCGGTTTTGAGTGTTTTGAGTGCAAAAGAGTTGAAAGAAAGTTGAAAACCATCTTTCAATCCTCTTTCACAACACTTGTGTCGAGATCTTTACAAGATCTTTGTGGAAATCGGTTAGATCTAGGTTGTTCTTGGTGGATTGAGGCCAAAACATGAAGTTCTTCAAGAACTCATGATGACGTCACCCTAGAACACCCGAAATCTAGTGATTTTACGGTTAAAAGTTAGGATTTAAAAGATAGAAATGTGTAGGAGTGCGTGTAGATCAAGAAAGTACAAGATTTAGGGCGAGGTCTTACCAGAATCGAGAGAAATCGGAGAAAAGGTGAGGAGAGCATGCTGTTCGGACGTCACTTGCCAAAAGTAGTAAGTGTGGAGAGTGACAGGGGTATTTATAGGATTCCAAAAGAGGAAAGGGTTATCCGATCGGATGACACACCGCTCGGATGACGATCCGATCGGATGACATTCCGATCGGATGACATTCCGGTCGGATGACACCTTATTTGTGGTATAGTGGCTATCCGGTCGGATGGCTCTTGGTTCAAGTGTTTGACGCGACGATTTTTGTTAAGTCGATTTCGATTGCGAGCGGTTCGATTCGATAGGGTTTCCTAGTCAAATTACTTTTAGTCCCAACTACTAATTGTCATAGTTCGATTGAGTTTCGAGTTCGATTGTATTCGATTACATTTGAGTTTCGATTGAGTTCGCTTGATTACCACAACACACATAAATAAACATGCACATGTAACACGTAAGGTACACACACACGTATAACAATAATTAAAATACGCAACTCGAGTTGCGATTCGTTGTCGATTCGATTTGCATAGCTTGATTATCAGTTGGTTAACTTTATCGCATTGTTACTGCCTATAGTTCACAGTCGTAAGTCGCTTGTATAATACGTCGATGGCTTGCAATTAACAACACTTACTCCACATAATACAAATAAAACAAAGAGATTTCTACAAGTCAAATCCGTATAACCGGTCGTTGACTTTGACCTTGACTTTGACTTTGACTTGTGAAAACACGGGGTGTTACATTCATTCACCCCGGAACGTTTCCAATGGACCTTTTTATCCACCCGCGCTGCTTCCCACCGATTACTTGATCACTCTGCCACCTATGGCAGATGCTTCGGTCCATAACGTTACTCCTGGCGAACATTTTTAACCACTCCACCACCTCCGACGGATACTCTTGGTTCAGTCGTGCCACCTTAGTAAATGCTTTTGTCCACCCCGCAGCTTAGGCGGTCGCTTTTTATCTACCCATGCCTCTGGCGAGAGCTCTCATTCTACCGCTACTCCAGCAGATTTTTTCGTTCATTCCTACTTAAATGGTTTCTTAAGCCACATCAAATCAATTACAAATCTAAAAAAAAGGGAATCCCACTGCTTCAACACAATGCGGTTCCAAACAAAGCGTGCAGATCTACACATGAGTGCACCTCGCCTGCCGGACACTCCGCCATCCGCGCGAGTAATCTCCGCCTGCTGTATACACTCCGCCGCCGTGCGAAAACACCACTTTGTCTCCTGCGCATGCCGGAAAGCTCCGTCATAGTAATCGCATGCTCTACCCTTGTCGGACAAACTCCACCTTCTTCAGACAAGCTCAGCCGCGCGGGCATGCTACGCCCTTTGACATACAAACTTTGTTGCGCGACAATAGACCGGGAGACTAGCATAGCGGGCTAATCATTCACGCCCCAGCTACAATTAAATCTTGAAAGCCGACACTTAATAAAACCGAGCGGCACATCGGTAGGAATGGACATCCTCAAGCTAGACAGTCTTCCTGATAGTGTTCTCGCCGTCTCCAGCATGACACGCCGAGCACATGATTCTCCCGCTAACATTATCTAGCCACATTGAAACAAGGGAAGGGGACAGTGTAACACTACAAGCACTACATAATGTAGTCACCAAGACCAAAGGCCTTGGTTCGAGCATTCGATTTACACACCTGAAAACCCTTCTCCAACAACGCGATATCGGTTGGACAACTTCTTGTCAAATCTTCTTACTTGTAGGTTGGTCCTTGTCGCCATTTACGCCTTCACCAAGCTATACTTTGATAAATATATACCTAAGCTGGAGTTCATTATGTTGAGCTGCATATTTAGGAACGCAATTCCAGGTACAATTCTTTTTTATTGTTTATTTAGTGGCGCAACACACCTTCATTTGTTCAAACGGGCCTCGCATCTCATTGCATGCCCTTGGTTCACTTGACTATATACATATATCTCTATATGATGGTCCATATACACTGCATATTTACTTGCCGATTTCTTTTTTGTACCTATCAAGTTCAAACCTACTAACATACTTTAGCAGCACTGAACTGGGGGACTAGCAGGGCGTAGCGCCATTACGCCTTAAAAGTGATTATCTTCTCTCAGGCTGCCCATTAAGGTGATATCCACATCACATTATCCCGCATCGGTTCTTATATAATGCGGGTGTTTCAATACGCCAGACGATATTTACACTTCTCGCATCATTTGGCCTATGACCATACCACTTGACATAACATATGCAATTTGGTAGTCAAGACAAACGCACGACAAAACCAATATACTTGATTATTCGAATAAGTATTCCACACGCTATTCGACAGGAAAAATACTTATTCAGATGTGTATTCTCCATGCCAATAGGCGACATGAATAAATGAAAACCCACACGCCGTAGGCGACAGGGATTATTCGCACGAGGCAATTTAAACAAACGTGCTACCTACTATAAGTGTTCCACACGCCAATGCGCATCCAAGAAAAACACATAATAGTTTACATAAAGTGCTCATTCACGCCTAACGCGTATAAAGCATTTTATTATCTCAATGAGTGTTCACTCACGCCAAGCGCGTAGAAAGAACTTCGTTATTCAAGTGTTCATTAACGCCACACGCATTATAAAACACTTTCTGATATCAACAAGTGTTCATATAAACATTTGTAAACACACCATACCATCGCATCTGAACTGCACAATACGGTACATCATAAAACGACAATACTAAGTGTAACGTAGTACAAATACCTACTCATACAAAATAGTATTGCTCACAACATACAGCGCGCTAAGAGTGGGCATCTTGGTAATAGATGTATTCAACCACTACTATTCCAGTGGGTATCTTGGTAATAGATGCACAACCACTGATTAAAAACCAAGTACTTGTCCCACGATTATAAAAGCATTGTGGGGAACATAAATAACGCTCTATGCACCCTTCCGAGGTCACTGAGCATAGCAAGCACTTCTGCAGGGGTACATTGCATATCATTCTTTCCGACTGCAACGATGATTGCCATAACCAGATCATCAATAACAACAATTGGTACAACCACTAGCAGTTCTAGATTCGCCTAAGGGGGCATAACATCCGCATATGCGTCTATGGCTATCAATGGCTGCACATTACGACAACGGAGATCCCGGTGACACGGACGCGTGGTAGGGATCATCGTCACATTAACATCAACTCTTTCAATAGGTTGAATGCCGTTAGCGCACTATATGCTAACCGAAAAGGTCACATCAAAGGGCGAATATTTTACAGTAGCCCACACGACCGTGTGCGCACCGCTAAGGCGGGGCCACACCCGCAAAAATCATCCAAAGGCGGGGCACTTAACTACCAAAACTCAGCCTGTTCCAAGGCTCATGCGCGGGACCTAACCGCGTGCGCGCAACTTTAACGAGCTCCTGGTAATGCAAACGACAATTGTCTACAACCAATCAGTATGCGTAAGGTTTGCCCAACCAATTTTCACGATGAACAATCGTGTACTATTCATTGCTCCATTATCTGTGCTCACAGCTAACGACAACCACAACAAAAGTGGCTAGCCACTTTCTCGCACTCGGATGACATGTAAGCCTAAAATTAGTGATCTTCACTCCCGAGCTCCTAACAAGTCCAGTGCTACTCCCAGCGCTTGCACGCGGGAACAAAACTAGACTTGGGTGACATGACGAGGTAAGGTACTTGACCCGACTCAAATGGTTACATGTAACTTATCGCCATTATTGTAAATATTATTATTATTGCGTACTAACCCGCGAAGTCCAGCGTGTTGTAGTTTATATACTACACTAGGCTGTGGGCTTGTAGAGACAACCCTTAACTGGGTCTGGCCCATTGAGGTTAGGGTTTCCCATATGTCCTATATAAGGAGGTCTCCACCTCCTTATTAGAGCATCCAATATGGGGCAAACACTTTTGTAGCTGGAAATAGGGGATTCTTCCCCTACCGGCCGTCTCTGCATCCCCGTTTTTCTCTTTTCTTCTTGTTGCAGGTCTAGGATTCGAGCGGAAAAGACGAGGTGTGGTCATATCCGTATTTATCATCGTAGAAGTACTGAACCGCTCGGGTTCACCCTTTTACAAAGACAAAGGATACGTTTGCAATAAGTGACATACGTGGACCATTTTTTGTAATTTACTCGAAAAGAAATGACACGCTGTTATATTGGATAAACATTGTGTTTTGGGAGGTTAAAAATCCTGACACATCATTGTAGTTCAACACGCTTTAAAACAAAATTAGTTTTTAGTATTACCAAACCTAATTAAAGATTGAAAAATGCTCAATTTTATGCTATATTTAAAAAAAATTGGTGACATATAAAAATGTTATTTAAGATTTTAGAAAATGACACAACTAAAAAAATATGAACAATGGTGTGTTTTTTTTTTTCCTATTCTACTCCTCTCAACCTTGTATGTTGTCCAAATTGAGTTTACGTGAGAGTAAATCAAATCAGACACACACACGTAGTGAATTCAGGTAGATTCTCACACTTTTAAGGAATGCAAGTGTTTTCTAGCAAAATCTCGTGTGTGTGGTGAAGTTTATTTTGGAACATCAAATTGTTACGATAACAAAAATAACAAACCTAAATCTTAACTTAACGTATTAGCTGTTAATTTTTTTTTTACATACACAATTTATTTAACTTTTAATTATGTATAGGTAATATCTGCACATATGTAAGTTGTATAAATAAACAATTTTTTTAATCTCAACTCAAACCATTTTCTTATGTTTTTAAACTTTCAAGATTGAAAAAACAATGCGTCTCTATATATATAATTATATTATACATATTAAACTAAACTTGTGATGAACAGTAAATAATAATTTGTTAATATTTATGTAATATTTTTAATAATAAACAGTAATTGATAAGTTTCAAGTATTTTTATTTTTTCTTAAATATTACTAATAAAAAATAAAAATACTTAAAATAAACTTGTGATGAACAGTAAATAACATTTTTTTTAATATTTATGTGATATTTTTAATAATAAATAGTAATCAATAAATTTTAAGTATTTTTATTAAATGTTACTAATAAAAAATAAAAATACTTAAAATTTATCGATTACAAACTTGTGATGAACAGTAAATAACAATTTTTTAATATTTATGTAATATTTTAATAATAAATAGTAATCGATAAGTTTCAAGTATTTTTATTTTTTATTAAATATTACTAATAAAAAATAAAAATACTTAAAATAAACTTGTGATGAACAGTAAATAACATTTTTTTTAATATTTATGTAATATTTTTAATAATAAATAGTAATCGATAAATTTTAAGTATTTTTATTTTTTATTAAATATTACTAATAAAAAATAAAAATACTTAAAATTTATCGATTACTATTTATTATTAAAAATATCACATAAATATTAAAAAAATGTTATTTACTATTCATCACAAGTTTACTTTAATATGTAAATATTTAATAAAAAATAAAAATACTTAAAATTTATCGATTACTATTTATTATTAAAAATATTACATAAATATTAAAAAATTGTTATTTACTATTCATCACAAGTTTACTTTAATATGTACAAGCTATAAAAGATGCACCCTCCTCTTAAAATCTGGCACTCTAAGGCCATGCGTAGTCATAACGCCCCTTTGGGGGCGTTATGCGACACGTGGCGCGTCACGTGTGCGGGTGGGCGTTATGGGGCGTTATGCATTTAAGCCCGTAGTCATAAAGCCCCTACTCATCATTACCTAAATATTAATTTTCAATTTTATTAATTAATTATAAAAAACAATGCTTAAAATTGATTGGTGGAAAGTTTGAAAGATTCCAACATAACCGCGCTATGCATATCGCGCTCCTCAAAATTTTTTTCTCATAACGCCCCCCGTAATGGTGTTCGGGGCGCTATGGGGGCGTTATAAGGCCACATGGTGCCCCACTACACATGACCTAAAACTGGAATATATTATACACTTCATTTGAACTTTTTTTAATTTTCATTCCAGCTTAACTTTCTATTTCATTAAAATCCTACACGAGCTAAGGTCAAAGAATCCTAACAAATATACAATATTGGATCATAGTGAGCATGATTGGGCTGTAAACGAACCGAACACACCCGAACGAGGCCATGTTCGTGTTCGTTCGTTTAGGAAATGCGGATGTTCGTGTTCGTTTGTTAAGGAATTTTAGTTGTTCGCGAACTAACACTGATCACGAGCACAAACACGCAAACAGACAAAAATGAACACAGACGGACATAAACTTGAAAAAAAAAAGAAAAAAAAAACACCATTAACCTTAAACATCCGACACAAGTAATCATATACAACCACTAAATGATAAATCAAGAATTCAAAATCCAAGAAGTCTACTACAAGCACCATAAGATAAATCAAGTTTAACTAACTTGAGACATAATTATCTAAAGTTACTTGGTGGTGGTGAGTAGGGGTGTAAACAAGCCCAGAGGCTCGAGAGCTACTCGTGATCGGCTCGGTTAAAAGCTCGAACGAGCCGAGCCGAGCCTTAACGAGCCCGAGCCCGAGCTCGAGCCTGAAATAGAGCTCGTTTTGTTATCGAGCCCGAGCTTGAGCCTGAAATACAAAGCTTGTTTAGGCTCGCGAGCCTAAACGAGCCCATACAAAATTTTAATTTTTTTATATATAATATATTAATAATGATGATAACATTGATGAGCCGAGCTTGAGCCGAGCTTTGCCTTGTTTAAGCGATGTTGAAGTGAGCTCGAGTCGAGCTTTTAGCTCATTTAAGGTTGTTCTCAAAATAGTCCGAGCCGAGCTCGAGCTTTGGATTTTACTAGCGAGCCGAGCTCGAGCTCAAAGAAGTAGGCTCGAACCGAGCCGAGCTCGAGCTCGAGCTTCATAAAAACCTAACGAGCCGAGCTCGAGCCTGGTCGAGCTCGGGTTCGGCTCGGCTCGTTTACACCCCTAGTGGTGAGGAAGGCAGAGAGAGAGCAGATCTGTGTGTGTTTGGGTGTGTAGGGGGTGTGAAGATCTTTTTATATAAAAAAAAAAACAAACCCTCTTCCCCTTGCAGACTGCAGACATTCGGTCCACCTCTTCTCATGCAGATGCCTGCAGATGTGGTATGCAGACTGCAGACCTTTTCCCGCAGAAAAAACAAACAGCACCTTAGACATATCCTTAAAAATGTCTTTAGTATCCAACTTCTACATATGTTTAGATAAGGGAAACATTTTACTATTTTTTTTATATAAATATTAACTAATGTTTAGGGGGGGGAAAGTAAAACTTTAGAGGGAAAGTGAAATATTACAAAACATAACTTTTATCAAAGTAACATAAACAAACGAACACGAACGAACGTAAATGAATGAACATATTACTGAACGTTCACAAACGCAGTCGAATGAACGAGACCTTTGTTCGTGTTCGTTCATTTAGTTAATTACTGACATAACATAAACGAACTTCCCGCCGGACAATATGTTGGCTAAACGTTCGGTACATTTACAGCCCTAAGCATGAACACTGTAATAACTAATAAGTACCAAATATAGCAACTGAAACAAAATCCACACTACAATTTCTAAAAGCATATACACCAACACAAATCATAAAACATATAAAAATGAAAATAATAATACAAAAGCGTATGTAAAATTGAAATCGAAAACGTAGAGGATACCGATCCTTTATGCTCCACATGCTTAGTCTGGTAAAATCCTTTCCTAATAAGCTAAAATGAAATGAAGCACAAATCGAAATCAAACTCATAGCAATTTGAATACGGTTAAAATCTAGATAATTAAAACTGATTTTGTAGTTGAAGTGTAACCTAACCTCTCCGGCTTGCTTAGCTGCATCAATGGCGACGGTGAGAAACTGAGAGAGTGAATCTGTGATCAAAGATGCAAAGATAAGGAATTGTTATAATTGATTTCAGCGTAAGGGAACGTGAGACAGTTGTATTGGACAGTAGTTGTACCGTTTTCCGCCATGTGAGATCGATGAAGCTCAGTGAGTGAAGATGGAGAATATTTGAGTTAGGGTGTCCGGGGCACCCTCGGTGACCCCATGCGGGGACCAATTTTGCCGAGCGGGAAGGTGCCCCTCTCCATGGGGGAAGCCAAATCTGGGACCAATTTCGGGGGGAACACACCGAAGAAGAAGGAGAGAGAAGGTGGGGCCAGCCTCATTTTCAACCAATGAAAAGTTTTCTTTTCTTTTTTTTTTAATAAAAAAACAAGTCAACTAATAGGGGAGTGCCGTCATCAAATTGGGGTGTTAGGCTGCTAGGCATGGGGTTCGTCCCCGGATCAACATGGGACGGCGACGGTCCAAACACCGTGCCGCCCCCCCGCGTCCCGTCCTCACCGTCCGGATCAAGACGTTTGCGACGATCCAAACATGGTGGGCCCATGTTCAAAAGTGACCGTTAATTAAAAAAAAAAAAAAAAATTCAACTTTTTTTTTCAAAAAGTAACGGTAAATTTCAATTTTTTTATAAATTTCAATTCCATTTTCACTTTCATTCACCAAACTAACCACAACATCTCATCCCTCTCTCACATAATTTTTATAAATCTTCTTCCACTTTTATAAACCTTATACTTTAGCATGGATCCTTTCAACAACCCGACCAACCCGAACAACCCGAACAATCCGTATAACCCGACGACTCCCATCAACCCGACCCAACCTAATGTTTTCTCGGCTCCGGGATATTATCCAACGTTAGAACCGAACCAATTCTCGCAATACTCATCAAATGCGTTTGGATCATTCCAACACTCGCCAAACCAATTCGCTCAATTTTCTCAAAATCAAGCGTTCAACAATCCTTTCAACAATCCTTTCAACAATCCGAACCCGACGACGATGATGCGGGGTGCTTATAATTTCCAACCGAACCCGACACCACCCGTTCAACAATCCTTTCAACAATCCGAACCCGACGACGATGTGGAGGTTGTTCCCGAAACCCAACCGCCTAAAGGAAAAGGAAAACGAAACAAAGGCAAGAAAGTGGTGGGTGATGAACCGTCCAAAGCAAAGGGGCAAAGGTGGACGCCAATCGAAGAAGAAGCCTTAGCCAAGGCCTACATTGCCACGTCTGACAACCCGGTTAGAGGTTCGTATTTTTTTATAAGTTTAATTTGTTTTGTTTTTTTTTTTTTTACTTCACATTTCGTTATATACAAGTGACCGTCGTAGCGGCATGAGCGATGACGATGTATTTAGAGAAGCGTTGGAGAAGTATAAGTCGAACAATAGTAATACCACTTTTGCTCACGTTCGTGCATGGATGGTTGTAAAAGACCAACCAAAATGGAGGCCGATCCCCAACGAGGTGGCGATGGCGAAACGGCAAAAAACATCGGAAACAAGTAGTTTTAGCGCCGGTGGATCGGACGCGAGGTGTAACTTAAACTTAAATGATGACGTCGCCTTTGACGAAGAGGAGTACGCCGTACATGAGCCGGAGCGTCCACCGGGCCGAGACAAATCAAAGAAGGAGCGGGCCAAGGGGAAACAAAAGGAAACGGTGGACCCGAACATGGTTGAGTTTATGGAACACTTAAAAGTGTACAATGACGTCACGGCCCAAAAGACGAAGGCGAAGGACCGGGCCGCGGAAGAAAAAACTCGTGTAGAGGAAGAAAAGTTACGCGAGAAGGTGCGGTTGTCGAATGAGAAAATCCGAATTTCCGATGAAAAAATTCGGCTCAAGGAATGGGAAATAATGATGATGAATGTCGAGGACGAACCCGAGCCGAAACGTTCGATGTTGAAAAAACTTCAAAGCGACATCATGAAGAAACATAATATTATTTAAGTCTATGTTTTTTTTAAGTCTTTGTTTTTTTTTTTATTAACTTATGTTTTTTTTTATTAACTTTATGTTTTTTTTTATGTTTATGTAATGTGGTTTTAATATTAATGAAAATATTTTATTAGTATATTTGTTAAATGTTAAAAAAAAATAGAAGACTAAAAAAAAAAAACATAAAAGTGGTGGAGGATGATGACTAGGACCAACTTAACCATGCCCTCTAGTTTTGGAGGATGGACCAATCTTGGAAGGATGATGACGTGGCGCATACGTGGCGGATCATCCTCAAGGATGATCCATCTACCATACCGAGTAGCCTTAGGGGAGTTTAAGATGGGAGTTGACGTGGCACACGAGGATTGGTTATGCGTAAGAGAGGGGACTCCCCTCTTAGGGGAGTGCCCCGGACACCCAAATCAGGCATGTTTAGTGTCAATGTGCCTGCCATCTTGATACATGCCATTATTTCGGTAGATAATTTAAGAATTAATTGCTCGGATGGTCCCTTTGTTTTACGTTTTTTCACGTTTAGTCTCCATCTTTCGGAAATAGCAGGTATGCTCCTTGTGGTTTGTCATTTTGTTACTCGGATAGTCCCCTGACATTTACTCAGTGGACTATCCGAGTAACAAAATGACAAATCATAGGGAGCATACCTGATATTTCCAAACTAATTGATATCTACTCAGGGGACTATCCGAGTAACAAAATAACAAACCATAGGGAACATACCAGCTATTTTCAAAAGGTGGGGACTAAACGTGAAACTACAGGGACCATCCGGGCAAATAACTCTATATTTAATTAAAAATTATATTATATTATATATTTTTAATTTAATATACTACTAAAATGTTGTGCATAAAAAATTTGCAAGTTGATGTAGATATGTTTGTTGGAAGGTGATCCTTGTAAAACTAAGATATTTTACATTACATTTTACCCATCTACGAAATTTATACCGTCTTTTAACTATTTCTTTATGTCAACTAGGTGATTTGACCGCGCGTTGCGGCGGTACATTACAGCGAGCATTGGATTTGTATCGGTTTGGTTCATTGCGATACCAGTATGATATATGCACTTTGTATAGAAATCAATCGAATGAAAACGACAAAAATGAACACGGGTACCGACACCAATGTTCAAACGGTATTAGTTGATTCAGATCGTCACAATATTGATATCATTATTCATATATTGTTGCAGACAAAGTTGTATAAACTAAAAATTATCGAAATCGAAAACCATAAAAATGAATACAAGTATCTGTACCAATGTTGTTTGTTTGGTTTGTTTGGTTTGTTATGGTATAATAACAATATGGTGCCAGTTTATCAAAAGTAAAAACAATAAAAATTAATAGTGGTATTGATACAGATGTCGTTCAATCGATTCGGTATGTTTTGATAAGTTAGCGGCGCATTATCTATTTCAAAAAAAAAACTTTATCACAATATTGGAAAAAATAAACACAGTTTATTAAAAAAAATTGAAATAAATGATAAATAATATTTTTTTGAAAAATAAATAAATACTTCAAAATAATAATTACCATTCATTGTCGCTTTGGATTCGATTTGTACACCTGCAACACAATATCCATTTTCAATAAAAGTTATACTGCAATGTTAAAAAAACTTTGTTGCGTATTTTTTTTATAAATTAATAAACGCAAGTTATTAAAAGAAAATTAAACTAAATGATCGAATAAAATAGTATTTAAAAATAAATAACTACTTAAAATTAGAATTAAAAAATAAATCAAGACTTTAAAACAAAATATCGAAATACTGTTCATAATCACTTTTAATTGATATATATATAATATATATATATATATATATATATAAAATGTATAATATTTTATTGATTATTTAGTTTTCTTTTTAGTTTTAAGTTTAACAAAAAATTCCGTATGTATGTTTTTTTTTAACATTTCAAGTTATTTGCCCACGCGTTATGATGGTATGTTACCGTGTGCATTAGATCGAAATCGGTTCGGTTCGGTTCGTTACTATACCAAAAAGATACATACACTTTGTATATAAATCAATACATGTTTTACATGGCCGAAAACGATAAAAACAAACACCGGTACTAGCATCTATGTTGTTCGTACGACACCGATCGGTTTAGAGTGTCACGGTACTGGTAACGTTATTGACGTTCGGCATGGTAGGGTAGCAATACGATGTCAGTTTATAGAAAGAAAAAATATATAAATAAACTCCTAAACCGAAAATGATGTTCTTCGGTTGGGTACACTATTGTAGCAATACGGTGTCAATTAATCGGAAAGAAAATGAAAATAAATAAATGTTGGTACTGATACAGATGTTGTTTAGTCGGTTCCGATTCGGTTTGGTATGATTGCGGCACAATATTCGTTATCAAAAAAAATTTATATCGCAATGTTGAAAAAAAATAAATAAACATAGAACGCAAACCAATCGAATCGATATTAATTGAACAACATAGATCCCGGTATCGATATTCATTTTTTGTTTTTTTTTTTTGTTTTCGAACGATGTAAGGTTTTCTCTTTTGATCACTATAGGCTATTGTGAGTACAAGTACAAATACTGTAACGAAACGAACAGATACCGACCAAACTCTCGCCGCGAAGCGCGAAAGGAATCTTTCTAGTTATATACTAAATGGGTGTGGTTTAAAAGTCAATATTTCAAAAGGTTATATCATATGTTTTAAAAGTTGTAATTCTCTAGATCAAGTGGTGAAAAACTTGCATTTATCTTGGGAGATGCAAGTTCAACTTTCACTTGGTGTAGAACGAGGCACTGGTGGGCAATGATAGGAGATCTAGGGAAACATGGTTCGATCCTTGAGCTAAACGGGTTTTAGCGGTAATTTCACTGTCGTGCCTACAGGCGGGCGGGTTACCGAGTTTTCCCCGGAATTGGTGGGGACTCGGGTTACTCTTAGAGTACTCTGTTTGGTCAAATAGGTGCCCCGAGAGTGCTTAGAATAGATTATGTTGGCCGTTCAAAAAAGTTGTAATTCTCTAGATCAAGTGGTGAAAGACTTTCATTTCTCTTGAGAGATTCAAGTTCAACTCCCACTTGGTGCAGAACGAAGCACTGGTGGGCAATGATAGGAGATCCAAGGAAACCTGGGTTTGATCCTTGTGCTAAACGGGTTTTACCGGTAATTTCACCGTCGTGCTACAGGCGGGCGGGTTACTGGGTTTTCATCAGAATTGGTGGTGGACTCGGATTACTCTCAGAGTACTCCGTTTGGCCAAATAGGTGCCCCGAGAATGCTCATAATAGATTTTGTTGGTGGTTAAAAAAAATTGAACTATTAAAATTTCCAATTATTTAAAAGTTAGTAATTATTCTTTTGTCCTTTCTTATGTAATATATATAGATACAAATAAGTCAATGGTTGTTAAACATCACCTACAAAACATTAAATTAATGACAGCAGCATCTACATCAAATTCAATACAGAAACACATTAACTTTTTCCACAGAAGGTTTCAGATGGAAGTATGGAACACTGAATAAAGAAAACAACATGAGTAAATTCTCTCACTCTCTACACACATATGTATGTGTATGTATATAATTATACATATCCTAGAGTGTGTCATAGGCTCATTAAACATGGACTGAAAAGGCTACAACTTAAACCATGCCACCATTAGTTCTAACTTGGATGAATTCAAGACAAGGAACAAAATGATAACAGAAAAAACTTACAAGTTACAAAACTTAAATCTACCACTAAACACTAAAAGAAAAACAGAAATGAAAATTCAACTGAAAAAGATGAAAATTCACTTTTAACTAATCAATTGTGAAGAGGGTTTGGGCCTGTGTGAACTAATCTTTTATCTTCATCATACAAATTATTATCACCTTCTCCGGCTTGTCGTTGTCGGCTTCCCGCTGTTGCATGGAGCTGTGGTGATGCAGCTTTAAAGAATACAGCTTTCCCGCCGAAAGGTAACGAATCATGGTGGCGATGGACGGCTGAAGAAGGTGGTAGATGGGTGACAATTAGGATTACCCATATGAGAATAAGTTGCATTCTTGGATTTGAATAAGTTGTGTTTCTTTTGGATGTTGTTGCTCCACGTGAGAGATACTCGGCCATTTCGGTGAATGCTTGTAGCATAGCAATAGCAAGTGGCAGTATGTAGTGTAATGAACCTCACCTTGTATACATAGTATACGTGAAAGTGAGATCTTTGACTTGCAAGATGAAAAAGGGAACCGAGTGTCTTATTATTGAATTACAAGACAAAATATTGGTGTGTGGTGGACCGGTGGTAGTGAAGGTGGTGGGGGGTGATATGGGGTATAAATATAGAGGTTTCTATATTGTTCTTTGTTTCTTCCCCTTATGTTACGGGTCTAGTCACATGATATTGGACTTTGGTAGCTTCGATAGTTTTGATTTTTGAATATTAACCAGAATTACCACCCGCTCTAATGTCGCGGGTATTCGTTAGTTATATATCATATTAGATGAAAGGCAAATGTTTCTTACATGAGCGAGAGCTTTTGTTTAAAACATAGAAAAGAATAACTAAGTCGATCTCTGACCCGTGCGTTGCGACAGACCTATCAAATGGGGGAAAATAGACACGTTACGATGGGTCAGTCAAACGGGAAAAAATAGAACAAAGTTGAAAGTAAAAATTTGTTAGATATTAAACTAGGTTAATGCCCGCGTAATACTCGGGCTTCAACCAAAACCATATTATTTACTTTGAAATGAAATGTTGTGTACAAATACATACATTGGAAGAAAAAAACAGAAAACTATTCAAATGCCGGAAAAAACTTCATTGTAGACTACATTTGTTGTTTTACTCGTTACATTCCCGTTAAACCCACATGATTAATCCGCCAATACAAAGAAAACAAAACTAAACGCCAAAAGACGCTACGTTGAAATTACACCAATCCTCCCACGTAATAGCCAAACACTTCGCTCTATTTTTTATCCAAAGGTAGCTATGCGCCTTAATTTCTTCTACTGTCATGTTGAAATTTGCTTGTGTTTGCTTAAAACGACTTCATTACGCGTCTTCCACAAAACCCAAATGGATACCTGGACAATTGACAGAAGCAACTTTTCCATTTTGGAAACCCATGAATCACTTTAGGCACTTGTAACAGATCTTTTAATTCAAGGATATATAACGGTTTTATTTTGCACCAACCTACCACATAATCTCACACCCTCTGTGCAAACATGCAGCGGACGAACAAATGAGCAGCCGACTCATCCTCTCCCAAACATATCTTACACCGAACATCCAGGATAAAAACATGCCGACGTACCAGTTCAGTTGACGTTGGCAGCCGGTTCTGTACAAAACTTCAAGCCATAAATTTAACTTTTAATGGTACCCATCCGTTCCAATCGAAGTCTATGCACAACTCTGCAAAATTTCTTTTTTCCATCAGTCACCTTAAACTTTTAACAGTAAATTGGCCGGACGACTCTAAATTCCACGACCATATTTCGCTGTGTGTATGTAGATAACTTGGAAACTTTGAAAGAAAAATAATTATTTAGCAGGACATTCTAAAAAAAGATATGCTGTGATCTATATGATATTATACTACAGCTTGCCTTAATGATCTATATGATATTATACTAAAGCTTACCTTAATTATAACAGGGAAGCCGATCTCATTAGCTAGCCAGATGCCCTCATTACTAAAAGATAATCTTATCCACAATGTCCATCACCACAAATGATGATGTCTTTTAAAGCAGCTGCAAACCTGCAATATAACATTTATTGTTGGTCAAATTTCAAAGATATGATGACCAAAAATTGGCATTTCATTTTGTAAATAAGCTTGGTTTTAAAAAGCGAGAGGCACTCCAAGGTGTTTAGGTCCTGAAAGCAGAGGCGCGTGACAAAAGCTTTACTTACGCGAGGCGTTGCTCTATGCACAACCATATATGGTTTACATACAACCGGAAGCTTTTAATATATCAGTCTTTTATTCAAACCATTGATGGTTTCTTATCCCATTAGTTGTTTATCACCCTCGCACCTCGTGCATGCTTTTAAAACCAAGGAAATAAGTGATAGTTTGTGGAATGGAGGTAAAAATGTCTTAAATTTAGTTTAAAGGAGGGGTAGAAAAGTAAATTTATTGCTTACCCTCCATATATAGCTCTCATGTTCATGACATTCCTCACAGTTGACGAGTATATCCTGAGATCACTCTTATAAGACTTGTTGAGCACACGTTTCCAGTGTTCAAAGTCTACAGAGAAATCAACGGGTGCACCTTTTCCCTAAGCACCAACTTATGAAGATAACAACCAGTAAGGTACTTTTTCCACCCTTAATGGCCATGGTTTAGGCCATCGGACCCATGCACCTGTGCAGCAACGGGTACCTTGTGGATGCATGTCGGCATAGGTACTTTCCTATAAGAAATAACATACATTAGACATGGGTTTATGATGAAAAGCCACACTTTATTAATTTTATTCTTCCCAAACTGCCTGAACCTCCCAGCACTTATTAGATTAATGTCAGACCATACCACTTAGGTTATCATAATTGGCCTACCATATGTATTTTTAAAGTCTTTGGCATCCTTCGTCATCTTCAAAAGATCGAGCATACCTACACAAACTTATAACATGTCAATTTCGACCCATTTATAGGTTGACTGCCACACAATCAGGCCAGACAAGTTGAAAGTTGACCAGAGTGCAATCCAAATTTCAAATGCATAGTCTTCAAATTTGTTTATCCTTATTGTTATAATATTGTTTATGTAACCATATTTGACCTATTAATTATATATTACGTTTAAAAAGGGATATAAAATGCGCTTAGGTCAACTACGGCTGCTACACGGGTCTTGTTCGTGGGGTGGCAAGTCGAACCAAACACGAACCCAAAAGTCGTATCACACACATGAACCTCAACACAACACGTGTACTCACAAGTTGACACGAACATGATCCGTTTAGTTTAACCTGGATTTTTTTAACTTTTTTGGGTATTAATACTTTAAAACTCTAATTTTACATATTGTTATAATATATTGATTATTTAAAAATTTTAAAAAATGGACAAAAAATGTTGAACTGGCAGCCGGCAGGTATGAAATAAAAAACGACCTACCCACTAAATTGCCACTAAGCCCATTTAAAATATCTACTTCTTTTGGTTTAAGTTCCAGCCCACAAACATTATCATGTTCTTTATGGATCCCATATTAATTTCTTTAATCTTGCTTAACATCAATAGCCATTTAATATGTTACATATGAAAATGACCATTCATCATTAACTTAAATCGGATGTTCTTTAAAATTGGGTCCAATCAAATAGCATGTAACTTCGAAGGAATTAACGTTTGTGTAATTAAATCAGTATGCTTGTTCAATATTTGAATTATAATTAGAGTTGTTTTAGTTCTGTTCCAAACATTAAACAAAATAATAAATAAAAATTCATATTAAAAAAAAGTAAAATTAAAGAATAAACAGTGAGTGATTTACGTGTATATTGGATTAGGATCCCTGACTCCAGTGAAGACCTGGATTACAAAACAGAAGGCAAAGAGAGCCACAACATATCAAAGAAAATAGAAATAAAACTAAACACAAGACATGGGGTTAGACACCCAATCTACTCAGCAACACTTAATGGTCTTGTACCAGTTATTAAGCCATGCGTCTCTATAGCTTTGTTTAGTGCAGATTATAACGAATAAGTTAACAGTTCAAAGAAATGATATGCGTTTCTCTAAATTCGACTTTTTCATCTGAAAGCAATAATCAAGAATAATTGGTACCAAATATTTAGTTTTATTCAAATATAACTGAATCGCTAAACACGTCTAAAGGGATAATACATTGATGAGTCCTGCATAGTATTTAAATTTAAACTCCCACTATAGAATTGCATTCACGCAATTTTACGATACCATTTCATAACATATGTAAGTTAGTCATTAAGCCAAAAATATACCATGAGTGTTGAATGAAGTAGATGTTCAAAAGTATATTGAAGGATTTAATGTCACACCCTGGTTTTTGCGGAAGCGTGGTTAACTTTGGTGTGACTTCTTAATACCATAGCTTAATCATAACAAAGCTATATGAATTTAAAACCATGCAAGTCATCCATTAAGTTTTGAAATCAAACAGTACCATTGTTTAACGTGAACATACTTCAACTACCATAATCTTGTTTCAAAAGAAATTACAACTCATAACATAAACATAGACGTGATTTAGGGATTGTGTCTTGTCCAGGTAAGAGACACATCCCCTAAACCCTGATGACTTCATGATAATGTGCAGCGGAAAAAACGTTCCATACCGTGCCAGATCCGTTTAATTTCCTGAAATACATGTGAGTTGAAAAATCAACAATAATGTTGAGCGAGTTCATGTGTAAGTGAGTATGTAAAACACTTGTGAGTATAAAAATAGTTGTGGTATGTAGCAGTGTAAGAGGACTTGTGATCACCAATGGTTTGCAAGGCCACTGACATATGTGAAGTGCAAATAGGGAGACTCAAACCTAGCAGATTTCGCCACGGCATTTGTATGTGGACAAAGTCACCCCACGGTCCGTTTCTAGTTTGGCCGGGGGCTGGGCTCGCTACACCCAGATAGATCTACCGCTCCTGTCCCTCGGTCCCTCCATGAGGACTAATGGCCCCATGTTGTTCCTATCCACTCACATGATCGAAATAACACCTCCTTACGCTAACCATACCGTTGTAAAGTACTCGTAAATCATAGTAACATGTATTTCACCCCCGCAGTTAAGTAAACTGAAAACAGTTAGAGAAAAGGGGGGACATGAACTCACAGTGAATGCGTATCTCTATCAAGCGTCTCCAATACAGTAAGCTGTGCAACGACCTACAAGTGCTAATTCTATTAGACGGACGGCCGTGCTTTAGCTTTACGGTTTATGTTCGCGAGAAATAGTTAGACAACTATTTCGTGTTACATTTTGTATATATTTGATAGTTATTTTCCTTCCCAAGGATGGGGGATTTAATACATGTGCGTACAATTTCATCATTAAGTCTCACTTAATCTTTCTATATTTCTAACTCCAAAATATAAGTATTTATCCAAAATACGTTGTTAAAGTACGCGTTCATAAACATTTCCGTAATCGTGTAAGTTACGTTTTAACATACGAGTGGTAATATAATTACCGGTGTAACTTATATATTTATGGCGAAAGCGTTTGTATTATTTTGGAGTCGTTATCGTTTGTAAACATTATTTTTGCTCTAAAAATAATATTTATGTATTTCACAAAATAATCATAAACAGTGTGTGAAAATATATATTTATTACGTTAATATTTTGTGAAAATCCCACCTCCAAATATTTAGTAAATAAAGTCATGGCGAAATTTATGTTTCGAAAGCGTGACGAAAAATGATTCTAACACTTGTAATGTAAATAAGTTTAAGTGTTAGGTTTTTAGGAAAATTTCGCCAGAGTTTCCTCTGTAACTGGAGGTGGCCACGCTTTTAAGCGTATCATTTTCTTTTAATAATCAAATCAACAATTGTTCCCAACAATTTCCAATAACCTTTCAACATTTTAACTAGTCAAATATGGACATAATCGTAAAAATACACAAACTTGTGATTTGTCTAAAAATAAGTAGTAAGTCTCTTTACTTTTGGTGGATCTTGTGTGTAAATAATCCGTTTTGGTGAAAACCCCGTTTCTAGAGAAAACTTATCTTTACAACTTCTAGTCACATTTGACAAAACTAGTTTCTTGTCAGATCTTTTCATTTCACAAGTGTTTACACACTTGTGGTTTGTAAAATCATGTTTATTAGTGTAAGATCTATCCTTTAGAAAACATGATTCTTTTAAAGTGTGGTTCTTCAAAAATACCACTTGCAGATACGTAGATCCGCTAGTTTTAAACACCATTTTACATGTTAAATCACTTTTACACAAGTAAAATATTTTTACACAAGTTTATGCTTTAAATGTGGTAGAGTTTCACCTTTAACCCTTGTATTTAGTCAAAAACGAGCTTATGTGAAGGTCCATGATCTTACAAAGTCGGGTTAAACGATGATCCGGGCTACCACATCATAGATCGGGTCTCAAAAATCACCATTTCCAAATACTATATCTTTTACACAAGTTATATGACATTAACCTCCATTTTAGCATTTTTACTAGACTTTAATGCACCAAAACATAAGTTAACGATATTTCACCGACAAAATTCCTTTTAACCACTTTAGATATGTTCAAGAATGAGTTTTAAACAATATACCTCTAGCTCGGGGCTAGGGAAGAATCTTGGCGAAAAAGAGGTGGATAAAAGCTAACGGTAGAGGTCCTTCGCGTTCCGAGTGCACAAGAGCTCCTAATACGTGACCCTTGAAGTGTGAATGATGTTGGAATTGCAAGAACAAAACTTGAAAGTGTGATGGTGAGTGGGTTGGGGTTCGGCCGAAGGTAGGGGAGAGCAAGAAAGAGTGATCTTGTGTGATTTGTTAAGTGATAATTGTCTAGTGAGTTAAGTATGTATTTATAGGAAATTAGATGTTGTTAACCCTTGGATAAAATGTCCCCATGATATTAAACATAATCTAATGAAATAATAAACCTTGTACTAGTGTGTCCCCCTAGTTTTGGGGCCGGTTAGGGTATGGGGGGGGGGGGGGGGTTAGTTCGATCCAAACTAGGTTAGTTAGGGTGGTTAGGGTAAGTTAAGTGTTTAACCTCGTTATTAATATAAAACGCGTTATGACGGGTGTTAGGGTAATCAGGGACCCTAACTAGCTCAGAAAAATATAAATAGTGAAAATATTAATATTTTCATGTCCCGGGTAAAGTCCGGTTGTTCGGTTGGATAGTAATCCGTTAAAGCGTTACAAAGGCTTTAAAGTGTCGTTATTGTACTTTTAGTGACACCATTTAATTTCCAACACTTTAGAAAGTGTCTAGTGATATTTTTCCCATATTTTGGCACTTTACTAGTCAGCTAGAAGCTGGTTAAATTATTAAAGTGCTGTGTTTTGTACTTAAAGTACGTTTTAGGCACATCCGTTCACTGTAACTTATTCCTAGAGACGCGGTTCTACAATACTTGTATCCCTACACTCACTGCTAGTGTAGTAACTTTCTCAGGCTCTTACAGGCCTTAGAGGCAGTGTCTGCCTGATGCTGGTTATATCAGCATGTTCGCCGTGTATCCGTTTATTGTGCTACTGTGCGTTTAGTGCATCAAGTTTGTCACGAAGGTGCTAATAGCAGAATATAGTGTGACGGCAAGTAAAGTATGATGCAAGTAAGTTCATGTATCAGTATTCAAGTAGCAGTTCATCAGCTAGTTCAAACAAGCACAGTAATCAAGTAGTAATTAATCATTAATTAAGTTGTACGGATACCTGGTTTAGTGCGGGTTGTCACATTCTCCCCCTGTTAAATAAATTTCGTCCCGAAATTTAAGTTCTGCTTGTAGATGCAGAGTTCTTAGGAAATAAGTGGGGGTATTTCTCTTTCATCCGGTCCTCACGTTCCCAGGTGTATTCAGGACCATGTTTGGCATTCCAACGAACCTTGACGAGCTTGACACTGCTCCGGCGGGTCTTGTTAACTTTCCAATCTGTGACCTCGACAGGTTCTTCAACGATGTGGAGCGTGTCGTCAATATGAATCTCGTCGATGGGAATGGCAACGTCAACTTGAGTTGGACTTTTCTTTAGATTGGATACATGAAATGTATCGTGAACGCCATTTAGTTCAGCGGGTAGGTCCAACTTGTATGCTACCGTCCCAATTCTTTCTAGAATTCTAAAGGGACCAATGTAGCGTGGATTTAACTTCCCACGCTTTCCAAAGCGTGCCACCCCTTTCCAGGGTGATACCTTCAGTAAAACCATTTCTCCAACTTGAAAATCCACATGTTTTCGGTTTGGATCCGCATAGGCCTTTTGTCTGTGGCGAGCTGCTTCGATGCGTTTAAGAATTTGCGCGATCTTGTCTGTCGTCTCTTGGACGATTTCGGGACCAGCAAGCTGCCTATCACCCGCGTCAGCCCAACATAAGGGTGATCGGCACTTGCGTCCGTAAAGGGCTTCGAATGGCGCGACACCAATACTGGTGTGGTAGCTGTTGTTGTATGAAAATTCGACCATAGGTAAATGTTTATCCCAGCTACCGCCCAAATCCATAGCACATGCTCTCAGCATGTCTTCCAAAGTCTGTATCGTTCGCTCGCTCTGGCCGTCAGTTTGCGGATGGAACGCAGTGCTCAGATTCAACTGTGAGCCAAAGGCTTCTTGGAAGGATTGCCATATCCTTGACACAAACCTTCCGTCTCTATCAGAGATGATCGAGAGGGGCACTCCGTGACGTGCGACGATCTCTCTCATGTAAATTTCCGCAAGTTTGCTCGTGCTATCTTTCTCTTTGATTGGCAGAAAGTGTGCGGATTTTGTTAGGCGGTCAACTATCACCCAAATCATATCATGGCCTCTTGGCGTTCTTGGCAATTTCGTAACAAAATCCATTGAGATTTGTTCCCATTTCCACTTGGGAATCTCAGGTTGTTGCAGCAGCCCCGAGGGCTTCTGGTATTCCGCCTTAACCTTCGCGCAAGTTAAACATTTGCTCATGTAGACAGCAACGTCGCCTTTCATCCTAGGCCACCAATAGTAATCCTTGAGATCTTGATACATCTTATCCGATCCAGGGTGGATAGAGTACCGTGACTTGTGCGCTTCGTCAAAAATAACTTTCCTTAAATCTCCAAACAAAGGAACCCAAATCCTTTTCTCAAAACATAATGTTCCTTCCTCGTTTGGTACCAAAAGCTTCTCCATTCCTCGGAGATATTCCTCTTCCAAGTTTCCTTCCTTAAGGGCTTCTTTTTGTGCAGCACGAATGCGCAAGGAAAGATCGGTTCGTATAATCATTTCCAAAGCCCTGACCCTTATGGGCTTGATTCTTTCCTTACGACTTAGGGCATCGGCGACTACATTCGCCTTCCCTGGGTGATACTTTATCTCGCAGTCGTAATCGTTCAATAATTCAACCCATCGTCTTTGCCTCATATTCAACTCCTTCTGGTTGAATATGTGCTGTAGGCTTTTGTGATCTGTGAAGATTGTGCACTTCGTACCATACAGGTAGTGTCTCCAGATCTTTAAAGCGAAAACCACTGCGCCAAGCTCTAAATCGTGTGTGGTATAATTCTTTTCGTGCACTTTCAGTTGGCGTGATGCGTAAGCAATGACCTTTTGGCGTTGCATCAACACACAACCCAATCCTTGACGCGATGCGTCGCAGTATACCACAAAGTCATCAGTACCTTCTGGTAGAGCTAAGATTGGCGCGTTACAAAGCTTATCCTTCAATATCTGAAACGCTTCATCCTGTTTGATTCCCCAATCAAACGTCTTGTCCTTCTGCGTGAGGAGCGTCAAAGGTTGAGCGATTTTCGAGAAATCCTCGATGAACCTTCGATAGTAGCCAGCCAAACCCAAGAATTGTCGAATCTCGGTTGGCGTTGTAGGCGTTTCCCAATTCTTGATTGCCTCGATCTTTGTGGGATCAACATGAATTCCATCCCCATTAACCACATGTCCAAGGAATTGGACTTCGCGTAGCCAAAATTCGCACTTAGAAAGTTTGGCATACAGCTGTTCTTTCTTCAGCAGCTCCAAAATAGCTCTTAGGTGCTGTTCGTGTTCGGCCTTTGTTCTTGAATAAATCAAGATGTCGTCGATAAACACAATCACGAACTTATCCAAGTACGGTTTGCAAACTCTATTCATTAGATCCATGAATACTGCAGGTGCGTTTGTCAAACCAAATGGCATAACGAGGAACTCGTAGTGTCCATAACGAGTTCTGAAGGCTGTTTTCGGGATACTTTCCTCTTGAATCCTCAACTGATGGTATCCCGATCGAAGATCGATTTTAGAGTAACAACTTGAGCCTTGTAGTTGATCAAACAGATCATCAATTCTTGGCAGAGGATATCTGTTCTTGATCGTTAGCTTGTTCAGTTCTCTGTAGTCGATGCACATACGAAAACTACCGTCCTTCTTCTTGACAAACAGGACCGGAGCTCCCCAAGGCGAGAAGCTTGGTCGAATAAAACCCTTGTCTAACAACTCTTGAAGTTGTGTTGACAGTTCCTGCATCTCAGACGGAGCAAGTCTGTAAGGTGCCTTAGCTACAGGCGCGGCGCCTGGAACTAAGTCGATGTGAAACTCGACTTGTCTCTGAGGTGGCAGTCTGGGTAAGTCTTCTGGAAAGACTTCTGGGTATTCCCTTACGACAGGGATGTCTTCGATTCTGGGTTCAGCAGCCTTCTTATCCACAATGTGTGCCAGGAAGGCAACACATCCCTTCTGCAAACACTTCCTTGCTTTCAAACAGCTGATAATCCGCAACGGCGTCTCACGCTTCTCTCCATGAACAACAATGGTCTCACCATCCTCGGTTGGAATACGAACAACCTTTTCGTGGCAAACTATCTCAGCTTTATTGCCCGATAACCAATCCATTCCTACTACCACGTCGAAACTTCCCAATTGGACTGGTAGTAGATCCAAAGCAAACTCACGTTCTCCTAATTCAATCACACAGCCTCTGATAACATCATTGGCTTCTACTAATTTTCCATTAGCCAATTCGATTGCGTACGGGATATCTAACTTATTAGCGGCTAACCCAAGTATATTCTTAAATTCTAGTGATACGAAGCTATAGTCGGCACCAGTATCAAACAGAACAGATGCATAGCGTTGATTTACAGGGAACGTACCAGTGACAACGTTGGGATCCTGGCGTGCTTCCCGTGCACCGATTTGGAACACTCTTCCCCGGGCTTGGTTCAATCCCGGGCAGTCCCTCTTGAAGTGCCCAACGTCACCGCAATGAAAACATCCTAATCTTTTTCCACTTCCCGCACCATCCCCAACTGGCGGGTTGTTTTGATTGGCAGTTCCGGCTTGATTTGCATTGTAGCCTCGATTATTCCCTTGTGGGCGATTTCCCAAACCACCACGATTATCGTTTCTATTCATATATCCTCCCTGGCCTCCCCGGCCCGCACTAGCCCAACATGATTCCTTTGAGTGGCCCGGTTTTCCACAAGATTCACAAACTCTCACGTTACAATGGCCAGTATGGTGGCGTTGGCAGTTGTTGCATTTGGGCTGGGTGCCCTGGTACCCTTTTCCTTTCTTGGTACTGCCAGCTGATTTTCCTTTCTTTACTGCCATACTGACGCCTTGCTTGAAGTTTGAAAACTTCCTTTTGTTATCTCCTGAGGACTCAACGTGAGTCTCTGTCTTCTTCGCCTTGACTTCATCAAACTTGTTTAAACGAATTGCCTCCTCGGTGAGAGCCACGCTCAAATCAATGGCTTCCGTGATAGTTGCTGGTTTGGAGGAGGTTACCATGCTAATGATTTGAGGAGCTAATCCCCAAATGAAGCGCTCAATTCGCTTGTATTCAGGCGTGACCATATAAGGAACCACTTGAGATAGGTCATGAAACCTCTGAACGTACTCTGCTACTTTCGGACCGTCCATTTTTAGGTGCCAGAACTCGGTCTCCAATCGCTGAATTTCTGCGCGGGAACAGTACTTCTTGCGCATAAGCTCTTTCAGCTCTGCCCAGGTCAGTGCGTAGGCGGCAGCTTCGCCTAACGTCTGGACTTGTAAGTTCCACCAAGATAGGGCTCCGTCTAGAAACAGCCCTGAGATGTAAGTGACCTGCTGGTCGAGCGCACATTTGCTCATGCGGATGGTGGAATCAGTCTTCTCGGCCCAACGAGTAAAAGCGACAGCGCCTCCGGTGCCATCGAAGTTGGTGGGCTTGCAGTCTAAGAACTGCTTGTATGTGCACCCTGCACATTCATTGCAACATATGATAGATATTAGCTTTCTTGCTAAGGAAATCCGTTTAGGTCATGGTATGTCTTAATGACTTAAATATTACCATGTGGTGGATTATTGTTGCCCTGGTTAATACTTCCGCTCGTTCCGGGCTGAGATGCTGCATACTGTGCTATGGCAGCGGCAATGATTTGTTGTAGTTCTGCCTCGTTAGTGGGCATGCGCGTCTCGCGTCTGGGCGGCATCTTCTAAAAGATGGTTTAAGTTGGTTAGGCCATAGTAAGGCTCCGTTGTAAATCAGTTCGTAATATAGTGTACGTATATAACGGTAGTAATAGTATAATCACATAACATCTCATGTTATCACACATCACAAATATCAATCACACAACATCTCATGTTATAGGACATAAACAATAGATTGAATCATCACAAGTGATGAGAATACTGCGATTGTATTGCCACAATTTCGAGATCACAATGTAAAGCTTACAAGTACACCACTATATCATACGACATCAATGACTTAGTAGGGGACGACCCTAGACAAGTCGTGTGATCACTGGACATGTTCAGGAGTCTCTGGTTCGTCCATTCTCAAATTCCAGGACTCCACGTCAAGTTTCTGAGTTTCAGTCCTAAAACAACATTTCTTCTCAATCGTTTCCTTGAGCTCGTCCCAGGTCAGTGTATAAGCAGCGTCTGTGCCAAGGGTCTGAACCTGGAGGTTCCATTAAGAGAGTGTGCCATCTAGAAATATCCCCGAGATGTAGGTAACACTCTGTTGGGGCGATTAGTTACTCACCCTTAGAATGGAGTCGGTCTTTTCGGACCAACGAACAAATGCAACGGTGCCTCCTGTTTTATCAAAGTTCAAAGGCTTGCAGTTCAGGAACTGTTTATAGGTGCAGCCAGTTGGATGGTTATTCCCAGTAATGCCATCGTTGTACTTAGAGCGGAGGGCTTCATGTCGTGCATTTATTGGTGAGATGCGTTCTTGCAGCTCGGCTTCTGTCCTTGGCAACGTACTGGTGTTTGTGTCACGTCTGGGTGACATTCCCTTTTGTCGAAGTGGTGTGAAGCGGGTTAGACAACGTTCCAATTGTCTATGAGGTATATAGCAACATAAGCCATCATGTAATCACCCAATTTCATACGCAAATATACTCAATGTGTGAGTGGGGAAATAAATTTATGAGCCTCCACATAGGCTTGTCAATTTGGCTTGTTGCTTGTAATAGAATGAACTCGAGGCTACATCGCCTCGGTCATTCGTGCTTAAGTTATTTCCTGCTGCATTGGCTATCATTAGCTTGACCCGCAGAGTCCACCAGGATTCCTGCGCACTACAAATTGTTATTACGTGGGCCCCCGTAATAATAAATTGTCTTGCACAGTTACCCCAAATTTTCTCTCGTCCAAGCAGATGATCAATCAAGGAGCAACAGTAGGTGCATTGGCAGGAACAGGGTCATGCTCCAATGCGGGGTCAGGAGCAACGCCTGGCTCGGGGCCACGGCTAGCTCCGAATCAAAAACTCCATCTCAAAATCAGCTGGATCAGCAAACACAGGGGTCGACAGGGCTGCAGGATCCCCCAAGGGCCGGTCTAAGTGCATGAACTCAATGTCATGGTCTGGATCAACACCAGGCGGAAAAACGGAATTGTCCTCATTATCGCGATCAAACTCAAATCTGTGTGCGGGATCCGGTGCAGCTGATGATGCCATATCAGGGTCGGCGTCGTGTAAGTGGTGCTGCATTCCCTGTATGTGCGAAGATGCGGATGTCAGAGACTCAAATGAGTCTGGGATAGGGGAATGGACATGAGTTTCCCCTACAGGAGCGTCCGCATGCAGTAGTCTAATGTCAGCAGCAATAGGGCCTTGCCCTCAAGTGGGTCCTCCTCTTAATAGTTCGACATCGTCTTCAGAGACAATGTCGGGGGCCTATCAACAACGAGATAAGCGGCAAGGGGCACAGGAGCAGGGATCACCGCGAGTGGCAAGTTCCCAACAAGATGGCCATCAGTAGGCTCTGCTACGACTTCAGGCAGCGCAAATGGGCTGAAAGTCGTCATTGTCTGTGCCGGTAGTATCGGAAATGTACACCTCGTGCTCTGATGAAACTATGTCGTCTGATATTATGGCCATGGGATTCGTAGTGTCCATCTTTCTAGTACTTGACGAGAGCATGACGTTTGTAATGCAAACACATATACGTATAATAATCAGTCATATAGTCAGTTAATCACATAGTCACCAAGTAATCATTCAAATCATTCTACTAGTCCCACTAGCCTCTCAGCCTCTCAGACTGCTCTTCCTAGTCCCACTAGCCAGTTCTCCTAGTCTCACTAGCCAATTTTCCTAGTCTCACTAGCCAACACTCCTAGTCCCACTAGCCAACACTCCTAGTCCCACTAGCCAACACTCCTAGTCCCACTAGCCTCCTACCTCGACCTCTCAGACCAAGCTTCAGCCTCCCAGACTGAGCCTAGAATAATGGATAAAATGTGCTCAACATTTGTTTGTAAAAAGTTGTGGATCCGGACTTAAGTGGTATGCAGTAAAAATGTTTTCGTGAGAGCCCTAGTGATCATAGTCTAGACTCGAGAGAGAATCCTAGTTCGCTATGATCAGAGCTCTGATACCAAGCTGTCACACCCTGGTTTTTGCGGAAGCGTGGTTAACTTTGGTGTGACTTCTTAATACCATAGCTTAATCATAACAAAGCTATATGAATTTAAAACCATGCAAGTCATCCATTAAGTTTTGAAATCAAACAGTACCATTGTTTAACGTGAACATACTTCAACTACCATAATCTTGTTTCAAAAGAAATTACAACTCATAACATAAACATAGACGTGATTTAGGGATTGTGTCTTGTCCAGGTAAGAGACACATCCCCTAAACCCTGATGACTTCATGATAATGTGCAGCGGAAAAAACGTTCCATACCGTGCCAGATCCGTTTAATTTCCTGAAATACATGTGAGTTGAAAAATCAACAATAATGTTGAGCGAGTTCATGTGTAAGTGAGTATGTAAAACACTTGTGAGTATAAAAATAGTTGTGGTATGTAGCAGTGTAAGAGGACTTGTGATCACCAATGGTTTGCAAGGCCACTGACATATGTGAAGTGCAAATAGGGAGACTCAAACCTAGCAGATTTCGCCACGGCATTTGTATGTGGACAAAGTCACCCCACGGTCCGTTTCTAGTTTGGCCGGGGGCTGGGCTCGCTACACCCAGATAGATCTACCGCTCCTGTCCCTCGGTCCCTCCATGAGGACTAATGGCCCCATGTTGTTCCTATCCACTCACATGATCGAAATAACACCTCCTTACGCTAACCATACCGTTGTAAAGTACTCGTAAATCATAGTAACATGTATTTCACCCCCGCAGTTAAGTAAACTGAAAACAGTTAGAGAAAAGGGGGGACATGAACTCACAGTGAATGCGTATCTCTATCAAGCGTCTCCAATACAGTAAGCTGTGCAACGACCTACAAGTGCTAATTCTATTAGACGGACGGCCGTGCTTTAGCTTTACGGTTTATGTTCGCGAGAAATAGTTAGACAACTATTTCGTGTTACATTTTGTATATATTTGATAGTTATTTTCCTTCCCAAGGATGGGGGATTTAATACATGTGCGTACAATTTCATCATTAAGTCTCACTTAATCTTTCTATATTTCTAACTCCAAAATATAAGTATTTATCCAAAATACGTTGTTAAAGTACGCGTTCATAAACATTTCCGTAATCGTGTAAGTTACGTTTTAACATACGAGTGGTAATATAATTACCGGTGTAACTTATATATTTATGGCGAAAGCGTTTGTATTATTTTGGAGTCGTTATCGTTTGTAAACATTATTTTTGCTCTAAAAATAATATTTATGTATTTCACAAAATAATCATAAACAGTGTGTGAAAATATATATTTATTACGTTAATATTTTGTGAAAATCCCACCTCCAAATATTTAGTAAATAAAGTTATGGCGAAATTTATGTTTCGAAAGCGTGACGAAAAATGATTCTAACACTTGTAATGTAAATAAGTTTAAGTGTTAGGTTTTTAGGAAAATTTCGCCAGAGTTTCCTCTGTAACTGGAGGTGGCCACGCTTTTAAGCGTATCATTTTCTTTTAATAATCAAATCAACAATTGTTCCCAACAATTTCCAATAACCTTTCAACATTTTAACTAGTCAAATATGGACATAATCGTAAAAATACACAAACTTGTGATTTGTCTAAAAATAAGTAGTAAGTCTCTTTACTTTTGGTGGATCTTGTGTGTAAATAATCCGTTTTGGTGAAAACCCCGTTTCTAGAGAAAACTTATCTTTACAACTTCTAGTCACATTTGACAAAACTAGTTTCTTGTCAGATCTTTTCATTTCACAAGTGTTTACACACTTGTGGTTTGTAAAATCATGTTTATTAGTGTAAGATCTATCCTTTAGAAAACATGATTCTTTTAAAGTGTGGTTCTTCAAAAATACCACTTGCAGATACGTAGATCCGCTAGTTTTAAACACCATTTTACATGTTAAATCACTTTTACACAAGTAAAATATTTTTACACAAGTTTATGCTTTAAATGTGGTAGAGTTTCACCTTTAACCCTTGTATTTAGTCAAAAACGAGCTTATGTGAAGGTCCATGATCTTACAAAGTCGGGTTAAACGATGATCCGGGCTACCACATCATAGATCGGGTCTCAAAAATCACCATTTCCAAATACTATATCTTTTACACAAGTTATATGACATTAACCTCCATTTTAGCATTTTTACTAGACTTTAATGCACCAAAACATAAGTTAACGATATTTCACCGACAAAATTCCTTTTAACCACTTTAGATATGTTCAAGAATGAGTTTTAAACAATATACCTCTAGCTCGGGGCTAGGGAAGAATCTTGGCGAAAAAGAGGTGGATAAAAGCTAACGGTAGAGGTCCTTCGCGTTCCGAGTGCACAAGAGCTCCTAATACGTGACCCTTGAAGTGTGAATGATGTTGGAATTGCAAGAACAAAACTTGGAAGTGTGATGGTGAGTGGGTTGGGGTTCGGCCGAAGGTAGGGGAGAGCAAGAAAGAGTGATCTTGTGTGATTTGTTAAGTGATAATTGTCTAGTGAGTTAAGTATGTATTTATAGGAAATTAGATGTTGTTAACCCTTGGATAAAATGTCCCCATGATATTAAACATAATCTAATGAAATAATAAACCTTGTACTAGTGTGTCCCCCTAGTTTTGGGGCCGGTTAGGGTATGGGGGGGGGGGTTTAGTTCGATCCAAACTAGGTTAGTTAGGGTGGTTAGGGTAAGTTAAGTGTTTAACCTCGTTATTAATATAAAACGCGTTATGACGGGTGTTAGGGTAATCAGGGACCCTAACTAGCTCAGAAAAATATAAATAGTGAAAATATTAATATTTTCATGTCCCGGGTAAAGTCCGGTTGTTCGGTTGGATAGTAATCCGTTAAAGCGTTACAAAGGCTTTAGAGTGTCATTATTGTACTTTTAGTGACACCATTTAATTTCCAACACTTTAGAAAGTGTCTAGTGATATTTTTCCCATATTTTGGCACTTTACTAGTCAGCTAGAAGCTGGTTAAATTATTAAAGTGCTGTGTTTTGTACTTAAAGTACGTTTTAGGCACATCCGTTCACTGTAACTTATTCCTAGAGACGCGGTTCTACAATACTTGTATCCCTACACTCACTGCTAGTGTAGTAACTTTCTCAGGCTCTTACAGGCCTTAGAGGCAGTGTCTGCCTGATGCTGGTTATATCAGCATGTTCGCCGTGTATCCGTTTATTGTGCTACTGTGCGTTTAGTGCATCAAGTTTGTCACGAAGGTGCTAATAGCAGAATATAGTGTGACGGCAAGTAAAGTATGATGCAAGTAAGTTCATGTATCAGTATTCAAGTAGCAGTTCATCAGCTAGTTCAAACAAGCACAGTAATCAAGTAGTAATTAATCATTAATTAAGTTGTACGGATACCTGGTTTAGTGCGGGTTGTCACATTTAATCCAATTAAAATAGCGGCAACATGAAACTTGGTATAGTTAATCACAAGAAAATAAGCAAACATTGAATGAATATGTCCAAGCGTTATGTCATGCGTTAACCCGAGGCGTATTGCGAAAAAACATAAAAACAACCCGTTTTGACCCATAACTGAGTTTACTTTTTTTAACTAATATTGTTGAAAAAAATAAAATTACCTGAACTTCGAAACCGATTTTTTTTGTAGTTCCTGTATTGGCATTATAAAAAGCCTCAACTCTACCAATATCTTCCTGGTATCCATCATAAAGATATGCTTGTACATACGTACATAAAGATCCCCTTCACTTGTAATTGTTTTTTTTACTTTCACCTGTACATACGTATATAAAAAAGCCCTTCACTTGTAATTGTTTTTTTTTTTTAATTTTCACAGCAGACAAATAAAATTAAAATGGAACCATGAATTTAATTTTGAAGAGATTTGGGAGTTAAGTAAGATCATCCTCCTCCATCTCCGAGCCTCCCAGGCCTTTAGCATTTACTTAATTCTCAACAAAAGGGTTGCCTAGCTTCCATTCATCCTGTCACCAAATATTACACATGCTCTGGAAAAACAAATAAAGAATGGTAGAAATTGGTAATAAGCCGATCACAGAAATCTTTGTGCTTGATTAGGCTATTGAATTCCCAATAGACATAACCATTCAACATCAATTATCCTCACCTTCACAAAACTATGATTGGGAGTGGAAACAACCATTCATTCAACCATCTGATACAGAATCAAAGTCCAGCTGCATATCTACAATTTCAGATCAAATTAGGGATTTGATTTAACATTTAAGGCTCAGAGAGTTATGTATTAGTAAAAAAAAGCTAAATCATTAGACCCGAATAGCACAATACTTGAAGACTACCTGCCCTGAATCGATCAAGCAAAACACACATGCTAATAGAACAAACTCAAATCCAAATCAATCCTGAATCAACTTCAAATATTGAATCGTCAAAATCTGCACATAAATAACGCCAAATTCATCAAAAATATAAGTAGATAACACATCATTTGAATATGATGAATCTATCTATTATACTAAAGCAAAATAATTTTGACTTTTTGACTTTTGAAGTGGCAATGCTCTCTGGCCAGATAATTGAGTTTTGAGCGGGCTTTTCCTCCTTTCTCCTCATTTTGTGAAACCGCCTAATGAAGATATGGAAACCAATCAATTTTCAATCAGTTGAATTTCTTATAGAAAATTCTCAATGCGTTTCCATTATTAACGCAAACTGTCTATGTTTAATCAGAGAATTCAAACGCTTTTGATCTTTCAATCGCTGCTTAATCTTCAATCAATCGATTATCATTGTGTTGTTCTTCCGTTCCAGGTATGTTATTCAATGGTTGTATAAGATTTTTTCACAGGTATGTCTTCACAGGTATGTTATTCAATGCTTGCTTGAAGGTATCTACGGCTTCATCTATAGCTTCATCTATGTTGATTAAGAATTCGATCCTTCACTCGCGATCTAGGGTTTTGCTCCAGAAACCCCTTTCTATCATCCAATCCATCTCCTCATTCTTTTTCAATCAACATGTTTGTACTCACTGGATTATTCATCCTTTTTTATGTGGATTTCTCTCAATCATGTGTACGATACCTTCAAGCAAGCTAAATATAATTGTTGATTCTGTTAGATTTTTTATATTGATTGTAATGTAATACTCTTGAAAATTTAGGGTTTCGATTCGTTGTTTTGATTCTCTTTATCCTACATCTTATGTTTCAGTTATTATTACTTTTTTCTGAATTCGATTGAAATTACATATTCTGATGTTTTGCACGCAGATCTAGAACATAAATTCATATGTATATATTTATATTCATATCGAGATTTGCATCTATTAGTCATCTATTTGGGGACTGATTGTTATGTTATTAAGATATCGCATTAATGCTTGCTGGTTTTGTCTTGTGACAGAATTTTGTGATATGTTTAATCATAAGCTTAGGATTGGATGTATGATATATAAAGAATGATCAATTCAAAGGTATGTTTACTAGGGCTGTTCATAAAGCTCGCGGCTCGTAGCTCGACTCGTAGCTCGCTCGAAAGAAGCTCGAGAAAAACTAGCTAAAAAACTCAATTTAAGATGACATGAACCAAGCTGGCTCATTTTTATAACCAAGCCCAGCTCGAGCTAAGCTCGGCTCGGCCCATGGCTCGGCTCGTTGGCTCGTTCTTAGGCTCGTTTAACTCCGACGTAAAGCTCAAGCCAAGTTTAAACATTCAATTGTGTTGTCGTATGTGTTCTTTTGTCTTGGTTAGGATGAGTCTTCATTCATTATTTTGTCTTGGTGCTCGTGTTCTTTGAATATGTATAGTTCCTATTGGGTGTTTTTATGTTTGGCACAACTGTTAGATTGGACATGTATTCAGAACTGTTAGAAATTGTATAGTTCCTATCGCATAGAGTCTGTAAGTGCCTTTGTGTTTTTTCTAGAAATTATATTCAGTTCTCATTTATTTTGCAGGAAATTGTATTCTATGAGCTTGCTTTCCACTTCAATCCCCACTGTGCAGAAATATGCAATAATCTTGGAGTCCACATACGATTGTGTTTTACACATCTTCTTTTGGTTGGAGAGTAAAATCTATATCCAAATGATGCTCATACAAGTAGCCTGGTCGAAGCCCCTTCAATCTCAATACTTTCATGAGGTATTTTTCGCCACATTTTCTTTATTGATTTTTAATTTGTTTTGTTTCAAGATTAATTGATTTCGTTAGTGGAGATTTTGGGGTTTTTTATTTCGTATACTACCGAAGTTGGCTTACACCGGAGACATTTGTTTCATCTTTCAACAAGATTTTCTTTATTTGATTCAATTGTATTATTGCTTTTAGTGGTTTTTATGGTTTTACTTCGATATGCCCTAATTTCATCCCTAGGGTTCTTACTTCACAGGTTATATTTTTATTTTCCTCATAATTTGTTCACAGTACGTAATATATTTAGTCAGACATTTGATTTTAATGGTCACTACTAATTTCCATGTCAAACTTTGTATGAGATTTTGGTAATAAGAGGTTAAAAATTGTAGGTAATAAGTATGAGATTCTGGTAAAAAAGTGTAGGGAAATTGATTGATCATGAAATTCTTTAATATGGATCTTCATCTATTTTATTTTCAATCTGTGTTTAGTTAAATGATTGTGGGCAAATTGAGCTTTAACGAGAAGATTTTACTGTTTTAACAGGTTCGTCTATATCTCCTTTCTATATAGAGGGGCGTTAAGTCATTTGAAAAACAAATAGACAGAAGTCGGTGTATGTTAATATTCTGTATTCAAACTAACTGATTAATTTGGTTAACCGAATCTGATTTTAGGTTTGGAATTGAGCAAGAGTACACTTTGCTTCAACCAGATTTGAAGTGGCCTTTGGGATGGCCTGTTGGAGGCTACCCTGGTCCACAGGTACTATTCATCATTTTTTTAATCAAATTTGACACAACACTTATACATATAAAGTTTAAAATATTTTGGACAAGAAGTTTCGGTTTTGATCCGAACCCATTTTGACCTGCCCATCTTGCCACATATAGAAACAACAGTTGTTATTTTAATTAATATATATTTTTTAAACTACAGGGTCTATACTACTGTGGTGCTGGAGCGGATAAGTCATTTGGAAGAGACATATCAGATGCACATTACAAGGCTTGCTTATATGCCGGAATTAACATCAGTGGAACCAACGAAGAAGTTATGCCTGGACAGGTTTTTTCCTACTCATTCTCTGTATTTATTAATTAATTATAATCTATCTCTTATTGCTCTTGGATCCGTATAAATCTGAATTGGTCAGGAACCCTGTTTTATTTGCTAAATTATGGTTTTCCCCCTATTTTGAATCCTTATTTGATTTAACTGATGCATGATTGCAACTGTGATACCCCTTTTTGATGTCTATTCATATTGGTAACTAATTCAAGAATGTTGTGTTGATGTTATGTATGTGTTTATGGCATATGAATGTGGAGAAGCTAATGAAAATGGTGGTCAATGTTGACCTTATTGACCATGATATTTATACTGGTGCAGATCTCAACAACAACAACAAGTTTTGACCTGGTTGCTCGAGCCTTTAGGCCATCAGCGGGCTCAACTCGAGTGGAAAAATACATATTTACAGGTCTGGTTAAACTGCATCATCTGTTCTATATCGATTGCCTTCTCATCATCTGTTGTAAGTTGTAACAACAAGAAGTTTTGACCTGGTTGCTCGAGACTTTCAAGTTTGTGATAGTTGGAAGTAGAAATGCTAATAGGAATTTCGTCAAACATGGGATGTCTGATGGAAATTTGGTAAAATCAGGCAAGATGGTGTTGCCATCAGACCGAAAGGGTAGTTTATTTTGACATCTTGAACAAAATCATGCTTTGTTAGCAATAAAGGATTCTAAATACATGTTTTTTTCAGTTGTTACAACAATGGCGATGGTTTGGTGGTTTCAAGCCAAGCAGAGGCAGTGATGGTGTTCAGCGAATCAGCGGCGGCTTGAGATGACTGGTTTTGGTGATAGTTGATTTTCAATGACAAGCGACTAGGGTTCCAAACGCGATCTCCATTTTCAAAGAGTCACATATGTGCACTGAAGGTTTGTGAACTAGACTTGATCTTCCATTTTCATCAGGTTCTGGAGCATCATATGGTTATGATTAATTAAAAATCAAAGAGTCACATATGTGCATCATTCCTTGATGGTTTTGATTCATTTACATTAATCTGTTACACCAGTTCTTATATATTTGTTGACTTATTCGTTTTTGCAGACTTATTATATACTGGATGAGATCTTAATAGCAGGCGAACTTCAGGAATCAAGCAAGACGACAGTTCACCGACTAATAGATGCTCAGGTATTAATTAATATAAATTTTGACCCAGTTTACCAACAAACGGGTCGGACATATCTTAAAGTGTATATTTTTAAAGCATAAAACCTCCAAACTCAAATCTATATAAAAAAATTAGATTCTTGCTGGAATAATCCAAGTTTTGTAATCATCTCTCTCACACTTTAAGACACGATTGACCCATTTGACCGGTTATGCTTAACCCTTAACAGGTCCAATGGTTTTTAAAGTGTATTTTTAGCATAAAAGTGTGTATAAAAACTATATATATGATTAAACTATATGGGAAAAGAGTATTGGGTCAACCATACCAGCAACTACTAAATAATAACTAATTTAATATATGCCTAGCCTGAGTGACTAAATCGTTGAGCCGGTTAATCTAGAGGTATTAATATGTTTTACGTAACCTAATTTAACATAATTTGATGTCTATGTAGTCTGGAGGTTAAACGAGGATCATATCGCAGATGATTAAAGGATAAGGTTTGGAGATTTTTTAATGGAAAAATTACACTTTTCGTCCTTTATGTTTATATCATATTGCAATGGATGCCCTTTAACTTCAATAATTACAGTTACAGTCCTTTATTTGTAAAACTCATTACACTTTACGTCCTTTACCACTAACTAGGTTAAAATTTTAAGTTAAATCTAATCATACGAGGGTAGATTGGTAATTTCCTTATTTGTTTACACATAAAACCTATCTCTTCTTTTAGCCATCTCTGATCTTTCTGTCCCTCTTTCTCTCTCACACTTCGGCCAGCCTCCACCACCAGACCACCACTAAATCCAGCCACCACCACCACCCTATCTAGCAACCACCACAACAAAATCCATCCACCAAACCTGCATTTTGTCACAGATCTATCTCTGAGCAAACTCTTTCAACAAAGAATATATACCAAAAGAAAAACACCACAATCAGATCTGAACAAAGGGGAGCCGGAAGAACACTGATGGTGGTGGGGGTTGTAGCCGGAGGCGCCGCTGCCGTGAGCCACCGTACGTAGTGGATTTTGATTGGATAAAGATTGTAAAGGGATTTGGTTTTTGATTTTTGGATTTTGATTTGAGTTTGGTGGGGTGGGGTGGGTACAATGGGTTCTAAATCTGCTAAACGAATGGGTCTAAATCAAATGGATTTTAATTCTGTTGACTTTTCAACATCATCTTCACTTTCAAGAACTCTGCAACTAAATCATTCACACTAAATTATACATGGTTGAGCGGATGAGTTGAGCGGATTTTAATTTTGAAGATGTATCTTGTTTATCTTAATTGCAGCGATTGAGTTGAGTGGATCGATAGATGGAATCGCGATCGAGTACACTGACATTTCGCCTCTGCTGATGCTGAACCCAGATCTGGAAGTGAACAAAACGCCTCATTGAAGTATCAAGTTAGTGATACTGTTGCTACAAGTTCTAGAGGTTTTAATTTAGAGTCATAAATTTATAATTGTTTGTGGTTGTAAAGGAATTGCTTCTTTAGTCATAATTGTTTGTGGTTGTTAAGGTATTGTTGTTTGGATCAAGTGTGTTCTCGAAGTATATAGATGGTGGTTGCCGGATGTTAGAGGTTGGGGTGGGTGTCACAGTGGCGGTGGTGGTCAAATTTGGTGGTGGTGGTAGTCGGATTTGGTGGTGGTGGCTGGATTGGGTGGTGGTGGAGGTTGTGAGGAGAGAACTAGCAAAATTACTAAACTACCCTCATGTGCTAGGCACATGCAATATTTAACTGAAAATTTTAACCAGGTTATGGCTAAAGGACGTAAGGTGTAATGAGTTTTACAAATAAAGGACTCTGACTGTAATTATTAAAGTTAAAGGTCATCCATTGCAATCCGATACAAACATAAAGGACGAAAAGTGTAATTTATCCTTTTTTAATTGTAGTTATTTCCGTTTTGTGTAGTTGATCTTACGAAGATTAGAGCGTTTTTGTAACTTATTGTTGTTTTGTTGTTATTTCAGCTTATTACCTACATTGTATGCAATTCCTCTACGTCGTTCATCGGTTAGTTCATTTTTCTGTCTTTTGTGTTTAGTTTGGTTTAGCTGAGTTATTGTTCATTCTTTGTTGTTCTTTGAGCATAATCCATGACATTTTTGTAACTTATTGTTGTTTTGTTGTTATTTCAGCTCATGACGTACATTGTCTGCAGTTCCTCTACGCCGTTCATCGGTTAGTTAATTTTACTGTCTTTTGTGTTTAGTTTGGTTTGGTTGAGCTATTGTTCATCCTTTGCTGTTCTTTGAGTATAATCCATGCCGTTTATTTTGATTAAGTTTCTTGAAATGTGGAAGGATGTCAGAATTCTGTTGATAGTATAATCCATACCGTTTGTCAGCAACCTTCCACTATCAATTTTATTAGTTGGAGTTGATGATGGGCCGTGGGACACAATAAAGGAATTCGATGATAATATCCCTTCTCGCTGCTTTGATGGCTCTTACAGTTATGTAGTGGATTGGGATTCCTTTTTTGCTACTGGATTGATTGCTACTCTGATTGACAACACTTCTAAGATACCATTTGTAAGTCATTTGATTGGGATACCATGTGTTAGAGCTTTAAAAGGTTATGTATTATTTCTAAGGAATCTATGTAGCTTGAGTTACTTTAGGTTCTTACATTAATCATTTCTAACGAATCTCAGCTTCTTAATCTGAATTTCAAAGAATAGTTGGAACTGAGGATTCTTGCCGAGGCTGCACGTCCTCGACTTTAGTGGCGACGTGGACAGGTTTGTTAAGTCCTAAAGTCAGTATTTATTTAAAGAAATAAAATTTAGGACATTGTTTTATGAGTATTATACATGGTTTAGGGTGCAATTTGTTATGGTTGTGTTTTGTTTATGAGTATTAATACAACTTATTTGACCCATATCAAACATAGCTGATATAAAGCTGTAACCTCTTTTCATACATATTTTTTTACATAGACCAGCAGAATCAGCAGTCGATATAAAACAACCTACATTTTACAACAGCGATCGTTATGTAAACGTCCAGGTTGACCCCTTTAACCCGTTTGATGAAACAGGCTGACCACTTTAAACTGTTTAATGCTGACCAGTTTAAATTATTTGATGAGACAGGCTGACCCGTTTAAACTGTTTGGTGAAACAGGATGAGCGTTTAAACCGTTTGATGAAACAGGCTGATCCATTCAAAGTGTCAATCGATCATGGAACTATTTTCATGATTGTTACCCAAGTTCTCGGATTCTGCATATTTGTTGGTGTTAGACAGCTTGAATATTGCATACAACTAATGCAAGCGTTTGGTACCATGTTCACGTACCAAGGTTTCAATTTGTTGCTGATTAGGGATTCAAAAGTTGGTAAAAGTTCTATTCTTTTGAGTAAACTACCATTGAAGTTCTTTATCCTACAATTGGTTAGAAGTTGAAGCTTGCAGTGTGGGATCCGGTAACCATTTTCTTTGCTCTGATTTTAATTAATTAGTTTATCTTTTTTTAATTAGGTTACAGGTATGATTTTCATCGGATTGGGACACCGGTTAATGATCTGATGATGTGGAATGATGCAGCAAAATTAACACTTTGGTTCAGGTTAGGGTCATTTTGTTTCCTACCATTATGTTTTACAACTGAATAGCTTCAGGTAATTCATCCTCTTTTCCCTGTTTCGATTCTTACAAAGTTATCAAACTCATTTTCTGCCTATGGTCAGCCGACCTGTTCAGATTATGAACATTCGGGTGAACAAAGGAGGTGGTGTTGGTTGTAGACAAGATAATGACGGTGGTGCACTGGGTGGACGATGGTGGTGGTTTGTGATTGTTCCGATTGCAGCAGGTTACGAAGCTGGTGTCCTAGGGTCTCGATGATGTCGGCTGTGGTAATCATGTTAATTAATATTAAGCGGTCAAGATGTTGAAAGAGGTGCTTTCAGTCACATGAATTCTGTTGTGCATGATCAAGAAACAGGGGAGTGTTACTGTCTGTTGGATCATGTAATGATGAATCAACATGAGTAAACCGTAAGCAACAGGTCAATGCATTTTTGTATAAACATCTATACATGATTTCTTATATTTTTTTTCTTTACATTTTTCTTGATGCTTATATGATGATATAAAGTTCTTTTTCGGAGTTTGGTGTGTTGTGCTTTGACTTGGGCTACTCAATGGAAAAACGTAATTAACTGGTATTGTGGCAAGCTCAGTTTGGTGACTTTTTTTTTCCAATGGGCCCAAGTTATATTTGATCAATTCTTGAGTAGTGATGAGGCTAAGTGGCTGCTAAACTGGGTTAGTTGTGTTGCCACTCATGGTTAAGATGGTTAAGGGCTCGAAATCTCCAGTGCAAGACTTGAGCGTTTTCTTCGGGTATTACAAGTTTCAAGGCTCCTTTTATAAATTTCTCATTGTTGACTCAAGTCTACTTTTGTAAAATGTGATAATAGATGAGTGATGATAATCTGTTTGTTATACATGAGATGGAACCAACACTAAGCAATCAAATTCAAACATGCAATATGCATATTGTTAATGTTACGACACTAACAAATTATTTCCATATGTTACGTCGGCATGTGCATTCATCAAACTTATTTTTTTGTTTAAGTTTTAACGCTTACATTTTATTGTTATTTTTCAGCTGCATAGGGAGTTCCATAAGCCGCTTATCATTATGTCTTCTAAAAATTTGCTTCGTCACAAAGACTACAAGTTGAATTTATTTGAGTTTGATGATGTTTTCAAGGATATCATCCCTGGGTATATTAATATGAATTTAAATAAGAATTTAGATATTGAAGTTTATATAAAATTGATGTCAATCAAAAGATGAAAACCATGACCTTTCATTGATCTATTAAAGGTTCGCTGGTATGTAACAGGTTTTTGGAAAGGGAAGTGATCACTCTGTTCGGTTATGGGTTTGTACCGGTTAGGGTCGTGTATTGTCTGTTTGGGACCTGTTTCAACCCTTAGACGTGAAGCCTAAGTTTGGAAAGGCCTAGAACAAAAGTGATGATCTACATGGGCTTCAATGCCAGTAGATATTATATGTTTGTGTTAAGCCATCCGCGAAACTCGCGGGATCTTAGACTAGTAGATTAATAAAACAACAAAGAATCTAACTTCATGAAACATACAGGAATAAACCCTTTGGCTTGTTGAATCAAAACCGTGAAAAGCTGACATATCCATCAAGACCTTGTGGTTGAATAAGAAACAACAGAGATGAGATTATAAGGCACATAATAACATAAACTCATATGAGATTATTAAAAAACATTTGAGTGTTTGGATATGCTTATCCTGGCAAGCTCCTAAACCCTAACAACCGCTAGCCGAATTAGGAAGAACAACCGCCGCTGCATTAATAAGGCAGAACCCTAGCCGCCATCATCTGGGTTCTCGGCCAAAACGAATTCAGCCATCATCAGCCTTTACCTAAATCAGTCTATTAAAACCCTAAGAAAAAAAGCATAAGTTAATCGATCTTCAAATCATGTATAATAAACCCTAACGAACATAATCGTTCACAAAACAACATCAACAATGTCGATTAAGACTCAAGGACATTATCATAGAGTGGAAAGCCTTCAAATCCGTCGATTAAGACTCAACAATGATTATTCTATAAATCAATCGGAAAAGAAGACCATATCGGAATCCTTACCTTCGATTAACACTGATGAAGGTGAGGAGATTGATAAACGCCGTGGAACAGGATCGATTGAAACAGTGAGAAGAAGAATCGTCGTTGAAGAAGATCAATTGAAGAGGTGATAATCAAAATCGCCGTTTAGGTTTTTGAGGGTAATCGGTTGAATGAGAATGATTGAATGAGAGAGAGTATGAATGAAACGTACAAAAGAAGGTTCTCCAATCCTTGATTTTTAGCTATGCCACATGTGTGCTGACATGGCTGCTTATTTGGCTTAAACCAATGGATGACAAGTCTCCCCCAATGGTTTTGTTTATTATATATATAGATTGCAAAAGATGAAAAATTTGGTGTTAAAAGTAAAAAAATCAAAGGAGTTAAATTGTAAAAGATAAAAAGTTTTGAATTAAAAGTGAAAAATCAAATTAATCAAATGAGTTAAATTACCAAAAGATTATAACTTTAGACTTAAATTGCCAAAGATTGAAACTCTATAAATAAAAAGGAAAAGTTTACTTTTTTAAACTCCCAAAAGCAAAAAAAAAACCAACTTGCCATAATAAGCAAAGATATGTTGCCTATTTATATTTATATTTATAGTTTTATAATAATGTAAGTTTTTCTAACTATAAATGGATTTATGGATTGAAAATAACGTGATACTTAGCTCGGAGTGTGTGGAGGGCGCCACCCCTGCCAACTCACTATCTATAGCGTCTGAGGGGCGCCACCTCCTATACCGTCAACTTTAAAGGGGGTGCCATGGTTGCATCGCCAGCATGGTAACGAAGATGAATTGGCCGGATCGAGGTGGGTTGGTCAAATGTTAACGTTGGGTAACGTTCAAATTTAAAAAAAAAAGTATTTTTTTTTAAATTCAAATATAAATACAAACATATCCCAAACTAAAACACACACCAATCACAAACTAAAACACACACCAATCACAAAAAACACATAAATTCTACCTAATCATTTTTAAGAATGTCATCCGATTCTTCGAGCTCTTCATCCGGGTGTTCTTGACGATATGATTATCGCAATTACACAGGAGACAATTAATTATTTGCGAGAAGAAGCTCAATCCTCTACATCGCGTACCAGACAACCGATTCTAGAACGAGATCGGTTAGGGGCTCATGAACGTCTAATGCAAGATTATTTTTGTGAAAATCTGTTGTACGAGGATGTTCAGTTTAAGCGTAGGTTTCGTATGAGCCATCGTCTTTTCCTTAAAATTTCTAATGATCTTGCGGGCGAATTCCCTTTTTTCACACAAAGAGAAAGTGCTAGTCACAAAGTTGGTTTCTCTGGAATATAAAAGTGTACAACAACAATTAGGCAACTAGCATACATCAAAGCGAGTAATGCGTGAGATGAATACTTAAGGATGTCGTCAAGAATGTGTCGTGATTCTATTAAGAATTTCTGTGAAGGTAATTTTTATTCTTATTGTTATTATTAATATTTTTTTAATTTACAGATTACTATTTTTATTCTTACTCTTATTATTTTTTAAATTTACATTATTATTATTATTTTTAATTTACATTGTTATTATTTTTAATTTACGTTGTTATTATTTTTTATTAACTCTATTTTATTAGATGTTATCTTTCTGTACGGGAGACGATATTTGAGGATGTCAACCGCTGCCGACGTTCCACTTTTATACAAGACCCATCAGCGGATACACGGGTTTCCTGGGATGTTGGGTAGTCTTGATTGTACGCACTGGGATTGGGCGGCATGTCTAACCGCTTGGAAAGGCCAAGACCATCGTGGTGACCACGATGGTCCTACCCTAGTATTACAAGCAGTCGCTTCTCAAGATTTATGGATTTGGCTTGCGTACTTTGGCATGGCCGGTGCGAACAATGACATCGCAGTTTTAATGTCTTCGAATCTTTTCGACGATTTCATAGATGGTGTTGCACTAGATACTTCATTCTATGCAAACGACGTGGAATGTAAGTATGGTACTATCTCACACACGGTATTTATCCCGAGTGGGCGACGTTGGTAAAAACTCTTTCGTGTCCAGATGACGAAAAAATATTGTATTTCAAGAAAAAACAAGAGTCAGCAAGAAAAGATATCGAGCGGGCTTTCAGTGTGTTAAAAAAAGAGATGGTCTATCATCGCCTAGCTTCAAGGATACTTGAAAAAAGTAAAATGAGAAACGTCATGTATACGTGCATCATTTTGCATAACATGATATTGGAGGACTCGGGTAGAGCGTTTTGTGGAGAAAGTTATGATGAAAATAACCAACCGACGAACCCACTACTAACATACGCTGAAAAAGAAGTTATCCGATCGAAGATACGTGACAGGGAACACACACCATAACCTTCGAGCTGATCTGACCGAGCACCAATGGTTTTATCGTGAACAAGGAGGAGACGACGAAGACGACGAGTGACTTTGTATTTTTTTTTTATTTTAATTATGACATTGTATTTTTTTATTTAAATTATGGCATTTTATTTTTATTATTTAAATTATGGCATTTTATTTTTATTTTTTAAATTATGAGTTATAAATTAATATATCAAAATTAAATAAAGTTTAAATTTAAATAAAAATAATAATTAGGTAATGATGACGGCCCTGCAAGTTAAGAGAGGGCGTGATAAAGCCCCCTGGCTGACATGGATCTGAAGTGACACTAACGTGGGCTGATAAAGCTACTAAGGGTTTTATCCCACACCCTCCAGCCTTAAACGACATACACGGTTACGTGTAAAATATTTCAGTGAAACAAAAATGTCCTTTTCAAGATGAAATATGAAACATGCCTAGCTACATTATAGGAATCCAAATAAAAAGAATATAAAATACATTATTATTATTATTATTATTATTATTATTATTAGAGTTAATTACATAGTTAGTCCCTGTGGTTTGCATAAAGTAACATACTTAGGTACTAATAGTTTAAAATCACATTCTAGGGTATTAACTTTTCATTTTGTAACGTTTGGAGGTATTAACGTTTTTTTAGGTTTAAAATCACATTCTATTAGTACCTAAGTATGTTATTTTGTGCAAACCACATGGACTAACTATGTTAATACCCTAGAAGTTAATACCTTCAAACGTTACAAAATGAAAAGTTAATACCCTAGAAGGTGATTTTAAACTATTAGTACCTAACTATGTTATTTTGTGCAAACCACAAGGACTAACTAGGTAATTAACTCTTATTATTATTGTTTTATGTATTGGCTCACATAAATAAAAACAAGTGGATATTAAGGAATAACTTGTATTACAACGTCTATTCACTCATATAAGTGAGTATTGCATTTTTTATCCGATAGGAGCTCGTTGTTTTATTTTTTGTTATCGGGATGGAGAATGAGGTCGTTCATTATTGGATTACCCCACCGAGCACAGGTAGTTGTGCCCGTGTTGATTTAATCCATCCAAAACTCATTTGTTTTGTTTTAGGTCGAGCATTCCTTACAAAACATTTCTCTCATTCATTGCTCGTAGAAATTTGCCTAAAGTGTTGTACGTATGTTGTTACGTCATAAACTATTTAAAATTCATGGTTATTTTTATGTAAGTTTACATAAATAAAAACAAATAAATGGAAGTTAAGATATAATTGACTTGTATGATGGTATTTTATTTTACATTATAAAAAAATAAAATCCGTTATAAGTTAACAAGTCGAATTAACCCATTCTCAAGAATGTTAAGACATAATTTACTTGAACGATGTTAAGAAATAATTTAGCTTACTATTTGACCTAAAAAACCAAAACCAGACTATAAACATTTGTACAAAGGCCCTAAGATTTCTATTTCACCTTGGACTCCTAAATTGGTTAAGCTGCCTATGGAAAATAAATAATAACCTTTGATTGTTGTATTTAATTTTTATTTAAAACAATTGTTTTATATAGTGAATGCATATGTGACTAAAAGAGAGAATTATAATGTTTATATGTTTTTGTGCAATTTTGTTACACCACCTGTACTGGGACAAATATAAAACTAGTTCTCAATGTTAAAGAAATTTTGTTTACAAGAATGCCATAAGAACCACGCGATTCATTTAACTTTACAACACAAGTCAATTTGCTACAATAATTTTGCTTTATTGTTGTTTTAACAATTATCGTCATACTAATGAACTTTGCTTATATAAATAAGTCTCTATTTTGTGTCCAATTATACTTGTTGTACAGAGTTTTCGAAATCTCAAGAACGACCCTATTTACCCACAAACTGTTTCAGTTAGTGTGAGAGCAGTTGTATGTTTAAATTATTAAAGAAATAATAAAAAAGACAATATCTGTGTGACCATCACAAAAATGTTCCAGTTTGTTAATTTGTCACTACTTGAAGCCGCTTATTCGTAGCTACTATGTCGGTAATTCTTTAGTGTTTCATTCTTAGAATTAAATGAACCACAAGATCTAATTTATACATTTGTTATTAGATTTAAATAACCTTAATTTTCACCAATTAGCTTATTTTCTTGTGATACTTCCAAATTAACTGAACTATAATTCGGTTTTTTGCTGATGTAACATCTGACATAGCATTTTTTTGCTGAGGTGTCATTTGTCATGGCATTTTTTTGCTGACGTGGCATCATATATGGCACTTTTTTCTGACATGGCATATGACGTGGCTTTTTTGGCTGGCATGGTGTCTAATGTGGCACTTATTTAGTAGCGTGACATCTGACATCAGCTAACTGGTTAGGGTTCAGTTAGTTTTCGTGTGTCAGAGGAAAATAAGTTGAAAGTTGAGAGTGTTGTGGTACAAATTAAAAGTTGGAAGTGCTACGGACAATTGATGAAAGTGGAGGTTATTTAAATCTATTATATATATATATATATATATATAGGGCAATGATATATAGGAAACCATTTTTTAGTGAGAAAACTAAGGAAACCCAATTGTGACCATTGATCTTGATCATCTAAGGGCTAGGGAAATTTGATGGTTATTGATTTAAATTTAATACATTACTTATGTTGATGAGTGAGCCAGGAGGGTATTTATGTAAAAGCAAATAGAACCCAAGTACATAAAATATTTTAAAATATTGTTGATTTGATATGATCAGTGTATCACATCAAACCATCATCATTTATATCTCATTCTCTCTCTTCTTCTTCATTCACAATTCAAAATATCAAGAATTCTCATCATGTTCATCAAGAAAGAGAACAAGAATCTCCAACGTGTTCATGTGTGATAGAAACATTGTTTTTTTAGAGAGAGAAAGTTGATGTTTTTTAGAGAGAGAAACGTTTGGATCGAGAGAAGCTAGGGAGGCGGTTCGAGAGAGAGAGACATGGATGATGGAAGCCATTGGAGGTTTCCGGCGTTTGCAGCGCCGTCTACGGCGGTGGCGGCGGTGTAATCTGGTTCCGATCAGTATTTCGGTCAAATTCCAGCGGGTTCGAAAGAGGTGTGTCGATCTGAGTTTTGTTTCGGGTTTTATCTCGGGTCACGTGGTTTCAGTTATAGTTCAAGCGGGTCAGATTTGGTTGCGGGTTCGGGTGTTATAAGTCTGACTCGGCTTCGGTTCAAGATTCGGGTGACGTCTCGGGTTCCGGGTCAGATCTAGTGTGGTTCGAGTTCGGGGCAGAAGAAAGTCTCGCCGGAGAAGAAGAAGTCTCGCCGGAGAAGAAGAAAAAGGTGCTACGGTGAATCGCGAAACAGATTTGAAGATGAACATGAGAGAGAAGCAAATTTGAAGATGAACATGAGAGAGAAGCAGATTTAGAGAGAGGAACAACAATCTTCATCGTGTTCATCTCGCACACCAAGAACACACGCACAAGTATGTGAGAGAAAAGCATGTTTGAACCTAATTTACCTTGATTTTAGATAGAGAGACAACAATCTTCATCGTGTTCTCGAACACCAAGAACACACACACACAAGTGTGTGAGAGAGAAGCAGGTTTGAACTAATTTACCTTGATTTTTTTTGTTAAGGCTGTTGTTAATAGGTTTTGTTTTTGTATCAAAATCATTTTTATTTTTTTGATATTATCAGTTGTTATTAGCTTACAAATCTATATCTTTTTAAATGTTGAAATGTTATTTTAAATGGGTTGAAATGTTATTTTAAATGGGTTGTTAGTTGAAATGTCTTGCTGGCATAATTAGCTACATATGTTGTAATAATGTTACACGTGTTACTTATGTTAAAACCAGCCCTTTCTTGGACACAAAAAGGAGCTACACATATGTAACACATGTTTGTAACGTGTGTTACACTGGAGGATAACACATCTAAAACAATTGTTGTGGGGAGCACAACTGTCCAGTCTATAAAACAAAAACAAAAGCTATACGACGTCAAACAAATATGAAAGGTTGTGCTAACATATGTTACATGTTTGTTTAGTGCTTGCAGCGAGGGAGTTGGTTCTACCGGATAGTAGTTGTTCGAAGTGTATGGTAATTGTTTACATATGTAACCTTTTTTTGGGTGGTTTTGCTTAGTTTTTTTTATGTGTGAAATGATGCAGATAAAAACTCAAAATTTGGGGAGTCTTCAAGTTAAAGGCATAATTGGGTAGAAGGTAACTAGTGTTAGTTATGTTACTACTATTTTTTTTAATTAGTAGATTAAAAATACTGGACTGTAACCTGTGTTATTATGACTTGACCATAGCTGTTGCAGCCAAACGAGAAGGGATCTTGGCAGGAAGAAAGAGAACCACAATATCGGATACGACAAAAGATGGCCATAAAGCGAAAGAAGGTAGATGGAGAAACCGATGAAGAATGGGAACAAGAAGTCGATGAAGGGCAGGTGGTGGGTACCTTTGACGTTGTACAGAAGTTACCCTCCAGTGTAACACATGTTACAAACATGTGTTACATATGTTCAACCTCTTTGTTACCAAAAAATCGGGGCTGCTCATATGTAAGACATGTTTGTAACTTATGTTACACTAGAGGGTAACACATGTATGATCATTTTTGGATCATTTGTATATATTTAAGTATAAACCTACAACATCGATACCCCCAAAAAAGGTTACACATGTTACGACAGAATGGGAAATGTGTAGCAGCGTTCAATACTGTTCTTTCACTCTATAGTGTGTAACATGTGTGACATGGCGTTTGTCAGCAAAACATATAACTTGTAAGGTGATACGGTTATGTCTTTAAAACACTGGACTGTAACTTGTGTTATTACGACTTGACCATAGCAGTTGCAACCAAACGAGAAGGGATCTTGGCAGGAAGAAAGATAACCATAATATCGGATACGACAAAAGGTGGCCATAAAGCGAAAGAAGGTAGATGGAGAAACCGGTGAAGAAGGGGAACAAGAAGTCGATGAAGGGCAGGTGGTGGGTACCTTTGACGTTGTACAGAAGTTACCCTCTAGTGTAACACATGTTACAAACATGTGTTACATATGTCCAACCCCTTTGTTACCAAAAATCGGGGCTGCACATATGTAAGACATGTTTGTAACTTATGTTACACTAGAGGGTAACATATGTATGATCATTTTTGGATCATTTGTATATATTTAAGTCTGTATAAACCTACAACATTGATACCCCCAAAAAGGTTACACATGTTACGACAGAATGGGAAATGTGTAGCAACGTTCAATACTGTTGTTTTACTCTATAGTGTGTAACATGATTGACATGGCGTTTGTCAGTAAAACATATAACTTGTAAGGTGATACGACTGTATCTTTAAAACATGTTTACCTATAAGTACTTACATGTTACAGGTTGTATCTTTAAAACATGTTTAAACTGGAAACAGGAAACACTTACAATGTATAAAGCAGAGTTACAGAAGATGTAACATGTGTAAAACTGGAAACACTTGTGTAACATTTTGGTGTAACACATGTTACAGGTTGTATCTTTAAAACATGTTTACCTATAAGTACTTACAAAATATAAAGCAGAGTAGGAACACAACTTTTAAGGATGTTACATACATTGTAGAGAAGATGTTACATGTGCACACACAATTAACATGTGTAACATGACGACAAGTGTCATGTGTGATCTTTTTTTGTTACCCTAGGGTGCTAAACGTATTACAACATTCATAACACACGTAAACTTATACTAACATCCGTCCCTATGTCCACAGATGATCTAGGACATACTCCACGTTACCATATTTACTAGTATTCTAATGGCACTAAAATGTGGACACCGAATGTCAACGAGCAATATCATCCTATTATTGTTAAATCATACGTCACACTGGAAGAACTTCTTGCCATGTGTAAGACTTATAACCAATAAGCTGGGTTCAATGTAAAAAATATACGTTAATGCAGTTTTTTTATCTACTAATAACATTGTTAATAACAAGTCTAGGTACTTATGTAACATGAAGTGTATCGTTTGTCCCTTTAATTTGTTACACTAGTCTCATATACTTATAGTTACATATATTACTTGTTTGTTCATTGATATGACATTTTGGATAATGTAATGTTGTTACATATGTAATTTTGCTAAGTTTAAATTGACACCAAAGGGGTTGACATATGTAACACATGTTTATAACATATGTTACAATATGGGGTATATATGTAACACATGTATAGCAATCTTACACATGTTACATATAGGTGTTACATGTGTTACAACGTCAAGGTTACACATGTTACATATAGTTGTTGCATCCAAAAAAAATTTGCCTTCACAACAACATCCGTATTCATCCAAAAATTGGCATACTAACAATGAAAATAAAAATAAATTTTATATCAATAGTTGTAATGCTTCTAAAAATGGTCTTCACAACACATAGCAGCCAACCAAAAAACACACCATCGTCACCACGAAAACCTGATGATGCGTTGTAATCCTTCCGCGGGTTTCGCTTCTTGATAACCATCTTCATCTTGAACACAAAACATCTTTTCACCTATGAACAAAACAAGTACATCAATATTAAATATTCTATAGTTAAAACTTATTAATCTTCTATGTAACATGTGTAACGTGGCTATACATGTGTTACCTCTATAGTGTAACACATGTTACAAACATGTGTTACATATGTGCACCCCCCCCCCCCTTTGTGTCCAAAACAGGGTTGGGGGTAACTATAAGTAACTTGCGTAATGTTGTTACTACATATGTAGCTAATTATCACACCAAAAAAACACGACTTTTTATTTGTAAAATAAACGAGATATTCCGAATAAATTATGAAGTTTATACATTTTAACATTTAACAGCCAATCTAAAAAAACAATAAGCTGGTCTCATATACTGGGTGTAACACATGTAACACCATGTATGCAACATATGTAACCCGCAGTGTAACACGTGTTACAACATATATGACAAACAGTTTAGAAAATTTAGCATTAATCTTCGTAAAAATAACAATATACTCTGTACAAACAATTTAGAAAGTCAACATTAATCTCCGTAAAAAATATCAATATACTCTTCGCATAAATGTAGCTGATAGAAATGTAACATATGTAACAAATTATGCCAGTAAAAAACACGAATTTCTATTTGTAAAACAAAACTGATATCCGATTAAATTATGAACTTTCTAAAGGTAATGAAAATGTAATATCGGAGTGAATTTATTCAAAAAACAACTAAACAACAAAGAAATTTGAAACATACATCGTAAAAATTATGGATTTTCAAACTAATTATCTACCATCAACGGTGATGCTGAATTTAAACAAAACCAAAAAACAAATTAAACCAAATCCAATTCATAAACCCTAAAAAAACCCAGCTCACCCCCCCCCCCCACACACACACACAAATCCAACTAAAAGCAATCATTAACTCAAAATCGCTGGACAAACAATTTAGAAATTTAACTTTAATCTTCATAAAAAAATCAATACAATTAGAAGAGAGAAATACAACATACAAAAATTTCTTATAGATCTTGATTTAAAAAATAAAATAAACAAACTAGCTCTGATTTTAAATCTACCAAACGTTATAAAAAGTATAAATCTAAACAAATTACATAAATTAACAAAAGTAAGATCTTTAAACCTGTTTCTCTCTCACTCACTTGTGCGTGTGTTCTTGGTGTCTAGGTGAACAACATGAAAACTGTTATCTCTCCTTCCAAAACATTAGCTTTCTCTCTCTAAAAAACAGAAACAAAGATGTGATTAAAATGACACCGAGCTTCCTTTTGTATGAGAGCTTTGATGGTGGCTTCGATCTTCAGATTTCAAGGTTGGAAGGGATGAGTTAGAAGATATGGATTTGTACTTGATATCTTGAAGAGTGGTGGGAGAGTATGCAGGAAGATCTTCCATTATTTGGTGTGGATCTCCCATTCTAACGCAGAGAAAATTGAAAAAGAGAACAATGGAGTTTTGAAAAAGATGATGGATGATAAGAAGTACAAAAGGTGATGGATGATGGGTTGGGTATAATCGAGTGGGGATGTGGGGAAATGTGATGGTTAGTGAAAAGTACAAAGCACAATCTTCAAAGAAAAAAACAAAAAGACCAAAATACCCTTAATTGGGTAATGAAAGGTCAAACTGCGAAAGTTGGCAAAATGACCAATAAATATGAAGGAATTCTTAGAGAGGTGATAGTAATAAAGCTAGTGGAAGGATGCTCATGAGTGAGAGCATATTTCATGAATGGATGAGACCAACTCTGGTACGGAAGGTACATATAAAGAAGTGGATCGATCCGGCTCACGGATAACTGATTTATGCAATAAAGTCGATGTTAGTATAATAAGTAGTTCATGCAAAGAGCTAATAATAAAGTGTTGCGAAGGATTAAATTTGAGGCTAAACTCAAAAGGTTTAATTAGTTCAAGTAACAGTAGTAACCATAGAACGATACTTTATGCTCATAGTAAGCATGAAAAAGTAATTAGGAAGAGGGTAGTTTTGTTTTAATACTACTAAGTCATTAAATGTTTATAGTATGCGTATAATGATATGCTAATCCCTCATATGAATAAGAAAGTAATTAGAAGAATGTTAGTAATGGGATGATAAGGTTTCCTTATGGTTACAATAATGAATTATATTGTGTATGATACGTAAGTGGAATGAAATAAATCAAATTATTTTCGTTAGCAAATTTTTGAATATGTTATGCTGAGTTAGAAAGATAGAAACAAGCCGTAAACATAGGCTTGTACGACCAATAGTATACACTTGAAATAAATTTCAATGAACGAACCGCTAGTAATGATGTACGCTAGGAACTTGCATTATAAGGTGAAAACGACACTAATAAGAGCTTTGGATCAGATTCTGACTTATATGCGATTATGAAAGTAATTTACTTAATTTAAGAACGGAGGGACAATGCGTACAAATATGTGTGCATAAATGAAACTCTTTGCCAAGATCCCGAATGTATCTAGGTCGTAGTAAGCATCGTGAATGAATAGATGAAAAAGTAATGGTAGAATTAGTCTATTTGGAATGAGAAAGGTTTCGGGGACGAAACCTCTTTTAAGGGGGGTAGACTTGTAACACCCCAAATCTCGTATGACATAATGAAATAGTCTAAATGGGAAGTGTTAATAATAAAGAATGGTGAAATATAAATTCTTACCATTTCGAAAGTTTTACAAGTAATAATAAATTAGAACTCCTTATGTAAATAAAAGGAATCAAGTTAGTGTGAGAAATAACCATTTGGACACACTTTAATAGTTAAAGGACTAAAAGTGAAAATGTGTAATTAGATTTTGATAAAAAAAGGGGGGGCCAGAACTTTGTTTCCTGGCTGGTACGTTCGAACGAGAGAGAGAGACCAAGGGAACCCTAGTTCTCCAAATTTCCACAAAATTGAAGGAGTAAAAGTCTGAATTTTCGATGCATGAGTTAGGAATCATGACCCTTTAAGTGTTATAAGTATCAAGTAAGTCGAATTTCATGTTTTAATGCTAGTTGATGAATTGTGTTATGTGAAATCAGTGATTTTTATGTGAAATTTGATGTGAATACATGATGTAATAGCATATGGGAGTCGAAATTATGCTTGAAATTGTAAGCATTAATGATTTGAAATAAAAACCCACTTGCATGTCATAGGATGATTAGATATTGTGAAACCCTATATTCAAACTAGCATGGTGTTAATGATTTAAGCAATGTGTTGATGAAATATTGATAAGTAATTGTTGTTAAAACTATGTGTTCATAGTTAGGATGGCAAGATATGGAATTATGGATGTTTATGTTAATCAATGAGTGACCTATGGAAATTGTGCTTAAGATGCTTGTACATTATGCTAAACTTGTGATACGCACACAATGTGTTCGATGAAATGCCTAAGTGAGTTTAGTTATGGCTTTTACATGAATACTTGTTAAGTCGATGCAACTTCTTTTTGATAATGGCGTATGTGATTAGTAGACACCATAATGTACTATAAGGATTGTGAAAGTAATGTTTTTGAAAGCTAAAGTATGGGATTATGACATATAGGCACGAAGAAGGAAGAAGGCGCAAGTCACTCGAAGGCACAAGTATCTCAAGATCGCGGTAAGTTCTTTTGAACTTTATTTACTCTACTAGTAGATTTACGAATGATATTGAATGTTATTATTTGATAATACGATTCGTGCAATTCCTTTATGGATAAAGATTGGTTAGATGTAAGAGTTTATGTCGAAAAAGGTTTTAGAAGTTAAGTTGTAGTGGATGCGAAATAGCAAATCCCTTGAGGATTTGGTTATGCTAACAAAGGGTATGATAAGCTATGCAAGTCGACCGGTTCAAGTTGAACAAGTCGAGTAAGGATAAGGTACCATCCGTTTTGAACGGGTGGTCGTGAATGCAATAACGAATGTATGGAGTTCAATCCGTTATACGGATAGAACGAAAGATTTATGTTGAAAGCAATTAACCCGATGTTACCGGGTCGTAAGTGGTATGCTTGAATCTCATTATGAGAGTATATGCCGTTACCCAATTAATTGGGTAGTTGAATGCGTAAAAGAAATGAAAGTATGTAAGCGAATGGAACTAAAATGTTAGTATTGTAAGCGAAATAGATATTTATGACTAACTTTATAAAGCTTGTTGTTGAATGTAGGTAATCCTCGATTTAGGCGACTTGGAGAAACGGAGCGAGCACATGTTCATGATATGTCATACCAAGCGCTTCCGCTAGTTGCACTAATGTTTTGGGTCAAAATTTTTATTTTGTACAACTTGTTAGTAGACATATACTTTAACGCTTGATGTCTAGGTTTTTAGTCGTGTCTTGACGAACAAGTCGTAGAATGGTATTTGTCTTTCTTATGTTTAAAACAGGGGTATATCCGCTTTACGGACGGGTCATTCCCAATTTTTGTCAAAAGTATGCATTAATGTTATTATTTTGAAGTCCTCCAGTTACCCTTGTAAGTTAATTTATTAAAACGAAAAAGCGGTCATTACAAGTTGGTATCAGAGCCTATGTTTGAGGGATTCGAGCAAGAGTAATACTGCTTGAACTCAAACCGACGGCTCGTGTTAAAGTGTGCTCGCTCCGAGATCGCCAGTGAGGTAAAATTTTAAGTTTTTATTTAATATAAGTATGTATAGTGTGTTTATGATAAATATTTAAGTTAAGTATGTGAAATAGTAATAATGGGAGTTAAACATTAGGTTATATCAGATCTGGCGTCGCACACAGTTGTGTCGTTAAGTGACACAGCTGTGCCGACCATTGATGCTTGTTGCTGAGATCAGGGTGTATAGCAAGGCTGACACAGCTGTGTGACATTGTACTCAGATAATCAACACAGCTGTGTCTGGGCAATTTTTTTTTTCTTTTTTCAGTATTTCAACAAAGGAAGGGCCGTCGCCGACGGGCTTCCATGCCGTCGCCGACGCCCCCCATTGATCCGACGCACTAACTCGCTGTCTACGGACAAAATGGGAGGCGGCCACTTTTTAGAACCCGTCGCCGACGGAAGTTAAAGCCGTCGCCGACGGCTGTTAGAAATGCGATCTGCTGAAATTTGTTGTTTTACTTGTTTTTCATGATTAGGATTTTTGTATGATCTAAAAGACATTTAGATAATGACACAAGATCCTTATAAACATAAGGATAAGATACTTATGATCACAATCCGTGATCACAACGAAAAAGAATTCATAAAGAATTAAAGGTAACGATGTGAATAACATAAGTTGAATAATGAGATTTAGGTGATCAAGATTTTGAATTGTACGATTACAAGTGTAGTAAACAAAAGTCGAAGTATGTGTTATATGGAAAGCTTATGATTTGTATTAAACGGAAACATGATGTTGTGTTAAGCTGGTCCGCCAGATTTTTATGTTTTTCATGTTTTAGCCAAAAGTACTTTCCAAAAGCCACTTTAATGTTTATTTAGGTTCCATGTAAGACCTAACATGATATATGTAACCACAATTAGTGGTTACGATGGAAAGAAATTTGTAAAGGTCAAAAGTAAAGTGTCGAATGACACGAATGAATGCTGAAAGTTTAAAAAGTGAGTAAAGTCTAAAATATGAGAATGCGAATGAAGTAAATACGGACTAATGAACTATGATGTACTGAAGCTTGTAAATTATGATTTAGGTTCCCATACTTCTCATAAATGCCCGTTTTATGTTCCTGTCAAGTTATAAGAATATATAATAAGTTATGTAAAGTTATGTAGATCTTCGGCGATAAAGTAAAATTTATAAAAGTCGAATGTAACATATGGAATAGCATGAAATGAATGACGAATGTATAAAGCGTATGAAAATTCGGATGAATGTATGCTTTGATAAAAATTATGCATTAGAGGCTTGTACCTTGTACATGAATGGTGTGATGTTTATGTGTATTAAATGATTTGCTTTAGTATGATTAAGGGGCGAATATGTACTAAATGTGAATCATACGAGCTAATTAGTAAAGGATATGTTCAAATTATGCTATATAGATGTTCAGAATGAAATTGCTAATTGTAGAATCATGGAGCATTAGCATGTGAAAATACATGTATGTGAATGTATATATATGTATTGTTTAGAGGATCACATAAATTGTACCTGTCGTACAATACAAGTATGAGATACGCAAGATATTATTATTATGACCTACCATATTTAGATGAATACATGTTCAAAGGTTTGAAGTGTGTAAACGAGACAGTTGACTTTCTGAAGGTCAACAATATAGGGATATCATGAGATGGCCATTAGACACAATCTTTTAAGTAAAGAGTTAATGTGTTACGTACTAGATGAATTACATGTTATGATGGATGATAGTTAGTTGTATGGAATTGAAATGAGATAACTATTAATGAACGACTCACTTATACAAAATTCTACTAACGAAAGTCGATTAACGTATGAATAGAAGGAAAGTGAACAGTCGTATATATGCTCACATAAACTAATGATATTACGAAAGTACTGATATGTAAGGATGGGAATCCGTCAATTTACTTGAGCATGGATGGAAAAAAGGGTTAAGAGGAAGTAATAAAGTAAGCATGAACATGGACGCTATAGGAAGGTGAAATTGCAATCGCTTCGAATGTATTTGCATAAAGATGTATGCGTGTTAGAATAATTGAAATTAAGTGGAACGTATAAATAAATGAGAACTTGGTAATGTTAATGAAAGGTATGGAAAGGATAATAGTTCAGATGTTAGCTAAAGGCGCTATGTAAGTGTGTTCGAATTGAAAATAAGAACAACCCGTACTACAATACTTATATACAAAAGTACTGGGTGGTGGTTGACCTTAAAAGGTTATATTGTAGAAGTCAGTGAATAATAATCACTTACAAATGCTGGAAGTATTACGTAAGAATTACAACGTGTAAAGTAGAATACTCATTAGTAAAAGACATGTTAGAGAACGTAGGTGAATTAACACCTATTACGGTGAACAAACAAATGGAAATGGTATATTAAGCGATGGACATGTATTGACCGAAGCTCGAGAAAAACATGAGAATCACCTCACTTACGTCCGGTCAAGCTAGCAAAAAGGGGTCTAACGATTCTTAAAGGAACGGATCAATATAAGAAAGAAAGAAGGATAAGAATGAAAAGTTGAATCCGTAAGCAATCACGGATCAAACCAGTAAGAATGAAGGGTAATGAATTAAAAGTTCGAATCCGTAAATGAAGATGGATTAAACGAATAAGAATAGAAACTAGAAACGAGACTCAAATGAGTCATACGGGTCAAATGGCGATCGCCATTTGAACCCGGTACTTAATGTTCGATTTGTCAAGTTTATTACTTATAGGTGAGCATAATGCATGGGCATGCATTGTCACAGTTTGGGAAGTATTAACCGTCGCAAAGTATGAATGACGAGTCAGGGGTTCTGACTCACGCCAGATAGGTATAAAAAGATTATATTTTTAATAGAAGCATAGGGCTCGACTAGAGAATGGTGTGTCAGAATAGGATAACTGATACCCATATGTGAGAATGTATTTACAATTAGACTTCCGAAAGGTCAAACGAAATAAATGAAGTCCTTGCAAGTATACAAGTATAAAGTGCGAACGTGTACCTCGATACGACCACAATAAGTAAGGGGTGTTAGGCTAACCTTGAAAGGTCAAACTGCGAAAGTTGGCAAAATGACCAATAAATATGAAGGAATTCTTAGAGAGGTGATAGTAATAAAGCTAGTGGAAGGATGCTCACGAGTGAGAGCATATTTCATGAATGGATGAGACCAACTCTGGTACGGAAGGTACATATAAAGAAGTGGATCGATCCGGCTCACGGATAACTGATTTATGCAATAAAGTCGATGTTAGTATAATAAGTAGTTCATGCAAAGAGCTAATAATAAAGTGTTGCGAAGGATTAAATTTGAGGCTAAACTCAAAAGGTTTAATTAGTTCAAGTAACAGTAGTAACCATAGAACGATACTTTATGCTCATAGTAAGCATGAAAAAGTAATTAGGAAGATGGTAGTTTTGTTTTAATACTACTAAGTCATTAAATGTTTATAGTATACGTATAATGATATGCTAAGCCCTCATATGAATAAGAAAGTAATTAGAAGAATGTTAGTAATGGGATGATAAGGTTTCCTTATGGTTACAATAATGAATTATATTGTATGATACGTAAGTGGAATGAAATAAATCAAATTATTTTCGTTAGCAAATTTATGAATATTTTAGGCTGAGTTAGAAAGATAGAAACGAGCCGTAAACATAGGCTTGTACGACCAATAGTATACACTTGAAATAAATTTCAATGAACGAACCGCTAGTAATGATGTACGCTAGGAACTTGCATTATAAGGTGAAAACGACACTAATAAGAGCTTTGGATCAGATTCTGACTTATATGCGATTATGAAAGTAATTTACTTAATTTAAGAACGGAGGGACAATGCGTACAAATATGTGTGCATAAATGAAACTCTTTGCCAAGATCCCGAATGTATCTAGGTCGTAGTAAGCATCGTGAATGAATAGATGAAAAAGTAATGGTAGAATTAGTCTATTTGGAATGAGAAAGGTTTCGGGGACGAAACCTCTTTTAAGGGGGGTAGACTTGTAACACCCCAAATCTCGTATGACATAACGAAATAGTCTAAATGGGAAGTGTTAATAATAAAGAATGGTGAAATATAAATTCTTACCATTTCGAAAGTTTTACAAGTAATAATAAATTAGAACTCCTTATGTAAATAAAAGGAATCAAGTTAGTGTGAGAAATAACCATTTGGACACACTTTAATAGTTAAAGGACTAAAAGTGAAAATGTGTAATTAGATTTTGATAAAAAAAAAAGGGGGGCCAGAACTTTGTTTCCTGGCTGGTACGTTCGAACGAGAGAGAGAGACCAAGGGAACCCTAGTTCTCCAAATTTCCACAAAATTGAAGGAGTAAAAGTCTGAATTTTCGATGCATGAGTTAGGAATCATGACCCTTTAAGTGTTATAAGTATCAAGTAAGTCGAATTTCATGTTTTAATGCTAGTTGATGAATTGTGTTATGTGAAATCAGTGATTTTTATGTGAAATTTGATGTGAATACATGATGTAATAGCATATGGGAGTCGAAATTATGCTTGAAATTGTAAGCATTAATGATTTGAAATAAAAACCCACTTGCATGTCATAGGATGATTAGATATTGTGAAACCCTATATTCAAACTAGCATGGTGTTAATGATTTAAGCAATGTGTTGATGAAATATTGATAAATAATTGTTGTTAAAACTATGTGTTCATAGTTAGGATGGCAAGATATGGAATTATGGATGTTTATGTTAATCAATGAGTGACCTATGGAAATTGTGCTTAAGATGCTTGTACATTATGCTAAACGTGTGATACGCACACAATGTGTTCGATGAAATGCCTAAGTGAGTTTAGTTATGGCTTTTACATGAATACTTGTTAAGTCGATGCAACTTCTTTTTGATAATGGCGTATGTGATTAGTAGACACCATAATGTACTATAAGGATTGTGAAAGTAATGTTTTTGAAAGCTAAAGTATGGGATTATGACATATAGGCACGAAGAAGGAAGAAGGCGCAAGTCACTCGAAGGCACAAGTATCTCAAGATCGCGGTAAGTTCTTTTGAACTTTATTTACTCTACTAGTAGATTTACGAATGATATTGAATGTTATTATTTGATAATACGATTCGTGCAATTCCTTTATGGATAAAGATTGGTTAGATGTAAGAGTTTATGTCGAAAAAGGTTTTAGAAGTTAAGTTGTAGTGGATGCGAAATAGCAAATCCCTTGAGGATTTGGTTATGCTAACAAAGGGTATGATAAGCTATGCAAGTCGACCGGTTCAAGTTGAACAAGTCGAGTAAGGATAAGGTACCATCCGTTTTGAACGGGTGGTCGTGAATGCAATAACGAATGTATGGAGTTCAATCCGTTATACGGATAGAACGAAAGATTTATGTTGAAAGCAATTAACCCGATGTTACCGGGTCGTAAGTGGTATGCTTGAATCTCATTATGAGAGTATATGACGTTACCCAATTAATTGGGTAGTTGAATGCGTAAAAGAAATGAAAGTATGTAAGCGAATGGAACTAAAATGTTAGTGTTGTAAGCGAAATAGATATTTATGACTAACTTTATAAAGCTTGTTGTTGAATGTAGGTAATCCTCGATTTAGGCGACTTGGAGAAACGGAGCGAGCACATGTTCATGATATGTCATACCAAGCGCTTCCGCTAGTTGCACTAATGTTTTGGGTCAAAATTTTTATTTTGTACAACTTGTTAGTAGACATATACTTTAACGCTTGATGTCTAGGTTTTTAGTCGTGTCTTGACGAACAAGTCGTAGAATGGTATTTGTCTTTCTTATGTTTAAAACAGGGGTATATCCGCTTTACGGACGGGTCATGCCCAATTTTTGTCAAAAGTATGCAATAATGTTATTATTTTGAAGTCCTCCAGTTACCCTTGTAAGTTAATTTATTAAAACGAAAAAGCGGTCATTACAAATGACTTTTTTCCCGCGTATCTAAAATGCGGTCTCATGGTCTACACATTATCTAAAACGCCACGTATTGTCCAAAACGCCATAAATCTTAAACAAATGGTCAAGGTTATTGCATGGAGGTTTAAAAGGTCGGAGAGACGTTTCATCCTAAAATTCTATGATAGGAGAAGGGTGAATGTCAGGACAATCAAAGCCGTACTTAGTGTGGATGAAGGAGTTCAGAGGGATATTCTGGCCCTTGGGGTTCCAATGGCCAGCGATTGTAAAAGAACTCGAACGGTAATAAGAAGATTGGAGAGAAAATTTCCATCAGAAGAAGATTATGATGATGATGAAATTGACGATACTCCTCTACCAACAGTTAGTAGTTGGGTGGTGCATGAAGAAGCAGGAACGGTTAAAGTGACTTATCGACACAGGGTGAAATATTCATTGTCAATAGAGGAAATGTTGAAGACAGAGAGACTATATATCCTTGAACAACTCTGTGATTTAGCACCTTCAAGCGATGCAAGATCCAGGGTTGCAATGATATTTAAGTATAGGCTACGGCAAAAAAGAGACGAGATGATGGTGTTATACGCCGATCTAAAATATGATGATGATGAATCTGAAAAAATTGAGGAACAAAGCGATGGGTACAACTCTGATGTAATCTCATACACAGACGACAATTAGTTTATTTTGATTTCGTCTTATTGTAATCTTATGAAATATTAATGAATGGTAATGAATTATTAACAACGCAATGAACGCCAAAAAATTGACCTGGAAAACTCCATAACGCCAAAAAAAATTATCTGTGTGACACAAAAACAATTAATTCAACGAGACAAATAAAAAAAACAGTACGCCAATCAGTTAATGAATCTAATTAACGCCAACATAATCTTAGACGCCAAAAATGAAGCAGCGTGTGACACACGAAATTGGGAAAAAAGAAGATTAAAAAGACAAAAAAAGCCCCTCGCTCCCTGATTATATCTAGCGCCACGTGTTTCATCAGGATGCGTTGTCACCGTTCTCACACTTTAGGGCGTTTTCTCCTGATCTCGTTTCTATGTATGTATGTATGTATGTATGTATGTATGTATGTATAGGATAGGATAGGAATATTATCATAATTTAATAATATATGGTAGGGTTCGACTACAAAGTTCAAACCCTTAAAAACTGTGAAACGTTTATGTATACATTCTGTTTTAAATTTTAGGTATGATTTTTTAAATTCTTTTGGAATACTATTATATAGAATAACACCAAATGTAACAATTCAAAACACAATGAAATTTATTATATGAATAAAATTTAAAACACAAGATGTCTAGAATACATTTTATTGTGTTTTGAATTGTTATGTTTGGTGTTATTTTATAGAGAAAAATGCATGAATAGTCCCTGTGGTTTGCGCATATTTCACATATAGTCCATACGCTTCTAAAATTACAGTTATAATCACAAACTTTTGCACACTTGTTATTGGATAGTCCCTGAAATGGGTGAATGTTAGTTTTTTAGTTAAGTGAGTGTGAAATGATCTAAATACCCTTATTGTTAATTAAATAACTAAAAAGTTAAATGACATATAATTAATATTTAAAAAATTATGTGGGACATACCACTCACCCACCCTCTCCATCTTCCCAATCTTCACAGCCTCCATCTTTCACCACCATCTCACCCCACCAGAAAAACGCCAACAACTCACCCTTCTACCATCATCTTCAACCTCATCCACCACTGCCACCATCACCCTCCACTTCGCCCCCCCCAAACCCTCCAATGCTATATCGGAACCTTATTTATACCGGTCTAAACTGTACCGGGATAATAAATTGTAGCCGCTTCAACCGGTACCACCGACCGGTTTAAACCGGTATAAACCATTGAAAACAAACATTTTTTTTGAGAAGTTCATATTTATTTAAATCAATAAAAAAGCGACACCTAAGGTGGCTAAATTGACTATTTTGAATAAGACAAAAAAATCTCTATTTTGGAAAAGTCAAAATTCAAAATGTGTTTTGGTAAATTTTCATTTGAAAAAAAAACTTTTAACCCTCAAATAAAGCCATGAAGAAAGTTAAACTAACGTCTAAACACTTGGTACACATTTTAGCTGGTCTACAAACGTTTATGGAACATTTCGCCATTTTCCAAAGTCCCATTTTGACAAAATCACGAAATCTCACATCAATTATCTATGTAACAATATACAAGTCTATATAGGGATGAGCTCGGTACCGTCCGGTACCGAACCGGTACCGAAAATCCTCAAAAGTGGGTACCGGTACCGAATATACCCGGTTCGGTACGGTTCGGTACCGGTATTTGAAGGTAAAAAACGGTAAATACCGGTACTGAACCGGTACCGTACCGGATCGGTACCGAAAATGTCAAAAGTCGGTACCGAATCGGTACCGAAAAGGTACCCGGTTCGGTAAATTCGGTACCAGTACCGGGTCCATTTTGCTCATCCCTAAGTCTAATGTAACAACTAACAATAACACAATTTTTGTTTAAAGAAATTCATTAGAAATCACCTCTGACCCAAACGGGCAAAACCAATGTTTTAAAAACCGGTAAATACCGGCCGGTTATACCGGTATTACCGTTTTCGAATGTAAATCCGGTCCGAAACACCCTGGTAAATAGGAGAAACGACATAGATTTTGTACCACCGGTAAAATCCGGTATACCGGTTTGAACCGTTATACCGGTATCGTCTCATGTCTGTTTTAGGGTTAGGATTTTACTTTTTATCGTCCCATCTCCATGTTTACTCTTAGATTTAACCTAACAACTTTTAATATTTTATTTCTATCGATCAAAATTCAAAACTTGCCTCATCACTCGATCATTCGTGACTTGTTCCATTTAATATTTTATCTCCATCGATCAAAATTCAAAACTTGCTTCATCACTCGATCATTCGTGGCTTGTTCCATTTAATATTTTATCTCCATCGACCAAAATTCAAAACTTGCTTTATCACTCCATCATTCGTGACTTGTTCCAGACTTTCATCACCACATCATTCGTTCCAGATTTCCATTTTAATCCAATTTTAGATTAGTTTTTGAGTTAAGGTTGTAATTTATGAAATTATACAATTAACTAGTTAACCCGGTTGAACCGCCCGATACAACCCGGTTCAACCGGTTAAACCATTTTTATGCCTAATCAGGTATGATTAAAAAACCGGATTTTAAAACATTGGGCAAAACGCCAAACAATAACAAAAATCAAAGATAAACATGGGGGTGTTTTAGAAAAAACAAACCTGCCACGTGGCACCTGACAGACACTGTTTGGTGGGCCCACATGTGTGTATACATTAGTCAACATATGTTCTAGACTTTCCACTTTCCCCCCACCTTTTCCAAATTTTCTTTTCTACCTCACTCAACTACCATGGATCCCACCACCGTTCCGCCACCGTACACACCACCACAATCGCCACCACCGCAAAACCCTCACACCCCCGCCGGTGCAGTAATCGAAGCCGATCAGTTTCCAAAAGGCGAGCCCAGTGGTAGCCGGAACATGAAAAACTTCAAAGCACTTGTGTTTAAGCTCGCCGGACGATTTTCACCGGCTAATCAACGCCTCATTGACCGGAGATTCGATGATATTGTTCCTGATGAGCTTCTTGTTCCCGATCACCCGCCTTATGATGATGTAAGTTGTTTAATTTTGTATTGATGATGATACTTAAATGCAATTGTTATGATGATGTTGCATTGTATTGTATTGTTAACTTAAATGCATGATGTGTTGAATATGATAATGTTGATGTTGAACTTGAATCTGACATCAAGTATCTCAAGTGGTAGTTAATCATTGATGTGTGTAGAAATATCATTAGCAATAATATTTGGGGGAAATGTATTAGGAGGAAGGGAAGAAAAGATGAGATCGAATCTTCGGAAATTGTCGTATTGATACCTGATTAAACCGTTGGTAGAGTCTTACTTCGACCGGTTGGATAAAGGGAAACATGACAGAAAGGGACTAAATGTAATGAGCATAACTTGCGTTTAGAGTGGAGTTATGGGGCCGTAACTAGCGGACGGAAATGCCTTGACGGCCAGATCATTTGGCCAATGGTCATAGGCGGTTTGGCTCAAGTGCTAGACCTAAATTTCATCAATTAGGGTTTTGGGTTCGTCACTTGGCAAAAATGGAATCCTTACTAGTTAATTTGTAAGTTCGAAACGTGTGCATCCTTGATTAGCATAAGACCATGCGTAATGGGCATTATAGAGGAGTGAAGGGGCTTGATAACGCCTCCAACGCTGCCCCCTGAGGGTTCTAGGGGCATAAAGAAGGAGGGGCGTGTCTAGTATAACGCCAAATGAAGAGAAAAAAATTGGAAAGTAATGATTGAAAGGAAATTAAGGGGCGTTACCATTACATAATTTTTTAAGGGGCGTCATGATGTTGATGTGGCGGAAAATGCCCCTTAGGAGGCATTAACCGTTACAGATGGTCTAAGTTCTACCAAAATTATACACATCAAATAACTTGGGCAATCTTTAATCCTTTCTTTTCTTTTTTGCCTCAAATGCGTGAGTCCTTGATTAACATAATTTAGTCATTTATTTATAGTCTTAGTTTCAATCATTACTAGTTACTTTGTAATTTCGAATATTTGGCAAACCTGCTAAATTTAGAACTCTCTACCAAAACGACACTTCATGTATTGTTTATGGCTTTCAATTATCATATCAATCTTTTGAGAATTCCTCTCTGTTTTATTTTCTCGCTTCCGCTCTGTGTCACATGCAATGTTTTTAAAATCCGGTTTTTATAGCGTACCGGATTTGGCTCAGAAACGGTTTAACCGGGTGTATCGGGTGGTTCAACCGGGTGTACCGGGTGGTTTAACCGGTTCTACCGGACGGTTCAACCGGTTTTTAAAACATTGGTCACATGTGTACCATTCTTCCTTACACATGTATTCTTTGATTGTTTGTATAGATGATATTAACAACCCTTTGGGAGTTGAAAGCAGAAGGTGGTTCTAGTGAGGAAGACATTTCACACTTCATTGAAAAGGAATACCATGAATTACCATGGGCACATGCTACCATACTAAATCATCATCTTAGAGATCTTTGCATGAAAGGCAAGATTACGATGACACACGACAAATACTATTTGCGTTGTTTGCCAATCAATAAGCCCGAATCTAGTCCTAGTCCTTGCTCAAGCCCCCTGTCAAGCTCTTGTTCTAGCTCGTCGGCAAGCATTTACACTAGCCCTAGCTCTAGCCCATCCAGCTCTAGCATGAGCTGGGGTGGTTCTAAAAAAAGACGAAAGAAAAAGAATATCAAGAGAAGAAAGGGTAAGATCGTTCAGGTGAGTCGTAGGGATAGTGGCCGGCAAAGGAGCAGAGGCAGGGGCAGGGGTAGGGGCGGAGGTAGGGAACTCGGGCAGCCGCGTAATGCTAAGGGTCGTAACGTAGAAGAACCTGAACAGGGAACTGAAGATCAAAATGAAGTTACAAGCATGGAGGTTGAAGATAATTCAAATAAAGACGGAGATCTTCCTGATGTAATTACAAAGGTTAGTGAAGAAGAAAATCTGCCATGTGTACAAAATAATAAAGAGCAGTCTCAACCACAGAAAAAGTATAATGTTACATGGATCGGTCGAAGAGCGCGAAAACTACAAGAAGACGAAATAGATTTTTTAAATGAACTGTTTGATGATGAGGTCACTGAGCAGGAAGCTGATGTCAGCGATGCTAAAGTAGATGAACATGTTGAACAACCGGAGCGGAAAGAAGCTGAAATTGATACTCTGAATGTAGAGCCTGATGATGATGTCAAAGTGCTAGAAGTTGATGTCGGCGATGCTAAAGTAGATGAACATGTTAAACAGCTGGAACCGAAGGAAGAAAAGGGGGCCACGGATATGGAAGTGGAACATAACCGACAAGAAGAAAACCAGCAGTCTGAGATTGTTGAGAGACAAACTTTAGGGGAAGAACGAGTAAAGGATGACGAAAATCTGTTTGAAGAACAAGATTCAGTGATGATACAATGTGAAGCACAAGTAACGACTGCTAGTGTGGAAGAACAACATGGTGACACATTTGACGAACAAATTCAGCCTGAAGAAAACGAAGAGGAATGTGTTGAAAAGACTGAAGAATCTGATGAGCAAGTCGATCGTTTAACTAAAGAACAAGTAGAGACAAAAGCACAATCTGCGGATCTGCATGAGGATGATGATGATGATGTCACTGAAGAACCGATTCATCCACAAGAACAATGGGTTGAAAAGGCTGAAGAATCTGATAAGCAGCCTGATCGTGTAACTGAAGAACAAGAAGAGACAAAAGCACAATCTGCGGATCTGCATGAGGACGATGATGTCACTGAAGAACCGATTCATCCACAAGAACAATGGGTTGAAAAGGCTGAAGAATCTGATAAGCAGCCTGATTGTGTAACTGAAGAACAAGAAGAGACAAAAGCACAATCTGCGTATCTGCATAATGATGATGATGTAACTGAAGAACCGATTCATCCACAAGAACAATGGGTTGAAAAGGCTGAAGAATCTGATAAGCAGCCTGATCGTGTAACTGAAGAACAAGAAGAGACAAAAGCACAATCTGCGGATCTGCATGAGGACGATGATGTCACTGAAGAACCGATTCATCCACAAGAACAATGGGTTGAAAAGGCTGAAGAATCTGATAAGCAGCCTGATTGTGTAACTGAAGAACAAGAAGAGACAAAAGCACAATCTGCGTATCTGCATAATGATGATGATGTAACTGAAGAACCGATTCATCCACAAGAACAATGGGTTGAAAAGGCTGAAGAATCTGATAAGCAGCCTGATCGTGTAACTGAAGAACAAGAAGAGACAAAAGCACAATCTGCGTATCTGCATAATGATGATGATGTAACTGAAGAACCGATTCATCCACAAGAACAATGGGTTGAAAAGGCTGAAGAATCTGATAAGCAGCCTGATCGTGTAACTGAAGAACAAGAAGAGACAAAAGCACAATCTGCGTATCTGCATAATGATGATGATGTAACTGAAGAACCAATTCATCCACAAGAGCAGTGTGTTGAAAAGACTGTAGAATCTGATACGCAGCTCGATCGTTTAACTGAAGAACAAGTAGAGGCAAAAGCACAATCTGCAGAATTGCATGTTGATGATGATATCACTGAAGAACCAATTCATCCACAAGAGCAATGTGTTGAAAAGGCTGAAGAATCTGATAATCAGATTGATCATTTAACTAAAGAGACAAAAGCACAATCTACGGATTTGCATGATGATGATGATGTCATTGAAGAAGCTGTTCATCCCCAAGAGCAATGTGTTGAGAAGACTGAAGAATCTCTTCAATCTTGCGAACAAGATCAGCCGAAAAATGTAGAAGCCGAGTCAGCTGAACAGGAAGAACAACAAACCGAAGTAAATCAGAAAGAAATCGAGTCAGCTGATGTCCAACAAGAACCATTTGTTGAAATGATTGAACAAAAAAATGAGTCTTGCATACACCAAACTGAAACATCTGAGAAAGATTCATCTGAAGAAAATAACAACCCGGTGAGAAAAGAAGAAAATACGACATCATCAGGTAGTACAAGTGAAGGATCGAGGCGGACATTGAGACAAGGGTTGAGATCTAGCAGCAAGAAAGAAGATGTAGCTCCAAAATCCGGTTCCAAGGTACCCATCCATTAGTGTTCTATTTCCGGTAATAACATGTCACACGGCGCTCATTAATTTTTTTTCTTATAGAAACAACCCGAGCTCGTGACACCTGTCCGTCGAAGCCTGAGGTCTAATAAAACAATTTCAGAAGCAGCTGTAGTAACCGAGGTATGATATGCTACGAAACTGACTATGTAGTCCATATCTTACGCTAATTTTGACTAAGATGTGACGTTTTCAAATACAGGTTGCTGATCACTCAAAAGAGCAAGTAACACATTTGGGACGAACGAGATCCTCCAAGAGGAAAACCGAAATTGCAGAAGCAGAACAGGTGTCAAACACGCGGAAAACTAGGAGAACTGGTTTATAATTCCTAGGACTGTAAGGTAGTGTTCGTTTCACACAATGAAATGGAATCTTGAGGGAATTGGAATGTTGACTTTACTCCTTATTTTGGTGGTTTCAACAAGAAAATGTTGACTTTAATCCTTATTTTGGAATAACAACGTAAGAAAGGGAATCTACATTCTAATTCTATCCAAATTTCATTCCATTTTACAAAACAAGCACACCTAAATTACAAATCAAATTTCAATATCCGTACGAATTCCCATTCCATTAGAATCCATGAAACGAACACTACCCAAGGTAATTGATATTTAGTTATGTTGTAGAATTGCATGATGTTGTACTAAATTTCATGAGAAGATTGATCTTGTTGTAGCTAATACAGTTGATGATGTTTGTAAAAAGTGTTGGAGATGGGTAAACTTCAACCAGTGTATCAGTGTAGGTGTATCCACATCAATGTTATTAATATTTTGTCACATGATTATTTATAGATAGAAAGTGGATTCTAAGTGATAATTTACCTAAAATGCTTGCAAGTTTTACCATTAGATAAAATCATGGATTTAAGGTTTATAACTTATAAGGCAATAGGTTTTATACCATGGATGTGAAGGGGGTTAACTACTCATATCTCTTATCTGGACCGACCGACCGAACAATATCTTTGACCACCAGTCATTGCCATGGACAACACGCCACACCTGACGTTGCAAGCAACTGCTAGGACAATACAACTGTTAGGGGCTGTTTGTTTACCTTTTAATGAAGCTCTTAATGGTTCAGAATTGTTACTGATTCAGCACTTAATGGTTCAGACTGTTTGTTTCGTGAGTAAATATCTGAATGGTTCGGACTGTTTAATCGCGTAAGAGTGTATGTAATAAACCCTAACTAACTATAAATACTTTCTTAAGGATGAGAAAGGACATTTAATTATCACTACTCATATACTATTTACAAAATTAATTATTTTGTCTCTCAGAATACCAATACAAATTCTTACGTTGGATTGTCAGAGTTAGGTCGCTGAGAGGTTTCTTCTTTCGTGACAAGTGTGTGCGAAAATATCAAAAACATTTATAGACGTATTAACATAAGTAGTAATAATAAAAGTTTTAAATAAATAAATATAATAATAGTTTAAAAATAATATTGTGTTTTTAACGAATTTATACCCCAAAACTTTAACAAAGTTATAATTTTGAATTTTTAAAGAATTTTTTATTATGTGAATTTTTTAACAGTTTTATTTTTATATCAACGTTGTCCACGAGTTATTTTTATCTAAGTTTGACGTGAATTTTCGTAACGTATTAAAACTAACCGGTTGTTTCAAACATTTTTTTTTTGTAAAACCGTCAAGGTTTCTATAAACCGTTCTACGCTCATCTCTAAATAGACATTGCGAGGTGCTTTTTTATCTACGTTTAAATCGACCTGTTGTAATGCGCGCCCGTCATGCTTATCTTTATATACGCTTTGACATAAATATGTTCGAATAACTTGGCTATCATATACAACGACGTAATTTTCTCCGTGACTTTCGAATATACCGTCGTGATGCAATCTTTTTTATCGTCACGTAAAACATCCCATCATGATTTGCTTATTTTATATAAGTTTTCCGTCACGAAGCTCGCTCGAGTGGTAACCCACTAATTTTATAAAATTATGGAGTTAAATACCATTTTAGTCCTTGTGGTTTGGGCCATTTTGCCAGTTTAGTCCAAAGGTTTCATTTTTCTCCTATGGGTCTAAAAAGGTTTCACGATTGGCATTTTAGACCATTGGGTTAACTTCATCAATTTTTCTGTTAACGAGAAAGACAATTCAGTCATTTTATATGTAATTCTGTTAACTAGAAGAACAATTCGGCCATATAAAATGACCGAATTGCCTTTCTCATTAATAGAAAAAATGGATAAAGTTAACCCAGTAGACTAAAATGGAAACGGTGAAACCTTTTTGAACTCACAGACGAAAAATAAAACTTTTGAACTAAACTGACAAAATGATACAAACCACAAGGACTAAAATAGCATTTAACTCTAAAATTATGTGTCAAATAAAATAGGGGTAACTTTGCAGAATAGTAATGAAGTTTCCACTTTGTTCTACTAAAGTCACTTAATCTTTTTTTGTCTTTTTAAAGTCACTCAAGTATTATATGTTGTTCCAATCTTGTGTAATTTGTAGGTTACCAGGTAAGCTTGATGACGTGTCAGGTCATAATTTTTTTGGTGGTTAAGTGGAATAGTGGATTATACATAAAGTGACTTGGCTTTTTTAATTAAAAAATATTAACTAAAAATGACTTTTTTTTTTATATTTAGTAAAATCATGTATTTTTTTTTGTTTCCTTGGTCGTGAAAAATAGTAATTTTTTTATTAAACCTGTTTTAATTCACAACACGCATCCCATTAAATTTTCTTATTAAACCTATTTTTATTAAACCTGTTTTATTATTAAAACCACATTTTAAGTTGCTCAAAATCCTCAACAGATTTTGACTATATCTGTTCTTATTAAAAACACATGTTATATTCATCAATCCTCAAACCCATTTATTAATATTAATTTATCAAACCCAGTAAACCCTTTTTTTTCATCACATGACTTGCATGAATCAATCAACAATGGATTTGGTTTGGGATTGATGAATAGTTAAATGATCAATGAATCAAAAATCACTTTTGAATGGATTTGAATTTAAGATGAACAGATAGGATTTGCTTTAAAAAATTATATGATATTTTGAGGGAAATAAGATTTTGAACATGTAGTTGATAAAAAATTTTGATCGATGATTGAAATTGAAATGTATGGGTTTTTTAGGGTTTAAAATTTGTTTGTTTAATATAAATGATATTCATATAAGCTTAAAAAAATAAAAATAATAAGAAAAAAAGTGGTAACCTGGTGACCTGGTAATTACACATTATTAGAACACTAAATTAAAGTTTAATTACTTTAGAGAGACAAATAAAGTTTGGATGACTTAATTGAAACAGTAGACAAACTTGGTTATATTTTTATGACATTTTCCCAATAAAATACTATATTTTCTATTTTGCTACAAAGGAGGAAAAATATTTTGAAATCAATGTAGTGTACTCTACAAGAAAGTCGCGGTCAAACTTTCAGCTTTTTGAAACCGTTTCACAGGTTTTCAAAAACACACACACTTATCTCGCCGAATCTTGAGATGAACACAAATATATTGTTTCCATTATCCATACACACAATATTTTCAAATCAAAACCCTAACCTAAATCTCTCAAACACCACCACTGCTGATCGATCCATCATCTTCAACCATACATGGAGAAGTTGCAAGAAGCCCTCATTCAATTCACACGTTCAAACCCTAATTTATTCCCAATTGATGCTAACAATTCGTATCCTCTGTTGATTCAACAATGTTTTCCCAAGTTTTTTTCGGATTTTCAGACTCCTAATCATCCACCTTATGCAGCTGTAAGTATAATTATTAGCTTTTTGTTTTTAATCTTTGGTGTTAAATAGAATTTTCGGTTTTAGGGTTTGTTTTTTTGTGTTGAACTGGTGGAATTGTGGTATATGAAGTGAAATTAGGTTTATTATAAAATGATAATGAGTGATATTGTTGATGTTGAAGATGTTTGAATGATTAGGAATTTAGGATTGTATGAAAATGTTAGGTGAATCGGTTTTAATCGAGTGCTGGATACATGCGTAAGTAATACATAGAAAACGAGTATAGGATACCGTATAACAGAAAAAAAAAATATATTTTTTACCTGTCATGTGACACCGGTAATGCATATGTAGATTGGTTTTAAAATGTATGCATCAGGAGCGCGTAACGTGCACATAACATAATGCGGTGATGCAGTTGATGCTAGGTAGTTATCATGTATGCGGCCATCACATGATGCGCGTGTGATGTGGCGCCTTATGTAGTTAACTAGTACTTTAACAAATTAGAGATTTGATTGCAATTGGTTTGAGGTTTTTAAATTTGATTGCAATATGTGATGCGTGCACTTCGCGCATCGGCTTTTGGGATCAAAACGCATCATAGCGTCACTCTTCTTTTAAAACCAAGTCCACTATTCATCACTACCGAATTTGTTATTAATCTAACTATATCATGGTCAACCATGGTCCATGGATACAGATGATATACAAGGCGATTCAGGAACTGAACAAGAAAGGAGGTTCTAGCGAGAAGTCGATATCAGATCACATACAAAAGGAGTATACTGATTTGCCTTGGGCTCACTCGACATTGCTAAAACATCACCTTGATAAGCTATGTGATCGAAATGAAATCTGTATAACCAACAAGCAATGCTATTTGCTTGCTGGTACAGAGTCGGAATCAAGGAACAAAAGCAGCAAGCCTAGTAAGAAACATAAGAAGCATAAAAGTCAACCCAATTCAGAGGCGTGCAAGAAAAGCAGTAGGCCCCCCAAAAAATACAAGAAAAAGGAAAAAACCCCGTTGGGTGTTCAGAAAACTAGTGATAAGGAGCACATAGAGTTGCTTAAGAGGAAGAGGAAGCTGGGATTGAAGTCTATAAAGAAAAACAGCAAGCGAGCCAAGAAACGCTCGATTAATAATGAAGCAACTGTTGATGAGTCACATGAGCAGAAGCAGACATCGGAAGTTACGATGGGTGACATACAAATTCAAGAACAAAACGGGTTACGGAAGAGGAAGAGGAAGCATAGGTTGAAGTCTAAAAGGAAAAGTAGCAAGCGCACGAAGAAACACGCGATAAATGAGGATACTGATCTTCAGCTGTTGGGTGAAGCAAATTTGGAACAAAATAATGAAGTAATTGATGACGTATCACCTGAGCAGAACCAGATAGTAGAAGTTAACATGGGTGACATACAAATTCAAGAACAAAATGAGGCGGGTCAAGTGTCAGACCGTGATAATTCTGGTTACGTTAACTTAGAGCAAACTCAAACGAAGAAGAATCCCGAGCTTCTGTTGCTTGAAGGATCTCCTGGTTTGAATCCCGTATTACACGGAAATGGAAAACGGGTTTGGACTAGATCACAGTTGAAGACGGTTTTAAAGAAAGATGCATTAGGAGCTAGCTCAGAGTTAACAGACTCTCTAGATTATGCAAATATGTCAAAAGATAAGCCCGACATTGTTGAGTATTTGTCGAACGAAAAACAACAGGCAATGGAGATTATCGAAGTGAAGAGCGCGGTTGATATCGAACCACTCCAGATATCAAGAACTACAAGTTTGGATAAGCCGCTGATAGAATTCTTAAAGCCAACGTCTTCGAAGGTGATTTACCGGTTTCCTAATGATGAAACGACCGCTGCTCCAAGTGCAACAGAAGTGCAGGATCCAATTATTTCTCAGCAAGATCAGCAGCCAGAAGTGCTACCGCTTGTTGATGAACGGAAATACAAACGTCGTGGTAGGCGTCCGAAGCCTATGGAATCTGAGATATCAAAAGTCAAAAGTCAACAGTCACCTAAGAAGTTGATTACTCAGTTTTCTGATAATGAACCGACCACTGCTCCAAGTTCAACAGAAGTGCAGGACTCGATTAGTTCTCAGCAAGATCAGCAGACAGAAAAGCTACCGCTTGATGATAAACCCATGTACAAGCATCGTGGTAGGCGTCCGAAGCCTATGGAATCTGAGAAGTCAAAAGTTAAGGGTCAACAGTCAGATAAGAAGTTGATTCCTGAGCTTCCTGCTGATGAACTGACTGCTGCTCCAAGTTCAATAGAAGTGCAGGATCCGATTGGTTCCCAGCAAGATCAGCAGCTAGAAAAGGTACCGTTTGACGATAAACCCAAGCACAAACGTCGTGGTAGGCCTCCAAAGCGTATGCAACCTGAGAAGTCAAAATTTAAAAGTCAACAGTTAGCTAAGAAGTGCAAAGCTGGAAAGAAAAAGGGTCAACCTAAGATCAAGGGCCATGTCAAGCATAAGATGACTAGGCGGAGCTGCAGAGAGCCAAGTTAATAGGCTAAAAGAGACCGAATCTTGGGTTTAATGTAGACAATGATTGATTGAAGAACCAGTAGATGCAACACAGAGTGTAACGGTGACATTTTTTCTTTAGTGTTTTTTTTTTTCAAGTTTAGATTGCCCAAGGAGTTGTTCAAGTGGTCATTTTTGTACCTTGTTCGATCTGTTGCCTATCTGTTTTATTTTATTTCAAATTATCTATCCGTTGTGTACTCCGATTCCTATCATTTGGTATCAGAGCCGAAGAGATCCGTTTTGACTCTTACACCTCCACGTTCACATACTATCCACTATCCAGTTTAAAAAAAAAAGGTTGTTGCATCATATCCTTCATCAGATTTGGAAATTGTTTTCTCATCATTTGGTTGCAACACTTAATCTCTACCATCCACTAATACTTATTCAGATCATTTTCATTACCTGCTGGCCTTGTATTTCAGCCACAGGAAACGAGAAACGAACCACGGAACAGCAAATATGCGCCTTACTGGGATGGCCACCAAGCACATGGGTCGAGGAGGGATTATGCATTCATGCCATACCATACGCGTCCAAGTTGCTATGCCCCATCGGATACCCACCAAAAATACCCGAGCCACCCACTAAACCGGTTCACAACTTTTTTTCTGAAGATGGGGAGGATGATGTATATCGGGTCACCAAACCGGTTCACAACTAAGTTACCATTGCTTTAGTTGTTCTACTAGACCCATGCAAGGGCATTATGGTAAATTCTGGGTATGTTCTATTCTATTCTATGCAAGATGGGGTATTTGACACTATATTTATATGTAAATCCCAATTATTTAGAGCTAGTCACCGTATATTAGTGACGAATATGATTTGATTATGACATATGATATATTTCAGTGCCGGCTATTGGGCCGGCCAAGCCAGGCGACGGCCCGAGGCCCAAGTTTTGAAAGCGCCCGAGAAGTTTTTATTAAGTTTTAGAGTTAAATACTTGGTTGGGCCCTGTGGTTTGCGAAAATTGCAGACTTGGTCCCAGTGGTTCACTAATTACACACGTGGTCCTAATAGTTGTAATTTTTGCACTCGGGTGGTCCTTAACGCTAACCTATGTTAAATTTATCAGTTAAGTACGTGTGAAATGACGAGATTACCGTTAACTAAAAAACAAAAATACCAATAAAATCATCATCCTCATCTTCTTCACTGTGAGTCCCACCCCCTTCTTCCCCACAGGGACCAACCAAGCATGGAAAGGCAGACGAAATCCCATTCGGTCCGCAGATTTAATCACTACAGAATCAGTCCACAGATTTAATCACTGCAGAATCAGTTTAATCCGGAAATCCACACCCGGACGAAATCCCATTCGGTCGAGTATTTTTGCTGTTCATTTGAAATCAGATATTAGTTATCCGTGAAGCAGAATCACGTTTATTCGCACAAACTCAGATTTTTTGAGTTCATGTGTTGACTCATCTACTGAACAGTTCATTCATCCGCAGACCTTCATCTGTTACATTTGCAGAGTTTATCAAAACTGTCCATTTGTTGCAGGAAAAACGTTATCAGCCGTGAATCAGATTCATTCGCTGAACAGATTTTAATCACATCTGCAGAAGTATTATTTTCATCCGCAGAAATTACTCTTTCATTCGCTGGATTGAGCATAAGCTATATTGCAGAAACTGTTCATCTGTCCGCAGAATTAACAACTTCATTCGCAAGATCTGAACTTGATCCACTGCAGATTAGTCCATTTGTTGTTTTGTTCATCCGCTGAACTGAACAGCCTGTTCATAACAAGGGTCCATTCATTGATTCTCGTTTGAGTTGTTTGGAATTTGTTGATTTGCTAAAAGTGTTTATACGCTGCAAATCAGTTTAGTCATGGAAAGGCGGAGGCATGGGGAACTGTGAGAGGATGATTGTGGTGATGGTGGATGTTCAGTGGTGGGGTTTCTGGTTCGATTCCGTCATCGCGCGTTATTTTTATTTGTTTTTAGCTTTCCAGACTTTAAATGCTAAAAGTATTTATTTATGAAAGAGTTGATGAATGGGTTGTTAGTCTATTTGTTCACGAATTAAACATATACAGGATTGGTGTAGGTTCAATCCCTCCATTTCCCACATTTTTTTCCTTTTTTTTGGATTCCAGTTTATTTTAACAATGAGTTGCGTCTCCAACTTGGAAAAATATGCAATGGCAATATCAATATCAATATCTGTAAGTGCATCTAATATATGCAATGGCAATATCAACATCAATATCTTTAAGTGCATCTAATATCAAAAGAATATCTTTAAGGTCATCTAAAAATGACCTTTATCATAAAATGTAGGAGTAAAATATAAAAATGTTATATGTGATAAATGTAATATGACAACTTTATTATATTACATTTTACTTATGCTTATAAAAACCTATTGGGCATAATATTTATTATTTATATCGAGTATCCGTATCGTATCTCACCGAACAAAACCAAGATTCGATCGATACCAATTATAGGGAGGGGCCCAAATTTTTTTATTTCGCACGAGGCCTAAAAGATTTTTAACATTCTTGGGGACGGCTCTGATATATTTAGTTCTGGAGATGGTGAGTTTCTGTGTCTTTGACAACCTTCTTATAGAATTCCATAAGTGTGTCCGGATCAGGAACATTAGGACTCAGCTTCTCGTACTCGACGGTCCATGTCACCAGGTTGTTTAAACCATGCTTGTCTACATGAAGGTGAATAACAAAGGTCTTATATTGTTCCAGAAGATTGCCTTCTAGTAACTCGAATGTGATCGACTTTTTGGCTTCATTGATGTCCTTGATTCAGGGTTTTGAAGTCTGGTCTTTTCCATCTGCAACAACAGATCATCCAAAACTTTAAATTTTAATCAAGTGATTTTGCAAAATTGATAAAGAAAGACGTTAAGTAAATGTTGTTAAAAGAACTCAAGATTTTCATACATTGATCAATCATGATTCATCACTTTAAGAGTTAAATGCCCGGATAGTCTCTGTGGTTTGGCCTTTTTTACCTTTGGTCACTAACTTTCTAAAATTATAGCTATAGTCCCCAATTTTTTCAATTTCGTTTCCGGATAGTCCCTGTCGCGGATGGAGGTTAGTTTTTAGTGTTAAGTGGGTGTGAAATGACCAAAATGCCCTTTAGTATAAAACAAAATATATTAAAGAATTATTAATAAATATATATTGTGGGACCCAATTATAAAATGTATAAGATATACACAGACAACATATTCAGCTCTCACTTACGGGGACAGCTCGCGCGTGGTTTGACAGCCTCCCCGTATGAAGAATCAAATCATGGATTGATTTCCAAGAACAATTACTTGCCCACTTGAGCCAACAAAGGCGTTACAAGCGCGATACATCTGAAGCCATGAATATTTGGCGACGCGATAACGAAGGTTTGGAAGACTTTATCACTCGCTTCAACAAGGAGTATTTAGAGATCGGCGATGGGAGCGAAGATCTGATGCGCGCCCACTTCAAGAAGACAATCCGTTGTGATAGTCTAATATGGACTATCACAGGTAAGAGACAACATGCCTAAGGAGTAGGATAAACTGATGGCAATAGCCAAGGTGGTCGCGCAAACTGAGGAATCACTGACTGGAGGCAAGTCCAGTTATTATCCTGATGACCATTACTCAAGAATCAACGCGCATGAGTCAAGCAGGCGCAACAAGAACAAAAACCCTGGCTGTAAGTCGAACCAGTCCAGTGGTTATGAGGAAAGGACTAGCTACAAGGAGGACGCGCGCGCCACGATTGACATAATTGGATACCGCAAGGCGGTAAAGAACGAGAACAGGGAAAAATACTGGACTCCGTTGAATAAGACATCTAAAGAGGTTCTTATGACGGAGAACCACGATTTCAAAGCTCCCAAACCCATGTCAAACAAGAAGGGTCACGACCCTAATATGTATTGTGATTTCCATAAAGACACGGGTTATCTAACAGACGATTGTATCAGTCTGCGCCAAGAGATAGAAAAGGCCCTCAAGAGCGGCAAGCTAGGGCACTTAGTGAAGGGGTATGGTCCCAAATCTTGCGCCGACCAATCAGGTCACGCGCGAGACCATACTCCTATTAGACTAATTTGGCAGCTTTCCTAACCTCACGCCAGCCAATCAGGTACAACCTAGGTCGCGCGCGGGGTCAAGGTAAACACAAGACCAGATTTCACACTTGGCTCCTTGGATGAAAACCCTCACTTCCTGGACCTTGTGTCGACTACATGGGATATCCCCAGTGGTTGCGCGGAGGACAGAAGCGCAGGTAATCCTGGGACAAGTACGACAGGTACAAGTGGCAGAGCAATGGACCAATGAGCGTCCAACAACGTGTATCCGATCGTGCTCCACGATTAACAATTGTATAGGAGACAAGAAGGTACACAAGGACGCATACGTGGCACTAATCAGCGTGCGCCGACATCAGCTCCATGATCTCCACTTAGCCGCTGATGACAGACGAGACAACAAGAACAACGGTCAGGCCACGTGGATCCATTCAGCGTGCGCCAGCTTACTTCGCCCAGAAACACTAACGGTCGTGACAGAGGTGACAAAACATATATTCCTTGTTGTCGACTCCGGGCCAAGGCCCATCAGCCCATCTCCTTCCACACCACTCCGGCTATAAATATAAGCCTTCATCTCCATGTTTAACCATTATGTTTTCTTTCTTTCTCACTCTTAATCACACACTTATTAACTCAAAGCATATACTTATTCTCACGCCGGAGAGAGGTTACGAGGAGAACCCCCTATTCCCCTCCTCGCAACGAGCTTAACGGGGTGTTTAGTGTTTTGCAGGATCATCGTTATCACAACTTGAAGAAGACAAATAAGATTTACCTTATTTGTCGAGGCACATACCACAAACTCGTCACTAGCATCAAGATCGTCACTAGCATCAAGATCGTGAATATCGATATCATCAAAACCTTGAGACTTGTTATCCAGGAACTTGTTCAGAAATACCGTAATGAAAGGAAGATAGGAGTTTTTCGCTAGGTATTTGACCAAATAAGATCGTCCAGTTCCTTTAGAACCTATCACTAAAATACCCCTAGAGAGAGATAAGGCCAAGCGGAGCGAAAAGGGTTTTCCATGAGATGGGAAATGAAAACTATTAGCCCCACACGAAGTTTGTGAATAAGTGATTGTCTGATAATGAGCAAGGAATATGATGTTTCTTCAAGTACAAAAGAGGGGTTTCTATATTAATATTACGATTAAAACAACATGAATTTTTACAAAAATAAGCAACCAACAAACATAACATACACAAGATGGGAAATCTCAAACAGTCAAACACAACCAAATTCATTTATTTAGAGTCACCTATATTGGTGACGAATATGACTTGATACTTTATTCTTCATTTAGTTCTTGAGATGGTGAGTTTCTATGTCTTTGGCCACCTTCTTATAGAATTCCATAAGTGAGTCCGGATCAGGAACGTTAGGGTTCAACTTCTCATACTCGACGGTCCATGTGACGAGGTTGTTTACGCCATGTTTGTCTACATAAATGTGCAAAACAAAGGTCTTATATTGTTCCAGAAGATCGCCTTCAATTACCTCAAAGGTGACCGACTTTTTGGCTTCATTGATGTCCTTGACTAGGGTTTTTACAACACAGTCTTTTCCATCTGCAACAACATATCACTCAAAACCATTACTTTTAATCAAGTGATCTTGCAAACTAATGAAGAAACTCATTTAGTATGTATTGTGGGGCTGTTATAAAAGCGTGTGACTCGCTCGAAATTGTAAGTAGGTCAAGCCAAGCTCCCTCGTTAGCTCGATCGATAGGCTTATTTAAAATAAAGCCTAGATTTTAATTTATACAAACTATAACCCAAAATTATAGCCCAAGTTAGAAATGAGCCCACAATTATGTATTAGACTTGGATTATAAATTATGAATATGTTAGAAATATTATTGTTTGTTTTTATATACATCAATACGTGTAGAAATAGTAATATTTTAAAATAAATTAAAAATAAACGAGCTGGTTCGACTAGCCACTAGCTGACTCGAACTTTTTACGAGTCATATTCAAGCTCAACATTTCAGCTCATAAGATAAATGAGCTGGGCCAAGCTAGCTCATTTATCTTCGAGCCTGAGCCCAATCTGGCTCGGTTCGACTTGGCTTGTTTACAGCACCGGCCAACACTAGGATGTTGTTTACCAAGAGAATAGTTCCAGAAGAGAATTGAGCCCACGGATCCAACTTCACCGTCATGGGTTTGACAGTTTTGGATGTTGGTGGGGGTCAAGCTCGGAATTTGGTGTGGGTTGGACTTCCATAACTCGTGAAAAACATCACCCCTCGACTTGATCTCAACCTGAACAACTCTTTTGCCACTCAATGACATCTCTCTCTCTCTCTCCAACTTGAACACAAAGATGAGAATTGCTTGTAGTTGTATTTATAGATATGTTCTCTACCCCACACCATAAAAGCTAGCTTAACCACTCTTTGAGTCATCGGGTTTTAAATATTTTATTTTCTCAGGTGATTCATGCCTAATATTTTACCATGTGTTACTAGTTGGGTATTATTACAATTACCATACTATAAATTTGTAACATGTTAGTACTTTAGTGAGTTGTACGTTAGGGAGTTTTCCAAAAAAAAAAAATTTACTATACTTTTCACTTTTAATCCAAATATTTTCATTTTTTGCGTTTTAACATCTTTGGTTTTATTTTTTTTACTTTTAACACAAATTTTTCTATCTTTTGCAATTTAACCCCAACATATTTTTATTTTCAACTTTGATCTCCGTATTTTTCATCTTTGCAAATTGTTCGTTTTACGTTTTGTTCTAATTTTGCGAGTGAACACGCCGCAACGTGCGTGTGGGATTCAACATTTTTTCGTCTATTTTTTCCCGTTGAGTTAACTGCCATTTTCGTCCCTGTGGTTTGGTCACTTTGGCCATTTCAGTCCATTTTTAAAAAATGCGCCATTTTCCTCCCCGACGTTCTGGAAAGGTGCCATTTCAGTCCAAAAATTATAACCCAGTTAAGTCGGTTTGTAAATAAGGACTGATTGTGTAAATTTGTAACATAAAGGACCATTTAAGTAAAATGTATAAATATTAATATAATTATAAAATATATAATAAATATCTATATATACAATGTATACACACCGGGAGAGGGAACCGGAGCTCCGGTGGTCACCACCGCCGCCGGAACCGGAGCTCCGGTGGTCACCACCGCCGCCGCCGGAACCACCACCACCGCACACTCCATCACAAGCACCACCTGCAACTATTGTCGTTCGCTATTTCCGTAACAACCTCCATCACCACCGCACACTCCAAACACCAAACTCCGATTATCATCTCCGGTCGTCATTCATGTAACACCCCGTGTTTTTACGAGTGAAAGTCAAAGTCAAGGTCAAAGTCAACGACCGATTTCGCGCGACTTGACTCGTAGAAATGTTTTTATTTTATTTATATTATGTGGAGTAAATGTCGTTCATTACAATAATCGAATCATGCTAACCGTATTTCAATCGACCTACGACTGTGAATGATAGGAAGTAACAATGCGATAAAGTTAGTCAAGCTATGCTGATCAAATCGACATCGAACCGTAACCCGAACTGTGTATTTTGCTTGTTGTTTATACGTGTGTGTGTGCCTTACGTGTTACCTGTGCATGTTTATTTTATTTTATGTTATGTTGTGATAATCAAGCGAACTCAATCGAACTCGAAGTCTAACTCGAACGTAAACGAACCCGAACCCGAATTCCGAGTCGAGCCGTATAAGAAGTAGTTGGGACTGAAAGTAATTTGACTAGGAAACCCTATCGGATCGCTCGCAAATCGAAACCGAAGCAACATCGCACCGAACGCACCAAAGCAGGCGGCATCCGCAGGGATGGTCAATCCGCACAGATTTCCAATCCGCACGGATTGCCAATCCGCACGGATGACCAATCCGCACTGATAGCCTATCCGGGTACGTGCCATCCGCACGGCTCACCCTTTCCCTTTTTGGCATCCTATAAATACACGGGTCACTCTCCAACTTTTCCACTTTTGGCAAGTGACGTCCGAACCGCACGCATTCTTCACTTTTTCTCATATTTCTCTCAATCCAGGTAAGATCTTGCTCTAATTCTTGTACATTCTTGATCACCACACAATTCTACACCTTTCCATCTTTCAAATCTCCACTTTTCACCGTGAAACCATCAAGATTTGAGGTATTCTCGGGTGACGTCATCATGAAGTTCTTATGAACTTCAAGCTTGACCTCATTCCACCAAGAATATCTCAGATCTGAACGATTTCCATAGGATTTCACAACAACACCACCTAGATCTAAACTTTTCTAAGGATAAAAGAGTTGAAAGAAATAAACCTAAGCTCTCTCCTTCTCTTACCCTTAAGATCGGTACGAATCTGATCGGTTCTAGTGTTCTACTCGTTAATAGTGATGCACTAGTCCTAGATCTGGATTTTACCCATCAGACACCTGATTTTGGGGTCAACCGGAACTACCGTTCTGAGTCGCCGACATGCCAAGTTAGGGTGGTTCCTGACCGGTTTAGTCGTGCGGGTGAGAATACAACTCCAAGTGGTTGCCACGTAATCAGAACGTCTCGATAAACGACAACAGAAACCAAGAGTAGACGAACGGAACAATCAGACCAGAGGCTGTCCGCACGGACAAGCTGTGCGCACGGACAAGCTGTGCGCACGGACTAGCTGTCCGCACGCACAGGCTATACGGACGGGTTGCCACCCGGACAAGCTACCCTTGGGACCCACTTTCCAAACAAGGTTTGAGTATCGACGAATGAGCAATCCGGACGGACGACCTCTGAATGGATTACTCTTCGGATCATGAGATACTGAGGCCTTAAAGTAAATTCAAGCAGTGTTCATCCGCACGGCCAAGTCATACGCACGGACAGGGTATCCGGACGGATTGTCTCTGCCCGCGCGCACAGGCTGTCCGCACGGATTACCATTGTCCGCACGGACTACCATCCGGACGGATTGTTATCCGCGCGACTGGCTTGAAAGGTAGAAACACTTATGTGCTTCCTAAATGCTACAACGAAAACTCCAAAGCACAAGCCATCATACACAAACACATCCTTAACTTAGGAAGAAACAATCCACTTGAACGTTTATCCGCACAAGCAACTTGTCCGCACGGATAAGCCATCCGCACGCACAACTCATCCGCACGGATTACCATCCGCAAGGACAGCTCGCACGCACGGATAGCTTATCCGGATGGATCACCATCCGCACGCATCACCGTCCGCACGGATAGTTCATGCGCACGGATGACTTCCTCTCACGGATAGCTGCCCCGCACGATCAGCCATCCCGACCACTCTCACTTTGTACTGTTTTACGCGCCACTTATCGTTACGTTATCGAATCTATTCAGGCTAACCGTACTCGCTGTAAAAGCGCTCCCTTCAATCCATAATCGCTGTGAGTATACTCGAACCCTTTTTGCTTTAGCACTTTTGGGTGTTACATACGTTACGAATATTCAAACTACAACTATCACACTACTCAAGCTATTTTAACGCTAAACCATTTATGCATGTTATACGTGGCTTATGAATGCTTGTTGTTATGTTTACACATGGAATGCTGTCTACCTGCCTTAGCAACGATAGTACTATAGTTTGGACTCAGCACCCGTTCACACGGGGGTTGTTAAGGATCTTTTACTTGCATGGATTACGGTGGTAATCATGTATTGCGAACTGCCTCGGGCAGTCAACCCGCAGTCATTGGTATCGATGGATCTATGTCGATAACTAACGTGCTTCATTTCACTATGTGTACGTGCTGGTTATGCGTAAACGAATTCGAACTCTATATGCTACTATCAAACTTGTATGCTCACCTTTACATTTTATGTATTGACTTTATTTTAACGTATGTGACAGGTGCTTAGGATGCATGTGTGGTAGGAAATGGAAGCTAGAATAAAGCTTTAGAGCCCAACAAATAGTTGTCTGTAGATAACGTATTAGGGGTCTCTAGAAGCAGATAAACAATTGCTACTTATTTAAATCTGAGTTGTCGGAACAGAATATTTGTTTTGATGTTATCTGTAATAACTTGTTTGACTATTTAAGATACGGTATGGGACGTATCATTTAAATTGAATGGTAATGATAGTTGTTATGGAAACTTCTGAACAATCTGTTTCGCTCAGTGCCATGCCCCGATGATTCCGCCATCGGTTGGGGTGTGACAGATTGGTATCAGAGCCATAACTATAGGGAATTAGGCAAGACTCGACCTAGTCCAGGTCGAAGTCTTAGAGACCTAGTCTATAGTTAAGAACCAACAGACCAACTCACGCGTATGCGTAAACTCGCCACTATCACTCGCTCTTTTCTATCACTGCACTCGAATTTTCAAGTTGTGAACAGGTAATGAGGCCGAGAATAGGTGTGAAAACCGCAAACTCTCGACTAAAGTTGCCTAATCAGCTTGCGTTTTAGCTACAAACGAGGAGAATCATACCAAATTAGGAGTGAAATCCATATTTTGATGAATAATCTCCTCAATTTTTATCAAAAACAAGGACGGAAGTTGCAAGATAGGGGTGAAACCCTAACCTTGACGACTCGTCCTGCTTTTATACAAAACTCTCACCAAAGTTTCGATGGACTCCAACGATCTAAAGACACAATATAACCAATGGGAATTGCGCCAACGCCCAAGAATCGAGGCAAAGGCATAGTCCTGGAGGTAATTGTGCACACAGGATCCTTGTGAATAGTCGAACCAATTTGGTTAGTCGAAGTCTATCAGCCGCATACAATCTACCTTTGATTTATCGACCTTTATGAAGATTTTATGTGTTTTCTGCTCATTTGTTAACGTTTTGAGACATTATTGGTTTCGACCCAACACTATTGCTTCTGCTAAAGCACACAACAAAACAACACATCATTAACCAAATCGCTCGCACTTCGCTACTTTCGAACACTCGCAAACTCTGAATACTAGATTTCTTATTTCTGACTGCCTTTAGTGATTAAGTATGTGTGTTTTGCTATTGTGATTATCTGTTTAGGAATACTGTGATTATGTGCTCTATGTGCTTATGTGATTGTGTGCAATTATGTGATTTTGTGAGTATATGCGTTTACATGGTACGTGTTACTGAGCTTTAGTAGTAGTAGACGTGTGAGGTGAGATTCGAATACATGTGTTGAGTTCCGTGGCGATGTCTATTGTAGACAATGTCGTCTGGATCTCGCCATACGCTCTCTCGTCAGGAAAAGAGGGACAGGCGTCTTGCCTCTATTATCGCGAAAAGTGTGGCAAAAGCTGTGAGCGATGTCTATGAGAATGCCAGCAAATCATCCGAGGAATCGAGGACTGAAGGTCCTAAAGCTGTCACGAGACCTTTCAGTTTCAAACAATTCAAGTCATGTGGGCCGAAAGAATTCACAGGCGAAGGAGGTCCGACTGCACTGTTCCACTGGTTTGACTCTATCGAGGTTACTCTGCGACAAAGTGGTTGCCCTGATGACCTTCGAACTCTGAACGCTACCGGCGTCTTTCAGTCCCGTGCTTTGGACTGGTGGACGGCCGAGAGGAACAAGAGAGGGAATGATGCAGCTTACGGTTTGTCGTGGGATGAGCTCAAGGAAGTCATGCTGGAGGAATTCTGCCCTCCTCACGAGCGTCAAAAGCTTGAAGATGAATTTTGGCACATACATCAGAAGGATGGAGACAATGCTGGTCTCACTGCTCGCTTCAAACAGCTCAGCATTATCTGTCCCGACCAGGTCAAGACTCCTGATATGACCATCAAGAAGTACATCCGAGCTTTGCCCGACTGCGTTGCTGATTTCGTGCAAGCGGCTAAGACTACCACGATCGAGGAAACCTATCTGCTGGCCGCTGAAATCAATGACAAAAGGGTTAAGGCTGGGGTGTGGGATAAGACCTCCAAGCATCTGCATCAAGCTACCGCTACTGCATCAACTGCTGAACCTACCTCGTCAAGCAACAAGCGAAAGAACAAGAGAAAGAACAGCTCCACCAACAAGAACTGTGCGATTACTGCTGCACCGATCCAAGCTGTACCTGCCCAACAGCGTCAAGTAGTGGCGCCTGTGGCCAGTGCACCGCCTGCAAAGCGTGCATATACTGGACCACACCCGCTCTGCCCTACTTGCACCTATCATCACCCGACTGCTATTCAATGCCGCTTCTGTGCTCACTGCAATGTCTACGGCCACTTTACTGCTAACTGCCGTATTCGTCAAGCTTCTGCCAATCAAGCTCTACTCGCTGCCCCACAGGGTCAACAAGCTCCTCCGGCACCCGCAGTCAAAGCCAGAGCATGCTTCACGTGTGGCGACCCGAATCATTTCGCCAACATGTGCCCGAACAGGGTGGTGAAACAAGAACCGCAACAGCAGCAACCACAGCAGCAACAGCAACAACAGGCCGCACGCGCCAGAACTTTCAATCTCAATGTGCGTCAAGCCCAGGCCGACAACAACGTGGTCAATGGTACGTTCCTTGTGAATGGTATTTATGCTTCATGTTTGTTTGATACTGGAGCCGATAATTGCTTTGTGTCGCTCGAATTTGAGAAACTCCTTAGTCGTAAACGTTCTCGACTCTCCTCTGCATTTGATGTTGAAGTCGCTACCGGAAGAACCGTCGCTGTAAACTCTGTTATTCGTGATTGCACTCTCGAGCTCAACAATCACATCTTCTCAATTGATCTCATTCCGATGCAACTCGGAAGTTTCGACGTCATAGTAGGCATGGACTTTCTTCGCGAAAACCATGCTGAAGTTGTGTGCTTCGATAAAATGATTCGTTTTTCGCTCGCAAACGGTGATTCACTGTGTGTTTATGGTGATACTACTTCGAAGGGTCTCAAGCTTATGTCATGCCTACAAGCTAGCAAGTATCTCCGCAAGGAATATAGGGCCTTCTTGGCCAACGTCGTAGCAGCGGAGAAGGAAAAGAAAGAGAAGAAGGAAGTAAAAGACGTTCCTGTGGTTCGGGAATTCCCTCAAGTTTTTCCAGAGGACCTTCCCGGACTACCTCCAAAGCGCGATATTGATTTTCGCATTGATCTCATTCCTGGAGCTAATCCTATCGCCAGAGCTCCTTATCGACTCGCGCCGTCCGAAATGCGCGAACTCTCAACCCAACTCCAGGAATTGCTTGAAAAAGGCTTTATTCGCCCGAGCACCTCTCCTTGGGGCGCACCAGTCCTTTTCGTCAAAAAGAAGGACGGGTAGTTCCGGATGTGCATCGACTACCGGGAATTGAATAAGTTGACTATCAAGAACCGCTATCCTCTGCCTCGAATCGACGATTTGTTTGACCAACTACAAGGCGCTACGTGTTTCTCGAAGATCGATCTACGTTCAGGATACCACCAGCTGCGTATACAAGAGGAGGATATACCCAAAACCGCGTTTCGTACTCGTTACGGCCATTACGAATTCGTTGTCATGCCTTTTGGTCTAACCAACGCACCAGCGGTTTTTATGGATCTGATGAATCGTGTGTGTAAACCATATCTCTACCGTTTCGTCATCGTGTTCATCGACGATGTCTTGATCTATTCCAAAACAAGAGCCGAACACGCGCAACATCTACGTTTGGTTCTCGAGTTACTCCAGGGAAACCAACTCTACGCCAAATTCTCCAAGTGCGAGTTTTGGTTGGGGGAAGTTCAATTTCTGGGTCACATCGTAAATAGTCAAGGCATTCACGTCGATCCTGCGAAGATTGAAGCTGTTAAGAGCTGGGTTACGCCTAAGAACCCGTCTGAAGTCCGCTCCTTTCTCAGGCTAGCGGGCTATTATCGACGATTTATCGAAGGATTCTCGAAGATTGCTGTACCACTTACCTCTCTTACTCATAAGGACCAGCCTTTTGTCTGGGGAACCAAACAAGAGTCTGCCTTTCGAACCCTCAAACACATGCTTTGCAATGCTCCTGTTCTCACACTACCCGATGGAAACGCTAATTTCATTGTCTACTGTGATGCTTCCAACCTTGGTCTCGGTTGTGTCCTAATGCAACGAGACAAGGTCATAGCTTACGCATCTCGTCAGCTCAAAGTCCACGAGAAGAACTATACAACCCACGGCTCACCCTTTCCCTTTTTGGCATCATATAAATACACGGGTCACTCTCCAACTTTTCCACTTTTGGCAAGTGACGTCCGAACCGCACGCATTCTTCACTTTTTCTCAGATTTCTCTCAATCCAGGTAAGATCTTGCTCTAATTCTTGTACATTCTTGATCACCACACAATTCTACACCTTTCCATCTTTCAAATCTCCACTTTTCACCGTGAAACCATCAAGATTTGAGGTATTCTCGGGTGACGTCATCATGAAGTTCTTATGAACTTCAAGCTTGACCTCATTCCACCAAGAATATCTCAGATCTGAACGATTTCCATAGGATTTCACAACAACACCACCTAGATCTAAACTTTTCTAAGGATAAAGGAGTTGAAAGAAATAAACCTAAGCTCTCTCCTTCTCTTACCCTTAAGATCGGTACGAATCTGATCGGTTCTAGTGTTCTACTCGTTAATAGTGATGCACTAGTACTAGATCTGGATTTTACCCATCAGACACCTGATTTCGGGGTCAACCGGAACTACCGTTCTGAGTCGCCGACAGGCCAAGTTAGGGTGGTTCCTGACCGGTCTAGTCGTGCGGGTGAGAATACAACTCCAAGTGGTTGCCACGTAATCAGAACGTCTCGATAAACGACAACAGAAACCAAGAGTAGACGAACGGAACAATCAGACCAGAGGCTGTCCGCACGGACCAGTTGTCCGCACGGACAAGCTGTCCGCACGGACAAGCTGTGCGCACGGACTAGCTGTCCGCACGCACAGGCTATACGGACGGGTTGTCACCCGGACAAGCTACCCTTGGGACCCACTTTCCAAACAAGGTTTGAGTATCGACGAATGAGCAATCCGGACGGACGACCTCTGAATGGATTACTCTTCGGATCATGAGATACTGAGGCCTTAAAGTAAATTCAAGCAGTGTTCATCCGCACGGCCAAGTCATACGCACGGACAGGGTATCCGGACGGATTGTCTCTGCCCGCGCGCACAGGCTGTCCGCACGGATTACCATTGTCCGCACGGACTACCATCCGGACGGATTGTTATCCGCGCGACTGGCTTGAAAGGTAGAAACACTTATGTGCTTCCTAAATGCTACAACGAAAACTCCAAAGCACAAGCCATCATACACAAACACATCCTTAACTTAGGAAGAAACAATCCACTTGAACGTTTATCCGCACAAGCAACTTGTCCGCACGGATAAGCCATCCGCACGCACAACTCATCCGCACGGATTACCATCCGCAAGGACAGCTCGCACGCACGGATAGCTTATCCGGATGGATCACCATCCGCACGCATCACCGTCCGCACGGATAGTTCATGCGCACGGATGACTTCCTCTCACGGATAGCTGCCCCGCACGATCAGCCATCCCGACCACTCTCACTTTGTACTGTTTTACGCGCCACTTATCGTTACGTTATCGAATCTATTCAGGCTAACCGTACTCGCTGTAAAAGCGCTCCCTTCAATCCATAATCGCTGTGAGTATACTCGAACCCTTTTTGCTTTAGCACTTTTGGGTGTTACATACGTTACGAATATTCAAACTACAACTATCACACTACTCAAGCTATTTTAACGCTAAACCATTTATGCATGTTATACGTGGCTTATGAATGCTTGTTGTTATGTTTACACATGGAATGCTGTCTACCTGCCTTAGCAACGATAGTACTATAGTTTGGACTCAGCACCCGTTCACACGGGGGTTGTTAAGGATCTTTTACTTGCATGGATTACGGTGGTAATCATGTATTGCGAACTGCCTCGGGCAGTCAACCCGCAGTCATTGGTATCGATGGATCTATGTCGATAACTAACGTGCTTCATTTCACTATGTGTACGTGCTGGTTATGCGTAAACGAATTCGAACTCTATATGCTACTATCAAACTTGTATGCTCACCTTTACATTTTATGTATTGACTTTATTTTAACGTATGTGACAGGTGCTTAGGATGCATGTGTGGTAGGAAATGGAAGCTAGAATAAAGCTTTAGAGCCCAACAAATAGTTGTCTGTAGATGACGTATTAGGGGTCTCTAGAAGCAGATAAACAATTGCTACTTATTTAAATCTGAGTTGTCGGAACAGAATATTTGTTTTGATGTTATCTGTAATAACTTGTTTGAACGTATCATTTAAATTGAATGGTAATGATAGTTGTTATGGAAACTTCTGAACAATCTGTTTCGCTCAGTGCCATGCCCCGATGATTCCGCCATCGGTTGGGGTGTGACAATTCATCTTCATCTACCTTCATTACCATTAACCACTGTTCAACAAACCTCTGCTGCAGTCGTCACCTCCGTCACCGCACCCTCCGTCATCATCCTCTGTAACGTCGGCGACCAACTCTGTGATGATGATGATCGGCTGTGAGGCTATGAACTCGAAACCGGCACTCGAAATCTGAACTTGAAAATTCAAATGGAGATGATGATAGTTGCAGGTTTGAAAATTCCCTCTCTCCGACGATGAAGGTCTGATGATGATGATGACGTTGATGGTGGTGGTGATTGCAGAGCATAGAGAGAGAGTAGAGAGAGAGTGGTGGTTCCAGCACCATTACGAATATTTGAACATGTTACTGTTCATCGTCTTCCCCAAAACAGTCAACGAAAGTCAAACCCGATCCGATTTCGATTCAAAACATGATTATAATGTAATTAAACTTGCAGAAACATAATATAAGTAATAACATACTGATTTAACAAGTAAAATCGATCCGGTATCGTTTGGAATGGCGGCTCGACTAAGCTCCGGCGATGGTTTTTCCGGCGAGACTTGCAGAGGTGATCAGAAGGTCTTTTTCGAGTGTTAGAGGATTTTGAAGAGTGTGAGAGTTTCGTATGGGTTCAGGGAAACTAAATAACATCACAATCGAATCGATTTCGACATAACTCCGGAGCTGGTTCCGGCGGTGGTGGTGGTTCCGGCGGCGGCGGTGGTGACCACCGGAGCTCCGGTTCCGGCGGCAGTGGTGACCACCGGAGCTCCGGTTCCGGCGGCGGTGGTGACCACCGGAGCTCCGGTTCCCTCTCCCGGTGTGTATACATTGTGTATATATATATATATATATTTATTATATATTTTATAATTATATTAATATTTATACATTTTACTTAAATGGTCCTTTATGTTACAAATTTACACAATCAGTCCTTATTTACAAACCGACTTAACTGGGTTATGATTTTTGGACTGAAATGACACCTTTCCAGAACGTCGGGGGAGGAAAATGGCACATTTTTGAAAAATGGACTGAAATGGCCAAAGTGACCAAACCACAGGGACGAAAATGGCAGTTAACTCTTTCCCGTTTGACAGGACTGTTACATCGCGTCTATTTTTTCCCTATTTGACAGGTTTGTCGCAATGCGCGTGCTCTTAAATCGAATTAGCTATTCTTTTCTATTTTTACATTTCAGTCTAATTTCTTCGCATTATCATGCCGCAACGGGCATGCGTGATTCAACGATTTTACATATGCTTTTCGTTCAGTGTTGTTATTTTTTCCTTTTTGTTTATTTGGTTTTTACGAGCTTTTTCGGTGTTATTGGTCGCTGATAGTTGTGTAGCATTAGTGCTACTTAAAACCGTTTATGCCCCCCGCCGCAACACGAGGACACTTAATACTAGTTTATTAGAAAACAGCAAGAAGAACCATATGCGAAAAACATGATTTAAAAAAAACAAACCGTAGCAAGTCAAATAAACAAAACCGGTCACTACCTATTTGTAGCTAAATCTACGATCACAACACAATTAGTGGCGGACTCAAGATTTTTTTCATGGGGTGCAGAATATTTTTAAAGATTTTAGGCCCTTAGGTATATGAAAAAAAATTTCAGTTCATATCGGGTCGGTTCAGGTTGGGTCATGTAAATCAAAAGAATATTAAGCTAAAATTTATATAATCATCAAAAAACACGTCAAACGTCGTTACAAACATATTTAAAATATCGCCCTACGGGTTTTTATTTTTTAAAATCTATACAAACATCATTTAGAGCTACCTTTCTAAGCAAGTCTTTCTCTATATAACATATACAACTAATTTTTAACACTAAACACTTAAACAATCATCACCAAACTTCATAATTTTTAACTTTAAAATCAAGCCCTAGTTTTAATTGTTGATTCCTTGTAACTAACCATTTAAACACACTAGACTTTAACTAAAACAACAAAATCAGCCAACTAAAGTTCCAAAAAACAACAAAACAACTAAAATTTCAAACATTTTTAACAATTTTATTTCTCCTAAAAATCCAAATAAACAAAAAAACATCAAAAAATAATCGAATCATACCCGGAAAGAGTGATGAAGATGTTGTTTTCGTGAGTTTGATGGCCATAATTTACTATTCTCCGGCAGAATCCGAAGTTGTTGGTGCTGCCCGATGAAGACCTGTTGTGCGCTGTTGTTGGTGTCGGGGGCCTGGATCACAAAACAAAGAGCGGGACGAGAGAAGGGGAAAGGGCGGTGGGTTGGGTTATTATATTTTAGTTCAAATTATATTATTAATTTGGTTAGGCTTGGGTTATATGGTTGTCATCTGGGATTTTGTACCACCTTACCCCCCCCCCCCCCCCCCCCCCCCGGTTGCGCGCGTGGGTATTGAAGGTGCTCTTTAGCAATGTGGAATACTGGAATCTGTAATAACTAAGGTGGTGTAGGTCGTTTTGGGTTGGCAACGTTGTTGGTGTCAAGTTGTGTTAGTAATTAGCAGTATTTAAATTTAACTGTTATTACTATAATTATTGTGGATTGGATTGGATATGATATTTGCAATATGGTTTTGAAAATTTGTGATGGCTTAACAAAAAGAAACTGGTGAAAATCAAATATCTGAGCCAAAAATATAATAAAATCTTTTTGTAGTATTTTTTTTTTTGTTAAGTTCAAGTAGATTGTGTATGTTTTGGTGTGTGTTTTTTGGTCTTTTGTTTTGTGTATTCAGGTTATATCATTATTGGCTAAGACGGACAAGCAGTTGTATCAGTCTTTATAACCAGTAACCACCATGCCATTGACATAACAAAGAAGTCATTTATAACGGACTTAAATCAAATGGATTTTTGTTTCTCTTTGAAATTGTCTCATCTGTAATATTTTTGACGTCTCTAGATAAAATAATGGTTTATCTGCATTTGTGGAAAAAGTCTAATGGATTTTTGAGATGTTTGTTTTTGTATACAAATTTATACACTTTGTTCATGTGAAGTAAAATTAAGTGTTGAGTGTCGTGAGGTGAAGTCGAGAATGTGTGGATGCATGGTAGATTCCTTCTTCTACATTGTAGAGAGAGATTGAAAAGTGACATGTATTGCTACACCAGAGTTTGTATCGTGTTGAATTGTAAACTATGAAAGTTTGGTGATTGGATGCATTAGCTTACAACGGAGTCTGTTGCTGACAGAAGTTGTTGAAGTTGAAGCTATTTAAAGACCAAAGACTGCAAGATGATTGAAGACAAAATTACCCTATGCAACTATTGTCAAAGGGGAGTCTATTGATGCATATTGTGACAACAACATCATACTTAGGTCTTTTTAATACATAAATGTCAACGATTAGCGGGCTTAGCGTTGTATACTGAGTTTAGCTTTGTATGGGCTGAACTAAACCCACTTACTAGTCTTAAAGGTTTACGGGTTTGGTTGTGGCTGTAGGCTTAGCCTAGTCTGCTATAAATGTGGTAGATAAACATGTAATTGCATTAGGGTTGAGGTTAGCCACTCCAAGAACATCTAGAGAAAGAGAGATTTCGAGATAGATAGAGAGAGAGAGATCAAGTCTTGAATAACCATGTGTTGGATAATAATATAAGACAATTTGTGAGTAGTTTATATTTGCAGTTCTACTAGTTTCTAGGTTCGTCCGATCAAGAGGATTCTACACTCTTGATTGGATTATCAATCTTGTCAAGATCCACGGTGAAAGGGACCTACATGTAATTGATTTGTTATTTCCTTCTTCATTAGTATGTCAAGCTCGAACGATGGTGTGAATGTCTAGGAAAGGCTTACTCGGCTACTGAGGAGGTTGTTAATTCGGATCACCGAATAAATAACAAGCTTAATGAGCTAACTAAAAGAGTTAGCAACATAAAAAAAAAAAAAAAAAAAAACAAGAACAGGCTGACCTATAAGTTGAATTAGGCGCACTTATCACACTTTTTGCATTGCTTAACAATGTTAACGAAATAAATCTAGATGTATTAACAGTTTAAATAGTTGATTGTAAATTTTGTTATAGTAATGTAAATAATCAACATTAGTAAATATATTTAGTAGTTTATCTTAAATATAATTCGACACAAAAAAAATGCGTTGATGCATTTTAATACTCCGCCGTATCACGGCGGGGCTCCCGACTAGTTTATACTTATTTCCTATACATACATTTCCAAGATGGGGGAATAGTGCCAGGCAGCTGCCTGGCACTCCCCCATTGGACCAATAATTTTATTATTTTATATTCATTTTAAAATTATGTTTTTTGCTTCTGTTTAAAACTACCGTTTTGCCCCCAGCTCAAAATAAAATTACACTTTTATCCCCATCTCAAAATTATGACTTTACCCTCACCTCTAAGTTACGCTTTTGCCAAGCACCCCCCCCCCCCCCCCCATTGGACCAACCAGTTTATTATATCCATTTTAAAATTACGTTTTTACCCCCAACTCAAAATAAAATTACGCTTTTGTCCCCAGCTCAAAATTACGATTTTTCCCTCGATTCAAAATAAAATTGTGGTTTTGCCCTCAGCTCATAATTACCTTTTCGCCCCCCAGTTCAAAATAAAATTTTGTTTTTGCCCCCAGCTAAAAATTACGATTTTCCCCTCTGTTAAAAATGTGATTTTCCCCGTTTAAAAAATTACGATTTCACCCTTAGTTCAAAATTACGTTTTTCCCCAGTTCAAAATAAAATTATGCTTTTGCTCCCAACTCAAAATTACGATTTTGCCCTCTGTTCAAAATAAAATTGTGGTTTTGAGACCAGCTTAAAATTACGATTGTGCCCTTAGTTCAAATTTATATTACGCTGTTAACCCAAGTTCAAAATTACGAATTTGCCCCTGTGAAAATTTTAAATTTTGCCCCTGGTTCAAATTTACAGTACTGCCATCATTTTAGCTTTTAGCAAATTACGATTTTACCCCAGTCAAAAAATACAACTTTCCCTCAGTTAAAAATTATTGTTTTAGTTTTTTTTTTTATCAAAACTATAAAAGTGTTTTGTTTTAATTGGTTGACTCGATTTAATTGTTTTTCGTGTCAATGAGCTGCCTAACACTCGCTCATTATTCGGCCATCGCCCCGCAACGCGGGCGGGGCATCCACTAGTTATAAAATAAAAACCGTATATGATTAAACAAATGAAGTATAATCGGAGAAATAATATAAGAATCAAAGTTTTGGGTCCATTTTGATTTTAAAAACTATGACACATATCTTCCAAATCTACTAGATTATGTGAAATAAAATATTGTATCAAAAGTCAATTAAGTTTAACATCAATTATAAAGGGTTTTTTTATATATATTTATAGTTTTAGTCACTCAATATATATATTAGTGACTAAAACTTGCACACCATACTGATTGAACCTCTAACCTTCTATTATCTTAAATTTTATTCAACTCATCAATTTTACTGGGCTATTCCCAAATGATTGATTTCTTACTAGTACGGTGCCCGCGCGATGCGGCGGGGGCGACACTTTGGATTGCGGCACTCGTTTCTGACAGTTTTCTTATTTGTATAATATTTATTGTAACATTATTGGGGTGGATATATGTCATTAGCGTTACACATATGTAAAGTTTTGCTTTTTTATAAAAAGTAATAATCAAAAGACAAAAAAATATTGTTTTTTTATAAAAATTAATAATCAAAACACAAAAAATAAAAGATAAGTTGTTATAATTGTAAAGTAAGTTTATTTTATTGGTTAAATTATAAAGTATAATTTTATTTTTTAAAGTTCATAACTTTTTTTAAATATCCACATAGTACTCATCCAATAAACTTTAAGTTTAAAATTTTCGTTTTATAAAAATAAAAAACAGTATTTGACTCGTAAGTACGTTTTAGAGCTTTAACTTAAATTGTTAAATTTCGGTTTTTAACATATATAAAAAAATTGTATTTTTATTAAATTTCAAGAACTGTTTTTATAAAAAAAAAATATGATGTTAAGAGCTTATATCTTTATTTACTTTATATCATACTAAGTTCAGATTTTTAGTTCCTAACCAATCTTATCTATATGAGACTACTTTTAACTTATAATCCCTAAAAATATGCAACACAATCTACCATGTATCTAGTCAAGTTAGTAAAGAATTCTTTTGAAACTAACTAATATTTTCTAGAACAATATAGTTGAACTTATAATTCTTAAAAATTTGCAACACAATTTAGTATTTATCTAGGAAAGATTGTAAATTTCTGGAGTATTTTATTTATATTACTTGTTACAAAAAATGTTTATAAAAGAATTATTTTTTTTATAAAAACAAAATGTTTTGTTTATAAATAAAGTAAAAAAATTGTTTTACACATGTAAAGTTTCGTTTTTTTAAAGATGATAATCAAATGACAAAAAATAAAAGATAAGTTGTTATAATTGTAAAGTAAGTTTATTTTGTTGGTTAAATGTTAAATTTTATAATTGTATTCTTTAAAGTTCATAACTTTTTTTAAATATCCACATTGTACTCATCCAATAAAATTTAAGTTTAAAATTTTTGGTTTTAAAAAAATAAAAAATAGTAGTTGACTCGTAAGTACGTTTTACACCTTTACCTTTAATTGTTAAATTTCATTTTTATATATATAAAAATTATATTTTTATAAAATTTTAAAAACAGTTTTTGTAAAAAATAGGATGTTAAGAGTTTATATCTTTATTAACTTTATATCATAGTAAGTTTCTTTTTTTAGCTTTAAAGTTTATTACTTTATTATTTTTTAACTAAGAAATACAAATTATTAGATTAATATCCAAGAATAACTGCAATATTTTATAATTTATGCTTTACTATATCTAACTGCAATATCTATTTATTACAACTTTAGGATATTAACTTATATAAGTTTAGTTGACTTGTAAATTTATGATACTAACTTTATTTTGAATTTTATTAATATGGTCAATAACTGCATTATATTAACACCAAAAATAAAGTTCAAATATTAAACAAACTTTATTCATACGTCCAGATCAAACATAACAGCTGAAAATGAAAAAAAAACCATAAAAACACATGATAGATTTCATATTAGACTGCATGAAATCTGTTCCGCTTCTGAATTGACACTCGAGGTATTTTTAATCGGGTTTTCTGGTTTGTGCTTGAATCAGTAGTAACTTCTAATTCCTCTTCTTTGTCATTGTCCCCGGAATCGTCTAAATTAATAACCTCAATCCATTTCCATTCAGAGAGTCTCTTGGATCTTTTCCTTTGAGTCTCAAACTTTCGATCCTTAAAAATGACAAAAATTGAATGCATAAGTTAAAAAAAAAGATTAAATAAACCTTAAAATTATCTCTTCACTAAATTCACGTTAAAGATTAGCCTTGTATGGACTAACATTGCACCATAAGAAATAATATCAACACTTTTATCACCATCATCCTGCAATAAAACACACATATAATAACATAACGAACATGTTAATATGAAAGATATACGCAAAAATAATACTTAAAAATCAAGCAAAATCAATACCTTAGAAGCTTGTTCGACAAATGGGTTGTTTAAATTGGCATGTTCATCATGGAACTGAATCTGAAAAATCAAATAAGTTAACATTCACATAAAAGTAAATAAAAGAAAACAATTATTCACTACTGCGATATAACAGAACTGACCTTAGAATTTTGAATCTCGCATGCTTGGTTTTTCGCAACAATTGAATTCAGAACTGAATTCATTTTTTAACTTTGTTTAGCAATAGATATAGGGGTGTCCTGCTATGTATTTATAGTCGTAACTATAGAAGTGCATTAGAGTTTAATTTTAAATTTGACAATCCTTTATTTAGGAAGTTAGTTGTAGTTAGTTTTACGTTTTTATAAGATATATCTAAGTACAGATATTAGGCAGTTTTAATAAAATAAAATGTGACACATAATATCTTTATTTTATGTTACTATACTTTTAATTCTTTTTGTTTTTGTTTGCATAGATGGAGCCCATCTTTGTAGATTAGACGCATTAGATCACAAGTATTAATTACTTGTACATTAAAGCATTATCGACTTGTACCTTTTAATCCGTGCGTCGATATTAAACAAGACAACTACCAAAACGTTGACAAAAATGTGTAGGTCGTCATGCTACCTTTGGATTTTTTTAAACAGTATAATTTATAATATATATCAAGAATACGTAAAAAAAATTATATGTTTGTTGTGGATGGGTGAATTGTAACTAATTATCTATAATTTTGTTAAAATCTTAGGGATTTAAGTGTAATAAGTTTAGGGGCTAAAAAATAAATAGTATTTAAAAGACTAAACTACCCTCATTTTATGGGTCTTTCTACAAATAATATGGGGGAAAAGTTCTTATATTTTTTGTATCTTAAAATACCCCTCCCTCATACATTACAATATAATATAGATATTAAATGTCAAAATATACACCTGAATTATTGTTATTATTTGTTAATTACTATAGAGTAAATTGCCAAATTTGTCCCTCAGGTTTTGGTGTGTTTACCAGTTTCATCTAAAACAACTTTTTTGTACCATATTGCCCCTCACTTTTATATTTTTTTGGCATTTTCATCCAAACGTCTAACTTTTTTTTTCCAAAATCATAACTGAGATTTGGGATTTTTGTCATTTTCATCCAAATATTTGATAGAAAATATAAAGCAAATTAGACATTTGGATGGAAATGACAAAAAATCTCAAAAGTGAAGGATAATATTGTACATAAAAGTTGTTTTGGATGAAACAGGCAAACACACCCAAACCTCGAAAACAATTTTGACAACTCATTATTATAAGATTAAAAGACAGGTAATAGAGACCACAAGATCATAACACATAACACAACAGTTCCTAGGGTGTGAAAAGATATTGTAAGACTGTAAGATATATAGTTGAAGGTCCAATTGATCAAGAGACGTAATACTAATTTTATCGCCGATGGGCACATCCCATTATGAGACAATTCTAACGTATTATATGCATTGTTACAAAAGTTGCTAAGCGCTCCACAGTCAAAGTTAAGAGTACTCGGGAAGTACTCTGTCTAAGCAGAGAGTACACGAGCCTCGACAACCTACCTTGTAGCGATCACTCGGGGAGTACTCGGCCTACGAAAGCTTGTTTTACAACAATGATTATATGTTGTGTATTGAAACTAGATTCTCACATCACATGTTAGGGATATTCATGACCCATAAATAGTGAATAGATCACAAATATAACATGTAATGATTAGTCATCTAAGTTTGCTTAATGTCTCAAATTAGTTAATAAAAATTATAACTTGTCATTTATATCTAATTTCACAATAATGATAAAGTTGGATGGTAAAAAATAAAATAAAATAAATCTTACTAATTATTAAAACATAAAAAGAACCTCTAAATGAAACAAAAGGACCGGATACAAATAGATAGACAATTGAAAAAAAAAGGTTTTATTTAACTAGTAAAATTTCCCACGTGTTGCGGCGAAGATTGAGACAGTATCAATTTGGTTTATTACGATATCGGTACAACAATGCCACTCGGTATAACAACTGAAAGAGAACAACCCAAAAAATAAAATCATGATATGTCAAAAAGGATACCGACACATTTTTTACATTGATCGAGAACCAATAAAATTAATAACGAGAGACGGTAATGATCTTGTAGTACCGACAATTTAGTTTGACACGCTCAATATATCTTAAGATACAAAAGCAAATCTATTTTGATTGTTCAACTGAAATTAGTTCAACCTTACTACGCGGTGGGAACTTAGTCGAGGTTTTGGTCTACGACGTCAATTTAGGAAGAAAACAACTAGATGTGAAATATCTTTGATAATATGTACGTTTATGCTTTGATTAATTGTACATTACTGCTCACAACTCGGTTTCAGAAAAAAAAAATATTGGTAGGTAGATAAAAATAGGCACGTCATAACGACTTACTCCAAATTTTATAAAACATTGTATCTTAAAAGTTATAAGAGAAAAACAAAATATACTTAAACACATTATATATTTATTTAATATATATAATTGAATTGAAAGTGGCTATGAATAGTGATTTTATTATTGTAATGATATATATATATATATATATATATATATATATATATATATTTAATATTTTATTATTCAATATTATAATAATTTATTATTATATTACATTACAAAACTATAAATAACCAACATGTTTATGCATAAGGTAGTTGTATTGTTGGCCTTGAGAGTTTTTTAAAAAAAATGAAATTTTCATTTCTAACCTTAAAGTTTCAATCCTTGTCAATTTAAGTCTAAAGTTTCAATCTTTAGTAATTTAACGTCATTGATTAATTTGATTTTTCACTTCTAATTCAAAAGTTTTCACCTTTTGCAATTTAATCCTTTGATTATTTTGCTTTTAACCCAAAGTTTTTCATCTTTTATAATTTAATCCCAACACTTTTTTTACTTTCACTTTTGATCCCTTGTGCTTTACATCTTTCGCAAATTTTTTGTTTAACGTTTTGTTCTAAATTTTCTGAGTTAAGAGCCGCAACATGCGTGTGGGGTTCAACGTTTTTTTATCTACTTTTCCCCTTTGACAAGCCCATCGCAGTGCGCCTATTTTTTCCTTTGATATGTCTGTCGCAACGCGCGGGTCAGAGATTGATTTAGTTATTCTTTTACATGTTTTACACACAGGCTCGCGGTTATGTAAAAAACATTTGCATTTTATCTAATATGATATATAACTAATGAATCTCCCGTCGCATTGCGACGGATGGTAATTCTAGTTTGTTTTAAGTTTTAACATATTTATTTTCTTTTTTAAAATCATATTTCCTGTATCATATGTTTTTTTAATATTTTTTTTGTTTTTTTAAATATATTTCCTTTATCAATTAATTTGATATCTCTTTAATAACCTACGTTCCTTAATTTTTTCCCTCGACATTATGGTATAAGTTTTGTTAAAAATGAAGTTTTATTTAAAATTGAGTATTTATTTGGTATCATAAAGTAAAATGGTACGATGATAAACTGAACCGATTCCAATGGTTTGGTTTTCTAAACAACATTATTCATTTTCAAATAACATTTGTTTTACATTATCATTTGTTTCGCTTTGCCACAACGCGCGACGTCAAAAAGTATAATTGAAAAGTAATCATTAATAGATATTTGATTTTTATAAAAATATGTATAATTTTTTCCATTCTTTTATCATTTCAATATTACAATAGATTACTATTATATTTATTTTAACCTTAAACATATTTCTTTAATTTTAACTTTTAATGATTTTCTTTTTTTTAATATTACTGATACTGCCTGAACAACATCAGTATCGTACCGTATAACATCGGTGTGGTTTTTTTTTATTATTATTAACGTCATCATGTGCTTATTAGACCATGTGTAGTGGGGCGTGATTTTTAAAAAAAATTGAAAAATAACGCCCCAAAACGCCCCCACCCCCATTACATGGGGCGTTACCCGGCGTTTTATTTGGAAAAATTGTGCACCGGCGTCATATTTAAAACGCCCAAAAAAGTTGTTGCTTGTCTGACATGTTTGACAAGTGGGGGCATCACTTGCTTTATTTTTTGACATGTGTATGTGTTCTGACATTTTGTTGACTAATGTTAGTTTCTTTTTTTTTTTTTTTTAATCCTTTTTAATGATTGGAAGGGGCGTTATTGGCATAATGCCCCACTACGCCACTTTTGCTATAATGCCCCATTGCTGACTAGGACGCCACGTGTCGGATAATGCCCCATGGTGGGGGCATTATAACCCACTACCACTACACATGGTCTTATTATGTACAATTCGATAAAAGTTCTATTCGAACGAGCCATATATAGTTATTTTTTTTATCATCACAAACCGAACATATACCGACCAAACACAACTGGTAACGGTATCGTATTTGTTTACGTAGTTTTCTCGACGGGTGGTATAAAATTCATTGACTCATCTACTGAACAGTTCATTCATCCGCAGACCTTCATATGTTACATTTGCAGAGTTTATCAAAACTGTCCATTTGTTGCAGGAAAAACGTTATCCGCCGTGAATCAGATTCATTTGCTGAAGAGATTTTAATCACATCTGCAGAAGTATTATTTTCATCCGCAGAAATTACTCTTTCATTCGCTGGATTGAGCATAAGCTATATTGCAGAAACTGTTCATCTGTCCGCAGAATTAACAACTTCATTCGCAAGATCTGAACTTGATCCACTGCAGATTAGTCCATTTGTTGTTTTGTTCATCCGCTGAACTGAACAGCCTGTTCATAACAAGGGTCCATTCATTGATTCTCGTTTGAGTTGTTTGGAATTTGTTGATTTGCTAAAAGTGTTTATACGCTGCAAATCAGTTTAGTCATGGAAAGGCGGAGGCACGGGGAACTGCGAGAGGATGATTGTGGTGATGGTGGGTGTTAAGTGGTGGTGGTGTTAGAGAAGTGAGAGAGAGATATCTGGGTAGAGATGACGGTGATATGGGGAAGAAGGGGGTGGGACTCGCAGTGAAGAAGATGAGGATGATGATTTTATTGGTATTTTTGTTTTTTAGTTAAGGGTAATCTCGTCATTTCACACGTACTTAACTGATAAATTTAACATAGGTTAGTGTTAAGGACCACCCGAGTGCAAAAATTACAACTATTAGGACCGCGTGTGTAATTAGTGAACCACTGGGACCAAGTCTGCAATTTTCGCAAACCACAGGGACCAACCAAGCATTTAACTCTAAGTTTTATATATTATACGTACTTAAATAACCTCTACCATCGCCTATTCTAGAGCAGTTGGCAAGTGTGTCGTGTTTTGTCCTTGGGGTTTCTGGTTCGATTCCGTCATCGCGCGTTATTTTTATTTGTTTTTAGCTTTCCAGACTTTAAATGCTAAAAGTATTTATTTATGAAAGAGTTGATGAATGGGTTGTTAATCCCTCCATTTCCCATATTTTTTTCCTTTTTTTTGGATTCCAGTTTATTTTAACTATGAGTTGCGTCTCCAACTTGGAAAAATATGCAATGGCAATATCAATATCAATATCAATATCTGTAAGTGCATCTAATATATGCAATGGCAATGGCAATGGCAATATCAACATCAATATCTTTAAGTGCATCTAATATCAAAAGAAAATCATATAAAGGTATACCTTCATCTAAAAATGACCTTTATCATAAAATGTAGGAGTAAAATATAAAAATGTTATATGTGATAAATGTAATATGACAACTTTATTATATTACATTTTACTTATGCTTATAAAAACCTATTGGGCATAATATTTATTATTTATATCGAGTATCCGTATCGTATCTCACCGAACAAAACCAAGATTCGATCGATACCAATTATAGGGAGGGGCCCAATTTTTTTTTTTATTTCGCACGAGGCCTAAAAGATTTTTAACATTCTTGGGGACGGCTCTGATATATTTAGTTCTGGAGATGGTGAGTTTCTGTGTCTTTGACAACCTTCTTATAGAATTCCATAAGTGTGTCCGGATCAGGAACATTAGGACTCAGCTTCTCGTACTCGACGGTCCATGTCACCAGGTTGTTTAAACCATGCTTGTCTACATGAAGGTGAATAACAAAGGTCTTATATTGTTCCAGAAGATTGCCTTCTAGTAACTCGAATGTGATCGACTTTTTGGCTTCATTGATGTCCTTGATTCAGGGTTTTGAAGTCTGGTCTTTTCCATCTGCAACAACAGATCATCCAAAACTTTAAATTTTAATCAAGTGATTTTGCAAAATTGATAAAGAAAGACGTTAAGTATATGTTGTTAAAAGAACTCAAGATTTTCATACATTGATCAATCATGATTCATCACTTTAAGAGTTAAATGCCCGGATAGTCTCTGTGGTTTGGCCTTTTTTACCTTTGGTCACTAACTTTCTAAAATTATAGCTATAGTCCCCAATTTTTTCAATTTCGTTTCCGGATAGTCCCTGTCGCGGATGGAGGTTAGTTTTTAGTGTTAAGTGGGTGTGAAATGACCAAAATGCCCTTTAGTATAAAACAAAATATATTAAAGAATTATTAATAAATATATATTGTGGGACCCAATTATAAAATGTATAAGATATACACAGACAACATATTCAGCTCTCACTTACGGGGACAACTCGCGCGTGGTTTGACAGCCTCCCCGTATGAAGAATCAAATCATGGATTGATTTCCAAGAACAATTACTTGCCCACTTGAGCCAACAAAGGCGTTACAAGCGCGATACATCTGAAGTCATGAATATTTGGCGACGCGATAACGAAGGTTTGGAAGACTTTATCACTCGCTTCAACAAGGAGTATTTAGAGATCGGCGACGTGAGCGAAGATCTGATGCGCCCCCACTTCAAGAAGGCAATCCGTTGTGATAGTCTAATACGGACTATCACAGGTAAGAGACAACATGCCTAAGGAGTGGGATAAACTGATGGCAGTAGCCAAGGTGGTCGCGCAAACTGAGGAATCACTGACTTGAGGCAAGTCCAGTTATTATCCTGATGACCATTACTCAAGAATCAACGCGCATGAGTCAAGCAGGCGCAACAAGAACAAAAACCTTGGCTGGAAGTCGAACCAGTCCAGTGGTTATGAGGAAAGGACTAGCTACAAGGAGGACGCGCGCGCCACGATTGACATAATTGGATACCGCAAGGCGGTAAAGAACGAGAACAGGGAAAAATACTGGACTCCGTTGAATAAGACATCTAAAGAGGTTCTTATGACGGAGAACCACGATTTCAAAGCTCCCAAACCCATGTCAAACAAGAAGGGTCACGACCCTAATCTGTATTGTGATTTCCATAAAGACACGGGTCATCTAACAGACGACTGTATCAGTCTGCGCTAAGAGTTAGAAAAGGCCCTCAAGAGCGGCAAGCTAGGGCACTTAGTGAAGGGGTATGGTCCCAAATCTTGCGCCGACCAATCAGGTCACGCGCGAGACCATACTCCTATTAGACTAATTTGGCAGCTTTCCTAACCTCGCGCCAGCCAATCAGGTACAACCTAGGTCGCGCGCGGGGTCAAGGTAAACACAAGAGCAGATTTCACACTTGGCTCCTTGGATGAAAACCCTCACTTCCTGGACCTTACGCCGACTACATGGGATATCCCCAGTGGTCGCGCGGAGGACAGAAGCACAGGTAATCCTGGGACAAGTACGACAGGTACAAGTGGCAGAGCAATGGACCAATGAGTGTCCAACAGCGTGTATCGGATCGTGCTCCACGATTAACAATTGTATAGGAGACAAGAAGGTACACAAGGACGCATACGTGGCACTAATCAGCGTGCGCCGACATCAGCTCCATGATCTCCACTTAGCCGTTGATGACAGACGAGACAACAAAGACAACGGTCAGGCCACGTGGATCCATTCAGCGTGCTCCAGCTTACTTCGCCCAGAAACACTAACGGTCGTGACAGAGATGACAAAACATATATTCCTTGTTGTCGACTCCAGGCCAAGGCCCATCAGCCCATCTCCTTCCACACCACTCCAGCTATATATATGAGCCTTCATCTCTATGTTTAACCATTCTGTTTCCTTTCTTTCTCACTCTTAATCACACACTTATTAACTCAAAGCATATACTTATTCTCACGCCGGAGAGTGGTTACGAGGAGAACCCCCTATTCCCCTCCTCGTAACAAGCTTAACGGGGTGTTTAGTGTTTTGCAGGATCATCGTTATCACAACTTGAAGAAGACAAATAAGTTTTACCTTATTTGTCGAGGCACATACCACAAACTAATCATCAGATTAGTTTGATGTTTCTTCAAGTACAAAAGAAGGGTTTCTATATTAATATTACGATTAAAACAACATGAATTTTTACAAATAGAAGCAACCAACAAACATAACATACACAAGATGGGAAATCTCAAATAGTCAAACACAGCCAAATTCATTTATTTAGAGTCACCTATATTGGTGACGAATATGACTTGATACTTTATTCTTCATTTAGTTCTTGAGATGGTGAGTTTCTATGTCTTTGGCCACCTTCTTATAGAATTCCATAACTGAGTCCGGATCAGGAACGTTAGGGTTCAACTTCTCATACTCGACGGTCCATGTGACGAGGTTGTTTACGCCATGTTTGTCTACATGAATATGCAAAACAAAGGTCTTATATTGTTCCAGAAGATCGCCTTCAATTACCTCAAAGGTGACCGACTTTTTGGCTTCATTGATGTCCTTGACTAGGGTTTTTGCAACACAGTCTTTTCCATCTGCAACAACATATCACTCAATACCATTACTTTTAATCAAGTGATCTTGAAAACTAATGAAGAAACTCGTTTAGTATGTATTGTGGGGCTGTTATAAAAGCTTGTGACTCGCTCGAAATTGTAAGTAGGTCAAGCCAAGCTCCCTCGTTAGCTCGATCGATAGGCTTATTTAAAATAAAGCCTAGATTTTAATTTATACAAACTATAACCCAAAATTATAGCCCAAGTTAGAAATGAGACCACAATTATGTATTAGACTTGGATTATAAATTATGAATATGTTAAAAATATTATTGTTTGTTTTTATATACATCAATACGTGTAGAAATAGTAATATTTTAAAATAAATTAAAAATAAACGAGCTGGTTCGACTAGCCACTAGCTGACTCGAACTTTTTACGAGTCATATTCAAGCTCAACATTTCAGCTCATAAGATAAATGAGCTGGGCCAAGCTAGCTCGTTTATCTTCGAGCCTGAGCCCAATCTGGCTCGGTTCGACTTGGCTTGTTTACAGCACCGGCCAACACTAGGATGTTGTTTACCAAGAGAATAGTTCCAGAAGAGAACTGAGCCCACGGATCCAACTTCACCGTCATGGGTTTGACAGTTTTGGATGTTGGTGGGGGTCAAGCTCGGAATTTGGTGTGGGTTGGACTTCCATAACTCATGAAAAACATCACCCCTCGACTTGATCTCAACCTGAACAACTCTTTTGCCACTCAATGACATCTCTCTCTCTCTCTCCAACTTGACCACAAAGATGAGAATTGCTTGTAGTTGTATTTATAGACATGTTCTCTACCCCACACCATAAAAGCTAGCTTAACCACTCTTTGAGTCATTGGGTTTTAAATATTTTATTTTCTCAGGCGATTCATGCCTAATATTTTATCTGTTACTAGTTGCCTATTTATTAGAAAATAGCAAGAAAAACCATATGCGAAAAACATGATTTTAAAAACAAACCGTAGCAAGTCAAATAAACAAAACCGGGCACTACCTATTCGTAGCTAAATCTACGATCACAAGTGGCGGACTAAAGATTTTTTTCATGAGGGTGATGAATATTTTTAAAGATTTTAGGCCCTTAGGTATATGAAAAAAATTTCAGTTCATATCGGGCCGCATCGGGTCGGTTCGGGTCGGGTCATGTAAAACAAAAGAATATTAAGCTAAAATTTATATAATCATAAAAAACACGGCAAACGCCGTTACAAACATATTTAACATATCGACCTACGGGTTTTTATTTTTTAAAATCTATACAAACATCATTTAGAGCTACATTTCTAAGCAAGTCTTTCTCTATATAACATATACAACTAATTTTTAACACTAAACACTTAAACAATCATCACCAAACTTCATAATTTTTAACTTTAAAATCAAGCCCTAGTTTTAATTGTTGATTCCTTGTAACTAACCATTTAAACACACTAAACTTTAACTAAAACAACAAAATCAGCCAACTAAAGTTCCAAAAACAACAAAACAACTAAAATTTCAAACATTTTTAACAATTTTATTTCTCCTAAAAATCCAAATAAACAAAAAAAAAATAATAATCGAATCATACCCGGAAAGAGTGATGAAGATGTTGTTTTCGTGAGTTTGATGGCCATAATTTACTATTCTCCGGCAGAATCCGAAGTTGTTGGTGCTGCCCGATGAAGACCTGTTGTGCGCTGTTGTTGGTGTCGGGGGCCTGGATCACAAAACAAAGAGCGGGACGAGAGAAGGGGAAAGGGCGATGGGTTGGGTTATTATATTTTAGTTCAAATTATATTATTAATTTGGTTAGGCTTGGGTTATATGGTTGTCATCTGGGATTTTGTACCACCTAACCCCCCCCCCCCCCCCCGGTTGCGCGCGTGGGTATTGAAGGTGCTCTTTGGCAATGTGGAATCTGTAATAACTAAGGTGGTGTAGGTCATTTTGGGTTGGCAACGTTGTTGGTGTCAAGTTGTGTTAGTAATTAGCAGTATTTAAATTTAACTGTTATTACTATAATTATTGTGGATTGGATATGATATTTGCAATATGGTTTTGAAAATTTGTGATGGCTTAACAAAAAGAAACTGGTGAAAATCAAATATCTGAGCCAAAAATATAATAAAATCTTTTTGTAGTATTTTTTTTTGTTAAGTTCAAGTAGATTGTGTATGTTTTGGTGTGTGTTTTTTGGTCTTTTGTTTTGTGTATTCAGGTTATATCATTATTGGCTAAGACGGACAAGCAGTTGTATCAGTCTTTATAACCAGTAACCACCATGCCATTGACATAACAAAGAAGTCATTTATAACGGACTTAAATCAAATGGATTTTTGTTTCTCTTTGAAATTGTCTCATCTGTAATATTTTTGACGTCTCTAGATAAAATAATGGTTTATCTGCATTTGTGGAAAAAGTCTAATGGATTTTTGAGATGTTTGTTTTTGTATACAAATTTATACACTTTGTTCATGTGAAGTAAAATTAAGTGTTGAGTGTCGTGAGGTGAAGTCGAGAATGTGTGGATGCATGGTAGATTCCTTCTTCTATATTGTAGAGAGAGATTGAAAAGTGACATGTATTGCTACACCAGAGTTTGTATCGTGTTGAATTGTAACTATGAAAGTTTGGTGATTGGATGCATCAGCTTACAACGGAGTCTGTTGCTGACAGAAGTTGTTGAAGCTATTTAAAGACCAAAGACTGCAAGATGATTGAAGACAAAATTACCCTATGCAACTATTGTCAAAGGGGAGTCTATTGATGCATATTGTGATAACAACATCATACTTAGGTCTTTTTAATATATAAATGTCAACGATTAGCAGGCATAGCGTTGTATACTGAGTTTAGCTTTGTATGGGCTGAACTAAACCCACTTACTAGTCTTAAAGGTTTACGGGTTTGGTTGTGGCTGTAGGCTTAGCCTAGTCTGCTATACATGTGGTAGATAAACATGTAATTGCATTAGGGTTGAGGTTAGCAACTCCAAGAACATCTAGAGAAAGAGAGATTTCAAGATATATATATATATATATATATATATATAGAGAGAGAGAGAGAGAGAGAGAGAGAGATCAAGTCTTGAATAACCATGTCTGATCAAGAGGATTCTACACTCTTGATTGGATTATCAATCTTGTCAAGATCCACGGTGAAAGGGACCTACATGTAATTGATTTGTTATTTCCTTCTTCATTAGTATGTCAAGCTCGAACGATGGTGTGAATGTCTAGGAAAGGCTTACTCGGCTACTGAGGAGGTTGTTAATTCGGATCACCGAATAAATAACAAGCTTAATGAGCTAACTAAAAGAGTTAGCAACATAAAAAGAAAAAAAAAAAAACAGGCTGACCTATAAGTTGAATTAGGCGCACTTATCACACTTTTTGCATTGCTTAACAATGTTTAACGAAATAAATCTAGATGTATTAACAGTTTAAATAGTTGATTGTAAATTTTGTTATAGTAATGTAAATAATCAACATTAGTAAATATATTTAGTAGTTTATCTTAATATAATTCGACACAAAAAAATGCGTTGATGCATTTTAATACTCCGCCGTATCACGGCGGGGCTCCCGACTAGTTTATACTTATTATAAAATAAAAACCGTATATGATTAAACAAACGAAGTATAATCGGAGAAATAATATAAGAATCAAAGTTTTGGGTCCATTTTGATTTTAAAAACTATGACACATATCTTCCAAATCTACTATAAGATTATGTGAAATAAAATATTGTATCAACTTCCAAATCTACTATAAGATTATGTGAAATAAAATATTGTATCAAAAGTCAATTAAGTTTAACATCAATTATAAAGGGTTTTTTTATATATATTTATAGTTTTAGTCACTCAATATATATATGAGTATATGAGTGACTAAAACTTGCACACCATACTGATCGAAGCTCTAACCTTCTATTATCTTAAATTTTATTCAACTCATCAATTTTACTGGGCTATTCCCAAATGATTGATTTCTTACTAGTAGAGATCCCGCGCGATGCGACGGGGGCGACACTTTGGATTGCTTCACTCGTTTCTGAAAGTTTTCTTATTCGTATAATATTTATTGTAACATTATTGGGGTGGATATATGTCATTAGCGTTACACATATGTAAAGTTTTGCTTTTTTATAAAAAAGTAATAATCAAAAGACAAAAAATATTGTTTTTTATAAAAATTAATAATCAAAACACAAAAAATAAAAGATAAGTTGTTATAATTGTAAAGTAAGTTTATTTTATTGGTTAAATTATAAAGTATAATTTTATTTTTTAAAGTTCATAACTTTTTTTAAATATCCACATAGTACTCATCCAATAAACTTTAAGTTTAAAATTTTCGTTTTATAAAAATAAAAAACAGTATTTGACTCTTAAGTACGTTTTAGAGCTTTAACTTAAATTGTTAAATTTCGGTTTTTAACATATATAAAAAATTTATATTTTTATTAAATTTCAAGAACTGTTTTTATAAAAAAAATGATGTTAAGAGCTTATATCTTTATTTACTTTATATCATATTAAGTTCAGATTTCTAGTTCCTAACTAATCTTATCTATATGAGTCTACTTTTAACTTATAATCCCTAAAAATATGCAACACAATCTACCATGTATTTAGTCAAGTTAGTAAAGAATTCTTTTGAAACTAACTAATATTTTCTAGAACAATATAGTTGAACTTATAATTCCTAAAAATTTGCAACACAATTTAGTATTTATCTAGGAAAGATTGTAAATTTCTGGAGTATTTTATTTATATTACTTGCTACAAAAAATGTTTATAAAAGAATTATTTTTTTTTATAAAAACAAAATGTTTTGTTTATAAATAAAGTGTAGGATCGTTGAATCGATCAAATGAGTCGATCAGAAGAGTTCTTGATCAAAACGAGAGGCGGAAACAAACGTTTTGATGTTGAATCAGCTTGATTTGCATGTAGAAGTAGTTTAATTGTCGTTTGTATTGATTTGACAAAGTTACAGATCGATCTGACACTTCAGCAGAGCTTCGCTACTGGAATTGCAAAGTAACAAATGAATGACAAAGCTCAGCTATATATAGAGGAGGCCATTTCGTATGGAATGGACATGAGGAGGCCATTTCGCATGGAATGGACATGACCACTTCGTGTGAAATGGTCACTTGGCCATTTCGTACGAATTAGCTCTGCCAGTTCGTGTGAACTGGTCCAACACCTCTTAAATACTAATTTCTAGCCTACCGAGCTCCATTCTATCCAATCTAGATACAAGACTCGATACAAGACGAAGTCGACAGACATATGCACCAACAGACTCCCCCTTGGATGTTGACGAAGTCTTCGGTGTCGAGTCTTCAGTATGACGAATCTTCAGTCTTTATCAGTCTTCATGCTCTACCAAAGTGTTCTAACACTGTAAGCATCCTTCAAACTTTATCTTTCTCTTCTACTCTCTTACTCTCCTCGGTATCAGCAACTAGCTCGGACAGCAGGATTCGAAACTGGCTCTACTATCTTCAGACTCCCCTTTGCTAGCAGACTCCCCCTTAAGTTGTTCCGGGATCGCAATCTGACATAGCATTTCCACATGTTCAGGTCGTCTCCTGGCTCTCCGTAGCAACAGGATCAGGAACCTGGTATCCTGCACAAGCCTCAGAAGTCGAAACCTGGCTAACCTGCACATCCTCTACCCAAAACATAAGTTTCATAATCATAACAATTTTAATCACTGCTAACCACTTGTAATCAAAACTTTTAAATTTGGTTTCAACTTAATGAACCATTTAATCGTTTCAAAATCAATTCTCATTTCCAACAAACTCTCCCAACCTGTTGTTCATCATGTTTAGCACTCGGAATTTTGAAAATCAGCTTTCCAACATCAGTTGTCGAAAATAATATGAAATAAAATCTTTTTGATTTTTCAAAATTTTATGCTAAAACACTCCGAAAATATTTTTGGATTTTTGTTTTTAAAGAAAAAACAGTAAATAAATATTTACAGACAATATTTTTGTGAGTTTGTGTAAGAGGATCATATCAGTTTTTGAGACAAATCACTAGCACCGTTGAGCTTTTTAGACTTTAAGTTCTAAACGATTCACTTAGATTGTCAGTATACTGATCCACTTAAATTTTCACACAAAGTTCAACTGTTTCGAGATACGAGATTAGTGTTTTAATGGACTTAAACTTATTCGCGTGTACCACCTCAGAATATACTCTCGTATCCAGACTCCTATATTCAGTCTTACAGGTGAATGTACACTAATGATATCTGTAAGGGGTTAAATGCAAGACCATGAGAGCTCAGGCTATTGCTTCGGCAAAATCAGAGAGATGATGGTTCGACTTTAGGTGGGTCCCCCTTGGGGATCTTCTTTTCAACAACACATGATTAGCATTTTTTCAATGTTTCGTCATTTTTTATGCTGTGGGTGGGCTTTATGATCAAAGTTGTGCAAAGTATTATACGAGGACTAGGCTATTACTCCCGCAAAATTAGAAGTTCTGGTATAATACCCCAGATATCACCACGCACAACGACCTAGTATGTCAGAAATAGAAAGCCCTTCAAACAAGATTTCAGGGGTTACCTATATATCCGAGAGATGTTCCCCACGAAATAAGCAAGTTTGATATTTAGGTTTATATCTCGAATACAATCTACTAAGCGTGTGAAAACCTACTGGCATATCATCAGTGAGACCGTTTATCACATTTAACTTTCCAATTCTTTAGCGTACTGTGATTGTCCACTGATGTACTATCATTTCCTCTTTTTCACAACAAAACTCTTTTTCATTTTCTCATGTTTTTGTTGTTTTTCAAATATTTTTCAATTCAAAATGAGTTTTGTGCTTTTTCAAATTTTATCATGTTTTTGGATTTTTCAAATTTTCGAAATTTCTAAAACTTTTACTCCCCCTAAAATCAAAAATATGTTTCAATTTTTTATTTTCAAGGAAAATTTGAAAATAAACGCAATAAGATGTACAAATAAAGTGACAAACTGATTTGAATTGCTTCAATTCGCCATCCACTTGGCTTAAACAATCAGAACTCCCCCTGACAACAAACTATTTTCCCATTATGATTTCAAAACACTTAAGTTTGTTTTAATCAAAATGGTTTTTCCGAAAAATTAGTTTTGTTGATTTAACTTGTAAAATCGGGGATTAATTCATCACATTGTTTTTCTTTTCAACCACTTTGAATGAAAGTTAAATCAAGTTCAACTTAATGACCTTGATTAACCACTTGTAGGTTCTCATCAACAATACCACTTGTAAATCAAAATATGATAATTTTGAATTTTGAGAAAGATGCCGATTCATGCTCCACGATTACCAACTTGGGAGCTCCGGCAAGTCAGGATTTCAAACAAAGAATGTTGACACCCAAGCTTGACCAGCCTTGGGTGCTTCCGGTTTAATATCACTCGGGGTTTGAACATTCCTTTTTTATTCATAGAATTCTTTTACCCCTTTTTCCTTCCCATCGACCATTCTTTCAAAAATATTTTTCACTTTGCCATTGAAAGTCTTTTCGACATCAAATTCTTTCTTTTCAGAATAGAATTGATTCGAGATCTCTACTTTTCCAACTTTTTGTTTAAAATTTTCAGTCCGCAATGGTGGAAAGTTAACATCATCCATTGGCGGTACTGACTTTTCTCTTTTTAGCTCAACTTGTGGCTCCTCTGACTTTGACGAATCAGATTCATCGCCAGAACTTTCTGAACTTTTAACAACCCATTTTTGTTTGTTTAAATTTGCTCTTCTTTTGTAAAACTGTTTCGAACTTTCACCAACTTCGAAAGTCGAATTTTTGAACACTTTGAATTTTTCTGCTGGTTGTTCTGTTTTATCAATACATTTTTCTTTTAACTTTGAGTTAGAAGAAACTTCCTGTTTTGTGTTGTTAGACTTTGAGCAATTCCAAGCAATATGCCCAACTTCTTGACATTTGAAACAGGTTCTTCTTTCAACTCTTGGTCCAGATTTCATCATCATATTCTTTTTCCTTTCAGCTAGAAACTCTTTGTTTGACTGTCTCCAGAATGGTTTCTCATTCTCTTCTTCCGAACTTCCTCCTAAAACAAATTTAGTTTTTGATTTATAATTTTTCTCATTTTTATGATTTTCTGGAGGAATAAAACCTAAACCCTTCTTTTTGAAATTACTGTTATGGTTTGGTTTCTTTTGAAAACCAGAACCAGAACTATAACTTTTTTTCTTGTTCAATCTTTGTTGAACTCTTGAAGTGTATTTTTTAGGTTTTTCATTATGATTTACATCTTTTATTTCAGAAATATTAATTTCTGTTAATTTGAAAACCTTGTTAATCTTTTCAGTTTTAACACTTCTTATTGGAAATTCGTCATCAGAAAATAATTTGTCAGAATCATTCAAAGTATATGCCACTCTGAATGTCTCGTCATTCAAATTATTTTTAGATGTCAGAAATTCATTACTGTAAACCTTTTTAACCGTTTTGAAATCAGAGTTATCACTTTCTTCATCCAACACTTAGTCTACAACTGTTTTCACAAGTTGTGACTCGTTCTCGGTGTCAGACGGAGAGAATGTAACATCTATGCTCTCCGGTAATTCATTCTCCTATGTCCTCAATTTGAGGTTCAACGCTTCTTCCACCCCATCTGGATACTTCTGAGTGTAATGATTCCACATTGGGGGTGGAACGTTGTTGAAAGTAGGTTTAGCATCAGGTTGTTGTGGAACAATCTGATCAATCACATAAGATGAAGAAATATAACTGATCAATTTCTTATCAACTCTTTCTGTTTCAATACGCATCAATTCAAGTTCCTTTTTTAAAGATGCGATTGTGTCCAGATGAATGTTAATTTCCATCTGCTTTTCCATGACCGTTGCTTTAAGCAGATTAGTAGCTTTATCATTTTCTATACTTTCAATTTGAATCATTTTAATTGAATGAGATAAAGTGTCATAAGCTGCTTTCACATCATAAAGATAGAATTTTACCTCATCGGTATATTTTTTCAATTCTTGAAACTGTTTGTCTTTTTCAAGACAATCCATGCAGGGTTTTAAAAAGTTTTCGCATGGTGTTTCAGGAATTTGATCAACTTTTTCAAAAACCTTTTCATGTTTGTCAATTTTACTTCCTGTTTACCAAACCCTTCGGACTCTGACTCAGACTTCATTTTTCTAATCTTTCGGAGTTCAAGTTCTTGAGCTTCATTCTTCTCGATGAACGTGCTCAAATTGAAGCCAACATATTCCAAGTTTTTCTTCCAAACCAACAAATGTGTGCCCCATTCATCATGCGGTAAAGCATCTGCCAACTTGTCAACCCACTCTTCATCTGTTTTTTTAATGTTCAAACGCTTCATCTCTACAACCAAATGACAATACCTTTTGATCAACTCTTTTGTTGACTCTCCCCTGATAGCTGTAAAGATATCAAACTTCTTATGTGCAATACTCGCTGGAGTCTGAGCAGGCATACCATTTCCGAAAAACGCGTTATAAAATTATTGGTTATCCATTTTAGACTTTGAAAAACTGTTTCGAAATTTTTTTTAAGTTTTTGAAAAAATTCACTTTTAAACGAAACTGACTTCTACACGAACTGAACTTTCAGATTTTCAAACAACCTGGATAGTTTCAAACTATCTGAACTTTACTTTCAACTGCACCGTACGAACTTGTGCACAAAAATCAAACGATCTGAAGTGATAATCCAAGCAACCTGGATAATATTTCACTCAATCCGTGTGAGCTGAGTATAATTCGTGCGAACTTGAGAGAATTTAAGCGACCTGACCTACTTTAATCCACACCGTACGACCTGGTTAACTTCTCACACGACCTGAAATAACTACCAAACAACCTGTACCAAAACTTCGTGCGATCTGGACCCTATTTCAAATCGTGTGACCTGAGATATGAAATCAACCCGTGCGAAGTGAATAAAATTTCAAACTGTCTGACTTGGAGACACTTTCAATAATGAATTCACATTCAGTTAAACAATGGCCGATAAAGAAACTCAAGTCTTGATCCTATTTGATTGGGCCGATGCAAGTTATGATGGGCTGACAAACTTAAACAATCTTTGAATTAATAGGCCAATATCTTTTAATGATTCATATACAAATTTCAGTCATAGCACATGGGTCGTCAACAATTAATCAATTTTCAGTATTCATTGGGCCGAATCAAATAATCAAATTCAATTCTATTGGGCTGCACAACTCATTCAGTCAAAGCACATGGACTGAACCTGCAATTCACTCTGATTGGACCTCCAATTTGAATCACATGGTCCGACAAACACTCAGACTAAACAAAATATTACTGGACCGATGATATTCACTTGCAAACAAGATTAATGTGGCCGACAATCTTTAATTCTCAATTCAATTTCATTGGGCCGCCCAACTTTAATTCAAAAACTCAGTTTCCTTCACTTTAAATGTGCATGAAATATGATTGGGCCGATTAACATGAATTTATCTATTCAAGGGCATCACGTGATAACTGCTGAATGTTATTAATGATGCACAGATCTATTGACAGAACAATTGATATAGTAGTTCACGTGATTTATTGTCCCCAAATTCAAACGACCTGACAACTTTCCAAACCGTGCGAAATGGACTTGAACAAAACCAATCCGTGCGAGTTGATGAAAAATTCAAACGACCTGATCACCTCGTTTGATGTTTCACACGACCTGGGTTCAAATCGTGCGAAGTGGTGTCCAATTTTCGTTTTATAAAAATAAAAAAACAGTATTTGACTCGTAAGTACGTTTTAGAGCTTTAACTTAAATTGTTAAATTTCGGTTTTTAACAGATATAAAAAATTTATATTTTTATTAAATTTCAAGAACTGTTTTTATAAAAAAAAAATATGATGTTAAGAGCTTATATCTTTATTTACTTTATATCATATTAAGTTCAGATTTCTAGTTCCTAACTAATTTTATCTATATGAGTCTACTTTTAACTTATAATCCCTAAAAATATGCAACACAATCTACCATGTATCTAGTCAAGTTAGTAAAGAATTCTTTTGAAACTAACTAATATTTTCTAGAACAATATAGTTGAACTTATAATTCCTAAAAATTTGCAACACAATTTAGTATTTATCTAGGAAAGATTGTAAATTTCTGGAGTATTTTATTTATATTACTTGTTACAAAAAATGTTTATAAAAGAATTATTTTTTTTATAAAAACAAAATGTTTTGTTTATAAATAAAGTGTAGGATCGTTGAATCGATCAAATGAGTCGATCAGAAGAGTTCTTGATCAAAACGAGAGGCGGAAACAAACGTTTTGATGTTGAATCAGCTTGATTTGCATGTAGAAGTAGTTTAATTGTCGTTTGTATTGATTTGACAAAGTTACAGATCGATCTGACACTTCAGCAGAGCTTCGCTACTGGAATTGCAAAGTAACAAATGAATGACAAAGCTCAGCTATATATAGAGGAGGCCATTTCGCATGGAATGGACATGAGGAGGCCATTTCGTACGAATTGGCTCTGCCAGTTCGTGTGAACTGGTCCAACACCTCTAAAATACTAATTTCTAGCCTACCGAGCTCCATTCTATCCAATCTAGATACAAGACTCGATACAAGACGAAGTCGACAGACATATGCACCAACATAAAGTAAAAAATTCTTTTACACATGTAAAGTTTCGTTTTTTTAAAAGATGATAATCAAATGACAAAAAATAAAAGACAAGTTGTTATAATTGTAAAGTAAGTTTATTTTGTTGGTTAAATGTTAAAGTTTATAATTTTATTCTTTAAAGTTCATAACTTTTTTTAAATATCCACATGGTACTCATCCAATAAAATTTAAGTTAAAAATTTTTGGTTTTTAAAAAATAAAAAAATAGTAGTTGACTCGTAAGTACGTTTTACACCTTTACCTTTAATTGTTAAATTTCATTTTTATATATATAAAAATTATATTTTTATAAAATTTTAAAAACAGTTTTTGTAAAAAATAGGATGTTAAGAGTTTATATCTTTATTAACTCTATATCATAGTAAGTTTCTTTTTTTTAGCTTTAAAGTTTATTACTATATTATTTTTTAACTAAGAAATACAAATTATTAGATTAATATCCAAGAATAACTGCAATATTTTATAATTTCAGCTTTACTATATCTAACTGCAATATCTATTTATTGCAACTTTAGGATATTAACTTATATAAGTTTAGTTGACTTGTAAATTTATGATACTAACTTTATTTTGAATTTTATTAATATGGCCAATAACTGCATTATATTAACACCAAAAATAAAGTTCAAATATTAAACAAACTTTATTCATACGTCCAGATCAAACATAACAGCTGAAAATGAAAAAAAAACATAAAAATACTTGATAGATTTCATATTAGACTGCATGAAATCTGTTCCGCTTCTGAATTGACACTCGAGGTATTTTTAGTCGGGGTTTCTGGTTTGTGCTTGAATCGGCAGTAACTTCTAATTTCTCTTCTTTGTCATTGTCCACAGAATCGTCTAAATTAATAACCTCAATCCATTTCCATTCAGAGAGTCTCTTGGATCTCTTCCTTTGAGTCTTAAACTTTCGATCCTTAAAAATGACAAAAATTGAATGCATAAGTTAAAAAAAAGATTAAATATGTAGGATCGTTTGCACGACCAAAACGAGTCGTTCAAAAGAGTTCTATCCAATACGAAAGGCGGAATCAGACGTATCGGAGTTATTTCAGCTGATTTGCACGTAGAATCACTTTAAACTGTCTCTGTATTGATATCAGATCGTTTTACAATGCTGGAGAAACTTTGGCAGAGCTTTGCTACCGGAATCAGAACGTTACAAATGACAAGACCAAGCACACTATTTATAGGCTCTCCATTTCGCACGAGATGGTTCACACGAAATGGTCTTCTCATTTCGTGTGAAATGACCATCTCCATTTCGTACGAAATGGACTCTTTCCATTTCGTGCGAAATGGCTCAAACCTATACTTTTCACATTTTTCTCGTACAACGTGCCCTGATCTATCTAATCTATTACAAGACTCGATACAAGACGAAGTCGACAGACATATGCACCAACAGACTCCCCCTTGGATGTCGACGAGTCTTCAGTACAACTCTTCATTATGTCGAGTCTTCAATCTTTATCAGTCTTCTTGCTTTCTTCAAAGTATTCTCCATTGTAAGCATCCTCAATCAATCTCTTTCTCTCTCCTCCAGAATCTCATCCTGTCTTTATCTTCTCTTGATCAGATCTCTTGATTCCTTAAGCTTTTCACAGGTTCAGAAACGTCTCCTGGCTCTCCGTAGCAACAGGATCTGTAACCTGGTTTAAACGTCTTCAGCATCAGCAGCTTGCGTGAACATCAGAATTTGAAACTGTCTCTGAAGCTATTCCAGAAACGGTATCTGGCTCTTACGTCTTCAGGCTCCCCCTTTCGATAAGCTGGGATCGCAGTCCGGAATTCTCTGTCTACAGGATCATAAAACCTGGCTCACACTTCACAAGTTCTGAGATCGAAACCTGGCTCTCAGCTGCAATCTAATACTTATAATCCTCAGGAATCGGAACCTGGCTAACCTGCACATCCTCTACCTCAAAATAAGTTTCACAATTTTTATGTTTTGGGTAGAAACTTCAATTTAACATAATTTCACAATTATGCTCTCAGTTTTGACCACATGTAGGAATAACTTTCAGATTTGACATTTTCATTTCAAAATATTTTCTCATTTCAAACAAACTCTCCCAACCCACTGTTCATCATGTTTAGCACTCGGAATTTTGAAAATCAGCTTTTCAACATCAGTTGTCAAAAATAAGATGAAATTAAAATCTTTTTGAATTTTTCAAAATTTTTTTGCTAAAACACACTGAAAATCTTTTTGGATCTTTGTTTTTAAAGAAATGCAGTAAAGAAATATTTACAAACAATATTTTTGTGAGTTTGTGTAAGAGGATCATATCAGATTTTGAGACAAATCACTAGCACCATTAAGCTTTAAACATTTTAAATTCTAAACGATTCACTTAGATTGTCAGTATACTGATCCACTTAAATTTTCACACAAAGTTTAAGTGTTTCGAGATACGAGATTAGTGTTTTAAGGACTTAAACTTATTCGCGTGTCCCACCTCAGAATACACTCCCGTATCCAGATCCCAATATTCAGTCTTACAGGTGAGTATACCTAGATGGTATCTATAAGGATTTAAATGCGAGACCATGAGAGCTCAGGCTATTGCTTTCGCAAAATCAGAGAGATGATGGTTCGACTTTAGGTGTGTTCCCTTTAGAGAATCTTTTCTTCAACAGCACATGATTAGCATTTTTCAATGTTTCATCATTTTTTATGCTGAGGGTGGTGCTTATATTTCAAGCAAGCGAAAAGTATTATACGGGGACTAGGCCATTGCTTCCGCAAAATCAGAAGTCCCGGGATAATACCCCAGATATCACTAAGCATAAAGACCTAGTATCTCAGAAAGAGGGATCTTTCAAACAAGATTTCGGGGGTTACCCATATATCCGAGAGATGTTCCCCACGAGATAAGTAAGTTTGAAATTTAGGTTTATATCTCGACTACAATCTACTAAGCGTGCGAAAACCTACTGGCATATCATCAGTGAGACCGTTTATCACATTTGACTTTCCAATTCTTTAGCATGCTGTGATAGTCCACTGATGTACTATCATTTCCTCTTTTTCACAACAAAACTCAATTTTGATTTTATCATGTTTTTGGCTTTTTCCAATTTTCTAATGTTTTTTTATTTTCCGAAATTCTTACTCCCACTAAAATTCAGAAACATTTAAAGAAAAATTGAAAACAAACTGTACAAATAAAGTGACAACTATTGTGAATTGCTTCAAATCGCCATCCACTTGGCATAAACAATCAAAACTCCCCCTGACAACAAACTATTTTCCCATTGTGATTTCAAAACATTTAAGTTTGTTTTAATCAAATGGATTTTCCGGAAAATAAGTTTTGTTGATTTCACAAACCACTTGTAGGTTAGGGGATAAACTCATCACTTTGTTTTCTCAACCATTTGAATGACAGTTAAATCAAGTTCAACTTAATGACCTTGATTAACCACTTGTAAGTGAATACCTCTTCTTCAACCACTTATCGGTTCACTTATCAACCATACCATCAGTAAATAGAAATATGACAATTTTCAAGAATAAAAATACCACTTGAAAGTCAAAAGATCACAGATGTGAATTTCTCAAGAAGGATGCCGATTCCTGCTCCACGATTACCAACTTGGGAACTCCGGCAAGTCTTGAGTTTAGTCATGATATGTACTATCCCAGTTACTAACCTGGGATGACCCATTTTCATTTGGTTTCTTCGTTTTCTTTTCATAAAATTCCTTTACCCCTTTTACCTTCCCGTCAACCATTTTTCCAAAAATATGCTTCACTTTGGGATTAAAGGCTTTTTCAACATCAAAATCTTTTTTTTCAGAAAAAAATTGATTTGAAATCTCAACTTTGCCAATTTTTTGTTTAAAATTTTCAGCTCGCAATGGTGGAAAGTTTGCATCATCCATTGGCGGAACTGATTTCTCTTCTTTTATCACAACTTGTGGCTCCTCTGACTTTGACGAGTCAGATTCATCGCCAGAAAATAGCTCCTCTGATTTTGACGAATCATAATCATTGCTAGAACTAACATCTGTTTTCTTAACAACCCACTTGTGGTTGTCAAGATTCACCTTTCTTTTGTAAAACCTTTTTGAACTTTCACCAATCTCAAACTTTGAATTTTTGAAAACTTTAAATTGTTTGATCGGTGATTCATTTTCAACCATCTTTTCTTTCAGTTTCTCAGAGACTCCCTGTTTTGTTTGGTTTGCCTTTGGACAATTCCTGGCAATGTGACCAACTGTTTTGCAGTTATAACAGGTTCTTGTCTCTTTCTTCTGTTGAGCAACATCTTTCTTCATTTCCTCTTGCTTCTTAGCAAGGAATTCTTTGTTCGATTGCTTCCAGAATGATTTATTTTCCTCTTCCTCCGAACTTGTTCCTGAAACAAATACAGTTTTTAATTTATAAGTTTTCTCATTTTTTATAATTTTTTGGTGGAATAAAACCTAATTCTTTCTTTTTGAAATTACCGTTATGGTTTGGTTTCTTTTCATAACCTGAACCAGAACTGTAACCTTTTTTCTTGTTTAATTTTTGTTGAACTCTTGAAGTGTATTTTTTTGGTTTTTCAGTAAGATTTACATCTTTTATTTCAGAAATATCGATTTCTGTTAGTTTGAAAACCTTTTTAATCAATTCAGTTTTAACACCTCTTATTGGAAATTCTTCATCAGAATATAATTTGTCAGAATCATTCAAAGTATATACCACTTTAAATGTTTCATCATTCAAATTATTCTTTGACAACAAAAAATCTTTATTATAAACCCGTTTGCCCTTATTGACTGTTGGACTTGAAGTATCGGACTCAGACTTTGACTCTGATTTTAACTCCTCTGTTTCATCTTTATCCAACACCTGATCGACCACTTTCTTTATTAACTCGGACTCATGATCAGTGTCGGACGATGTGAACGTGACATCAATGTTGTCTGGCAAGTTATCTGAAGGCTCAGATTCCCACTGTAAGTTGGTTGCCTTTTTGACTCTTTCTGAATTTGGATTTCGTGGAGAATATCCATTTTCAAGCGGGGGTGGACACTAATTATAGCCAAAACTTTGTTTCTTACCAGAATCCTTCACTTCAGTATCCTCTTTTGTTTCGGAATTCTTCTCTTCAGATTTTTCTTTTTCAAATGCCTTCATGCCTTCAACTGTGGGATAAATCATGTCAATCACATAAGAAGAACATGAGTAACTTTTCAATAGTTTGTTTACTCTTTCCGTTTCTATCCTCTGAATTTCCAACTTCTTTTCAAGCTCAGCATACATATCAATGTAATAATTGATCATATCCTGCTTTATCATATATGCTCCATTAAGTGTCTTCATAGCTGTAGCTTGTTCACTGCTTGATTCATTGTATTGATTCATGGCTTTGTTCAAGACATCATACGATTCTTTCAGTCTGTTCATGTTGTGAACCAACTCATTGTTTTGCTTTTTCATAATCTCACAATTTTCACAATTTTCAGACACTTTTTCTGCAACAGCTTCCTTTTTAATCTCGAAAGCTAGAACTTCTTTGACTTTTATTACTCGAACCTCTTCTTCATCATTCTTACATTTCCTTCTTTCTTCATCTCTCTCGGCTTGGAATTTTAAAAGATCTTTCATTCTATTTGCCCAATAATCATCTTCACCATCATCTTGTTTTTCAACCTTCTTCTTTTCCATTCGAACCCTTTCAGCCTCTCTCTCAGCAGCTCTTTCAGCATTTCTTTCAGCTAGATATTTTAAATGATCTTTCATACTATCTGCCCAATATGAATTATCATCATCATTGTCTTTAAAAACTTGAGCAACAAAAGCTTTAGCTTTTAAGATCTCTTCATCCGGACAATATTTGTCCCAGCTAAAACCTTCTGGCAATCTTTTATCCTCTTGATCTATTATACCATAACAAGCTTTTCTTTCTTTGATCGTCTTCTTAGCATGAGCAGTTTGTGGTTGTTGTTGATACGGCTGTTGAGCAACTTGATGATAAATCGCTTTCCGATAATAATCATTGTTGTTGAAAGGATTTTGAGCTCCACTTGCTTCGCGGTTTGTGCATTCTCTCTTGAAATGCCCTTTTTCCCTGCAACGAAAACAAGTAACTTTAGATTTATCAAATCCTAAAGTAGAAACATTTGCATCACGGAAATCATCTCTTCCCGTAATTTGTTTAAACTTCTCAGCTCTTCTCAACACATTAGCCAAACACCACTTAATATCCATAAGTTCCATCTCTTCAGCATCAATCTGATCATAATCCTCTTTTGTCAACATCGGATTTCTGATCCTTCCTGCAACCAAACTCCCATAAGACTCTAACACAGTTACCAACAAAGACATATGACTTTTTGCTACTTCTTCAGAGTAATTTTGATCATTCTCAAGATTAATCACAATATTGCATTGTAGCACTTTGCCACTCTTGGTTGCTGAAAAATTTGGATCGAATGATGGGTATGAGGAGAATCCAGTTTTGCTACTTGATCCCTGAGATGAACTTTCAGAAGAACTTTTTGCTTTGAAAGCAGTTTCAATCTTTGGTGCAATGTTAGTCTTATCATTTACACCTCCTTTGTAATAAAGACCAATGTCTTGTTCTCCATCATAGTTCTTCATTCTGGCTATCTTTCGTTGTTCCATCATCTGAGCTTCGATTTGTTCAATAAAATCACTCAGCGATAGATTGTCAAATTCAGGTTTATTTTTCAACATCATAAGATACGTGCCCCAAACATCATGTGGCAACGCATCGGCCAACTTTTCAATCAATTCTTCTTTATCTTTATTGATGTTCAATCTTTGCATATTCTTCACCAAATTGCAATATCTTTCTATAATCTGCTTGGTGGTTTCGGTTCTTAATCCACGGAATAAATCAAATTCTTTCTTTAGAAGCGACATTTTAATTCTTTCCATATTGAATGAGCACTTCCGTTGTGTTGAAGTAAAATCAAGATTTCTTCCTTAATAGCTTGCTGCAAGAAACTAACCATCAACTTTTCATTTTTGTATTTCTTTTTCTCATCAACATCTAGCTCTCTAATGTCAACTTTCTGTCCGTTGTCCTTAACCGGTCTAATATATTAAAATTCAGTATAATCCCATGCATCTAGATAATATGCTTGAACCCAATTTTCAAAACGTTCGGCCCATCCACTATACTCCTCAATACTCATAAGCTTGGGCGGTTTTTGCGTGGTACCCGTTTCATTTTCTAGCATCGTGTTCTGAGTAATAGTCATCGGAGTAGCAAAGGCATTGTAGAACTCGTTATCCATGATTCGGTTTTGAAAATTCCACAAACTCAGACTTTTAAACGAAATGGACTGCTGTAACACTTTCAAGCGAAATGACCCCCTCAAGCGAAATGAAAAACTGATTTCGTGCGAAATGAAATGCAGATTTTGTGCGAAATGGAATGCTGATTTCGTACGAAATGAAAAGGTGATCTCGTGCGAAATGAAGTATGGTTTCAAGCGAAATGACCTGCTCAAACGAAATAACACTTTGGTGCGAAATGAAAGCTGATTTCGTGCGAAATGACTAGTTGATTTCGTACGAAATGGTGATGATGTCACCCTTTCGGACAGTTTTTGAACACATTGATCAAGTTTTACTTTGAATTAAGGTCTGATTTTTTCAAGGCTTTGTTAAAACAGTGTTTCGCACGTAATATGTGAAATTCAATCCATTTTAACCGTGAAAACTTGTTTAATTTTGAAAAATGTGTAAAAGAAGGTGTAGAAAACAGATTTTTCAGCTGAAATGGTATGAACTCTTCTTCCTGAGCTCTGATACCACTTGTAGGATCGTTTGCACGACCAAAACGAGTCATTCAGAAGAGTTCTATCCAATACGAAAGGCGGAATCAGACGTATCGGAGTTATTTCAGCTGATTTGCACGTAGAATCACTTTAAACTGTCTCTGTATTGATATCAGATCGTTTTACAATGCTGGAGACACTTCGGCAGAGCTTCGCTACCGGAATCAGAACGTTACAAATGACAAGACCAAGCACACTATTTATAGGCTCTCCATTTCGCACACGATGGTTCACACGAAATGGTCTTCTCATTTCGTGCGAAATGACCATCCCCATTTCGTGCGAAATGGCTCAAACCTATACTTTTCACATTTTTCTCGTACAACGTGCCCTGATCTATCTAATCTATTACAAGACTCGATACAAGACGAAGTCGACAGACATATGCACCAACAAAATAAACCTTAAAATTACCTCTTCACTAAATTCACGTTAAAGATTTGCCTTGTATGGACTAACATTGCACCATAAGAAATAATATCAACACTTTTATCACCATCATCCTGCAATAAAACACACATATAATAACGTAACGAACATGTTAATATGAAAGATATACGCAAAAATAATACTTAAAAATCCAGCAAAATCAATACCTTAGAAGCTTGTTCGACAAATGGGTTGTTTAAATTGGCATGTTCATCATGGAACTGAATCTGAAAAATCAAATAAGTTAACATTCACATAAAAGTAAATAAAAGAAAACAATTATTCACTACTGCGATATAACAGAACTGACCTTAGAATTTTGAATCTAGCATGCTTGGTTTTTCGCAACAATTGAATTCAGAACTGAATTCATTTTTTTAACTTTGTTTAGCAATAGATATAGGGGTGTCCTGCTATGTATTTATAGTCGTAACTATAGAAGTGCATTAGGGTTTAATTTTAAATTTGACAATCCTTTATTTAGGAAGTTAGTTGTAGTTAGTTTTACGTTTTTATAAGATATATCTAAGTACAGATATTAGGCAGTTTTAATAAAATAAAATGTGACACATAATATCTTTATTTTATGTTACTGTACTTTTAATTCTTTTTGTTTTTGTTTGCATAGATGGAGCCCATCTTTGTGGATTAGGCGCATTAGATCACAAGTATTAATTGCTTGTACATTAAAGCATTATCGACTTGTACCTTTTAATCCGTGCATCGATATTAAACAAGACAACTACCGAAACATTGACAAAAATGTGTAGGTCGTCATGCTACCTTTGGATTTTTTTAAACAGTATAATTTATAAGATATGTCAACAATACGTAAAAAAATTATAAGTTTGTTGTGGATGGGTGATTTGTAACTAATTATCTATAATTTTGTTAAAACCTTAGGGATTTAAGTGTAATAAGTTTAGGGGCTAAAAAATAAATATTATTTAAAAGACTAAACTACCCTCATTTTATGGGTCTTTCTATAAATAATATGGGGGAAAAGTTCTTATATTTTTGGTATCTTAAAATACCCCTCCCTCATACATTATAATATAGTATAGATATTAAATGTCAAAATATACACCTGAATTATTGTTATTATTTGTTAATTACTATAGAGTAAATTGCCAAATTTGTCCCTCGGGTTTGGGTGTGTTTACCAGTTTCATCTAAAACAACTTTTTTGTACCATATTGCCCCTCACTTTTATATTTTTTTGTCATTTTCATCCGAACGTCTAACTTTTTTTGCCAAAATCATAACTGAGATTTGGGATTTTTGTCATTTTCATCCAAATATTTGATAGAAAATATAAAGCAAATTAGACATTTGGATGGAAATGACAAAAAAATCTCAAAAGTGAAGGACAATATTGTACATAAAAGTTGTTTTTGGATGATACTGGCAAACACACCCAAACCTCATAAACAATTTTGACAATTTACTCATTACTATAAGATTAAAAGATAAGTAATAGAGACCACAAGATCAACAGAGACCACAAGATCATAACACATAACACAACAGTTCCTAGGGTGTGAAAAGATATTGTAAGACTGTAAGATATATAGTTGAAGGTCCAATGATCAAGAGACGTAATACTAATATTATCGCCGATGGGCACATCCCATTGTGAGACAATTCTAACGTATTATATGCATTGTTACAAAAGTTGCTAAGCGCTCCATAGTCAAAGTTAAGAGTACTCGGGAAGTACTCTGTCTAAGCAGAGAGTACACGAGCCTCGAGAACCTACCTTGTAGCGATCACTCGGGGAGTATTTGGCCTCCGAAACCTTGTTTTACAACAATGATTATATGTTGTGTATTGAAACTAGATTCTCACATCACATGTTAGGGATATTCATGACCCATAAATAGTGAATAGATCACAAATATAACATGTAATGATTAGTCATCTAAGTTTGCCTAATGTCTCAAATTAGTTAATAAAAATTATAACTTGTCATTTATGTCTAATTTCACAATAATGATAAAGTTGGATGGTAAAAAGTAAAATAAAATAAAATAAGTCTTACTAATTATTAAAACATAAAAAGAACCTCTAAATGAAACAAAAGGACCGGAGACAAATAGATAGACAATTGAAAAAAAAAGGTTTTATTTAACTAGTAAAATTTCCCACGTGTTCCGGCGAAGATTGAGACAGTATCAGTTTGGTTTATTACGATACCGGTACAACAATGCCACTCGGTATAACAATTGAAAGAGAAAAACCAAAAAAATAAAATCATGATATGTCAAAAAGGATACCGACACATTTTTTACATTGATCGAGAACCAATAAAATTAATAATGAGAGACGGTAATGATCTTGTAGTACCGTCAATTTAGTTTGACACGCTCGATATATCTTAAGATACAAAAGCAAATCTATTTTGATTGTTCAACTGAAATCAGCTCAACCTTACTACGCGGTGGGAACTCAGTCGAGGTTTTGGTCTACGACGTCAACTTAGGAAGAAAACAACTAGATGTGAAATATCTTTGATAATATGTACGTTTATGCTTTGATTAATTGTACATTAATGCTCACAACTCGGTTTCAGAAAATAAAAATATTGGAAGGTAGATAAAAATAGGCACGTCATAACGACTTACTCCAAATTTTATAAAACATTGCATCTTAAAAGTTATAAGAGAAAAACAAAATATACTTAAACACATTATATAATTATTTAATATATATAATTGAATTGAAAGTGGCTATGCATAGCGATTTTATTATTGTAATGATATATATATATATATATATATTTAATATTTTATTATTCAATATTATAATAATTTATTATTATATTACATTACAAAATTACAAAACTATAAATAACCAACATGTTTATGCATAAGGTAGTTGTATTGTTGGCCTTGGGAGTTTTTCAAAAAAAAAAATGAAATTTTCATTTCTAATCTTAAAGTTTCAATCCTTGACAATTTAAGTCTAAAGTTTCAATATTTAGTAATTTAACCTGATTGAGTAATTTGATTTTTCACTTCTAATTCAAAAGTTTTCACCTTTTGCAATTTAACCCTTTGATTATTTTGCTTTTAACCCAAAGTTTTTCATCTTTTATAATTTAATCCCAACACTTTTTTTACTTTCACTTTTGATCCCTTGTGCTTTACATCTTTCGCAAATTTTTTGTTTAACGTTTTGTTCTAAATTTTATGAGTTAAGAGCCGCAACATGCGTGTGGGGTTCAACGTTTTTTTATCTACTTTTCCCCTTTGACAAGCCCATCGCAGTGCGCCTATTTTTTCCTTTGATAGGTCTGTCGCAAAGCGCGGGTTAGAGATTACATGTTTTACACACAGGCTCGCGGTTATGTAAAAAACATTTGCATTTTATCTAATATGATATATAACTAATGAATCTCCCGTCGCATTGCGACGGATGGTAACTCTAGTTTGTTTTAAGTTTTAACATATTTATTTTCTTTTTTAAAATCATATTTCCTGTATCATATGTTTTTTTAATATATTTTTTGTTTTTTTAAATATATTTCCTTTATCAATTAATTTGATATCTCTTTAATAACCTACGTTCCTTAATTTTTTTCCCTCGACATTATGGTATAAGTGTTGTTAAAAATGAAGTTTTATTTAAAATTGAGTATTTATTTGGTATCATAAAGTAAAATGGTACGATGATAAACTGAACCGATTCCAATGGTTTGGTTTTCTAAACAACATTATTCATTTTCAAATAACATTTGTTTTACATTATCATTTGTTTCGCGTTGCCACAAAGCGCGACGTCAAAAAATATAATTGAAAAGTAATCATTAATAGAAATTTGATTTTTATAAAAATATGTATAATTTTTTCCATTCTTTTATCATTTCAATATTACAATAGATTACTATTATATTTATTTTAACCTTAAACATATTTCTTTAATTTTAACTTTTAATGATTTTCTTTTTTTAATATTGCTGATACTGCCTGAACAACATCAGTATCGTACCGTATAACATCGGTGTGGTTTTTTTTATTATTATTAACGTCATCATGTGCTTATTATTATGTACAATTCGATAAAAGTTATATTCGAACGAGCCATATATAGTTAATTTTTTTATCATCACAAACCGAACATATACCGACCAAACACAACTGGTAACGGTATCGTATTTGTTTACATAGTTTTCTCGACGGGGTGGTATAAAATTCATTGAACACAAAGTTATATTCGCAATAAAGTATTTTTTTTGGTATCGTAACCTATATCGAGTGTCTGTACGATACCAGTATCGTAACGGGCCGATACCGACCGAACAACACCGATACCGGTAAAAGTATCTGTTTTTATTGTTTTCAATCGATGTAAAACAATTGTAGATTGGCAATGATTGTTAGTGTCAGTACTGTAAAGAACTAGACTAATAATGACCAAAGGCCCTCAGCAAAGCGCGCGGAAAATCCCACTAGTATATATGTATAGTTTTTTTAACACTTTTATTTCTTTATTATTTTTCTTAACTTTAATGATTTTTTATTACAGGTCGGGATAAATGCTACTGGTACCATTTGCCCATCCCTGATCACGGGTACCGTACGAACAACAATGGTATCGTATAACTATTTTTTGTTGATTTTCTTCAAATTTTAATGATTTCTTTTTTTAGTTTTAGGGGTAGGGATGAGCTCAGTGTCAACCGATACCGAATCGGTAATGACACCGAAAATACCGGTTACGGTACCGGTATATGAAGGTAAAACCAGTAGCGAACCGGTACCAGAAAGGCCAAAAGTTGGCACAAAATTTGTACTTAAGATCTTTCAGTTAGGGAAATTCGGTATCGGTACCCAGTACCATCTGTTCATCTCTAACCATGGGTTTCATACGAACAACATCTTTACCATACAACTTTTTTGGTTGATTTTCTTTCGGTTATCTTTTAGTATTTTTTATACACCTTTTTTTCTTGTCAGCGGTTCCATAAGCAACGCGCTCGTAGTGATTTCACAACGCATGTAAATACGGACTAAATAACTAAATAAGTTCACTGCAACGCGACGACAATGATAAACCTGTAACAACAGTATTCATCAAGATGGCTTTTGATATATAAATTAATTAATAATTAATAATAATAACTAATTAATAAATAATATATTGATAATTGATAAAGATGATTGTATTTCATAAGTTTCTAATTATATGTTCGAATAAGTGATTACAAACATCCCAATTAACTACATATTACAACTTTTAGGCGAATGAGCATCAAAATCCCAATTAATGTTGATTAGGGTTGTTCACGAGCATCACTAAACCAAGCGAGGGTCTGCTCAATGCAACAACACCCAAAACACCTTATAAGGATCTCTGATCGCAACCCTGGACTTGTACGGCGCAAACAAGTACGAAAAACAAAGAATCTTGGACAGGAGACACGCGGGGGGTACCCCTAAATCTTCCGCGTGTCACGGGGGAGTACCAGGACACGTGTTACCTGAGCGCGACATGTAGCAGGGCTATATGTGCAACGGAGGCTGTCTTGGAAAAATAGGTCGCCAAGGCGACAGGCGGGGGTGTCCCCGGCATCTGGCGCGACACGCGGGAGGGACCCAGATGAGTTATAAATTCAGCTTCGTGGGACTCAAGTTTCTGCACTCAAACGACTTCATTTCGTGAAACGTTTCTCTCATTCTGATCGTTTTATTATACACCCCTCCCCTAATCTTGCAAAGCTTTGCCCCGTTGTATGTGTTTTAACCCCTGATTACTAATTCGATACCCTGTCCAATCGATCCAAAACCCAACAACGGATGTCAAGGTGCTGCCTGAATAAGGCTATACTTTGTTAACTACGTTGGGGGATTTGATCTCGTGATGTATCGATAAAGTTTGAGTCGGGTTATTACACTAACACGTGTCCATTGTATATTTTATTAGGAACTCAGGATATATACCAAGAATTATACCATGAGGCTTTAAGTTAAAACCCTAAGTCTACAAAGTGAGTCATTCTTTCTTTTTACCAAATGCTTTGCAAATCCCTAAATGTTTTTCAGTTATACTTACAGTGATTAAGTTTTTGTATTCTGCAATTACTGCCGATATGTGGGGTTTTGTATGCATTACTTGATAAGCTTCACCATTGTACAACGAGTTAGCCAATGTGTGATATAACCATAGTCACAGATCCGGTCGAGTGACAAATACCGATTTGAGTATTTGATAGATATAAACAATGTAATCACCCTTAATACTGTAAAATATAACAATGTGTCTTTTTATAAAATTGAATGAACTTGCCAGTATTTTTCGCTGATAAAATATTTTCAAACGCGTTACAGGTAACTTACTGTGAAGGTAATAGAAGCCTGCCATGGGGTACTGAAGGCTTAAATAAAGTGGCTAGGATTACCTGAATAAAAAGAAGAAATTTATGTTTTGTCAATTTAGGTTTATCCCTATAAAAACATTTGAATTGAATATGGGTTTTAGCCCATTTGTTTAAAATTAAACTTTGGTGTTTTACAAAATCTGAATTTATTTCCTAACTACGATCCTGATGATAATATTCCGCTGCAAATTTAATAAACACCGATACCACCTGTCTTCTGGTTCACGGCTCCCGTCCAGGGTGTGGTCGGGGCTGTGACAGAAGGTGGTATCAGAGCCACTGGTTTAAGCTATTTAGATGTTTTTTTAATACCTAAACTTAAACATTATGTTAGGAAATTAATAAAATAACTTATGTGTTATTTCTGTGTAAATAAATTTCAATACATACATACATACATATATATATATATATAGTGTGAGGTTCATTGGGGAACACTAAAAAAGTGGGGAACCGACTCAAACGAACTCCGATTGGACTCATTCCAGCGGCGTTGGAACCGTCTCGTCAAACCCTAACTAGGATCTCTTAACCCTAAACCCTAAATCATAACCCCTAAACCCTAAATATACTAGGGTTTGGCTTTAGGGTTTAGCCTTAGAGTTTAGCCTTAGTGTTTAGCTTTAGGGTTTAGGGTTTAGCTATAGGGTTTCGCATTAGGTTTAGCCTTTAGGGTTTAGCTTTTAGGGTTTATAGTTTAGATTTTACGGTTTAGCTTAGGTTTTAGCCTTATTTTTTAGCTTTAGGGTTTAGAGCTTAGGAGTTAGGATTTAGGGTTTAGGGTTTAGGGTTAAGAGATCTTAGTTAGGGTTCGACGAGCCGGTTCCAACGCCGCTGGAATGAGTCCAATCGGAGTTCGTTTGAGCCGGTTCCAAACCCTAAACCCTAAAAAATAAGGCTAAAACCTAAGCTAAACCGTAAAATCTAAACTATAAACCCTAAAAACTAAACCCTAAAGGCTAAACCTAAAGCTAAACCTGAACCCTCAAGCTAAACCCTAAACCCTAAAGCTAAACTCTAAAGCTAAACCCTAAGGCTAAACCCTAAAGCTAAACCCTAAAAGCCAAACCCTAATATATTTAGGGTTTAGGGGCTATGATTTAGGGTTTAGGGTTAAGAGATCTTATTTAGGGTTCGACGAGCCAGTTCCAACGCCGATGGAATGAGTCCAATCAGAGTTCGTTTGAGCCGGTTCCCCACTGTTCATTGGGGAACACTAAAAAAGTGGGGAACAGCGGGGAACCGGCTCAAACGAACTCCGATTGGACTCATTCCATCGGCGTTGGAACTGGCTCGTCGAACCCTAAATAAGATCTCTTAACCCTAAACCCTAAATCATAGCCCCTAAACCCTAAATATATTAGGGTTTGGCTTTTAGGGTTTAGCTTTAGGGTTTAGCCTTAGGGTTTAGCTTTAGAGTTTAACTTTAGGGTTTAGGGTTTAGCTTGAGGGTTTAGGTTTAGGGTTTAGCTTTAGGTTTAGCCTTTAGGGTTTATAGTTTAGATTTTACGGTTTAGCTTAGGTTTTAGCCTTATTTTTTAGCTTTAGGGTTTAGAGTTTAGGAGTTAGGATTTAGGGTTTAGGGTTAAGAGATATTAGTTAGGGTTCGATGAGCCGGTTCCAACGCCGCTGGAATGAGTCCAATCGGAGTTCGTTTGAGTCAGTTCCCCGCTGTTCCCCACTTTTTTAGTGTTCCCAATGAACCTTCCCCTATATATATATATATATATATATAACTTTTATGTTATTTTGATGATTTATGAGTTCACAGTATGAGTGACGAAGGTGTGCCTGAAACTTTTCAACATATTTCTGATTCTGAGATGGACGAAGGACCATCCGGAGCTGTATCCGGATATGAAGCCGACACAGAAGGTTCCTTTGTTTTTCAAGCTCAAGCCACTAAAGCCTTTTCACCTAAAAAGAGATGTTGGTTAACAAAGGAAAAAGAGAGAAAATAAGGAAAAAGAAAAATCAGGAAGCAACTATAACCCTGTTAGAGGGACCAACTCAAATACCCGTGACTAAATCACTGTGGGAGGAATTAGATAAAAGACTAGCAAATTGCGACCTTTTACAACCCACAGGAGGTGCGATAAACTTGAACCTGTTAGCAGAACTCGAACCACAACTACTACCGCTCTACCCAGAACAACCTCTAGGACCAATACCACTTTACCCTGAACCTATTCAGATGAACCCACAACCTACACCTGCATTTAACCCAGAAGAAATACCCAGGATACCTGTGCCACCACCAAATCCACTGGAGCAATGGTGGACAAACGACTGGGAATTTCAGAACATGATAAACGAGCCTAATCCCTACTACCCATACGTAGAACCAGTACCTGCATACAACGAACCAATACCAGCAGTATTCCCTCCTATGAATCCTGATAATGTAGCAGAACTTCATCACTACGGCGAAGAACTCAAAGGCGAAGGAAACAGGATCCGTGCTATAGGAGAAAATCTCGTCTAGAAGTACGACGAGAGGGAAATGCAATTCTGAAGATGAAAAACCTAATATACTATAATATATATACTTTCCTTCTAAAAAAATATAAAATACATAATAATAATAATAATAATAATGTATACCATATACATATCACTTATATATATATATATATATATATATATATATATAGTAGGAGTTCCGCGGAAAGTGTGTTTTTCCTAGAAAGTCTAGGAAGCGATCTGGGCCCTCCGATTGGTGTTTTTAATGGCTTAGATCAAATGGATGGCATTTTCGTAATATCTGAGTTATATAATTAGAGACTTTTAATATAGTGAGGGTATTTTGGTAATTGGAAGTGTTTTAAATCAATCAAGAAACTGCCATATCAATAACATCCCTAAAATCATGGGATTTCCCCTCTTTCTCTCTCTACCTCTACCACCGTCCTCCGCCCCTCTTTCCGCCTCAACTAACTCCAAACTCATCTCAAACCCTAAACAACAACAATTCAACCTTCGGAACTCGATCAGATTAACCGAATCGGCATAGGTTTCGTACATCTATTCTCGTTGTTCATCAGGTACGTTTAATCGTTTCAGTTCAATTAATGCAATCGGTTATTGAAATGTATGCGCATAGGCTTAATCTGTGAGAGGTTTTAAGATCTGAACGCTGCGTATTAGTCGGTTTTTGAGTCGTAATCGATCGTAATGCTTTGACTGTTGTTTACTTCGAATTGTTTGATGAATCGTACAGGTCATCAAACACATTGTCAAGAATCCTCCAGCAATCTGCTTGCTGTTAAAACACAGCGTCAAGAATCCTCCAGCAATCTGCTTGCTGTTAAAACACAGTGTCAAGAAATCTGCTTGCTGTTAAAACACAGTGTCAAGGAAATCTGCTTGCTGTTACTACACAATGTCAAGAAATCTGCTTGCTGTTAAAACACAGTGTCAAGAATCCTCCAGCAATCTGCTTGCTGTTAAAACACAGCGTCAAGAAATCTGCTTGCTGTTAAAACACAGTGTCAAGAAATCTGCTTGCTGTTAAAACACATTGTCAAGAATCCTCCAGCAATCTGCTTGCTGTTAAAACACAGTGTCAAGAAATCTGCTTGCTGTTAAAACACAGCGTCAAGAAATCTGCTTGCTGTTAAAACACAGCGTCAAGAAATCTGCTTGCTGTTAAAACACATTGTCAAGAAACACAGCGTCTTGTATGATTTAAATTGAAACTGTCAATTTGATTTAAATGGAATATTTAGTTTCCAAAATTTTCTGGTTAGTTAGTTATCCTAATAAAATAATCCATAATTAAAATAATATTCAAATTACACAATTGCCCTTTTAGTTAAAATCCTTCAATGCCACATGTCGCGTTCTTATTGCTTCCTAGACTTTCTAGGAAAAACACACTTTCCGCAGGAACCCTACTCTATATATATATATATATATATATATATATATATATATCAACGCATATTAAAATACTAACGTGTATAATTATTATTGAAGTTTGTATTGATGCAGCATATATATAAAAAGAGTACCACATCGCAATGATTGACGGTTTTGATTAAATGTGTTTGAATATTTGTTTGTTTTAATTATTCTGTGATATTAATAATTAATAAGGTTTGCAATCCCGATGTCGAACGAAGTAAATCAGGAAGTTTAGGCTAATAATGATAACAGAAACCCCGTGGATAAAAGTGCTATAGAACATATAGTAGCACAAGGAATTATTGATGCCATGCCATTTATTATTGAAACTATTAATAAACCTAAGACGGTAAACGATAATACTATTATAGCCAGTAAATGTATGCACACTGAACCAAGTCACAATGTTAATGGAGATAATGGCATTCTTGTCAAAGCTCCAATTCCTAAACAAAAGAAAACCATCGCTTATGGTTGTTCCTACAAAGAGTTCTTGTCATGTAAACCAATCGAATTTTCGGGTGAAGGAGCCATTTCAGCCTTACGTTGGTTAGAGAAGTCTGAAGCGGTTTTAAAGATTAGTAAATATGCCGAAGAAGATAAAATCATGTATACTTCTAACCTTTTCAAGGATGAAGCATTAGAATGGTGGAATACCATTCTTCAATCAAAAGGAAGTGACATGGTCTATAATATGGAATGAAATGATTTTAAGGAAATAATTGAAAGTAAATTCTGTCCTCCTCACGAAAAGGAGCTGATAGCTAATAAATTCCTAAACCATAAAATGATTGGGGTAAATTGTCGTGAATTTACTAACAAATTCTTCGAATATGCAAGAATAGTACCAACACTGGCTTCACCAAAACAGTATTAATCTCCCGTTACATCTGGGGATTAATTAGTGACATCAGAGATATGGTCAAAGCAGCTAGACCACAAACAATTGAAGAAGCAGTGGAGCTTACTAACACTCTGACAGATGGACTGATATGCACACAGGAAGAAAACCAGAAAAAGGATCTAGCCCAAAGAATTACCCAGGAACTACGTTCTAGTAATTCCACCGTAACAAAGGAACAGGCCCATCCTCTTCATCACCTTTCTGTAAGTCCTGTAAAAAGAAGCATTTAGGAAAGTGTGCGGTGTTTTGCAACTTCTGCAAGATACCGGGACATAAGGAAGAAGAGTGTAGAAAGAAAGCTAATGGCAGAATATGCTACAACTGCGGAGAGGCAGGTCATATCCGACCAAACTGCCCAAAGTTAGCTACAACAACTAACAACAAAGCAAAAAAAACCGAAGGATCCAAGAAGAATGCTAGAGCCTTCGTACTGACAGCCAAAGAAGCCGAGTTAATTCCGGATGTGATTACCGGTACGTTTCTCGTTCATGATGTCTATGCTAAAGTATTATTTGACTCTGGTTCAAACCAAAGTTTTATAAATATTACTTTCTGTCAATTACTCAATCAACCACTAACTAAACTTCGCCAAGCTTGTAAGGTGGAAACGACAAATGGAAATTCTATCAGCATAAGTGAAATCCTTCAGAAAGGAAAGATAGAATTTTTAGGTCATAAGTTCACCGCTAACCTTTTACCAATGAATCTAGCCGAATTCGATGTTGTGTTAGGGATGGATTGGTTGGTGGCCAATCATGCGCGAATCTTGTGCAATCAAAACTCAGTAGAAGTTCATACGTCAACAGGAGAAAGGATCACAATTCAGGGAGACAAGCCGACAACATCCACAAAATTCATCTCGGTGATGAAAGCTGAAAGTTACGCACAAAAGGGAGAATAGTGTATATGATTTAGTAGTCATTTTTTTTTCTGAAACTGATACGTGTCAGATGAGAGATGATAGAGAATGTGTTACATTTTTTAGTGTTACATTTTTTTGAACTTAACGTGTTATGTTTTTTATGGATTTTGATAGCATTTTTTCAGATTTTTTGAACTTCACCTGTTACAATTTTCAGTTGAAGTTTTTTTTTTAGTTTGCGGTGCACGTAACAACATGTTACATTTTTTATAGTAACTTTTTTTGTGTAACAATTAAAAACACTTACACTTTTGTGTCAAACCAGGAGAGAGAAGGTGTTACACTTTTTGTCAAACTGTTACAACTTCGGGAAAAAACATTTTTTGTACCTGATTAATCTCAACCATAGATCAAATGGATGGAAGGTGGAGATGAAGTTTCCTTGTTTTTTTTTTAACTCACCAAGGTTTTCTCTATATCATTCATATGAGAAACACTAGGCTAAATGAGAAACGCGAGAAACATTCTTGACCACACATTTTTCTTAAACAAAAATGCAAAACAAATAAATAAATGCAAAAAATGCAATTTTTTAGATAAATCAGAGCGTTTTCTGTCATTTTTTACACATAATGTATAGTTTATATATACAGATGTGTAAATTATCAATCTATAACTATACATATATGTATATACGTCTTTAAAATTGAAACATAAGTATTGTACATTTATATTTGATAACATATATATATGTACAAATGTGTATAAAATGGTTATACATATATGTATATAAAGGAAGAGTATCGTTCTAAATATGTTGTTTCTAATGTACATATGTGTAAAACACGTATTTAAAAGTAAAAAAAGTATGGTACATATATGTTTCATACTATACATATATGTATAGTTTAAGGATTGACAATCTATGTATAGGGTGAGGTTCTAGAGTGACACTAGTGTATTTATGAACTGAGTGAACAAATCCTGACCATTGATTTACATCATCAAATCGTAAAATACACTAGTGTATTTTCATAAATCCTGATCAAATCCTGGCCATTGATTTACACTTGTGTATTAATAATCAAGGGCTAGGATTAGTTCACATAGTTTATTATCAGGGGGGTTGTTAACAAATGAACCTAATCTTATATATATAAATATACTAGTAGGGTGCCTGCGTGATGCGGCGGGGGCAACACTTTGCATTGCGGTACTCAAAATGTTTAAACATCTGGTTGGAGGTTCGTTAACAGATATTGAGTTTTGGGTTTTGTATGAAGGTTCTAACAATTGATTTAAAAGTTATATTTCTTACCTTGAACTCAAGTCAAAGCAAAATTGGTGGTAAGGAGTGGTGATGGTGCGCAACACTTATGATGTTTATAAGCTATCGTGTAATGCGAGGATGACGAACGAAATGGACCAGGATGGCAAGCTACCAAACTTCGATTGTTGATTACAATTGTTACCATTTGAATGTTGATTTTGGTGGTTGTGGTGGTCGTCGATGTCGGAAAAAACAAAGAAAGAGAGAACAATGGAGAGACAACAAATAATATGATGAGTTTCAAAAGTTTAGGCAATAATTTCTTAAAACAACTCAAAATGGTTTCAATTGATTATGCCAATGATGGCTTCATGTATGCTTGTGATGGTTCCCTCATTCAAGACCTCGGTTAGTTTCGAATCGATGTGGCAAATAACTCCACTTTGAATTTTATTTCCTATTTATTTATAACTTCAAGTTCCTAATTCCACCTCTTTATTTTGTAATTTTATTATCATTTATATTTTGTCACAATTACCTTTTAACATTAAATGGTTTAGTAAACTTTGAGGTGAGGATTTTAGAGATTTTACCGGCTTTTCATGATTGCCGAGTTAAGCCTGTTTTATCATTTCAAGAACTATCTGTAGCTAATTGTATATTCATCAAGAACAATCAGTTTTAAAGACAATATATTTTACCCTAACAAAAATAAATTAATAAGCATAAACATTTTTCTTCATCTAAAAACTCAAAAGCGTTAAGCTAATTAAAAAATAGAAACCGATGTCAAGATTTCTTGAAAAGAAAAAAAAATGTACCTTTTACAATCACAACCCTCAGATATTAACTTTAGACATTCAGATTCTACGGCAGTTGGTTTTTTAATAAGTTTAGAATCAGAGACACGCTGCCCATATTCTGTAACCAAACTTTTAATATTCTTCATTGTAGCAACCCCCGACCCCTGTCTCAGGAGGCGGGCGGCCGCGACCTACTCAGAGATGGTGGTATCGGTGTTTATCATTATTTGGCAGCGGAAATTTCATCAGGACCGTAGTTAGGAAATATTTTATTAGAGTAAAACACCACACTTTTATATTAATAAACACATGGGTAAAACCCAAGTTTGTGTTACAACATGTTTATAGGGATAAACCCTATTTTATTAAATAAAACATCTTTCTTTATTTGGTAACTCTTATAGCCACATTTTTCAAGCCTTCAGTGCTCTCCAGCTGGCTTCTATTTTGGCTTTCACATTTTGTTACCTGAAACGCGTTTAAAAACATTTTTTCAGTGGGAAATACTGGTGAGTGAATCCCAGTTTAATCAAGACAAGTTTTATCCTTGTACAATATTGAGGGCAATCAGCAATTACATTTGTTTACCATTCTACCTTAATTACCACCCACGGTACTGTCGACCCGACTTGTGGTCATGTTACTACTCACAGTGTAGCAACAATTTTTTTATACAAAACCCCAACATACCGACGATAATTGTAGAATTACAAATACTCAATCACTGTTTAATTATAATGTAAAGCTTTGAGGTTTTGTAAAAACAGTTTGCAAAAAGGTTTACAAAAAGGAGATTACTCACATTGCTAGTTTAGACTTTTCCAGATGGTTTGCTGGTTATAATCTAATAATTTAAACAATGCACATACGTTAGTATCATAACCCAGTATTTACATTAGTAATACCCTCCCCGAGACATAACTCCAACGACTACGTCGGGCAGAACCACGACAGTCGTTACGGAGTACTAGATCAATCGGGCAGCGTATCTAATACATAACCGGGGTTATAATGGTTACAACGGGGCAGAACATCGTTAATTAGGGGGTATTATACTCGGGGATAGTGCCTACTGTAACAACTCTCACCAAAATTATTATTTATTATTATATTTAGTTCAATAGGAAACCCTAATTGAAACACCCAAGTGATTCTGCACAAACCCTGAAATTTTCAGAACAATCAGAATCAGGATCAGGGCCCCTAAAACTCAGGGGGGTAAACCCTAGTTACGATTATCCATATAACTATCTGTCAAAATTGAATTTTACGAAACTGTCAAGTCAGCAAGGCTAGTTGAGGATGTGGCTACCCTATGGTAAATAGGGACCCCTCGCGCCACGCGACGCCCAGAGGGGTACCCCTCGCGTGACGCGAGGGGGGTCAAAATTCATGTATAAATAGTAGAGTCTGGGACTTGATTTTGGGCACTGAAACGACGAAGAAATTCGTTATATCCACTGAGATATCGTAGAAACCATTTTAAAACACACACAATTCACAAATCGCTGCCGCAAAACAGGGTAATAACTCGATCGCTATTACGATTCAATGTCCGATCGATTAAACTATCCAATGGATGTTTAAGTGCTGCCCACATTAGGGTTATGCTTTGTCATTCGTCGTTAATTCGATGGATGTTTAAGTATCGCACTTTGTCATTCGTTGTGAAGGTTGATCTCGTGAGTTATCGTAAATGCTGTATTGATTACTAACCTAGTTTTGTGTGCATTGTTATTTAAATTAGGTTAACAAGGCTAATCAGTAGACTAGACTTTGTCCGTGTTAAATCTGCAATGTGAGTCATTCTCTTTTTATTAAATTACTTTCAAAAGCATGTTTATTTTCAAGGTTATAATTACAGGGATTAAGTCTTTGTAATCACCAAATTACAGCCGGTATGTGGGGTTTTGTATACATTACTTGATAATCTTCACCATTGGGGCAGCCAAGGGGTGATATGACCATAGTCACAGACACCATTGGACAATAAGAGGGCCAACGGGTCGAGTGACAAAATACCGTGGGTAGTTGGTTTGATATCAGGAAACATTGTAATCGCCCTTAATACTGTAAATTATAACAAACAGGTCATTTTAGTAAATAGAATGATTCACCAGTATTTCCCGCTGACAAAACCTTTTTCAAACATGTTTCAGGTGATATGTTGTGATTCAGGAAAAGTGCTGTGGAGCACTGCAAGCTTAAGAAAGTGGCTAATTATAAAATAAAGAAATATGTTTTGTAAAATAAAGATTTCTCCGTGAAATCATATGATTGTAAATTACCGGGGTTTTATCCCGAGTTGTGAAATAAAATAATCGGGAAAATTTTAGCTTTAAAAAGATCCTGATGATAAACTTCCGCTGTTAAACTCAATAAAATACCACGGGATTTTCTGTCCCACGACTCCTGAAACGGGTCAAACTGGGTCGGGGGCCGTGACAGAAGAAGGTGGTATCAGAGCCACTGAGTTAAGCTAATTAAGTATTTAGAAATACTTAACTTTTTCCTGATTACCATTATGTGATTATGTGTTTTATTAACTGACTATTTGTTAGTTACAGTATGGGTAAGCAAAAGCTTTCAAACATCTATCTTAAATTAGATAGGTCATCAAATGAGAAGGGAAGTTCCTCCCAAACTCCTGAAGAAGAAATATTTGTTCGAAAAGCCCAATACGAGGAACCACTTTCTCCTGATAAAAGAAGTATGATTATTAGAAAAAGTCAGGAGAAATTAAAGAAATCCCGAGAAAAGAAAATTAAACAGGAAACCCAGGAATTAATCAGTATAGCACCATGGGAAGACAAGTTAGATGAAAAATGGGCAGATCTTTATATGCTAGCCACTGTAGCAGTAAATGCTAATTTTTAGAATACCATGACTCCGTATTAGCAACTTACAAGCCAGAAATATCATCTAGTAAATAAATAAAATTACAATAAAATTTAGTATTTTTAAATTGTCAATTTTCCTTTGTATTAAATTAGTCACAGAATATGCAATAATATTTGAGGTTTATCTGTAAAATTTGTTATAAAATTTTAACTTATTATTTTACATATATGTTAAACAGCATGAATGAGTTATCTGGAGCCCTAGAGAATCTCAACCTTTACCCTGTAAACATAGAAGTTTCTAAAGAGTTTACTGGGTACTTTCCTGATGTGGAACAACCTATAGAATTTAACGCTCCACCTCTGGAAAAGCCAAAACCTAAGAAAAGAAAAAGATTCGTTTGGGGGAGGCGTGTACATAAGAGAAAGCCCGCTAAGAGACTTCCTAAAATAAACAATCCCTTAGAAAAAGGAAAAAGAATTGAAACCGAGGAAAATTCTAGACAGCAGGAATTGGAGATTGAAGTCGGGGAAGATTCTAGGCAAATGGGAATACAGTTTGATGAATATTCTAAGCAAATAGAAATGGAGGTTGGAGAAGGTTCTAGACAAACCCAGATAGAAATTGGAGAAAGCTCTAAACAAACCCAGGAAATGACATTTCAGGAGGAAATAGATTTTATATTGACAAGCTGTGATACCATTAAGTTTGTCAATGAAAATGTTTTTACTCATCCTATTGAAACCCATATTCCAATGAACTTAGAACCAGCAATCCCAGAACCAATAATCCACACCCAACCTTTAGAAATGGATGAGTGGTGGACTAATGATTGGCAATTCCAAAATCTTATCAACATTCCCTATAGGTTTTTCCCTCAGTTCGATCCAGAACCTCTACCAAATCCACCGATGAGTAACGAGAATATGGCTGAACTCCGCCATTTTGGTGAAGAACTGATGGATGCTGGGAATAGGATCCGAGAGATAGGAGGACAAATTTCATGGAAATATGATGAGAGGGAACATCGTTATTAAAGATGCAAGTTGACGAAGGAGAAATGGGTTATAAGTCTGTGTTTGTATAATAACAGTAATATTAATAAAAATCAGTATGTGTAAAATAAACAATAAAATGGTTGTATATAAAAGCATGATATAATCTATAAAACAAATGAAAATTTAGAAAATTTACAATTTTGATTGTATATTTGTTTATATGATTATGTGCGATTAATTATATTGGATTGTTTCTTATTCTATATTAATTATTTAAATTATCAGATGGCAAACATTGGTAATGAACCAGTAAATGAAGTAAATCAATCTGAGCAAAATTAGGAAGAGCAATTGTTAAATAGGCAAGATATCGAGGATATCGTAGCTCAAGGAATAGCCAATGCTATTCCAGCAATCGTTGCTGCTGTCCAGAAACCTGTTAAACGTCAATCAATCATTCCTAGTAAACGTACACAAGGCGACAACTTTAGTAATAGTATAAACGGAGGCGGTAATCATATTAATAACAATAATGATCTGCAAGCCCCAATTTTCAAGAAAATGAAAGCTGCAACACCTGGTTGCACTTACAAAGAATTTCTTGCCTGTAAACCAGCTGAGTTTGCAGGTAACGAAGGGGCTATTGCAGCACTACGTTGGTTAGAGAAAACTGAGGCAGTGATCACTATAAGTAAATGTGCTGAGGAAGATCAAGTTATGTATGCGTCAAATCTTTTTAAAGAAGGGGCACTAGAATGGTGGAATACAGTGTTACAAGCTAAAAGAAGGATCGAGGCATATGCCATGAAATGGGAAGAATTTAAGAATCTTGTAGAAAGAAAATTATGTCCAGAGTATGAAAAAGATCAGATGGCAAATAAGTTCCTAAACCATCGGATGGTGAATGTGGACTGTCGGGGATATACTTCGACATTCTTCGAATATGCTAGAGTGGTACCAACACTGGCTTCGCCAGAACCGGTACTCATTTCTCGCTATATTTGGGGATTAATTAGTGAAATCCGTAATATCGTTAAAGCTGCGAGGCCTCGCACTATTGACGATGCGGTAGAATTAGCTAACACCCTCACTGACGAACTAGTACGCAAAAGAGATGAAAACAAGAAGAAGGAATTGGTTCAGAAAATTACCTAAGGATTTCGCGTGGGTAATAGTAATAACTTCAAGAAAAGAGGAACAGGGCAATCCTCAAATCCGCCTTTCTGTAGGAATTGCAAAAGGAAACATTATGGAAGATGTAATGTAACCTGCAACTTTTGTAAAACTGTAGGACATCGTGAAGAAAGCTGCAGAAAGAAAACCATAATTTGCTTTAACTGTGGAGAAGCGGGGCATTTTAAAACAGAATGTCCTAAATTGGCCAAACCAGCAGACAACAAAACCAAGGCGACCGACGGAGCTACTAAGAAGAATGTCAGAGCATTCCAGCTGACCACTCAAGAAGCAGAACTCATTCCAGATGTGATAGCTGGTACGTTCCTAGTTCACAACGTGTACGCGAAAGTATTATTTGACTCTGGTGCAAACCAAAGTTTTATAAATACTTCATTCTGCCAAGTTCTTAACTTACCTTTAACCCAACTTAGGCAGATTTTTACAGTTGAAACGACAGATGGGAATTCAGTTAAAATAGATCAGGTTTTGCAAAAAGAAAATACAGAACTTTCAGGTCATAAATTCTCTGCAACCCTATTGCCTATGAAATTAGCTGAATTCGATGTCGTGTTAGGAATGGATTGGTTAGTAGCCAACCATGCTCGAATTCTTTGTGATAAAAATTCTATAGAGATCCAGGCACCAACCGGAGAAGTAATCGTGATTACAGGAAATAAACCATGTAAACCCATGAAGTTCATATCAGTAATGAAAATTGCTAGTTATGAACGAAAACAAGGAATAGTATATATGATTTCAGTAATCATTAGTACTAAGGGTAAGGAACTTAAGGAAATTCCTGTAGTCTCAGAATACCCAGATATATTCCCAGAAGAGTTACCAGGATTACCACCAGATAGGGAAGTAGAATTTAGGATTCATCTAATTCCTGGAACTACACCGATAGCTAAGGCACCTTATCGGTTAGCTCCTACCGAAATGTTAGAACTGAAAAAGCAATTAGAGGAATTACTAAGTAAAGGATTCATACAACCTAGCTCATCCCCTTGGGGAGCGCCAGTGTTGTTTGTAAAGAAGAAGGATGGTTCGATGAGAATGTGTATTGATTAGAGAGAATTGAATAAGGTTACAATTAAGAATCGATACCCATTAACTAGGATTGATGATCTATTCGATCAACTCCAAGGAGCTAGATATTTCTCTAAGATTGACTTACGTTCCGGATATCATCAATTGAAAGTACAAGAGTAAGACATACCTAAAACTGCTTTCAGGACTAGGTATGGTCATTACGAGTTTACAGTCATGCCCTTTGGGTTAACGAATGCTCCTGCCGCATTCATGGACATGATGAATAGAATCTGTAAACCGTATTTGGATAAATTTGTAATTGTTTTTATAGACGATATACTTATTTATTCCAAAAGTCAGACAGAACATTGTGAGCATTTACATGCACTCTTAACTTTGTTAAGAAAAGAAAAGTTTTATGCCAAATTCTCGAAGTGTGAATTTTGGCTAAAGGAAGTACAATTTTTAGGTCACATGGTAAATCATGAAGGTATTCATGTAGATCCTGCTAAGATAGAGGCCATTACCAAATGGAGGGTTCCGCAAACCGCAATGGAAATTAGAAGTTTTATAGGTTTAGCTGGATATTATAGACGGTTTATTAAGGATTTTTCCAAAATAGCAGTACCATTAACTAAGCTAACCTGTAAAGCCGTTAAGTTTGAATGGGGACCTAAACAAGAAGAAGCCTTTAGAATCTTGAAGCAGAAATTAACCAATGCTCCAATCTTAGCTTTGCCAGAAGGGACTGAAGATTTTGAAGTATACTGTGATGCTTCAAAACTAGGATTAGGATGTGTGCTAATGCAACGCAAGAAGGTAATTGCGTATGCTTCAAGGCAATTGAAAAAGCACGAAGAAAACTATACAACTCATGACTTAGAATTAGGAGTTGTGATCTTTGCCCTTAAGATTTGGAGGCATTATCTGTACGGAAGCAAATTTACTGTCTATAGAGATCATAAAAGTTTAAGATATATATTTGGGCAAAAAGAGTTAAACATGAGGTAAAGAAGATGGATGGAAATCCTAAGTGACTACGACTGTGATATTCAGTATCACGAAGGAAAGGCAAATGTAGTTGCAGATGCCTTAAGTCGTAAGTATCATGAGAAACAACGACGGGTTCGTGCTCTCAGGTTAAATCTACAATTAGATTTAATGGAACAATTAAAGCATTTTCAAGAAACAACAATCAAGGATGATGCTGAAGGAATGAAAGGAAGAATAAAAGAACTACAACAAGGATCTGATGGAATTTGGAGATTCCATAAGAAAAGGATTTGGGTACCGAAGCAAGGAGAATTAAGAAATAAGATCTTAGAGGAAGCTCATAAATCTAGGTATACCATACACCCTGGAAATAATAAGATGTACCAAGATTTAAGAAATAATTTCTGGTGGATAGGCATGAAGAAGGATATAGCTAGATATGTTTCTAAGTGTCTTACTTGTTCACAAGTTAAGGCAGAACACCAGAAACCTTCAGGTCTACTACAACAATTAGAAATGCCATTATGGAAATGGGAACTCATAACAATGGATTTTGTTACTAAGTTGCCCAAAACCAGAAAAGGTAATGATGCGATTTGGGTAATTGTAGATCGATTAACCAAATCAGCTCATTTTCTACCCATGAAGGAAACCTTTAGTATGGAAAGGTTAGCCAAATTGTACGTAGACGAAATAGTAACCTTACATGGAGTTCCACTCTCCATTGTATCAGATAAGGATAGTCAGTTCACTTCTCATTTTTGGACAAGTTTCCAGAAAGCAATGGGAACTCGACTAAACTTAAGCACTACATATCATCCACAAACAGACGGACAAAGTGAAAGGACAATTAAAACTCTGGAAGACATGCTCCGAGCATGTATAATAGATTTTGGTGGAAACTGGGATGATCACTTACCATTAATTGAATTCTCCTATAACAATAGTTATCATGCAAGCATTGAAACTGCCCCATTTGAAGCACTGTATGGAAGAAAGTGTAGAACTCCAGTTTGTTGGGCAGAAATAGGAGAAAGTCAATTATCAGGTCCCGAGATTGTGCAAGAGACGACTGATAAGATCACACAAATCAAGGAAAAACTGAAGATAGCTCGAGATCGTCAAAAGAGTTATGCCGATAATCGATGCAAGCCACTGGAATTTCAAGTCGGAGATAAAGTACTTTTGAAAGTTTCTCCTTGGAAAGGAGTAGTTCGATTCGGTAAGAAAGGAAAGCTAAGTCCAAGATACGTAGGACCATTTCCAATAATCCAATGTATAGGACCAGTTGGTTATCGTTTACAATTACCAGAAGAGTTATCTGGAGTACATGACGTATTTCATGTATCCAATCTCAAGAAATGTCTAACAGACGAGTCTCTTGTAGTACCTCTTCAAGACATAGAGGTAAACGAAAAGTTAAAATTTGTTGAGAAACCTCTTCAGATAGAAGATCGAAAGGTGAAATTTCTCAAGCACAAGAGACTAGTTCTAGTTAAAGTCAAGTGGGATTCAAAGAGAGGACCTGAATACACTTGGGAGTTGGAATCAGAAATGAAGCGAAAGTATCCTCACTTATTCCAGTAAATCTCGAGGATGAGATTTTTATTAAGGTGGGGAGAATGTAACAACTCTCACCAAAATTATTATTTATTATTATATTTAGTTCAATAGGAAACCCTAATTGAAACACCCAAGTGATTCTGCACAAACCCTGAAATTTTCAGAACAATCAGAATCAGGATCAGGGCCCCTAAAACTCAGGGGGGGGGGGGGGTAAACCCTAGTTACGATTATCCATATAACTATCTGTCAAAATCGAATTTTACGAAACTGTCAAGTCAGCAAGGCTAGTTGAGGATGTGGCTACCCTATGGTAAATAGGGGCCCCTCGCGACGCCCAGAGGGGTACCCCTAGCGTCACGCGAGGGGGGTCAAAATTCATGTATAAATAGTAGAGTCTGGGACTTGATTTTGGGCACTGAAACGACGAAGAAATTCGTTATATCCACTGAGATATCGTAGAAACCATTTTAAAACACACACAATTCACAAATCGCTGCCGCAAAACAGGGTAATAACTCGATCGCTATTACGATTCAATGTCCGATCGATTAAACTATCCAATGGATGTTTAAGTGCTGCCCACATTAGGGTTATGCTTTGTCATTCGTCGTTAATTCGATGGATGTTTAAGTATCGCACTTTGTCATTCGTTGTGAAGGTTGATCTCGTGAGTTATCGTAAATGTTGTATTGATTACTAACCTAGTTTTGTGTGCATTGTTATTTAAATTAGGTTAACAAGGCTAATCAGTAGACTAGACTCTGTCCGTGTTAAATCTGCAATGTGAGTCATTCTCTTTTCATTAAATTACTTTCAAAAGCATGTTTATTTTCAAGGTTATAATTACAGGGATTAAGTCTTTGTAATCACCAAATTACAGCCGGTATGTGGGGTTTTGTATACATTACTTGATAATCTTCACCATTGGGGCAGCCAAGGGGTGATATGACCATAGTCACAGACACCATTGGACAATAAGAGGGCCAACGGGTCGAGTGACAAAATACCGTGGGTAGTTGGTTTGATATCAGGAAACATTGTAATCGCTCTTAATACTGTAAATTATAACAAACAGGTCATTTTAGTAAATAGAATGATTCACCAGTATTTCCCGCTGACAAAACCTTTTTCAAACATGTTTCAGGTGATATGTTGTGATTCAGGAAAAGTGCTGTGGAGCACTGCAAGCTTAAGAAAGTGGCTAATTATAAAATAAAGAAATATGTTTTGTAAAATAAAGATTTCTCCGTGAAATCATATGATTGTAAATTACCGGGGTTTTATCCCGAGTTGTGAAATAAAATAATCGGGAAAATTTTAGCTTTAAAAAGATCCTGATGATAAACTTCCGCTGTTAAACTCAATAAAATACCACGGGATTTTCTGTCCCACGGCTCCTGAAACGGGTCAAACCGGGTCGGGGGCCGTGACACCTACTATAGAGAAATTGAGAGAAAGATTTGAGATTTGAACGACTGAAATGAACAACCGAGGCTCCTTATTTATAGGAGCTGATCTGAGCTTCTTCGCGGCCCGCGTAAGCCGAAGGTAAGTCCTTCGCGGCCCGCGACGTGGGGTTATACGGGCTAGGGTTGCTGATTCGCCAGTTGTAGACTCGACACGATGCTGACACGTGGCAGCTCAGGGTGTTGCCCTGACTTTGAGCTGTCGCGCCCCGCGTAACCCGAAGAGTAAGTCTTCGCGGCCCGCGAGTGATGACTGAATTTTGATTTTTATTTTATTTTTAATTATATAAAGGTATATAGGGTCAAATTTCGTATATGGGGTGTATTTTAGGACGTATAGGGACATTCTAAATATATTTTGGGTGTCGGAATATTTTTTAGGAAGATTGTTATATCCTCCCCACCTTAATTTAGAACTCGTCCTCGAGGTCTACTGGAACAGGTGCGGATATTTCCTTTGCATCTCTGATTCAAGCTCCCAAGTGTACTCTGGTCCTCTCTTGGAATCCCACCTCACTTTGACTATAACTAATCTCTTGTGTTTGAGATTCTTGACTTTCCTGTCTTCAATCTGTAGAGGTTTTTCTACAAACTTGAGCTTTTCATTTACCTCTATATGCTTAAGAGGTACCACTAGCGATTCATCGGTTAAGCACTTTTTGAGATTACTTACATGAAATACATCATGTATTCCTGTCATTTTCTCTGGTAGTTGTAGCTGATAGGCTACCCGTCCTATTCTTCGGATAATCTCAAAAGGTCCAATATACCTAGGGCTTAGCTTTCCCCTTTTGATGAATATGACAACTCCTTTCCAAGGAGAGACTTTTAATAACACTTTGTCTCCTGCCTGAAATTCCAACGGCTTTCGTCTGTTATCAACATAACTCTTCTGTCGATCGCGTGCTGCTTTCAGTCTTTCCTTGACTTGAATAATCTTGTCTGTGGTTTCTTGCACTATTTCTGGTCCAGATAGTTGCTTTTCTCCGATTTCTGCCCAACAGACTGGAGTTCGGCACTTTCGTCCATAAAGTGCTTCGAAAGGTGCAGCATTGATACTGGTATGATAGCTGTTATTGTAAGAAAATTCTATTAATGGTAAGTGATCGTCCCAACTTCCTCCGAAATCAATTACACAAGCTCTAAGCATATCCTCCATTGTCTGAATTGTCCTTTCACTTTGTCCATCCGTTTGTGGATGGTAAGCAGTGCTTAGATTTAGCTTGGTTCCCATTGCTTTTTGGAAACTTATCCAAAAATAAGAAGTAAAACGGCTATCTCTATCAGAAAAAATAGATAAAGGAATACCATGTAATGAAACTATCTCATTTACATACAATTTGGCTAACTGTTCCATACCGAATGTTTCCTTCATTGGTAGGAAATGAGCAGATTTGGTTAACCTATCTACAATCACCCAGATTGTATCATTACCTTTTTGTGTCTTGGGTAATTTGGTCATAAAGTCCATTGTTATCAATTCCCATTTTCATACAGGCATTTCCAATTGCTGCAATAAACCTGAGGGTTTCTGATGTTCAGCTTTGACCTGTGAACATGTTAGACACTTAGCAACATAAGTTGCTATATCCTTTTTCATTCCTATCCACCAAAAATTCTTTCTTAAATCTTGATACATCTTATCACTTCCAGGATGCATCGTATATTTAGACTTATGGGCTTCATCTAATATTCGGTGGCGTAGGTTTCCTAATTTAGGTATCTATATTCTTTTCTTATGGAATCTCCAAATTCCATATGTTCCTTGTTCTAATTCCTTAATCATTCTTTTTAATTTCTCAGTATCATCCTTGATTACTGATTCTTGTGCTTCTCTAATCTGGTTATTTAAATCTACTTGTAGATTTAATTTAAGAGAACGTACTCTTTTTGGATTTTCGTGATACTTTCGACTTAAAGCATCAGCATCTACGTTTGCCTTTCCTTCATGATACTGAATATGGCAATCATAATCACTAAGAAATTCCATCCAGCGTCTCTGTCTCATATTCATCTCTTTTTGCCCAAAAATGTACCTTAAACTTTTATGATCAGTGAAGACAACAAATTTATTTCCATATAAATAGTATCTCCAAATCTTAAGGGTAAAAATTATGGCTCCTAACTCTAAATCATGTGTTGTATAATTTTTTTTCATGATTCTTAACTTGTCTTGACGCGTATACTATAACCTTCTGACGTTACATCAACACACATCCATAACCTAACTTAGAAGCGTCACAATAGACTTCAAAGTCTTCCGTTCCTTCTGGTAACGCTAGTATGGGCGCGTTGGTTAATCTTTGCTTAAGAATTCTAAAGGCTTCTTCTTGTCTTGATCCCCATTCAAACTTAACAGATTTACAGGTTAGCTTAGTCAAGGGAATGGCTATTCTAGAAAAATCTCGAATAAATCGTCTATAATAACCGGCCAATCCTAGAAAACTTCTAACCTCTGTTGGCGACTCAGGGGCTTTCCATTTAGTAATTGCCTCAATCTTTGTGGAATCCACATGAATTCCTTCATGGTTAACTAAATGTCCAAGAAACTACACTTCTTCTAACCAAAATTCGCATTTTGAAAATTTAGCATAAAACTTTTCTTTTCTCAGCAAATTTAAAAGTGTATGCAGATGCGCTGCATGTTCCTCTTGATTTTTAGAGTAAATTAGGATATCATCTATAAAGACAATTATGAATTTATCCAAATATGGCTTACATATTCGGTTCATCATGTCCAAAAATGCGGCTGGGGCATTGGTTAGACCAAATGGCATGACAGTAAATTCATAATGGCCATACCTTGTTCTGAAAGCGGTCTTACGAATGTCCTCTTCCTGTACCTTTAATTGATGATATCCTGAGCGTAAATCGATCTTTGAAAAGAATCGAGCTCCTTGCAGTTGGTCAAACAGATCATCGATTCTCGGTAATGGGTACCAATTTTTAATCGTGACCTTATTCAATTCACGGTAATCAATGCACATATGCATTGACCCGTCTTTCTTTTTTACGAACAAGATCGGTGCTCCCTATGGCGATGAGCTTGGCTGTATGAATCCTTTCTCCAATAGTTCGTCTAACTGCTTCTTTAACTCTTGCATTTCTGTAGGTGCCAAACAGTAAGATGCTTTGGCAATCGGCGCTGTTCCTGGTAGCAGATGAATTCTGAATTCGACTTCCCTGTCCGGCGATAATCCTGGTAATTCTTCTGGAAATACATCTGGAAACTGAGATACTACAGCGATATCTTTTAATTCTTTTCCTTTAGTGTTAATGATTATAGAAATCATATACACTATTGACCCTTTTCTTGCACAACTTACAGTTTTCATCACAGAGATGAATTTTGTGTATCTAGTTGGCTTATCTTCTTGAATTGTGATCTTTTCACCCTTTGGTGACTTTACTTGTATTGACTTTTGATCACATAGAATACTGGCTTTATTGGTTACTAGCCAATCCATTCCTAATACAACTTCAAATCCTGCCAGATTCATTGGGTAAAGATTTGCAATAAACTTTTGATTTAAAATTTCTATTCTTGCTTCCTGCAAGATTTCAGAAATCTTAATGGTTTCTCCATTTGATGTTTCTACTAGATATTCTTGTTGGAGTTTAGTTAATGGTTGGTTGAGAAGTTTGCAAAATGAAGTATTAATAAAACTTTGGTTCGCACAAGAGTCAAATAATACTTTAGCAAAAACATCATTAACTAAAAATGTACCGGCAATCACGTCCGGAATCATCTTTGCTTCTTCTTCAGTTAAAACAAATGCTCTAGCATTCTTAGTAGTCTTGTTATTCATGGCTAGAGCTAGTTTCGGACAATTCGTCCTGATATGTCATTTTTCTCCACAGTTGAAGCACACTCCATTACTAGGTTTCTTCCTGCAATCTTCCTCCTTGTGTCCTGGTATTTTGCAGTAGTTGCAATAGGTGGAGCATCTTCCAGAATGCTTCTTCTTACAGGCTTTGCAGTAAGGTGCAGAGGTAGAACCTACATTTTTCTCACGGTTAGCGAAATTCCTGGGTAAGTCTTTGAGCTAGGTTTCTCCTCTGGTTTTCTTCTTGTGTACGCACCAGTTCATCAGTCAAGGTGTTTGCCAGTTCTACAGCTTCTTCTATGGTTGGTGGTCTAGCTGCCTTGACTACATGCCTAATTTCACCAATTAATCCCCAGATGTAACGAGAGATTAACACTGGTTCCGGTGATGCTAGGGTTGGCACTATTCTAGCATATTCAAAGAATGTAGTAGTGTAACCCTTGATGTCTACTCCAGTCATTCTAAGGTTTAAGAATTTATTAGCAATCTGCTCCTTTTCATTAGGAGGACATAATTTCCTTTCCACCATATTCTTAAACTCAATCCATTCCTTATTGTAAGTTCTATTACTTCCCCTAGTCTGGAGGATAGTATTCCACCATTCTAGAGCTGCATTCTTAAACATATTAGAAGAAAACATTATCTTATCTTCTTCTGCGCACTTGCTTATTTTTAGGACTGCTTCAGTCTTTTCTAACCAGCATAGGGCTGCAATGGCTTCTTCATTGCTAGAGAATTCTATTGGTTTACAGGACCAGAATTCTTTATAAGAACAACCATAAGACATGGTTCTTCTTCTTTTTGGAATTGGCAATCGAATTAATGGTCCATTGTTCACGCTGTGATCACGTTCAGTTTGGGTTCGCTTACTTCCACTATTACTGTTATTATTTTCTGCTTCCCTAACATTTTGAATGATAGCTGGTATAGCATCTCTAATTCCTTGGGATAATATATGTCGAATAGCACTGTTATTTATCTGGTTTTCATTATTATGGTTTTCCTGATTTGCATTGTCGGCCATCTGGATTTTAAACATTTACCAAGTATTAATATCACGAAATAATATTGAATGCGGATAATCACATAACAACACATTGATCCAAAATCGTCGTCATTGCGACCTTTACTCTATTTTTATATTATGCATCTATATTTATTACAAATACAACTGGAAATGAAATTACAATACTAGTATGCATCAATAGCTATAGGGTTATTTATCCTAGTTTGGAAAAACGTTTTTTTTTTCAAACATACACACACACACACACATATATATATATTATTATTATTATTATTATTATTATTATTACTATTACTACTGATAGGGGTTCATCCAGTATTGCATATTGCACTCGTCATATTTCCAGACGAGTCTCTCCCCTATCTGTCTCATTCTCTCACTCCCTTCTAGGATCTCTTCACCAAAGGTGCGGAGTTCCTCTAGGTTTTCAGTATTCATGGGTGGGGCTGGGGCTGGTATTGGGTCAGGAAACTGAGGCATGGGTTCTTCCTGAGGGTACGGGTTCTCTAAAATCTCCCTAATATATTGGTCATTATCATAATAGGGGTCTAGAGGGTCAAGGTCTGGGTAGGGTCCTACTAGATCTTGCATGGGCTCCTCTATTGGGTAAAGTGGCTGGTAGTCTCTATGGTCATCAAACCATGGGTCATAAACTGGTGGAGGGGGTGCTGAGATTCTAGGGATTTCAGCTGGGTCTAGATCGGGTAGTGGGTTTTGGTCAGCTGGGTCAACCTCAACTTCCATGGATTGTGTCGGGAACAACTGCAGTGGCTGGGGTGCTATGAGTTGTTCTAAATTAGGGTCGACAGCGGTGGTTGCTAATATGTGGAAATTAGCTAATCTCCTATTGAGTATATCATGGGTTTGCACATTCATTTCCCTATTGGCCGCTGCTAAGGCCCTTTGCTGTTGCAATTTCCTCATACTCTTTCTACGCTCATGAGCTCCTCTGCTGAACCATCATCTCTTCTTGGGAGGGAATGGCTCTTCAGATTGTGCTTTGAACATAAAAATCCCTTCTTCGATATCAGCCGAATACTCCGAGGGGGTAGACTGCGAAGAGGTTCCTTCGTCCCTATGAGAGTGGGACAACTGACGGTAAGCGTCCAAAGGTCCTTGATCACTCATACTGTAAACTAACAAATTGTCAAATAACACAAGATAATAATATACACGTATGCACATAATTATGTAGATTATTTCCTAACAAAATTTATAATTTCAATGTCAGCAGAACACCTCTTTGGCTGAAATTAGTGGCTAAGCTCTGATACCACCTTTTGTCGCAACCCCCGACCCCTACCTCGGGAGGCGGGCGGCCGCGGCCTACTCAGAGATGGTGGTATCTGTGTTTATCATTATTTGGCAGCGGAAATTTCATCAGGACCGTAGTTAGAAAATATTTTATCAGAGTAAAACACCACACTTTTATATTAATAAACACATGGGTAAAACCCAAGTTTCTGTTACAACATGTTTATAGGGATAAACCCTATTTTATTAAATAAAACATCTTTCTTTATTTGGTAACTTTTATAGCCACATTTTTCCAAGCCTTCAGTGCTCTTCAGCTGGCTTCTATTTTGGCTTTCATATTTTGTTACCTGAAACGCGTTTAAAAACATTTTGTCAGTGGGAAATACTGGTGAGTGAATCCCAGTTTAATCAAGACAAGTTTTATCCTTGTACAATATTGAGGGCAATCAACAATTACATTTGTTTACCATTCTACCTTAATTACCACCCACGGTACTGTCGACCCGACTTGTGGTCATGTTACTACTCACAGTGTAGCAACAAATTTTGTATACAAAACCCCAACATACCGATGATAATTGTAGAATTACAAATACTCAATCACTGTTTAATTATAATGTAAAGCATTGAGGTTTTGTAAAAACAGTTTGCAAAAAGGTTTACAAAAAGGAGATTACTCACATTGCTAGTTTAGACTTTTCCTGATGGTTTCCTGGTTATAATCTAATAATTTAAAGAATGCACATACGTTAGTATCATAATCCAATATTTACATTAGTAATACCCTCCCCGAGACAGAACTCCAACGACTACGTCGGGCAGAACCACGACAGCCGTTACGGAGTACTAGATCAATCGGGCAGTGTATCTAATACGTAACCGGGGTTATAATACTTACAACGGGGCAGAGCTTCGTTAATTAGGGGGGTATTATACTCGGGGATAGTGCCTACTATAGAGAAATTGAGAGAAAGATTTGAGATTTGAACGACTGAAATAAGCTTCTTTGCGGCCCGCGTAAGCCGAAGGCAAGTCCTTCACGGCCCGCGACGTAGGGTTATAAGGGCTAGGGTTGCTGATTCGCCAGTTGTAGACTCGACACGATGCTGACACGTGGCAGCTCTGGGTGTCGCCCTGACCTTGAGCTGTCGCGCCCCGCGTAACCCGAAGAGTAAGTCTTCGCGGCCCGCGAGTGATGACTGAATTTTGATTTTGATTTTATTTTTAATTATATAAAGGTATATAGGGTCAAATTTCATATACGGGGTGTATTTTAGGACGTATACGGACCTTCTAAATATATTAGGGGTGTCAGAATATTTTTTAGGAAGGTTTTTATATCCATCAACAAACTACGGTATCATATATCATAAGTTAGATCTGTGAATTTGTTATTTGAGGTTTTAGTAAGTTATTGTTGTATTTAGTTTATACATGAAAGATCAATAAAGTTATAAAATGATATTAAGTAGAATTAGAACTATACACCCTATCTATAAATAAACTTGGTTCCATCTACGGGTCAGCCAAGAAAGATAATGGAATGTAATGCTCATTCCATTAGGTTGCCCAACAATATAACTTCTGAAATAGACCCAAAAGAATTTCAAAATAATTGAAGTTAAATATATTAATGTCCTATATTACTGAAATACATCATCCGCGCGCCTTCTTCCGAACCGCCACTGGTAGTTACTGTTCTTTCTTCCCACTATTTTATTTCACCGTCAAAGCATGTGAAAGATAAAGCAAGCCAACCAATGTTTGCAAGCTTATTCCACTTATGGAGGCCTAAGTATATCCTACCAATAATGTAAATTATACTACTATGAAACACAAGCTCATATAATAGACTATATCATGTAAAAAAAAAACATTTCAAAGTATAAAAAGACAACAATTTTACCTAACTATGACTATATGCACCAGGAGCACTTCAAGAATTTGACCAAGGATCTGCCATTCTCGTTCAACGGAATCAACACTGTAAGTTTAATGATGCACATTAAGGTATTTGATTTCATACAAAAGTTATAAAAGATTCATAATTGATAACTGTTTAAATATATATACCTAAACAAACCCTTTGTAAATTGAGTTACCTAAGCCAGAGAAAGTATTCCACTGCGAACATATCCCTATGTAAAAAACAATTTTAAATGTTTTGAAGAATAAAAGTGTACCCTATTATCTACTTGTTTAAGGGCAAAATGTAATGTTCTAATTTGAGGTTGATTATTTCAAACTCACCATCCTCAGAAAATTCAAAATTACAAGTTTAAAAAACATGACTCAATAATATTAAACAAAGTAACAAACATTAGAAGCATTAACTAAAAAAACATGACTCAATCCTAAAATCACGTCTGAAAAGTAAAAAAAAAATAAGATCTAGTAATGAATTAACAAACCTTAGGGTTAAGGGAGTCAACAATAAGAGGAGTTGACTCATGATAGGAGGAAGACTAATCTCTCAAAAAATCCACCACCGAAGTTGCATCTGACCATGATCAAATAAGGCCGACATCAACAAACTATAAAGTCTATGAAACAAAATCAACATTTATTCAATTTAATTAGAAACATAAAGAATCAGTAGCCCACCTAGGGTTATTTTTCCAGATCTAGCTAAAAAATGCTTAAAACAACCAATCAGCAAAAATAACTCAATAGCGAATTAAGGTTCGTGAATTTAGGCACCTGATACAAAACCTACAATGATAAAGATGGACTTGTTAGTAGTCGGTGCCTCTAGCGGACGGAGGAGCAGAAGTAAGAAAACGAAACAATGGGAGAAGGTGGAAGACGACTGAAGAGTATCCTGAGAGAGAGATGGCGACGGAGTATCTTTCTATGTGCTTTATAAAACAATACAAATAACAACTATATGTTTTAAATTTTAAAAACTGTTTCCCACTTAGTTTTTTCCATCCTTTTTTATAGAAGGTTTGTTATACTATCTATCTTAAAATTAGGAAGTTTTGTTAAAATTTGACTAAAGTATAAAGAAATTGTTTAATCAATTATTTGACAATAGTTTTAGTTTTTAAAATTTTAGAATGAAAATGTTATAGAACCTATTATTTAACATATTAAATGATTATATAGTATAGATTAGTTGTTATATTCTTCTTTAATCACTTGCACATTAAAGCATTATCTACTTGTACCTTTTAATCCGTGCGTCAATATTGAACAAGACAACTACCGAAACGTCGACAAAAATGTGTAGGTCGTCATGCTATCTTTGGATTTTTTTTAAACAATATAGTTTATAAGATATGTCAAGAATAAGTAAAAAAATTATAAGTTTGTTGTGGAGGGGTGAATTATAACTAATTATCTATAATTTTGTTAAAACGTTAGGGATTTAAGTGTAATAAGTTTAGGGGCTAAAAAATAAATAGTGTTTAAAAGACGAAACTACCCTTATTTTAGGGGTCTTTCTATAAATAAAGGGGGGAAAGTTCTTATTTTTTGGGTATCTTAAAATGCCCTTGCCTCATGCATTATAATATAGTGTGTGTGTGTGTGTGTGTGTGTGTGTGTGTGTATAGGAACAGGATCAGGAGAGAACGCCTCAAAGTGTGAGAACGGTGAGAACGATTCTCAGCTACAAGATCTTAGTGGTTTGTGGCTTAGATTGATGCGGTGGCATTTTTTGTAAATAATAGGGGCATTGGAACTACCAGGAGGGGTAAAATAGGAAGATCCAAGCAAATGTGCACATGCTAATCACTTGCCATTTTCCCCCATCATATTTAAACGACAATAACTTTTTTATATGTGATTATTTTTCGAAAAAAAATACACCATAAAACTCAGCGTTTTTTATCTTTCCAACGAGTATACTATTGATATACTTTTCGAAAAAAAATTAACTGGGTTTTATGGCGTTTTTCTGAACTGAGTGTTTTATGGCGTTTTAGACTAGGTATTTTCATGGCGTTTTTCTGAACTTGCTCCATAATAGCGCATCCCACATAATAACGCATGCCACATATTAGAGCATCTGTTAGAGCATCTAGTACTAGAGCATCTATTAGAGCATCTGATTAGAGCATCTGTTGTTGATTATGGCGTTTTCAACTGAGTTTTTTCATGGCGTTTTTCTGAACTATGTGTTTTTATGGCGTTTTAACTAGGTATTTTCATGGCGTTTTTCTGAACTGAGTATTTTATGACGTTTTCAACTGAGTTTTTTCATGGCGTTTTTCTGAACTGGGTGTTTTATGGCGTTTTTAACTGGGTATTTTTCATGGCGTTTTTCTGAATTAGATGTTTTTATGGCGTTTTATTTGAACTGCCAGTTCATGTGAGTGGGGTTTTTTTTGACAATATTACCCCTTAGTGTAATTTAGCATCAATGCCACATGTCACCACCAAAATCGTTCTCACCGTTCTCACACTTTTCACCGTTCTCTCTAAATCCTGACCCAATATATATATATATATATATATATATATAGGGAGAAGATCATGCGAGAACCACCTCTTATTGTGAGAACCGCGAGAACCAATGTGAACACACAAAAAATGCCTAAAAATAGCTAAAAATCACACAATTTTTTTTTTGATTTTTTTAATATTTTTTAGGTTAAAATCGCTACTTTTCGAAGCAAAAAAAAAAACAATTTTTTTTTTAAATTTTTTTTAAAAAAAAAAAAAAAATTTTTGCTTCGAAAAGTAGCGATTTTAACATAAAAAATATTAAAAAAATAAAAAAAAAATTTAGATTTTTTTTTTATTTTTTTAGATTTTTTAAGGTTTTTTGGGGTTTAGTTTTTAGCATTTTAGCTTGGGGGTGGGGGGGTTTAGGTTTTTGGGGGGTGGGGGAGGGGGGTTTAGGTTTTGGGGGGGGGTTTAGGTTTTTTTTTGGGGGGGGGGGGTGGGGGTTAGGTTTTTTAAGGTTTTTTTAGCTATTTTAGGTTGTGTTCACATTGGTTCTCAAGGTTCTCACAATAAGGGTGGTTCTCGCATGAGCCCCTCCCTATATATATATATATATATATATATACATATATGTATATATTCATAAAAAACTTAGAGAAAATGGGTGGTCCAGAATGTTTCTCGCGTTTTTTAATTACCATGTGTTTATCTTAGGATCCCTACCATACACACACACACATAGTATATATATCCATTTTCTCTAAGTTTTAAGGTAGGGTTTAAGAGTGAACCATATTGTTTTTGTGAACAAAATGAACAAATCTTGTTCACTTTTCAACCCTACCCTATATATATATATATATAGAGTAGGAGCTGGGTAGAAAGTGTATTTTTCCTAGAAAGTCTAGGAAGCAATAAGAACGCGACATGTGGCATTGAAGGTTTTTAACTAAAAGGGCAATTGTGTAATTTGAATATTGTTTTAATTATGGATTATTTTATTAGGATAACTAACTAACCAGAAAATTATAGAAACTAAATATCCCATTTAATTCAAATTGACAATTTCAATTTAAATCATACAATCCATACAACATATTTACAGGAATTTGTAAAAAAAGATTTTACAACATTGCTGGAGGATTCTTGACATTGTGTTTTAACAGCAAGCATATTTTCTTGACGCTGTGTTTTAACAGCAAGCAGATTTGCTAGAGGATTCTTGATATTGTGTTTTAACAACAAGCAGATTTCTTGACGCCCAAATAATAAATAATCCATAGCAATCAAGTTCAAAAAACACAAACTTATTAAAACTGAATATAAACTATTTGCAAACCCGGACTGGAATCTTGATCGTGGTTTGAACCCTCGAACCAATTGGCCTTCTTTTTTTTCTCCTCTCTTGATCGCCTCTCTCTTTTTTTCTTTTTGTTCGTCAAACTTCAGCCTATTCTCCGTATGCTTGCTATCGTCAACTATATATCTGTATGCATATTGGCTCCTTCTTTTCCTTTAGGGTTTGTTAATATTCCATGTCCCCTAATTGGACGCCAAGCCCAAAGGAAAATAAACAATTCCCCAACTGATCGTGACCATGCATGGCTGGCCATTGCATTTGATTTTTGCGGCCCACTTATGTAATATTTCATATCACTAATTCATCCACAACTAAATAATATCAGTTTGGCCAACACCTGTACACCTTTTTCCACAAGAAAAGTGGCGTCCGAAGCCCCTAGAGAGAGAAAGAGGGGAAATCGCATGAATTTAGGGATTGGTTATTGATATGGCAGTTTCTTGACTTATTTAAAACACTTCCAATTACCAAAATACCCTCACTATATTAAAAGTCTCTAATTATATAACTCAGATATTACGAAAATGCCATCCATTTCATCTAAGCCATTAAACACACCAATCGGATGGCCCAGATCGCTTCCTAGACTTTCTAGGAAAAACACACTTTCCGCAGGAACCCTACTATATATATATATATATATATATATATATATATATATATATATATATATATATATATATATATATATATATATATATATATATATATATATGAGTAGGAGTTGGGTGGAAAGTCTATTTTTCCTAGAAAGTCTAGGAAGGAATAAGAATTGAACATGTGTCATTGAGGGATTTTAAGTAGAAGGGCTATCATGTAATTTTACATTTTAATTTTATTTTTGGAATGTATCTTCATTAACTAAAATTCCATGATTCTCGGAATTTTTATTATTTTCGAATTCAAATCTGGAAGTCAATGTGTTCATTAACTAAAATTCCATGTCACATTACATCGCATATTCCATTGTTCAGAAGATTACTGGAATTTATCAGCATGTTCTTGGTGCTGTGTTTTAACAGTTTACAGGGCTAAAGTCAATTTTTTTTTATAGATCCCACAATATAAATATGGTAAAACACAGGGTATGAATCTGATTGCTGTTAAAACACAACTGTATAAATCTGAATGCTAAAACACAAGTATATGAATCTGCTTGCTGTTAAAACACAACTGTATGAATCTGAATGCTAAAACACAGCTGTATGAACCTGTTTGCTGTTAAAACACATCTGTATGAATCTGGATGTTAAAACACATCTGTATGAATCTGCTTGCTGTTAAAACACATCTGTATGAATCTGCTTGCCGTTAAAACACATCTGTATGAATCTGCTTGCTGTTAAAACACAACTGTATGAATCTGCTTGCTGTTAAAACACATCTGTATGAATCTGCTTGCTGTTAAAACACATCTGTATGAATCTGTATGAATCTGCTTGCTGTTAAAACACATCTGTATGAATCTGGATGTTAAAACACATCTGTATGAATCTGCTTGCTGTTAAAACACATCTGTATGAATCTGTTTGCTGTTAAAACACATATGTATGAATCTGGATGTTAAAACACATATGTATGAATCTGCTTGCTGTTAAAACACATCTGTATGAATCTGTTTGCTGTTAAAACACATCTGTATGAATCTGAATGCTAAAACACAACTGTATGAATCTGCTTGCTGTTAAAACACATATGTATGAATCGGGATGCTAAACCACAACTGTATGAATCTGCTTGCTGCTAAAACACAACTGTATTAATTTGCTTGCTGTTAAAACACATCGTCAAGAAAACGGAGATGATAAGAACAATATTTGAATGGTGATGATGAACTCGGAGATGGTGGAGATGGAGAAGTGTTTTAATTTGATCCGGTGCTCTCCATCGTTTCTAAAGTTATCTTCTTCCATGATTGTAGTTATTTTTGGTAGGGATTGGGGTTTCCAAGATGGGTTTGGAGAGAGAGAGAGGGAAAATCGCTTGAATTTAGGAACTTGGTGGTTATCTAATTGATTTAAAACACGGCCATTGACAAAATTGCCCCTACTCATTTAAAACAATCAATTAATTAAACTCAAATATTACAAGATTGCCATTGATTTAATCTCAACCCTTAAACACACCAATCGGATGGACCAGATCGCTTCCTAGACTTTCTAGGAAAAACACACTTTCCGTGCGAACCCTACTCTATATGAGTAGGAGTTGGGTGGAAAGTCTATTTTTCCTAGAAAGTAGGGTTCGCACGGAAAGTGTGTTTTTCCTAGAAAGTCTAGGAAGCGATCTGGTCCATCCGATTGGTGTGTTTAAGGGTTGAGATTAAATCAATGGCAATCTTGTAATATTTGAGTTTAATTAATTGATTGTTTTAAATGAGTAGGGGCAATTTTGTCAATGGCCGTGTTTTAAATCAATTAGATAACCGCCCAGTTCCTAATTTCAAGCGATTTTCCCTCTCTCTCTCTCTCTCCAAACCCATCTTGGAAACCCCAATCCCTACCAAAAATAACTACAATCATGGAAGAAGATAACTTTAGAAACGATGGAGAGCACCGGATCAAATTAAAACGCTTCTCCATCTCCACCATCTCCGAGTTCATCATCACCATTCAAATATTGTTCTTATCATCTCCGTTTTCTTGACGATGTGTTTTAACAGTAAACAAATTAATACAGTTGTGTTTTAGCAGCAAGCAGATTCATACAGTTGTGGTTTAGCATCCAGATTCATACAGATGTGTTTTAACAGCAAGCAGATTCATACAGTTGTGTTTTAGCATTTAGATTCATACAGATGTGTTTTAACAGCAAACAGATTCATACAGTTGTGTTTTAACAGCAAGCAGATTCATACAGATGTGTTTTAACAGCAAGCAGATTCATACAGTTGTGTTTTAGCATTCAGATTCATACAGTTGTGTTTTAGCATACAGATTCATACAGATGTGTTTTAACAGCAAGCAGATTCATACAGTTATGTTTTAGCATTCAGATTCATACAGTTGTGTTTTAATAGTAAACAGATTCATATAGTTGTGTTTTAACAGCAAGCAGATTCATACACTTGTGTTTTAGCATTTAGATTCATACAGTTGTGTTTTAACAGCAATCAGATTCATACAGTTGTGTTTTAGCATTCAGATTCATACAGTTGTGTTTTAACATCAATCAGATTCATACCCTGTGTTTTACCATCTTTATATTGTGGGATCTATAAAAAAATTGACTTTAGCCCTGTAAACTGTTAAAACACAGCACCAAGAACATGCTGATAAATTCCAGTAATCTTCTGAACAATGGAATATGCGATGTAATGTGACATAGACAATAACATAAAACACATTCAGATTGTTAAAATGCAAAAGAACTGTTAAAACACAACCTGATTATATATTGACTTCAGAGTGTTAAAACACACTGACTTTAACATCTCTGACTAGTAACACACATCACTAAGAACATGCTGAAAGTTTTCAGATAAACACATTGACTTCCAGATTTGAATTCGAAAATAATAAAAATTCCGAAAATCATGGAATTTTAGTTAATGAAGATACATTCCAAAAATAAAATTAAAATGTGAAATTACATGATAGCCCTTCTACTTAAAATCCCTCAATGACACATGTCCAATTCTTATTCCTTCCTAGACTTTCTAGGAAAAATAGACTTTCCACCCAACTCCTACTCTATATATATATATATATATATAGGGGGTCGCTAGAATGAGAACCACCACGAGTTATGAGAACCACGAGAACCGCGACCCGCGGGTGGCCGTTGACCACGAAATTTTTTTTACACCTAGATCCGTATATTTTAACACCGGGTGTAAAGTTTGGGTTCAAACGGCGCGCCCGAGGGGGTAGTTTTTTACGCCCAAAGTTTGGGTTTTTTTATTTTTTTTAATTTTTCTTTTTTTTTACCAAACTTTGGGCGTAAAAAACTACCCCCTCGGGCGCGCCGTTTGAACCCAAACTTTACACCCGGTGTTAAAATATACGGATCTAGGTGTAAAAAAAATTTCGTGGTAAACGGCCACCCGCGGGTCGCGGTTCTCGCGGTTCTCATAACTCGTGGTGGTTCTCATTCTAGCGGCTCCCTATATATATATATATATATATATATATATATATATATATATATATTTGTGTGTGTGTATGGTAGGGATCCTAAGATAAAAACATGGTAATTAAGAAATGCGAGAAACATTCTGGACCACCCATTTTCTCTAAGTTTTTTTATGAATATATACATATATGTATATTGTCAATTTTAATATATATATATATATATATATATATATATATATATATATATATATATATACATACACCACTAAAATGAAAACCACCTCCAGTTGTAAGAACCATGAGAAATACACCGTACGGGGCGAGTTGGACCAAATTTTTTTCATAAACGTAGATGCGTGTATTATAAACACATTTGTAAAAAAAATTCAAAAAAATGTCGTGTGTGTAGTTTTGAGCACCACAAGTTTGTGTTTACGGGTACCGTAAATTTTATGATTTTTTTACGGTACTCGTAAACACAAACTTGTGGTGCTCAAAACTATACACACGACATTTTTTTTTTGAATTTTTTTTACAAATGTGTTTATAATACACGCATCTACGTTTATGAAAAAAAAAATTGGTCCAACTCGCCCCGGATCAAAAAGTTCTCATGGTTCTTACAACTGGAGGTGGTTTTCATTTTAGCGGTCCCCTATATATATATATATATAAGGTTAGGTTTATTTGTGAACAATCCCCTTGATAATGAACTATGTGAACTAATCCTAGCCCTTGATTATTAATACACAAGTGTAAATCAATGGCCAGGATTTATGAAAATACACTAGTGTATTTTACGATTTGATGATGTAAATCAATGGTCAGGATTTGTTCACTCAGTTCACAAATATACTAGCGTTCACTCTAGAACTTCACCCTATACATAGATTGTCAATTCTTAAACTATACATATATGTATAGTATGAAACATATATGCACGATACTTTTTTTTTTACTTTTAAATACGTGTTTTACACATATGTACATTAGAAACAACATATTTAGAACGATAATCTTCCTTTATATACATATATGTACAACCATTTTATACACATTTGTACATATATATATGTTATCAAATATAAATGTACAATACTTATGTTTCAATTTTAAACACGTATATACATATATGTATAGTTATAGATTGACAATTTACACATGTGTATATATAAACTATACATTATGCAGTGTTGTAAAAGTCGGATTCCAAGGCCGAGTACTCGGCGAGTACTTGGTCCTCGGAACCCCTCCGAGGCGACTTCCTCCTAGGCGGATTCAATTAATCGGCCTCGGTCAAACTCGGCGCCTAGTCGGACGTAGTCGGAAAGAGTCGGCCTAGTCGGTCTAGGCGGTCAACATGGTTTGTTGACTTTTAATTAGTCAAAATCGGTCAAAATCGGCCTACTCGGCCTTGTACTTGGACTACTCGGACTTGTATTCAGAATTATTTGAACTTTAAACATGTTTCATTTTAAATTATACTCAGTTGACATGAATTATGCTTATTTTAACATATGTATAATATATAACAATTAATTTTCTTTATAGTTACCATGTCCGCGTTCTCTCCGAGTACTCCGATTACTCCCAACTCCCTAGTCGGCCGCCTAGCGACTTTTACCACAGTGACATTATGTATAAAAAATTGACAGAAAACGCTCTGATTTATCTAAACAATTGCATTTTTTTTGCATTTTTTTGTTTTGCAATTTTTGTTTAAGAAAAATGTGTGGTCAAGAATGTTTCTCGCGTTTCTCAATTAGCCTAGTGTTTCTCATATGAATGATATAGAGAAAACCTTGGTGAGTTAAAAAACAAAGAAACTTCATCTCCACCTTCCATCCATTTGATCTATGGTTGAGATTAATCAGGTACAAAAAATGTTTTTCGAGAAGTTGTAACTGTTTGACAAAAAGTGCAACTCCTTCTCTCTCCTGGTTTGACACAAAAGTGTAAGTGTTTGTAATTGTTATACAAAAAAACTTACTACAAAAAATGTAACATATTGTTACGTGCACCGCAAACTAAAAAAAACTTCAACTGAAAATTGTAACAGGTGAAGTTCAAAAAATCTGAAAAACTGCTATCAAAATCCATAAAAAACATAACAGGTTAAGTTCAAAAAAAATGTAACACATTCTCTATCATCTCTCATTTGACACGTATCAGTTTCGGAAAAAATAATGACTACTAAAAGGTGTAACACGTGACATGTTTTGTGTCCACCCATTTGAGTTTTCTTGGTTTTCTTAACACACACATACATATATATAGGATTCGGATCAAGGGAAAACTTTTACGAGTTGTGAGAACTTAGAGAACTCGGTCTTCCCGTACGAGTTTTGCCAATTTTTTCACATCCCGGGATTAAAATATTACAAAGAAGACCGTTAAAAAATTCAAAATGGTGTTTTCGGCCCCTTACAACTGTTGTAAAAGTTGATGACATTAGCTTTTTACAGTATTTACGGCTGCTGTAAATGGAAAAAAAAAACTAGGTTTTCTTTTTGTAAAAAATGATTTTTTTAGAACTCTTGGAAAAAAATTGAAAAACCTTTCGTAAGGCCGAGTTCTATAAAGAGGCTATTTTGTCTTTTTTCTTTTTCGACACCTTTTGTTTTACCTCTACGTTTTACTCAAGTATTTTTCCTTTTTTTCAACTGATTTATATTTCTACTCCTAATTTTTTGTAAAATTATGAAATTTAATAAAGTTAATTTTTTAACCAATTTACACTGCAATCACTGAGGGGCTGTTTGGCAACATCTGAACCAATAAGTGCTGAATGAATAAGAGGTCTGAATGGGTAAGAGGGTCTGAATGGGTAAGTGCTGAACCAGTAAAGTGCTGTTTGGTTCCATATCTGAATGACAGTGTAAAATGACATTTTTACCCCTCCCCACAAAATAAACCCGTTATAGATTTTTTTCTATAAAACCCAATATCATCATCATCATTCATCAGTATTCAGACATCACCCCCCCCCCCTTCTTCCCCTTTCTCTCCCTGACCAATCATCGTCGCCTTCAACCACCACCTTCTCCGACATCAACTCCCAATCAACCACCGTCAACAACCTCCGCCGTGCCAACACCACCATCACCGTCTTGAACACCATCCATCATCATCTTGTACACCACTACCTTCAAACTACCCCGGTTACATCCACCGGAAATCACCCAACACGAACCTGAGCACGTCACCACAACAGAACCATCTTCTCCAAAAATTAAAAAAAAAAATAGGAAAAGAGTAGAAATCAGATCAATTGTTTTTGTCTGTTACATCGTAGAAGAAGACTTGTTTTAGTTGTGTTGTCGGTTTGCAGAGGGTAGAAAGAAGGAGACGGCGCTGTGGAGGAGGGGCGGCGACAGAGGTGAGGAGAGGGAGGAGGATGGCGACGGGAGGCGTTCGGTGGTGAGGAGAGGGGTGGGGGCGGAGGTCTGATGAGAGGTTAGGGTTTCTTGGCTGATGAGAGGTGAAAGGGGGTAACAATTGTCTTTTTTTCATTCAGCAACACAACATATCTGAATGATTCAGCACTGAATCATTAAGAGGTTTGCCATTAAGAGGCACAACCAAACACTATCACCTCTGTCCAAATAAGAGGTCCACCTCTTAATGAATCATTAAGAGGTTTGCCAAACAGCCCCTGACTTTAATAAAGTTATTTAGATCATCAATTTTTTTACCGGCTGATACTAACGTACAGGTGGTCGAAACCGAGCCTTGCATATTTTTCACCGTATCTATACCCCGACGCAATGCCCAGGATTGCCGGTTTAACTTAATTATGAAAATGCTTATCTTTGATTGTGCTACTATAAACAAGCCAGTCACAACGGCTCCGAGCCAAGGCAGCATCATCTCCTCTCGATTTCAGGCTGTAAGCCCTCATGAGTTGTGAACTTGTGATTATTCTTTTCTGGGCCACACCACGACCTAACATCAGCCCTTTTAAATTACTAGTTCAAGGCTTGATTTGGTTGAAGCCCACTTACTTTCACACGAATAATTCGACAGCCCATTTCCCAATTCTTCATTTTCGTTAAAATAGCCAAGCAGCCAACTCCATTTTGGCAATTATTTTAACTTCTCCACTTGATTGGCAAATATTTTAACTTCCCCACCTATTAATCATTTACTCGATTATTAGGGTTGTAAACGAATTGAAAGTACACGAACAAGGCCATATTCGTGTTCTTCGTCAAAGAAAATGTTGATGTTCGTGAAGTTTTCCCGAACACACTCGATTATTAGGGCTGTAAACGAATTGAAAGTACACGAACAAGGCCATATTCGTGTTCTTCGTCAAAGAAAATGTTGATGTTCGTGAAGTTTTCCCGAACACATGTCGAACATAAGTTTGTGTTCGTGTTCGTTTGTTAAGGAATTTCAGTTATTCACAAACGGTTCTTGAACACTAGTCACAAACAAAATGAATGCAACCGAACATAAATGAACACAAACAAACATTAAACTTGAAATTAAAAAAAAAACACTATTAACCTTAAATATCCGGCACATGTAGTCAAATACAAACATTAATTGATAAATCAAGAACTCAAGACATAAGAAGTCTACTACAAGCACCATATCATAAATCAAGTTTAGCTAATTAAGTTAAGACATAATTATATAAAGTTATCTAGACATATCCTAAAAAAATGTCTTTAGTGTCCAACTTCTTCGTAAGTTTAGATAATGATTTACATTTTACTATTTTTTTAATATACCTATTAACTAATGTTTTTTTTTTTTTTTTTTTTTTTTTGGGGGGGGGGGGGGGGGATAAAACTTAAGATGGAAAGTGAAATATTAAAAACCATTTAAAATGTTTAACAAATTAACATAAACAAACGAACACGAACACGAACGAAACTAAACGAACGAACATGAACGAATGTAAGAACATATTACCGAACGCAGTCGAACGAACGAGACCTTTTTCGTGTTCGTTCATTTAGTTTATCGAATGAAATATCTTGTCCGTGCTCGTTCATTAACTACACGAACTGTGACAACCTGTATTTCTAAGGTTAGCATCTTTCGTTGCCATGTTTATAATTCTCGTTCCGTTGCACGTTACTTTCAATTGTTTTTTGTTAATTAATCTTGGTCTAATATATCTACGCTAGATGTTTATAATTGTACTCGAAACATATAACTTGGAACCGTTTCTTGTTTGTGGCCCAATTGCGGCCCGACCCAAAGCCACACCTCTCACCTCTTTACCATCGGCCCACTTACTTGGTTACTAGCCCAAACCGAACCCCCATACTCCTTCCACTACTTGCGGCCCAACCCCAACCAAGCCCACCCGGCCATTTGGCTTGTACGCATGCATGTATGTGTTCGTGTAAGTTGTAGCCACAAAAAAAACGTAACACTCTCCTCTCCCTCTCAACATGATTAGTGGCTTGATCTTGGTCAGTCGCACGCCTCGCGGTAAAACTCCGCATGTGGATTTTGAGGGTGTGACACAAACGAACATAAACGAACTTCCCGCCGAACGGCTCACGAACTTTTCGCTGAACGTCCGGTTCGTTAACCTCAAATATCAACATGAACACCTCCAATATTTCTTATAGATTTTTTTTAAAAGCAATTTGTTACCCATAATAACACCTGGTGAACGGGCACTTATAGGGATTTGAAGTAACCCACACCATGGAAATGGTTGGCGTACCATAATGGCACTAAGAAGCGGGCCAAAATTTCTTTTGATAGTTATGGATTTAACACGTTGCAATTTTAAACCTGTAAAAAAAAACAAATAACATAGTTGTAAATAATAACGTAGTCCGTAACATTTATTGTATAATTAATATAAATAAGATGTGTCTAAAATAACTAATATAACTGTTGAATGAGCATTTTGGAATAATAATGTGTATTTCATCATTTGGGTAAGATTTATTTATAATGAAATGTAAAACAAAAAAATTATGAAATATGATAAGTATAGGGGACCAAAGTTAAAACTAAAAAAAATTGTGAGATTAAATTGCAAACGATGAAAACTTTTGGGTTGAAAGTGAAAAATTAAATAGTTTTGGATTAAAGTGTAAAATCAAAAAAAAAAAAATTTAAAACACCTCTACGCATGGTGTATAACATTCAATGCATAAACATGTTCGAAATTTATAGTATGTAAATTAAACAAATCAAACTCGATATTATATTTCACTTGTTTTATAAAATGATACATAACTTTTTAACCAATGTCAATGTTCACCATTAGAAGTTCACCTTTCAAAAAAAAAATGTCAGTGTTGCTGTTGGAAGTTTTGAGATCGTTCATACTTGTGCTGGATTAGTTTTATAGTTGTTTGTAGCTAATTTACTAGTATAGGGGCTTATTTTGTAGTTTCATGAAACTAGAAATCCTGACTTTGTGTAGTTAAGATTCCAGCAAATTTATAAATTTGCTGGCAAGTCAGGCACTATATATAGCCCAAGCATTGTATTATTTGTAAGCTTTTGGCTCTTTGGTGAATGAAGTGTTGTTTACATTAAATCTCTTGATATTGTGCTCAAATCTGTATTCCAATGTGCTTTATTGATTTACATACTTGTTTGGATTCAATACAACACTTGTTGTATTCATCAATCCATTAGCTTCATCTTCATTCTTGATTATTCTTAACTTTTTCATAGTTCAAACACTTAATCAATAGGTGTTTTGGACTAAAACAACCAACCACTGTGATCCGGATTGATATTGGGATCTACAAATTGGTATCAGAGCCTTAGTGCTCTTGGTTTGTTGTGTTCTTGTTGAGATTTTTCAAAGTTTTGAAGGTTTTTCAAAGTTTCAAGGTTTTCAAATTTTTGGACTTAGAATGGATTGATTTGGTGTGTTTAATCGATAGGTTGTTGTTAATATATGATTAGGGAGTCATTTTGGACATTTTGATGTATCAAAACATGGTTTTTGAGCTGTTTTTGAGTGATTAGAGGGTTTTTAGTTCGTGTTAAACCCTCTGTCCAGCGAAATTAACTTAAATACATCGAACAATTTTTTAAGACAGCGAAATTAATTTTGAATATAGCGAAGTTAGTTTTGAACATAGCGAACAATCTTCAAAATCATTGCAAAATCACCAATTTCGCCGACTAAGACTCGAGCGAAATTGTTGATTGCCGGCGACATAGTGTCAGGCGATCCTTTAACGAAATTATCGAAGGCGACTTCGAGAACTGTGATATAGAACCACAGCGTTCTTATCACGGTATACGGCGAAATTAGTCAAACTAACGTCTGTTCTTGTTGTATCAGCGGAATTAGCGTCATCGCTTGTGCAGGATATGTCAGTGTACCAGTGAAGACAGGAGACCAGTTAGATCATCGGCGGATTTACTACATTCTCCGGCGAAATTGTGCTTCAGCAGTAGTACCAGCGAAATTAACCTCTGATCAGCTCTCTTTTGTCAAAAACAAGCCAAGATGTCGTTAAATCAGCTAAGTCCAATCGCTCAAGCTAAACTTGAGACCGGAACCACTACTAGGCCACCAAAGTTGAAAGGAGCTGAAGATTTCAGTACATGGAAGACTCGCATCCAGTCGTTCTTCGAATACACGGACTACAATCTGTGGGTCTCAGTCACTGCTGGACCCCACATTCCAACGGTGGTTCGAAATGATGTGGTGGTTGCTAACCCTGACCCCACAACCTTCATTGACGAAGACAAGGCCCTAATCCAACGCGATCGCCGTGCGCATGCCGCCTTAACAATGGCTCTGTCAACTGATGACTGCAACATGTTTGAAGAACACCGAACTGCAAATGCACTCTGGAATGCATTGATTGAATATTATGAGGGAAATGAAGAGCTAATTGAAAGTAAGAGAGACATGGTGCAGAAGCAATACGACATGTTTTGTGGAGTTCGTGGAGAAAGTCTCTCCGATCATATCAGTCGCTTTCTGAATATGATGACCAAAATGAAGAAGGCAGGAAATCCTGTAACAAACCGTGCCGCTATAAAGAAACTGTTGGACTCACTCCCTAAGGAATGGAGTTTGCAATGCATGATGATCAAGAAGGATTTTCTCAATAATCCAAATCCTGTCACTCTGTCAAACTTAATTAACACTCTAAGAGCCTTTGAAATGGATGTCACCAAACGAGAACTGAACACTGCTGGCTACACTCCAAAGACCAATCAAACTTCTGCTGGAATGAAGAATGTGGCTTTTCTTGCTTCAGGTGGCTGATGTGTGCAAAATGCAACATATAAATTACATCAATTGTGGCATAAAACTAACCTTTTTTTTAGTACTAATGTTGGAAAAAATGTGCTTTTGTCTTCCTTTTGTATTTTCAGGATTAAATGAGCTCAAATTAACAAAAGAAGCAAAAAGACAGCAAAATCTAACATAAATACAAGAAAAGGAACAAACGCGACATGCCCGACCCCACGACAGCATCTTCCCAAGCAAAACAAGAAGACAGAAGACTGAACACGCCCCGTGCTCAGCCAGCACGGGGGCGTGCCCAAGTGTCAGCAGAAAAGACAAAGTGGTAGAAGCTTTTATTGCCCACCACGGGGCCGTGCTCAGCGGGCACGGGGCCGTGGTCAACTATAAGATTCGCAGAATCCAGGCAAATCTTCATAGTACAGATATGCTTCTGCACACGGGGTCGTGCTCAGCGGACACGGGGGCGTGGTCAACTAATAAAGACAAGAGCAATTAATGAAGAAAGAGAAGGATGTGGACACGGGGTCGTGCCCACTGGACACGGGGCCATGCCCACTGGACATGGGGCCGTGCCGAAGCTTCTGTTCAGCCTATAAATAGGAGTGCTTGGCTCAAGCTCAAACCATCCCTTGGCACACCACCTCTCTCACACTTCACCCACCACCACCATAACACCATCATCCACCACCATCATCCATTGTCCATCATAGAGTGTGTGAGTCGTCTCGGGATCTAAGATTGATCGTAAGAGTTCTTGACAATCAAGGCCATGTTTGCCTAAGTCTCTTACATCACTTGGTGAAGACACAGTGTCTAGTGTAATACTTTTTATTTTTAATCTTTTCGCACTTTTTAATTGGTTATGTATTAATGACTTTAATAACTAGTTTCTTATGTTGAAGGTGATTCTTCCTTATCGTTTGTCCGTGGTGTCTTGGCATTATTTTACTGTCTATATAAAATAAAAGATTTTCACCATTCATATCTCCACGGTCTATATGGAGGTATGTTGGCTACCTGGTCGGGGGTTAAGGGAATGGTTTGGTAAGAGTCTTGCCGTTGTTCAGCGTTTAGAGATCCTGCAAGGGACCTGGGTCAAATTTAGTAGGACCTCCTTCAATACTTAGCGGTATTGGATGGCGGGGGTCCAAACTCTTTGATCCCCTCATAAGTTAAACTACTATTAATACTATAACCCGGCTACTTAGGACTGTATCCTTGCTGACTCAGACTACTTAGCCGAGGGTAACGTCACCTTCAAAAGAGGGGCCTACCATAATTTGCATTAATAACTTAATTAATTATCTTTCAATAATCCGACCCTTTAGGATTGTATCCTTGCTGACTCAAACTACTGGGTTGAGGGTAACGTCACCTCCAAAAGAGAGGCCTACTACAATAACTAAGATAATCCCTTAAATAAGTGCAAAAGTACGGAAATAATCAAAGGTTACACTAAACACGAGTCGGAGCCAAGTGATTCATCTTGTCTATCTGTTTTTCTTTTATTTTTTTTTCAGCATTTAGTTAATTTTTATTTTCTTAGTTCAAAACATTTTTCTAAACTTTTGATTTGATTAGACGTTGAGGATAAACCGGTACCTACAACCAAGGATGGCTTTTGATTTGATTAGGCCACATGAAAATTGGAGTTGTATGAAAGAGTTAGATGAACAAACGGAAACGGTAAACTACATTGATAACAGACCTAGGCCGTCGGGTCCTCCAACGGGTACCTACAACCAAGGATGGCTTAACCACCCAAACCTTGGTTGGAGAGATCCCGGCAACAGTAGTAACCAACAAAACCAACGAACTAACTTTCAACAACCACAAAACTTTTCTCAACAACAAGGTGGACGAGAAAGGCTTGAAGATACTGTATCTCGCCTCATTTCCGACACCGAAAAGAAAAACTAGGATCGATTTCAGCAATTGGAATCGAATTTTAGAAATCAACAAGCTAGCATTCAAAACATTGAAAAACAATTAAATCAAGTAGCTCAAAATTTCTCCGAGAGATCACAAGGCGCGTTACCTAGCAATACCGAAACCAACCCAAAAGCACAAGTACATCTCATCACATTGAGAAATCGAACCATGGGTCCCGAGGAGGCTCCATTATCGCCAGATGAAAGAAGCCAGTCCAGCCAAACCACGACTCCACCCGCGCCCCAACCAGAAAAGGCTTCTTTACCGAATCAAGTGCCCACCAAGAATCCTCCAATTCCGTACCCCGGTAGGTTAAATCGTCAAAAGACCTATGAGCAATTCGCAAAGTTCGAAAATTTACTAAAACAATTGCATGTTAATATTCCTTTTATTGAAGTCCTTACCCAAATGCCTAAATATGCAAAATTTATGAGGGACTTCCTCACTCATAAAAGGAAAATTGAATCATTGCAATTAGTTAACTTAGGCGAAGAATGCTCCGCCTTAGTACTCAACAAACTCCCACAAAAGAAAATTGATCCCGTAAGCTTCACGATCCCTTCCTCGATTGGGGAATCACCCGTTCGTAATGCATTAGCCGATCTTGGGGCTAGCATTAACCTCATGCCCGCATCGATGTTCAAACGACTTGGCCTAGGAACAACGAGCCCTACAAAGATGAGCATACAACTCGCCGACAGATCCGTCAAATTTCCACAAGGTGTCGCTGAAAAACTATTGGTCAAAGTTGGCAACTTCGTTTTCCCGACCGACTTTGTCATCCTAGACATGGAAGAAGACGCCGATGTCCCTCTCATTCTCGGGAGGCCATTTGTAACACCCCGAAAACGGGTTTGGTAATCAAACCTCGTTAATAGTAAAAACGGGTAAAATACCGTTAGTGGTAAAATTAACCCGGTGAATATTAGGATTTAAATAAATAAATCTAATATTTATTAAAAGGATGGGAAATACTTTGAGAAAGCAAAGTATATAAAAAGGCCCGAGATTTAACGGGACTTAAAATAAAACGGGTTTTTTAAACAAGATGAATAACTAGGAAAATTATAACCCAGTTAACTATAAGTCTAGAAATAACTTGAAATGGGGTTAAAACAACCAAAACTATATGTTAAACAAAAGTGGAGGGGCCAATGTTGTTAAAATTGAAACTTATATTGTTAGTTTTAATTAAAAACAAAACCAAACATCTCATTTGAGATGTCTGGTCGATCAAGAACAGGAGAGGGCGACACCCTCACCCCCAAAACCCTAACTTCTACTAAACTCTCAAATTGAAGGCCCAAATCAAGTTGAAATCAAAATCTGAACATAGAATCCTGATCACCCTGTCAAGAGGATCGTAAGGTATGTCGAATTTGGTCATTTTGATTCAACCCAAATTCTTGCATGTGATTGAAATTGAGTGTTGAGCTTAATTATGTGTTGTAAATACGAAGTTGGAAGTGATATAAGGTTTAGGGACAAACCCTAGATGATTTCTTGTCAAAATTCTTGCATGATAATTGTAAGGATCAAAATCACCATAGTGGGTGATTAATATGTTAGTAGAGCTTGATAAACACTAGGATTTAAACCCTTGTTCTAGTGTAAACTGAAATTATGAGGAAATCTCTGAATTGTTGATGTTAAAATATATGTATATAGTCTAATTGAAGTTAATTGGGGTGATAAACTCAAGTCATGAACTTGGTTTAGATTATGTAGAAATCTGACCCGCTAGGTGTTTGATAAAACGCCTAAATGAAGGTTAAAATGTAAAGGTTGGGTAAAACGCAGATTTGAATATGTTAAGAAATTGTGCGTAAAGACTTATAAAAAGGGTTCTAAACGGATTGTGAATTGAACTCTTTAGGCAAGGAATCCGGATCGTCAAATGGACAAGCCGGTGGAAATACGCGTTTAAAAAGAGTGCTTAAAAGGTACGTAACTACGATTCCATTACGTTATGCTTGATTCCGTATTCTAGCTAGTAGACTTTAAATTAGCATAATACATGAAATTGACATTTACTTGAAGTGATGAAGATCACTAGGTAAATAAACGGGTCAAAAGGTGAAATTATCACCCTTTGACAATATTGTCTAATGGTTTGTCGAGTTACATGTTATAGGAATAAATAGCAAATGGATAAGTACATCACTATTGCTTAGCGGTTACTAAGGCAAGGTATTGAAACGGGTCAATATATTGATCCGATCCAGGTATGTATAATAACACAACTCATCATGTAGAATTTGGAGTTCTATAAGAGTTAGACAATGTTAAAGTGTAGATATTCGATTATCTTTAAGGTAAACCGAATAAATTGAATTATGTTCATGGTGTTTTAGAAGCACATGGGTTTATAAATAAGATTATAGTTAAAAGGGTCGGATTTGGGTCAATCAAGTATTTAAAGGACCCTTGTAGTTAAAGAAGGATGAAAATTGACCAAATTGCCCTTGTAAGCTAATTCGGACGAATGACCCTTAAAGGTGGTTCGGAAATAAGTTTTATGATTATATAAATGCTTAGGATAAGTTAGATAGTGAAAAACATAAATTCTTGGGTCGAAGGGCTTTATATGAGTCTTTGCCGTAAAATGGTAATCCGAGGGGTAAAACTCGGAACATATAGATATCCACATTAAACCCAATACATATATAGTTGTAGTGGGAGGTTACTAGATAAGAAATGTAGAACTACAATGCTAGAAGGGAATGAAAGCGATTTCAAGCTTTAAAGTGCTTAAAATACCCTTAACGGGTCAAAATAAGCATACGAGCAAAAACGGGTTTAAATTATGTAAATAACCTATGATTAGAACCTAAAGTGGTAGATAACATTAGTATGAAGAATTATATGTGGTATAAGGATCAAACAAATATGTTTGTTTGATAAAATGCATAAACGGGTTAAAATTTGGTAAAAAGGTAACGAGTCGAAGGCTTAGAAGTCTAAAAATATATTAAGTTGGATGTTGGATTTTAACTCCATATGATGGAGAATTAAATTACGGACGCGTAGGAAAAAGAATCGGGTAAAACGGATCAATAACGAAGAAGATATGCTCGTTTCCGTGAAATCAGGTCATGCTGGGTATGTACAGCAACTGATTAAGCACCAGTCTGTGAAAAAGGGGGCCTAGCGTCATGCGACGCCCCTTGGCGTCACACGACGCCCCCTAACTCTGGAAAAATTTTGTTTTTTTGTTTGTTTGACCCATGGTACTTGTTTAAACCATTATTTAACTATTAAAACTAACTTTTAAGTTGGTTTTGATCATAGGTGGATGTCAAGAGTGCCCGGATAAAGATCAAGCGGCGAGCAAGAACCGAACACGATCAAGAAATAAGCTTCCGCACTATGTATCGTTGTTATGTTAAACGGCAAACTTACACATGATGTGATGTATACTTTTAAATTGTAAAAGGTTTTAATAAACCCGTAAATCCGATGTATATGTAAATCTTAATTACATGATTATTTTTCGTAATTGACACGTTAAACCTTGAATTATAAGAACGGGTGTTACACCATTTCTAGCCACCGCCCAAGCAGTGGTGGATATGAATGACGGAACACTAACATTGAAGTTTGGGGACGAGGGAGTGAAGTTTGGAGTGGGAAAGAGAGTAGAAGACGAAGACCCGGTCAACTACATGAAGGTCATAGACTCAAGCTTGGATGGCGCTCTCCGACGGTGTAACATGGGATGCGAAACATCCCACTTGAGTGACATATGACCAGCCTTTGGGTCTAGCCAAGGACCCTTATAAACGTGGCGCACCACGGAGGCATTCCGCGGAACTATCCTTAGTTTAATATAGATTAGTTTTTATGTTTTCTAGTTGAGTTTTAATTTTCAGGAATAAGACACACTTGAGATGGCAAAGGAAACGAGGGAAACTAGAACCAGCACCCCATGCAGGAAAACAGGGCCATCCGACGATTTTCTTCATTAACAGTAAGCTCGGCACGGGCCGTGTCCGCCCAACACGGCCCCGTGCTGCACAGTCTGCAGAAAAGACCCAGTTCAGGTAATTGGACACGGGCTGTGTTCACCCAACACGCCCCCGTGTCCAGGCTTCTGTTTCTTTTGATTTAATTTTGTTACTGGCACTTGAACACGGGGCCGTGCCCGGACAACACGGGGCCGTGTCCAGTGCCCAGTAACACAAAATTTTTGCTTTTTCACCCTTTTTACACATTCAATCAACCTAAAAACTTATTTTTGGGACACATTGAGGACAATGTGTAATTTAAGTGTGGGGGGGGGGGGATGCTAAAACCTTGAATCTTGCAAGTCCTAAATACAAGCCTTACACAAAACTCTATTGGAACCGCTAATCACCCCAAATTTGTTCAAAAATTTACATTTTTTTTTACTTGTCTAGGTTTAACTTGGGAATTTCAAAGTTCTAAAAAGGTTATATTTTTACAAATTTACAACCGATAGCGTCGTGATAAAAAAAAAGAACCAACATAAGAAAATTATGAAAAGGCATGACAAACTTAGTTAAAATTTGATTATATATACTTGATCACATAAAAACTCATTCCCACAAAAGTGAGTTTTGAGCCTTTATTGAGCATACAAATATATATCTTTAAATTAAATGCTCATTTTTCGTTTCTTGTGTGAATAGCCGCTTGGTTCTTACGACTCTAGAACTTGCCATGACGATACATTCCCGGTCCTTACCAACTTAAACCCGAGTAAGTAAATGATGGAGGCATTAGGACTAACCATTTTTATTTCTACACCATTATTTTTCTTTATTTTTACCACCTACCCAAAATCCCCCTAGTTAGCCCCTTTGAGCCTAAACCTTTTCATTTCATAACCCAAACCAAACACCCTTTCACCCACCAAAACCTTTTTCATTTTTAACCCCTTGTTTTAGTAACTAGCTCGGTTCTTCTTATGACTTTAAAAAAAATTTGTGTTGATGATGAAGCAAAAACAAATAAACAAGCAAGTTCATCAAAAATAACTTTGTTTGAATAATAGCTTCATCAAAATAAAAAGTTGAAAAATAGAAAGTCTTACAAAAACCGATGCTTTTTACGCTTTTTCGCCCTTTCTACTAACCACTAACCCAACCACCTACCTTTAGCCCAAGCCTAACCCTTCACCCAAAAAGTCCTCTTGATATTTACAAAGGCATATAGTTAAAAAGGAGGAGGATTGATTGCTTGGCAAGCCTATGGTAGGAGTAAGTTCCATGCCGCTCTCGAGTGATCCACTAAAATACATTTTCGGCCGAGTGTTGAGTGATCCCCCGTGAGGTATGTGAACTTGTATATAAATAGAATTTTAAAGAGGCATGTTATGCCCTAATAAGTAATTTATCTTATGAAAAGTTTTAAATAAATCATGACGAATAGGATTGTAAATAAATAAAAATAAAACTTAATAAAGAATCTTGGAAATCCCGACACTCTATGACAAGCCCAAAAATCTTCTCTTCTACCCATTCCATTTGGGAGTGTAAAGCCACATTATAAAGAGTTTTGCTTGAGGACAAGCAAAGATTCAAGTGTGGGGGTATTTAATGTGTGCAAAATGCAACATATAAATTACATCAATTGTGGCATAAAACTAACCCTTTTTTTAGTACTAATGTTGGAAAAAGTGTGCTTTTGTCTTCCTTTTGTATTTTCAGGATTAAATGAGCTCAAATTAACAAAAGAAGCAAAAAGACAGCAAAATCTAACATAAATACAAGAAAAGGAACAAACGCGACATGCCCGACCCCACGACAACATCTTCCCAAGCAAAACAAGAAGACAGAAGACTGAACACGCCCCGTGCTCAGCCAGCACGGGGGCGTGCCCAAGTGTCAGCAGAAAAGACAAAGTGGTAGAAGCTTCTATTGCCCACCACGGGGCCGTGCTCAGCGGGCACGGGGCCGTGGTCAACTGTAAGATTCGCAGAATCCAGGCAAATCTTCATAGTATAGATATGCTTCTGCACACGGGGTCATGCTCAGCGGACACGGGGGCGTGGTCAACTAATAAAGACAAAAGCAATTAATGAAGAAAGAGAAGGATGTGGACACGGGGCCGTGCCCACTGGACTCGGGGCCGTGCCGAAGCTTCTGTTCAGCCTATAAATAGGAGTGCTTGGCTCAAGCTCAAACCATCCCTTGGCACACCACCTCTCTCACACTTCACCCACCACCACCATACCACCATCATCCATTGTCCATCATAGAGTGTGTGAGTCGTCTCGGGATCCAAGATTGATCGTAAGAGTTCTTGACAATCAAGGCCATGTTTGCCTAAGTCTCTTACATCACTTGGTGAAGACAAAGTGTCTAGTGTAATACTTTTTATTTTTAATCTTTTCGCACTTTTTAATTGGTTATGTATTAATGACTTTAATAACTAGTTTCTTATGTTGAAGGTGATTCTTCCTTATCGTTTGTCCGTGGTGTCTTGGCATTATTTTACTGTCTATATAAAATAAAAGATTTTCACCATTCATATCTCCACGGTCTATATGGAGGTATGTTGGCTACCTGGTCGGGGGTTAAGGGAACGGTTTGGTAGGAGTCTTGCCGTTGTTCAGCGTTTAGAGATCCTGTAAGGGACCTGGGTCAAATTTAGTAGGACCTCCTTCAATACTTAGCGGTATTGGATGGCGGGGGTCCAAACTCTTTGATCCCCTCATAAATTAAACTACTATTAATACTATAACCCGGCTACTTAGGACTGTATCCTTGCTGACTCAGACTACTTAGCCGAGGGTAACGTCACCTTCAAAAGAGGGGCCTACCATAATTTGCATTAATAACTTAATTAACTATCTTTCAATAATCCGACCCTTTAGGATTGTATCCTTGCTGACTCAAACTACTGGGTTGAGGGTAACGTCACCTCCAAAAGAGGGGCCTACTACAATAACTAAGATAATCCCTTAAATAACTGCAAAAGTGCGGAAATAATCAAAGGTTACACTAAACACGAGTCGGTGCCAAGTGATTCATCTTGTCTATCTGTTTTTCTTTTATTTTTATTTTTCAGCATTTAGTTAATTTTTATTTTCTTAGTTCAAAACATTTTTCTAAACTTTTGATTTGATTAGACGTTGAGGATAAACCAGTACTAAAAGCTCTTGTGTCCTTGGACGACCTCGGTATCTTGCCAACACTATACTACGCTCACGATGGGTGCACTTGCCCATATGTGTGTTTAGTGTTAGTAAATATTGTGTTTTATAAATTTAAAACTTGGCTAAAAAAAGTGTAAAAGGGCTTAAAATATACTTAAACTTATATATACACTTCACACGCATCAGTGGCATCAGTCAACAAGCTTCTGACATGATCTATGCTAACGCTTCCGCAAGCGCATCAAAAGCTCCACAACCTAGTGAGAAGACTGTCACAGTTGGTGATACACAAGCGTTGAAAGTGTCTACTGAAAACGTGGCACTTTTCAACATGTTTCTGAGTAGCTATGAAGCTTTAATGTCAGGAGAGCTCAAGAAGGAAATGTTCACTGCTGAAGACATGTATCAGGTCTATCCAGATGACATGGAAGAAATGGATCTGAAATGGCAGATGGCCATGATCACCTTAAGGTTGAAGAAATTTCAGGACAAGACCGGGAAACGTTTGGGTCTCGGAAAGGTTGGCTTTGACAAATCCAAACTGAGATGTTACAACTGCAAGAATCTGGGCCACTTCAAGTGTGACTGCCCCTTGTTGAAAGAAGGAAACATTGAAGCTACTCCTGCTGTAAAACAAATCACCATCGAAGAAAACAAAAACAACGCGTCTTCTAGCACACCAAAGGCCTTAGTCGTTGAAGATTATGATTGGAGTGAAGAAATTGCTGAAGCCAAGGAACAAGTCAACAAAGCTCTTATGGCAAATATCTCAAGCGGATCATCATCAAAGCAGTTTGAGAAACCGACAGCTGGAATTCCAAAAGGTGACAACATCGCTGACAAGGGTTTGAAAAGCATTCTCACCTCTCCGGAGCCTGAGAAAGAAAAGAAGTCTGAAGAAGCTAAGGAGCAGATTCCTAAGGATGCATCTGACCAGAAGAAAGACAAAGAAAAAGCCTCAGCCGCAGCAATGAAAACAGAATCTTCCAAAGAAAAGGCTGACAAAGACTTGGTAAATAGTATTCCACATAACTTTAAAGTAAAGTTATGCTCACCAGCATGCGTTGATGTCGTGGCACATTACAAGTCTCTTAATTTAGAATTTGAGAGACAAACAGACAAAGCCTTAAAAATGAATAAAGAACTTAAACTGAACGAGGCCGCATATCAGAGAAAGTTGAATTCAACTTTAGCTGAAATGCAAACTCTAAAAGAATTTGTGATTAGGAAAGATTTTATCATTAACGATCTCACAGATAGACTAGAAAAGGCTTTGAACGAAAAGAATAAATTGCAAATTATCATCGATAAATGGAATGTCAGTCAAAAGGCCTTTACTGACATAAAAAATTGCCAACGACCAACGTATGTAAAAGACGGGATCGGGTACAAGGATAGGCAAGGAAATGAAAGAAAACTTTTTCTTCCTCCACATAGCAAAAACTATGTGCCTATACCAACTCCTCATCCCGAAAATGATCTCATTAATGAAAAGGCCTCTGTAGAACAAAACGATTTTTGTGAAATCGAAACACCCGCTAACTTTTCTAAAAGTAATGCAGATCCAATTATGTGTAAAGAAGATGTGTGCAATGAGGATGGAGACTGCGGCGGTTCAAAAATAGGAATAAGTTATTCAGGCGACAGTTATTCCACTGTTAACTGGTTCGCCTGGAACTGTTCTAACAAAAACAATATTCGGGATGAATGTAATAATTTAATTAGGACGGATGACTGTAATGGCCGTGTGCCTAAATTTAAATCTTCGGATGACTGTAAGGGCCATGCGCCTACATTTGAGACCCGTGATCGTGAACATGTTATGTTTGAATGTCATGATTTAAATTCTGCTTTTTGTGATGATAAAATTGTTTGTGAATCTCCTGTATTTGTGCCAGAATTGAAAAAGAATAGCTTTGGAAAATTCCTCACAGAGGAAATTCCAGAATTTATTCCATCTAGAACAGGTATGACAGATTCAGAAAAGACAGTCACTGAAGATCACTGCAATGAAGGCTCAAGCATTACTGCCTCAGAAGATGAAAAGGAGACTCCAAGTCCTGAGGATGAGCAAAAATCAGAAACCTCAAGTGAAGATCGAACAAAAAATGGTGAAAGCACTGAATTTTCAAGTGAAGAAACCTCAAAAACTTCAAGTGAAGATCAATCAACAAATGATGAAAGCTCCGAAGACTCAGGTGTTGAGACAATTGAAGACCATGATTCAGAAAGCTCAAGCGAAGATCAAAGCTACAATGAGTCAAGCTATGAAGCAAGTGAAGAACTAAATTCCAGTGAATATCAAACTTTAGAAAGCTCATCAGATTCTGACAGTGATGAAGAATACTTAGAAGATGAAAGTCGAGTTGACAAGAAAATGAAGAAAGCAGAAAGCTCAAGACACTCATCACATACATCATCTTCTAACACCAAAAGGCCCAGACGTAAACGATTTTTTTCGTTGTGGTCATTTAGGACATACAGCGAAACATTGTAAAAACAAAAAATTTTCTAAACCAGAATATGATTTTGTTAAGAATTTCACATATCAACTTGATTATCTTAAGAAATCTGTTAAAAATCTGGTTAATTCAACAGCTTATTTTTGGAAGCAAAAAGAAGATATCGTGGGACAAAACCACGATAGATCCAAAGTAAAGCAAATCTGGGTCCCCAAATCAAACTAATTCGTGTATATTTTTGTATCTCAGAATAAACTCCAGAAATGGCTTCGTATGCTCATGGAATATATCTGGCATGTCGACAGCGGATGTTCAAGACACATGACAGGCTTGAAGGAGCTTCTGAAGAACTTTCGTTTTATTGATGGTGATTTCGTGTCATTCTGGAGACGGGAAGGGAGGGAAGATCGTTGGAATAGGAGATGTGGTCTCTGAAGCCCTCACGTTGGAAAATGTCAACTATGTCCCAGAATTGTGTTACAATCTCATGAGTGTATCTCAAGTCTATGATAAAGGAATATCGGTGCTTTTCAATGACATGGAATGCTTGTTTCTCTAGCCCGAATATGTTGTTCCTGTAGAAATGATCATGCTCACTGCTCCAAGACAAAACAACACATACGTGCTCAACATGAAAAATACCAAGACAAATGACAACTTGACATGTTTGATCTCAAAGGCTTCAGAATCGGAGTCACTGCTTTCGCACAGGCGATTGGGGCATGTAAATTTCAAAAATATGAACAAACACTCTAAGTTAAACTTAGTAAGAGGTCTTCCGATAAAAGAATTTCCTTTTTCTGAAAAATGTATAGCATGCGCCCAAGGAAAGCAACACAAGAAATCGCACAAGTCCAAAGCAGTGAACACGATTACTGCGCCTCTTCAGTTGTTGCATATGGATCTTTTTGGTCCAATTAGTGTTAAAAGTCTTGCTAAAAGTTCTTACTGTTTGTTAATTACAGATGATTTCTCTCGTTTTTCATGGGTTTATTTTCTTGAGGCAAAGAGTGAGACAGCTGAAATTCTCAAGTCATTCATTCCCTTGATTGAAAACGTGACCAAATTAAAAGTGAAGTCGATCAGAAGTGATAATGGTTCCGAATTCAAAAATCAAACTTTCATATCTTTCTGTGCAGAAAAGGGAATTCATCTCCAATACAGTGCAGCCAGAACTCCTCAACAAAATGGAGTTGTTGAACGCAAGAACAGAACGTTGATAGAGGCCGCAAGGACCATGCTGGTGGATTCAAAGCTTCCAATCATCTTCTGGGCAGAAGCAGTAAATACAACATGTTATGTTCTGAATAGGGTTCTCATTGTAAAACCACACGGAAAAACGGCATATGAACTCCTCTTCAAAAGAAAGCCGCTTATTGACTTCTTCAGACCATTCGGATGTTCATGCACTCTTCTAAATACTCAGGAAAATCTCATCAAGTTCGAAGCAGTGGGTGATATCTGCTACTTCATGGGATATTCATCCACACAGAAGGCCTACAGAGTCTACAACAAAAGAACGAAGATGGTGATTGAATCATATTATGTTGATTTTCAAGAAGGAAATTATACCAACACCGGAAGTACCCTCGATTGGTTCTATGACGTGGGTGTGATTTTCAACACCTTTGAAATTCCAGAAGTTATTCCAGAAGCAGAACCTGTTGAAGATGCTCAAGTTGAACCTCTGTTTGACTCTTCAGACATTGGTATAACTCCGTTTACTACCCGTTTCTCTCCATCTTCCGCTGATCCACTTCTCTCTGTGGATGTAGCAACTGGTGACACTTCACCTGAGAACACCCCAGAAAACGGTGCTTCTTCTTCACAGGCGAATGTGGATGAGCCAACTCAAGAAGATGACCCTCCAGTAATTTACGTGGACGAACACTTCACCAATCTCCCGCAGCAGATTGAGTCTCAGACAAATGCAGGATACAAGACAAATCGCAATCATCCTCTTGAGAACGTCATAGGTGCAGTTGAAGAAGGAGTACGTACACGTGGTCAGTCATCAAGCATCAACAAAGGTCTCTATGCAGCTTTTCTCTCACAGTCTGTGCCACGGGACATTGAAGATGCCATTCTAGACTCCAGTTGGGTTCAAGCAATGCAGGAAGAATTGTCACAATTTCGCAAACTCAAAGTCTGGGAGTTAGTGGATTTACCTGAGGGAAAGTTTCCAATTGGTACAAAATGGGTCTTTCGCAACAAGATGGATGATTGTGGAGTAGTGATTAAGAACAAGGCCAGGTTAGTAGTGCAAGGTTTTCGTCAGGAGGAAGGAATTGATTATGAAGAAGTTTTTGCTCCAGTTGCCAGATTGGAAGCAATCAGAATATTCCTGGCATACGCGTCATACAGAAACTTCAAATTTTTCAGATGGATGTAAAGAGCGCTTTTCTGTATGGGAAGGTAAAGGAAGAAGTCTACGTGTGTCAGCCTCCGGGTTTCGAAGATCCTCATTTTCCAGGTCGCTACTACAAGGTGGACAAAGCCCTCTATGGTCTTCACCAAGCTCCGCGTACGTGGTACGAAACTTTGTCAACTTATCTTCTGAAATGCGGATACACCAGAGGAACGATCGACATGACTCTCTTCACCAAACGAATCGGAGAAGACGTAATGCTGGTCTAAATCTATGCAGACGATATCATCTTCGGGTCAACAAATGAGGAGCTATGTAAAGAATTCGAGACCTTAATGAAGGCTAAGTTCGAAATGAGCATGATGGGAGAACTCACGTTTTTCTTGGGGCTAGAAGTGAAGCAAAAGGAAGACGGCATTCTTATTCATCAGGCTAAGTACATTCGGGATATTCTCGCAAAGTACAACATGAACGACTGTAAAGTTGCCAGCACACCGTTCGCCTCTCAGACAGAGCTTACTCTAGATCCTCAAGGAAAACCAGTTAACAAGTCCTTTTATCGCTCCATGATCGGTTCTCTGATGTACCTGACGGCTAGCAGGCCTGACATTATGTGGGCTGTCTGTCTCTGTGCTCGCTTTCAGACAAATCCCAAAGAATCACATGAAACTGCTGTGAAACGCATCTTCCGCTATCTCAAAGGAACTCCGAAACTAGGTCTTTGGTATCCTAAAGATAGTAATTTTGATCTTATTGCTTATTCTGACAGTGATCATGCAGGTTGTAAAGTAGATCGCAGGTCTGTATCGGGAGGATGTCAATTCTTGGGAAATCGTCTGATCTCCTGGCAAAGCAAGAAACAGACAACTGTGTCCACCTCCACCGCTCAAGCAGAATACACCGCGGCCTACAGTTGCTGTTCACAAGTTCTCTGGATACAAAATCAGTTGTTGGATTATGGAATCAACATCATGAAGACTCCTATATTTATCGACAACGAGGCATGTCTGGGCATTGTGAAGAATCCTATTCACCACTCCAGAACAAAGCATATCGAAATCCGTATTCACGCAATTCGAGATACCTACGAGAAAGGATACATTCAAGTGGTGTCAGTGGATACAACACAGTAGCGGGCCGACATCTTCACGAAGGCCTTTGATAAAACCCGATTCAACCAGCTGGTAACCTGGTTGGAAATGGTTAATTTCCTTGAATGGAAATGAATCTTGTTGTCCAAAAAGCTTTTGTAAATACTCTATCTTTTGTCAATTCAAAAAAAAAAACCTTTGTTGAAAGTAAAACAAGTATCGTAAAGCGTCGCTCACCAAAAAGATTTTCTGATTCTTAATTTTTTTTCGGGCAAATGGACTTTCGAAAATAAAGATTTTAGGGGGGATATTCCAGAAAATCAAAAATGAGATGCTTGTGTCTGACTCCTGTTAGAGGAAATGATAGAAAATTGCTAACACTTTGTCATTTCTTGCAAAACAGTACAACAAACGAAATCGGGGTACCAAGCAACGACGTGTCGGTAGATTCAGCAACACCAACGAGTAAACTGCTGTTAGGGAGCATAACATAACATCTACACAAGGATTCTGGCTTCTCTCAGGCATTACGCATCTTGTGGGTAACACGTTGCGGCATATGGCTTAATGGTCTTAAATCTTGTGTTGATAGATTGCCAAAGTCTGAGATCTCGGGTCTTTATATTGGTTTTCATTCGGGGGTATCATAGTTGGTCTTCTGCTGCATCCAGATACATGCTGACCTAGAACTCCTATGATATCCCTTCATAATAAGCGCCTTAAAAAAAGGCCAAACCCTTTCCTAATAAGTGCCATTTTTGGCCAAAACCTTTAGATGGATTAGTTTCGGTCTCTCTGCTGTACGAAAGTACTGACCTGATCACCGAACTATCTGTCTCAGCCCTCGATAGTTCTTGGGATCTCTGTTGTACGAAAGTACAGACCTGATCTCCGCTCTATCGTTGAAAAGAATGAATCCAATATACTCACCTGTTATGAAGAACCTTTGTGCATACCTTGATCGCGGGGGTATGTCCTGATGTGGGACTCATGGGCGTATTGTCTCTATTCTCAATAGCTTGTGTGGGGGCCATTGAAGACTTGTCAATATTACCGAAAACATGATAAAAGCGCTCTCCGAAGGCATGTTGAAAGAAGGATGCATGGATTTAGGCGGACAAACATACTGGCAGTTTTTCTTGTGCCCTGGTTAGTAAATAATAATAATAATAATAAATAAGAAATTGGAAAGTGTTGGCGATATGATCTTCTGCAGGTAAGTCAACGAGCGTCGAATGTTACAAGAAGATCCGCACCCAATGGAATCCCACAGAGCTGAAAATTCGAAGTTCGGAGTCAAAATGGCCCAAATTTTATCAAGTTTGTGAATATTACGTAATTAATAAAGTTTTTAAACAAAACTGGGCACGTTTCACGAGAAAGTTTGAAATCTACGAGCGAAATTAAAAGTGTTTTGAAAACTAACAATTGGCAGCGAAATTAAGATACCAACGAAATTGTTATTTCACTGGTTATCTAAATTCCGTTTATAAATATCTATAACCGACCCCCATTTCAAAAGTTTTCAAACATTTTCAGTTTTCTTTCTCTCTAAATTCGCATATCACTTCACAAATTTCTCACAAGATTTATTTCCGATCAAGTTTATCAGGTAATTCCCTAGTTAATCATCCACTCAACCGCTGCATTCATCTCTTGATATCTTCGGATTAACAGTTCGCAGTTCAAAATTTGTGTGTAGTTCTTGAGTTTAAATTATGATTCTTAAATCATGAATTTGTTATTGTTTTTGGAGAATGTTGCAAGCATGAAACCGGGTGAACTTAGACATCGAAATGCTTGCACATGTCTTGATCTGTTTGCAGTCCATACTTGATCAATCGGATGATAACCGTTAGGGTTTTAGAAGGGTTTTATAAGAAAAAGATGAATACAGCGAAGTAAATATGAACACAGCGAAGTCAGCGAAATTAACATGGAATCTCAAAAGTCTCGAACGCGAGTTCGAGCAACCAGCGAAATAGTCTTCGTTGGTGGACCGTTCCGAGAACAAAACTCTATCGTCTTCGCTGGTGGATCGTTCCGGGAACAAAACCCTATCGTCGCTGAGTTCGCTATCGAAATTGTCGATGAAAGCTCCGGATCTTATTCAAAAGTGTCAGCGAAGACAACCACCGGCCCGGCAGCGAAATTATCTATTTTTCTTAATTTTAATTTAATTTTTTGTAAATATTTATTTTATCCTAATTTTTTTTATTTCCTCTAATATTTTTTAAAATCGTAAATATCTTTGTAAATATTCTTTTATAAATATCTGTTTTTATCTCGAAATTTTCTCTCACTTGCCTCGTTTCTCGTGTCAAAAACAGGATGGTGAAAATTATTGAGTGGGATAATACGTTGAAGCACAACCAGAGTATCAATTTCGATCAAATACCACAGGATTTTCAGGACGCAGCAAGATGGATACGGTCTAGCAGAATTGGTTACGCAGTTGAAACTGTAGTTCCCATTTATCGCATCCACATTCAAGAGTTCTGGGAAAATGCGAAGCCTGAATCTATCAACAACAACAGAGGAATCTCTTCAACTGTTCGTAACAAACGTATAGAAGTGACTGAAGAAAGGATTCGCAAAGTTTTGAAGCTGAAAGACAACGCACAAGATCCAATCTCTTTGAGCAAGGATGATGTGTTGGACGGATTTCGTGGAATGGGATACTTTGGAGACTTTCGTCAAAAGAAGGAGATTAAGAGAAGTGGGCTCACAAGGGACTGGAGATTTATAGTTCACGTCATTGCTATGTGCCTAGCTCATAGAAAGGGTGGATTTGATGGACTGAATCTAGAGTGGTCGGCGGCCATGTTAAACCTATGTTTGAATCAAAAATTCAACATCTCTGGTCTAATTTTCAACTACTTGCTAGAGAATGTAAGTGGGCGGACTTGGGCAATGTATCCTCGTTTCATCCAGATGCTGATCAACGATCAATAAAAAGATCCGCCGCATGATGGAAATCTTTACACTTTTCATGTTCCAACAAGTCGTCAGTACACAGAAATCAAGACAAATGAATGGGTAATGCTACATGACTCAATGTATTCTGCAGAAAGGCTGCCATTGGTGAAGGAAGCTTACAGAAAATACAGAGAGGCACTTTAAGAAAAACAACAAAGAGCTGCACAAGCTCAAGCTGAGGCTGAAGAAAAGGAAGAATGCTTGAAGGGAAAAAGAAAGGGAAAGCAAACAGCTAAAGATGAGCCTCCGAAAAAGAAAAAGACATCTGAAAACCCAGAAAGACTCATGGGTGCAAGCTTTAGAGCAGCTGAATCTGAAGAACAACGTTAACATATCAAAGATATGAAAGAAATTCACGCGTTGCAGGAAAAAGAAAAGAGAGAGAAGAGACTCAAGAGACAAGAGATGTCATCATCCGAGAGACCAGAAGTTGTTACAGAAGAAGTACAGTCTCAAAATGACTTCGTTCATACTCTGATAATAGATCCAGATGAAATTTCAGCGAGCAAGAAAACACCTCCGAAAAAGAAGCAGTCAGATGAAGGATCTTCCAGAGTTCCTCTTGTAAAGCCTACCAGAATCTCAAAGCCACCGGTTCCTCCACAAAGGGTTCGACCCTTTCAAGAACTTTATGATAAACTCATTAAAGATGCCGGTCCATCTGTAGCCAAGGAAATCTGTCTTCTCAAGAACCAAGTAAACGACACAAACATCTTGAGAGAGAAGATTAAAGATCAGCGTAAGAAGAACAAAGAAATGAACGCTTACATGGCCAAGCAATCCAAATTCATAAGATTCCAACAGGTGGGGATTGAGAAATTGTACAGAATGATGAGCAATATGTGTGAGCAGATGAAAATAAAGCCTATGTTCTCCTTTGAAGAAATCTTCGACTTTGATGCCTTCATAGAAGAAGAAACTACCAGAAAAGAGAAAGAAGCTGAGGCCAAGAAAAGACGTCTGGAATCAATCGAGAAAGTGACTGAAGGAGATGAAAGTGATGAAGAGGAAGTCGATAGAGATGATATACCTACCAGATTCATTGAATAGGGTCTGGAAGAGGAAGTATTATACGAGAAGGAAGACGAAAAAACTTTCTCCCCCCAGCATCCAGAGTGGTTCAAGAAAGAAAGAGAAAAACTCCCTGATTTTTATCAGGAGATAACTGTCGAAAAGACTGAGGCCACCGACAAAATCATCAGCTGGATGTACGACAATCTGAGAGGAATGTTTGTGGTTAAAAGACGAGGCGGCGTGATTCAGTACTTCCAGACTGGATTTGATCTATTTACTCTTCCTAGGTGGGATTTGCGTGAGCTTGGCCATCTGGATATTCTAAATCCTCAAGATAGAAGCATTGGCGGGGATTTTGAGCGTCTGATTGCTAAAGAATGTAACAAGGGTTTCCCCAATCACAGGCCACAACGTCCAAGACGGAGAGTGTCCAAAACAACCATAGATCCAGTGACGGGAAAAGGAAAGGTGACGTGGGTGATTAGCCCTGCCAAAGTTGTCACGAGAATCAAGCTTCCTAAAGAAGTTCCAGTATCCCTCAACATTTTCAAGAAATGGTTCTATGATAGCAAAACTGGTGAAGCTGTGATCAGATCCAACGAAAATGTGGATATCAAAATTTTGGATCCTATGGACGTGTTTATGTTTGGACTCTCAGATCTAACTGTACTAAATGCAAGTCGCATAAACGTTGGAGCTGGAAATGCTAATCTTGAGGAGGCCATGCTATTTCAGCGAGCGGTAGATCGAGCCTGGAAGATAAAGAGAGAAATGCTGGATCTCGTAGACAAAATCGAGAAAAGAAAAGAAACTGAGGAAAAGAAGAAGGAAGCGAAGAAAAAGAAGAAACATGAAAGAAAGAAAGAAAAGACCTCCGCTTCAACAACAGAGCCCACCACAACCTCCCAGCCAACATCATCACCTCCGGCCTCATCCACATATGAGGTCACAATGGAGGATCCACCAACAAGTGAAGCTGTTACTACTCAAGAAACTCCGGTTGCACCAATCGAGACTCAAGCACCACCAGAGACGGCAGTGCATGAAGACAATCCCAAAGAGCCTGAAAAGCCAGCTACAGAGAATCCAGTGGAAACAGCGGAAGAATGAGAAGACAAGTATGCAACGATCTAGGGGGGATATTGTTGGAACTTTTGAGATCGTTCATACTTGTACTGGATTAGTTTTATAGTTGTTTGTAGCTAATTTACTAGTATAGGGGCTTATTTTGTAGTTTCATGAAACTAGAAATCCTGACTTGGTGTAGTTAAGATTCCAGCAAATTTATAAATTTGCTGGCAAGTCAGGCACTATATATAGCCCAAGCATTGTATCATTTGTAAGCTTTTGGCTCTTTGGTGAATGAAGTGTTGTTTACATTAAATCTCTTGATATTGTGCTCAAATCTGTATTCCAAGGTGCTTTATTGATTTACATACTTGTTTGGATTCAATACAACACTTGTTGTATTCATCAATCCATTAGCTTCATCTTCATTCTTGATTTTTCTTAACTTTTTCATAGTTCAAACACTTAATCAATAGGTGTCTTAGACTAAAACAACCAACCACTATGATCCGGATTGATATTGGGATCTACAGTTGCAACAATCTTTTTTATATCATTCTATATGATTTACTTATTTAGTTCAAAACTTTTAATTTTAATTATTGGATAAAACTATAAATAAAGATTATGGACAAGAGATATGGTAACTTTTATGTAAGAAAATAATATAACATATAGAGTTAACTATATGGACGGTCTATATAATTAGTTTACATTACAGTTTTGTTTAAATTTTCAAAAATTACATATTAGCTCTCACTATTTACTCACGGAGTAACACATTTGGTATTTCCTTTTTACCAACTGTTTTTACAAGTTATGTAAGTCACAGGGAAGATGAAATGGAGTAGTTTTATTATTATTATTTTTAAACTATAAATGGTATATTGATCGGCCAAGTATAAAGAATACATAATACATTGGTCATTTCTTAAAAAAAATTCACATAACTTTAAACGCCAGTTAGTGAAAGTAACCATATATGTTACTCGTGACTGACATATTTTAGTAAATTGTGTAAATTTTAGTAACTTAAATACGTCTAGCACTCGTTCAAACTGGAAAATCGACGACAAGTTTAAACTCAAATTTGTGATACGGCTTACCATGAACGCTTTTGTGCCATAACCAATGCTTACTATTGTGGCGCCATAATTATTTACTATAACTCCTTGTAGCACCACATTTGACAACGTTTCCCTTTGGCTTGAGGAGATCAACATTAATTTAGTTACGATCTTAATTAAATTTTCCTTGGTTTAAATCGTGGATTTTATACTTTAGAATTTAGATCACTTCATATCAACTAAATTAAGTGAAAAACACGGAAATTTGTTAAAGTATCGTAGTTTAAAACATTAGGTATAAACGAGTTTTATCAAACTTCGTTATCAAACGGACCATATATATTTAAGAATTTGACTTTGTCATCAAACGGACCCCTATACGTTTAAAGAATTTGTGGTGGTCGATGGTGGCAATCATTAACATACTTATTCGGATTTTATTTGATTTTCATTTTCTTCAAAAAAAAATATAAATGAAAGTATCCAGTCAAAGATAAAGAAAAATGCGCCATATCATATTCATTGCATATTTAATAAGTAAGAAAGTGGCTTCTTTTTCAATTTAAGACTCATGTTCTATTCATTATTTAACTTCATTCATAAAAGCAAGATGAGAGAGCAAAGCATCGCCCCAATAAAAATATGATTATTACTTTAAACTAAAGTAATATTATATTCAGTTTAAGATCAAAGAAAATCATAGAAATAACATTTTACAATATTGACTCATTTTTAAGAAAAAAAAATATCATTTCAAGAAATTTCGTCTAAAGTAAAGATTTAAACATGTATAATGTCAATTATATATCATTACAAATGTCTTAAACTTTTAAAATGTAGATTTAAACTTATAAAATGTAGATCCGTGAAATAACTTAAAAGATTTCATGACGCTAAACATAAACATGTAAATATATTAAAAAACGAAAACTTCACCGAACAGTATGAAAGTTTTCCAGTTGTTATGCTAAAGTCGCTAATTTTTTTTTTTTTTTAAACTCAACTTTCATTACGTGTTATACATGGGAGGGTTCGTTGAATTTTTAAAATGTTAAATGCATGGTTCCTCGGTCCTTCACTTTTTTAGTGTTCTCCAATGCATGGCTCGGTTAGAAAGTGAGTCTAGCTCAGCTCGGCTTGTAACGAGCCAGATTGGTTCGGTTTGACTCGCATACTAGCTCGGCTTGGCTTAGCTCGGATTATTTTACTTTTAATATATTTTATTTTTATATACATTATAATATATCACAAAAACTGATTATAATTTACATGTGATTAGTAGTGAAATTTGATATCTATACCACATTTAAAGGTTGATTATCATGCTAATGAAGTAATATTGTATTTCGTTGAAATTAAGAACGTATTTTGTGTTGTTAAACTTGATTTTGGTTTGTAATGTATGAGGTTGAACTTATTTTGAATATTTTCTTTTGAATTATTTGAATAATATATTAGATTATTGAATTTTGAGAGAAATATATTAATTTTTCTTTTCAAAACAAAGTCAACCCGAGCCAGCTCGGTTTAAAACCAAGCGAAGCCCGAGCTTAGATTTTCAGCTCGGTTTCAAATTTAAGCCGAACCAAACCAGCTCAATTTATAATCGAGACAAACCCGAGTTTTGATATAGCCCGGCTCGGCTCGTCTTGTCTTGTGAAGAGCCCTAGAATATACCCCCCCACCCTTATCATCTAAACCTATCCTTTTTAAAAACATGAGTTAATTGCCATTTTAGTCCCTGTGGTTTGGCCCAATTTGCCAGTATAGTCCAAAGGTTTCATTTTTAACATCTGGATCCAAAAACGTTTCATCGTTGCCATTTTGGTCCAACTGACTTAACCCCATCCATGCTTCTCAGTTAGTCAAAGGGTATTTTTGTCATTTTGTCTATTATTTTAATTAAAGGTTTATTTTTATCATTATTAAAACCCAGTTTAATAAACCACCACAAACCAAGTTTAATATAACATCTGATTTCTCACATCTCTCTCTTTGCCACACCACCACCACATGCTCGCTCCCAACCACCACTCCCTGCCTGCACTAGTGAAACCACCACCACCACCCACCCACCCCTTTATGGATTCCAACTTCAAAACAGCAGCCTCAACTGTCACACCCCAACCGATGGCGGAATCATCGGGGCGCGGCACTGAGCGAAACAGATTGTCCAGAAGTTTCCATAACAACTATCATTACCATTCAATTTAAGTTAACATGTCCCATACCATGTCTCAAATAGCAAAACAAGTTATTACAGACAAAATCTAAACAAGTATTCTGTTCCGACAACTCAGATTTAAACATAACTAAATTATTCGTTGGTTTCTAGGACTCCAGATTCCTAGCTTCGATTTCATCACAGCCCGAGAAGCATATAAACAACCTAGGCACCTGTCACATACGTTAAAATAATGTCAATACATAAAATGTAAAGGTGAGCATACAAGTTTGATAATAGCATATAGAGTTCGAATTCGTTTACGCATAACCAGCACGTACACATAGTGAAATGAAGCACGTTAGTTATCGACATAGATCCATCGATACCAATGACTGCGGGTTGACTGCCCGAGGCAGTTCGCAATACACGATTACCACCGTAATCCATGCAAGTAAAAGATCCTTAACAACCCCCGTGGAAACGGGTGCTGAGTCCAAACTATAGTACTATCGTTGCTAAGGCAGGTAGACAGCATTCCATGTGTAAACATAACAAACAAGCATTCATAAGCCACGTATAACATGCAATAATGGTTAAGCGTTAAAATAGCTTGAGTAGTGTGATAGTTGTAGTTTGAATAGTGGTAACGTATGTAACACCCAAAAGTGTTAAAGTAAAAAGGGTTCGAGTATACTCACAGTGGTATGGATTGAAGGGAGCGCTTTACAGCGAGTACGATTAGCCTGAATAGATTTGATAACATAACGATAAGTGACGCGTAAAACAGTACAAGCGAGAGTGGGTAGAATGACTGATCGTGCGGTTCAGTTGTCCGTAAGTAGCAGTCATCCGTGCGCATGACCTATCCGTACGGATGGTAATGCGTGCGGATGGTGATACGTGCGGACGGTGTTCCATCCGGGTGGGTCATCCGTGCGTGTGCCTGTCCGTGCGGGTGGCAACCCGTGCGGACTAGTCATACGTGCGGACGACTTACCCGTACGGTTAGATTACTCGTCCAAGTGGATTGTTTCTTCCTAAGATGTGTTTGTGTATGATGGCTTGTGCTTTGGAGTTTTCGTTGTAGCATTTAGAAAGCACCAAAGTGTTTCTACCTTTCAAGCCGGCCGCGCGGACGGTGGTCCGTGCGTATGGTAGTCCGTGCGGACAGCCTGTGCGCGCGGGCAGAGTCAATCCGTCCGGATAGCCCGTCCGTGCGCACGGCTTGGCCGTGCGGGTGGGGTTTGCTCGATTCTTATTTTAAGGCCTTAGTATCTCATGATCCGATGAGTAATCCATTCAGAGGTCGTCCGTCCGGATTGCTCGTTCGTCGATACTCAAACCTCGCGTGGAAAGTGGGTCCCAAGGGTAGTCCGTGCGGGTGGCAACCCGTGCGTATGACCTGTGCGTACGGATGGTAACCCGTGCGCACAGCTTGTCCGTGCGGGTGGCTAGTCCGTGCGGGTAGCCTGTCCGTGCGGACGACTGCTCTGGTTGTTCCGTTCGTCTACACTTGGTTTCTGTTGTCGTTTATCGAGACGTTCTGATTACGTGGCAACCACTTGGAGTTGTGTTCTCGCCCGCGTGACTAGGCCGGTTAGGAACCACCCTAACTCGGCCTGTCGGCGACTCAGAACGGTCGTCCCGGTTAACCCCGGAATCAGTTGTCTAGGGTACAACTCCAGATCTGGAACTAGGGTATCACTATTGACGAGCAAAACACTAGGACTGATCGGATTTGTACCGGTTTTAAGGGTAAAAGAAGGAGAGAACTTAGGTTTATTTCTTTCAACTCTTTTATCCTTAGGAAAGTTTAGATCTAGGTGAAATTATTGTAAAAACTTGTAGAAATCGTTTAGATCTGAGATATTCTTGGTGGAATGAGGCCAATCATTAAGTTCTTGCGAACTTCATGATGACGTCACCCGTGAACACCTCAAGTCCGGATGATTTCATGGTTAAAATCGATGATTCGAAAGATAGAAGTGTGTAGAATCGTGTAGTGATTAAAGATGTACAAGAATCAGTGCAAGATCTTACCTGGATTGAGAGAAATCTGGGAAAAAGGTGGAGAATGCGTGTGGTTCGGACGTCACTTGCCAAAAGTGGAAAAAGTGGATAGTGACCCGTGTATTTATAGGATGCCAAAAAGGGAAAGGGGGGGTGAGCCGTGCGCACGGCACGCACCCGGGCAGGTTATCCGCGCGGGCTGGCCATCCGTGCGGACTGGCAATCCGTGCGGATTGGCCATCCGTGCGGATGGGCCATCCGTGCGGATGCCACCGCCTTGGGCGAGCTCGATGCGATGTTGATTCGGCTCAGATTTACGATTGGCTTGATAGGGTTTCCTAATTCAAATTACTTTCAGTCCCAACTACTTCTTATACGGTTCGATTCGGGATTCGAGTTCGGGTTCGATCATATTCGAGTTAGACTTCGAGTTCGATTGAGTTCGCTTGATTATCACCACTCAACATAAAATAAACATGCACAAGTAACACGTAAGGCACACACACACGTATAGCTGTCAATTAAAATACGAAATTCGAGTTTCGATCTGGTGTCGATTTGATTAGCTTGCTTGATTATCTTTATCGCATTGTTACTTCCTATCGTTCACAGTCGTAGATCGATCGAAATATGATTGGTGAGGCTTGATTATTGTAATGTACGACATTTACTCCACATAATCTAAATATAATAGAAACAATTCTACGAGTCACGTTGCGCGAATTCGGTCGTTGACTTTGACCTTGACTTTGACTTTCACTCGTGAAAACACGGGGTGTTACAGCCTCCCCTTGTTTAGGAAATTTCGTCCCGAAATTAAGCCGGAAGCTGTAACTAATTCGTGAATCACGTGTGGAGAATCGCCAAATTAGCCAGGATTTCACGGTTAAAATCGGCTGATTTAAAAGCCTATGAAGTCGTTTGAGAGGAATCTTTTTCAAATTATTTTGATTGCGCTGATCAAACAACAAGATTCGTACCAGATTTCATTGTATACAGATCTCAATTCGCATCAAATTCGATAAAGTTCTTCAAAATCTTTTCCTTTCTTTCAAAACCTAGATCATTGTGGGTTCTAATTTGAATTTGCTTCGGTTGCGATCCGACTCGTACGTCGTGCGGAATCCGTGAACGTACATGATCGAACACACGATAACGTACTAACGACGTGATTCTATTTATAAAAAAAATTCAATCTTTATTAGTTTCGGCGGTTTCTGTTGGCTTCCATACATATTGTCATATTTCAAATTCTCTGAAATCTCTCTCGAATACTCGCTGTTCTAGTTGGACGTTGCTTCTTCGTTGAACAGCTGTGGATGCTTTGCCTTCATGTCGCTTTCGAGTTCCCAAGTGAACTCCGCGCCTTGTTTGCCTTCCCACCGGACTTTCACAATGGGAATGCGTGAGCGCCTGAGTTCTTTGGTTTGGCGATCCATGATTTCGACAGGCTTTTCCACGAAGTGCAATGTTTCGTTCACTCGTAAATCGTCTAGAGGAACATGTACGGCTGGTTCGTAGATGGTCTTTCGGAGGTTTGACACATGGAAGATCGGATGGACATTGTTAAGTTCTTCCGGTAATTCGAGTCTGTAGGCGACTTTTCCGATCCTTTCCAGAATCTTAAAAGGTCCCACATACCGAGGCGCAAGTTTCCCCTTTTTGCCAAATCGGACCACACCCCTCCAAGGTGATACCTTTAGGAGTACGTAGTCGCCAATGCCATACTCACGGTGCTTGCGCTTTTTATCGGCGAGAAGCTTCTGTCTATCTCGAGCCTTCGCTAGGTTGTCCCGAATTTGGAAGATTTTGTCTGTCGTTTCTTGTAGTAGTTCCGGACCGGTTAGTTGCGAGTGACCGATCTCGTGCCACACAATAGGCGATCGACATCTTCTTCCGTATAAGGCTTCGAAAGGAGCCATCTGGATACTAGCCTGGTAGCTGTTGTTGTACGAGAATTCGACTAACGGAAGGTGTCTATCCCAATTACCACCAAAATCTAGAACACATGAGCGGAGCATGTCTTCAAGAGTACGAATCGTTCTCTCGCTCTGACCGTCAGTTTGTGGGTGGAACGCGGTACTTAGATTAAGCGTCGTACCTAGTGCCGTTTGAAACGTTCCCCACAGCCGCGAAGTGAATCGAGCATCACGGTCAGAGATGATGTCACGAGGCGTCCCATGTCGACAAATGATCTCGTCTGTGTAGATTCGGGCTAATCATTCCACCTTGTAGTCCTCTCGTATTGGCAGAAAGTGGGCTGATTTGGTCAAACGGTCAATGATAACCCAAATGCTGTCGTGACCTGATGACGTGGTTGGAAGCTTGGTTACGAAATCCATAGCTATGCTCTCCCACTTCCACATGGGGATTGGAGGTTGTTCGAGCAAGCCAGAGGGTCGTTGATGTTCGGCCTTGACCCTAGCACAGGTTAGGCATCTGCCGACGTAGAGAGCGATATCCCGCTTCATACCGGGCCACCAGTACCTATATCGAAGGTCATGGTACATTTTGTCAGCACCGGGATGAATAGAGTATCGGGATTTGTGGGCTTCGTCCATGATGATTTGTCGCAGGTTAGTTCGCTTGGGAATCCAGATTTTGTCTAGGAAATGGAATATCCCGTTTGATTTGCTCACAAGTTGGGCTCCGTCGTGGTAGATTCTCTCTTTCTTCAAGGTGCGCTCGTTGAAACATGCATGCTGGGCGTCGCGAATAAGAGCTTCGAGATTATGCTGGGCTTGAACATTTCGAGTGCTAAGCAGATAACTCCGTCTGCTAAGTGCGTCGGCAACAACATTTGCTTTGCCTGGGTGATAACAAATCTCGCAGTCGTAATCGTTGAGAAGTTCTACCCATCGGCGTTGACGCATATTTAGTTCCCTCTGATTAAAAATGTGTTGTAGGCTCTTATGATCGGTGAAGATCGTACACTTGGTACCATACAGGTAGTGTCGCCAAATCTTTAATGCAAAGACAACTGCGCCTAGTTCAAGGTCGTGGGTTGTATAGTTCTTCTCGTGGATTTTGAGCTGACGGGATGCGTAAGCAATAACTTTGTCTCGTTGCATTAAGACACAACCGAGACCAAGGTTGGAAGCATCACAGTAGACAATGAAATTATCGTTTCCGTCGGGTAGTGTGAGAACAGGGGCATTGCAAAGCATGTATTTGAGGGTTCGAAAGGCAGACTCTTGTTTGGTTCCCCAGAAAAAGGGCTGGTCTTTATGAGTGAGAGAAGTGAGTGGTACAGCAATCTTCGAGAATCCTTCGATGAATCGTCGATAATAGCCCGCCAGTCCGAGAAAGGAACGGACTTCGGTCGGGTTCTTAGGCGTAACCCAGCTCTTAACGGCTTCAATCTTCGCAGGATCGACGTGAATGCCCTGACTATTTACGATGTGACCCAGAAATTGAACCTCCCCCAGCCAAAATTCGCACTTGGAGAATTTGGCGTAGAGTTGGTTTCCCTGAAGTAACTCGAGAACCAAACGTAGATGCTGCGCGTGTTCGGATCTCGTTTTGGAATAGATCAAGACATCGTCGATAAACACGATGACGAAACGGTCAAGATACGGTTTACACACTCGATTCATCAGATCCATGAAAACAGCTGGTGCATTGGTTAGGCCAAAAGGCATGACAACGAATTCATAATGGCCGTAACGAGTGCGAAACGCTGTTTTGGGAATATCCTCCTCCTGTATACGTAGCTGATGATATCCGGAACGCAGATCGATCTTCGAGAAACACGTAGCGCCCTGTAGTTGATCAAACAAATCGTCGATTCGAGGCAGAGGATAGCGATTCTTGATAGTCAACTTATTCAATTCCCGGTAATCGATGCACATCCGAAACGTCCCATCCTTCTTTTTGACGAAAAGGACTGGTGCGCCCCACGGAGAGGTGCTCGGGCGAATAAAGCCTTTCTCAAGCAATTCTTGGAGTTGGGTTGAGAGTTCACGCATTTCGGACGGCGCAAGTCGGTAGGGAGCTCTGGCAATAGGATTCGCTCCAGGAATAAGGTCAATGCGAAAATCGATATCACGTTTCGGAGGTAGTCCGGGAAGATCCTCGGGAAAGACTTGAGGAAATTCTCGAACCACTGGAACGTCCTTCACTTTCTTCTTCTCTTTCTTTTCCTTCTCCGCTGCTACGACATGAGCCAAGAAGGCCCTGTACTCCTTACGGAGATACTTGCTGGCTTGTAGGCATGATATAAGTTTGAGACCCTTCGAAGTAGTATCTCCATAGACGCACAATGAATCCCCGTTGGCGAGGGAAAAACGAATCATTTTATCGAAGCACACAACTTCGGCATGGTTTTCGCGAAGAAAGTCCATGCCTACTATGACATCAAAGCTTCCTAGTTGCATTGGGATAAGATCGATTGAGAAAATGTGATTGTTGAGTTCGAGCGTGCAATCACGAATAACAGAGTTTACAGCGACGGTTCTCCCGGTAGCGACTTCAACTTCGAATGCAGAGGAGAGTCGAGAGCGCTTACGAATAAGGAGTTTCTCAAATTCGAGTGACACAAAGCAATTATCGGCTCCAGTATCAAACAAACATGAAGCATAAATACCATTCACAAGGAACGTACCATTGACCACGTTGTTGTCGGCCTGGGCTTGACGCACGTTGAGATTGAAAGTTCTGGCACATGCGGCCTGTTGCTGCTGCTGTTGCTGTGGCTGCGGTTGCTGCTGTTGCTGTGGTTGCTGCTGTTGCTGTGGTTGCTGCTGGGGTTCTTGTTTCACCACCCTGTTCGGGCACATGTTGGCGAAATGGTTCGGGTCGCCACATGTGAAGCATGCTCTGGCTTTGACTGCGGGTGCCGGAGGCGCTTGTTGACCCTGTGGGGCAGTGAGTAGAGCTTGATTGGCAGGAGCTTGACGAATACGGCAGTTGGCAGTAAAGTGGCCGTAGACGTTGCAATGAGCACAGTAGCGGCATTGAATAGCAGTTGGATGATGATAGGTGCAAGTAGGGCAGAGTGGGTGTGGTCCAGTATATGCACGCTTTGCAGGTGGTGCATTGGCCACAGGCGCCACTACTTGACGCTGTTGAGCAGGTACCGCTTGGATCGGTGCAGCAGAAATCGCACAGTTCTTGTTGGTGGAGTTGTTCTTTCTCTTGTTCTTTCTCTTGTTGCCTGAGGACGTGGGTTCAGCAGTTGGTGTAGTAGCAGTGGCTTGATGCAGATGCTTGGAGGTCTTATCCCACATCCCAGCTTTGACCCTTTTGTCATTGATCTCAGCGGCCAGTAGATAGGTTTCTTCGATCGTGGTAGTCTTAGCCGCTTGCACGAAATCAGCGACGCAGTCGGGCAAGGCTCGGATGTATTTCTTGATGGTTATCTCAGGGGTCTTGACCTGGTCAGGACAGATAATGCTGAGCTGTTTGAAGCGAGCAGTGAGACCAGCATTGTCTCCATCTTTCTGATGTATGTGCCAAAATTCATCTTCAAGCTTTTGACGCTCGTGAGGAGGGCAGAATTCCTCCAGCATGACTTCCTTGAGCTCATCCCACGACAACCCGTAGGCTGCATCATTCCCTCTCTTGTTCCTCTCGGCCGTCCACCAGTCCAGAGCACGGGACTGAAAGACGCCGGTAGCATTCAGAGTTCGAAGGTCATCAGGGCAACCACTTTGTCGCAGAGTGACCTCGATAGAGTCAAACCAGTGGAATAGAGCAGTAGGACCTCCTTCGCCTGTGAATTCTTTCGGCCCACATGACTTGAATTGTTTGAAACTGAAAGGTCTCGCAGCAGCTTTGGGACCTTCAGTCCTTGATTCCTCGGATGACTTGCTGGCATTCTCGCAGACACCGCTCACTGCCTTTGCTACCGCTTTCGCGACGATGGACGCAAGGCGTCTGTCCCTCTTTTCCTGACGAGAGAGCCGATGATGGGATCCAGACGACATTGTCTGCAATAGACACCGCCATGGAAACTCAACATATGTATTCGAATCTCACCTCACACGTCTACTACTACTAAAGCTCAGTAACACGTACAATGTAACCACATATAGTCACCAAAACCACAGAATTGCACAAAATCACATCAACACATAGAGCACATAATCACAATATTCCTAGACGTGTAAGCACAATAGCAAGAAACACATATATTCCTAGTCACTAAGGCAGTCAGAAAACAGAAACCTAGTATTCAGAGTTTGCGAGTGTTTGAAAGCAGTGTAACGCGAGTGATCTGCAAATGTTGTGTCGAGTGAGTTTTGTGTTTTAGCAGAAGCACTAGTGTTGGGTCGAAACCAATAGTATCTCAAAATGTTAACAAATAACAGAAATGCATAAAACTTTCATAAAGATCGATAAATCGAAGGTAGATTGCCTATGGCTAATAGACTTCGACTAACCAGGGTAGCTCGACTATTCACAAGGACCCTGCACAACGACCTCCAGGACTATGCCTTTGCCTCGATTCTTGGGTGCTGGCGCAATTCCCATTGGTTTGGTCGTGCCTCTAGACCGTTGGAATACATCGAACTTTGGTGGAGTTTTGTATAAAAGCGGGACGAGTCGTCAAGGTTAGGGTTTCACCCCTATCTTACAACTTCCGTCCTTGTTTTTGATAAAAGCTGAGGAGATTATTCATCAAAATATGGGTTTCACTCCTGTTTTGGTATAATTCTCCTCGTTTGTAGCTAAAAACGCAAGCTGATTAGGCAACCTTAGTCGAGAGTTTGCGGTTTTCACACCTATTCTCGGCCGTATTGCTTGTTCAAAGCTTGAAAATTCGAGTGTGGTGCTAGAAAAAGAGTGAGTGATAGCGACGAAATTACGCACACGCGTGAGTTGGTCTGTTGGTTCTCAACTATAGTCTAGGTCTCTAAGACTTCGACCCGGACTAGGTCGAGTCTTGCCTAATTCTCTATAGTTATGGCTCTGATACCAATCTGTCACACCCCAACCGATGGCGGAATCATCGGGGCGCGGCACTGAGCGAAACAGATTGTCCAGAAGTTTCCATAACAACTATCATTACCATTCAATTTAAGTTAACATGTCCCATACCATGTCTCAAATAGCAAAACAAGTTATTACAGACAAAATCTAAACAAGTATTCTGTTCCGACAACTCAGATTTAAACATAACTAAATTATTCGTTGGTTTCTAGGACTCCAGATTCCTAGCTTCGATTTCATCACAGCCCGAGAAGCATATAAACAACCTAGGCACCTGTCACATACGTTAAAATAATGTCAATACATAAAATGTAAAGGTGAGCATACAAGTTTGATAATAGCATATAGAGTTCGAATTCGTTTACGCATAACCAGCACGTACACATAGTGAAATGAAGCACGTTAGTTATCGACATAGATCCATCGATACCAATGACTGCGGGTTGACTGCCCGAGGCAGTTCGCAATACACGATTACCACCGTAATCCATGCAAGTAAAAGATCCTTAACAACCCCCGTGGAAACGGGTGCTGAGTCCAAACTATAGTACTATCGTTGCTAAGGCAGGTAGACAGCATTCCATGTGTAAACATAACAAACAAGCATTCATAAGCCACGTATAACATGCAATAATGGTTAAGCGTTAAAATAGCTTGAGTAGTGTGATAGTTGTAGTTTGAATAGTGGTAACGTATGTAACACCCAAAAGTGTTAAAGTAAAAAGGGTTCGAGTATACTCACAGTGGTATGGATTGAAGGGAGCGCTTTACAGCGAGTACGATTAGCCTGAATAGATTTGATAACATAACGATAAGTGACGCGTAAAACAGTACAAGCGAGAGTGGGTAGAATGACTGATCGTGCGGTTCAGTTGTCCGTAAGTAGCAGTCATCCGTGCGCATGACCTATCCGTACGGATGGTAATGCGTGCGGATGGTGATACGTGCGGACGGTGTTCCATCCGGGTGGGTCATCCGTGCGTGTGCCTGTCCGTGCGGGTGGCAACCCGTGCGGACTAGTCATACGTGCGGACGACTTACCCGTACGGTTAGATTACTCGTCCAAGTGGATTGTTTCTTCCTAAGATGTGTTTGTGTATGATGGCTTGTGCTTTGGAGTTTTCGTTGTAGCATTTAGAAAGCACCAAAGTGTTTCTACCTTTCAAGCCGGCCGCGCGGACGGTGGTCCGTGCGTATGGTAGTCCGTGCGGACAGCCTGTGCGCGCGGGCAGAGTCAATCCGTCCGGATAGCCCGTCCGTGCGCACGGCTTGGCCGTGCGGGTGGGGTTTGCTCGATTCTTATTTTAAGGCCTTAGTATCTCATGATCCGATGAGTAATCCATTCAGAGGTCGTCCGTCCGGATTGCTCGTTCGTCGATACTCAAACCTCGCGTGGAAAGTGGGTCCCAAGGGTAGTCCGTGCGGGTGGCAACCCGTGCGTATGACCTGTGCGTACGGATGGTAACCCGTGCGCACAGCTTGTCCGTGCGGGTGGCTAGTCCGTGCGGGTAGCCTGTCCGTGCGGACGACTGCTCTGGTTGTTCCGTTCGTCTACACTTGGTTTCTGTTGTCGTTTATCGAGACGTTCTGATTACGTGGCAACCACTTGGAGTTGTGTTCTCGCCCGCGTGACTAGGCCGGTTAGGAACCACCCTAACTCGGCCTGTCGGCGACTCAGAACGGTCGTCCCGGTTAACCCCGGAATCAGTTGTCTAGGGTACAACTCCAGATCTGGAACTAGGGTATCACTATTGACGAGCAAAACACTAGGACTGATCGGATTTGTACCGGTTTTAAGGGTAAAAGAAGGAGAGAACTTAGGTTTATTTCTTTCAACTCTTTTATCCTTAGGAAAGTTTAGATCTAGGTGAAATTATTGTAAAAACTTGTAGAAATCGTTTAGATCTGAGATATTCTTGGTGGAATGAGGCCAATCATGAAGTTCTTGCGAACTTCATGATGACGTCACTCGTGAACACCTCAAGTCCGGATGATTTCATGGTTAAAATCGATGATTCGAAAGATAGAAGTGTGTAGAATCATGTAGTGATTAAAGATGTACAAGAATCAGTGCAAGATCTTACCTGGATTGAGAGAAATCTGGGAAAAAGGTGGAGAATGCGTGTGGTTCGGACGTCACTTGCCAAAAGTGGAAAAAGTGGATAGTGACCCGTGTATTTATAGGATGCCAAAAAGGGAAAGGGGGGGGGGGGGTGAGCCGTGCGCACGGCACGCACCCGGGCAGGTTATCCGCGCGGGCTGGCCATCCGTGCGGACTGGCAATCCGTGCGGATTGGCCATCCGTGCGGATGGGCCATCCGTGCGGATGCCACCGCCTTGGGCGAGCTCGATGCGATGTTGATTCGGCTCAGATTTACGATTGGCTTGATAGGGTTTCCTAATTCAAATTACTTTCAGTCCCAACTACTTCTTATACGGTTCGATTCGGGATTCGAGTTCGGGTTCGATCATATTCGAGTTAGACTTCGAGTTCGATTGAGTTCGCTTGATTATCACCACTCAACATAAAATAAACATGCACAAGTAACACGTAAGGCACACACACACGTATAGCTGTCAATTAAAATACGAAATTCGAGTTTCGATCTGGTGTCGATTTGATTAGCTTGCTTGATTATCTTTATCGCATTGTTACTTCCTATCGTTCACAGTCGTAGATCGATCGAAATATGATTGGTGAGGCTTGATTATTGTAATGTACGACATTTACTCCACATAATCTAAATATAATAGAAACAATTCTACGAGTCACGTTGCGCGAATTCGGTCATTGACTTTGACCTTGACTTTGACTTTCACTCGTGAAAACACGGGGTGTTACATCAACACATGTAACTCACATTGCAATTTACCCAACCCCTTTTCAATTCTGACTCTCATTTTAAAAAAGGATTCATTCAAGTTTAATCAAAATGAGACAGAACACAGCTTACAATACTGGATCCTTTCAATTCCCATAATCAGTTTCAAGAAAACAAACTCATCAAAAGCTTACAATAACGTCAAATTACACAAAACAAGACTCGATTAACAATCCGAAAGTCGACCCAATAACGCACCTGATACACGCAATTTCCACCTGAATCGAGGTAAAGAACCAGGTGTATGGAACCCCCTGTTGAACCGGTGAAAGAGGAAAAGAAAAACACCGAGTGAGGGTTAGTGGCGGTCTGGTCGGAGGTTCCTCATATACGTCAGTCACCAAGCTCTGAACTTTCTCTTTCTATGAACCACCACCTTCACCTCCTGCCACCGTGAACCATCACCGCCGCTGCCACCGCCATCATCTCACCTCCGCCTCCCTTCCCTCATCAAAGATCTGCTTCTCTCTCATCTCATAAAACCCCCAAATTCACTGAAACACCTTCACCTCCTGCCACCGTGAACCATCACTGAAACACCTTCACCCTCTACAAAACCCACCACCTTGCACCGCCCATTCCCAACCCAATCAATCACAACCTCCAAGTTCAAATCGCACATAGATCTTCAAATCAATCACCACCTACAAAACCCACAACCCAGCGCCGCCGTTTATCACCATCAACACCCACCTCCGCCATCATCACCAGCAACACCCCACCTCCACTGTTATCACCGTAAACATCCACAACGACAAACTCACCATCAACACCCACCGCCGCTGTTTATCACCATCAACACCCACCTCCTGCCACCGTGAACCATCACTGGATGTGAGAGAGAGAGAGAGAGAGAGAGAGAGAGAGAGAGATAGGAGAGAGTGTGAGATGAGCGGTGGTGGTGCATTCGTTTTGTCAGACGAAAAGGGGGTGTGGGTAGAGATGAACAGTTTGTGGTGGAGGTGTGTGTGTTGTCACCGGAATATCGGCCGAAGCTCGCCGGAGCTCTGCTGGTCGCACATCGGAAGGAGGATCAGGTGTTTGTTTGTGAATGAGAGAGAGACAGGAGAGAGTGAGAGATGAGAGGTGGTTGACCTGCACAATATCTGTATACATATATATAGATATATGTTATTATAATTATTATATATAAGATAAATCTTATATAAATGATTAAAAGAAAAAAATAAAGTGGAATTAAAAATAATATATGAAATGACAACATTGCCCCTGACTTAACTGAGGTCCATGGATGGAGTTAAGTCAGTTGGACCATAATGGCAACGATGAAACGTTTTTGGATCCAGATGTTAAAAATGAAACCTTTGGACTATACTGGCAAATTGGGCCAAACCACAGGGACTAAAATGACAATTAACTCTAAAAACATTTCTTTTATACTTTTCATTCAAAGTTATACTTTCTCAGCCTGCATGATTACAAAATGACAAATCGATCAGTTCAAACTCAAAGACCTCACTGAAATGGAGTCAACCCCTCTCAAACCCCTCATCTTGCTCCTCCTCACCCTCCTCTTCCACCACCTCCCACCTTCATCCGCCACCACCCTCCCCACCGAAGCCCTCCCCACCAAATCCGGCTACCTCACCGTCAACTCCACCACCAAATCCGCCATCTTTTACACCTTCTATGAAGCCCAAAACCCCACCAATACCTCCTTATCCGAAACCCCACTTGTCATCTGGCTTCAAGGAGGCCCCGGGTGCTCCTCCATGACCGGAAATTTCTACGAACTCGGCCCATTTCGAGTTACACCTTCACTGACGCATAACGTCGAACACCTTGTGCTTGAACCCAATCCCGGTTCATGGAACCGGATTTTCGGTCTTTTGTTTCTTGATAACCCAATTGGAACCGGTTTTAGCATCGCCTCCACACCTGAAGAGATCCCAACTGACCAAATAACTGTAGCGAAGCATCTGTTCATTGCGATCCGAAAGTTTATCGCCTTAGACCCGGTTTTTAAAACCCGACCCGTTTATATTACCGGTGAGAGTTATGCTGGGAAATATGTGCCTGCAATTGGGTACTATATTTTGAAAAGAAACCCGGGTTTACCCGTTTCGGAACGGGTCAATTTGTTCGGGTTGGGTATTGGAAACGGGTTGACCGACCCTGCTGTTCAAGTATCCACTCATGCTTTGCATAATTATAATCTTGGATTAATTAATGAGAAACAGAAAATATATATGGAAAAGCTTCAAGTTGAGGCTGTAGAGTTGGTTAAAAGTGGAAACTGGAGTGAAGCTACTGATGCAAGAAATAAAGTTTTAAGATTTCTTCAAAATGTGACGGGTCTAGCGACATTGTACGATTTTCGGAGGCAGAGCCCGTACGATTCTGATTGGGTTGAACAGTTTTTAAAAGACGTGGAGGTTAAAAGGGCGTTGGGAGTGAACGAATCGATGGTTTTTGAGGGGTGTAGTGATGTGGTAGGGGCAGCATTGCACGCGGATGTGATGAAGAGTGTGAGGTATATGGTGGAGTATGTTGTTAAGAATACTAAGGTGTTGTTGTATCAAGGGCAGTGTGATTTGAGAGATGGTGTTGTGTCGGTTGAGTCGTGGGTGAGGAAGATGAAGTGGGAGGGGTTACAGAGGTTTTTGGAGGCCGAACGGAGTGTTTGGAAGGTGAACGATGTGCTTGCGGGTTATGTGCAGAAGTCGGAGAATTTAACTCATGTGGTGGTGTTGGGGGCTGGTCATTTTGTGCCAACTGATCAGGCGGTTAATTCTCAAGCCATGATTGAGGATTGGGTTCTTGATAGAGGTTTGTTCGCTAATACGCGTGTTCAAAGTCTATCTCCTGATCGTTAAACTGTTGTAGTAGTAGAGTTGAAAGCTTTGGAAGAACACTTATGGCTCCAATGTATGGTCTTGAGTCTTGCATACACGCTAGAATACGCGTTGATCTTTGTAATCATTGTTGTTGTATTAGGAATAATTTGTGAACTTTACGTGTTGGGTTCAATCCCAAAGTTTAAATAATAAAAGAAGGAAAAAGGACCTCAAAATTTAATTTCGCCTTGGGCCTCCAAAAATGTTGGAACGGCCCTGAGTACAACCTTCGTTTTGTCACCGTCGTCTCATTCCTTGATTCATTTGTTTTCAAGTTAACTCAATAGATACATTTGAGTTTTGTTGATTGGACAGTTTTAATCAACTAGGGAGAATTGGAATCGCTATCATGGGAGAATTGGTATCGCTTTAATTTAGGTGTTATGTAATGATGTAATCGTGTTTTAGATTGGTGTACAACGTTGTATATTTGGGGTGTAGCATCTTGCTACTATGAATAAAAATTTTTGTCGGCCGTTAAAAAAAAAAAAAACAACTTAATTTTTGTACATTATTTAGTGATTTTACTTATTTTATTTTTGTTGATGTATCAAAACCTATCATTGCTGCATAAGACTTACAAATTTAACCATCCAATTATGTTAAATGGTTTCCTCAATCGCCAACGAGACCAGATTATCCGAAGGAAGTAATGCGGTTTAGTTTACAGTTATAAAAATCGGACCGCCCAAAATATTAACAAAAAATAAAAATATTTTCTTTTCACATATGAATCCAATATATATAATATATTATTTTTAATAAGGGGAAAGTGAATACGGTGCTATTACGCGCCTAACGTTACACGTCAAACCTATCAAAACTATGTAGTTTTGATTAAAATCCTTAATAAAAAATAAAACCTTTTATTTCTCAAACATTTTCACCACCAACACATTCCCAGACACCTTCGTAGTTCATAACCCTAATCCAATCGATCAATCCTTAATCTAATCGAGCAGTTTTCTGAACTATTTTATTACAATTGATTCGATCCTTAATCCAATCTACTTCCGATGCGTCTCTTGGTATGTAAAAAATAAAGCGGTGACTTAGGGGACGTGTTTTTTCCAAGGATTCTTTGTATGTATAATGAATGTCATGCTTGAGGTTCATTCTAATTTAGGTTATTAAGTGAGGATTAATTAAAGTAAGAGAGGATTTAACTTGTTCATATTGCTGACTATATGATGATAACACTGCTAGAGACTGGTGTGTTGGATATTTATGTCCGGTTCGATAAGTCAACGCTGCTGACCGGGTCTTGACCCGTAAGAGTTACACCGTGGTCAACGAACTAAAATCTACTTAACTAATTTAACTGGTAATTACGAACGATACGCGGGTATTGAACTGAGAGACGGGTTCGTAAATCGGGTGGGACAAGAATTCTCTTGCATCGCCATTTGGCGCGCACCTAGATTTCGGCCAATGGGATTACATGCAAGTAGACTTCTCAACACTTGTCCAAGTTTCATTTTGCATGTCCACCATGTGTAAAGCATGCATGGAGGTTCAAATATATATGTAGGAGGTGTATGGATTTTTTGAGAGTGTGGTTGTAAGAATTTAACAAAACTCTCTCTACACACATAACCCCAAAACCGACCAAGACCCCAACCGGCCAAGAGCTCGCCGGCCGCCGCCGCCGCAAGACCCCCGTCCACCTCCGCCGCTACTCGACCCATTCCCGCGTTTTGATAGTTCGTATAACTAGCCCTTGTTCGTTGAACCTTGGTGTCTCAACCGGTTATTCATTAACCGAAGGTATATCTAAACCCCCTATGGTTGTTGTTCTATTTCGTGTTTGCATGTTGGTGACCTTGTTCCATTACGGGTGCTTCTTGGTATAAAATACTCGTGTTATTTTGCTACATACGCTTCCGTTGCTTAAAAATGTATATATAGTTTTAACTAGTTAAAGTTTATTTTGAATGACATATATATACATGCATTTTTATTTGTCGAAAGTGTTTTGACTAATCCTTGTAACGAAATAAACACATAAATAATATGAACCGGGTTCATGAAATAAAAGTAAAATTATACCACGGATTTCCTTCGGTGGTATCAGAGCCGATGCTCACCACATGCAAATCGAAACCGGTCTTTTTCACCGGAATAATAAATCACAAACTTTAAGAGTCTAAAGTTTTTGATTTATTTTATCTTTGGGCTATATATATATTTGGTCATATTTTAATTGTTAAATATTTGGTTGACCAAAATTGCCCAAACATCCTTTTGGTTATGTTGAATATGTAAATCGGGCCCGACCTTGTGGTTGTGTTTATATTTGGTTTTGTTCATGGTTTTGGCCCGTTTTGCGGCTCAAAGTTGTAATAGATTAGTTTATGGTTTTGGCCCGCTTTGTGATTCAAAGTTGTAATAGATAAGGTTCTTTGTCTTTGTTATGTTTACTTATTAAATATTGTTGATGCGAAGACCCGAAGCAAACCCGGAGCAAAACCGAATGCCAAAAGGAGTCTTGGAGTTAGTGGGAGTCGCTCAAGACAACAAGATGCACTCAAGTCCATCCTTGTGGTTGTTTTGTGTTTTGTGACCGTGACCCCTTGATCTTGCTACTTGGCTCTAGCAAGATCATATTCATGTCCATATGATTTACATATTCATTTTTGCTATTATGGTTGCCTTTTGATAAATGTTATCACACTTCAACTTAATACCAAAACGTATTCTTAAAAGTTTTTTTAAAATGAAATCGGAAAAAGCAAGTTCTAGCAACTTGCATATTTTATAACCACTAGAGTTTTATAACATGTTTTTTCTTACATCTTTAAAACTCATAAACTTAATAGTTTTCACTATTAACTTTAATTGGTTATTCCAAGTTGCGACAAACTTAGTTTTGTAGGTTATCTAAAACTAATTGTCCTGAGAGGTGAAAGGGTCTTTTTGGTTATGTCGCAAATTTAATATTTAAATTAAAACCGACTATAACGACCCTATTTGGTAAAAATTAAAATCAATGGTCTATGCCATCCTACTACTAATAACACTTGGGGCATAATGCGAACCATCAGTGTTGGAGCCCCAGCACGACACTTGGTGTCTAGTTTATCCTTCCAAGGTGCAAGGGTTTCGTCGACACATTCGGCCCTTCGACGCGTGAACATTTTAGGACGACTATTACTTTTCTTCTCGTGTTGCGTGCCCCAGCCGTCTCGAGAACAAAAGTGGCATAGATGAGGCCAAACGTATCAATGCAAGGACAAAGGTTGTCCTTGCAGCCTCATAAACCCCGAGAGTTGTGCTTCTCTCACAATTGACAATCGTTGTCAGTCCGCTTAAACCTCTCGCTAGTGTTGCATGCCCCAGCTGCCTTTAGAAAAAGCTTCTAACCGGATTCTCGCTCCTTATCGTCTCACCTCACTAAATGAGGAAATACATTAAAAATACTAATTAAATAATTTTTGCTTAACAGATGTCATCTAAAAACAACTCCTCTTTTGCTCTCAAGTCCATACTTGAGAAAGACAAACTGAATAACACCAATTTTCTTGAGTGGCACCGTAACTTGAGAATCGTTTTCAAGATGGCAAAAAGGCTTTATGTTTTGGAAACCCCGATCCCAACCGCACCCGAGAACAACACTGTGGTTGCGAAGAAGGCTTTCGACAAACATAAAGAAGATGCCATGGAAGTTGCTTGCCTCATGCAAGCCACCATGTCTCTAGATCTTAAGAAGAATATGGAAGACATGAATGCCTTCGACATGATTGAACAACTCAAGGGCATGTTTCAGAAACAAGCCCGTCAGGAACGCTATGACACCATGAAACAGCTCATAAGCTGTAAGATGCAAGAGGGTTCCTCAGTTAGTGCTCATGTCCTCAAGATGAAAGGCTACATCGACCAACTCAACAAACTTGGTTATCCTCTCCAAGATGAGATGGCTGTTGACTTCATTCTCAACTCTCTTTCCAGTCACTATGATCAATTTGTTATGAACTTTAACATGAATGACTGGGTAAAGACAGTGCCAGAGCTACATGGGATGCTCAAAACGGCAGAGATGAACATTTCCAACAAAGTAAGCCAAGTGTTAATGGTTCGATCTGGTGGTGTTAAAAAGCCCAAAACAAAAAAGAAGAGTTATAACAACAAAAACAAAGGAAAGGCTCCTGTTGCTGCCAAACCTGCCACCAACAAGAGCAAGCAAGCTGTGAAAGCCCCTCTTCTAGAAGAGCGGCAATGCTATGAGTGTAACAAGATGGGGCACTGGAAACGTAACTGCCCCGAGTATCTTGCCAAGCTCAAAGTGAAGAAGGCTAATGGAGAAGGCACTTCTTCGGGTATTCTAATATATGTTATCGAACTTTTCACTGTTTCAAACAACACGTGGGTATTTGATACCGGGTGTGGTTATCACATCATTAATGTCTTGCAGGAGCCTGAGAAGTGGAAGAAACTGAAGCCGGGAGACATGGAGCTCATTGTTGGCGATGGGAAAAGAGTCCCAGTTCTGGCAATTGGCACATTTAATCTTACATGTCCTTCTGGTCTTGTTGTTGTTTTGAATAATTGTCTTTATGCACCTGGTTTAACCAGGAACATCATTTCAGTTTCGTTTCTTTTTGAACAAGGATTTAGATATGTTTTTAATGGTGTTGCTATTTCTGCTTATCTAAATGGTATTTACTATTTTGAGGCTAAACCTCGAAACGGTATCTATGAAACTAATGTTCAGCCTAGCAGTAATATATATCACCTTTCTAAATGTCATAAAAATGGTGCTAGTGATTCATTCCTATGGCATTGTAGACTTGGCCATAAAAGCAAGGCACGCATAAAATGGCTCTAATCTGAAGGGATTCTTGAATCCACTGGAACGGGCTCATTTGATGATTGTGAGTCTTGCTTAACTGGCAAACTCACCAAGGATCCCTTCACCCATGTTGGTGAACGAGCTAGTGATCTACTAGGACTCATACACTCAGATGTATGTGGTCCTTTTAGAACCATGACTAGGAATCACGAGAGATACTTTGTTACGTTCATCGACGACTATAGTCGATATGCTTATGTCTATCTCATGAAGCATAAGCATGAAACTTTTGAAAAGTTCAAAGAGTTTCAAAACGAAGTTGAAACCAACTTAATAGAAAGATTAAAATGATTCGCTCAGATCGAGGCGGTGAATACCTCAGCTTGGAATTTCTTGATCATCTAAAGGAACGTGGAATAGTTTCACAACCCATTCCACCAGGCACACCCCAACTTAATGGCGTGTGTGAAAGGAGAAATCGAACCCTACTAAATATGATTCGATCGATGATGTGTAGAACAAATTTACCTCACTCCTTTTGGGGTTTTGCTCTTATGACTGCTGCTCGACTCGTAAATCTAGCGCCGACCAAAAAGGTAAACAAAACTCCATATGAGATATGGCATGGGTATAAGCCGAATTTGAGTTACCTAAGAGTATGGGGGTGTGATGCTTACATCACAAGTGACTCTGATGACAAGCTCGACCCTCGAGGCGAAAAGGTTGTTTTCGTTGGATACTATAACCAATGCGGTTTTTACTTCTACCATCCTGATGCAAATACGATTTCCATTAAAAGGAAGGCTAAAAGGTTTCTTGAAGATGAACTTCTTAGTCGAGGAACTGGAAGTAACTTAGTAGATCTTGAAGAAGTTCAAGGACTACAAACAACCGTTGACGAGGTCGGAACGTCTGAACCACAACAAATTGTTGATACCGAATCAGACCCGAACCCAAGCCTTCACAGGAGCATCAGGACTCGTAAAGAACCCGATAGATACCTTTGGCATGTTGAGGGTTCTGAAGTCCTGACAGTAGCCGAGTCTGATGACGAGCCTACTAGTTACATGCTATTTCTAATCCAGATTCTGCGAAATGGCTAAAGGCCATGAAAGCCGAGATGCAATCCATGCGTGACAATCAAGTTTGGGACTTGGTTGAGCTACCCCCCGAATCTCGAGCAGTAGGGAGCAAATGGGTTTTCAAGAGAAAAACCGACATGCATGGAAATATACAAACCTATAAAGCACGGCTAGTAGCAAAAGGTTTCACTCAAACTCAAGGTATTGACTATGATGAAACCTTCTCGCCCGTTGCTATGATCAAATCGATCAGGATATTGCTTGCCATAGCTGCGTACTATGATTACGAAATTTGGTGAATGGATGTTAAAACCGCCTTTCTTAATGGACATCTTTCCGAAGATGTTTATATGGTTCAACCTGACGGTTTTATCAATCCAAAATATCCTAATAGGGTATGCAAGCTAAACAAGTCCATTTATGGACTCAAGCAAGCATCTCGGAGCTGGAATCTTCGTTTTGACCAGAAAGTCAAAGAGTTTGGTTTTGTCAAGAACGAAGATGAACCTTGTGTTTACAGAAAAGCTAGTGGGAGTGTTATATCATTTCTCATCTTGTATGTAGATTATATATTGATCATTGGAAACAACATCCCCATGCTTAAGGAGATTAAACATTGGTTGGGATCTTGCTTCGCAATGAAGGATCTTGGAGAAGCCGCTTACATTCTAGGAATCAAGATCTATAGGAATAGATCTAAGCGACTTCTTGGGCTAACTTAGAGCACATACATAGATCAAGTAATGAGACGCTTCAAGATGGAAAACTCCAAGAAAGGAGGTGTTCCAATGACTAAAGGAACCGTTTTGGACAAATCACAAGCTCCCTCTGAGGAGCGTGAGATAAAGCAAATGGAAGCAGTTCCATATGCCTCAGCGATTGGTTCTATCATGTATGCTATGGTATGTACTCGACCAGACGTCTCGTATACTTTGAGCATGACTAGCCATTACCTGCAGAGCCATGGGCTGGCCACTGGACTGCAGTTAAGAACATCCTTAAGTACTTGAGAAGGACAAAGGATATGTTCTTGATATTTGGAGAAGTCAATGAGGAGCTCACTGTAAAATGTTACACTGATGCTAGTTTTCAAACTGATCGAGATACCTCTCGCTCACAAACGGGTTTCGTGTTCACTCTCAACGGAGGAGCTGTCTCATGGAAAAGCTCCAAGCAGAGTGTTGTAGCTGCTTCCACCACGGAATCCGAGTACATTGCCGCATCAGATGCCGCAAAGGAAGCTGCTTGGATGAAGAAGTTCATAACTGATCTCGATGTGGTTCCAAGTATCATGAAACCCATCCAGATATTTTGTGATAACACAGGTGCTATTGCTTAAGCCAAGGAGCCTAGATCACATCACAAAGCCAAGCACATTTTGAGAAAGTTTCACTACATATGTGAGATTGTGGAACGTGGAGACATCGTTGTAAGCAAAATTGACACATATCAAAACTTAGCTGACCCATTTACTAAGCCAATGACTCAAGAAAACATAACCGTCACATGGACGCTATTGGGCTTAGATTAGCTAGTGAAATGTTTTGATTTAGTATTTGGATGTACGAACATCAAACAGTTGTATTCCTGTATTCATTTTGATTTACTAGTTAAATGCAATTCTTGAATCCTACATCTGTGTTCAATTTTGATACGTTTAATCCATGAATCTTGTATTCTAAATTATCCGTAGTCGATCAGACTCGTGGGAACGACTCTGAATTACGACTATTCTGATTTTGGACTCAAGGAATTGACTTCCAAATTCACAGGCTTCATTATGAATGACGCTGGATGTAACTCGCATCAAATCATCTTCATGGATCTTAGTAATAAGATGTTTTGATTTGGGCATACTCATTTAGTATCCTCTGACCTGAGATACATACTAGAACTTTCGTTTACTAAAGACTATTCTTTGATTAGTGTCAACCGCTGTCGCATAACTGCCAGTCATAAAGGCATTGGTTGGGAATGGTTCTGAAGTTCAGTGGGAGTTGTATGTAGTCAAGATGGAATTCTGTACTCTTACTGTCACACCCCTTTCTAAGGCGGAAGCACCAGGTGTGATCATGAAAGGTTCTCATTGCATACGAATGGTAAACATACTACATAACTGAAAACATAGTTTAAGTGTTTACATCACAAGACAACATTTTGTCTGAAAAGTTTACAACTTTATTTAAGGATAAACATGAACAACATCCATGAGCATGAGTAAGACCGTGCGCACATCCACTTTAGTTACTTGAAATACATGTGAGTTTTTGGAAAAACGTCAACATAATGTTGGTGTGAATTCATGCAATTTTGTATTGAACGTTTGTACACTTTGTATGAAAACATGGTATGTAATTTTGTATGTATCAAGTATTTCTGTATGTATCAAGGTTGTAAATGGGTTGCAAGGCCATTAACATGTGACACGACATAGGAAGCAATCCAAACCATAGGCATGTTTCTAGTTGTCGATTCACGACGGAGACACAAAAGCACTGCCCGGTACTAGTTTTCACCAAGAGTGTGGCTGCCCGAAAACCCATTAGATCTAACCTTTTGTTCTGCGGTCTTAGTATGTACACGATTAATGGTGCTTATGGTAACCTATTCGCGACACAATTTCAAGTATCATTCCTCATTTCTTGTATCCATCATACCATAACACATGTATTTTCCCCAAGTTTAAAAAGTATGTAAAAGTTTAAAAGTGGGGACATAATCTCATTTTTCTGTAAACATTTAGTAACATGTACTTCACCCCCGAAGTTATAAAACTGAAAACAGTTAAAAGAAAAGGGGGAGCATGAACTCACAACTTTGCGTTTCTTGCGCCGTAAACTTCACCGGATTTGCTTATATATCGTCGTGACCTATACGTGTTTTATTGACGTTAGTCACTAGACTTGTATTGTACAAGTACAAGTCACCATCTTTTATGTATGCGTTCTTTGTGTGTTAAAAATAATTTATATTTTTAACTATGTATCTTACTTATATTATTTTCTCACAAATAAATATAAGTATCTTGTATTTTTCTCACCCGAATTATGTATTTTGTCCAAGTTACATAATCTATCAAGTAATATATTTTCATAAATATATTCTCTTGTATTTGTCTAAGTATGTTGTATGTGTATTTTGTATTTTTACTCCTTAGGAGTATTTAGTGTATCTTCAAGTTATTACACACAATACATATTACATACACTTAGCACAAAATTTGGTGACCAATAAATATATATATTTTCCCATTAAAAATATACATACTTAACATCAATTTTTATCTTGCAGAAATCATCATTTCTTAACTTTGCACTTTACACAAAAATTAGGGAAACCTTGGTAAATATTTTTAAGGAATAAGTTTCACCAAAACTTGTATTTTTCTAAGTGTCAAAATTTATAGAAATTTTGACATGGTTTCCCCTAAAAATGGAGGTTTCCCATGTTTTCAAAACATGTGTTTATTTTCTTTTAAATCATCTCAACAATCATCAACTCATTTAACACTTACCGAGTGTCAAAATCAAGTATATTACACTATATCATGAACTTGAAGTTTTTGTAAAAACTTGTAGTAACTTACCATGTTATTTAGTAGGTTTAGTTACCCTTAAAAACAAGGTTATTTGTTTGTAAATCACTTTACTAAAGGATTTAGTCATTTACAACATGTAAGATGATTTTTCTAAAAATACTTCTTTTGTGTTTTTCTTGTTACAATCATGTTCCTAGTCTTGTTTAGACACTAAAAATATGACTAGTTTATTTAGAAACCATGACCTTGTAAATCTTGTAAATAAACTTGGTTTTTTGAGAAAATTATTTTTGTAATCATCTATGTACAAGATTTGTATTTTGTTTAAATCATCTTTTCATATGAAAACCCATTTCATTATTCAAGTTCATGAAAACCCATTTCATTCTTGATTGTGAGCTTGTTCAGTTCTCTATAATCGATACATATCCGCAGTGTTCCATCCTTCTTCTTCACGAACAATACTGGAGCTCCCCAAGGCGAGAAGCTTGGCCTTATGAATCCTTTATCCAACAACTCCTGGAGTTGTGTAGATAATTCTTGCATCTCGGATGGTGCAAGCCGATAGGGTGCCTTGGCTACAGGAGCGGCTCCTGGAACCAAGTCTATACGGAATTCGACTTGTCGTTGCGGAGGTAGTCCTGATAGATCTTCGGGAAAAACATCAGGGAATTCCTTCACCACAGGAATATCTTCGAGTTTCGGCTCCTCAGCCTTCTTATCTACAATGTGCGCTAGGAAAGCAACACATCCTTTCCTTAAGCACTTCTGTGCCTTCATACAACTGATGATTCGCAGGGGCGTGTCTTGTTTTTCTCCATGTACGATGAGTGTTTCATCATTCGTCAGAGGGATGCGAATGATTTTCTCGTGACAAACAACTTCAGGTTTGTACTTGGACAACCAGTCCATTCCGACCACTACATCGAAGCTACCCAATTGAATAGGTAAGAGATCGATGCTAAATCTTTGCTCACCAAGTTCTAATGTGCAACCTCTAACGACTTCGCTCGATTCAACAAGTTTACCATTGGCTAGTTCTATGGAATAAGGAATATCTAATCTACTAGATTCTATTCCAAGCATACGTTTAAATTCCACAGACATGAAGCTATAATCAGCACCAGTGTCAAATAGTATGGATGCAAAGTGATTGTTAACGAGAAACGTACCGATGACCACATTAGGGTCCTCGCGTGCGTTCTTTGCTCCAATCACAAATGCACGAGCCTGAGCGTTGTTTCCCTTGGGCAATCTTTTATGAAATGATCCTTGCTTCCACAACTGAAGCATCCTTGGTTCTGCCCAGCTCCATTACCATTCCGGTTACCATTGCCATTTCCGTTTCAACCATTGTTTCTATTACCAGCACCGTTGCGGTTCCCATTCCCGTTCCTTCCTTTTCCCCAACAATCCTCAGTGTGGTGACCCAGTTTTCCACACTTGTCGCATTTCGGAATGCGACAAACTCCTTCATGATGACGCTTGCACTGGTTGCAGGTGGGAAGAGTGCCCAAGTACCTTTTGGCAGGTGCGTCATTCATGGTTGCAAGAGTTTTCGCCTCCTGAGGCGGGTTGGAGTCTCGTCTCTTGTTATTGGAACCCTTGTTGTTATGAGTTGCTTGATTCAGGTTCGCATGCTTTCTTTTCTTGTCACCAGATGACTCAGCATGCGTCTTGGTCTTTTCGGTTGGGTTCAATGACAACTTCTTCATACGGACAGCATCTTCAGTAAGGCTGACAGCCAGAGTTACAGCCTCAGTGATCGTTTGAGGTTTGGCCGAAGTTACCATGCTGTGAAATTCTGAGGCCAATCCCCAAATGTAGCGTTCAACACGCTTAAATTCGGGAGTCACCATGTAGGGGATCACTCTCGACAGATCGTGGAACCTTCGGGTATAACCAGTAATGTCAGCACCTTCCATGGTCAAGTGCCAAAACTCAGTCTCCAACCTTTGGAGTTCAGCACGAGAGCAATACTTTTCTCTCATTCGTTCCTTTAGCGCATCCCACGTCATGCCGTACGCAGCATCATCACCCAGAGTCTGGACTTGTAAATTCCACCAAGTCAAAGCCTCATCAATAAACAACCCCGTAGCAAAAGTGACTTGTTGATCCGCGGTACACTTGCTCATACTGATAGTGGCATCGGTCTTCTCCGTCCAGCGTACAAACGCCACTGCACCTCCAATGCCGTCGTAGTTCAGCGGCTTGCAGTCGAGAAACTGCTTGAAAGTGCAGCCCTGAGCTGCATTGCCTCCAGATGAATCTCCATTCCCATTACGTCTAGCATTGCTTGGTCCTCCACTTTGTTCAGTACGGTTCGCCTCGTACTGGGCGATAGCTGCGGAGATCCTTTCTTCCAGTAGGGTGTTTAGCTCTTCAGCAGTTCTTGGCAGTGGGGGAGGAGGAGGTTGATCATGAGCGTTCACAGCTCTTCTGGGTGCCATGTTCTGACATAACACAACACAGTAGGGTTAGACATTTGTTTGATATCGTCATGCGAGACAGTAGTAGTATATATATACAGGAATATACCACATAAGTGACAACAAACAATCCGCCAAACGTATCAATTCATACAGCAACAAGCATGCATAAATAGATAAATACTGTTGTGTCATAAGATATTCACATTGGCGGTTCTTGTCTTTATACCCAAAATCATTACTCCAAAAGAGTATTTAATAGGCTTGGGGAAAGAGTGTTCACATTTCACCTTTTTCTTGTACTGAGGGAATCTATACGTGATAAGACTTGCTGTGGTTTCTGTGCACTGAATTCCATAATTATGTATGCATCCATAATTACGTAACTCCTTGCACAGTCCGCACAGTTCGTTTCATCCTCGTATCACTTCCTTCAGATAGGCCATTGTTCTCAGGTAAAGCCACGTATACTTGTGGTATTCTACTTCTAGTATATGTATATATCAATTATCACACATAGTTGAAAGTAATTTCTAGTCATAGACAAGTGCTTCTCCAGTGCACCCTAAGTCTCGTAGTGTCTTTTCTTGACTCTTTGAAAATAGTTTCAGGTAGTGGATGTCGCGGAAAGTTTTATGCAATGAAAACTCTTTGAAAAATTGTTTTCGTGAAAGGATCCTAGAGATTGTAGACTAGACTCGAGAAGGAATCCTAGTTCACTACAATCGCAGCCCTGATACCAATCTGTCACACCCCTTTCTAAGGCGGAAGCACGAGGTGTGATCATAAAAGGTTCTCATTGCATACGAATGGTAAACATACTACATGCTCGTAAAAATAACTCTAAATGCCATACATTACATAACTGAAAACATAGTTTAAGTGTTTACATCACAAGACAGCATTTTGTCTGAAAAGTTTACAACTTTATTTAAGGATAAACATGAACAACATCCATGAGCATGAGTAAGACCGCGCGCACATCCACTTTAGTTACCTGAAATACATGTGAGTTTTTGGAAATACGTCAACATAATGTTGGTGTGAATTCATGCAATTTTGTATTGAACGTTTGTACACTTTGTATGAAAACATGGTATGTAATTTTATATGTATCAAGGTTGTTAATGGGTTGCAATGCCATTAACATGTGACACGACATAGGAAGCAATCCAAACCATAGGCATTTTTCTAGTTGTCGATTCATGACGGAGACACAAAAGCACTGCTCGGTACTAGTTTTCACCAAGAGTGTGGCTGCCCGAAAACCCATTAGATCTAACCTTTTGTTCTATGGTCTTAGTATGTACACGATTAATGGTGCTTATGGTACCCTATTCGCGACACAATTTCAAGTATCATTCCTCATTTCTTGTATCATTCCTCATTTCTTGTATCCATCATACCATAACACATGTATTTTCCCCAAGTTTAAAAAGTATGTAAAAGTTTAAAAGTGGGGACATAATCTCATTTTTCTGTAAACATTTAGTAACATGTACTTCACCCCCGAAGTTATAAAACTGAAAACAGTTAAAAGAAAAGGGGGAGCATGAACTCACAACTTTGCGTTTCTTGCGCCGTAAACTTCACCGGATTTGCTTATATATCGTCGTGACCTATACGTGTTTTATTGACGTTAGTCACTAGACTTGTATTGTACAAGTACAAGTCACCATCTTTTATGTATGCGTTCTTTGTGTGTTAAAAATAATTTATATTTTTAACTATGTATCTTACTTATATTATTTTCTCACAAATAAATATAAGTATCTTGTATTTTTCTCACCCGAATTATGTATTTTGTCCAAGTTACATAATCTATCAAGTAATATATTTTCATAAATATATTCTCTTGTATTTGTCTAAGTATGTTGTATGTGTATTTTGTATTTTTACTCCTTAGGAGTATTTAGTGTATCTTCAAGTTATTACACACAATACATATTACATACACTTAGCACAAAATTTGGTGACCAATAAATATATATATTTTCCCATTAAAAATATACATACTTAACATCAATTTTTATCTTGCAGAAATCATCATTTCTTAACTTTGCACTTTACACAAAAATTAGGGAAACCTTGGTAAATATTTTTAAGGAATAAGTTTCACCAAAACTTGTATTTTTCTAAGTGTCAAAATTTATAGAAATTTTGACATGGTTTCCCCTAAAAATGGAGGTTTCCCATGTTTTCAAAACATGTGTTTATTTTCTTTTAAATCATCTCAACAATCATCAACTCATTTAACACTTACCGAGTGTCAAAATCAAGTATATTACACTATATCATGAACTTGAAGTTTTTGTAAAAACTTGTAGTAACTTACCATGTTATTTAGTAGGTTTAGTTACCCTTAAAAACAAGGTTATTTGTTTGTAAATCACTTTACTAAAGGATTTAGTCATTTACAACATGTAAGATGATTTTTCTAAAAATACTTCTTTTGTGTTTTTCTTGTTACAATCATGTTCCTAGTCTTGTTTAGACACTAAAAATATGACTAGTTTATTTAGAAACCATGACCTTGTAAATCTTGTAAATAAACTTGGTTTTTTGAGAAAATTATTTTTGTAATCATCTATGTACAAGATTTGTATTTTGTTTAAATCATCTTTTCATATGAAAACCCATTTCATTATTCAAGTTCATGAAAACCCATTTCATTCTTGATTGTGAGCTTGTTCAGTTCTCTATAATCGATACATATCCGCAGTGTTCCATCCTTCTTCTTCACGAACAATACTGGAGCTCCCCAAGGCGAGAAGCTTGGCCTTATGAATCCTTTATCCAACAACTCCTGGAGTTGTGTAGATAATTCTTGCATCTCGGATGGTGCAAGCCGATAGGGTGCCTTGGCTACAGGAGCGGCTCCTGGAACCAAGTCTATACGGAATTCGACTTGTCGTTGCGGAGGTAGTCCTGACAGATCTTCGGGAAAAACATCAGGGAATTCCTTCACCACAGGAATATCTTCGAGTTTCGGCTCCTCAGCCTTCTTATCTACAATGTGCGCTAGGAAAGCAACACATCCTTTCCTTAAGCACTTCTGTGCCTTCATACAACTGATGATTCGCAGGGGCGTGTCTTGTTTTTCTCCATGTACGATGAGTGTTTCATCATTCGTCAGAGGGATGCGAATGATTTTCTCGTGACAAACAACTTCAGGTTTGTACTTGGACAACCAGTCCATTCCGACCACTACATCGAAGCTACCCAATTGAATAGGTAAGAGATCGATGCTAAATCTTTGCTCACCAAGTTCTAATGTGCAACCTCTAACGACTTCGCTCGATTCAACAAGTTTACCATTGGCTAGTTCTATGGAATAAGGAATATCTAATCTACTAGATTCTATTCCAAGCATACGTTTAAATTCCACAGACATGAAGCTATAATCAGCACCAGTGTCAAATAGTATGGATGCAAAGTGATTGTTAATGAGAAACGTACCGATGACCACATTAGGGTCCTCGCGTGCGTTCTTTGCTCCAATCACAAATGCACGAGCCTGAGCGTTGTTTCCCTTGGGCAATCTTTTATGAAATGATCCTTGCTTCCACAACTGAAGCATCCTTGGTTCTGCCCAGCTCCATTACCATTCCGGTTACCATTGCCATTTCCGTTTCAACCATTGTTTCTATTACCAGCACCGTTGCGGTTCCCATTCCCGTTCCTTCCTTTTCCCCAACAATCCTCAGTGTGGTGACCCAGTTTTCCACACTTGTCGCATTTCGGAATGCGACAAACTCCTTCATGATGACGCTTGCACTGGTTGCAGGTGGGAAGAGTGCCCAAGTACCTTTTGGCAGGTGCGTCATTCATGGTTGCAAGAGTTTTCGCCTCCTGAGGCGGGTTGGAGTCTCGTCTCTTGTTATTGGAACCCTTGTTGTTATGAGTTGCTTGATTCAGGTTCGCATGCTTTCTTTTCTTGTCACCAGATGACTCAGCATGCGTCTTGGTCTTTTCGGTTGGGTTCAATGACAACTTCTTCATACGGACAACATCTTCAGTAAGGCTGACAGCCAGAGTTACAGCCTCAGTGATCGTTTGAGGTTTGGCCGAAGTTACCATGCTGTGAAATTCTGAGGCCAATCCCCAAATGTAGCGTTCAACACGCTTAAATTCGGGAGTCACCATGTAGGGGATCACTCTCGACAGATCGTGGAACCTTCGGGTATAACCAGTAATGTCAGCACCTTCCATGGTCAAGTGCCAAAACTCAGTCTCCAACCTTTGGAGTTCAGCACGAGAGCAATACTTTTCTCTCATTCGTTCCTTTAGCGCATCCCACGTCATGCCGTACGCAGCATCATCACCCAGAGTCTGGACTTGTAAATTCCACCAAGTCAAAGCCTCATCAATAAACAACCCCGTAGCAAAAGTGACTTGTTGATCCGCGGTACACTTGCTCATACTGATAGTGGCATCGGTCTTCTCCGTCCAGCGTACAAACGCCACTGCACCTCCAATGCCGTCGTAGTTCAGCGGCTTGCAGTCGAGAAACTGCTTGAAAGTGCAGCCCTGAGCTGCATTGCCTCCAGATGAATCTCCATTCCCATTACGTCTAGCATTGCTTGGTCCTCCACTTTGTTCAGTACGGTTCGCCTCGTACTGGGCGATAGCTGCGGAGATCCTTTCTTCCAGTAGGGTGTTTAGCTCTTCAGCAGTTCTTGGCAGTGGGGGAGGAGGAGGTTGATCATGAGCGTTCACAGCTCTTCTGGGTGCCATGTTCTGACATAACACAACACAGTAGGGTTAGACATTTGTTTGATATCGTCATGCGAGACAGTAGTAGTATATATATACAGGAATATACCACATAAGTGACAACAAACAATCCGCCAAACGTATCAATTCATACAGCAACAAGCATGCATAAATAGATAAATACTGTTGTGTCATAAGATATTCACATTGGCGGTTCTTGTCTTTATACCCAAAATCATTACTCCAAAAGAGTATTTAATAGGCTTGGGGAAAGAGTGTTCACATTTCACCTTTTTCTTGTACTGAGGGAATCTATACGTGATAAGACTTGCTGTGGTTTCTGTGCACTGAATTCCATAATTATGTATGCATCCATAATTACGTAACTCCTTGCACAGTCCGCACAGTTCGTTTCATCCTCGTATCACTTCCTTCAGATAGGCCATTGTTCTCAGGTAAAGCCACGTATACTTGTGGTATTCTACTTCTAGTATATGTATATATCAATTATCACACATAGTTGAAAGTAATTTCTAGTCATAGACAAGTGCTTCTCCAGTGCACCCTAAGTCTCGTAGTGTCTTTTCTTGACTCTTTGAAAATAGTTTCAGGTAGTGGATGTCGCGGAAAGTTTTATGCAATGAAAACTCTTTGAAAAATTGTTTTCGTGAAAGGATCCTAGAGATTGTAGACTAGACTCGAGAAGGAATCCTAGTTCACTACAATCGCAGCCCTGATACCAATCTGTCACACCCCTTTCTAAGGCGGAAGCACGAGGTGTGATCATAAAAGGTTCTCATTGCATACGAATGGTAAACATACTACATGCTCGTAAAAATAACTCTAAATGCCATACATTACATAACTGAAAACATAGTTTAAGTGTTTACATCACAAGACAGCATTTTGTCTGAAAAGTTTACAACTTTATTTAAGGATAAACATGAACAACATCCATGAGCATGAGTAAGACCGCGCGCACATCCACTTTAGTTACCTGAAATACATGTGAGTTTTTGGAAATACGTCAACATAATGTTGGTGTGAATTCATGCAATTTTGTATTGAACGTTTGTACACTTTGTATGAAAACATGGTATGTAATTTTATATGTATCAAGGTTGTTAATGGGTTGCAATGCCATTAACATGTGACACGACATAGGAAGCAATCCAAACCATAGGCATTTTTCTAGTTGTCGATTCATGACGGAGACACAAAAGCACTGCTCGGTACTAGTTTTCACCAAGAGTGTGGCTGCCCGAAAACCCATTAGATCTAACCTTTTGTTCTATGGTCTTAGTATGTACACGATTAATGGTGCTTATGGTACCCTATTCGCGACACAATTTCAAGTATCATTCCTCATTTCTTGTATCATTCCTCATTTCTTGTATCCATCATACCATAACACATGTATTTTCCCCAAGTTTAAAAAGTATGTAAAAGTTTAAAAGTGGGGACATAATCTCATTTTTCTGTAAACATTTAGTAACATGTACTTCACCCCCGAAGTTATAAAACTGAAAACAGTTAAAAGAAAAGGGGGAGCATGAACTCACAACTTTGCGTTTCTTGCGCCGTAAACTTCACCGGATTTGCTTATATATCGTCGTGACCTATACGTGTTTTATTGACGTTAGTCACTAGACTTGTATTGTACAAGTACAAGTCACCATCTTTTATGTATGCGTTCTTTGTGTGTTAAAAATAATTTATATTTTTAACTATGTATCTTACTTATATTATTTTCTCACAAATAAATATAAGTATCTTGTATTTTTCTCACCCGAATTATGTATTTTGTCCAAGTTACATAATCTATCAAGTAATATATTTTCATAAATATATTCTCTTGTATTTGTCTAAGTATGTTGTATGTGTATTTTGTATTTTTACTCCTTAGGAGTATTTAGTGTATCTTCAAGTTATTACACACAATACATATTACATACACTTAGCACAAAATTTGGTGACCAATAAATATATATATTTTCCCATTAAAAATATACATACTTAACATCAATTTTTATCTTGCAGAAATCATCATTTCTTAACTTTGCACTTTACACAAAAATTAGGGAAACCTTGGTAAATATTTTTAAGGAATAAGTTTCACCAAAACTTGTATTTTTCTAAGTGTCAAAATTTATAGAAATTTTGACATGGTTTCCCCTAAAAATGGAGGTTTCCCATGTTTTCAAAACATGTGTTTATTTTCTTTTAAATCATCTCAACAATCATCAACTCATTTAACACTTACCGAGTGTCAAAATCAAGTATATTACACTATATCATGAACTTGAAGTTTTTGTAAAAACTTGTAGTAACTTACCATGTTATTTAGTAGGTTTAGTTACCCTTAAAAACAAGGTTATTTGTTTGTAAATCACTTTACTAAAGGATTTAGTCATTTACAACATGTAAGATGATTTTTCTAAAAATACTTCTTTTGTGTTTTTCTTGTTACAATCATGTTCCTAGTCTTGTTTAGACACTAAAAATATGACTAGTTTATTTAGAAACCATGACCTTGTAAATCTTGTAAATAAACTTGGTTTTTTGAGAAAATTATTTTTGTAATCATCTATGTACAAGATTTGTATTTTGTTTAAATCATCTTTTCATATGAAAACCCATTTCATTATTCAAGTTCATGAAGCATGAAGATCTTGGTCTTTCACAAGATCACCACTTTAACTTACTAGTTCATGTGTTTAATCACAATCTAGTAGTTTCCATATAATGTCTAACGTTACTAACACTAATAATAAATCAACAAGAAGCAAATCAACATATTCAACATGTATTCATATATTTTTAAGCTTATGTTAAAGTATCATGATCATGTTCTTTTGTGTTCTTCAAGTTTATCATTGTTCATCATCTTTTAATCAACAAAATGAGAAGTAAAAACTAGTAACAAGAATCTTACAACTAGCTCAAAAGCTAGGGAAGATCACTTGAAGAAAAGATGATGAAAATGGTGTGTGAAAGCAGTGGATGAAGGTTCTTCAAGTTCTTCAAGCACCAAGCTCCACAAGACACCTTCTAACACTTGAAATGAGCTTGAAATTGGATGAATGGTGGTTGAATATGGTGGTGGTGGTGGCGGCACTTCTGGGCCGAGAGGGAGAGAGAGAGTATGAGGGAGGTGGAGTGGTGAAGTGAAGATGGTGGTGAGATCTTGTGTACTTATAATATTCAAGAGAAATCTAAAGAATATCCAAGGAAATCTATGCAAGATCTAACATATCTAATAAAATCCCAATATATCTTGTAAGATCAAGAAAGGATCTTGATGGTGGGGCCACTATCTTGTGACCGTAAATCATAATGGGGGGGGGGGGTAATGTGTAAATTCCAAACTCTAATTTTATAAACATGTTAGCTTTCAAGTGTAAATTTTAGGGACTTGATGTGTTATTATGTTATAAGGGGTGTTATGGTGTTCGGGGACCATAACTAGTTCAGAAACATTAAAACAATGCTTCTAGTAATATTTTTATGTTCCGGGTAATGTCTGGTTGTTCGGTTAGATACCGGTTCGTTAAAGTGCTAAATTGCACCGTTTAGTGTCCTTTAAGTATCCTTTTGTGACACTTTTAATTCCCAACACTTAGGAGGGTATTCTGGATAAATAAACATGAATTCTGCATAATATTTATATGTTAAAAAGCTGATTATAGCTGATTTATAGCTGAATTATGCAGATTTCTGCATTTAAAGTGCGTTTCGGGTGCTTTTTAGTGCATATTCTAGCTTCCGGAAAGTCTATATGTTAACCCTTGTATATACTTTTGGGTTTTAATGTATTCTTGACGTTGGACCTACACCTAGGCCCCAATTCTTGTCTGACTGTTTTCTGCAGAATTGTTGACACAGTGTGTCTTATCGGTGAGTTTACTAGTATTTCTGACGCAACGCTATCATTAATGCATAAAGCAAATTTCTTGTAGTATAAAACGTGCATGAATTCACAAGTATATCATGTAACCAAACAATGTTGACATTTAAGCACATAATTTCAGTTATTAAGTATTAATTAAATTGTACGGAGATTACCGGTTTTGTGCCAGTTGTCACAGTCTCCCCCCGTTAAAAGAATTTCATCCCGAAATTCAGACTGATCTATCTCTCGCAGGAGTTTTCTTGAACAGGTAGGGGTACCTTTCTTTAAACTGGTCTTCACATTCCCACGTGTACTCGGGTCCGTGCTTAGAGTTCCAACGTACTTTGACAAGTTTGACAGTGCTCCTCCTGGTCTTGTTAACTTTCCAGTCTGAAACCTCGACGGGTTTTTCTGTAAATCGGAGGGTGTCGTCAATATGCACTTCATCCGCAGGGATGATCACTATGGACTCTTCTTGAGGTTGGATACATGAAACGTATCATGTACTCCGTTAAGTTCTTCCGGTAATTCCAACTTGTATGCTACGGTACCAATTCTTTCCAAGATTTTGAATGGTCTGATGTATCGTGGATTCAGCTTTCCACGTTTTCCGAATCTTACTACGCCCTTCCAAGGTGAGACCTTTAACAGAACTTTGTCTCCCACCTCGAATTCTAACGGTTTTCGCCTTTGATCAGCGTAGCTTTTTTGTCGATCTCGAGCCGCCTTAATGCGCTCTCGGATCTGCATGATTTTGTCGGTTGTCTCTTGCACAAGTTCAGGACCAACCATACGTTTGTCTCCAGCGTCTGCCCAACATAATGGCGAGCGACACTTGCGGCCATACAGAGCTTCGAACGGTGTGTATGGATCTTGAATTTTGGCCTGATTACCAAAATACCCTTACCTATAACAGTCAAACAACTGTTGACTGACGGCAGGGAAATATGAAATATGGAATATGGATCTGTGAGTTTATTTAGGGAAATATGAAATATGGATCTTGAATTCTAGTGTATGCTGTGAGGTTATTTGAAGATGATGATGATGGATCTGTGAGGTTATTTGAAGATGATGATGAAAATTTGATTTTATAAATAATAATAATAATAATAAATATGGGGTAAGATTACCAAAATACCCTTACCTATAACAGTCAAACAACTGTTGACTGACGGCAGGGGGTAAAATTGTGACAGAACATCAACGTTGGGGGGGGGGGGCAAATTGCAATTATTTCTTTGGAGGGGGTCAGAGTACCAATTAGCTTAAACTCCGGGGGTAAAATTGCAGTTTGCTCCATATCCTATATCTACCCTTTTCATCTAAACCTACCCTTTTAGAAAACATTTCTTGGGGTATGTTCCCGTAAAAATAAAATTAACGTACTAAGCGTACGAATTGGGGGAAAAAGCAAAAAGTGGCGGTGGCGTTTTGGTAATTATCAGCAACTTCAATAGAGTAATTTTGAGCTTCTGTAGAGTAATTTTGTAAATGTTCTTATAGAGTAATTTTGGTCGTGTAGGGTAATTATCAAAATTACACTAACCGCCGTACTAAGCGTACGAATTGGGGGAAAAAGCAAAAAGTGACGGTGGCATTTTGGTAATTATCAGCAACTTCAATAGAGTAATTTTGAGCTTCTGTAGAGTAATTTTGTAAATGTTCTTATAGAGTAATTTTGGTCGTGTAGGGTAATTATCAAAATTACACTAACCGCCCCCCCCCCCCCCCCCCCAAAAAAAAAAAACCTAAAAAAACCTAAACCACCCTCCACCCCCCACCCCCCAAAAACCTAAACACCCCCCTCCCAACTAAAAGCAAAAAACTAAACCATAAAGCTAAACCCCATAACTAAATGATAACAAAATTACTCTACAAGACATTTTCCAAAATTACTCTACAGAAGTCAAAATTACTCTACTAGAGTAACTTGATAATTACCCTACATTTCCCAAAATTACTCTACAGATGCTTTGAAGTTGCTGATAATTACCAGATTGTCACCGCTACTTTTTGCTTTTTTCCAGTAATTTTAAAGTTGCTGATAATTACCAGATTGTCACCGCTACTTTTTGCTTTTTTCCAGTAATTTTAAAGTTGCTGATAATTACCAGATTGCCACCGCCACTTTTTGCTTTTTCCCCAATTCGTACGTTTAGTACGTTAATTTTATTTTTATTTGATCCTTTACCGACATTTCTTTTATACTTTCATTCAAAGTTATACTTTCTCAGCCTGCATGGTTACAAAATGACAAATCGATCAATTCAAACTCAAACACCTCACTGAAATGGAGTCAACCCCTCTCAAACCCCTCATCTTCCTCCTCCTCACCCTCCTCTTCCACCACCTCCCACCGTCATCCGCCACCACCCTCCCCACCGAAGCCCTCCCCACCAAATCCGGCTACCTCACCGTCAACTCCACCACCAAATCCGCCATCTTTTACACCTTCTATGAAGCCCAAAACCCCACCAATACCTCCTTATCCGAAACCCCACTTGTCATCTGGCTTCAAGGAGGCCCCGGGTGCTCCTCCATGACCGGAAATTTCTTTGAACTCGGCCCATTTCGAGTTACAACTTCACTGACGCATAACGTCGAACACCTTGTGCTTGAACCTAATCCCGGTTCATGGAACCGGATTTTCGGTCTTTTGTTTCTTGATAACCCAATTGGAACCGGTTTTAGCATCGCCTCCACACCTGAAGAGATCCCAACTGACCAACAAACTGTAGCGAAGCATCTGTTCATTGCGATCCGAAAGTTTATCGCTTTAGACCCGGTTTTTAAAACCCGACCCGTTTATATTACCGGTGAGAGTTATGCTGGGAAATATGTGCCTGCAATTGGATACTATATTTTGAAAAGAAACCCGGGTTTACCCGTTTCGGAACGGGTCAATTTGTTCGGGTTGGGTATTGGAAACGGGTTGACCGACCCAGCTGTTCAAGTATCCACTCATGCTTTGCATAATTATAATCTTGGATTAATTAATGAGAAACAGAAAATATCTATGGAGAAGCTTCAAATTGAGGCTGTAGAGTTGGCAAAAAGTGGTAATTGGAGTGAAGCTACTGATGCAAGGAACAACGTTTGGAGGTTTCTTCAAAATGTGACGGGACTAGTGACGATGTACGATTTTCGTCGGCAGAGTCCGTACCGTTCGGATTGGGTTGAACAGTTTTTAAAAGACGTGGAGGTTAAAAGGGCGTTGGGAGTGAACGAATCGATGGTTTTCGAGAGGTGTAGTGTTGTGGTGGAGGCGGCATTGCACGCGGATGTGATGAAGAGTGTTAGGTATATGGTGGAGTATGTTGTTAAGAATACTAAGGTGTTGTTGTATCAAGGGCAGTGCGATTTGAGAGATGGTGTTGTGTCGGTTGAGTCGTGGGTGAGGAAGATGAAGTGGGAGGGGTTACAGAGGTTTTTGGAGGCCGAACGGAGTGTTTGGAAGGTGAACGATGTGCTTGCGGGTTATGTGCAGAAATCGGAGAATTTGAGCCATGTGGTGGTGTTGGGGGCTGGTCATTATGTGCCAACTGATCAGGGGGTTAATTCTCAAGCAATGATTGAGGATTGGGTTCTTGATAGAGGTTTGTTCGCTAATAAGCGTGTTCAAAGTTTATCTCCTGGTCATTAAACTGTTGACTGGTTTGAAATAACACTCATGGCTCCAATGTATTGTCTTGAGTCTGGTATACTTCTATACGTGAAACTATTATACGCGTTGATCTTTGTAATTGTTGTTGTCGTTGTTGTATCAGGAATGATTTAGTAACTTGTTAAGTTTACGCATTGCCCTCTTTGTTCTCTTATTGTACTATATGTCTATGAAAACTCGTGCTAGCAAGAATGTGTTGCCTTTAAGAATTTCAACAGATAAGTGTGGTTCGAAGAATAACACAATATTAGGTGGTTGATAACATCATCTTAAGCATGTAGCGCAACATGAGTCGAGCTACCCTTAAGGTATAAAGGAATACACTTTAGCACAATCTAGTGTCTGTCGATACCAAATGTTGTATTATTGTAAAATGTCACGACATTGTCGTGTATAAATGAAGCATACATAGGATCCTGATTACCAGGAAAACTGGGGGCCAAGTGAAGAAGATCCGGTAAGTAGCGTTTCTGTATATTGATAAAGACAATCATAATCGATAAAGACAATCATAATTCATAACCAAACGTAGTCTAAGGGCCTGTTTGGTTGACAGGAATCCATAGGATTTCAAGGGAATTGGAATTTGAATTCCATTCCTTTGTGTGTTTGGTTGGACAAATTAGTTGAAGGGAATTGGATTTCAATTCCAACAAAATCCCTTATATAATGGAATTCAGATTCCTTCTAAATTTCAAAGGAAAGTTTAAAAAATCACGGGAATCTTTCCAAAGTTACGGAAATAACCCCTTACCCTTTCATTTTTGTCTAAAAACCAAAAAATAATAAAAAATCCAAAAATTTTTAAAAAATAATAAAAAATAAAAAATATTCAAAAAATAAAAAAATAATAAAAAATCCAAAAAATCATAAAAACTCCAAAAAATAATAAAAAATCCAAAAAATTCTAAAAAATAAAAAAAAAACTCTAAAAATCTAAAAAATAATAAAAAATCTAAAAATCCAAAAATATCTAAAAAATCCAAAAAATTATAAAAAATAAAAAAAATATAAAAAATCAAAAAAATAATAAAAAATCCAAAAAATTCTAAAAATCCAAAAAATAATAAGAAATCCAAAAAATTCTAAAAAAAAAACTCTAAAAAATCAACAAAATAATAAAAAATCTAAAAAATCCAAAAAATTCTAAAAAATCAAAAAAATAATAAAAATCCAAAAAATTATAAAAAATAAAAAAAATTATAAAAAATCTAAAAAAACCCAATTAAATTCTAAAAAACCAAAAAAATTTTAAAAAAATAAAAAAACTCTAAAAAATAAAAAAAATAATAAAAAATCCAAAAAATTTTAAAAAATCCAAAATATTCTAAAAAAATAAAAAAATAATTAAAAATCCAAAAAAAATAATAAAAAATCCAAAAAAATCTAAAAAGTACAAAAAACTCTAAAAAATCCAAAAAATAATAAAAAATCCAAAAAATTCTAAAAAATAAAAAAACTCTAAAAAATCAAAAAAATAATAAAAATCTAAAAAAATCCAAAAAATAATAAAAAAATCCAAAAAATAATTAAAAAATCCAAAAAATTCTAAAAAACAAAAAAAATTCTAAAAAATCAAAAAAATTATAAAAATAATAAAAAATCTAAAAAAACCAAAAAAATTCTAAAAAACAAAAAAATCAAAAAATCAAAAAGCTCTAAAAATAAAAAAAACCCAAAAAATTCTAAAAAAATCAAAAATTCAAAAAAATACAAATAAAATTGAATTTTTTAGTATTTTTGGATTTTTTTATTATTTTTTAGAATTTTTTGGATTTTTTATTACTTTTTTAGATTTTTTAATATTTTTTAGATTTTTTTTAATTTTTGAATTTTTTAGAATTTTTTTGATTTTTAGAATTTTTTTGATTTTTTAATATTTTTTAGATTTTTTTTAATTTTTTTTAATTTTTTAGATTTTTTATTATTTTTTAGATTTTTTTTTGAATTTTTAGGATTTTTTGGATTTTTTTATATTTTTTAGAATTTTTTGGATTTTTATTCTTTTTTAGAATTTTTGGGATTTTTATTATTTTTTAATTTTTTTTTTGAAATTTTTGGATTTTTTATTATTTTTTATTATTTTTTTAATTTTTTATTATTTTTTAGATTTTTTTTGAATTTTTAGGATTTTTTATTATTTTTTTAATTTTTTGGATTTTTTAGAATTTTTTTGAATTTTTATCTAAGATAGTTGTTTTTAAAACTTTAGCCAATTGTTTATAACTAAGGGTAATTTTGTCTTTTTAGGTATTTTTAAATTCTAATTCCATTAATACGTTTATCAACCAAACACATCTATGGATTTCAAAGGAATCCATCAAATTACAATTCAAATTCCAATTCCAATTCCCATAGGGATTCCAATTCCAATTCCTACACATTCCGCGAACCAAACGCCCCCTAAATCATTAACATAACAAGTATTTAAGAACTTACCCATGCCCAAAAGTGTCATATAACGGATATTCAAAAGCCCAAAGTACTTGGGCCGGGCCGCCGGGTATTTATTAAAAAAAAAAACTTTAATAATAAATTCGTAATAGTTACGTTAATAATAACAAAAATAAAAAGTAAGTTATGTTAGTAATAACAAAAATAAAAAGTAAGTTTAATTGAAAAGAATATAGAAAATGATTTCTTCTTATAGATTTAGTGAATTTTGTTTATATCAAAGTAACTAGAATTTATACAAGAAGTTTTATTTGATTACATATAATAATAATTAAATCTAAAAAAGGAATATAAAAAAAGTTATATAGTTTAGTTTTATTAGTTTATTTCTACAGCTTCCTAAAATCATGCATGCATAGTTAAGCACGTTTCTATTATCTCTATGTTTAGTTTTATTAGTTTATTTCTATTATCTCCATGTTCACCTTTATTTTCACATTCCAGTCACATGTTTCCATTATTTCATGTATTTAAGTTGGTCTTTTGCATTATGGAATGATACAAGAAAAATTGCAGCAAACTTCGTTTCTATTTTTCTTTATATCATGTTCTTTACTTTTATATTTTGAGACACCGCATATCTCGAATCCGGTACGCATCATATGATTATTGTTGTTGTTCAACATACGTAAAAAGAAACTATTTGTTGTTAAAAAAAATTAAAATTTAAAAATGAAAAATAAAAATTTTAAAAACAATTAGAAAGTAAAAATTTTTAAAAAACTAAAAAGTTAAAAAAAATTTAAAAGAAATTTTAAAAATAAAAAAAAATAAAAAATAGGAATCTGGCCTTGAATTTTATTTAAAGAAGGAAAGTGAAATGAGGTTCAATAGTGACCAGTGTTAAAGATATGAATCCAAATATATTTTTTTAAAAATTTTATAGATTTTTATTTTTTGATTTTTTTTATTTTCAGTATTTTTTATTTTTAAAATTTATTTTTTTTTGTTTTTTTTTTAACTTTTTTTATTGCTTTTTTAAATTTTTTAGATTTTAATTTTTTTAATTTTTACAAAAAAAAATTTTCGATTTTTTTGCACGCATCTCATAAACATTTGTCATAAACTTTGTCAAGAGACCATGATATAAATATTTATTGGAGTTTCTAAAACACGTCTAAGGTTGGAGGGTATGGAGAGCCTCATCCCTAAGGGGACAGGCCGTCACGTCACCGCCATGTAGAAGGGGCTTGAAGGGGATGGACCTAGGGGGTAGGGGATGAACCCCCTTTATATATATATATATATATATATATATATATATATATATAGGGTGGAGTTATTGTAAAAAAGACCAAAAGTGTGAGAAATGTAAGAAATAATCTCAACCATTAGATCTAAATTAATAGAAAAGGGTAAGATTGTAAATGCATTAAATTCAAATATGGTAATCCTTGATTTAAGGATTTGGAGAGAGGAAAATCCTTGATTTAAGGAATATAACCGTCCATAACATCATTCATTTTAATTTTTTTTGCATCATTCACAGAATCAGATCCATGTTCATGACATGGTGTTTTAAAAAAATTCATAGTTCAATTCATGGTGTTTTTACGAAAAAAATATAACACCATTAAGTAAACAAAAATATAACACCATTCAGTACACAAAATAACACATTCAGTACAAGAAATAACACCATTCAGTAACCAAAAATAACACCATTTAGAAACAAAATAACACCAAACAGATACAAAATAACACCATTCAGAAACAAAAATAACACCATTCAGAAACAAAAAAAAAAACCATCCAGTAAAAAAAAATAACATCATTCAATAAACAGTATAACACCATTCAGACAATAAAAATAACACCATTCAGTACAAGAATATAACACCATTCAGTAAATAAATATAACACAATTCAGAAAAAGAAAATAACACCATTCAGAAACAAAATAACACCATTCAGAAACAAAATAACACCATTCAGAAAAGTAAAAAACACCATTCAGAAAGGAAAAAAACACCATTAAAAAATCCTTACACATCTATATCATCTTCTTCACAGTTCCACGTAGCAAATCCTCTGCTTCAATGTCTCTGCTATAGTATAAACTCCATCGTTGCCCCAATCGGATATTAAGATTCCACAATATTCATGATAACAGTGTGATTATCTCCAATAATTTCTGAATCAGAACCCTAATATAATCAATGGCGCATTGTAGATCGAAATTTTTATTCCGCCACCGTCTGACACAATCGTCTTCAACAACCGCTTCCGCCACCGGCTTCCGCCACCGTCCGACACATTAATTTATCAACAACGATCGTCTTCAACAACCGCTTCCGACACCGGCTTCCGATTGATGTTTGATCTTCCGATTCGTGGTGTTCTTGGAGTTGGTCTTGGAGAGAGAAATTCTGAACGTATGATAGATGATAGAGAGAGATCTGGAGAGAGAGAGAGAGAAATTGTAGGGATATTGATTTACAAAATGGGTATAAAAAGACACAATTGCCCCTAGATATTTCAATTCAGTCCAAATTAATAAAAATATTTTACAATTTGGTCCCTATTATCTCAACCATTAGATCAAAGATCTAATGGCTGAGATTCTTTCTTACCTTTCTCACACTTTAGACCTTTTTTACAGGATCCTCTACCTATATATATATATATATATATATATATATATATGCCAGGATCATTTCAGAACCATAAATATTTACAGAACTCGCAGAACTCCTAATAAACAATTTTTTTATTTATATATTTTTATGTTTAGGATAATTTTATCATTTATTATGTGTATTTTTACGATTACATACATGTTACGAGTAATTTTATCATTTTTTATATGTAATTTTATATTACACATATCTAAACTAGTTTTTTTACATATATGTAATTAGTTATGATACATATATATATTTTTGGCAATTAAACATATATAAACTACTTTTAACATGTATGTAATCAAATAAATACATATTATAGATGATAAAAAGATCATAAATACAAAAAATTATATATAAAATGATTGTTTATTACGAGTTCTGAAAGTTCTGTAGTTATTTAGAGTTCTAAAATGAACTCAACCATATATATATATATATATATATATATGTATGTATGTATGTATGTATGTATAGGTATATGTGAGAGAAGGGAGGCACGGCGAGACCGGCGAGTGGGAGCCGAAAAGGACTAGCCAGGCCGAGGGGGGCGGTGTGGGGGACCGGCGCCGCCGGGCCTAAGCCGGCCCCCATACCGTCTGGTCTAATAGAATCGGCTTCAACTACATATTCAATGCTCCCTTTAACGACTTCCCACCGCTATAAATCACAAATCTAACAGCCATATTCGTTGACCAATAATATTAGTAGAAAACGTGATATTTTGTAGATTCAAGAATGAAAAAACATGAGGAAAAAACTATTTGAATAAATATGATAATAATTTAAAAACGTGTTATAAAAGAGAATAAATCTTTTTGTATGGCATCTTAATGCGTCAGGGGAGGCAAGAGAAGCGTCTGATTGTACAGAATTTGGGCATGGGAAGCGTCTCCCACGTACGGTTGACAACCTTGCGTAGGAGACGCATGGTAAGCATCTGGATGACGCTTCAGGTGACATGTCATATTTACTGGCCAGACACATGGGAGAAGTCGCCTGACTCTTTGGCCTATGCGTCGGTGACGCATGGGAGACTTCTCCGCCAACCGCATCCACTTAAGTCGGTCGCAAGCTATTCGTGACGCGTCCACATTGCGGCGCTGATGCGTCCCTCGGACGCTTTAAAACTCTTCGGACACGTGTCACTTTTTTTGTTGATGGACGCTTGAAGATAATGATTGGCCACATCCAAACGCATCCCATCCATAGGGATCTGTGATGCGTTGCTCTAACTACGCGTGAGGTGGCCTTTTTTGAAAGTGGTTTTGGTCAATGGGTGTTTTGGTAATTTTTCCTTTTATACTTGTGAATATAAAAAGAATATTTGAATTAGTTATTGGGTTTAGTGACATATGGGGCGGATCATTTAAGAAGAAAACTTCACTGAGAAGAAAAAAATCAAATGGAACAATTGTAAAATATTAAATAGTTTTTCCTCTTATCTTATTTATTATTATCTTTTACTAATTAATTAGTTATAAAGATTATCATCCTCCGTACTAAATTTTTTGTGTCTACACACATCAAATTTATTCTACACATTCCAAAATTTATGCAACACATATTAAAATTTATTCTACACACTTCGTAATTTATCTTGCACTTTAAATTAATTTATTTTTAAAAAATATATATTTTGAAAACAAGTTACAAATTTAATGTAGTTAATTATTAAAGTTGAAGACTACAAATTAATGATATATGTAAGTTTACCAGTATATATATATATATATATATATATAGGGGACCGCTAAAATAAGAACCACCTCCAGTTGTAAGAACCGTGAGAACTTTTTGATCCGGGGCGAGGTGGACCAATTTTTTTTTTTCAAAAACATAGATGTTTGTATTATAAATACATTTGTAAAAAAAAAATTCAAAACAAAAAAAATGTCGTGTGTGTAGTTTTGAACACCAAAAGTTTGTATTTACGGGTACCGTAAATTTTAAATAAAATTTACGGGTCCCGTAAACGCAAACTTTGGGTGCTCAAAACTACACACCCGACATTTTTTTTTTTGGAATTTTTTTTACAAATGTGTTTATAATACATGCATCTACGTTTATGAAAAAAAATTTTGGTCCACCTCGCCCCGTACGGTGTAGTTCTCACGGTTCTTACAACTAGAGGTGGTTCTCATTTTAGCGGTCCCCTATATACATACATATATATATATATATATATATATATATATATATATATATATATATATATATATATAGGCCTGTTAACCTACAATGGGGCTTATCGTACGAGCGTACGCGAGGCTTTTTCAACGTGCGAACTCGTGTTTACCCTATGCGAATTCATCATCTACACACCCCCATGCGAAATACACACTCCCTTGCGATTTCATTGTATATATACCAGCATGCGATTTTGCAAATTCCTTACACGCGTCTTTTTTATAACATGCGAATTCACGTCGCGTACGCTCGTACGATAAGCCTATTGTACGTTACACATACACACACACTCTCTCTCTCTCTATATATATATTTACAATAACATTAAATATAAATATTAAACATAATATTTTTATTGATTGAAATTTCTTATTTTTTATTTAAAAAAAATCTTTTTATTTGAACCCTACATCAGTGATATATCTGTTTTATGGATTAGATATTTACTTTTCAATTGGATCTCTCTTGTTTAATTGCTAGCATGGTTGTACTTTCGGACTATATTTAAATATATACTATACAAAACCCATTTTGGTAATTGATTTGAATTGAAAACGCAATGCTTGCACAAAACTCACTAGTCATTTTTTAAAGAAACTTATAAAGTTTTTACAAAAACAAAAACAACTACAACAAACTATGCAAGGTCTTATCGTCATATGAGATCACTTGACTGTCGAATCCCCAAATCCCTGAATGACGTTCAAAGGGTCTTCGCTGACGTTGTGATATTCCAGCATTTGTTCTCTACAAAAAAGGAAACCGTTAGCCTCGTCACGGAGGGCCCCGGGAGGGGGATTAGTGACCAAGCTCCGGCGTGAGAGTAAGTAAACTTGTCGGGAATCAAGGAGAAGCTTATTCCGACGAGAGTGATCGCCGGAATATCCTCTGTAGTGTGGATCTTTTAGGAATTAGTTATAAATGTGGGTATTTAATTTGGGAGAATCATGGTCGGAATAAATGAGGATATGAAGCATTAAGTGAGAGTTACCTATCTCCCGGAAGCAGACCTTTTTACCTTCCTTATATAGAAGAGATAGCTTATCTTCATGAGAGAATGGTATCGAGGAGATCTAACGGTTTCTGGTCATCTTTGGGGGACTCAGACACGTGTCTGAGCCCCAACGGCAAGATTGCTGGCTTCATTTAATGATGCCAGCTTGACGGTACTATGTTTCCGGCGATCCTTTCCTTATCAGTCAGTCATTAAATGTCCCTGCAACACTCTTAGATCCTTTTCTTTATTTTTCCGCTCATTCAATATGTATGAGTCCCTTAAGAGATAAGTCTTGGCATTGGGCCTTAATAGTTGGGCCTGTATGATAGAAGCTCAAGACGGGTCAAGTTGGACAATCAGTTGGCCAGTCGTCAAGTCATCTTTAGTCCCTGGTTCTGAGATTCAAATCTCATGATCTGGGGCTGAGTCATAATTATCAAGGAAGATAGTCTACTTGGGCTATGAATGTGGGCTCATCCCCTTCTAATAATTACACGCCTCCATCGTTTCCCGAGAACCATTAGATGTCAGAGATCAACGGTTGGGGTTTAATCCCTTTAATACACTTGCTCAGGGTAGTTTTAAATTTTGAAAAGTTGTGATGTGACGGTTTCTTCCTCCCGTGTCAGTTATCCTCTTTAAAACCCTTGTCACCTCTTTCTTTTCCCCTAATTTCCACCATTTTCCTTCACACCTCCCCCTTTCTCTTTTCCGCTACAATTCTCCGATCGTCGTTCAGCCCTGCAATGAGCCGTACTGGTCGTTCCTCGATTCGCTCCGTCTTGACGGCGAGAGACCTAGAATCCTTTGTTGAGGCTTACAAGATTCCAGAACACTTTTCCCCAACTCTGCCTGGGCCTGATGATTCAGCGGAGTGTACCCCTGACCAGATTGTCATCTACACTTTATCGTTTTCTTCCTGTGGTGTTCGTTACCCACTCTCGGCTTTCAAATTGGATTTGTTACGGCACTTTGGAGTTCATTTCTCACAACTGCACCCTCTAGGGTTCATGAGGGTTGTGCATTTTGAACTATTGTGTGTGGTAGTCTCTGGTGCACCGTCGATTCCCCTGTTTTGTATGTTCTATAAGTTGATCTCAGACGGGGATTGGTTTACTTTTGCCAATTGGAAAGACAGTATATCCCCTCCCTGTTACTCCTTCATGTCTACTTCTACTTATCCCAAGGAGTGGAAAAGTCGGTTCATCTTTGTCTCGGCCGCCATGATACCGGAATCGCCGCCGCTGAGAGACGGAAAGGCAGTTATTGAAGACAGCGTCCCGGTCTTATCCGCTGATGAGATCGTTCAATGGAAGCGAATGCACGAGAACCCTACAAGGGCTTTCACATTCCCCGAGGGGGTTTTGGCCATGGGGGGATTAAGCCCTTTCTACCCAGTCAGGCCAAAGGTTTTCTTCGGCAAGAAAGGTACCTCCTAGTTCTTAGATATGTAGTGTTTATCTTTTCCGAAAAATTTTTCTAGGGATCTGTGTAGTCATCTTTGGCGTTACTTTTGTGCAGAGATGACCCTGTGAGGTTTACTTCAGGGGGATTGTAAGGATGTCAAATTCATGGTGGGTGATAAGATTGAACCGAGTATGAGCCGAGGTGTTGAGAAGAAAGCCTCGGAAAGTTTTGTTCAGGCCGGGGATTCTGCTGCTGAAGGGAAAGAAGAAGAGGGTTCTTCCAGTGGGAAAGAGGATTCCCCTGATACCCTTCAGGTGAAAGGTTCCCGTGATGACGATGTTGATGAAGATTTGGAGAGTCATTTGGTTCGTAAACGGAAGGCAGCACAGACCAGCAGCCCTAAACAAGCTCCCGCCCTTCACAATATTCGGCTATGGATTCGGAGTTCCAGTGGCCAAAAGGCGTTCCCTGCCACTAAAGCTGCCTCTGAACTTCCTCCCATTGGGGTCAAGGGTTCCTTATCCAAGCATCTGCGATCATCTAGCCTTATAAGCGAGCCTCTGTTGGTAAGTTTTCCCCTTATGCTCTGCCTTGTTTAATGTGATTGCCTTTTGGACCCTTGTTGATTTGATTGACATTGATTTGGTTATCCTTTGATTTTTTCTCTTCTTATGTGTTCGGAGCAGGGGAGTTCTAAGGCTCCGATTGAGATTCCTACTGCCCCATCCTCCTCTTGAGTGCGGGACAAGACTCTCGAGATCAGCGCTGCCCGTATTACCCCAGCCTTTGAGGTTTATCCTCTTCATGCTACTGGGACTAGCAAGCCTTCCCATCCTGAAGGTCTTGTCTCTCAGTCCCCTTTAGCTCCCCTGTTTGTTGATGCCCTCCAAGTCCCTTATGTACCTAGATGGAAGATAACCCCATCTACTGTTGTGGGGACTCCTGAAACTGCCCGGGATTTTCTGGCTCATGCTGTTCCTCCTTCTCACAAGTTCATGAATTCTGCTCTGAGGTCTGATTTATTTGATGATTAGTACAACATGTCCCTTTGTGAGGGGTTCTTTAGGGGGGCTGACATGTTGCAGCGAATGGATGAGCTGAGGAGAGAGAATGAGGGATTGAAGGCTGATCTCAAAACTTCCCAAACCGTCGCTGCTGAGCTTCGGTGTCGGGTAACTGGTGCTGAACGAAAATTACTGGAGGAGAAGGTACCAACTCCTTCTTCTCTCCTCCCTCCCTCTTTTTTTGTTTATTTACTTTCCCCCTGTTTTTGTTTTCTGTATTTTTCTCTTCAGGGTGGTGGAGCTATGTTGGAGCAACGGGAACGTGCTTGGGCGAGGGAGAGGATGTCCTTGATTGAAGAAAATGAGGAGCTAGCCACCGAGATGAAGCGTCAAAAGGAGCCTGATTCTGTGTCTCAAGCGGATTTAGATACTATGTATGCCGAATGGGGGATAGCCGCAGATGATAACCAAAAGCTGGCTAAGGAGAGGTACTGGCTTATTACTAAGGGTTTCGGGTCCTTCCTTACTGTTGTTTCTCAGTCTGAGGAATTTAAGGGCAGTCTTGAGCAGATTTACAAGGCCTACCGAGATGTGGGGTATCAATCGGGCCTGAAGGACGGATATGCTTATTCTGCCCAGGGTTTTGGAAGAAAGGAAACCCCTCTTTACAACTCCAAGGCCAAGAAGTGGCTGTCCAAGTTGGACAAAGAGTTTGGAGAGAAGACCCCCGCCCTTCTTGAGAAGATCCTTGAGCGTCTCTAATGTCCATTGATGAACTCAAAGCCCCTGCTTGCCCCCGCTGGTCCTTCCTCGCCGAAGTCTTTATCTGGGGATGGTTCCCCGTAATTCCAAAACAATAACTAATTCGATATGGTTGTAACTAAACACTTATGCACCTTAAACACTGTTGACTTTTGATGTTTGGAGGAGGGCCTTTGTGTTGGGGTCCTCCCAGTATCTGACTTATGTTCTACTAGTTATCCCATAACTGTATGTTGCCGATGCGTTTTTGTTGCCTTTGTTGTGTTGTTTTTTGCAGATGTTGCTACCAGGAGCTGGTCTGGGGCTTGCTTGAGGATCTTTAGTTATTCGTAGCTTGGTTACGAGACTTTGTAGTTTGATTACAAGATTTTCTAGTATGTTATTTGTACACTTGTTTTTCTTTTGTAGATAACAAAGTTCCCTACTATGTTCGTGTACACTTGTCTTCTTTTTTGTAGATTAATTACAAAAATTCATTAGTGTGTATGTTTACACTTGTTTCTTTTTTGTAATTTATTTACAAGAAGGGTTTTTTAGTTTTGTGGTATGTTTTGTAAACTAGGATCGTCTGTGTGAAAATGACCCATGGACAAGTTTATAACCGAAGGTTACGTTTCCTAACTTGTTTGTCCGCTTTCTTTGGGCTAGCTAGGCCCTGCCTTGCCCCACAGCCGGACATTTAGTGTGTTAGGTACACTCTTTTTACACGTGTGTCGATTGTTATTGGGTCTGTAGTTTCTAGGCACGTCTGCCTTGATACATTAACCGTAATCTAACAAAAGGAACAAGTAGATCGTTCATTATCATATGTGTTTGGGGACTCAGTCCTCCAGTACATGATTATACAAAATGTTTTTCTTGGGACAAACCTTAGCTAGTAGTTAGCTTTTACAAAAGTGGCTTCTAAGCCGTTTTTTACTGGTCCCTTCTTGAAGACGATCTTGCCTTTCACATAGGGATGGCAATGGGTCGGGTTTGGGACGGGGTTAGGTAATCCCAAACCCAAACCCGGTTAGATAAGCTTGCCCCAAACCCGTCCCAAAACCCGTCGGGTTTCTAGCGGGTAAATACCCATCGGGTATCGGGTATACCTGCGGGTTTCGGGTAAACCCATTAATTTAAAAAGATTACTCGTTAGGTATACTCATCTCAAAACTCATTGGGTATTTATCGGGTAACTACTAACCAGTTACATTTTGTACTGTCATTATAAAAAATATATATCAAATAACTACAAATGTATACAGAATAGAATACCTATATGTGTAAAGATGGATGTATCATATATATACATATTTAATAATATAAAAAATTATATCGGGTATACAATCGGGTAAACGGGTACACTTTATCGGGTAATTGGGTCGGGTAAACGGGTATATCACTAAATCCCAAACCCGTCCCAAACCCGCGAAAAAAATAAAAACTATTCCCAAACCCGTCCCAAACCCGATTAACCGACCCCAAACCCGTCCCAAATGTGTCGGGTTTCGGGTTTACCCAGCGGGTTCGGGTTTGATTGCCATCCCTACTTTCACATTTAGTACTTCCGGAGCGGCATGAGGTTCCAGGTTCTTGGAACCTCCTTCCCCTGAAGTGTCTCCATTTTACAGCTACCTTTGCCATTTTTCCAGGTGAAGAAACACTGGATAAATGACCGGAATCAAATTATACAGGGGGTTAGGTTCTGCATAAAAGGGGTGGTTTTCTCTCGTTCGGTTCAAAGGGACAGAGCTTCTCTTCTTCTCGATAACTGCAAAACAAACACCGTCAGCCTCGCAACGGGGAGAACAGGGGTTCTCTCCGTGACCACCCTCTGGCGTGAGAATAAGTATCGGTATATGAAGAAGAAAAGTATAAGTGAAGTGAATGTAACTTGAAGTTTGTACCTGAATAACTCTTCTATTTATAGCCGGGATTTTGGGCGGGAAAACCTGTTATTGAAATGTTGACGGAAGATGCTAACTCCGTAAGCGGTTATTTCCCCCTCCGTTAATCCTCTTAATCTGACGTGAGAGCACACGGATCGCTAGTTAGATCAACGACTGGGGTATTGCCACGTGGAAAGTGGGCAAGTGGAGGTTTCTCTCCAATTCCATGCCATCATCATGACTTCAAGGGAGCCCGGGATGATGACACGTGGCCTAGACGATTATAACCGTCTGGTGGTGCACGATTGAGTCTTCTAGAAAATTTATGCCATAATCCAGTGTGACTCTTTATCGTGTGGTATCAGTTCAGTAAATAATATCCAAGTCTGGGTATTATTTAAGCGGGAGTGCTTGCTAGGATTTTTATCCCTTTGTTATGGAGAACGGCGCAAGGATTTATAAATTTTCGTTTGGCGCGCAGGTGTTGTCTACTGTCCTTCTTCTAAGCTCTCTTTATAGGACCAGTGCGCAGCCGCGCAAGGTCTAAAGAGGGTTAAAAGACGAGGTTGTGGTATGGTCCCAAGTACTTGAAGCGAGGTTTTTGGGACCTTACCCCTTCAAGTCCCCCCGGTCTAGTGTTGCTCTTATGCAAATAAGTGGAGCACTGGACTATGAAAGAGGGGTGCTTTTAGCTTGTAGAGGTTTTTTGCGCGAAAGTAGAGAATCTTCTGTAAGAAGATACTCTTGCCTTATTATTTTTGGTTTTTTTTTTTGAGATTTCTTGACCTTCGGTCTGCAAAAAGGTGCAGTAGCTACTGTGGACGTGTGATAGCTGTCACTGTCAGCTTGTACGTTACTGACCGTGCTTTACACGCGCGCGTGAACTCGTGTTTGTGTTGTTCCCCACTCGCCCCTGACGCTTGGGTAACTGTGCTATCCCGAAAAAGGTGTTGTTGCAGTTACCTAAGCTATTTATGGCGGTGGGTATATAAGTGTTTTGAGTTTCCAATTTTTAGTAATCATTACTTTGTTGAAAACCTTTTTCCTCTTCGTCTTCTTTACTCAATATTTGAAAAAATTGGCAATTTCCCTCTCTTATGTCAACCGGAGAACACTACGAAGATTCTACTGAAGAGATGGCTGCCGAACTTCCACCGTTGAAGTGGTCTAGGGCAACTTTTGATGGTTTAATTTCGGAATCTCAGGTTTCTGAAAAACTGGGGTGCCCAATACCCTGACGAGGGTCAGACGGCGGCAGATGCTCCGGCCGGTTATGTGACCTTATTTTGGGATTTCTTCTGTGTAGGCAACTTCCATCTACCTGTAACGAAATTCTTCCATGAAATTCTTGAGTATTATAAATTCCATATTTCCCAGATGCACCCTATTGCTATGGTTAGGGTTCGCCATTTTGAATTTGTGTGCCGGACGATGCACATCGAACCAACGGTTTCTCGATTCCGTGTTTTCCACCAAATGCATTGTTCTCAGGGGTTTTATTCTTTTGTTCAAAGAGCATCTGCGAAGAAGATTTTGCTGCAACCCCCGAAATCTTTTCATGACTGGAAACAAAAATTCTTTTTTATCAAGGCAGGAGTTATCCCGACGAGGATGATATTTAGGGGAAAGGAAGATGTTCCTATTGAAACCATTCATACTCCTGTTGACGAAAATTGGTACCAGGATCTGAAAGACGTTCCGTCTATTGTCCTGCCTGAGAAAGCCCTTGATGGTACCAGTAAGAGTCTAAACTGGAAAATGAATCGAGAGGAGAAGCCGGTGTACATGGAAGATGGCAAAGGTAAATTTTGGGTTTTGCCCTGTTTCTTCACTCTTCTCTCTCTCTCTCTTTTTTTTTTTGAATTTGCTTTTGCTTTCCCATTGCGCAGTTGTTTCTTTATATGTTGTTGCTTTCGAGAGGGAAGGTGGGAAAATGACTACCCTTCCAAAGAAACCTGATGAAGAATTGTGGTATCACCGCATTGTGAAGAACTTTGTTCTTCCGCGGGATAATGATCTTTCTGCGCAACCTGCTGCTGGTGCTGGTGAGTTTTCATAGCAGTGTTTTTATTTGCTGTTTTTGCGCGCTTGAATGAGTTAATTCTGCGTTTTGTAGCAGGTGAATTGTCTAATTTGGGCATAGGCCCTGAGAAGAAAAAGCGCGCGCCAACCACTACTGCTGCGCCAAAGAAGAATGATGTTGAGAAACCTCAATCTTCTAAGGGCAAGAATGTTGGGGGAGAGAAGAAAGGTATGCGCCATTCCTCTGACTCCTGGTGTGATTATGTGGTGGTTTCTGATTCATTGGAGGGTCTTGCGCCTACAGTTATAAGAAGACCGAAGCCGAAACCAAAAGATACTGCTGATTTCCCTCCATCCAACCCTGATGATCCCATTCATTTGGAATCAAGTCCTGAGCGCTTAGTGAGGAAGAAAGCGGGGAAAAGGAAACAACCTGATGTTGAAGCTGGGGGTCAGCCTGCGAAGAAGATTCAGCGAAAGAAAATTACTAGGAGGGGCAACCTGGATGCCTTTATTTCAGAATCTGTTCCTGGTAAATTTTATCTTCTGCTCTCTTCCTTTTACTTCCTTGAATAAGCGTGATTCATGTACTTATTTTTTCTGAAAAACCAAATTCTCCTGTTCCTACAGAACCATCGCCTGTGGTTAATGAAGAACTTCCGCCCTCTCCCTCACGCGCCTCTGTTGCTGATCAGTTAAGGAACACTGAAGTTCCTGAATGTGAGGCGGGGAAGGCTGCTAGGGCTGAAAATCTTGAGGCTGATAGGTCTGCTGATGTTGCTGTGGATGCGGAAAAGGTTACTAGCCCAGAGATTATGGATGGTGCTGGTAACCCACGAACCCCTGAACTTGCTGCTCGTGATTTGGAGAAGGGGAAGGCTGCTGAAGAAATCCCTGTTACAACTTCTCCTTCTAAAGCTTCTGGTTCTATGCCTGAGAACATCGAGAAGGTTACTGTTGAAGACCAAGGCTCATTCTCTGATGCTGGCAAGAATTCTTCAATCCGCCTAGATGAAACTCTGGGGGATTATTATTATAGAACTTATTCGGAAAAGAATGCTTCCGAAATTCATGCCCCTGTTTGGAATCTGAAGAAGGGTGACACCTTTTCAGATTGGCACGTGTGCCGGGACTGGCTACAGGGGATCTTTCCGCCTAGTGAAACTAAGTTTCAAGAGGCGCGTCTTCACGATCAAACTTACCATGCCTACCTTGAGGAGGTTGCTTCTTATACATCCACTACACATCGCATAGTGTCATGGCCCCAGCCCCGGTTTGACCCGGTTTAGGTGCCGCGGGACAGAAAATCCCGTGGTATTATTTAATTGAGTTGACAGCGGAAGATTTTAACAGGATCTTTTAAAACTGAAAATACCTGATTATTTTATTTCATAATTCGGGATAAAACCCCGGTAATTTACAATCAGATGATTTTACTGGAATTCTTTAAATTAAAAAAACACGTTTCCTTATTTATATTGAGCCACTTCCTTAAGCTTGTAGTGCTTTACTGCACTTTTCCTAGATCACAACAGATCACCTGAAACATGTTTGAAAAAGGTTTTGTCACCGGGAAATACTGGTGAATCATTCTTTTTACTAAAAACGACTCATTGTTATAATTTACAGTATTAAGAGCGATTACAATGTTTCCATATATCAACCAACTACCCACAGTATTTGTCACTTGACCATCCATTGGCTACCTCGTTGTCCAATGGTGTCTGTGACTATGGTCATATCACCCCTTGGCTAACCCGTTGTTCAATGGTGACGGTTATCAAGTAATGTATACAAAACCCCACATACCGGCTGTAATTTGGTGATTACAAAGACTTAATCCCTGTAATTATAACCTTGAAAACATTTAAGAATTTATAAAGTACTTTGATAAAAAGAGAATGACTCACATTGCAGATTTAATGGGCAGAGCTTAAGCCTACTGTTTAGCCTTGTAACCTAAATTAATAACATGCACACGAACTAGGTCAGTAACTAATACAACAATTACGATAACTCACGAGATTAAACCCTCACAATGAATGACAAAGTGCGACACTTAAACATCCATCGAATTCACGACGAATGACAAAGCATAACCCTAATGTGGGCAGCACTTAAACATCCATTGGATAGTTGTAATCGATCGGACATTGAATCGTAGCAGCGATCGAGTTAATACCCGGTATCGTAGCAGCACCCCACTATAATAAAAGTAAATTCGACTTCAGAGCAGTGAAACTTCGTTTTTGAAAGTTTTCGTCGACACAGAATGAAAGCCCCTGCTCCAAACTATTTATAGGTGAAAAATAGGGTTCACGCGGCCCGCGTGAACCTTGACTCAACATTTACGCGGCCCGCGTGGCCGCCTAGTCTACGCGTAGGTCTGATTGGTCACGAGTAGGTTCAACAGCTGGTCAATACGTGGATCCGGAACACTTATCCGGTCAAACATGGGTTGACGCGGCCCGCGTAAGACTAAGCCAAAGCTTACGCGGCCCGCCTGAAAACCATAATTCTTGTTTTCTTGATTTTTAGTGCACAGGATGGTTTCAGGGGTCCGGGTTTTCACTTGTGAGTCAGTTTAGGATATTTTTGAGAGTCCTTACACATAGTGCGTGAGTGGCACAGTATGCATAAGGAGTGGTCTGCCTTTAAGGTATCCAAGAAGAAAGTTGCTGATGATGAGAGCCGTGTTGCACAGTTAAGGGCTAAACTGGAAGCTGATCAGGCCAAGTTTGAGGCTGATCGAAAAACTGAAGAGTGGTCCATTGCGGGCTGGAAGAGAAAGGCGGAAGCCGAAGCTGCTATGCTTTCCGAGGAGCGCAAGAACTGGAAGAGGATTTGTGAAAAGGATAATGCTGAAAAGATGAGCCTCCGCAATGTTATCAACAATATCAAGGCTGATATTGAGAAGTTGAGAAAACAAGATGCGGAGATTGAAAAATTGAAACAGGAAAAAGCAGATGCTGAAGCTGCGCGAGATGAAGCGCGCTCTCACAGGGAAAGAAGTGAGCAACGAGAGGTACATACCTGTGCTACCCTTGCCCTTAGAGATAAGGAGATAGAAGAACTTATTGCTTTGCTATCTGATCAGGAATAAGTTAAGAAAGATCTGGAGCTTGCACGAACTGAGAAAGCCGAAACATCTCGCCGCTTGGCTGAAACTGAGGAAAAACTAGAAAATTCCGAAACGGCACGGGCAACGGCAGAGAGCGAGCTTGAACCGTTGAAAAGCAACATGCTATGGTTGAAGGAGTGTGGAATCTCATGCGTAAGTTTCATTTTGTTTGTAATTCTCACGAAGATGTTTTGCGCTTTTTTCCTTATGTTCCTGATTTTATAGGTTGCTGAGTCGGTGCTGAATTCTGAAGAGCTAGATAAAACGGTTGCGCGCTTTGTGGTTGCTGCGTGAAATGACGGGTATGCTCAGGGATATGCGGAATGTTCGCACCATGTAGTTAATGCCTTGAAGGTTGATTGGGACACTAGTAAATCTGCTACTCATGGTGTTGATACTGGTGCCGCCCTTGCAGCTATGAAAACAGAATTCAACAATTTGCAACTTCCTGTCATGGATCTTATAAATGTTGCCTTGCCATCCGAAGATCACGTGGCGCAACTGAAGGAAATCTTCCCAGGTGAAGATTTAGCGTAGGTTTCCTCTTATAATTGTATGAACAATTATTTTGTAGCTTTTTTGGGATGTGTATCCTTTTTTTATTAATGCGTTGCCGCGCAAGTAACCGTTAACAATACACTGCCGTGTAATTTGATAATTTTGAAGGCGTGTTGGTGCGCCAAGAATAGTATGATGTGTTTTTTAGTTTACAATATTTTGCATGGATACACTTACTTTGATTAGATAAGGCGAATGAAGGTGGTATAAAGCTCATGTGTGAACGTATGGTCTCGTGTGATGTAATCACTGACCGTTCATGAGACTTGTATTATATTTACCATAATGTTTTTGTGCTTACCAAAAGAAAATGCATGCACTTTGTAAGAAAAAACACAAAAATAATAGAAACTTTGTTGTTTATTCATGGATAAGGCGCAGAGGCCGTTACAAAGTCTATTAAAATAATTACACGGGACTTAACTTACACTCTATTTCCTGCTTAGACTTGATAAACTGTAGGGTTTGCTCCATTCTGCAAGGAGATCATAGAGTTGCTGCTTAATTTTTCGCTTTTTTACTCGGGCCTTCTTAGTCTCGAGTGATTTGTTTTATGTCCTTGCGCACGTTCTGTAATAGGTGAGTGAGCTCACCACTTTTAAGCGCCTTCTGTATCTCAGTGCGCAAGGAGATGCAGTTATTGGTGGTATGACCGTTGTCCTTGTGATAATCACAATACTGACTCGGGTCCTGTCCGCGTTTGTTCTTCATGGGTGGTGGAGGCTTAAACTGGTAATCCTCCGTACTTAGTACTTCCGCAGGAGTTTTGGTTAGGGGAGTCCATTGTCTCTCCCTGTTTTCTTGTTTAGCTTCTTTCTGTGCGGCGAGCTTATTGATTGTAGCTCGTGCCTCCTCTGATGAATAGTTCCCTGAACTTGAATCGCGCCAGCCTTTCTTAAATTTCTTCCCGCTGCTCGGGCCTAAATCTGAGGGACGGTTGTGTGGTGGTGGTGGCCTGTTGGTACTGAGATTCTTCTCCATCTGGGCATAGACCTTAGCCACCGCCATTAATTTTTCCCAGCTTTTCGGGAGTCCTTCCGTTCCAGACAGGACTTTTATCATGTCGTCGCACCTGACGGCATACTTAAATTGGGTGCGGATCAGGTGCTCGTGAACGCCTCCGATTTCGAGCACTTCCTTGTTATAACGAGTAACGAAGTCTTCTAAACTTTCATCATCGTGGCGCCAGATATTCATTACGTTCACCGTGTCGCGGATGGATCGCCTTTGCTGGCTGAAGTGTACCAGAAACTTCTCGCGCAGGTCTACCCATGACGTGATTTTCCCCACAGGAAGATTGTCAAACCAGAGCCTTGCGGCGCCTGTAAGGGTTTGAACAAAGAGGTGACACCACATCGGTAGAGTCCAGCCTCCCACCAGTCCTGCTCTTGTGAAGACTCGCAGATGATCATCTGGGTCTGTCATACCGTTAAACTTGCTTACGTTGGACGGGAGCTTCGCTTTCTCTAGTGGAGCCAGAGCAATTTCGCTAATAAATTTCCTTATTTATATTGAGCCACTTCCTTAAGCTTGTAGTGCTTTACTGCACTTTTCCTGGATCATAACAGATCACCTGAAACATGTTTGAAAAAGGTTTTGTCAGCGGGAAATACTGGTGAATCATTCTTTTTACTAAAAACGACTCATTGTTATAATTTACAGTATTAAGAGCGATTACAATGTTTCCATATATCAACCAACTACCCACATTATTTGTCACTCGACCATCCATTGGCTACCTCATTGTCCAATGGTGTCTGTGACTATGGTCATATCACCCCTTGGCTAACCCGTTTTCCAATGGTGATGGTTATCAAGTAATGTATACAAAACCCCACATACCGGCTGTAATTTGGTGATTACAAAGACTTAATCCCTGTAATTATAACCTTGAAAACATTTAAGAATTTATAAAGTACTTTGATAAAAAGAGAATGACTCACATTGCAGATTTAATGGGCAGAGCTAAGAGAATGACTCACATTGCAGATTTAATGGGCAGAGCTTAAGCCTACTGTTTAGCCTTGTAACCTAAATTAATAACATGCACACGAACTAGGTCAGTAACTAATACAGCATTTATGATAACTCACGAGATTAAACCCTCACAATGAATGACAAAGTGCGATACTTAAACATCCATCAAATTCACGACGAATGACAAAGCATAACCCTAATGTGGGCAGCACTTAAACATCCATTGGATAGTTGTAATCGATCGGACATTGAATCGTATCAGCGATCGAGTTAATACCCGGTATCGTAGCAGCACCCCACTATAATAAAAGTAAATTCGACTTCAGAGCAGTGAAACTTCGTTTTTGAAAGTTTTCGTCGACACAGAATGAAAGCCCCTGCTCCAAACTATTTATAGGTGAAAAATAGGGTTCACGCGGCCCGCGTGAACCTTGACTCAACATTTACGCGGCCCGCGTGGCCGCCTAGTCTACCGTAGGTCTGATTGGTCACGAGTAGGTTCAACAGCTGGTCAATACGTGGATCCGGAACACTTCTCCGGTCAAACATGGGTTGACGCGGCCCGCGTAAGACTAAGCCAAAGCTTACGCGGCCCGCCTGAAAACCATAATTCTTGTTTTCTTGATTTTTAGTGCACAGTATAGTTTCAGGGGTCCGGGTTTTCAGTTGTGATTCAGTTTAGGATATTTTTGAGAGTCCTTACATTCTTCCCACCTTATTTAAAATCTCGTCCTCGAGATTCATTGAAATAAGTGAGGATACTTTCGCTTCATTTCCGATTCCAGCTCCCATGTGTATTCAGATCCTCTCTTCGAATCCCACTTGACTTTTACTAGAACTAGTCGCTTGTGCTTGAGAAACTTAATCTTTCTATCTTCTATCTGAAGAGGTTTCTCAACAAATTTTAACTTTTCATTTACCTCTATATCTTGGAGAGGTACTACCAGAGATTCGTCAGATAGACATTTCTTGAGGTTGGATACATGAAATACATCATGTACCCCTGCTAGTTCTTCTGGTAATTGTAAGCGATAGGCAACTAGTCCTATACGTTGGATCACTGGGAATGGTCCCACGTATCTTGGACTTAACTTTCCTTTCTTACCGAACCGCACTACTCCTTTCCAAGGAGAAACTTTTAAGAGTACTTTGTCTCCTATTTGAAATTCCAACGGCTTTCTTCTATTGTCTGCATAACTCTTCTGGCGATCTCGAGCCGTCTTTAACCTTTCCTTGATTTGAGTGATCTTATCAGTGGTTTCTTGTACTATTTTAGGACCTGATAATTGACTTTCTCCTATTTCTGCCCAACAAATCGGAGTTCTGCACTTTCTTCCATACAGTGCTTCAAATGGGGCAGCTTCGATGCTTGCATGATAACTATTGTTATAGGAGAATTCAATTAAGGGTAGGTGATCATCCCAGTTTCCACCAAAGTCTATTACACATGCCCGGAGCATGTCTTCCAGGGTTTGTATCGTCCTTTCACTTTGTCCGTCTGTTTGTGGATGATATGCAGTACTCAAATTTAGTCGGGTTCCCATTGCTTCCTGGAAACTAGTCCAGAAATGGGAAGTGAAACGACTATCCCTATCCGATACAATGGAGAGCGGAACTCCATGTAAGGATACTACTTCATCTACATACAACTTTGCTAATCTTTCCATGCTGAAGGTTTCTTTCATGGGTAGAAAGTGATCTGATTTGGTTAATCGATCCACAATTACTCAAATCGCATCATTACCTTTTCTGGTTTTGGGTAACTTAGTAACAAAGTCCATTGTTATAAGTTCCCATTTCCATACAGGCATTTCTAATTGTTGTAATAGACCTGAAGGTTTCTGGTGTTCTGCTTTTACTCGTGAACAAGTAAAACACTTAGAAACATATCTAGCTATGTCCTTTTTCATTCCTATCCACCAGAAATTATTTTTTTAAATCTTGGTACATTTTATTGTTTCCTGGATGCATGGTATACCTAGATTTATGAGCTTCTTCTAAGATCTTATTTCTTAACTCTCCTTGCTTAGGTACCCAAATTCTTTTCTTATGGAATCTCCAAATTCCATCACTTCCTTGCTCTAATTCCTTTATTCTTCCTTTCATCCCTTCAGCATCGTCCTTGATTGCTGTTTCTTGAACATTCTTTAGTTGCTCTATTAAATCTAACTGTAGATTTAATCTGAGAATACGAACTCGTCTTTGCTTTTCATGATATTTACGACTTAAGGCATCTGCAACTACATTTGCCTTTCCTTCGTGATATTGGATATCACAGTCGTAGTCACTTAGGATTTCCATCCATCTCCTTTGCCTCATGTTCAATTCTTTTTGCCCAAATATGTATTTTAAACTTTTATGATCAGTATAGACAGTAAACTTACTTCCATACAGATAATGTCTCCAAATTTTAAGGGCAAAAATTATGGATCCTAACTCTAAGTCATGAGTTGTATAGTTTTCTTCGTGCTTTTTCAATTGCCTTGAAGCATACGCAATTACCTTCTTGCGTTGCATTAGCACACATCCTAATCCTAACTTAGAAGCATCACAATATACTTCAAAATCCTCTGTTCCTTCTGGCAAAGCTAGGATTGGGGCATTTGTTAACTTTTGCTTTAAAATCTTAAAAGCCTCTTCTTGCCTAGGTCCCCATTCAAACTTAACTGATTTACAGGTTAGCTTAGTTAATGGCACGGCTATCTTAGAAAAATCCTTAATAAACCGTCTATAGTAACCAGCTAGTCCTAGAAAGCTTCTAATTTCCATGGCTGATTGTGGGACCTTCCATTTGGTGATTGCTTCTATCTTAGCAGGGTCTACATGAATGCCTTCGTGATTCACCATGTGTCCTAAGAATTGCACTTCCTGCAACCAAAATTCACATTTCGAGAATTTGGCGTAGAGCTTTTCTTTTCTTAACAAAGTTAAGAGTGCATGCAGGTGTTGACAATGCTCATCCTGGCTTTTGGAATAAATGAGTATATCGTCGATGAAGACAATTACAAATTTATCCAAGTACGGTTTACAGATTCTATTCATCATGTCCATAAATGCTGCAGGAGCATTTGTTAACCCAAAGGGCATGACTGAAAACTCGTAATGACCATACATAGTTCTGAAAGCAGTTTTAGGTATGTCTTCTTCTTGTACTTTTAATTGATGATATCCGGAGCATAAATCTATCTTAGAAAAGTATCTAGCTCCTTGAAGTTGATCAAAAAGATCATCAATCATGGGTAATGGGTATCGATTCTTAATTGTAACCTTATTTAATTCCCAATAATCGATACACATTCTCATGGAACCGTCCTTTTTCTTTACGAATAACACTGGTGCTCCCCAAGGGGATGAACTAGGTTGTATAAAACCTTTGCTTAGTAATTCATCTAATTGCTTTTTCATTTCTAACATTTCGGTGGGTGCTAACCGATAAGGTGCCTTGGCTATCGGTGTAGTTCCGGGAATTAGATGAATTCTAAATTCTACTTCCCTATCAGGTGGTAATCCCGGGAGTTCTTCCGGAAATACATCTGAGTATTCTGAGACTACAGGAATTTCTTTAAGTTCTTTATCCTTAGTACTAATGATTACTGAAATCATATATACTATTCCTTGCTTTCGTTCATAACTAGAAACTTTCATTATTGAAATGAACTTCATGGGTTTACGTGGCTTATCTCCTGTAATCATGATTACTTCTCCGGTGGGTGCCTGAATCTCTATAGAGTTCTTATCACAAAGGATTCGAGCATGGTTGGCTACTAACCAATCCATTCCTAATACAACATCGAACCCAGCTAAATTCATTGGTAATAGGTTTGCATGAAATTTATGACCTGAAAGTTCTATATTTTCTTTTTGCAAAACCTTATCTATGTTAACAGAATTCCCATCTGCCGTTTCGACTGTAAAAATCTGCCTAAGGTTGGTTAAGGGTAAATTAAGAGCTTGGCAGAATGAAGTATTAATAAAACTTTGGTTTGTACCAGAGTCAAATAATACTTTTGCATACACGTTGTGAACTAAGAACGTACCAGCTATCACATCTGGAATGTGTTCTGCTTTATGTGTGGTCAGTTAGAATGCTCTGGCATTCTTTTTAGTAGCTCCTTCGGCTGTCTTGGCTTTATTGTCTGCTGGTTTGGCCAGTTTAGGACATTCTGTTTTGAAATGCCCAGCTTCTCCACAATTATAACAGATCCTGGTTTTCTTTCTGCAGTCTTCTTCACGATGTCCTGCAACTTTGCAAAAGTTGCAGGTTACATTGCATTTTCCAAAATGTTTCTTTCTGCAATTCCTGCAGAAAGGCGGAGTTGAGGATTGCCTCGTTCCTCTTTTCTTGAAGTTTCTATTATTACCCATACGAAATCCTTGGGTAATTTTCTGAGCCAGTTCCTTTTTCCTATTTTCATCTCTTGTGCGTACCAGCTCGTCAGTTAGGGTGTTTGCTAATTCTACCGCATCGTCAATAGTGCGAGGTCTCGCAGCTTTAACGATATTACGGATTTCGCTAATCAATCCCCAAATATAGCGAGAAATAAGTACCGGTTCTGGCGAAGCCAGTGTTGGTACCACTCTAGCATATTCAAAGATGTCGAAGTATATCCTCGACAGTCTACACCCATCATCCGATGGTTCGGAAACTTATTCACCATTTGTTCCTTTTCATACTCGGGACAAAATTTTCTTTCTATTAACTGCTTAAATTCCTCCCAACTCATGGCATAGGCCATATTTCTTCCTTTGGCTTGAAGTACTGTATTCCACCATTCTAGCGCCCCCTCTTTGAAAAGATTTGACGCGTACATGACTTTGTCGTTTTCGGCACATTTACTTATTATGATCACTGCCTTGGTTTTCACTAACCAACGTAGTGTAGCAGTTGCTCCCTCGTTTCCTGCAAACTCAACCGGTTTACAGGCAAGAAACTCCTTGTAAGTGCAACCAGGTGTTGCCGCTTTCATTTTCTTAAGGAGTGGAGTTTGCAATTCATCATTGTCGTTATTCGTATGGTTGCCGCCTCCGTTTACACTATTACTAAAATTGTCGCATTGTGTACGTTTGCTCGGAATAATTTGTTGAGGTTCAGCAGGTTTCTGGGCAGCAGCAAGGATTGCTGGAATAGCATTGGCTATCCCTTGAGCAACGATATTTTCTATATCTTGCCTAGTCATAAATTGATCCTCCGGGTGTTGCTCAGATTGGTCAACCTCAATAACTGGTTCATTATTAGCGTTTTCCATCTGATAATTAATATATATAATTTATTAGTATAGAATAAATAGCTATTATACACAAGACAATCATACAATTTTCACAACACACATATAGCCAAAATTATCGATTTCTCGATTCCTATTTTATATATATTATGCATCATTACACACCGTTATCTTACAAAGGTTTTATTGGTAGGTTATTTTACAGACTTATTTTATTATTACTATTATACAATCATAGATTCACCATCATCCTATCCCTGGGTTTTTAGAAGCGACGTTCCCTCTTGTCGTACTTCCAGGAGATCTGTTCTCCTACCTCCCGAATCCTATTCCCCGCACCTATCAGCTCCTCACCAAAATGGCGGAGTTCAGCTAAGTTTTCATTGCTCATTGGTGGGTTTGGTATAGGTTCTGGGTCGAACTGAGGGAAAAACGTATAAAGGTTATTTAGGAGGTTTTGAAACTGCCAATCGTTAGTCCACCATTCGTCCATTTCTCCTAAAGGTTGAGTATGGATCAGAGGGTCTGGAATGGCCGGTTCTAAGTTTATTGGAAGTTGAGTTTCGGCAGGATAAGGGTAGAGGTTGTTATTTATTGGCCTGAGAATATCACAGCATGCCAGTACGAGATCCAATTCCTCCTATAATGGCAATTCGTTGACTTGCTTAGAACTTTCCCCAATTTCCATTTCTACTTGCCTGGAATCTTCCCCAATTGCAATTCCTTTTCCTTTATCTATGGGATTCTCTATTTTGGGAATTCTCCTAGTTGCTGGTTCCTCCTGCGTACACGTCTCCAACCTACAAATCTTCTCCTTTTCTTGGCTTTTTGGTTTCTCTGGAGTTAGAGCGTTGAATTCCATAGGTTCTTCTTCATCGGGTATGTAACCAGTAAAGTATCTGGAAACTTCTATTTTTACCGGATAAAGATTGAGACTCTGAAGGGCTTCAGATAACTCATTCATGCTGTTTTGCATATATGCAAAATACACACAAAATGCTAAGTTAAAGTTTTATAATAAAATTTTCACAGATAATTTTCAAGTATTGTTGCATACCGTGTGGCTAATTTATTACAAAAGACAACTGACAATTAAACATACTAGGGTTTATTAGAAACTTATTTATTTACTGAATAAAGTTTCTAGCTTGTAGGTGATAAGGGTGCTAATACTGGGTCAGGGTATTTTAAAGATTTGCATTTACTGCTACAGTGGCTAGCATATAGAGATCTGCCCATTTTTCATCTAACTTGTCTTCCCATGGTGGGTTACTGCCTAATTTCTGAATTTCCTGATTAACTCTCATTTCTTTTGATTGAGATTTCTTTATTTTCTCCTGACTTTTCCTAATAATCAAACTTCTTTTATTAGGAGAAAGTGGTTCCTCGTAATGGCCTTTACGAACAAATATTCCCTCCTCAGTATCTACTGAGTATCTTGAGGATTTTGATTGGGATGAACTTCCCTTCTCTTTTGACGAACTATCTAATTTAAGATAGATGTTCGAAAGCTTTTGCTTACCCATACTGTAACTAACAAATAGTCAGTTAATAAAACACATAATCACAAAATGTTAATCAAGAAAATTAAGTACTTCTCAAATACTTAATTAGCTTAACTCAGTGGCTCAGATACCACCTTTTTCTTTCACGGCCCCAGCCCCGGTTTGACCCGGTTTAGGTGCCGCGGGACAGAAAATCCCGTGGTATTATTTAATTGAGTTGACAGCGGAAGATTTTAACAGGATCTTTTAAAACTGAAAATGCCTGATTATTTTATTTCATAATTCGGGATAAAACCCCGGTAATTTACAATCAGATGATTTTACTGGAATTCTTTAAATTAAAAAAACACGTTTCCTTATTTATATTGAGCCACTTCCTTAAGCTTGTAGTGCTTTACTGCACTTTTCCTGGATCACAACAGATCACCTGAAACATGTTTGAAAAAGGTTTTGTCAGCTGGAAATACTGGTGAATCATTCTTTTTACTAAAAACGACTCATTGTTATAATTTACAGTATTAACCAACTACCCACAGTATTTGTCACTCGACCATCCATTGGCTACCTCGTTGTCCAATGGTGTCTGTGACTATGGTCATATCACCCCTTGGCTAACCCGTTGTCCAATGGTGACGGTTATCAAGTAATGTATACAAAACCCCACATACCGGCTGTAATTTGGTGATTACAAAGACTTAATCCCTGTAATTATAACCTTGAAAACATTTAAGAATTTATAAAGTACTTTGATAAAAAGAGAATGACTCACATTGCAGATTTAATAGGCAGAGCTTAAGCCTACTGTTTAGCCTTGTAACCTAAATTAATAACATGCACACGAACTAGGTCAGTAACTAATACAGCATTTACGATGACTCACGAGATTAAACCCTCACAATGAATGACAAAGTGCGATACTTAAACATCCATCGAATTCACGACGAATGACAAAGCATAACCCTAATGTGGGCAGCACTTAAACATCCATTGGATAGTTGTAATCGATCGGACATTGAATCGTAGCAGCGATCGAGTTAATACCCGGTATCATAGCAGCACCCCACTATAATAAAAGTAAATTCGACTTCAGAGCAGTGAAACTTCGTTTTTGAAAGTTTTCGTCGACACAGAATGAAAGCCCCTGCTCCAAACTATTTATAGGTGAAAAAAAGGGTTCACGCGACCCGCGTGAACCTTGACTCAACATTTACGCAGCCCGCGTGGCCGCCTAGACTACGCGTAGGTCTGATTGGTCACGAGTAGGTTCAACAGCTGGTCAATACGTGGATCCGGAACACTTATCCGGTCAAACATGGGTTGACGCGACCCGCGTAAGACTAAGCTAAAGCTTACGCGGCCCGCCTGAAAACCATAATTCTTGTTTTCTTGATTTTTAGTGCACAGTATGGTTTCAGGGGTCCGGGTTTTCACTTGTGAGTCAGTTTAGGATATTTTTGAGAGTCCTTACACATAGTGCGTGAGTGGCACAGTATGCATAAGGAGTGGTCTGCCTTTAAGGTATCCAAGAAGAAAGTTGCTGATGATGAGAGCCGTGTTGCCCAGTTAAGGGCTAATCTGGAAGCTGATCAAGCCAAGTTTGAGGCTGATCGAAAAACTGAAGAGTGGTCCATTGCGGGCTGGAAGAGAAAGGCGGAAGCCGAAGTTGCCCTGCTTTCCGAGGAGCGCAAGAACTGGAAGTGGATTTGTGAAAAGGATAAAGCTGAAAAGATGAGCCTCCGCAATGTTATCAACAATATCAAGGCTGATATTGAGAAGTTGAGAAAACAAGATGCGGAGATTGAAAAATTGAAACAGGAAAAAGCAGATGCTGAAGCTGCGCGAGATGAAGCGCGCTCTCACAGGGAAAGAAGTGAGCAACGAGAGGTACATACCTGTGTTACCCTTGCCCTTAGAGATAAAGAGATAGAAGAACTTATTGCTTTGCTATCTGATCAGGAACAAGTTAAGAAAGATCTGGAGCTTGCGCGAACTGAGAAAGCTGAAACATCTCACCGCTTGGCTGAAACTGAGGAAAAACTAGAAAATTCCGAAACGGCGCGGGCAACGGCGGAGAGCGAGCTTGAACCGTTGAAAAGTAACATGCTATGGTTGAAGGAGCGTGGAATCGCATGCGTAAGTTTCATTTTGTTTGTAATTCTCACGAAGATGTTTTGCGCTTTTTTCCTTATGTTCCTGATTTTATAGGTTGCTGAGTCGGTGCTGAATTCTGAAGAGCTAGATAAAACGGTTGCGCGCTTAGTGGTTGCCGCGCGAAATGACGGGTATGCTCAGGGATATGCGGAATGTTTGCACCATGTAGTTAATGCCTTGAAGGTTGATTGGGACACTAGTAAATCTGCTACTCATGGTGTTGATACTGGTGCCGCCCTTGCAGCTATGAAAACAGAATTCAACAATTTGCAACTTCCTGTCATGGATCTTATAAATGTTGCCTTGCAATCCGAAGATCACGTGGCGCAACTGAAGGATATCTTCCCAGGTGAAGATTTAGCGTAGGTTTCCTCTTATAATTGTATGAACAATTATTTTGTAGCTTTTTTGGGATGTGTATCCTTTTTTTATTAATGCGCTGCCGCGCAAGTAACCGTTAACAATACACTGCCGTGTAATTTGATAATTTTGAAGGCGTGTTGGGGCGCCAAGAATAGTATGATGTGTTTTTTAGTTTACAATATTTTGCATGGATACACTTACTTTGATTAGATAAGGCGAATGAAGGTGGTATAAAGCTCATGTGTGAACGTATGGTCTCGTGTGATGAAATCACTGACCGTTCATGAGACTTGTATTATATTTACCATAATGTTTTTGTGCTTACCAAAAGAAATTGCATGCACTTTGTAAGAAAAAACACAAAAATAATAGAAACATTGTTGTTTATTCACGGATAAGGCGCAGAGGCCATTACAAAGTCTATTAAAATAATTACACGGGACTTAACTTACACTCTATTTCCTGCTTAGACTTGATAAACTGTAGGGTCTGCTCCGTTCTGCAAGGAGATCATAGAGTTGCTGCTTAATGTTTCGCTTTTTTACTCGGGCCTTCTTAGTCTCGAGTGATTTGTTTTATGTCTTTGCGTACGTTCTGTAATAGGTGAGTGAGCTCACCACTTTTAAGCGCCTTCTGTATCTCAGTGCGCAATGAGATGCAGTTATTGTTGGTATGACCGTTGTCCTTGTGATAATCACAATACTGACTCGGGTCCTGTCCGCGTTTGTTCTTCATGGGTGGTGGAGGCTTAAACTGGTAATCCTCCGTACTTAGTACTTCCGCAGGAGTTTTGGTTAGGGGAGTCCATTGTCTCTCCCTGTTTTCTTGTTTAGCTTCTCTCTGTGCGGCGAGCTTATTGATTGTAGCTCGTGCCTCCTCTGATGAATAGTTCCCTGAACTTGAATCGCGCCAGCCTTTCTTAAATTTCTTCCCGCTGCTCGGGCCTAAATCTGAGGGACGGTTGTGTGGTGGTGGTGGCCTGTTGGTACTGAGATTCTTCTCCGTCTGGGCATAGATCTTAGCCACCGCCATTAATTTTTCCCAGCTTTTCGGGAGTCCTTCCGTTCCAGACAGGACTTTTATCATGTCGTCGCACCTGACGGCATACTTAAATTGGGCGCGGATCAGGTGCTCGTGAACGTCTCTGATTTCGAGCACTTCCTTGTTATAACGAGTAATGAAGTCTTCTAAACTTTCATCATCGTGGCGCCAGATATTCATTACGTTCGCCGTGTCGCGGATGGATCGCCTTTGCTGGCTGAAGTGTACCAGAAACTTCTCGCGCAGGTCTACCCATGACGTGATTTTCCCCACAGGCAGATTGTCAAACCAGAGCCTTGCGGCGCCTGTAAGGGTTTGAACAAAGAGGTGACACCACATCGGTAGAGTCCAGCCTCCCACCAGTCCTGCTCTTGTGAAGACTCGCAGATGATCATGTGGGTTTGTCATACCGTTAAACTTGCCTACGTTGGACGGGAGCTTCGCTTTCTCTAGTGGAGCCAGAGCAGTTTCGCTAATAAATTTTGAATTCTCTGCTGCTTCTGCAGGGTGATAGATCAGATCATAATTGTGCTCAGCCTCAGGATTGTAAACTGCACGGGGTCTACACTTGTTGTAGTTCGGTTGTAACCAACTAAACACACTGGCACTTTCTCCTTCACGGTAGGTTCTGTCATATTCCCTGGTATGGGTGTCCTGTGACGGACACAACCTGGTGTGAACTGACTGACAGCGATGGGAATGAGACACATCCCGGTATTCTCTTCGGCGATTTTCTGACTGGGTATACTCGTAACTCGATGGAGATCTAGAGTATACCTCTGTGTCTTCGACCTGGACCCGTGATGGTCCATCATGCTGAGAAACGTGTGGAACTGATGGTGCTCGATTTCGGGACACAGGCCTTCGTGATTGGTTTTGGGGTGCAGTTTGTGCACAGAGTTGTGCATACACAGCATTCAATGCCCCTTGATATCTGACATACCAGTAGATTGGGGTCTCTCCTGGGGGTAGAATCGAGCTTACAGGGATCTCAGGCTGTACCCCTGGGGTGACAGGTTCATTTGGATGATTATCAGTGAATTGTACTTCATTGTCATCCGAAGCTTCCTCTGCAATACCCTCAACCTGGGTATTGTTAGAGAAATTTGGCCGATGGCCATTTTGACGATGAGTTGAAGTTTCTTCCATTTAAAAAATGGAAACAACAAGGTGAATCAAAACGAGAAAAAACGGATGAAACAGAGAAATCGGTGGGCGCCAATGAAGAAACACTAGATAAATGACCGGAATCAAATTATCTAGGGGGTTAGGTTCTGCATAAAAGGGGTGGTTTTCTCTCGTTCGGTTCAAAGGGACAGAGCTTCTCTTCTTCTCGATAACTGCAAAACAAATACCATCAGCCTCGCCACGGGGAGAACGGGGGTTTTCTCCGTGACCACCCTCTGGCGTGAGAATAAGTATCGGTATATGAAGAAGAAAAGTATAAGTGAAGTGAATGTAACTTGAAGTTTGTACCTGAATTACTCTTCTATTTATAGCCGGGAGTTTGGGCGGGAAAACCTGTTATTAAAATGTTGACGGAAGATGCTAACTCCGTAAGCGGTTATTTCCCCCTCCGTTAATCCTCTTAATCTGACATGAGAGCACACGGATCGCTATTTAGATCAACGGCTGGGGTATTGCCACGTGGAAACTGGGCAAGTGGAGGTTCCTCTCCAATTCCATGCCATCATCGTGACTTCAAGGGAGCCCGGGATGATAACACGTGGTCTAGACGGTTATAGCCGTCTGGTGGTGCACGATTGAGTCTTCTAGAAGATTTCTTCAATAATCCAGTGTGACTCTTTATCGTGTGGTATCAATTCAGTAAATAATATCCAAGTCTGGGAATTATTTAAGCGGGAGTGCTTGCTGGGATTTTTATCCCTTTGTTATGGAGAATGGCGCAAGGATTTATAAATTTCCTTTTGGCGCGCAGGTGTTGTCTGCTGTCCTTCTTCTAAGCTCTCTTTATAGGACCAGTGCGCAGCCGCGCAAGGTCTAAAGAGGGTTAAAAGACGAGGTTGTGGTATGGTCCCAAGTACTTGAAGCAAGGTTTTTGGGACCTTACCCCTTCACCAGGTGACTCGGTAGGGTCCATCCCAGTTAGGTCCCAACTTTTCGGTACTTTCTTGCAAGCTGGCTTCGTTTGCCCTCACGACCAAGTCTCCGGGTGTCAGATTGAGATTCTTCATTCTAGAGTTGTAATAACTCTCAAGTTGCTTCTTGTATTTAGCCTCCTTTACTGCTGCTATCTCTCTTCTTTCTTCGAGCAAGTTGAGGTTCATCCGGAGGTCCTGTTCATTCTCTGCTTCTCTTAGCTTCATTCTTGCAGTAGGGGACCCAATCTCAGTTGGGATGACGGCCTCAGTCCCGTAGGTCAGGCTGAAGGGGGTCTCCCCGTTGCAGTCTTTGGGGGTGGTCCTGTATGCCCACAAAACGAAAGGTAGCTCCTCCAGCCACCCCTTTTGCTTCCTTCCTATCCTTCCCTTCATCCCCTTGATCATGCTTTGTTTTTTCCTTTCTACCAAGCCGTTGCTCTGGGCATGGGTGACTGAGGTAAACACTTGTTGTATATGCATTTGCTCGCACCATGGCCTAAAGGGCTTCCCCGTGAACTGGACCCCATTGTCACTTACTAACTCCATTGGTACCTCATACCTGCATATGATGTTATCCAACACAAATCGCTTCATTTGTTCTCCCGTAATCTTTGCCATGGGCCTTGCCTTAACCCATTTGGTGAAATAGTCAATGGCAACCACCACATACTTAACCCCTCGGGGGCCCTCCGGAAATGGCCCGATAATATCAATGGCCCATTTCTGGAATGGCCAAGATGTCAACACGGGTATCATCGGGTGTTTGTGGCGGTGTGTCATGGGTGCATGAACTTGGCAATTGTCACATTTCTTGATTTCTTCTGACGCGGTCTCATACATTCTGCGCCAATAAAGTCCCGCGTTCATTGCCTTGGCTACCACTGTCCTTGGACTAGAATGCATGCCACAAATGCCTTCGTTTATTTCCCTCACCACATATTTGGCTTCCTCATTGTCGACACACTTCAACGATGGACCCAAGTATGACCTTCGGTAGAGCTCCCCGTCAATCAACTCGTATTGTAGGGCCTTGACCCTTATCTTGCGGGCTGCCCAGTCGCCCTCAGGTAGTACCCCGTCTTTGAGGAACCTCATAATCGGTGTCATCCAAGTTTCCTGAGCGAGTTCGACCGTGGCCACTTCCTCCGCTTTGATGGAGGGGGAAGTCAAGACCTCCACCTTGACCTCCCTTGCCAAGTGATCGAAGGCCACGGAGGCTAATTTGATAAGGGCGTCGGACTTCCTGTTTCTCCCTCGGGGGATATACTCCAGTTTGAAAGTTTTGAAGGTCTTGGCCAACTCTTTCACTCTGTCCACGTACTGGGCCATCGAGCTATCCTTTGTCTCATATTCCCCGTGATACTGCTTGACTACCAGTTGCGAATCATTGTTGGCCTCCACGTGTTTTTCTTTGACCTTTTTTGCCAGTCTCAATCCATCTAGAAGGGCCTCATATTCCGCCGTGTTATTGGTGTTCTTGAAGTCCAGTCTGATGGCATATGTCAATTCAACTCCTTCGGGGCTGATCAGCGTGATCCCTGCCCTACTTCCTTCCTCGCTTATGGCCCCATCTGTCAACAATTTCCATATTGCTTCATCCTCCTTCTCCTTTTCTTCCTTCTCCAGGTTTTCCAACTTCAAGAGTTCTTTTTCTTCTTCCTCCGGGACTTCTGTCAGGAAATCTGCCAGTATCTGCCCTTTGTTGTTGTTCTGGCTTTGTATTCTAGGGAATGCTCCCCCAGCTCGACGGTCCATTTAGCCAATCATCCTAATAATTCTGGCCTTCTAAGAACCTTTTAGAGTGCTTGGTTTGTCAGCAACGTAATCTTGTGTGCTTGGAAGTATCTTCGGAGCCTTCGGGATGCGAAGACAAGTGCCAGAGTCAGTTTTTCCAGAGGCATGTAACGTTCCTCAAGGCCCTTGAGGGTTCTACTAATGAAGTATATGAGGATCTGTTTTTCCTCCCTCTTTACCATCATTACTCCATTGATTGTTGATTTTGAAGTGGACAAGTATAAGAGTAGATCTTCCCCAGGGACCGGAGTGGCTAAGGTTGGGAGTTTGCAGATGTAGTCCTTCATTTCTCGGAAAGCTGTTTCAGCTTCTGGGGTCCACTTGAATTTGTTTGTTTGGAGAGAATCCTTCAGTACTTTCATGAAGGGAAGAGTTATGTCGGCTACCTTTGACAGGAAACGGTTAAGAGCTATCAGCCTCTCGTTCAGCTATTGAATATCTTTTATAGACCGGGGGATCACATTTCGGCCACCGCTTGGGTCTTCTCCGGGTTGGCCTTGATCCCTCCCTTGGTGACTACCACTCCCAGGAATCTCCCTTCCTCTACCCCGAAGCAGCATTTCCCCGGGTTTAGCTTCATGTTCACATCTTGCATGGTTCGTATGGTTTCGGCTATGTCTTCTATCATAGCCATCTCCGTGAGGCTTTTTATGACAATGTCGTCGACATACACTTCCAAGTTTCGTCCCCGTTGCTCCCTATAGAGGGTGTTTATGAACCGCTGGTAGGTGGCTCCTGCGTTTTTTAGCCCGAATGGCATTTTGGTGTAGCAAAAGGTCCCTTCGTCTGTGATGAACGTGGTTTTCTCTTCATCCTCAAGTGATATTTGAATCTGGTGATACCCCTTGTATGCATCAAGGAAGCACTTTAGAGGGTACTGAAAGAGGGAATCCACTTGGGCGTCAATTTCTGGGAGGGGTAGCAGTCATTGGGGCATGCTTTGTTCAGATCCTGAAAGTCTATACACATCCTCCATCCTCCGTCTTTCTTTTTGACCATGACTGGGTTGGCAACCCAGGAAGGGTATTTTGTAGGACCGGTTTTGACTCCAAAACGATTGCGAAACAAACGTGTGACGTGCGGAATCCGTACACGAACGTGACCTAACACACGAGACGTAATATAAACGTGATTCTATATAAGATTTGATAAAGTACAGCACCTTGAATCACTTTCTCTCTCTAGATTCTCTCTCTAGATCTAGAGCTCTCTAATTCTCCAAATGAGCAAAAGTCTCTAACTCAAGCCTAAAGCTCCTATTTATAGGCACAAGGTTATAAGAAGGTTCTCCTTATTTACAAGATTGCCACCTTGCCCTTTTTAACTACATGTAACAATGTAAAGCTAAATTTAAACTGTTTCTGCTACGGTCTTGAGATGACGAAGGCGATAGACATACTGCACTAACATATTTCACCTCCCTTACTATCCCAGCTCTGGGTAGCTTCCTTATCTCTTCACAAGCAACCCTTCTCTTTCTAGGGCCCATGCTTCGCTTCTTTTGCTTTACTGGCTGCACCCAGGTGTAAGTATTGAGCCTATGTGTAACACCTCGCAAAATCATGACCAATATAGTGTCGACACGTGTCATGAACTTAAAACGTGTAACGGATTGATTATGAAGGACTAAAGTTGACAACGAAGAAAGTATGTGTGTAAAAGGATCCAAAGTGTCAACATTTGAAAATTTTGCCTTTCAACGACTCGACACGGTGTTTATACTCTTAAACAAAAAAATTGGGAAACGTATGAAACCGATTGTGAAAGAAAGTGAAAGTTTACAAGACGCGAGGGTTAAATGTGTCAACATGTTAAATTAATACCTCTGAGTGACCTTTTAATGAACCCGGAGCTTTGTAATGATTAATTATACTCCCAAGAACAAGTGACGAAAATTTCACAAGGTTTCGATATCGTTTGAGATAAATACGTTAACTTTCGTAAATAGAGGGTTAAAAGCGTCAACGAGGCAAAACTTGTGTTTTCAGTTATCGTTTAATGCAACCGGACCTAACGATGTTTGGTTATATCCTAGGGATCATAAAAATATAAATGTTCTGGGTTAAAAGTGCTTAAAATGCAAGTTATGAGGTTTTAAAGGTCCAGGGGTCATTTCTGCCAAGTTTGAAACTTGTTTGGCTGGTCACCATGGTGGTGGCGTTGCGCCACGACAAATGCCCTCTGCCGTCGCGCGACGCGATGGCCTAAGATGGGCAGAATCTTTGCACAACTGCAAGTTTCAGCAAGCCTTCTTCTCCAAACCACCTATACACTCACATAACTTGAATTCTATGGATTCTTTGATGGTTTTAAAAACCACTAAACACATGTATGCCTCAGATTATACTTGGGGATACTTGTAACAATCTTGGATCCATCCAAAACTGTCACACCCCAACCGATGGCGGAATCATCGGGGCGCGGCACTAGGCGAATCAGATTGCTCAAGAGAATCCATAACAACTATATTGCGATAATAATTATTACATTCGTTATCCCATACTAACAAATAATACAATCACATCAGTTATCACAGATTTCTTGTCTTCTCGAACAATACAAATCCGACAACCTAGATTTTAGTTGAGTTTCTAGACTTCCTAGCTTGATTTGAAATAGCCTGCGATCTAGCCTGCAACATACGTTAAAATAAAGTCAATACAAAAGTATTGGCGAGTATACAGGTTTGATATGTAGCATAATAGATTAAAAAGGTGCTGCGAATTTCTACATGCATAAACGTAACACACGACATATCTACTCATAAGACTGATACTACCAACTAAGTCCTCGATGCTCGAATACGCGATGGCAAACTAGACCCCGTCGGGTGCAATAGTACTATACTAGTCGTGGTGGGACGTCGTGAGTATAAGTCCTAGCACATATGAAACTAGCATCACGTATATCTATGCATAACAATTATTCGCAAGTGATAATTCGATTGATTGAATAATCCGTTTGATAAGTTCGATTTGTTAGGAACGTATGTTACACCCAAAAATGCGATTAAAAGGGGTTTAAGTATACTCACAGTGCATATTTAGAGATGGCACAATTTGATGGGATCGGTTAGGAGATCGTATGCGTTGAACATTGAATGGTATTGTAAACGATGCACGGTTTAAGCTGAAAGTAGCATCAAAATGACAGTTATCCGGTCGGATGGTGCTTATCCGGTCGGGTGAGCTCATCCGGTCGGATAACAGTGGCTTCGTTTGGATGTTGACTGTGATTGGGTCGAATGGCTGTCATTCAATCGGATGACATGTTGATTGGGTCGGATGACAATCATTCGATCGGATGACATGTTGATTGGGTCGGATGACAGTCATCCGGTAGGATGACATGCTATCCGGTCGGATAACATGCTATCCGATCGGGTGACATGTGGTCCGGTCGGATGACATGTGGTCCGTTCGGATGACATGTTGTCCGATCGGATGACACGTCTGTTTTAACGTCCCGATCAACTGTTTTTGAGTGTTTTTGGGAGGAATATATGCGGTTTTACTGGGACAGTGTGATTTCGTATTAACAAATGAGATTTCTTCAGTTCCGACCCGTTCTAACGGCCGGGAATCGCCCCGTTCCATCAGATCTGGCCGTTCTTGACGGTTTCTCATGTTTAACTCGAAATCGCACAGTGCCTTGATTAAATGCATAGATTCTTAGGTGAGATTTGTTATAAAACATGTGGAAATCACCCAGATCTGAGTCGTTTATGGTGGGATGAGGTCACACTTTGAAGTTCATATGAACTCTTGGTGACATCACCTTAAAACACCTCAAATCAATAGATTTCACGGTTAAAAATCGAGTTTTAAAAGTCAGAATGATGTAGAATTGAGTGTAGATCATAAAAGTACAAGTTTTAGGTTGAAGTCTTACCGGGATCACGAGGAATCGAGAGAAAAGGGTCCAAGGGTGTGCTTGGTCGAGTGGGAGCAGTCACATCACTGTTCAAGTGATGTGACGCGCTATTTATAGGCAACAGAGTGAGCTGGAGGGTACTTGGTCGGATGGCCCATCCGTTCGGATGGCCCATCTGTAACATCCCTATTTTTATATAAGAATTATAGGTTTGGTTAAATTTATTAACCACTAGTAACTAGTACTAGTTTATTTTTAATATAAATATTCAACCCAAATAGTTTTAAAACATTATTTTATATAGTTGGTTGAAATATTATATTAATTGGCCTGTATATTGGTGACCTTTCTAATAAAATAAAAGTCTATAAAAAATTATATAATTAGACAGGTAGCTTACGGGTCGGTTGACCGTAAGAAATATGAAGTAACTAGACAGGCTCAGGAATCATTTAATAATTAAATTATAAAAATACATTGTATTTTGAACCTACTCTATTTTTAATGAAACTTAGACCCAAATGTAGACAAAAATTTTCTCGTTCTAAATAACATATTTATTATTTTCTAGAACGCCATATTTTAAAAAGTTATACGCGCCAAATAAGTGAAGCAGTTAAATTAATATCAAAATAATAAAATAATAATAATGTTAACAAATTTAATTTTGTTTGAACTATATGTGTGTATGTCGAAGACATGAATCAAAATAAAATATAATAATAATAATAAATAAACTTACGTAAATAAAGAAATAAATAAATAAAATAATAAACTAATAACACCTATATTTAAATCTAGAAAACTAGACATGTGTCAGACACAGGTTCGAAAATACATGCATGACCACTACATATCCATTTTGAAAGTTTGTTGAAATACTTACATATCTTTTGGATAAAGATCTAACATTTTATCAAATAAGAAGAAATCATATGTAAATACTAAAGTACATACGTGTCTTTTAAAGATGACTTTACCAATCTCAAAGTTCAACTATAAAATAGACATTCTACAAACAAACTAAAGGATTCAGCCTTCTTTCCATTTTCTACACACTCTCTCTCTCGAAATAATATAGATTCTTATTATTTTATTTTTACACTATAAATAATAAGGCTCTGCCCTGTATTAATTATTTTAACTCCCGATCACCGCTACCCTTTCCGATTGATATGAGCCTCATAACATATGTCAGGGCTCTGCCCGACTAAGTTGTTGGGGTTCTGTCTCGGGACATCGGGATAAGGTTGAATTAGGGGTATTATACTTACCACAATTACAAAAATATATTTTTTATATGGCTCAGAAGTTATACCCAAAATTCTACCCGGAGGTTTTCTAGTTAAACCCTAAAATTACAAAGTATGGTCCATTCTCTTTTCTAATCGTATTATTCCCTTTTTTTGTCCCAAACCATAACAACTCTCACCAAAAATATTATTTATTATTATATTTTGTTCACAAGGAAACCTTAATTGAGACACCCAAGTAATTCTACATAAACCCTAAAATTTTCAGAACAATCAGAATCAGGATCAGGGCCCCTAAAACTCAGGGGGGGTATTCCCTATTTGACGATTATCTTCATATCTCGCTGTAGAAATCGAAAATTAATATTTCGTCGACTCAGAAAGCCTACACACACACGTGGCAAGCCTATAAACTCTTCGTGTCCCTTACGGACCGTAAGGGATGAGGCTTACGGTCCGTAAGAGGTGTCAATTTTGTGTATAAATAGCAGAGTCTGGGACTTGATTCCTGGCTTCAATTCGACGTAAAAAATTCAAAACGTACGCTGAGATATTGTAGAAACAGTTTCCAAATCACTAATTAGTATAGCGGGGTGCTGCTACGATGCCGGGTATTAACTCGATCGCTGCTACGATTCAATGTCCGATCGATTTAAACTATCCGACTGGATGTTTAAGCGTTATCCTTTGTCATTAGTCGTGATTCCGACAGAATGTTTGAGTACCACCCGAACTCGGGGAATACTCTGTCATTCGTTGTGAATCCGATGGATGTTTAAGTGATTGCACTTTGTCATTCGTTGTGAGGGTTTTAATCTCGTGAGTTATCGTAAATGCTGTATTAGTTACTTACCTAGTTCGTGTGCACTTGGTTACCAGACTAATCAATAGGCTAAGCTCTGCCTGTATAAATCTGCAATCTATCAAGGCTTATCTGTAGACTAAACTTTGCCCGTAGGAATCTGCATGCTTATAATGTGAGTCATTCTCTTTTTATCAAATTTAATTTCAAAAGCATGTTTATTTTCAAGGTTATAATTATAGGGATTAAGTCTTTGTAGTCACCAAGTTCCAGCCGGTATGTGGGGTTTTGTATACATTATTTGATAATCTTCACCATTGGGGCAGCCAAGGGGTGATATGGCCATAGTCACAGACACCATTGGATGAATGGGCCAATGGGTCGAGTGACAAAATACCGTGGGTAGTTGGTTTGATATCAGAAACATTGTAATCGCTCTTAATACTGTAAATTATAACAAATGTGTCGTTTTAAGCAAAATGAAGGAACTCACTCAGTATTTCCTGCTGACAAAACCTTTTTAAAATGCGTTTCAGGTAATTACAGTAGATTGGAGTAAGAGATGGATACGGCACTGAAAGGCTTCAAGAAGTGGCTTATTTTATTAATTAAATCAAATTAAGAAATATTGTTTTATGTAATTGGGTTTATCCCTTATTAAAGCTACCTTTGTAAAACATGGGTTTATCCCATCTATTTAATAAATAAAATTCGGTGTTTTCTAAACTCTGATATTTTTCCTAACTCACGGTCCTGATGAAATTTCCGCTGCAATATTTTTCAAAATAATCACCGGTACCACTGGGCTGTTCGCGGCTCCTGATTCCGTCCAGGGTGGGTCGGGGGTCGTGACAGATGGTGGTATCAGAGCCACTTGTTTAAGCCATTAGGTGTTGTAATATAATACCTAAGTTTATATAAAAGAGTTAGGAGATTGCTATTAACTGGTAGCACACATGATAGCAGTTAGACTTAAACTTAAGAAAAGATGCCTTAGTATCAGCTTCAAGATAAGCTAAATACTTGTACAAACAAAGTGTGATAGATTTTGGTATGCCGTAAGAATGACGATTAGAATATTGTAGGCGATAGTACTTAATTGCTATTAATTCTTGCTTATTGATATTACTTGGTCTAGAATAAAGATATGTTACGGGAATTCAAATTTCCCTAATTCTGGATAAAAGCCTAATAAAAGAGGCATTTTTAAAAATACTATTTATGGGAAATAGAAAATTTTCTCCGACAAGACTGGGTATGGTGTAGCAGACTCTCCAGTTTGTTCGGATATACTGAGGTTACCTCTCCGGCGCGAACCGGATAAAACGGGGTATATAATATGTCAAACAAGTGACAAGTTTTCCCTAAATAGTATCATGACCTAATATCTGACTTGTTTTTGGAAATATGAATCTGTTAAATACAATGACCTTATAGAGGGTATGTATATTATAGCATGTGAAATATGTGATTATATAGATAGGTATATCTATAAGGAAATCCAAAAACCATAAGGATTGACAATTTGGAATAAAGCACAAGCATCTGTGTCTAGATTTCTTTATCAGGAATCTCTTTTCCGATATCAAACATTATTTCATTTAATCATTTACCTCGTAACTCGTGTGAAATATAAACGATAGAAACCCATTAAGTTGGGACACCATCAAAAGTATAAGAATTACCAAAGAATTACCATATACTATTAACGCAAGTAAGAAGAATGAAAAGTTGTGCTAGTGCATAAGAAAACACATAAAAAAATATAGGTCCACAAGACGTCGAAGTATATCACACACAATTTCCAAGGCAAAATCTTTGGAAAATATGATTGGGCACGACAACACCAATGCTAATTCCGTCAGTAGAAGAATTAAAAGTAGCACTTTGCCCTGTGATCCTATAAACGACATAAATCTCGCTGAAGTACGTTGTAACAAAATTTCACAACCATCGGTGCACAGTTTAATCCGAGTCATAATTATTATCACTGAAAAAGGAATCACATACCTTTGCAAATTCCCTATTTTATTTTTCGACATTCCTTGGAATGTCATTTAACAACGGTTATCACACGAAATTCCAGATAAAGTTCTTAAATTTCTTTCGTTAAAATTCTGACTTCTGCATATTAAGAATTGACTTTCATGTTTCTATTTTCCCTAATGGTCATCAGACCCTGAGGATTTCTTTCATAGTAGCAAATATTGATTTATTTCATTTCTTGGTAAATCCACATGTTACACATGCATTGTTTGTTACGAATGTGGTTCGTTTGATTTATGAAGACCACTGGAGGGCTTCATTCCGATTTGTTATTTTATCCAATCTCAAATAACACTCCGCTTTTTGCACTGTGAACCGCATTATTGCAAAACGGTGACTCTTTGATATCGAGTCAATAAATTTTGTTAAACCATTGAGGTAAAGAAATTATATTTTATATATATAAAAAAATTATATTGAGATATACTCTCATTCAAGTTTATGTTTAAGTTATTTATTATTAATAATTTTATTATTAGTAATAAATTAATAACAGAAGTGTTAGTATTATTTTTAGGTACTAGGGTTATTGTCAAGGGCAGGTATTGGATAGCCTAGCCTTAGTTAGGCATGGACTGATCACCTATGCTTAAACAAGGCAGCACTAACCAATATCCAACCATGATAATAACTAGTTAATATATATAAATTAAGTCATCATATTTATTTAGTAAATTTTAATTATATATAAAAATATTTTTAATACTGTAAGGAAAAGACATATTTTCATAAAACAATACAAGAATTAGAGGGACGAATAAAATTATATAAATAATTATCACATATTTTGTGGTAACTATGTACCGTAACGCTCTGGCAAGAAAATGACCATATAAGAATAATATGATAGTCATCAACTACGTTTGGTTAGGGGAACATTGTAATCTATAAGAATAGTCTCCGTTTTCAATTATTTACAACATTTGTAAATACATTCATAACATTATATGGTTTCAAAATGAAAATAAGTAATCACATAGAATCGACCCATTAAGTATTATATATTTACAAAATATTTTACAAATACTTTTGTACAATAAATATTTTTACACCTTTTATTTACAATTTTCATTTAACGATATAAATAATAGTGATTTCTTTTACAAAATAATAATATTTTGTAATATAATAACTTCATTGCGGTATTTTGTAATATTACATAGTAAATATAAGTTATTTTACAAAGTGGTAACCATTTAAATATAGTAAAAATGCGTAACAAATAAAATATATTACATATTATTTATATTTGATATGTAAGATATGGTTCAGACAGGAACACAAATAATATATATTACATTTGCTTTACAAATATAATATAATGATTAGTCATGCCAAAACAACTTGTTCTTATTATATTTCAATCTCTATGACATAGTACGAAACATATGGTCACTAATAGTGTATTATCACATTGTTTCACAATTAAAACAACTTGGAACTCTAAACAATGATACACCAACTCTATTATCTTTTGGTGTATTTTTGCAATTCACTCATCTCAACACTTTTATTTTCTCATATCATAAATATTTGACAAATCATTTTTCATGCTTTTATTTCAATTTGAACCTGTCGATTTTAAGTCTTCATCAGTTGCCAAATCAAAGTAAGCTTTCTTTTGACAAAGAATTTTATTGATCCTAAAAGTCTTTCACATTTTATTTTAAATATCTATTGATCATATATCTTTTGACTTGAACCTAGTCACTTTAAAAATTATATCATTTCATCTCATTCGTTCGTCATCGATTTCTTCAACTAATTCAGTTGAACCATTGAATCCTACTTATGGTACAACTCGTATTCACAAAATTTAATATTTTAATTCTGTGTCATTTACCTTAATATTGTTTTTAGTAATTAAAATATAACATAAAGTCTAAAAGAAATATCATAACCCAAATCTCGAAGACGAGATTTAAAACAAGATGGGGAGAATGTAACATCCCTATTTTTATATAAGAATTATAGGTTTGGTTAAATTTATTAACCACTAGTAACTAGTAACTAGTTTATTTTTAATATAAATATTCAACCCAAATAGTTTTAAAACATTATTTTATATAGTTGGTTGAAATATTATATTAATTGGCCTGTATATTGGTGACCTTTCTAATAAAATAAAAGTCTATAAAAAATTATATTATTAGACAGGTAGCTTACGGGTCGGTTGACCGTAAGAAATATGAAGTAACTAGACAGGCTCATGAATCATTTAATAATTAAATCATAAAAATACATTGTATTTTGAACCTACTCTATTTTTAATGAAACTTAGACCCAAATGTAGACAAAAATTTTCTCGTTCTAAATAACATATTTATTATTTTCTAGAACGCCATATTTTAAAATGTTATACGCGCCAAATAAGTGAAGCAGTTAAATTAATATCTAAATAATAATAATGTTAACAAATTTAATTTTGTTTGAACTATATGTGTGTACGTCGAATACATGAATCAAAATAAAATATAATAATAATAATAATAAATAAACTTACGTAAATAAAGAAGTAAATAAATAAAATAATAAACTAATAACACCTATATTTAAATCTAGAAAACTAGACATGTGTCAGACACAGGTTCGAAAATACATGCATGACCACTACATGTCCATTTTGAAAGTTTGTTGAAATACTTACGTATCTTTTGGATAAAGATCTAACATTTTATCAAATAAGAAGAAAGCATATGTAAATACTAAAGTACATACGTGTCTTTTAAAGATGACTTTACCAATCTCAAAGTTCAACTATAAAATAGACATTCTACAAACAAATTAAAGGATCCAGCCTTCTTTCCATTTTCTACACACACTCTCTCTCTCGAAATAATATAGATTCTTATAATTTTATTATTTACACTATAAATAATAAGGCTCTGCCCTGTTTTTATTATTTTAACTCCCGATCACCGCTACCCTTTCCGATTGATCTGAGCCTCATAACATATGTCAGGGCTCTGCCCGACTAAGTTGTTGGGGTTCTGTCTCGGGACATCGGGATAAGGTTGAATTAGGGGTATTATACTTACCACAATTACAAAAATATATTTTTTATATGGCTCAGAAGTTATACCCAAAATTCTACCCGGAGGTTTTCTAGTTAAACCCTAAAATTACAAAGTAGGGTCCATTCTCTTTTCTAATCGTATTATTCCCTTTTTTGTCCCAAACCATAACAACTCTCACCAAAACTATTATTTATTATTATATTTTGTTCACAAGGAAACCTTAATTGAGACACCCAAGTAATTCTACATAAACCCTAAAATTTTCAGAACAATCAGAATCAGGATCAGGGCCCCTAAAACTCAGGGGGGGTATTCCCTATTTGACGATTATCTTCATATCTCGCTGTAGAAATCGAAAATTAATATTTCGTCGACTCAGCAAGCCTACACACACACGTGGCAAGCCTATAAACTCTTCGTGTCCCTTACGGACCGTAAGGGATGAGGCTTACGGTCCGTAAGAGGTGTCAATTTTGTGTATAAATAGCAGAGTCTGGGACTTGATTCCTGGCTTCAATTCGACGTAAAAAATTCAAAACGTACGCTGAGATATTGTAGAAACAGTCTCCAAATCACTAATTAGTATAGCGGGGTGCTGCTACGATGCCGGGTATTAACTCGATCGCTGCTACGATTCAATGTCCGATCGATTTAAACTATCCGACTGGATGTTTAAGCGCTATCCTTTGTCATTAGACATGATTCCGACAGGATGTTTGAGTACCACCCGAACTCGGGGAATACTCTGTCATTTGTTGTGAATCCGATGGATGTTTAAGCGCTATCCTTTGTCATTAGACATGATTCCGACAGGATGTTTGAGTACCACCCGAACTCGGGGAATACTCTGTCATTTGTTGTGAATCCGATGGATGTTTAAGTGATTGCACTTTGTCATTCGTTGTGAGGGTTTTAATCTAGTGAGTTATCGTAAATGCTGTTCGCGGCTCCTGATTCCGTCCAGGGTGGGTCGGGGGTCGTGACACCATCCGTTCAGATGGCCCATCCGTTCGGATGGCCCATCCGTTCGGATGGCCCATCCGTTCGGATGGCCACTCCGGCGCGGGGACTTTCTCTGTTGATATTCGTTAATTTACACATATTTTAGTCCCCCGTTTTACCCCTATTTTATGCGTTTTCGGCCGTAAAACCGTCATTCGGATACTTAAATATCTACATTTTTGTTTACAGGCCTAAAACAGCATACCAGACAAGATGATAGCGAAAACGAGGACTTTCCGGACAAAACGACGAAGCTGCGAACATTCTGTTAAGGAAACTGACCTGGGCCTGTGGAACGGTCGTGCGACCTGATGCACGACCGTGCATCTCCGACAAATGTTGATCAACCCGGAAATGAACGAGGGTGCGACTAGGCATGCAAGGCGTATAAGGTCAGCCCGGTGATGAACGACCGTTCCATATGAAGAACGATCGTGCGGATCCGACACATCAGCAAAACCCCGGAATTGCACCACCAGTGCAGCAGCTCGTGCAACAAGAACCCGGTAATGAACGACCGTTCCATCTGAAGAACGGTCGTGCGATATCGAATCTGGTCAACGATCTGCTGACGTCATGCAGTATGGTGTGCCATGCCCAATAATTGCTTAAAGTGCACGGTCGTGCCATCTGAAGAACGACCGTGCAACATCGAAAAAATATAAAAAACAGAACAGAAACATTCTGTCGATATTCTGGAATTTTGGGAGCTTCACAGGCGAATTTACAGGCTCCGGAGGCTTTGCTTTTGACCCGGATTCAAGCCACATTGTGCCGTTTAGCTCCATTACTACCCGGATCCTTAGTCTAGTACTTGTTTATGGTTTGGTTTTCTAATCTTTCCATGATTTTGTTAATCTTTCAAGTATTTAGATTAATGTTTATGTATTATTGTAGCCTTTGGGCAAAAACACAACAATCCCTTGCTAGATTATAGCCATTAGTGTGTTAAGCTTTGTTTGTAATGACACTTGAAGTATTTTCTATGTTAATCTTTGATGATTAGTTTGCAACCTTGTTATTGATATTGAATTCTTGATTATAAGTAATTATGGTGGATGATTGATGCTCGGTTAGTTAAGATAGTTGAAAAATGAAGCTTAATTAATCTTGTATTAGTAAACTTTGAACTTGGTTAACTTGTTTAGCTTGGTTTAAATGTATGCATCATGATACTAGAAATGGTTAGTGATTTAATAAAATGTAATTATTGTTAATCAAGAGAGCTTGCCGTCACGTAAGGACCTTAACGGGTTAGATGGTGTCGTTATAAATTCTTGCCATGATTTGTTAGCTTGGTCAGTAGTTTAGGCCAAAATTGCTATCTTGGTGAATTATTGTGGAAGATTTGTAAAATGAACTCGGTTGTGATTTAATCTAGTTTATGCTTGTCTCGGTGGTTGCATTGTGTTTATCGGTGTCGCTTTCCTTGATTAAGTGCGGTTATAAAACTCCTAACAGATGACTAACTCATTTTTAAGAGATTTTCATAGACATTTATCAATTGCACGTTAAAGAACAATTTTAGGTGGTTAAAGTGTGTTTATCGTTTTAGCTTTCCGAATGATTGTCATGTTAGGATTCCCGAAAGGGATACTAATTGTCTTAAATTGGAAAATTGACCGAATGCTTCTAGTGCCAAAACCGACTTAGTTGACATGCTGTGGTTGTGTATTAAGCAAGGCTTTTTATCTATTATCTATTATGTTTTTATGATGTATTTGTTTACGCTTACTTTAGTTTAATTAAAATCAAACAAAACTTATGTTTTTACCGGTAGTTTAGTGACAAATGTCTAATATTATTTCTTCGCCCATTTCCTTGGATCGATACTTGGTTCTTACCGATACTTTACTACATATATGACGGGGTACACTTGCCTCTTTCGTGTGTGTTTTGATGTAAAAGTAATAATCACTTTTATAAATTTAAAACAAAATCGGGTGTAAATTCATTGCAAAATTATGTATATATACGCACACGTCAAGTTTTTGGCGCCGTTGCCGGGGAAATGGCGAGTTTTAGGAACGACCCGAGTCATTGTGTTATCGGCGTATATACTTGTTTATATTTGTGAATACTTTCTTGATTATTTATTTGTTTATTTATTTGTGAGTATTTCTTGTTTTAATTCGATTTATTCGTTTTCGTGTATATTTTTGTCCATTTATTTATTTGATCCGGATTTATTTATTCACTTATTCTTTGGGTTTTCGGCACCCTAAAACCATTTTTGTATTAGCCGATTCATTTATTTTATTGTGTTGATTTTTATAAAAATTTCGGGCCCATTTTCGGATTTTTATAAAATTTTCAGCCCATTTTTAATAAAATTCTGCTTCTATTCAGCTGAAAAAAAAGCATTATTTCATTAATAAAATATTCACTGTGTCAAATTTTCGTTTGCAGGTTAATGTTCTCGACCCCCGCTCCAGAAGTTGTTGAACCGTCAGACGAGCCCGAACGTGATCTTAGGAGACGTCTACGCGCGAGAGGTCGGGCGGTTGGGCTACTGCTCGCCAGTGGTGAGCCGAAGCCGGTGGTACCTGTTGAAGCCGAGGGCTCAGGAGGAGACGTAATCATGGCAGACGATGAGCGACCGTTGAATGAGACAAATCAGCCCGGATGGGCAGGCCTGGAGCCGAGTATCCTTCAACCTACTATTGATGTACCTACTTTCGAAATTAGATCTAGTATTATTAATATGGTACAAAATTTAGTACAGTTTGACGGACGTGAGCACGAGGATCCCGGGAGGCATATTGCTGCTTTTCTCCATGTTTGTTCTACGTTTAAGATTACAGGTGTTTCGGAGGATGCAATTCGGTTGAGGTTGTTTCCGTTTTCGTTACGTGACAAAGCTAGAGCTTGGCTTATGTCGCTTCCAGCCGGGTCCATCAGGACCTGGAATCAGTTGGCGGAGCAGTTTATGCAGAAATATTTTCCACCTGAGAAAACGAACAAGCTACGGAACCGAATTGTATCTTTTCACCAGGACGAGGGCGAGTCGTTGCATGCGGCTTGGGAGAGATTCAAGGATTTGTTGATTGATGTGCCACATCATGGCTACTCCAAGAGACAGCTGGTTTTGACGTTCTATCAGGGGCTCAGTTACAACACACAGGAGCGATTAGACGTGAACGCGTGAGGCGATCTCGGAACTAAGACGCCGAATGAAGCGTATGATATTATAGAGAAAGCCGCGTTGAAATCCAGCTCGCGTCGGGAAGGAGATAGAGGCCGGGCATCATCATCATCATCTCGCGCAGGAGTCCATGCTGTAGACGACTATACGGCCATTACTGCACAAATCTCGGCTCTTGCATCGAGATTCGACAGGTCCCAGATGATTGCGCATGCGGGCTCGGGAATGTGACCAGTGTGGAGTGTCACACGAGCCTGGGGCATGTTTTTAGGGAGTCGTATACGAGGGCCACGAAGAGGTAGATTTCGTGAGTAATCAAGTGAGGCCGCAGAACAACCCGTACAGTAACACCTATAATCCCGGTTGGAGAAATCACCCAAATTTTGGGTGGCGAGCGAATACAGGCAATCAAAATCCTTTGGGATTCACTCCGCGCGCTCCAGCACAACAGGGTCAGGGTCAGCAGTTCCAGCAATACAACCAATCTTACCAGCAGCGTCCATACTCGTATCAAAATCAGGGCACTGGGAGTGGTTCCCAGCAGCAGGCCCCTCACTCTAGTTCTAAGCTGGAGGATATGATGGCTCAGCTTCTTACTAGCTCCTCGAGCGTGAATCAGTTAGCTGAGAAACGCTACCAGCAGAGCGAGGATCGTTTTCTCTCTCATGAGGGAGAAATGAGGAGTCACAAGGCATCGATTCAGAATATAGAGAATCAGGTTGGTCAGCTGGCACAGATGATGTCTAAAAGACCCCAGGGTGGTCTTCCGGGTAATACAGAACCAAACCCGGGTGGACACAGGGATGTGAATGCTGTGATGACCAGGAGTGGAAAACCTACCGGACCCGTCATATCGGACTCAACGCCGATCACTGAAGCGGTCCCGACTGACACACCGGACGAGGTGCATGCCAGGCTACGCCCAGCAAGTACAGCACAAGTCCAGGAGCTGGTCAAGGGTTACACGCCTCCAGTGCCTTATCCAGGAAGGCTGAAGAAGCAGAAGAATGATGAACAATACGGTAAGTTTCTCGAAATGTTTAAGCAATTGCATATAAACATACCGTTTGTTGAAGCTTTGGCCCAGATGCCAAAGTATGCAAAGTTTCTGAAAGACATCCTCTCAAGTAAACAAAAGCTCGAGGACATGTCTTGCGTGGTTATGAATGAAAGTTGCTCTGCTATTCTTCAGAATCGCCTGCCTGCAAAAATGGGAGATCCAGGCAGTTTCACGCTTCCTTGCCTCATTGGCAATATGTCTGTCAGTAATGCGTTAGCAGATCTAGGAGCGAGTATAAACCTTATGCCCTATAAGGTTTTTACAAAGTTGGATCTAGGTGAGCCGTCACCTACGAGGATGAGTATTCGACTTGCGGATCGTTCTATCAAGTATCCACGCGGGTTTGTAGAGAATATGCTTGTTAAGATTGACAAGTTTGTATTTCCCGTGGATTTTGTTATCCTGGACATGGATGTGGACTCAAGAGTGCCTCTGATACTTGGACGCCCGTTTCTGAATACCGCCCGGACGATTGTGGACGTGGCGGCGGGCCAAATCACACTCCGAGTAAATGATGAGCATGTGACGTTTGACATTAAACGTTCTATGCAGCATCCTCAGAGTCAAGATGACGCGCTCTATTATGTCGACATCGTCGACACTTATGTGAGCACGCATTTCCAGGGTACGATCGAGGAGATAGATTCGGACACACATCTGTTGTGTGGGGACCTAGATGGCATTACGCAGGAGGGCCACGATTTAGAGCAGCCAGTCTATCAGATTGGTGACGATGGTCCCCAGAGTCCGGATTGATTCACAGAAATTGATCGCGAAAGTGAAGTGAAGTCGAAGCCTTCAGTGGAAGATCCTCCTACCTTGGAGCTTAAAGAGCTCCCACCGCACCTGGAGTACGCATTTCTGGATGAGGAGCGTCATTTTCCTGTCATTATTTCATCTGGATTGGCAGAAGAAGAGAAGAGCAGACTGCTTAATGTGTTGAAACTTCATAAGAAAGCAATCGCCTGGAAAATCATGGACATAAAAGGAATAAATCCCTCCTTCTGTACACATAAAATTCTAATGGAGGATCAGTTCAAGGCGTGTGCGCAGCACCAGAGGCGGCTGAACCCAAATATGCAAGAGGTCGTTAAAAAGGAAGTGATTAAGTTGTTAGATGCTGGTATGATCTTTCCCATTTCCGACTCTGTTTGGGTCAGTCCTGTGCAGGTAGTGCCCAAAAAGGGGGGCATGACTGTGGTCACAAACGATAGGAATGAGCTCATTCCAACCAGGACGGTCACTGGATGGCGGGTTTGCATTGATTATCGCAAACTCAACGACGCCACTCGCAAGGACCACTTCCCGCTTCCATTCATTGATCAAATGTTGGAGCGTCTGTCAGGGAAGTCATATTATTGTTTTCTGGATTGGTTCTCTGGTTACTTTCAAATTCCTATCGCTCCTGAGGACCATGAGAAGACCACATTTACCTGTCCCTTCGGTACATTCGCCTACCGGCATATGCCATTTGGGCTGTGTAATGCACCGGCCACTTTCCAGCGATGTATGGTCGCCATTTTCCACGACATGATTGAGGATTCCATGGAGGTGTTCATGGACGACTTCTCGGTATTTGGGGATTCCTTTGATCAGTGTCTGGAAAATTTAAAAAGAATGTTGAAGAGGTGTGAGGAGACGAATCTGGTCCTGAACTGGGAGAAATGCCACTTCATGGTGAAGGAGGGCATAGTTTTGGGACACAAAATTTCTCACGCGGGTATGGAAGTCGATCCAGCTAAAGTCGACGTTATATCACGACTTCCGCCCCCACCTCTGTTAGAGCTATACGGAGCTTTCTCGGTCATGCCGGGTTCTATCGGCGATTCATCAAAGATTTTTCAAAAATCCCCAGACCCATGACCCATTTGTTGGAGAAAGATGCTCCGTTCGTGTTTGGAGATGATTGCTTGAGGGTTTTTGACCTTCTCATGCAAAAGTTGATTGAGGCCCCTATTTTAGTCGCACCGAACTGGAGTCTGCCATTTGAAATTATGTGCGACGCGAGTGATTACGCTATAGGGGCCGTTCTAGGTCAAAAGAAGGAAAAGCACTTCCATCCGATCTATTATGCGAGCAAAACTCTTCACGACGCTCAAGAGCATTACACCACAACTGAAAGAGAGCTCTTGGCGGTCGTTTTCGCATTTGATAAATTTAGATCGTATTTAGTGCTTTCGAAAACCGTTGTATACACTGATCACGCAACTATTAGATACCTCTTCAGCAAACAGGACGCTAAACCGCGTCTAATCAGATGGATCTTGTTGGTGCAGGAGTTTGATATTGAGATACAAGATAAAAAGGGTGCTTTGAATGTAGCGGCTGACCATCTATCTCGGTTAGAGCATGGAGACATCGCGAATTCGCGTTGGGATTCTATCAATGACAAGTTCCCACATGAATCTTTGATGGGTGTTGAGATATGCGATGAGTCGCCATGGTTCGCTGACTTTGCGAACTATCTTGCTTGTAGAATTCTGATAAAAGGGTTGACTCACCAGCAAAAGAGGAAATTCTTTTCAGATCTAAAGCACTACATATGGGACGACCCTTTCTTGTTCAAGGTGGGTGCTGATCAGGTGATCAGAAGATGTGTATCAGGGACTGAGGCGACCGATATTCTGCGCCAGTGTCATGAGGGACCTACCGGAGGCCACCACGGAGCCAACTTCACCGCGAAGAAGGTGTTGGATTCCGGGTTTTACTGGCCGACCATTTTCCGTGACGCGCAGAGTTGGGTGAAAGCGTGCGATGCTTGTCAGAGGGCGACGAACATATCGGCACGCGATGAAATGCCCCAGAACTGGATACAAGTATGTGAAGTCTTTGATGTTTGGGGGATAGACTTCATGGGACCATTCCCCCCCTCACGTGGAAACAAGTACATACTCGTGGCTGTTGACTATGTATCAAAGTGGGCGGAGGCGCAAGCCTTACCCACTAACGACGCCAGAGTAGTTGTGAGATTTCTTAAGAGTTTGTTCGCCCGATTTGGCGCTCCGAAAGCGCTCATTAGTGACCGAGGGACTCATTTCTGTAACACACAGCTTGAAAAAGCTTTGTCCCGATACGGTGTGCATCACCGTTTATCCACGCCCTATCACCCGCAGACAAGCGGGCAGGTGGAAGTCACGAACCGTGGGCTTAAGCGCATCCTTGAGCGGTCTGTAGGTGCTAACCGCAAGGAGTGGTCGGGCAAACTTGAGGATGCATTGTGGGCATTCCGTACAGCTTATAAGACCCCTATAGGGACCACCCCCTTTAGGTTGGTATACGGAAAGGCATGCCATTTACCGGTAGAGTTGGAGCACAAGGCTATGTGGGCTTTAAAAACCGCGAATTTGGACCTTAAAACCGGAGGTGAAGCCCGGTTTCTCCAAATTCATGAATTGGAAGAATTGCGGCAACAAGCCTATGAAAGCTCCGTACTTTACAAAGAGCGCACGAAGAAACTTCACGACAAACGCTTGAAGGACCATAAAGAATTCCAAGCGGGTGATCTTGTTCTTCTCTACAATTCAAGGCTGCGCTTATTTCCTGGGAAGCTTAAATCACGCTGGACAGGACCATACACGGTTAAGGAAGTGTTTCCATATGGTACTGTTGCAGTAGAGAACGCGGATGGCGTTACATTCAAGGTAAATGGTCACCGGTTGAAGTTGTACGTTGCCGGGCCGATAGAGTCGGCGGTGGAGGTGATTGAGCTCCAAACCCCGCACACATCATAAGTGTGGGGAGGAGAGAGTCTACGCTACTGACTCGCCGACAAAAATGTAGCAGGAGCGTCTTTGGCGCTATAAGGGTAAAATAGTCCACTTTTATGTTTTTGTAGTTTTAGCGTAATTTAAGTTAGTTAGGTAGTTTACGTTAGTTTGTTTAGTTTTCGTACGTGCCGAGCGAAGGTTCTGTATTGCAATGTTGTTAGAACAGTTGGTGTGTCGAAAAAATGGCGAAAAACGGCCGAAACAGTTGTTGGAAATAGCTTCTGCGGAAAATTCTGTATCTGCAGCTGTTGCACGGTCGTTCCTCGGGTCGCACGACCGTGCGTCTCCGAGAGCCGGCACGGTGGATCGCACCCCCAGTGCATTTCCGAGAATAGTTGCTAGGGTTTGGGAGATGTCGGTGACGCACGACCGTGCCAAACGGAGAACGACCGTGCGTCAGGCTGAGGGCAGTTTTGTCATTTGGCACTATAAATACTCTCATCTGCAGCCCCCATTCACAATTCGCGAAACCCTACCAGCACCAGGCCGTTCCAGAGCGATACTTCATTAAATCGCACGGTTTTTCGCACGATCTCTCACCCTTCTTCGCACGGTACGTTCCTAGTTGTAGAGTTCTTGTTTCCTTGCTTTCTAGGTTAGATTTCCTCTGATTCTTCAAGGGATTTATTAGGGTTCTCTTCATAAACAAATCGAAACCCTAACCCTTGTTGAATCGTAGTATCGTGAACATCTGGTGCATTTTTCTGACCCCTGTTTATGTAAAAACTTGAAGATTTGTGAAAAAAAAATCGGGCTACTTAGAGCCTGGGTCAAAATCTGCAGAAAACCAAGTCGCACGGACGTTCCTAGTATGGAACGGTCGTGCCTCGCCGTTGTTTCATGATAGTTGTTTGTTGGTCGGTGTTGCACGGTGGTGCCGTTGGTCGCACGCCGTGCAGTTCCGACATTTCTGGGCAGATGGTCATTGTCATCGGCGACGCACGACCGTGCCATATGCCCAGATCAGTTTGACAGTTTCTTCATAATTGGCTGCTCGACTGTTTTCGATTCGAATTTCTCCTGTTTCCATCTTTCTAATGTTTTTCCTCATACAGATGGACCATCCCTTCCTTCAATTCGACCCCAACGATGAGCGAGAAGCTTTGTGCATCCCGAAACGAGACGCATTGTGGGCAAGACGGGGGCAGTTTGGAGTCCCCCGATGGTTAGATTGGGAAGTCATGCGAGAACTCAATCAGTATGACAGATTATACGACATGATGAGTCGCCCGCTTGCAAATCTGGTCGGTTGCAACCGACCCGCTTACCGTGAGTTGACCATTGAGTTCTTCGCATCTTATGCCTATGAGAAGCCGGTTGCTCATCGGAGAACCAAATTCCGCCACAAGGAGCGGGTAGCTTTTCGGTTATGTGGACGATGACATTCGTGGTCAGTTGGTCGTTTGGGAAGAAGACTAGGGATTTATACTAGGGACGACATGGATGATACCGATGTCTTCACAGAGCAGTTCACCTTCCCTTCTGATGCAGCGCGGGATGAATTTTGGGCTGAAAACGCTATTGGGGATCCCTACAACCCGAGGATGTCGAAGGCCTCGCGACTCAGAGACCCTTTGGTGCGAGTGATGCACCATGTATTTAGCCATACGATATGCGGTCGCATGGACAGTTGACGTGATGTCGTGGTCACAATCAAATTTAATCCCAATAACAACTAAATAGATAGCGGTAAGTGGGTATCGAACACAGGGAGTTTGTGGAATATGTGCTATCTCGATGTATGTCTAACTTCACTAAAGTAAACTAAATTGAAAGAAAAAAAAATTCAAGAGTGGGTTTGATTGGTTGATTTTTAAAACTAAAAATACTAAGTAATTTGTGAAATGAAAGTTGAGTTTGTAAACAATTTGGAGACGAGTAACCATCTTTAGTTTCCGGTTTGCTTCAACATTTGTGCTATCATTCACTAGAAAGAACTACATAGACATAGTTCATGTGCAATTACTTGTTGTGATGAAAGGGAACTAAGTACTCAGATTCCTAGAACGTGAGGTTGTTACCCGATGACCAATTGACCCTTACCCGATCCTAGTTCTACCCATGATATCTCGATTGCCAACGGCACCAAGAACGTATGGTTTCAAAATAGAATAATCATAAGCATCAACAATTTACAAGAAAATAATAACACACCATGATAAATAAAACATAAATTCAATTTACCATTCTAGAAATATGAAATCAAGCACAAATTGTCTCTACAAACTTTCAACTAAAGATGACTATAAAGAGTTTAGCTATCCATGGCTTGAACAACCCTCCTCCCCAAGTCCTAAATTCGTTTACCACCTCTAACCCCGTGTTGCGTAACCGAATACCACATGAAAAGACATCTTCAAACTCCATCTTAAAGCCATTAAATGCATAAGTTACAAAACTCTCCAAGTCAAAGTCTACCGCCACTTCTTTTCTCTTTCCCTAACCTTCACGTGATATCTTGGACAGCTCCAATTGTCTGCGTACAAAAGAGTTCCATGTGCGGCCCACTATTGTATGTCGGCCCAAAGAAATCAAAAGCCCAGCCGCCACTTCTCAATGTATGCGTAGATGTGATGATGATGATTATTGTGATGTTGATGATGTGATATCAAAAGTCTTTATGTCAACTGCCAGCATGTGCCAATCTTCACGCGAATTCCTCTCTTGTTAATACCACCATCTTGATTTAATAAAACTAATAATTGTGCCAAAAGTCCAAAAGTGATGATGATAAGTAATGCCCCTTCTTTCGATAATGATGATGATGTTGGGCCTTGATTTCAGAGCCCAAAAGTTGTATAATGTGGCTGCCTAGAATAATCGATGGTGATGATGTATGATTTTTATTCTTGCGTGGATCCCATGATGATCTGATGAGATTAGCGGCCCAATCCAAAGAGTCCACGATGCTCCTTACCATCAAAGCCACGCCGCCAAAGTCCAAACCCACATGTAATGTTGTTGTAAGTGATGATGATGAATATAATATAATAATTCCCTTTGAAACCAAAAGCCCCACACGTGATGTCCAATCCAAAAGTCAACATATGGTGCCGTAAGCTACGGCACCCGCCATAACTTACGGCGATCAGCAGATCCTTACGCCACTTTGCTTCTGTCTTACGGTGGTGGATGTTTCACAAACATGGGAGCCGTAGCCTACGGCCAGAGCCGTAGGTTACGGCGCTGAGTCTTTCTTTTCTTCATTTCTTCATGCAATCTTTAACTTTTTCTCATATTGTTTATGCCCGGCTTCCATCAACCATTCAAACTTCCTTAAACCCACATTTCAAGCACTTTAACACCTGCAAATCCAAACATCTAGTGGTTACCAAGTTCAAGCAATTAACCGAATAAAGTATAGAATGTGCATTGTATTAAACCTTTTAAGGGCATTCCTACAGACCACCCATCACATCCCCACACTTACCCGTTGCTTGTCCCAAGCAACTCATTCTAAAATTATTTCAACACCACAAGCGATCAACGTGCAAACCAAGCTAAAATGTATCGTCATTTTACTAACCTTCAATCATACCACAAGACACACCCCTCACAAAAACTCTCGGTGACAAAAAATATTAGCACATAATGCTAAACCACTCAATGCGCGTGTGTGATTGTGCGACAATAAGCTTGTATACAAATCAAGTTTCCTCCTAACAAATATCTAACATGCTTTAGAATCAAAGGGACTTGCGGGTTGCAACGGGGCTAGGTGTAAAGGTAGGAAAATTGTGGAATACATATGAAAGAGCTAATTGATTTGACCCGGTTTTTATTTTTACTACCACTACGAAACAAACACCAAAAATATATACAAAGCTTCTTGACATTCACACTCTATTGCAATTAAATACTTCTTTTTGTATTTTTCATATTTTTCTCTCTCTTTTTTTTTCTTTTTTTTTTCTCTTTTTTTTTCATTTTTTTTTCATTTTTTTTTCTTTTCATAACACATCAAACTCAACAATATATACAAGAACATCAATACTACATACTACATCTCCTAAACCGGGTCATCTCAATAGGTAAAATTTTGTAGGAAGTAGGTTTGGGTCACAACCGATTGGTATAAGGCTCAAACATGGCTTTCTAAAGACCAAACCCCCACCCCTCGCAATACCAAGCTCATATTTGTAACGTATGAGGTCCAACCCACCAATCCCACACTCTCACACGTCTAGACGAGGCTACCTAAAAATCCCCTATCATTTTCAAAAGCATGGTAACTCTTGGATTTAACAAGAATTCGTACACAAGTTCTATTAACACAATAAACACACCGCCACTCAAAACAAAGAAAGCATCATTAATAATCATATTTGGCTCAAACTCTCACCAATAAAGGACTAGAAATGGGTGTCGGTGTGTCAAGTAGAACAATATCAAGTTTTCAAATTTTGACAATTTTCGCTTGGCTTCACAAAAATTTTAAAATTCTCAAAAAAATTCCCCTCATCCCCACACTTGGGATACATTGTCCCAATGTATGGTTTTGAGGGAAAGATCGCTTCTAACCAAAAACATTAGCTTTCGCTAATACTCTCAAATCCCAATTTTTTTTTTTTTTAACAACTAATACCAATATTTTAATACTAAAGAACATAACAAGACTAAGGAAAGAGTACATTGACCTGGTGAAGTTTGACACAACAGATGTTGTAGATAATCCGACTTCCTATCATCACCTTCACACAACTCTCCGCACATCTTCCCCACACTTATCTAAAAACACCTTGGGTTGCCTCCCAAGCAGCGCTAAAGTTTAGGTCTTCAGCCCGACCGTACCTGATATGTCTCAAGGTGGTCTCAATGCACATTTACCTTTTTCGTTGCTGATGTAAGCACGGTGTTTGATTCTTCTATTGTGTGTGTGCTTTGTCACGTCCCATCTTTCTTTGCAAAATTCTTTAAATCCACATTTCCCTACCGAATTTCCAGCAAATGCTCGGTAGTTTACTCTCCACTTCACTACTTCGTTTTCTGTGCCCAACAAATCCAAATTCTCCCATAAACATAACTTATGAATGAAATCTCCCACATCATGAAGTGCCACCTTCCTAGTTTCTAAACATGCATCCTTAACACTCTTGGTTTCCATAACCACCACAGCCGGAGAGTTGTAATCAACTTTGATTGGTTCATCAAGTAAAAGGCCCTCAACTTTGCTCTCCATAGGTGGTTCCTCCACAATAATTTCAATTGTATATTCCTCATTTGGCCCTAATAATTCAGTTTCAAGTTCGGGAGGACTCACAACCTTTTCTTCTACATCACCCATAGGTGTCATTTGTTCAATCTGCACATATATCCAGTGTTGTTTTGCTTGACGTTTTTCCAATATCGACGTCCCTGGCCTCATCTCTTTCACCTCTTTTGGTAACAAATCATATTTCCATTCCAAAAGCTCTACTCGTTCTTCCATTGACAAATGAGGTTTTGTTAATTCTTTTTCAACATGAACCATGTGTCTCTTTCTCATCATCTCGTCAAGACTTTCAGATTTATGTGACTGATAGTGCAAAGTAGGTTGTTGAGTTACACATTCATAACCATACTGATCAAATGTATACTGAGCATGATAATAATCTTGATCGTACATCTGAGGGCCTTCATATGAAAGTTGGGAATATTCATCATAATAATCACCGTAATCGTACTCCTCTTGGTAACTCATTTCCGGATCAAATGCCAAAGGTGATAGCTTGTGAGAGCTTCTAGTACGCATGCACCTGTCAATACCTGCACACTAACACACCCAGCATAAACCAGAAAAATAACAAACTAAAAAGGATCAAAAATAACACACGTTGCGCACTACTCCCCGGCAACGGCGCCAAAATTTGACGTGATGTCGTGGTCACAATCAAATTTAATCCCAATAACAACTAAATAGATAGCGGTAAGTGGGTATCGAACACAGGGAGTTTGTGGAATATGTGCTATCTCGATGTATGTCTAACTTCACTAAAGTAAACTAAATTGAAAGAAAAAAAAAATTCAAGAGTGGGTTTGATTGGTTGATTTTTAAAACTAAAAATACTAAGTAATTTGTGAAATGAAAGTTGAGTTTGTAAACAATTTGGAGACGAGTGACCATCTTTAGTTTCCGGTTTGCTTCAACATTTGTGCTATCATTCACTAGAAAGAACTACATAGACATAGTTCATGTGAAATTACTTGTTGTGATGAAAGGGAACTAAGTACTCAGATTCCTAGAACGTGAGGTTGTTACCCGATGACCAATTGACCCTTACCCGATCCTAGTTCTACCCATGATATCTCGATTGCCAACGACACCAAGAACGTATGGTTTCAAAATAGAATAATCATAAGCATCAACAATTTACAAGCAAATAATAACACACCATGATAAATAAAACATAAATTCAATTTACCATTCTAGAAATATGAAATCAAGCACAAATTGTCTCTACAAACTTTCAACTAAAGATGACCATAAAGAGTTTAGCTATCCATGGCTTGAACAACCCTCCTCCCCAAGTCCCAAATTCGTTTACCACCTCTAACCCCGTGTTGCGTAACCGAATACCACATGAAAAGACATCTTCAAACTCCATCTTAAAGCCATTAAATGCATAAGTTACAAAACTCTCCAAGTCAAAGTCTACCGCCACTTCTTTTCTCTTTCCCTAACCTTCACGTGATATCTTGGACAGCTCCAATTGTCTGCGTACAAAAGAGTTCCATGTGTGGCCCACTATTGTATGTCGGCCCAAAGAAATCAAAAGCCCAGCCGCCACTTCTCAATGTATGCGTAGATGTGATGATGATGATTATTGTGATGTTGATGATGTGATATCAAAAGTCTTTATGTCAACTGCCAGCATGTGCCAATCTTCACGCGAATTCCTCTCTTGTTAATACCACCATCTTGATTTAATAAAACTAATAATTGTGCCAAAAGTCCAAAAGTGATGATGATAAGTAATGCCCCTTCTTTCGATAATGATGATGATGTTGGGCCTTGATTTCAGAGCCCAAAAGTTGTATAATGTGGCTGCCTAGAATAATCGATGGTGATGATGTATGATTTTTATTCTTGCGTGGATCCCATGATGATCTGATGAGATTAGCGGCCCAATCCAAAGAGTCCACGATGCTCCTTACCATCAAAGCCACGCCGCCAAAGTCCAAACCCACATGTAATGTTGTTGTAAGTGATGATGATGAATATAATATAATAATTCCCTTTGAAACCAAAAGCCCCACACGTGATGTCCAATCCAAAAGTCAACATATGGTGCCGTAAGCTACGGCACCCGCCATAACTTACGGCGATCAGCAGATCCTTACGCCACTTTGCTTCTGTCTTACGGTGGTGGATGTTTCACAAACATGGGAGCCGTAGCCTACGGCCAGAGCCGTAGGTTACGGCGCTGAGTCTTTCTTTTCTTCATTTCTTCATGCAATCTTTAACTTTTTCTCATATTGTTTATGCCCGGCTTCCATCAACCATTCAAACTTCCTTAAACCCACATTTCAAGCACTTTAACACCTGCAAATCCAAACATCTAGTGGTTACCAAGTTCAAGCAATTAACCGAATAAAGTATAGAATGTGCATTGTATTAAACCTTTTAAGGGCATTCCTACAGACCACCCGTCAACAGTCTCGGTAACTGTCCAACACCTGATTTGATCTTTCTATATGCGTTGGTTGATAAAGCACCAATCAACCTGGCCGCACGAATGGCTGAGTATTTTGTGAAGAGCTCGGGACGAACTACCAGCAGTGAGATACATGGCGGTCAGTATGTGACCGAAATAGCGTACAACGAACGCTATATGACTGAGGAGGTAGTTCAGAGTCTCACTCTGATTACTGAGGGGGTTCATATCGACATTCGGTCTCTGAAGGCCATGGGTTTAATTGTTGAGTTACCGCATGGGGATAGGTTGAAGGGGTTGAACAACGAGGTCTGGGACCCGTTGCCTCCAGCTGAGGAGGAAGATGAGGATGTTGAGATGGGAGAGCAGAATCCGCAGCACCAGCACCAGCACCAGCCACAGACACCACCACACTCGCCGCAGCACCATGCATTCCAGCACCATCAGGAGTGGCCTGAGTTCTACCAGCAGTTCCAGGATATGCGAGTGACTCAGGAGCAGCATGGTACCTACATCAACCAGATTAGATCTAGCCAGGACGAGATTCGGGCCAGTCAGGCGCAGCTTCGGGCCACACAGGACCAGCTTCGGCAGAGCCAGGATACTCTATACCAGGGGGTGAGTGCGGGATTTTCATATCTTTTCGGGGAGATGCATCACGCATACCCCGACTACTTTCAGCACCCTCCGCAGTTCCCACCGTGGAACCCCCCTGGTTATGGCGATGCCGGCCCGTCCTATACGAGAGAAGATGATGATGGAGACGAGTAGTTGGCGGTGGTGATAGCAGTTGGTGGTGTTTTCTATTTCAGTACTTTATTTATTATTGGGTGTTTATTTTGACTGTTATTTCAAACACCCCGGTTATGTATTTCAGACAATTTACTTTGTGTTTTGTTTGGATTGTAGTATTTATATTTATGTATATTATGGTTGATTTGTGATTTTTCTGTTTCTGTTATGTTTTGGGTGCACATGTGACATACTAGCAGGTTTTAGCTATCGGATCTTGGACCGGAGCACGTACCAGATACAGCTTCGGAAGTCTCGTGGCATCAACATCATCTTGAGGGGAATATTTTTATCCATTTCTCTATATTTCGGGTCTCGCATTGGGGACAATGCGAAGTTCAAGTGTGTGGAGGGGGTTAACTTTGTTTGTCCTCTTATAAAAAAAAATCAGAAAATCAGAAAAATCATTCAAAAATACTTGTATTTTGTATATATTTTTGTAAATAAACCGGTTGGTTGTGTTTTAGAAAGCTTCGGACTTGATAAAAACTCGACAAGAAAAATATTTTTGAAAAAGGAAACCGGAAAGCGTGACAAACAAAGAAAGACTTACATGATAGTTTTCACACTTTTACCCATTCCTTTCGTTACATGAGCATATTTGAGCCTTGATTGTTATATATTTGTTCATTTCGGATATAGGAGTGAGCCGGATGTTATGTGTAATTTAGAACTTGTCACTAGTATGCTTGTTAAGACCATGAACGTGCGGATTTGTGTAAAAGTGATAGAGGCACTTAGATTACCCCTTTGTTGTGTACTTGTTCTTTGTGTTGTGCTTCCCGTTCACCTTATATTACCCTTTAGGATTAACCATGTCGAGCCTTCCCGTTTACCTTTGTTTACCCACATTATCGCCCACTTAGCCAAATTTAGCCTTTTTATGTTTTTAAACCTTTTTAGTGTTGAAACTCGGTAAAAAATAATCGTTTAACTAGCGCTTGTTATTGTTTATGTTTCATTGTATAAATTAGTATGCTTATAAAAAAAACAAAACAGAAAATAAAACACCCTAAAATAGGGTGAAGTTGATAGAAATCGAGCAATTTTGAATGCTTAAATGTTAAAATTTCGTTGATAAGCTCGATTGAGCTTTAGTCGCCTTTTTAAGGCGTTTGTATGTATAGTTGTATATTTTGTTGCTAGTTAAACGCTACTACCGAGTTTTAACCATTTTCGCCACTTTATATGTCCACTTCCATACCCTTCGCCCTAGCCTAACGTTACAACCCGTAAAGACCTCTTGATTTACACTTGTTCGCATGTTAGTTGGTGGAGACGAGATCTTATGACAAGCTTATGATATTGCACATTTCATTGACTAGGCATTGAGTGTTTGCACATACACATTTTATGTATGTTTCATAAATAAAACCGAGTGTGTGTGAACATTGTGAGTCGTGTGAAGATTAACATGTTGAGTCAATTAAATGTGAAGTCACGGCTTTTTGGTTGTCGCTTTATAATTGCATATGCTTGTTGGGTTTGAGTCTTTTGATGTTGTCTTTCGACAAACCGGCTAACCGTTTATAGTAGTTTTCAATAAAATAGTGTGTAAATTATCGTTCTTGTTTGTTTCTGTCGTTTATTGCTTTTTAGTTTAGCTTGCTTGAGGACAAGCAAGGTTCAAGTGTGGGGAGATTTGATATTCGTTAATTTACACATATTTTAGTCCCCCGTTTTACCCCTATTTTATGCGTTTTCGGCCGTAAAACCGTCATTCGGATACTTAAATATCTACATTTTTGTTTACAGGCCTAAAACAGCATACCAGACAAGATGATAGCGGAAACGAGGACTTTCCGGACAAAACGACGAAGCTGCGAACATTCTGTTAAGGAAACTGACCTGGCCTGTGGAACGGTCGTGCGACCTGATGCACGACCGTGCATCTCCGACAAATGTTGATCAACCCGGAAATGAACGAGGGTGCGACTAGGCGTGCAAGGCGTACAAGGTCAGCCCGGTGATGAACGACCGTTCCATATGAAGAACGATCGTGCGGATCCGACACATCAGCAAAACCCCGGAATTGCACCACCAGTGCAGCAGCTTGTGCAACAAGAACCCGGTAATGAACGACCGTTCCATCTGAAGAACGGTCGTGCGATATCGAATCTGGTCAACGATCTGCTGACGTCATGCAGTATGGTGTGCCATGCCCAATAATTGCTTAAAGTGCACGGTCGTGCCATCTGAAGAACGACCGTGCAACATCGAAAAAATATAAAAACAGAACATAAACATTCTGTCGATATTCTGGAATTTTGGGAGCTTCACAGGCGAATTTACAGGCTCCGGAGGCTTTGCTTTTGACCCGGATTCAAGCCACATTGTGTCGTTTAGCTCCATTACTACCCGGATCCTTAATCTAGTACTTGTTTATGGTTTGGTTTTCTAATCTTTCCATGATTTTGTTAATCTTTCAAGTATTTAGATTAATGTTTATGTATTATTGTAGCCTTTGGGCAAACACACAACAATCCCTTGCTAGATTATAGCCATTAGTGTGTTAAGCTTTGTTTGTAATGACACTTGAAGTATTTTCTATGTTAATCTTTGATGATTAGTTTGCAACCTTGTTATTGATATTGAATTCTTGATTATAAGTAATTATGTTGGATGATTGATGCTCGGTTAGTTAAGATAGTTGAAAAATGAAGCTTAATTAATCTTGTATTAGTAAACTTTGAACTTGGTTAACTAGTTTAGCTTGGTTTAAATGTATGCATCATGATACTAGAAATGGTTAGTGATTTAATAAAATGTAATTATTGTTAATCAAGAGAGCTTGCCGTCACGTAAGGACCTTAACGGGTTAGATGGTGTCGTTATAAATTCTTGCCATGATTTGTTAGCTTAGTCAGTAGTTTAGGCCAAAATTGCTATCTTGGTGAATTATTGTGCAAGATTTGTAAAATGAACTCGGTTGTGACTTAATCTAGTTTATGCTTGTCTCGGTGGTTGCATTGTGTTTATCGGTGTCGCTTTCCTTGATTAAGTGCGGTTAGAAAACTCCTAACGGATGACTAACTCATTTTTAAGAGATTTTCATAGACATTTATCAATTGCACGTTAAAGAACAATTTTAGATGGTTAAAGTGTGTTTATCGTTTTAGCTTTCCGAATGATTGTCATGTTAGGATTCCCGAAAGGGATACTAATTGTCTTAAATTGGAAAATTGACCGAATGCTTCTAGTGCCAAAACCGACTTAGTTGACATGCTGTGGTTGTGTATTAAGCAAGGCTTTTTATCTATTATCTATTATGTTTTTATGATGTATTTGTTTACGCTTACTTTAGTTTAATTAAAATCAAACAAAACTTATGTTTTTACCGGTAGTTTAGTGACAAAGGTCTAATATTATTTCTCCGCCCATTTCCTTGGATCGATACTTGGTTCTTACCGATACTTTACTACATATATGACGGGGTACACTTGCCTCTTTCGTGTGTGTTTTGATGTAAAAGTAATAATCACTTTTATAAATTTAAAACCAAATCGTGTGTAAATTCATTGCAAAATTATGTATATATACGCACACGTCATCTGTTTTTGAGCGTTGCGATAGTTTTTGGGGTACGCGCTTTCTATAGTTAATTTATATTATATATATATATATATATATATAATCACTAGGGGTCGTATTTACGTATCCATATTTCAAAATTGCGATACAACAATCGGTTTTCGTTTCAAGTATGCGATTACTAGCGACGCTTCACGGTCATCAAGGAGGGTAGTATAGGTCTTTTCTCGATGTCATCGTGAACGTTATTGTATGTTGTGCCACAATGACCGACGGGGTACCACTCACTCGTATTGTCATCATCGTCACGACGACTGGAGCTATAGCACTCACCCGAGAGTCTTTGTTAGCGTTGGTTGTCTGCGTTTCGACACATCACGGCCACCGAGGAGGGTAGAATAGGTCCTCACTCAATGTCATCGTGAGTGTTAGTGTTTGTGATGTGATCTAGCGATAATGTATTGCGAAAATATGCGATTATCCTTCGAATAGCTATGTATGCGATATAGTTACATTATGATCCGAATCTCTGGTGCTAGGCGTAACGAGTATATCGAGTAGTAACAACGCACGAAAGTGCGGGTTGTTACCGTCTCCCCTGCTTTAGGAAATTTCGTCCCGAAATTAATCCAACAGGTAGACTTTTGATAGTTGATCCTGCATAAGTAGGGATACGGCGAGTGATTTGACCGAGAGTTGACAGGCGAGAGCGTTTCGAATAAGAGAGATCGATTGCGATAGCGAGAAGGTGACGTATAGACAAAAGTAATATCCCCCGAGTTGGCGTTCCAAAATACTTCGTGTTGCGAAGAATTCGTTGGTTCGATTTGATTGTAACTTTAAAGAACTTGAAGGGTTTCTCATGACGTAGGGTTAACTGAGTCGATCGTTAACCAACGTTACAAGAAACGATCGTTTTTAGATATTTAAAAAGGAATTTTGGATGGAAATCTGGAGAAATTTCCTTTTAACGTAAGGTCAACTGAGTCGATGTTAACCAATGTTGCAGGGAAGTTTAGGTTTTAAACATTTTAAGGAATTCGAAGATGAAAACTGGGGTTACGAAAACTATCCTACGACATGGGTTCGGCTGTACTCGATGTCGAACCAATGTCTTAAGAAGGATTTCGTGTTGCAAAAGTTTTTAAAGAAAAACGGGACTTATGAGACTTCCCTTGGGCATGGAGTTAAGCTGAGTCGATGTTACCTCCACATTGTGAGGAAATTTCACTTGTCCAATGTTTTTTAATAAAAAATTTATAAAAAGCCAAAAAAAAATTTTACAGTTTGAAAAGTTTAATCAACATCGAGCTCCACTTGGCACTTTCTCACGGAAGTTCGTTAATATGATTAAAACACTTATATATAGGAAGTACCAGTGGCGTATCCACCATGTTTCTCCCATATTACTTCCGTTCCGTGAGGCGGTGTCACGTATGCCGATATGGCACGGATAGAATTGCGCTTACTCGGTCCAATCGATAGGAAGTCAGACCGAGTATAAGATAGGATCGAATAGGTTAAACCGGCGAGTTGAATTGTGAACGTAGCTATAACAGCGTGCGCGAGTAGCCTGATGACACAAAACATTTATGTGTCGTGTCTGGGTAGGCGTCGAGCGATAAGAGATAAGCGGATAGCGCGTTTTCGATTAGATTCCACTTTGAACCCACATGACATGTTTCCACGAGAGTTTGCTAACATGGCGAAACACCACGTTTAACCAGGTTAGTTTCGCCTCGTGTAGCGATATCATGTGTACTAATACCTCACAGACTGCAATGAACACCAAGCGAGCGATAAGCGATACGCGAATAAGCGGTAGACTATACACGATAAGCGATAAGCGCTTAGGTGATTAAACGAATAACACAACACAACACCAGCGATGACGGCGGCGATAAACGAATTACGATAAGCGGCAGTTGTTGCGTTGCAAACGATGGAAGTATGCGCGATTTATGCGGTTCGATTTGATTTGATTGATTAACACCACGGAGTTTAGCTAACATCAGACCCCACATGGCCTTTTTCCACGAAAGCCTACTGATATGACTAAAACGTCCTGCTTTAACCATATGAGCCTTATTTCGTGAAGCGAGGTCATCTGTGCTAACTTAACACAAATATCACAGATAGCGGTAGGCGATGGCGGTAGCGATAGAGTGTCACACAGCCAGCGATATAGCGATTCACATAATAAGCGGTAGTGATCCTCGTAATAATCGATAGAGATTGCGAGATCCACATGATAAGTGATTGTGATTAGCCGAGCTTTGTTTCGAATAAGCTTTACGTTACGTTGCGACGCATCACGACTATCAAGGAGGGTAGAATAGGTCCTCACTCAAACAACATCGTGAGCGTTAATGTACTTGATGAGATTGGTCGCGACAGACTTACGACCAGTCTTGCGTCGATGCAACTGCCCTGCGGGGGTAGACTCCCTAGAGTCCATCGATGAGGCGATTGCACTGCGTTTGCAGACTTACGACAAGTCTCGCGATGATGCGATTTAGTTGTTACGCCTTGCGATTGAGTGTTGTGTGTTGAAAATAATCACAATAGTATAATAGGTCTAATAACGTTCAACTCCACGTGGCACTTTCTTCACGGAACTTCGGTAGTATGATAAAGCACACCTTGGTTGACCCCTACAACTCAGATCCCGTGGTTTGGTGTCATACTTCGTCGTAACGCTTACGGCACCTTAGAATTCACTACGATCTCCGTGCACTGCCCCAAATAATCCCGTGTGCACCCGTGATTAATCGTTCCTTGCACGTTTATCGTACCTCTTTCTAAGAGTGTAGTGAGGGTAAAACACATTATTTCGTGATATAGTATATAGTATGCGTGTGAATCTAGTCTAAGTGCGATGATTAGAGAGTGGGAGAGAAAACGAAAACGAGAGTTAATGTTACGCATAGTGGCAACATCGAGTAATAGAGTAGGTTCAAAACTTAGAAATTAACGTCGAAAATCGTATCATTACAACTTTATCCTACGCTTGCTAGGTGGTTGGTGTTGAAGACTTTTGCTGGAGCTATTGTTGTTGTACTCAAGTTCGCGGTTCGGTGCGGCAGTTGCGGGTGAAGTGACCGTAACGGTTGCAGTTATTGCAATAGCGACAGTCAGCCCCAATTGGATGATGATAGGTACATGAGTAACACTGAGGATGAGCTCCAGTGTAAGCTCGTTTTGGAAACACCGGAACTGCTTGAAGAGGTTTCGGTTGCAGCAGTTCGGTTGTTGATGAGCTCGGGCTTGAAATCTTTCGTTTGCGGCTGGGTTTGTCGGTGTCTTGCGATGAGGTGTCGTCGTTGGAGGATTCGTCTGAGGACTCTCTTGCAGAATCTTTGGCCGAGTCGTTGGAAGAACCGTCGGCAGAGTCATCAAAAGAATTGTCGGCAGATCCGTCAGAGGAATCGTCAGCGGATTCGTCCGAAGGATCGTCAGCAGATTCGTCAGAAGACTCGTCGATAGGATTGTCTGAAGAGTTTATGACGATCGCTTGATAAGTTTGCTTGACAGGGTTCTTGGAGAAAAGTCCTCCCATTAGTCGTTTGTTGTTGATTTCTGCGGCTAAGCGGTATGTCTCTTCGATGGTCGCAGGTCTTGCAGCCTCGACAAAATCACCCACACACTCAGGCAAGCCAATGTACTTCGGGATGGCTTTTTCAGGAGTGTTGACTTGACTTGGGCAGATTACGCTAAGCTGTTTGAACCTTGCGGTATAGTCGGCGTTGTCACCTTCGACTTGCTTGATTTTCCAGAATTCGTCTTCTAGCTTCTGAATTTCGTGAGGAGGACGGTACTCTTTCTTCATGAGCTCTTTCAGCTCATCCCAAGAGAGAGCGTAAGCTGCAGAGGTTCCACGTTTGTTTCGTTCGGTGGTCCACCAATCGAGTGCTTGCGATTGAAATACTCCAGTAGCGCAAGTGGTACGGAAACTATCGGGACACCCACTTTGAAGAAGGGTAACTTCGATAGAGTCGAACCACTGGAGTAGTTGAGATACACCTCCTTCACCCGTGAACTCCATCGGATCACAGGCTTTGAAGTGTTTGTAAAGGAAAGTAGATTGCGGCTCTTTTGTCTTGACGTCCTCCAAAGCTCGAGGGTTGCTAAGAGAGTGCACTTGAGCGACGATCTGAGGAATTATTTTGGCCACTCCCTTAACCACAAGGGAGGCGATCCTCTTCTCGTCCCTTTGTTTGGCTCGTCTCCTTGCTGACATCCTCGAAGTAGGGTTGTTGGAAGGCATCTAGACAGGAAGAGACTTGGAGTGAGATTCGATCATAATGATTTTTGAGTTTTGCGATGCGATTGAGTGCGTTCAAAACTTGATGTGATAATATAATAGTAACACGAAATCACATAGGAGCCATATAGGAGACACGAAATTCCTAAGTTCTCACACAATGACTTGTTGTTTATACGTATATATATGTATTTATATAATTGTAATTTGTAATCATACACATACAGGTCGACTTAGAATATGCGAGGACACGTTGAGGTGAGAAAGCGAGAGCGAAGGCGATAGATTATGCATTAGTTTTGTTGCGAACATTCGGGTTTCGTTTTAGATTGCGATGGCTGTGCGAGTTGTGTGTCTATAAAGCAGGGAGTGAAAATTGTTAATTCGAGGAATCGATAAAGTGTAAAGTTTCAAAACGCGCAAACATAAATAAGTTCCAACCAGTTATAAAATCGGCGGGTCGTATGATAGAGTGCCTTGGGTGTTTAGGCGTCGACTACCCAAGGTAACCCAACTATATTCAACAAGTTCGTGCATGCGCGTTGACCTAGAAGACTTCATGCTTCCACTGGGATGCAGCTCATGGCATTCGTCTTCCTACTCATCGCGTGGCTCGAGTTATCGTGATAGTCGAGTCCTTGGGAGAGCTTTTTGAAAACCAATTTATAGAGAGTGGAACGGCTTATTAAGGTACGGGTTTCACCCCCGACTTAACAACTTCGTTCCTAATTGTGGTTATGCTCTTCGAATAACTTTCGGGAGTTCCACTAGATTTCGAAATGGAGACCTTCGTCGAGATGTGGATGTCACTCCTAACTCAACGAAAGGTTCTCGTGCGAGAAGAAAATGTGCTGAGTGAGCGATCTCATCGAGAGTTCTCGGTTTTCACACCTGGTCTCGACTGGATCACTCGGTTTCGTTATGCGAGTATTTTTGAAAACATGTGTATTGTGTCAGCCTTAGGAAAGGCTAAGTAGTATTCCGGCCTTAGGAAAGGCTCCTTCGTGTGAAGCTGTAGTACGCGATGTTCACACAAAGTTGTAGCTTTTAGCAACTTCGATCGAGAGTATCAAGTAGGCCCGATACAACCCTACTGGGTTCGTACGAGTCGGCCTGTTGGTACTTAGACTATAGATTAGGTCAATTTCTAAGACGTCGACCCGAACTAGGTCGGGTCTGGCCTAATTCCATATAGTTATGGCTCTGATACCAATCTGTCACACCCCAACCGATGGCGGAATCATCGGGGCGCGGCACTAGGCGAATCAGATTGCTCAAGAGAATCCATAACAACTATATTGCGATAATATTTATTACATTCGTTATCCCATACTATCAAATAATACAATCACATTAGTTATCACATATTTCTTGTCCTCTCGAACAATACAAATCCGACAACCTAGATTTTAGTTGAGTTTCTAGATTTCCTAGCTTGATTTGAAATAGCCTGCGATCTGGCCTGCAACATACGTTAAAATAAAGTCAATACAAAAGTATTGGCGAGTATACATGTTTGATATGTAGCATAATAGATTAAAAAGGTGCTGCGAATTTCTACATGCATAAACGTAACACACGACATATCTACTCACAAGACTGATACTACCAACTAAGTCCTCGATGCTCGAATACGCGATGGCAAACTAGACCCCGTCGGGTGCAATAGTACTATACTAGTCATGGTGGGACGTCGTGAGTATAAGTCCTAGCACATATGCAACTAGCATCACGTATATCTATGCATAACAGTTATTCGCAAGTGATAATTCGATTGATTGAATAATCCGTTTGATAAGTTCGATTTGTTAGGAACGTATGTTACACCCAAAAATGCGATTAAAAGGGGTTCAAGTATACTCACAGCGCGTATTTAGAGATGGCACAATTTGATGGGATCGGTTAGGAGATCGTCTGCGTTGAACATTGAATGGTATTGTAAACGATGCACGGTTTAAGCAGAAAGTAGCATAAAAATGACAGTTATTCGGTCGGATGGTGCTTATCCGGTCGGGTGAGCTCATCCGGTTGGATAACAGTGGCTTCGTTTGGATGTTGACTGTGATTGGGTCGAATGGCTGTCATTCGATCGGATGACATGTTGATTGGGTCGGATGACAGTCATTCGATCGGATGACATGTTGATTGGGTCGGATGACAGTCATCCGGTCGGATGACATGCTATCCGGTCGGATAACATGCTATCCGATCGGGTGACATGTGGTCCGGTCGGATGACATGTTGCCCGATCGGATGACACGTCTGTTTTAACGTCCCGATCAACTGTTTTTTAGTGTTTTGGGGAGGAATATATGCGGTTTTACTGGGACGGTGTGATTTCGTATTAACAAATGAGATTTCATCAGTTCCGACCCGTTCTAACGGCCGGGAATTGCCCCGTTCCATCAGATCTGGCCGTTCTTGACGGTTTCTCATGTTTAACTCGAAATCGCACAGTGCCTTGATTAAATGCATAGATTCTTAGGTGAGATTTGTTATAAAACATGTGGAAATCACCCAGATCTGAGTCGTTTATGGTGGGATGAGGTCACACTTTGAAGTTCATATGAACTCTTGGTGACATCACCTTAAAACACCTCAAATCAGTAGATTTCACGGTTAAAAATCGAGTTTTAAAAGTCAGAATGATGTAGAATTGAATGTAGATCATAGAAGTACAAGTTTTAGGTTGAAGTCTTACCGGGATCGCGAGGAATCGAGAGAAAAGGGTCCAAGGGTGTGCTTGGTCGAGTGGGAGCAGTCACATCACTGTTCAAGTGACGTGACGCGCTATTTATAGGCAACAGAGTGAGCTGGAGGGTACTGGGTCGGATGGCCCATCCGTTCGGATGGCCACTCCGGCGCGGGGACTTTCTCTGTTTTTGAGCGTTGCGATAGTGTTTGGGGTACGCGCTTTCTATAGTTAATTTATATTATTATTATTTTATATATATATATATATATATATATATATAATCACTAGGGGTCGTATTTACGTATCCATATTTCAAAATTGCGATACAACAATCGGTTTTCGTTTCGAGTATGCGATTACTAGCGACGCTTCACGGTCATCAAGGAGGGTAGTATAGGTCCTTTCTCGATGTCATCGTGAACGTTATTGTGTGTTGTGCCACAATGACTGACGGGGTACCACTCACTCGTATTGTCATCATCGTCACGATGACTGGAGCTATAGCACTCACCCGAGAGTCTTTGTTAGCGTTGGTTGTCTGCGTTTCGACACATCACGGCCACCGAGGAGGGTAGAATAGGTCCTCACTCAATGTCATCGTGAGTGTTAGTGTTTGTGATGTGATGTAGCGAGAATGTATTGCGAAAATATGCGATTATCCTTCGAATAGCGATGTATGCGATATAGTTACATTATGATCCGAATCTCTGGTGCTAGGCGTAAAGAGTATATCGAGTAGTAACAACGCACGAAAGTGCGGGTTGTTACAAAAACCCTATATAAAGGGGCAGATTTGGAGCTCATAACTTGCACATCATAAATTTTCATACTTTCAAGCTTGCTCTAAAGCTTTGGAGCTTTTGAAATCATTCTCTGGAGCATCCTACCTTGGAAGGAAGCTCTCTTAGTCTTAATCTTCGTGCTAAGGACTCTTGTAAGTGTGCTTAGCCTCTGTAATTAAGTTTTCATTAGTGTAATGACCGAAATTCAAAGTTAGCGTAATTACGCTTTGACTTTGTGATTAATCACTAACGGTCCAACCATTATTCGAATTGAAAATGGCTATGTGTTGGTAATTATGTAGGTGTTAAACCCTTAAAAGGGCACCTCCTAATTATCACATTATCTCAGTCTTTTGTCGGGTCAAAGTTATTAATAAAAAGTCAACAAAATTAGTTTTTACAAATTAATTCATAACTGATAATGCAAAGGTTATGGAACATGTTTAAACACTAAAATAACTTGGTAAATAATATAAGAACATGTTTAGGCATGTTCAACCCGACAATTCTGAGTTTAGGCTCGGTTCGCAACCGAAAGTCGCAAAAGTAGACTTTTGCTTTGACTTTCAGTTCTGACCCGATTTAGCTTAGTTTAGATATGCCTTAGGGTTTCTTTAGGACCATATGTCATGATAGTATACCCACCCTCGGAGATTATACTATATGGTTCCTATTAAATCTGATTCATTGCATGTTTCCGTTAAATGCTTAAAAGTTGACCATTATGCCCTTTTGATATTAAAACGAGATTTTTGAAAATGTGAGAGGACAAAAACCTTTATTACTGATATTTAAGTATGTCCTAAAAGTTTGACATCAGATTATGGTCTAAAATAGAAGTTATGCACAATAACGTAAATGAAAGCGCTTTTATTAATTAAACGGCATTTTCGGCATAAAACCTGTTTAAACCCAAATTTTGACACCAAACTTTCTACCCACTGATGTAATATAATATTTAGGGATTTTTGGAAATTTTTATTAAATTTTAAACTGATCATAACATAGGGTTCTTGCATTGACTCGGTAATTGACGGTTATGTCCTTTTTGCTAATAAAATGAGTTTTACACATCTTTTACATATCAAACCTTTTTCTACTGATTTTATAGATTAAATAAGTTATTTTAAATAGTAGAGGCTGATCAAAATCTCATATGTTCTTAATCGACCCGAATACCGTCAAATACCGACTTTTATGCAACTAGGCGCATAGTATGCTTTAAAACCATATTTGGCACCTAAGGCTTGTTATCTACTGATGTTATGAATATATTTTTATACTTTAACAGTAAGTAAAAGTTTTGAACTCAGATTTCCAAATTTGACCCTTAAAGCTTATGTGAAATGACCAAAATACCCTTACGGGGCTTAAATTGATTTTAAATCCGTTTTGGGCATAATGGAAGATATCCTATTGATATCACAACATATTTAAGGCATATTAACTTGTGGAACATGTTCATGACTCATTTGGTTACCCGTTATGCATTTTTCGCGTTCGGTACGGTTTTTGTAACTAGTTTGAATGAATTAACCAAAACGGGTCAAACCTTATCATTTTCACTTCAAAATTCAGAATGTGTTTAGTTTACCCATATTATACAAGTCTCCATACTTTTCGGGTGTAAATCACACTCTAATCCGATCTTCGCTTAATCCTGCGATTTTGAACCGTAAACCTTTCCTTAAAACTAACCAGTCTAAGTTGCAACTTAAATAAGACCCGTTAGGAATCTAATAGGTTAATAAAACCTTCGTTCCAGATTAAGAGCCCCAGTAGAGGTACTTGTGCTTGCTGATTTGAATATACGGCTGAGAATAAAATTTCATTTTAGCTCAGGTAAATACTTTTAACTTATTTTCCCTATACGGGCTTGGGATACGGTATTATAATAATACCGCTTGGTCGGGTATTGAATATTTAATCGATTAGTGGTTAAATTATTGAGGTAACCCATTTTAATCTGTCGGTATTGAATATTTAATCGATTAGTGGTTAAATTATTGAGCTAACCCATTTTAATCTGTCTTGTTTGAAACAAAGCCTTTGGGGGTTAATGACCATGTCCCGGATATCCTTGGCATCATTTATTAAGAAATGACCACGTCTTAAGCATGGGTTGTAGGCATACACCTGACGGTTGCATAGGAAAAACGGTATCTCACTCTCTTGTGGGCCTATACTTGTGGTGTGTCTGTTAATCTTGACTCGGTTTCTATATCGGGCTCTGAATGTATAACAAACATATAAATCTGTATACAAGATTATTTTTATATAATTGTCCCAAGTTATAAAAGGATATTTGTGCCTTGTGCATTTAAATCAATTTTCATAAATGTTTTAAAAAAGAGTCAGTTAATTGTATTTACCAGTGTAAACTGACGTATTTTCCAAAAAGATTAAGTGACAGGTACTGTACGTAATTGGCTGGGAGCCCAGGGCGTCAATAAGGAATCTTGCAAGTTCTAAACATCTAAAGTCTGTTGAACAGTGTTTATTTTTCTGTTTTAAGATCCGCCTGTGGATCCATATACAACCGTTGTGTAATACTTTATTATACTTTCGAATCGGTTTGTATTATTATTACTTTAGACTTCCGCTGTGCACTGAACTGTGATTATTTGACTATGATGATATCAACTACGTCACGATACTCCCCACCGGGCCCACCGGTAATACGTGGAAATATCGGGGTGTGACACTATGTTCAGTCAGGCTTCTTGGGATCCCGGTCATGTCTCCATGTTGGAATGTGAAGACATCTATGTTGAGGAGGAGCAACTCCTTGAGAGCACTTTTACATTTGTCGCTGAGGTGACTACCTACCTTGAACGTTTGCTCCGGGAATCTGTCGCAGAGGGCCCATTCTTCTATTCCTTCTTTTTGGGGCTTCTCCCGGATTTCTCCCTCTGAATAGAGGATATTACTTCGTAAGAGAACTTTACCCAAGCCAAGCCCTTCAGTGCCTAAAATACCTAGGTTTCGTGTGGGGTTGAGGCTTTTGCTTTGCAGATCACCGATTCCTGGCCTACCTAGAATTGCATTGTATTTTGAGGGTGCTCGGACCACCGTGAAGATGAGAGTTATGGTCCGGACACGGTCTCCTACCCCAATAGTGAATGGGAGTTTGATCTTTCCCAGGGGATGGGACACGCTGTTATTGAAACCAACTAGGGGGGTTGAATCTTCCTCCAGCTTGTCCCTCACATCTCTATCGAATCTCAGGAAACAATGCTCGTATGTTACTTCTACTCCACTTCCTCCATCCACATGTATCCTGGCCACCCTGTGTCTGGCTATGACAGCCGATATGTTGAGGGGGAGCCTTTGCACCTCATGCTCCTCCAGGTGTGGCATCAGTATGGGGGCTTTCATGCGGTCTGGGGGGCCTAGGACCCTGGCCCTGACACTCCTGGTGGGGTCATATTCATTTCTTCGTCTAATCATGTCTACGTATGCCCTATCTAGTTCTTTTACATCCTTCCCCTTACGATATCCCCCTCCTTCCTTGATTTCTTTAACTAAATGTGCCAGTTTACCCGTTTTTACCGCAGTTTCTATCTCTCTTTTTAAGTACATACAATCATCAGTTTTATGGCCATAGCCCCTGTGGAAGTCACAATATTCGTTCGGTTGTGCTTTTGGCCCCGGTTTTATGGGGGTGGCTTCGGAAAGGAGTTCTTTACCCTTTCGGTGGCTACTATTTCACTCGGGGTCTATACGGGGAGTAGGTGGGTCTCACTCTATCATGCAACATTTTATCAAAAGTTGGTTTCCGGGGATATGATGTACCTTTTTCTGGAGGTTTTGGAGTGGGGTTGTTCCTTCGGGCTGGGACATCCATTTCCTTAGCCTTCCTGACTGTGTCCTTTCCCCTGACGAAGGCCCTGACTCGGTCCATAAGATTGTCAAATGTGTGTGGGAACTCCTCACCCAGCTTCTCACACAGTTGTGCATGTTTCAGCCCGTTGATGAAGCTACTGATTTTCATGACCTCCGGGACATCTTTGATGTTCATGCTTTCCTTGATGAACCTCTCCATGTATTTATCTATCCGCTCATTGTCCCGCTGCCTTGTATGCATGATTTCGTTTGGGTTTTTTATCACCTTTCATTGTTGACTGAAGTTTCTCAGGAACTTCTCGCTCAGCTCCTCATAACTGTCGCTTCCCCCCCGGGGGAAGGCTGTCAAACCAGAGCCTGACTCCTTCCGTTAGGATTTGCATGAACATGTGGCACCAGACATGCATGGGCCATCGTCCTAGTTGTCCTGAACCCTTGAAGGCGTTCAGGTGATCCTCCGAGTCCCTTGTCCCATCGTATCTATCGAAATTCAGGGGTAGTTTGAGCTTCGGGGGCATGGGAGCCTCGGCGATTCTTTTGATAAATTTTGAGACCTCACCTAAATCTCGAGGAAGATAGGGCTGGTCCAAACCACTGTTACTTTGATTCTCCTTTTCTTTTCCCTTTGATCCTTTTCCTTTAATTAGGTCCTCCCTTTCTTCTGGCGTCATTTGCTTTAGAGCCGTCATGAAGTTTTCCAAAGGATCGGAACCGTCGTCCTTGTTCTGTGGGCAAGTCTCTTGTTCTGGCGTCATTAGCCTTAAGACTCTCGAGCCTCTCCTGTCTTTCCAGATCCTCAAGGTGTTTCTTGAGTTCTTCTTTATGCATGGCTACAAAATCTGGGGTGATGGTGTTTTCTTTCTCCGAGACTCTCGTCTGGTTATCGTTCTCTTCCTCATGTGTGATGTCTTCCACTAAGACTGCATTGTTGTTGTCATGCACCGTCTGAATGGTCCGTGCACTGGGAGGTGTTGTCATGTTGTCTTTTTTAGGGTGATGGGTTATCACAACGCCGATGATTTATCGAATGGGAAAATCAGCCAGACTGAAGTCCCATGGATGGCGCCAATGTCGAATCCCCAAATCCCTGGATGACGTTCAAAGGGTCTTCGCTGACGTTGTGATATTCCGGCCTTTGTTCTCTACAAAAAAGGAAACCGTTAGCCTCGTCACGGAGGGCCCCGAGAGGGGGATCCGTGACCAAGCTCTGGCGTGAGAGTAAGTAAACTTGCCGGGAATCAAAGAGAAGCTTATTCCGATGAGAGTGATCGCCGGAATATCCTCTGTGGTGTGGATCTTTTAGGAATTAGTTATAAATGTGGGTATTTAATGTGGGAGAATCGTGTTCGGAATAAATGAGGATATGTAGCATTAAGTGAGAGTTACCTATCTCCCGGAAGCAGACCTTTTTACCTTCCTTATATAGAAGAGATAGCTTATCTTCATGAGAGAATGGTATCGAGGAGATCTAACAGTTTCTGATCATCTTTGGGGGACTGAGACACATGTCTGAGCTCCAACGGCAAGATTGCTGGCTTCATTTAATGATGCCAGCTTGACGGTACTATGTTTCCGGCGATCCTTTCCTTATCAGACAGTCATTAAATGTCCCTGCAACACTCTTGGATCCTTTTCTTTATTTTCCGGCTTATTCAATATGTATGAGTCCCTTAAGAGACAAGTCTTGGCATTTGGCCTTAATAGTTGGGCCTGCATGATAGAAGCCCAAGACGGGTCAAGTTGGGCAACCAGTTGGCCCGTCGTCATTGACCTTGAGGATTCTACTAAGTATAATCAAGAATCAATCATCTGATTACATCCTTATGAAGAAACATCAAGTTAATCCTGAGATTGACTTGTAGTTTGTGTCTCGTCCAAATAAGGTAATCTTCTTCTGAACTCAGTAAACAACCAAGTCGATCCTGCAAAACAGTCAACACACCGTGAAGCTCATTACAAGGAGGAAAATAGGGGGTTCTCCTTGTAACCAGGGCTGGCAATTCTGACATGAACACGATAACACGACACGAACCTACACAAAGTTATCAGGTTTCGTGTCTAAAAGAGGTCGACATGATAAGGCCTTAACAGGTTTCGTGTCTAAACAGGTTAAAACCTATTAACCTGTTAAGACTCGTTGAGTACATGTTAAAAATTAAAAGTTAAAAAAAATATTATATGTGGGTGTGGACATGGGGTCATCAGGTATGGAACCTTGGATGAATTATACACTTACACACAGGGTTCTTTTTCCACAATCCAAACACATATTTTTAAATTTCTCTCACATACGCCACCATTCCCAATTCGGTTCACAGCTTCCTCAATTCGGTCATGTTCGTGTCTTAAACAAGTTGTTTTCGTGTCTTAGCAGGTCGTATGATACGTTGGTAATTTTTTTCGTGTCTTAACAGGTTGTTTCGTGTAACCTGTTTATTAACAGGTTTTTGTTAGTGTTTCGAAAATCTGACACGATAAGATTTTGTGTCGTGTTCGTGTTTACGTGTTTCGGGTTCGTGTCTTATCGTGTTCGTGTCTTAGAAGATCGGGTTGACCCGTTATGCCAGCCCTACTTGTAACCACCCTAAGGCGTGAGAATAAGAACTTGCTTTGAGGATAAAACTGTGTGTATTAAGTGAGAGAGCAAGAGTGTGATCTTTAAACCTGGAGGTGAAGCTCTCTATTTATAGCCGAGGTGATTTGTGAAGGAGATGGGTTGATGGGCCTTGGGCCTGAAATCGACAACAAGGAATATCCATTATGTCTCCTATGTCACTACCGTTAGTGATTCCAGGCGAGAGGGTAGTTGGTGCATGCTGAATGGATCCACGTGTCTTGACGGTTGTCCTTGTTGTCTGGTCTGTCATCAGCAGTGCTGTGGAAATCATGGAACAGTGGTCGGCGCAAGCTGATTGGTGCCACGTACATGTCCTTGTGTACTTCTTGTCTGCTGCACGATTGCTCATCGTGCAACACAATAGAATACAGCCTATTGGGCGCCTATATGTCCACTGCTCTGCCACTCGTACTTTCTGTACTGTCCGACGTTACCCTACGCTTCTTGTTCCCGCGCGACATGGGGTAACCCTGAGTAGTCGGCGCAAGGTCAAGGGAGCTAGGTTTTTAACAAAGGAACTAAATGTCAGAAATGGTTCTATCTTGGTTCTAACCTCGCGCGCGGCCAATGTTGAAGAAATCGGCCTAGGCGGTCGATTAATTGGCGCCTAGGCGGTAATCGGAGGTCCATCGCCCAGAAATAGCCAAATCGGCCAAATTAGGCGGTAATGGTCAAAATCGGTGAAACTCGTAAAAATCGGTCAAAAATCGCTTTAAATCGGGCCTAGTCGGTTAAGTATGAGGTCAAAATTGGATCAAAATGAGTTGAAATCGGAACAATACAATCAAAGTAGAACGAGTTCTTACCTTGACTAGAACCTAAATCTGATCTGCACTAGTCTCCAATGTGCAAAATCGAACAACATTGAAGAATTAATCAACCAGAATAAGCGAAATTGGTTATAGAGTATGTGTTTTGTTGTTGTGTCTGATGAAAACGATAGAGATGAGGAAGAGGCTGCTTATGGAGAACGTGGGCGGGTATTAGGTTATATTAAGTTTGGGTATTTTGATATTTAGCCCACTCTATCTTTCACTAGTTTACATACGGTTCCTAAACTTGTAAAATTATATATAAAAAGTATACAATTAACTACATATTTATAAAAAAATGTAAAATTATATATAAAAGTCCAATCCGATTAATCCTTATTAATCCCGATTAATCCCTAGGCGGTATCTCATCGCCCGACTAGCGCCTAGCGCCTTCTACAACATTGCGCGCGGCCTTGGGCACACCTTTGTAGCCGGCACAAGGTCGAGAAAGCCAACACTTTGGTTTATTTTGGATATGGTCTCGTGCGCGACCTGAGGTTGACTCGTATGGCCGGCGCTGGATTTGGGACCATACCCCTTCATGGCTAGCATGGTTGTACTTTCAGACTATATTTGAATATATACTATACAAAACCCATTTTGGTAATTGATTTGAATTGAAAACGCAATGCACAAAACTCACTAGTCATTTTTTTTAAGAAACTTATAAAGTTTTTACAAATACGAAAACAACAACAAACTATGCAAGATCTTATCGTCATCTGAGATCACTTGACCTTGAGGATTCTACTAAGTATCATCAAGAATCAATTATCTGATTACATCCTTCCAACATATTTCATCAAAGATCAACTCTAAATGCTTATCTTTTATGCCTAGAGTTGGAGAATGATGTAGTAGCATAATGTTATAGGCACCGTTATCAGCATTCCAAAGATAACCCTGAAACAAAAAAAGTTTGATATGAGTTCATATATCGTACGTAATAAACAAAGATACAACCCCTTCTCATGACAACAAGCAGTTCTTATATGCTTACGAAGTACTGAGAATCGTTGCATGAACGTCATATTCCTTTGCGAAAACAAACGGTACAATCCCTACTGATAGTGTTGCCTATGAATATAAAGAAAAAAAAAAGCTATTATTAGATTAAAAGTAATCTTGAGATATAAAAAAAAAACAATTTTAAAAAAACTACCTGCACAATAGTGACATGAAAGAGGGTACCGCGGAGTCCAACCAAGAATGCGGCCAATGCGCTTACCATCGGTCCTATTAGAAACTTCACTACTATAGAAAGCAAAGCCTTTGATCTCCCACAGGCTATCAACTTAGGTTGAAGGGCCATAAACAAACCTTAAGACATACAAAACATAAGTTCGTTATTTTTCTAATAAAAAACGGTAAGTTTGGAGAAAAGAAAGTAGAGCGATCGAAAACATGGGAAACTAGGAGTTGAAAAATAAAAGTTCAGAAAAGTAAATAAGTTCTGTATGACGTTAAAGGTATAGAACTTTATGAGACAATCACGACACAAAGGGGTTTTACATATATGACGTAAAACGTATAGAGCTTTAAGGGACAACGTTGACAGAAAAGTAAGTTATGTATGACGTTAAAGGTATAGAACTTTATGAGACAATCACGACACAAAGGGGTTCACATATATGATGTAACACGTATAGAGCTTTAAGGGACAACGTCGACAACGCTGTTGCGAAAAACACGACAACTTTATCGTATTTATGTCGTTCCCAGACTTTTTGGCATTATGTTGCTTATATTTGTAACAGCCAAAATCATAATTCACGATATTAAACAAAGGGGCTTCATGTTAGTCACAAAAACAAATGATTTTTCAAGAAGGCGTCTATCAGCAAAATTATCACGAAAACATGACTTTATTGACCACGGTATTGATGGTGGGTAATAAAATGTAAACATTTAAAAAAATGCTTAATTGTCAAATATACAGATACTTTTAAAACAAAGAAAAATTGGAGAGTCAATATATTAAAGAAAATTGTTGTAAGATGATAATTAACACGACATAAATGTACATAAAAGAAAAAAAATCCTAAAGGTAAATAGATTAATGTTCATTCAATATTCGGATAAAGTTTTTGTAACGTTCACGAAATATCCCAAAATCCAAATTCAATGCAAAGCAAATATATAAACAAAATCGGTTTATACTTAAGATAATGGATTTTAAATACTATTATTTATGTACTAGAATTCATTCTTTACTAGACAACTAATTTCTAAATGTAATAATATATGCATGATTCAAATAAAAGAAAAAAAAAAAAGATAACTTACCTAAGCTAAACATAGCCATTCCAAGACCAGCATTTGAGATCAACGCGATTGAATTTCCTATTATTTTTGGCATTACCCAATGCCACCTGCAATAAAAACTCCCTATTAAAGATAGTAATTCATTATTTTAATTTGATCCAACGTTTAATTTTTACTCTAAAAGAGAACACCATCCGACCAACATTAATATTTCTTTTTCGAACATCGTACGGTTAAAATGTCGCGCTAATCAGGTTAATAGTTAGTATATTAGTATCATCAAGTTAATAATTTTACCTGAAGGACACAAGAGCCCAAACAAGACCTAAGATGCTGCCGTACGTGTTCGGGTTTCTAATCAGTTTCCGCGAGACCATCAATAGTATCAATCGGCTCATCACACGCGCCGACGGCATTTGTTGTCCGGACCCTTCATTTGGGTCTGTTACCGTGCTTGGTTGGTGATCTGCCGCAGAGTCCACCACACCCGGTTTGATCTTCTCTTGATCTCCCCCGATCTCGATGTCAAATTCCTTCAACTCTGCATCAATATCGAAATTCTACCGTTTTAGAACACGAATGTAAAAAAAAAAAAAAAAAAAAAAATACTATTCTTCTTTATTTGTAGGTGGTCTTGGAAATTGACAAAAGTTTATAGAATGTTTTTGAAACATATTTGCCTTCAAGGCAGTTCGCTTATAACATGTTTAAAAAGCGTCCTAGAAACTTACAAATAAAAAAATCACATGGGAAACATTATAAAAAAAAATTGAAAATTTTTTAACTAGATTTCTATTAAAAAAATTGTGCAGAAAAATCAGATCGTGATCCAAATTTGCCGTTCAAAAAAAAAAAAAAAAAACCCAAACCCAATTCTTTGTCGGAACTTCGTTAGAAAATTGTCTGAAATGTTTTAAAAATATTTCTGTCGCAAAACTCATAAGAAACAAGTTAGTTTTGTAGTAGTGAGAATTCGCTATGTACCTCCAAGTTTTCCATGATCCGGTCGAGACGATTGTTCCGTCGCCGCATAGAGTTTGGAACGAGACCGACCACCTTTGGAAATAATCGGCGCACTCGAGCTACGACCAAACATATGGTCGTCATGGTTTGGCTTCTTTTGCGACCCATTTTGTTGCAACTCTGGCTTTAAACGTAGCATCATTTGTGGTGGTTGTTGACCTTTTGTAACGCCAATATGCGTTTCCGAGTACACCGAAAAATGTGGCACCATGCTAAAAGACGACCGACGCGCTTCATCTTCAAAATTCGATTGCCGAGGTGTAACACCCCTCAACGACTGAATCGAATATATATCATCTGCGGGGCCGAAATTAGACAATCGGCCCCCAGGAAACCCTACTATAGAGTTAAAGTCCAAGTGGTTAGCATATGAACCTCTCGGACTTTGAACAGCAGATGAATTCAAACTATAAATTTCCGCACCCGAAAGAACCGAACCGGCTCCTACCGACCGCCTCGACGCATTCGACCTCCTCACCGTGACATGTAACTTCCCATCATTTCCCATCTCCGCGGTTGTTTCAAGAAAATCTTGCGCGTCAAGCGAAACAACATCCGAATCAACCTTAATCGAACCGATATCGCCTCCAGCACCAGGAAACCGTTCCATAATCAACGCCTTCGCCGCACGAAACTCGAACAAGAACAGAAGTATCGTATACCAAACAATGAATTGCATCACCACCACCTGAACCATCAGTGGTGCCGTCAACTCACCATACATCGCCGACAACAATGGGATTCCGATCACGAGGCTGTTCGGGAGCGTTGAGAGGGAGAAGATGGTGATCATCCATTCAAAACTGCCGGTTTTTGTGAATTTTGCCCAAAACCCTAGCACCACCAGCATGATGATTTTCTGGAGGCTGTCGGCCGCGATGAACTTCCAGTTCATTGCGTACGGATCACCCATTGAGATAAAATGGAATGAGAGTAACGGGACAGCGAAGATCGCGACAAAACGGTTGATGCCGGAGCACTGGTCCGGTGTGAAAATTTTCCACCATTTTACGCTGCCGTAAGCGAGAATCATGGCGACGTATAACGGCACCATCGCGGTCACAATGGCGTAAAAGTCACGGCCGGTGATCATTTTGTATTTATGGGTGAAGTTAAACGTACCCCTTAAAAATAAAGAAATAACGTGACTGATTTAGTAGGAGAAAGGAGGTATATATCCCACTAATATAAATATGTATGGGTGTAGAACCCTTATATATAGTGTATGTGTGTTTGTGGAGTCGTATACGTCTGGTTGACCGTGGTATGAACACCGGAAAAAGACATTGACTGGGGTTTTGACCGATCATGGAATTAAGAGAAAATGACATTTGCAAAAAAGTTTGTAGCTAAAATAAATGTCTTGTAATTAAGAAAACACTTTATGGTATTTTTGCATCATGCTTTTAAATGCCATAAAATAACTGATAACATTTATCCTGAATTTCTGGAAGTTGTCTTTTTGTGTTGTTACATACATTTTAAAGGTATGGTGATGTGAATTTGCATATTTTCATGAAGTTAATACAATTGATTTATTTTGCATTTAAGGAGAAAATTTATTATTTGTGGATTAATGTATAGTGATGTATTTAATGTTTGAACTGATTAAGTGATTAGGGGGTGAGGGTGGTCACTAGTGATAGAATTCTATCACTCACAAGCATCCAATTAAGTTCCGCCATGTCATCAACCATTTTTCCATCACTCAGACCGGAGGGAATGGGGCTCGTCCCTCGGCCCGTCTCCATGTCGCCGCCCCATCTTCCCACCCCTTGCTCCGACGCTAGGCCAGGCCCGTGAAAACCGGCCGCTGGTAGCCGATCTCGACGCCCCTCCTTCCCTCACACACTCCTATACATACATACATACATACATACATACATACATACATACATACATACATACATACATATATATATATATATATAAAGGGGTTCATCCCCCACCCCCTAGGTCCATCCCCTCCAAGGCGAGCCTACGTGGCGCTGACGTGGCGGCCCATCCCCTTGGGGATGAGGCTCTCCATACACACTAGTCTCACAACCTTTTTTGGTGGCAACGGTCATCACTCACCACCACACCCAACAATTTCTCCCCAACCAACAATTACCCTCACAAAAAAACCATCACGCCGTGAAGAAAATAACGAAATTTGAATTCGTGGACTATATCACGCGTGGACTTTTAGGTGGCGGTGGACTTCCACGCGTTATGTTTGTGTATCACGGTGCTATAACGCACCGCCCCCTCCTCTTAGTGTGTGAACACACGGGTATGCTCTTTTTTTGAACGACAATTTTGGATTACTGATGGACCGCTGGGGTATAATCGTATTATCATCGGAACCACCCGATTATATTCATCTTCACTTGACAATAATGCATATATATCAATTTAGAAGGAAACCCAATAAATATGGGAAAAACCTTAGTTGTAATTGAACTCAAAACCTAATGACCCTTAAGCCTTATGTGACTAGGCTATAATGCCATAGGCAACATACATGTATCTGGCAGGCAAATTCATTTGTAAACGAATTATCTACTTATTGTTAGTCAAACTCGAAAAATTACAATATGTACTAATGAGTTTTCAAAATACCTAAAAAACTTAAAGCGACCATTATGCGCATGTGATTCGTCGGAGGTGATAAATATGCGTTCGATGAAAAACATAAAGATCTAATCCTTTCATATTTTAATGGAGTTATCAAGTTTAGTTAGTAAAAATGATCGAGTGTGCTAACTATATGACGGGGACATATATGTAATTTATGAAAAGAAAGGACTAAGCTATAATATGAAACGAATTTGATGTTAGATAAACGTACTTTTCATCTAATAGTCCGTGAATGGTTCAAAATTGTGTATGAGAAAGTGAAGGGAAGGGGCTCTTCAAGTAGAGATCTATACACAATAAGTTATGAGAGAAAGTTAGGGTTTGAGGGGTTGTAAATTAGGAAACCACTTTGTGATCAAGCTAGGGTTTTTGGGGAGGTTGTGTACGAAATTTTGAAGGGAAAGAGCTGGCTTTTTTGATTAAATGTGAGGCTAAGGAAGATGGGTTGGTTTAGAAATGTTATTGCAAGCCCGATAAAGTTACATATACGTATTTTGATCGTTTTAAGTGTTTTTAAGCATATTTAATTAAGGTGAGTTTTCTTCTGCAAACTTGATTGTAATAATAAAATGAATATATTGAGCATCCAAGTTTGATGTATTAATTAAGTTATATGTGCTTAACGGTAAATAACCGGTAAGCAATAAATAAAGGTTTAAACGGTGCACAAAGTAGTTAAACAGAATTCTTATACATGAAGGCACATGTTATGGTTGTTGTAAGAATATGATGATCTTTGAAATGTGTTTTGTGCTAAGGTTTCATGAAGTGGAAACTTTAAAGGTGTTCTCGTTGATAAGGTTCAAGGAATGAGAGATCGACTACGCATGAAAATTGAAAATATTACAGTAAATATACATGAAAAATATGTATGAATAATGACACATCAATATCCCATTGACGGAAATCAAGAACCCTAATTCCAAAGGGAAGGGAAGGCACCTATGATCAACAACCCATGTATCTTTTCTTTCTTCTTTCAAGTCATTACCGACGATTGATTGTCCTTTAGTTTATATTAACAACAAATCTATTGTAAATGTAGATTTTGTGGATTTGTGCCTCACATCTTGAAAATTGTTGTCTGATAACGTTTATAACAAAGCTGTTAGCAAAATATGTTTGTGGGTTTGACCTGAAACTGACCCGCGCCAGTTATCCAAATTTGTTCCTATGTACAAGTTTTTTTTTATTTTATAGTATAAATATGCAAAGATAAAAAAAAAGAAAAAAAGTTAGCCATTTGTCTCGGTTTTACTTGGTCTTTATTCTTACTTAACCAACCCATTTACGTTTCATCACGATACATTTGATAAATCTTGTGAGATTTGTTCCAAGTGATCTATATGTAGATGCGTCTACCACTTGATTATTGTTAGAACTATATGGAGATTTTACCTTCATTTTGGGAGAGCATCCTAAGTATATATATCTCCTAATGAATAACAATAGAAGTATGCAAATCACTTATAGCAAAATTTTGAATGCCATGTTGTTGAGTGTTGATCTAGTTGACTCTATCTCATACATAATAGTGATTGTAGACGAGGAACATTCGTCTTGTTAACGATGAATGAGTTCACCAAAATGACTTGGATTAAGACTTATGTTTAAGACCTTATGAGTCAATGGTGAAGCGTTGGAGATCAAAGGTAAACAAGTTATGTTCCTTAATTGAATGATAACAGTTAGTTATGTGTTATATACAATAATTTGTGAGATCTTCCTAAATACCGATGGATGTTTTAGGATTATGAATAAGTCTCATTATTTTGTCTAAACAAGGGATGAATGTTGTAAAATGATATTATGATATCATTGGGGCTGTAAAGAATCAGAATAATGCATCTTCTATTCACATTCTAAAGTATTGTAGTCTAAAGCATGTTAGACTAGTACTTGGTTAATTATGCTTCTTGACGGAGACTAATTAACTCTAAACATTCAAATGCGTATGAACACAAAAGAATTTATGTATAGACAAAGTTGAGGGAGAATTCTCATTCATTATAAGGAAAAGATATGTACCTTTTGAACAGCTTGTTCGAAAATCTAATGAGAAGAACGCATTGTCTAGGCTTATTCTATATGGTAAATTAGAATAATTATAAGTTGGTGACAAACTTATGACAATGTCATATGTTGCGTTGATAGGCTCAAATATGAGTTGAATTCATTGATACAATGAGGCTAATCTTGTTCAATTATAGGTGTATAAATGTCATCATAAGTGAAGTTACAAAAATGTTGATCAAATGGCAAGAAATGTGGGGGAGGAGCCAATAACACCTAAGGTTATGTAGAAATGGTTTTCACTACCCCATACGGATATGTAAGGTCCGCGTTTGCGTCTAATAAAAGACGACTAAAGGACACTAGAAATATAAAAATTTTCTTAAAAGTGTCCAACTTTTCGGAATATTAAACGATGATATCAATAACGCATGTGCATTAATTTAACAAAATTTAGGCATGACCCGTCCATAAAACGAGCATACCCCTGTTTTAAACATAATCAAACTAGATACAAATCTATGATTCATTCGACAAAATACTACTAAGAACCAATACAATAAATTTTGGACCAAAAACATTTGAACAAGCTAGCGGAAGCGTCATGAACACGCGCTCGCTCCAATTCTCCAAGTCGCCTGAATTGAGGATTTATCTACATTCAACAACAAAGCTTTAAAAAGTTAGTCATTATACTTATTTGCTTATAAAACCGTCACTTTAGTTCCATTCGTGTATGTACTTTCATTTCTCTCACGCATTCGATTACCCAATTAAATGGGTATGACATATATTTTCATACAACTAACCCGTTAGTAGATGATGACGACCAAACATAAAATGTTGTATAAACTAAAACGTCCATAGCATATTCTAACCGCATAAGTTACTTCAACCTGATTATCCTTTCAACATTCAACTGTTTCATTATTATATCAACACTTCGAAAGTCCGACATTCATAAACCTGCACTTTCAAACATACTCAATAATAACTTGGTTAGCAACCCGTAATCTCAACATATTCAAGTACTACATCTTCGTAAAAAGGACGTCAACCATTTAAATGCATCTAATTAACTTACATTCCAAACCCAAGGGCATTATTAGTAACGCTAATTCTCAAATGCATCCAAATCATGCATTCACACATACTTGCACACATACATACTTACAATCATACACATCTACATACCTAATATACATTCAATCATACCTACAAGCATGTATTCATACCTACGTGTTCCGTACGCATTCTTGTATACCATTTACATGTAATACATGTCCAACTTCATTACATACATCTATCATACTCTTATATAAATTATATGAGGCTTAGACTTGGGTTTACAACTTATAATCGTCAAGGAAACACTCGAAATCATGTTTGGGAGGCCCATCGTAGTCCATGGATAATATACCGAAGCCTACGATGCATAAATCACATAAATAATATTTTTGACATAACCTTCACCCGGCCGTGTCAGCTCACCACCCGGCCGTGTCAACTCTGCACTCTTCCTAGCCATTAATTCTTACCGAAACGGACATAACTCTCTCATTTTTCATCCGTTTTGCGTCACGTTTCTTCCTACATGATTGTAAATTAATATTCTATCGTGTGAACTTGAAATCCAACATCCGAGTTAAGGAATTTCTTAACTTATACATGTTCGGCTTATTATTCGTCTACGAATTATTCGACCCGTTCATGCATTTATCAAAATAATCTATTGATTTGACCTCAACTTCATATAAACTTAATAATTAAACATTATATTACTTAAACAAACCAAGAAGTGATTATACCTCATGCGTCCGAGTTTGTGCATAGCTTCCTCATTTCCTCTTAATCCGTTAGCCTTCCATACTTGAGTCCATGTCAATTTAGGTTTCCTATCCTTTCAAGTCATTATACCCATTTCATAGTTAGCACACATGATCATTCATATCGCATCCATTTTCAACTCTTAACTACATAAACTTTTAATAGTCAAACTTTATCACGCATAAAACATGAACTGACAACCACATTGTTCAACATTTACTTAGTCAAATTTATTATCATAGATACGTACACGACATAACTCCGACATCATTACTTATAAATAAGCTATTCGTTTCGCATTCGTACACATTCACTTTTGATTACCATTAATCAAGCGCATCAAATACATGGTGAGCATCACGCCATTTAAACACAAGGTACAAGTCCCTAATGCATAATTTTACCAAACCATTTATTCAAATCCGAATTTTCGTATGGACCCCACCTAAAGCACACTTCACATATTATCTTGTTAACGACTACACCAAAAACACTTTCTACACATACTCACCCACAACTTTCATACAATTTCACAAATTTGTTCTCTTAGGCATTTCATCGAACACTTGGCGGGTTTCGCATTTGTAACACATTGTGTACAAGCTTTTAAAGCGTGATTCCTACTAATTCTTCACATAACTTATTAACAATCAATCAAGTTCATAACAATATTTCATCCTAACTATGAACATATGGTTGTGACATCGATTATTCATAACAAGATCATCAACAACAACCAAATTAACATGTAGAAATCTCAAAATTTCTAGCCATTCCTTGACATGCAAGTGGGTTTTGCCTAATCCATGTTCATATTCAAAATTTAACATATCTTGATGTCTACACAGCCATAGCAACCATCATTCATACTAGATTTAGCATTACATTCACGAATTACACTAAACCCTCTAAATCAAACATCACCAAATTGCAAAATTCGACTTACTTGATGTAGGAAATACTTAGGTGATCACCATTCTTAATTGATGCAGTCAACTAGCCTTCAATTTCCCTTTTAATTTGATGATTTCTTGAGGTTTAGGGTTCACACCCCTTTGCTCCCTTCTCCTGTACGATCGCAACACACACCTTGTGTCTGTGTGTGTGTGTGTGATTTAATTTTGTTTTAATTAATTTCAGTTTCAAATTTGGCAATCCTAGTCCCTCAAGTTTATCACCCATCATAGTTGCCACATGTTTCATTCCTTTACTTAATTTGCTAGGCATTTAACTAGGTTTACTAACCTAGTTATTATACCTCTTTTTGCTAAACATGATAACAAACTAGCAAATTAATAATTCGGTTTTGGGGTGTTACAGGATATTATCCAATAACACTTAAATGTGGGGTTGTCTTGCATGTGTATCATAAAAGTTTGACCTTAAGAAGTATGTGATTGAATCTAATATTGCAAAAACATGACTAAGTAGAGGACACAAAAGTTGTAGTATATGTTTGCCATAAATGACATGTGTGTCTTTCAAAGACAGATGTTATAACCAGATTCAGGTGGTCAGGTGGTCACTGAGGTTATAGTCTTAGAAGTTGATAATAGGCAAAATTAACATACGAGTTAAGAACACATCATGACAATTGATCTCAAATGCGTAAAGTTATTTGTAGTGACTTGATAAAGTCAAAGATAATGTTATGGATCCAAAAACCTGAAGGTTTATTGGAGATAAATTTATGGAATGAGACTAAAGCCATTGAAAAAAGGGTGTGTGTGAAGGAAACCTAACTTAGTACAGGAGATCCTAGGATCTAAGTTCAATATGTAACACCCGTTCTTATAATTTAAGGTTTAATGAATCTTTTACGAAAACAATCATGTAATTACGATTACATATACATCAGAAATACGGGTTTACTAAAAGTTTTACAAATCATAAGTTATTCTACATAACGTGATCGAATTCGTTGTTTAAAATTTACAACATGGCAAAGTGCGGAAGCGTGTATCTTTATCGTGTTCGGTTCTTCGCTGAGCTTGATCGTCTTCCGGCATCCAAAAGTACCTATATTCCATAAACATGAAATACTTTAGTCATACGGGGTTTAAAACGTGTCTAAACGAATCCGGGAATTTAAACTAAATAAAATATACTTTGTTTCTGGGTCCACCGTAACTTACGGTGACACCGTAAGTTACGGTAGCCCCTGAAAGTCTATCCTTCCACCGTAACTCAGTATGTAACCATCGTAATCATATCAGCTCCACCGTAACTTACGGTGGCATGACTAAATCAAGTATACGCAATCATATATCTTTTTCTGGATTAATAATGACATTATTAATGTGCAGCGATTTTCTATACAGCTGCTGTAATTGACCATTATGACCCATTCAAAGTCCGAACTAGATTAACATGTTCAAAGATGGATCGTAGAAAACTTCAATACCTTCGCAAGCATATAAGGTACACCTTCTAACGAATTTTCTATGATTTTATATGATTTTTATAAAATCAGCACAGCAACTATATTTTCATTTTTCAAACAGCTTTCAAGGTTTTGAACAGCTGTTTAATTCATTCTTTTGGCCTATTTAACAACCACATTTGTCACTTATGATTGAAAACAGTAAAAATTTACTTCATAAGCTTTCCGAAAAGGTATAGAACACCCAAATCGGATAAACGGTTGATTTTATATGATTTTTTTAAGATTAGTCAAAATCCGTATATAAAGCTGCGGAAATCATGTTTAGGGTCATTTTAAATTCGAACCAAACCATCAAATGCAACCCATTTCCATGGCTAAAACCCTTATTAAACTCTTGGTAATGGTTAGAAACCTATAACAAATATAATGACCATCGTCCGTAACATTTGGTTTACCTATTAAGGTAACCAAAAACTTATTTTAGACTTCGTTTAACTCTCATTAGCCTTACATTTAAATGAGAGTTATCTTATTATGCGTACCTGGCTCGGATCATTACATTGACCCATTTAAGTACCTTGCCTCAATATCTACTAAGTAATAGCGATGTAAATATCCACTCGATATTTATTTCTGAAATCAAACAACTCATCAAACCATTAGTCGATATTGTCAAAAAGTGATATTTTCACCTTTTGACCCGTTGGTCTAAATGACCGATAATATTGGCGAGATAAAGCTTATTGCCATCTCGTCTACACGACTCGTTCCGATTTACACCGCACGGTCGTTTTAACTATAATTCACCTCTTAACGCTTTTTGGCCTAATAAGGCTTACGAAATATGTATCTTTCAAAACCAATAATTATTGTCAACAAGTGTCCAAATTTGAATTTTACCCTTATTGGTTATCTTGTTCCGTACGACTACACGCCGGAAACACCATATCTCAACTTTCCATTTGTCTTGTTCGAAATCAAAACAACAAAAGGACATTCTAAACTATATGACTAGTGTAAGTTATACTTACCTCGCATCCGAACTATGATTTTCCTTTCCTTCTTGATTTGTTTGATCCGCTCCCTTATCAAGCTTCCACCTAGCTTGTTACGCGTCAAACTATCATCATTCGTTTCCAAGGTGGTTAGTTTAATCATAATTTAATACGATTATTCCACCTTACAAATTTCATATAAAAAATTACCATTTATCGGATTATAGGTCAGTTTGACTTTTTAAAAGTCAAATGCCCATTAGTATACTAATTGCATATTCGAGTTCATCAACTAGTTTTAGCATTCTTTAATTACCCGGTAGGCGTTATCTTTAGACCACCGTTTTAACCAAAGTTCTAACCACGTTCATCATATTTAGAACTCTTTTTAATCACATTTTGTATAATAGCCAAAACATCACAATTAAGTGTTTTAACTACAAAAGTTCTAGTTTCGAGCCTTCTTTGAGGCATTTCATCAAACACCTTAAGGGCAGAATTTTACATGTTTATTTATCATGTCTCTAGCTTATCTCTTAGCCCAAATTTCACATAAATCAACCGTCTTACAAAGTGGTTAACTTCTACAATTTCTGAATTCACTTCAAAATTGTCAATTTACACTAGATCAACAATCTATTTCCTAGTGTTCATCAAATTTCACATAACTCACTAATCACCTACAATGGTGATCATAATTTTCACTAAAAATTCACATGATTTCAGCTTGTGTTTGTCTAGGGTTTGTCCCTAAACACTATAGTAGTTCCTAAATCATCATAACATACACATGCAACTAGAATCTCAGATTATTCAAAATTCATGAGAATTTCAAGTTGAAAGATTTCTCAAAATTTTACATACCTTGTAATCCCCTTATGATGAGGATCAGGAATCTATGTTTAGAATTCGATTTGGACTTGAATTGAACCTTCAATTTGCAAGATTTGTTGAGTTCTAGGGTTTTCACCCTCCTGGTCGCTCCTGGAGATCGATCCACACACACTTAGTGTGTGTGGTGTGTTATTTTTTTTTATTAAATAAAACTTGTTTCCTTTTTCACGGTTTTGGTCCCTCAAGTTTAGATATTCATAAATGAAACTATAACTCATAGTTTATTATTTAATTACTCATTACTAACTAGGTTAATCTTACCTAGTTAACTTAGTGGGTTCCGGGAGTTAAAAACCCGTTGTATTTTAAGTCCCGTTGACTCGGGCTCTTATAAACTAAATTCTTAAATTCTTTGATTCGCTTGTATTTAATTATTAGGATTTCTTATTTAAATCCAAATAGTTAACGGGTTATTTTTACTGCTAACGGTACTTTACCCGTCTTTTAGTATGAACAGAGATTGATTACCAAACCCGTTTTCGGGGTGTTACAAGTCTACCCCCCTTAAAGAGGTTTCGTCCTCGAAACCTTTTCTTACATAATTCATTGAGTTTAAACTCAATGTATTTGATCAGAGATATCATTTAAACATTACTTATACTTTTAACCAATTATTAGTATTACCAGATAAGCATGGTAACATCTTTTTGGTCACTAATTGTCTACGTAACTCATATGACTTAGTGCAACTTAAAATAACGTAATCTCGTTATTTCCACTAGTTTAGTTAACTTAGCGATATCCATCGCTTTCATATACTATCGAATTCCTTACGAATCCGTTATTTTGACCCGTTTAAAGATCTTTAGTGAAATCTTTCACTTTTAGCAACAAATTCTTTTGTTTTCAAATTTATCTATTCGGTTCAGCTATACCGAATCTACCGCTTACAAGCAAACCAAATTTCTTGATTTGAATTGGTGACCTTAACCGGTCTCATTAACTAGTCTTATTAGTTCAGTTACTTTTATCACTCGCTTGGTTATAATGTGATTTTACTTCACATTACATTTCCTAACCGTGATCGTGTCACATCATGTTTAATTTGTATCAACCTTTCATTTTTTTTTTTTTTGAAAATATCACTTTTCGAATATATCATCTTGCGCCTATCAGTGTCAAGACTTGTATCTTTCATGCTTACTATTTAAATTCCTATCAGAATTTATGTTTGTAAAAACATTATTTCTTACTGAAACCGAAGTTTTAGTTTTAGGATCTTTTCTTTAACTTGTGTCAATCATCCATACCGGGATATTGACAGTCCGTAATTTAATCCTTTACAGTCTTAGTTTTATGCGGGGATTCTTAACTGATTTCCTCGCTTTATCCAATCTAACCCGTAGGTTTTATCACTTAGCCTTATGGGCTATTTTTGATTAGACATTCACCTCTTTAGGGCGAAGTCCTTATAACTTCTTTCTAATCATGACCCGTGGGTCATTTTAGTCCGTAGATCTCTCATTTGTTTATAACCCTAAAGGTTATGTTGATCCCGTAGATCACTCTTTTTACTCGTGTCTTATTAAAATATATATTTGGTGTCAAAGCACTCTTTTTACGTTTGAAAATCATTTGTCTCAAGCTTACCGTTATCCGGCTTGCGCTTACTTATGCCTTCAAGCATTATACTTTATTCAACCCGTTCATTCTCAAAATAGTTGAATATAATTATCAAAATTTCTGTTTACAAAATTTTATGGTCTTTTAGTCATAACTCATAATCCGAGTCTTTTAACTTTAAATTCGTGTTCTCGTTTCTCGGTATACGCATGTGTTTAAATCCTTACCCATCAATCGGGTACTTTACCGAAGTCATTATTAGTGCAAGCATTCTGGTATACATCAAGTTTTCGTTTTAATTTTTTTTGGTTGTCTTAGCGGAAGCCCTCGCTTTTATTCAACCAAACCTTTATTCTTTATTTGACCATCCTTGACAGTCTTTTAAACTATGAATGATGATTATCATCATCATCATTTCTTTACTACGACCAAAGTCAACGATTTGATCGTTTTTTTTTTCTCGTGTGGGCAATACCTTTGTTTCTATGACCCCGCGGGTCATTTATACTTTGGTTTTACAATGCCCTTTTTGACTACCATGGTTGTTTCATCAAAATGACTTATGTCACGAATTTCCTTGGGTCTTTTATTTCTATGTGCGCCATACATCGTTTTTATGGTTCCCGCGAAAACCATTTATACGAGTATGCCCATAAGATTTCTTGACCCTAAGGATCCTTTAAATTTCATTCATCTTGACCTTACTACATCGGACATAACTGCGCTCATTATAAGAAGCTCATGCTATCATGTGTTCACTACTTACTTGGCCAGAGTAAGCGATCAACACGTGGTACGCGTGACCTTATTATAATTACCACATCACGTCCCATGTAAGTAACTCCTCAAATTATCTCCATGTTTATGGTTTCATTTGGTAAAACTTTATTTAATTGTTAGTTAACAATTATTAGTTTTAGTCGTTTATCCTTGAACATGTACAATGTCCCTTTTTATAAACATTTATTCACATTCATTGATGTGATCATTACTTTTCTCAATAGGATTTATATTGAGAATACTTACTTGGATGATCACTCTCGTCCAAGTTTCTATATAAACAAGTCTTGTTATTCATTTGTTATTCATCATTGTGAATAACACATTTCCTATTAAATTTCTCTTGGAAATCCGGTTTTCCAAGTTCTATCATATGTGTATGCAACCGTTATTACTTACGTGTTTGTTGCATATAACGATTCGTGCGATTAAATTTAAAAGTGTGCACCTGGTAATGCTTGCCCTAATGGGCTTCTCTTGTCATTAGTCTTGTTCGCGACCGTTACGCGATTTTGGTCCTTGATGAGTATGCTCTTCCTGTCATACCTCGGACCGTTCCATCATCATATCCATAATTCGTTCAACTCCCGTCATCTTCAGACGCGAGTGTCCTTCAATTAAAACATTCACAAGAGTTAGTAATGTCAACTTCAATAATCGCCCGTATTATAATACAAGGCTTTTTCTACTATACGCGTCAACGCGCGTATTTTCGTCAACCATATCAATCATTTAAATTGGGGTAACATATACCACACGATAGCCCTATGTGTTGTTTACAACACTTTAGCATACTAACTATTAACGTACTTGTACTTACCGGATTTGCGATCAAGCCTCGAACCGAACACTATTCTTTGTCAAGAGCATAAGGTTTAAGTCCAAGCATGGTTCCTCCCCACCATACTCGAATCTCTTAAACCAAGGCTCTGATACCAACTTGTAACACCCGTTCTTATAATTTAAGGTTTAATGAATCTTTTACGAAAACAATCATGTAATTACGATTACATATACATCAGAAATACGGGTTTACTAAAAGTTTTACAAATCATAAGTTATTCTACATAACGTGATCGAATTCGTTGTTTAAAATTTACAACGTGGCAAAGTGCGGAAGCGTGTATCTTTATCGTGTTCGGTTCTTCGCTGAGCTTGATCGTCTTCCGGCATCCAAAAGTACCTATATTCCATAAACATGAAATACTTTAGTCATACGGGGTTTAAAACGTGTCTAAACGAATCCGGGAATTTAAACTAAATAAAATATACTTTGTTTCTGGGTCCACCGTAACTTACGGTGACACCGTAAGTTACGGTAGCCCCTGAAAGTCTATCCTTCCACCGTAACTCAGTATGTAACCATCGTAATCATATCAGCTCCACCGTAACTTACGGTGGCATGACTAAATCAAGTATACGTAATCATATATCTTTTTCTGGATTAATAATGACATTATTAATGTGCAGCGATTTTCTATACAGCTGCTGTAATTGACCATTATGACCCATTCAAAGTCCGAACTAGATTAACATGTTCAAAGATGGATCGTAGAAAACTTCAATACCTTCGCAAGCATATAAGGTACACCTTCTAACGAATTTTCTATGATTTTATATGATTTTTATAAAATCAGCACAGCAACTATATTTTCATTTTTCAAACAGCTTTCAAGGTTTTGAACAGCTGTTTAATTCATTCTTTTGGCCTATTTAACAACCACATTTGTTACTTATGATTGAAAATAGTAAAAATTTACTTCATTTACTTCATAAGCTTTCCGAAAAGGTATAGAACACCCAAATCGGATAAACGGTTGATTTTATATGATTTTTTTAAGATTAGTCGAAATCCGTATATAAAGCTGCGGAAATCATGTTTAGGGTCATTTTAAATTCGAACCAAACCATCAAATGCAACCCATTTCCATGGCTAAAACCCTTATTAAACTCTTGGTAATGGTTAGAAACCTATAACAAATATAATGACCATCATCCGTAACATTTGGTTTACCTATTAAGGTAACCAAAAACTTATTTTAGACTTCGTTTAACTCTCATTAGCCTTACATTTAAATGAGAGTTATCTTATTATGCGTACCTGGCTCGGATCATTACATTGACCCATTTAAGTACCTTGCCTCAATATCTACTAAGTAATAGCGATGTAAATATCCACTCGATATTTATTTCTGAAATCAAACAACTCATCAAACCATTAGTCGATATTGTCAAAAAGTGATATTTTCACCTTTTGACCCGTTGGTCTAAATGACCGATAATATTGGCGAGATAAAGCTTATTGCCATCTCGTCTACACGACTCGTTCCGATTTACACCGCACGGTCGTTTTAACTATAATTCACCTCTTAACACTTTTTGGCCTAATAAGGCTTACGAAATATGTATCTTTCAAAACCAATAATTATTGTCAACAAGTGTCCAAATTTGAATTTTACCCTTATTGGTTATCTTGTTCCGTACGACTACACGCCGGAAACACCATATCTCAACTTTCCATTTGTCTTGTTCGAAATCAAAACAACAAAAGGACATTCTAAACTATATGACTAGTGTAAGTTATACTTACCTAGCATCCGAACTATGATTTTCCTTTCCTTCTTGATTTGTTTGATCCGCTCCCTCATCAAGCTTCCACCTAGCTTGTTACGCGTCAAACTATCATCATTCGTTTCCAAGGTGGTTAGTTTAATCATAATTTAATACGATTATTCCACCTTACAAATTTCATATTAAAAATTACCATTTATCGGATTATAGGTCAGTTTGACTTTTTAAAAGTCAAATGCCCATTAGTATACTAATTGCATATTCGAGTTCATCAACTAGTTTTAGCATTCTTTAATTACCCGGTAGGCGTTATCTTTAGACCACCGTTTTAACCAAAGTTCTAACCACGTTCATCATATTTAGAACTCTTTTTAATCACATTTTGTATAATAGCCAAAACATCACAATTAAGTGTTTTAACTACAAAAGTTCTAGTTTCGAGCCTTCTTTGAGGCATTTCATCAAACACCTTAAGGGCAGAATTTTACATGTTTATTTATCATGTCTCTAGCTTATCTCTTAGCCCAAATTTCACATAAATCAACCGTCTTACAAAGTGGTTAACTTCTACAATTTCTGAATTCACTTCAAAATTGTCAATTTACACTAGATCAACAATCTATTTCCTAGTGTTCATCAAATTTCACATAACTCACTAATCACCTACAATGGTGATCATAATTTTCACTAAAAATTCACATGATTTCAGCTTGTGTTTGTCTAGGATTTGTCCCTAAACACTATAGTAGTTCCTAAATCATCATAACATACACATGCAACTAGAATCTCAGATTATTCAAAATTCATGAGAATTTCAAGTTGAAAGATTTCTCAAAATTTTACATACCTTGTAATCCCCTTGTGATGAGGATCAGGAATCTATGTTTAGAATTCGATTTGGACTTGAATTGAACCTTCAATTTGCAAGATTTGTTGAGTTCTAGGGTTTTCACCCTCCTGGTCGCTCCTGGAGATCGATCCACACACACTTAGTGTGTGTGGTGTGTTATTTTTTTTTATTAAATAAAACTTGTTTCCTTTTTCACGGTTTTGGTCCCTCAAGTTTAGATATTCATAAATGAAACTATAACTCATAGTTTATTATTTAATTACCCATTACTAACTAGGTTAATCTTACCTAGTTAACTTAGTGGGTTCCGGGAGTTAAAACCCCGTTGTATTTTAAGTCCCGTTGACTCGGGCTCTTATAAACTAAATTCTTAAATTCTTTGATTCGCTTGTATTTAATTATTAGGATTTCTTATTTAAATCCAAATAGTTAACGGGTTATTTTTACTGCTAACGGTACTTTACCCGTCTTTTAGTATGAACAGAGATTGATTACCAAACCCGTTTTCGGGGTGTTACACAATAGGACAATTAATTCATATGCCTAAGGGTGGTCACTGTAGAGGAATAGCTTATACGCATAAGCTAGTATGTATGGGTATATATACCCCCTATACTATAAAACAGTGTTTAAATACGTCCTAATTCATTCATATGAAATTCAGTGACAAATTGTGAGGCTAAGCATATTATGTGGTAAATGATTTTGATGGTAACCACGATGCTTTTAAGATTTAAGGAGAATCACCTATGTTAGAGAGAAGTGGGGTCGCTTCGAATGGAATTAGGGGCACGATTCCTAGAGCTCTGCAGTACTAGGAAAGTGTTCCACGACCATTATTTGACACGACTATGAGGGTATGGCCCGGCTAAGGAGAGTATTGTGTGAAGGTGTATTGTCTTCTAAATTGATAGGAGACTAAGTATGCTTCACAAAGTAAGGTTCAAAGTTAATACATACCTATCCTGCAATACTCAACTGTCGAGGTTGCATTGGAAATTTTGTGTGTTTCGATCAATCTACGTTCATGTGGGGGATTATTGGAAGTTTAGATGGTGTGAATGGATATTAGTTAAGTGTCACACCCCAATATTTCCACGTATTACCGGTGGGCCCGGTGGGGAGTATCGTGACGTAGTTGATATCATCATAGACAAATAATCACAGTTCAACGCACAGCGGAAGTCTAAAAGTAATAATATTACAATCCGATTCAAAAGTAACATTAAATATTACAACGGGTTGTAAAAGGATCCACAGGCGGATCAAAACAAAAGAAATATTGTTCAACAGATCTAAGCATCAAAAGCTGGCAAGACTCTTTATTTGATACTAGGAGTAGCCAGCCCATTTCGCTTAGTACCTGCACTTAACCTTTTTGGAAAATACGTCAGTTTTCACTGGTAAATACAATTAACCGACTCATTTTGAAAAGTGTTTATAAAATTGATTTAGATGCACAAGGCACAATAATCATTTATAACTTGGGATAATTATTTAAAAATAATCTTTTAAAATATTTATATGTTTGTCATACGTTCAGTAGCCCGGGTTAGAAGTACCGGGTTAAAAGATTAATAGACACACCACATAATATACCCACGGTGAGTTATTCTTAACAAGCGGGTTTATCTTTTTACATGCGCACCGGCAGGTGTATGCCTACACCCCGTGCTTAAGTCGTGGCCATTTCAATGAATGAGCCGATGATATCCAGGACATGGTCATTAATTCCCCCAATGGCTTAAAACAAACAAAACAGATTAAACGGGTTATCTCAATAATTTAACATTATTCGATTAAAGATTCAATACCCGACCAAGCGGTATTATTAAATACCGTACCCCAAGCCCGTATAAGGGAAAATAAGTTAAAAGTATATACTTGAGCTAAAATATAAATTTTAATCCCAGCCGATGACAAAGCAGCAAGTACGGTAGCTTTTACTGGTCTCCTAAATCTAGAACGAAGGTTTTAATATCATATTAGATTCCTAACGGGTCTTACTTAAGTTTAAACTTAGACCGGTTAGTTTTAAAGAAAGGTATACGGTTCAAAACGCAAGATTAAGAGAAGACCGGATTAGAATGTGATTTAGACCCGACAAGTATGAAGACTTGTTTAATATGGGTAAACCAAACACATTCTGGATTTTGAAGTGAAAATGATAAGGTTTGACCCGTTTCGGTTAATTTATGTAAACTAGTTACATAAACCGTACCGAACGCGAAAAATGGATAACGGGTAACCAAATGAGTCATGAACAGGTTCCCTAAGTTAATATGCTTAAAATGTGTTATGATATCAGTAGGATACCTTCCATTATGCCCAAAACGAATTTAAAATCAATTTAAGCCCCGTAAGGGTATTTTGGTCATATTAAAGCTTATAAAAGAGGTTAAATAGTAATATGAGTTTATGGTCTAAAATGATCAGTAAAAATATTTATTTTAGTGAGTTATATCAGTAGGATATTGTATATGTGTGAAATTTATCATTTAAGTCCAAACTATGCATCGTAGGGGCATTTTGGTCATTTCACATAAGCTTTAAGGGTCAAATTTGAAAATCTAAGTTCAAAGCTTTTATTTACTGTTGAAGTATAAAAATTGATTCATAACATCAGTAGGTAACAAGCCTTAGGTGCCTAATATGGTTTTAAACCATACTATGTGCCTAAATCGCATAAAAGTCGGTATTCGACGATATTCGGGTTTATTAAAGAAATCTGAGATTTTGACCAGCCTTTACAGTTTAAAATAACTTATTTATTATATAAAATCAGTAGAAAAAGGTTTGACATGTAAAGGATGTGTAAAACTCATTTTATTAGCAAAAAGGGTATAACCGTCAATTACCGAATCAATGCAAGAACCTTATGTTATGATCAGTTTAAAATTTAATAAAAATTTCCAAAAATCCCCAAATATTATATTACATCAGTGGTTAAAAGGTTTGGTGTCAAAATTTGGGTTTGAATAGGATTTATGTCGAAAATGTCGTTTAATTAATAAAAAGGCTTTCATTTACGATATTCAGCATAACTCCTAATTTAGACCACAAGCTGATGTCAAATTTTTAGGACATACTTATAAATCAGTAATAAAGGTATTTGTCCTCTCACATTTTCAAAAATCTCGTTTTAATATCAAAAGGGCTTAATGGTCAACTTTTAAGCAAATAACGGAATTATGCAATGAACTAGGATTTCTAAACCAAGTTGTATAACCTCAGAGGGTTATACTAACCTATGATATGGTCCTAAAGGAACCCTAAGGCATATCTAAACTAAGCTAAATCGGGTCAGAACTGAAAGTCAAAGCAAAAGTCTACTTTTGCGACTTTCGGTTCCGAACCGAGCCAAAACTTAGAATTGTCAGGTTGAACATGCCTAAACATGTTCTTATATTATTTACCAAGTTATTTTAGTGTTTAAACATGTTCCATAACTTCTATATTATCAGTTATGGATTTATTTGCAAAAAATTGATCATGTTGACTTTTTATTAATAAGTTTGACCCGACAATTGACCAAGTTAGAGTGAAAATCAGTAGGTGCCCTTTTAAGGGTTTATTACCTACATAATTACCAACTCATAGACACTTTCAATTCGAATAATGGCTGGACCATTAGTGATTAATCACTAAGTCAAAGCTTAATTACGATGGCTTTGACTTTTGGCCATTTAACTAATAAAACTTGAACTTAAGAGGCTAAGAACACTTACTATGGTCCTTAGCACGAAAATAGAACTGAGGAAAACTTGATTGAACTCCAGGAAGCTCCAGAGCAAGAGTTTGAATGAGAAATTTGAGAGTGTGCAAATGAATTCTTGAACAAGAGCCTTTATATAGGACTTTTCACTTCACAAGATCATTCCACATGACCCTATACTGATCCCAGATGTTAACAAGTGTCCCTAGTGCATGAAAATATGTTGGCACAGTCCCTGGTATCGAAATCTAGCATGCAAAGGCGGTGGAACTGACTAACCTGCAGCTGTGCAGATTTTTCTGCATCTGGCACTCTTACGCGGCCCGCGTAAAGGGCAATTTCCGGTAAACAGTTTGCCAACTTTTCAATTTCAGTCCCTGGTCCAATTAAACTTTATTTTACTTCCATTTATTGCATTTAGAACCCCCATAGTTAACTATTTAGGGTCTTGGGTTGTAAACTAACTCCGTTAAGCTCCCGGTTAGTCGTACGATCACCCGAAAAGTCTTGTTTTCTTTGAAACTCCATAAAATTAACATCCTATATTCTTGAGGGCAAAATATTTAATTATTACAATGTTTTTGGGTTTGTTAAAAGGTCACTCAGAGGTTACTTTCAACATGTTGACACTTTTAACCCCTATGCTTCGTAAGATCCTTAATTTAAGCACAAACGACTTCCATTGTTCGACAAATTATTCATTAAAGAATACGAACGTCTTATGAGGTCAATCAGAGGCACAAGAATGGCATGTTGACACTTTGGATCCTTTTTCTAACATATTTACATTGTTTGACAACTTTATTTCCCAAAGAATCAAATCCTTACACGTTTAAAGTCCATGACACGTGTCTTTATTTTATTGGTGGTGATTTTACGAGGTGTTACATTAAGTGAAATTATAATTTAGTAAAATTATAGTTGTTTACCAGACTCTTCATATGGGTGATAAACTTTTAAGTAGAGTTTTTTTTGTCAATTTATTAGTTTTTATTAGAGTTTATGTCTCTAATAAAGTAAGACTTTTCTCCACCCCGTATCTCTTTTATGTAAAGTTGGTTATGTGGCTAACTTGATGAAGCTAATTACAAGTAGAGAATTGCAAGTAGAACTTTAGAAGAAATAATAGAAGAGTTCTTGAAGATGCTTGAAAGCTCGTGTATTGGGTACTTAGAGAGATAAGTTTTCTCTACTCGGTTCCATCACCTCCGTATCCTTTTTTCCACAAGTTCTAACGCTATAATTGTATCCGGTGTAACCTCGACCCCTGGTCATTTTCGGCAGTATAGACTGCATCGGCTGTTGTACCCTAGGAGATAGACGCGTCATCTTTAGTAGAGAAACGAAATCTGTTTTAAGGGAAGCGTGTTGAACATGTGCCTCAACGACAAACGTCAACACTTGTTTGTTCTTTTTGTAGCAAATTATTGTACAAGAAGACGCAGTTCAAGACCTCGTTGAAGCGTATACAACATCATACAATAGAAGACACTATTCAAGAGTTCGTTGAAGACTACACAACGGACCATACAATAAGACACGGTTAAAACTCTTGTTGAAGACTATGGCTTGAATCAATTTAATTACATATGTTGTATTATAAGTTATTTTCGTTATGATTTGTACACGGTACATTATATATATATATAATAGATGAACTTCTTAGCTACATTGCACTTTTTGTCCTTATGAGAATTTATTTTTCTTTATCTTTTTGTCATCTTTTTGGTTTTTGTTTTTTTTAATTTTCAATCACATTCGGTATTGTACAGGTAACAAAACAAATCGGCTTGATACCGACCGAACAAAAGTAGTACCGATACCGGTTTTTATTTTTATAATTTACGACCAAATTCGTGTCGCGTAGATTTACAAATTTTTAAAGACTTAATTTTTTTTCTAATAATTAATTTTGAGTATATTTTGTTTTTTCTTATAACTTTTAATGTACGATGTATTTGAAAATTACAAGTATGTTTAGCGACGTGCCTATTTTTATCTACATCTCGATAAGCGTACACGTAAATATTATTAAAGTGACCTCAGATTAAATTAGAACCGTTTTACTATCTTCGTTATTCTAATAATATACAATATTTTTTATAAAGTTTTGAGTACACCGTTGTGACGTGCTTAATCTTATGCATATATAAATTTTGTTGAAAACGAAGTTTTATTCGCATTAGAGTATATTTTTATTGTAAGCCACAATGAGTGTTGGTACGGTACCTGTGGCGGTACCGTTATGAACCGTACTTATGTCAACGACCGAAAACATCGATATTGGTATTGGTATGTCGACCGAAAACACCAATTGCGTATATGTTTCCATTTAAAGTATGTTAAAATAGGGTGGTACCGCCACAAAGCGCGGGTGTAACCACTAGTTTACTATAATTTCCTAAATATGTAAAGAAAGTATCTTTGCTATTTTTAGATTTATTTATATAATATTATTCCATATATAAGTTTCCAACTTTTTTGTGCATTATAACTTGTACATTGTGCTTTGGGTGATTTTTCAAAAAAAAGGTTGATTTTTTATTTTTAATCTAAAGGTTTTTACTTTTTACAATTTTAACCCTTCATAATTTGTTTTTTTAACTTTAACCAAAAACTTTTCATTATTTGCAATTTAACTTCACAACTTTTGTCACTTATACTTTTCATCTTTCGCAAATTTTCGTTTTACGTATAGTTCTAAATTTTTTGAGTTAATACGACGCAACGTGCATGTGTTGTTCAATGTTTTTACCTCTATTTTCCATGTTTGACAGGTTCGTCGCAACACGCATATCCTACGTCGAGTCAGTGTTGGTGGTCGATGACGATTGTGTGACATTAGTACTATTTGACACCGTTTTACGCCCCGCCGAAACGCAGGGTGTGCTTTGGGGGGTTTTCAAAGAAAAAATGGTTATGCATATGTTTGTCGTAACGTTGGCTTTGAGAGTTTTCCAAAAAAAAATTGATATTTTTTTGTACTTTTCACCCAAAAGTATTTCATAAATTACTTTTAACTCAAAACTATTTGTTTTTTTTTTTTTACTTTTAACCCAAAACTTTTTATCTTTTGCAATCTATCCTCATAACTTTTTTTACTTTCAACTTTGGTCCTTTTTAGTTTTCATTTTTCGCAAATTTTTCGCTTTATGCTTGGTTCTAAATTTTGTGACTTAACAAATCGCAACATGCGTCTTTGGTTTAACGTTTTTACGTTTCTTTCTAAATTTTGTCAGTTAACACGACGCAACGTGCGTGTGTGGGTGAACGTTTTTACATCGTCTATTTTTCCCCATATAACAGATTTAACATAACGTGCGGCTCCTAGATTGACTTAGTTATAACTAAAGAATCCCCGCCGCATTGCGACGGGTCGCAATCCTAGTTTTATTAAAATTGTAACCCATATTCTACAAAAATGGCCAGTTGCACCTCCATCAGCTTCTAACCTTAATGCAAATGGTCAACAACAAGCATGACTGGTATGCGTGGGCTACGGTGAAATGAGATATGTCAAGAAGGTGAGAATTTTGAATGTTTTTCGTGGGGCCGTTTTTGTTTCTAGGTGAAAAGGTTTGAATATTGGAATGCATTACGGTTTGAATTTTGGAATGCATTACGAGTTGAATCTGGGAATGCGTTATCGGTTTTCTTTAGACAAGGTCATAACTTTGGAAACCCTTTTCATTATTCGAATTCGTATCTTCCGATATCCTAAATTTCAAACATGGATTCAGATAGTGAAACGAGCTATCTGAAATTTTCTGATATTCATCCGAATTTAAACGGTTAAATGAACCCACTTTCTGATCCAAATATAAGTGCCGTTAGAATTTACTAGCAGAGGTTTTGTATCATCAATCTGAGGTCGATTGTCATCAATCGTGTTCAATCTTGTGCTTTGTGGAATGGATTTTCATCATTATTACTTTATCATGTTTCACTAAGATGTTCTTGTGGTGAGAACCTATCATCCTGATTTCACTACGATGTTCTTAAGTCTTCTTATTTCCATCAAACATCATACAGATTACCGAGCTATTCAACTTTATTGGCTTTCCACCACAATTATAGCACACAATAAGACCTTTCAAATGAGTGATAAACTTTTTCAATAATTTTGCGCATTGTATGTTCATACTTAATTTTACAAACTGTAGTGTTTTGTGGTATTTTCGCCAAAAAAAAAAAAGAGTTAATGGCCATTTTAGTCCATGTGGTTTGGGCAATTTTGCCAGTTTAGTCTAAAGGTTTCATTTTTAACATCTGGATCCAAAAAGGTTTTATCGTTGCCATTTTGGTCCAACTGACTTAACCCCATCCATACTCCTCAGTTAGTCAAGGGGCATTTTTGTCATTTCCCCTATTATTTTAATTAAGGCTTTTATTAAAGTGTCATTTTAGGTTAAGGTTTTGTTATTTATTACCCCTGTTCTATCATCATCATCACCATCATCATCATCATCATCATCATCATATAACACCACCTCCAACCCCACCATCAACACATCTCAGCCGGCCACCACCTTAACCCCACCAGCATCCCGTAAAATCTGATAAGAACCCCGCAGCTGAAACTCCAGCGATAAAAACCCTACAACTCTACAACGAAAAACCCAACTTTACAGCAAAACTCAAGCGACAAGAACCCAAAAACCGAATCGAAACCCCTAAATCTGATAGCGTTGAACTCTGTTTCGAAACCCCCAATTGAATAATCAGCAAAACACAAGTGAATAATCAGCAAAAGCGACAAGAACCCCAAAACCAAATCGAAACCCCTAAATCTGATGGCGTTGAACTCTGTTTCGAAACCCCCAATTGAATAATCAGCAAAACACAAGTGAATAATCAGCAAAACAACAAACCTTTTCTGCTCTTTTTAGAGCTTCATATGCTTTGGCATGATCTCCAGAATTAAAAGCGTTTAAATCAAAAATTTCTGGTCCAATCATAGGCAACAACCGATGTTTTTAAAACACATGGTGTTTTGTTGAAGAAAAGATGGTGGCCGGAGAAGACGATCGGATGGTGGTCGGAAGATCTGACCGTAAGGACCAGATCGGAGGCTGTCCATGGTACCAGGCTCAAGATCCATGAGCACGACCCTTGGAACGTATCTCCCGCAACTAGCTTCGTTGTAATAAACATTAATCATCTCCAATTGCAGATCGGTATCACCTTGGTAGCGGCTGGTGGAATCGATGTCGTGTTCGGCACAGACAACCTCCCAGAACTTGGCACTGATCTGGTTGCCACACTGGCCTCCTTGAATGTGAAGAATCTCACGCATATTTGTTGTTGAAGAAGAAAGAAAATGAAGAAAATGGTGAATGGAATTAGGGAACGGTGATAGAACAGGGGTAATAAACAACAAAACCCTAAAATGGCACTTTAATAAAAACCTTAATTAAAATAATAGGGGAAATGACAAAAATGCCCCTTGACTAACTGAGGAGCATGGATGGGGTTAAGTCAGTTGGACCAAAATGGCAACGATGAAACCTTTTTGGATCCAGATGTTAAAAATGAAACCTTTGGACTAAACTGGCAAAATGGTTCAAACCACATGGACTAAAATGGCAATTAACTCAAAAAAAAAGTATTATTATGTTATAGAGCTAGGATAGTCTTATAACTTTTTTTTTGTCTCATCATTGTTTCGCATGTATTATATAACATGTGTAATACCTTACACCTTTACCATAAACGTGAGATACTAAACAATAGTAGCTCTATCAGCAAAAAATTATACTAGGACTTTAGGCCAAAAGAATTTCAAGGAGCTAAATTATTAATTTTTTTTTGTTAAATTAATATGATTTGGTTTGCAATACGCAAATCGGTTATCTCTTATGGTAATCAAAAACTAAATCGGGTTGTCTTCTATTTTCCGGTATTTTCTATTAACAAAAGCTTGATCATTCGAGTAAACCCAATGACAAAAGATCACCCATGCCTACGAACGCAGAGGTCGCTGGTGACCCGTCCCGCCACCATTTCAAAGAAAACACACTACCCAAAGGTTCACTATGATAAAACCTATGACTCAAACCAGTGCAATTTTGCTTCACAAAAATCTCGGACCCATGAGCTTCGCTTTGAATGTCATGAAGTTGCCAAATTGTTAGCTACTTTCTTTTATGAAGAAAAGGCATAAATTTAAATTCCACTTTTTAGGTGTCGAAATAGATTTTACTCGCTCTAAATAAAAATAAAACATAAAACTTTTTGAGACATTGTATTTCATCTCCGTTTCCAATATAAACCAGATAAAATGATCTGACAATCCTCTAGAAAGTTATGTTGCTTCCATAAATTTGCATGATTAGCAATAGAATAACAAATAAGTAATACTTATATTATAGATTGATTATGGAGTATAAATAGATAATTATAATAGAAACATCATTAAATAGTATAGTTACATAATATAATACACTAATACAATAATCGTTTCTATGTATTGTATTTAATATTCTCTCACAATGTTGAATGCTTAGTCCTTAGTCGGCAACGAAGAACGATATAGACGTGGGGATAAGAAAAACAGAGAATATAAATATGTAAAAAATAGATAAGACTGAAGGGAGTGGGGCTTGAGTTTGGGCGTGGGAAACCCACCCAAGCCCCCTACACCGCCCCCCTATGGGCTTGAGCATGGGCGTTGCCCCTTTGGCGTGGGAATTGTCATGGGCGTGGGGTGGGCGTGGGCTTCGACGTGGAGGATGATCATTGATTGTTGGTAAACGGTTATATTTAGAAAAGAAATTAAAATTTTTATATTTACTATCTGTATAAATCAAACCAGAGTTGAATTTGACGTTGAAAATGAAATGGGAAATAATGGAAAAATATAGCATGTAGTAGTTTTATTTTATGTGATGTATTTTTTTAGTATTATTGTCATTGTCTTTTTTTTTAATTAATATAAAAGTTTTTTTATATATTTAATTCATTGTTTAAAAAAAGAAAGTATAAAATGAGAAAATGAGAAGGTAAAAACAAAATATTTAAGTTTGGGATTGTGAGAAAGAAGAGAAAATGAGAAGGTAAAAACAAAATGTTACAATAACAGTACTAGTCACTTTGTTAATATGATTATTCCAATCATGACTATATTACACATATTACACATGTTTCAACTCCGAATGCGAAAAATCCCACGACTAAAATACAAAATCATGTACCCTTTTTGCCCCTCTATCCGTCTTCATTACCAAATTTATCCCTTTACAACACTTTCACCACTCAATATCATCAACAACCACAACCACAACCACAACCACAACCACAACCATACACCATCAAGATCATTACTTGCTACCTAACTAAACAACAATTGTAACACAACATGTAACAAGAAAATCACAACTGTTGATCCACTTGGCCTATCCGACGACGATTTACCAGGGTTACGTGGCGGGTCCTTGTAGTAAAAAGGGAACCACGGGACTATAGGGTCCGGTGGTGGTGGTGCACCACCATAGTAGGTTGGTATTGAAGGGTTATAAGGAAAAACACGCTTTGGTGGTGCGTAAGTAACCCCCGGAGGCGTGTAACTCCAAGGGGGAGGCAGCGTTGTACCTGGAGGTGGCATGGTTATTGTTGGCGGCGTGTTGGCGCCGGGGATTGGTGGCGGGTAGCATGGGTTGGGGCATTGAGCCACCGTGGTAGCCGGAGAATTTAGAGATATGTAGAGAAGGAGGAGGGTGTAGAGAAGTTGTTTTGAGGCCATATTTTCTTGAAAATATGTGACAAAGTTAAAGACTTTGAATAAATTGTAGAAATGTGGTTTCAAATTATAAATGTCGTTTTCTTTATGGTGGATGATTTCAATTTTCTGTCTTTTGGTCATTATTTGGCGACACATATCTATCACATACGTATGACTGAGGAATTATTTGTTTAAATATTATTATATTTTAAAAACTAATGCATTTTTTCTGTTTTAAAAACTAGGTGTACCTCTCTTACGGGTCAGGATTTAGAGAAAACGGTAGAAAGTGTGAGAACGGTGAGAACGCTTATTGATCGTCCGATCAAAACAATCTATGGACTAGATTGGTGCGGTAGCATTTTCGTAAATAACATCAATTTTATTACGTAGACGCGCTTCATTAAGGGTAAAAAAGGTAAAACACCATTTCTCACATAAAACGCCATTGAAAAATAAAACGCCAAATAAATACAAAACGCCAATTTTATCACTGCGTACTTTTTTCTGTGTTTTTATTTAAGCTCTCTGGCTACAAAAACGTTACAAAATATGAAACGCCATAATATATAACACCAAACCTTACATCCGGATAAATGTTAATTACATTTTTTGTTATAAAAATAATATCCCGCCTAAACTACGGGCAAAAAAAACTATAAATAAAAACGTCTCACCATCTTCCGTTTATCACACCAAAAAACACACAAAAAACACAGTGGTTGTTAAAAAAAATACAACTCAATGTAAAACGTCAAAAAATACAACGATGGCAAACATCTTTTCTTTGATACTCAGTAATGTTCTGCATGAAGTTTTGCTGAATGATTTGTTACGTGAGTGTAGTAAGATTTTGCTGCATGAGATGGACAAAATTGAAAAAATAGGGACTTGTGACACCCAGATGTCATATTGTCATCTTTGTTCTTGAAGATGGTTTGGATGATAAGAAGAGACATATACCAATGTAAATGCTACTTTGGCCTCGATGATTATAATGAAGACGACAGGCATATAGCATCCACCCACACGGGGTCGATCTATGTCTCCAACATCCACAAAGACACTTCAACACATGAACAAAGAAAATAAACAACGTCAAACCCAAAACTCCATTTATTTGTCACAGTTCTTGTAGTTTCAAAAGAAAAAAGATACTGATGACACTGAAGATTTAAATCATAAATTGTTTCTACTTTGTTTTTTTTTTAATATTTTTTATTTGTTGTTTGTTTTGTAATTTCAGTTAATAAACAACAAAAGAATATTAATACTATAATGAAAAATATAATAAAACGCCAAAATGAGCAAATGCTTGTAAAACGCCATCATGCCATAAAAACGTCGTCAAAAAACTACCAAACTATAATAAAATTACTTTGAACAACTACTATTATAAAAAAAGCGTGAAACAATGTGCAAAGGATATAAAACAAAAGAAGTCCAATCGTTATCTAACCGTCTTTGGAAAACAAAACGCCATAATTACAGCCGTCAAGATTTGACGTGTTACACCATAAAAATAGTTGAGTCTGAAAACAAAACACGGTAAACTGCAAAAAACAATAAAATGAAACGACGAAAAACATAATTACTAACATTTATTATATTAAAAGCAAAAATTCTTGGGGAATTAAATTTATTTATCATTTTCAAAACGTCATAATTACCTGTCATGCGCGGGAAAAAAAAAGTCAATATAAAAGAAGACCATGAGAACACAAGCTCAAACACGCCAAAAAATTTGACTAAAACGCCTCATATTGTCCAAATCACCAAAAACTTTAAAAATGGCTAAGGTTATTGCATGAAGGTTTGAAAGGAAAGAGAAACGATTCATCATAAAGTTCTCTGATAGGAGAAGGGTAAAGGTAAGGACAATCAAAGCCATGCTTGGAATGAATGAAAAGGTTCAGAAGGATATCCTGGCCCTAGGGGTTCCAATGGACAACGATTGTGAAAGAACCAGAACTGTAATAAAAAGACTGAAGATAAAATTTCCGGCAGAAGATGATGATGATATTGACGATACTCCTATACCAAAACTTAGCAGTTGGGTATTGCATGATGAAGAAGGAACGCTTGAAGTGACTTATAAAAACGGGGTGCAATATTCAAGGCCAATGGAAGAAATGTTGAACACAGGGTTGCTATCTATCATTACAACTGTAACACCTCGCAAATTTCGGGTTAATATTAAAACGACACGTGTCATGTCAGACAAAAACGCGTTGGAAACCCGAATTTAATAAAGGTAATTTCGGTAGGATTTAAAGTGGCGTCATGTTAAATTGTTACCTCTGAACGACCTCAATAATAAATCCCAAGACCCGATTAAAAGTTATATACATCTAATATACCCTCAATTCAGAAAAGGGTTCACAATAATGGACTTGCAAAAGCATGATTTGATCCCAAGAAGAAAATGATTGGTAAACCGTTATTTTCGGGTCTTGTAAATGCAATCAATTGAAACATTGGATAATGGTAGGGTATGTTCAAGCATATAGACACTTATGGGAGGCCCCTACTGATAATTTAAGTCAACAAGTCGTTTATAACGGCTGCCCTTTCGATCCAACAACAAACAACAAAAATCTGCCAAAAGTAGGGCGTCGCATGGCGCGACGGCCCCTCGCGTCACGCGAGGGGTGCCCAGCGACAAGTTAACTTGCTGTTGGCTGTTATGCGCACTTGTGACCTCCTTGGCCGGTTTCTCTTGCACATGCATGGCCCTTAGACACCCCCTACATGCTAGGGACATGTGTTTATCATTTGTGGTGGATCATAGACCCTTGTGTCAATGCATTGTGGTGGTAAACCCACTATATAAGGACCCTTTCATTCACAACTTATTCACACATCAATTACAAGCATTTTGAGCATTGGAGGAGCTTACAATCTGATTGAAGGCCTTCCTAAGCATCCATTAATCATCTAGTAAGTCTCTAATCCCTTCTAAATTAATTCTAGTTTAGTTTTTAGCTTAAAAGTCAACATATCGTATTAAACGGTTGACTTCGGGTTTAGTTATCGATAGCTCAGTCGTAACCCGAAATAAAAGTACCGTTAGATAGGTAATTATATGGGTATTAAACCCTTATTAGGGCAAGTACCAAATCCAGACCTAACTAGGTCGTTTGTCGGGTCAAACGTTGACCGAAAAAGTCAACAGAATTTCAATATGCGATTTAATGCACGACTAGCAATCCGCGAGGCGTGCAACCTGTTTTAAACTTAATATAACTTGGTAATAAGTATAAAAACTTGTTTGCGCTTGCCCGACTCGACAAATTTCTATTTAAACCCGGTTCGGAACCGAAAGGCGCAAAACCTTGACTTTTGCGTTGACTTCGGTTCTGACCCGTTTTAGTTGGATTTAGACATGCCTTAAAGTCTCATTAGGATCGGGTTGCATGCTAGTATAAGTCTCTGTACTTGTTTCGTTGATTATCCGATGCATGCACACGTTTCCGTTAATCGCTTAAATTGGACCATAACGCCCTTATGACCTTATAACGAGAATTTTGGAAATGTGGAAATACAATAATCTTAGTTACTGATTATTTAGCATGTACGTAAATTTTCACGTCAAGCGGAGGTCTAGATTAGGAGATATGCGCGTTAGCGTAAATAATAAGCTTTTTATTAATTAAACGGCGCGATTAGCGCATAGCCTATCTAAACCCGATTTTCGGTACCAAAACTATTACCCGCTGATGTTAAATAATATTTTAGGATTTTTGAAGATTTTTAATTATTTTTAAGCTGGTCTTAAGCTAGGCTTATCGCATTGATTCGGTTAATACCGAATATGCCCTTTTAGGCCATAAAACGAGTTTTACGAATCCGATTGATACCAATCCAATTGCCACTGATTTAAAATAATAAATATAGCATTTTGAACCTGTTTTGCTGATTAGAAAACCCAGATTGGTATTTTTACCCGTACGTCGCTTAAAACGGCTTTATACGCGTATTAAACGCGTAGTTTAGTATTAAAACCATTTTGCCACGTAAGACTTAATACCATTAGACATAACCTGTTAGGTTAAGATGTTTTTCTGATTTAATCAGACCCGTATCTCAGAAGTATTATAAATCTCTTTTATAACCCTTAAAATGACCAAAATACCCCTACGGGGCGTATTTAGGGATTAAACTCGTTATGGGCATTATGGAAGATATCATAATGATATCACCACATATTTAAAGCGTATTAACCTAGGAAACCTGTTCGCGACCCTTTCGGTTACCCGTTATGCATTATACGCGTTCGGTTCGGTTTATGTAACTAGTTTGCATAAACTAGCCGAAACGGGTCAAACGATATCATTTTTATCTCAAAATCCAGAATGTGAATAGTAAACCCATATTAAACAAGTCCTCAAACTTGTCAGGTCTAAATCACATTCTATCCGGTCTTCGCTTAATCGTGCGTACGAACCGTATCCTTAAAACTAACCGGTCTAAGCTTAAGCTTAATTAAAGATCCGTTAGTATTCTAATAGGTTATATTAAACCTTCGTTCCAGATTAGGAGAACCAGTAAAAGCTATCTGCAGTTATTCAATTAAGGATTTATACTTGCAAAGGTAAATACTTTTAACTTATCTTCCCTATACGGGCTTGGGTTACGGTACATAACGTACCGCTTGATCGAGCATCAAATCTTCCACGCTTAGTGGTTAATTGAATAATTTGATCGGCTCGTTTTAAACAGATGTGTTTACTTTACAGCCTTTGGGGGGTTAATGACCATGTCCCGGATATCCCTGGCATTATCTTACGAGATAGCCACGACCTGAGCACGGGGTGTAGGCGTACTCCCGTGTATAACTCACATAAGTGGTGTGTCTATTGATCTTTAACCCGGAATACGTTCCGGGCTACTGAACGCATAAGTAACATGTAAATCGTTCACAAGATTATTATATTAAATAATTCTCCCAAGTTAATAAAAATGTTTATGCCATGTGCATCCAAACCAATTTTCAATCATTTATAAAATGAGTCAGTTGAATGTATTTACCAGTGTAAACTGACGTATTTTCCCAAAAAGATTAAATGCAGGTACTAGGCGAAATAGGCTGGGATTCTCCTAAGCATCACTAGAAGTCTCGCAAACTTAAGATGCCGAAGTCTGTTGAACCATAAACAATATTTTATTATTCGATCCTACTGTGGATAAACACCGGATAATTGTGACTTCGTTTACAATAAATAAATTCGGTTGTATCTTATTTTAAATTTGCTTCCGCTGTGCATTATTATATTGTGTTGTTTGACTATTACGTTGCCAACCACGTCACGATACTCCCCCACCGGGCCCACCGGTGACACGTGGAAATAGGGGTGTGACAGGTTGGTATCAGAGCCAACTCTGAGTGAATTAAACACTAGCCTTTTGTGTTTAATCTCAGTTACACAATTGCACATATTTAAACTTTCGAGTCTAGACTTATAACATAAGACAAATTCCACCCTATTCGGTTTTTGTTTTGTTCTTTAAAACTTTATATTTTGTTATTTGTTATCTTATGTTTTATTGGCAGGTATAACAGAGAAAATGCCTCCAAGATTTTTACGTATGCGAGGACGAGGAGGAAAGGGGCCGACCACCGCCCCCAACGACCATGAAGCTGGGCCATCCAATACTCAAGCTCCTATCCCCGCCGAGAGTGACGGTACTCGGCGGAACCAGAGAGGTCTATTTCAACCGGCAAGACGGTCGGTTTCAAACAGCTCTACGACTCCCGCTCAAGACTCTTATGGGCCACATTCGGAAAATGAGCCTAGAGACCCCCACCATTCGCACATACCGTTACAGCGATCTATGTCGCACCGTCCTTTCGGAGACCCCACTCCAATCTTTCAAGGCCAGTTCAACCCGGCGGATTATATACAAGAACCAGTGGGTTTTAACCCATTGGGGCCGGAGGACCATTTTTCTGGGGGTAATGATATGGATGAGGAAGAAGACCCCGAAGAACCTGCATCAGGAACTCCCAACCACCCAATAGAGGTCTCGGATAGTTCCATTTACCACGGACCACCCTATAATGGTCCAGATAGCTTCCAGGCTATCTTCACTCGGCACGAATGGTATTATACACCTTCTCACCATTCGTCGCCGCATGAGCAGCCGCAGCCTCACTATTCTTCGCCGCATGAGCAGCATCAGCAGCATCATCAAGATTCCTCTGGGAATCACCAGTTTGAGGCAGTTACGCCACCGCCTCCACCGCCACCAGTTCAGCCGGCGCCTCCACAGCCGCGAAGACATAGGAGATCCGGAGCCCGGATGTCCACACGAACAGAGGAGTTTCATTTCAGCTCTCCTCTACAATCAAGTGGCAGAAATTATCAGCCGCTTCCAGAAGATCCACAAATGGGTGGACCATCAAACCCCGCCGCACAGCAACCGCCACCAATAGGTCATGATAACCAGATACCGGCATACACGGGTCCTTCGATGTACAACCCGTTTGAACCACCGACTCACACTAACCTCGGTTATGCTGAAGCCGACCCGTATTTGGTAGCATCAAATTACTACGCCCTTAACCCGGAGGGACCGTATGGAGCTCCTTGGGGAGTAGGCTACCCAGCACAGGGATACCAGATGCCTACACAACCCCCGTACTACCAACAACCCCCGCCGTCTCTACAGATGTCGCCACCTCAGCATCAGGAGATCCTACAAAGTATTAGAGCGGTGCGGCATGAGGCGCGGGAAGACCGACGGCGTAACCAGGGGATGTTCAAGACCTTGACGAACTTAATCAAGGGAAAGAGTAAGAAGGATCAGTAAATCCTTTGTGTGTGTATGTCTACTTTAAAATTAAGTCCCTGCGAGGACATTTATGTGTGTATGTAGTCCCTGCGTGGACATTTATCATTTTACCTAGTCCCTGCGAGGACTTGTGTTTTAAATTAACCCCTGCGCGGGTAAGTACTTGTTTGACCCCTACGTGGGAAATTGTTTGTGTGAAAAGACCCGTTTAGGGCAATATGTAACTTATGTTTAATTAATGGGATGTTTGTTTATAAATTTCATGTTTGCCATTATGTGCATATATAATTATAAATGAAATAAATAAATTAAAATCATTCCTTTTAAATTAATCTGCCTATGGAAATTTATTTGGTTAAGGATCTTAAAGTATGAAACCTAGCCACGTGTCAAATATAAGACCGGGCCAAAATGGTAAGACCTGTTTAAAAGATTCAATTCCCTGTTAACATCTTAAAACATGTTAACACTCCTGGCAGAAGTGATTCGTTAAAATCACATACGTCATTTTATAAAGGAATTCTTTAGAAGATTCCTAACCCAGTTTAATGATCTCTGAATCCTGGGTACATCATCAATTAAGATGATCATATTTTACCATACGTAGTAATATAATGCCTACGGGCCCTGCTCATTTCCATATGAGCCAGAAGACAGTGGTAGCTTTGACTCCCTGTCTGATAAAGGTAATGAACTAGGTTCAAACCTTAAAAGTCTTGATTCTCTGAAATCATAGCTTATAATTTAAATTGTCCATGTGACTAAGCCTTATGTGCTATATATATATTGTTATTGTTTATGTTTGAGATAAATTTTAATTGAAATCCTAAATTAATACAATTGTTAAGTTAACCAGATATGGTCTCTGTTACCATGGTTAATGAATTACCCTAAGGGGCAATTCCATGATGAACTCCCAAATAAAAATATTGACCTTGTTTTCTGCAACAGTTCAATACGAATGGCTGACTCCAATGAAGTAAATAGCCATCCGGTGGAACCGAATGAGAACGCCCAGGTTACATTAACGGGCGCTGAACTAAAAGCAATCATAGATGGCGCTATCACCCAGGCTTTGGATAGACAATATGAAGAATACAGTGGTACCCGAAGTAGGACCCACTCTGTATCCCATTCAAAGCCAAGGACACATTCAGAGGCTCATAACAAGCCTCCTCCTAAAAAGGATGTGCCAAAGAAAAACGGTGATGATCGCCAGTCCACCAACCACCAAAGTAATCCATCTCAGCAGTTGGTACTGCATCAGGGACCCCGTAACAAGGGTTGCACATACAAGTACTTCGTATCTTGCAAGCCCCGGGATTTTAATGGGGAGAAGGGAGCCGTCGATTGCATGACATGGCTCGACGAGATGGACACTGTGGTGGACATCAGCGGATGTGCTGAAGGTGATGTGGTTAAATTTGTCTCACAGTCCTTCAAAGGTCAGGCGTTAGCTTGGTGGAGAGCTCTGATGGAGGCTTCCGGAAAGATCCCGTTGTATAGCATGACGTGGGATCAATTCATCGCTTTGATCAAGGAAAATTTCTGCCCTCAGCATGAGGTGGAAAAGATAGAATATGATTTCCTATCACTGGTAATGAAGAACCTCGATTGTCAAGCTTATCTGACGAGCTTCAATACACTATCCCGGTTGGTACCTTATCTGGTAACCCCGGAGCCTAAACGGATCGCTCGTTTTATTGGAGGTTTAGAACCCGAGATCAAAGCCAGTGTAAAGGCTTCTCGGCCAGTTACCTTCAGGTCTGTGACTGACCTTTCCTTATCCCTCACACTGGATGCGGTCCGGCAGAGATCGCAGAGGAATAAGGCGGCCGAGAAGAGGAAGCATGATAATGACGGTTCGAGTAGGTCGAACAAGAAACACCGTTGGAGCGGTGATCACAAGAAGGGATCAGATTCGAAGAAAGATGGGCATCGTTCTGGGGAGAAGCCCACATGCAAAACTTGCAAGAAACAGCACTTTGGAAAGTGCAGATTCGAATCAACCTCGAATAACGAGCCCAGGTCTTTCGCTTGTGGTTTGTGCAAGTCCAAGGAACACAAAACCTTGGATTGCAAAAAGATGAAAGATGCGACGTGTTACCGTTGCAATGAGAAGGGGCACATAAAGACTAACTGCCCTAAGTACAGCAAGAAACCAGAGGAGGCTAAGAAGACCAATGCCAGAGTCTTCAGGATGGATGCGAAGGAGGCTGTGCAGGATGATAACGTTATAACAGGTACTTTCCTTGTAAACGATGTTTTTGCAAGAGTACTTTTTGATTCAGGCGCAGATAAGTCCTTCGTAGATCATGAATTTTGTAAATTGTTGAATTTACCTGTCAAAACCCTAAAAGTGAATTATGAGGTAGAATTAGCAGATGGTACCATTGAAGCCGTCTCTACTGAGTTAGATGGATGTGCTATATCCATTAAGAACCATTCTTTTCCTCTATCTCTACTTCCCTTTAAGTTAGCCGGTTTTGACATAGTTCTGGGTATGGACTGGTTATCTCATAACCAGGCCCAAATCGTCTGTAACATGAAGCAAGTAGTGATAAAGACTCCGTCTGGTGAATCACTTACCATTCGGGGAGATACCCAGTACGGACTGCCTGAGCACGTGACTATGCTCAAGGCTTCAAAGTGTTTGAAAAAGGGATGTGTCATTTACATGGCGCAAGTGATCATTGACGAGCCTAAACCAAAGTTAGAAGATATCCCTGTCATCTCAGAATACCCAGAAGTGTTTCCTGAAGATCTACCTGGCCTACCACCAGATAGGCAAGTCGAATTCAGGATAGACATCATCCCCGGAGCTGCACCAGTTGCTAGAGCACCATACAGATTGGCACCCACGGAAATGAAGGAGTTGCGGACGCAGCTAGATGAATTGCTGGCTAAGGGTTTCATTCGACCCAGTTCATCTCCTTGGGGAGCGCCAATCCTGTTTGTCAAGAAGAAGGATGGATCGATGCGTCTGTGCATCGACTATCGCGAGCTTAATAAAGTCACGATAAAGAATAGATATCCATTGCCCAGAATCGATGATTTGTTCGATCAGCTTCAAGGGGCAAGTTACTTCTCAAAGATTGATCTAAGATCAGGATATCATCAGTTGAAGGTTATGGATGAAGACGTTCACAAGACTGCATTCAGGACTCGCTACGGTCATTACGAGTTCCTAGTGATGCCTTTTGGGCTCACTAATGCACCAGCCGCGTTCATGGATCTCATGAATCGTGTCTGCAAGCCTTACTTAGATAAATTTGTTATCGTCTTCATTGATGACATCCTTATTTATTCCAAGAACCAAGCTGACCACGAGAAACACCTTCGGTGTATTCTCAAACTTTTACATCACGAGAAACTCTATGCCAAATTCTCTAAGTGTGAATTTTGGCTACGAGAAGTCCAATTTCTTGGACATGTGGTCAGTAAAAGTGGTATCCAAGTGGATCCCGCTAAAGTAGAAGCTGTTATGAATTGGCAAGAGCCAAAGACGCCTACGGAGATACGTAGCTTCCTGGGATTGGCAGGATATTACAGGCGTTTCATCGAAAATTTTTCAAGGATTGCTGCCCCTCTAACTTCCCTAACTAAGAAGAAGATTAAGTTCGTTTGGGGCCCTAAGCAACAGGAAGCATTCGATATTCTTAAGCAGAAGTTGAGCAACGCTCCTGTGCTCACTTTACCTGAAGGCGCTGAAGAATTTGTAGTTTATTGTGATGCATCACACACTGGCATGGGGTGTGTGCTTATGCAGAAAGGCAAGGTGATTGCCTATGCATCACGACAGTTAAAGGTGCACGAAAAGAATTACACCACCCATGACTTGGAATTGGGTGCCGTTGTGTTCGCACTAAAACTGTGGAGGCATTATCTCTATGGAATCAAGTTTGTGATCTTTTCTGATCACAAGAGCCTCCAGCATCTGTTTAACCAGAAAGAATTAAACATGAGGCAACGCCGTTGGATGGAAACTTTAAATGATTATGATTGTGAAATTAAATACCATCCCGGCAAAGCGAATGTAGTCGCTGATGCCTTGAGCAGAAAGGAAAGGGTTAAACCCATTCGAATTAACGCCAAGCGAATGGAGATAAAGAACAGTTTGATAGAAAGGGTGTTAGCTGCACAGAAGGAAGCTGTGTTGGAAGCTAACTATCCTAATGAAAAGTTAGGAGTAACTGAGGAGCAGTTAACTCTTAGCAAGGACGGAATTTTACGGTTAAACGGACGAATATGGGTTCCGATTTTTGGAGGACTTCGTGATGTCATCCTCCAAGAAGCCCATAGTTCCAAATACTCCGTTCATCCTGGAGCTGATAAGATGTACCAGGATTTAAAGGCAAATTATTGGTGGATAGGCTTGAAAAAGTCTGTAGCCGCCCATGTAGCAAAATGCTTGACATGTGCGCAAGTCAAAGCCGAGCATCAGAAACCGTCAGGTTTGCTACAACAGCCTGAACTTCCTACGTGGAAGTGGGAAATGGTAACTATGGATTTCATTACCAAGTTACCCAAGACAAGGAAAGGCAATGATACGATATGGGTTATAGTTGACCGACTGACTAAGTCAGCTCATTTTCTACCCATCAAGGAGACTTATAGCTCCGATATGTTAGCCCATTTATACGTTGATAAGATTGTAGCCCTTCACGGAATACCTGTAGCTATTATCTCTGACCGGGATACTAGGTACACGTCACATTTTTGGAAGAGCTTCCAGCAATCTTTGGGCACACGTTTGAACTTTAGTACGGCTTACCATCCTCAGACTGACGGTCAGAGTGAGCGTACTATTCAAACGTTGGAAGACATGCTGCGTGCATGTGCGATCGATTTGGGAGGTAGCTGGGATAAGAACCTACCATTGATCGAATTCTCCTACAACAATAGCTACCATACCAGCATAAAGGCTGCGCCTTTTGAGGCATTATACGGTAGAAAGTGTAGATCGCCAGTTTGTTGGGCGGAAGTTGGAGAGGTCCAGTTATCAGGACCAGAGATCGTACTCGAAACGACGGACAAGATTGTCCAGATTCGTAACAATCTCCAAGCTGCCCGGAATAGGCAGAAGAGTTACGCAGATCCAAGTCGTAAGGATTTTCACTTTGAAGTAGGTGACAAAGTCCTACTTAAAGTGTCACCTTGGAAAGGGGTGATGCGATTTGGTAAGAAAGGCAAACTAAGCCCGAGATACATAGGACCTTTCGAGGTTATCGAACGTGTCGGGTCAGTTGCCTACAAGTTGAACTTACCGGAAGAGCTCAGTGGAATTCACAATGTGTTCCACATCTGCAATCTAAAGAAGTGTTCCGCTGACGATTCACATGTCATGCCACATACAGATGTGCAAATAGATAAGAGCTTAACGTTTGTAGAAAAACCTTTGTCGATTGAAGATCGACAGGTAAGGAAGCTTCGAAGGAAGCACATACCTTTTGTAAAGGTCAAATGGGATGCCCGAAGAGGTCCCGAGTTTACGTGGGAGTTAGAATCCACCATGAAAGAAAAGTACCCTTACTTGTTTCAGTAAATCTCGGGTCGAGATTTATTTTAAGGGGGTGAGGATGTAACACCTCGCAAATTTCGGGTTAATATTAAAACGACACGTGTCATGTCAGACAAAAACGCGTTGGAAACCCGAATTTAATAAAGGTAATTTCGGTAGGATTTAAAGTGGCGTCATGTTAAATTGTTACCTCTGAACGACCTCAATAATAAATCCCAAGACCCGATTAAAAGTTATATACATCTAATATACCCTCAATTCAGAAAAGGGTTCACAATAATGGACTTGCAAAAGCATGATTTGATCCCAAGAAGAAAATGATTGGTAAACCGTTATTTTCGGGTCTTGTAAATGCAATCAATTGAAACATTGGATAATGGTAGGGTATGTTCAAGCATATAGACACTTATGGGAGGCCCCTACTGATAATTTAAGTCAACAAGTCGTTTATAACGGCTGCCCTTTCGATCCAACAACAAACAACAAAAATCTGCCAAAAGTAGGGCGTCGCATGGCGCGACGGCCCCTCGCGTCACGCGAGGGGTGCCCAGCGACAAGTTAACTTGCTGTTGGCTGTTATGCGCACTTGTGACCTCCTTGGCCGGTTTCTCTTGCACATGCATGGCCCTTAGACACCCCCTACATGCTAGGGACATGTGTTTATCATTTGTGGTGGATCATAGACCCTTGTGTCAATGCATTGTGGTGGTAAACCCACTATATAAGGACCCTTTCATTCACAACTTATTCACACATCAATTACAAGAATTTTGAGCATTGGAGGAGCTTACAATCTGATTGAAGGCCTTCCTAAGCATCCATTAATCATCTAGTAAGTCTCTAATCCCTTCTAAATTAATTCTAGTTTAGTTTTTAGCTTAAAAGTCAACATATCGTATTAAACGGTTGACTTCGGGTTTAGTTATCGATAGCTCAGTCGTAACCCGAAATAAAAGTACCGTTAGATAGGTAATTATATGGGTATTAAACCCTTATTAGGGCAAGTACCAAATCCAGACCTAACTAGGTCGTTTGTCGGGTCAAACGTTGACCGAAAAAGTCAACAGAATTTCAATATGCGATTTAATGCACGACTAGCAATCCGCGAGGCGTGCAACCTGTTTTAAACTTAATATAACTTGGTAATAAGTATAAAAACTTGTTTGCGCTTGCCCGACTCGACAAATTTCTATTTAAACCCGGTTCGGAACCGAAAGGCGCAAAACCTTGACTTTTGCGTTGACTTCGGTTCTGACCCGTTTTAGTTGGATTTAGACATGCCTTAAAGTCTCATTAGGATCGGGTTGCATGCTAGTATAAGTCTCTGTACTTGTTTCGTTGATTATCCGATGCATGCACACGTTTCCGTTAATCGCTTAAATTGGACCATAACGCCCTTATGACCTTATAACGAGAATTTTGGAAATGTGGAAATACAATAATCTTAGTTACTGATTATTTAGCATGTACGTAAATTTTCACGTCAAGCGGAGGTCTAGATTAGGAGATATGCGCGTTAGCGTAAATAATAAGCTTTTTATTAATTAAACGGCGCGATTAGCGCATAGCCTATCTAAACCCGATTTTCGGTACCAAAACTATTACCCGCTGATGTTAAATAATATTTTAGGATTTTTGAAGATTTTTAATTATTTTTAAGCTGGTCTTAAGCTAGGCTTATCGCATTGATTCGGTTAATACCGAATATGCCCTTTTAGGCCATAAAACGAGTTTTACGAATCCGATTGATACCAATCCAATTGCCACTGATTTAAAATAATAAATATAGCATTTTGAACCTGTTTTGCTGATTAGAAAACCCAGATTGGTATTTTTACCCGTACGTCGCTTAAAACGGCTTTATACGCGTATTAAACGCGTAGTTTAGTATTAAAACCATTTTGCCACGTAAGACTTAATACCATTAGACATAACCTGTTAGGTTAAGATGTTTTTCTGATTTAATCAGACCCGTATCTCAGAAGTATTATAAATCTCTTTTATAACCCTTAAAATGACCAAAATACCCCTACGGGGCGTATTTAGGGATTAAACTCGTTATGGGCATTATGGAAGATATCATAATGATATCACCACATATTTAAAGCGTATTAACCTAGGAAACCTGTTCGCGACCCTTTCGGTTACCCGTTATGCATTATACGCGTTCGGTTCGGTTTATGTAACTAGTTTGCATAAACTAGCCGAAACGGGTCAAACGATATCATTTTTATCTCAAAATCCAGAATGTGAATAGTAAACCCATATTAAACAAGTCCTCAAACTTGTCGGGTCTAAATCACATTCTATCCGGTCTTCGCTTAATCGTGCGTACGAACCGTATCCTTAAAACTAACCGGTCTAAGCTTAAGCTTAATTAAAGATCCGTTAGTATTCTAATAGGTTATATTAAACCTTCGTTCCAGATTAGGAGAACCAGTAAAAGCTATCTGCAGTTATTCAATTAAGGATTTATACTTGCAAAGGTAAATACTTTTAACTTATCTTCCCTATACGGGCTTGGGTTACGGTACATAACGTACCGCTTGATCGAGCATCAAATCTTCCATGCTTAGTGGTTAATTGAATAATTTGATCGGCTCGTTTTAAACAGATGTGTTTACTTTACAGCCTTTGGGGGGTTAATGACCATGTCCCGGATATCCCTGGCATTATCTTACGAGATAGCCACGACCTGAGCACGGGGTGTAGGCGTACTCCCGTGTATAACTCACATAAGTGGTGTGTCTATTGATCTTTAACCCGGAATACGTTCCGGGCTACTGAACGCATAAGTAACATGTAAATCGTTCACAAGATTATTATATTAAATAATTCTCCCAAGTTAATAAAAATGTTTATGCCATGTGCATCCAAACCAATTTTCAATCATTTATAAAATGAGTCAGTTGAATGTATTTACCAGTGTAAACTGACGTATTTTCCCAAAAAGATTAAATGCAGGTACTAGGCGAAATAGGCTGGGATTCTCCTAAGCATCACTAGAAGTCTCGCAAACTTAAGATGCCGAAGTCTGTTGAACCATAAACAATATTTTATTATTCGATCCTACTGTGGATAAACACCGGATAATTGTGACTTCGTTTACAATAAATAAATTCGGTTGTATCTTATTTTAAATTTGCTTCCGCTGTGCATTATTATATTGTGTTGTTTGACTATTACGTTGCCAACCACGTCACGATACTCCCCCACCGGGCCCACCGGTGACACGTGGAAATAGGGGTGTGACACAACTCTATGATTTAGCACATTTAAACGATCCAAAATCCAAGTATGCAGTGATATTCAAGAATAGGCTGCAGCAAATAAGAGACGAGCTAATGGCGTTATACGCAAATATGAAATTTGATGATGAATAATCTGAAGAAAGTGATGAACAAAGCGATGGGTACATCTCTGATGTAATCCCACCTACGGAAGACTATTAGTTTATTTTGATTTCATGTTATTGTAATTTTATAAAATATTAAATTATGGTAATCAATTATTAACAAAAAGATACAAAACGGCAAAAATGACATGGAAAAAACCATAACGCCAAAAAATTAACTATGTGACACAAAAAGAATTAATTCAACGAGAAGAAATCTGAGAAAAACAGTAAAACGCCAAATAATTAATATTTCTAGATAACGCAAAAATTATCTTGCACGCAAAAAATAAAGCAACATGTCAAACGCGAAAATCGGGAAAGGAGAAGAATACTAAAAAGACAAAAAAACCCTCGGACCCTGATCATACCCCGCGCCACGTGTTGGGACAGGATGCGTTCTCACCGTTCTCACACTTTTTGCGTTTTCTCCTGAACTCGTTTCCCTCTCTTACACCTCAAAAATTTGTAATAATATTATTTTTTGTTTTTCTTATTTTTTTATTCAAAATATAATTTAACTCTTATCAAATAAACTATGAGATGCAATAAATATAAACATACAATTTCTTTAAAAAAATGTTCTATTTTGGTAAAATTTCTATTGAAAAATAAAAACCGAATTAGAATGGATATAAAGGTGTATTTTGATATTGCGAGACCAAGAAATATCCCATGTTGGATAACTTGCGTAATTTTGAGGAATTTTGGAGGCTGATTTATTTAGGGTCGTAATATTAACACATGGGAAAAACTTATTTACACATGGTGTATACGGGCCGTATACGGTTATACGGCCCGTATAGAATAAAAAAAAACAACAAAATCTGTGCCAGCAGACTTTGTCAGTTTTTTTTTATTCCATACGGGCCGTATAATAGTATACGGCCCGTATACACCATGTGTAAATAAGTTTGCCTGGTCGTATACAATGTATACGAACGTGTATACGGGCCGTATACTATTATACGGCCCGTATGGAACGAAAATTTGATTTTTCTCAAAGTATTTAAGGTGTAAATCACACTAGATATTTTACAGTCGTGAGGTGCTCAAACCTTTCTAAAAGTAGAAAAAAATAAAACATTAACAAGTAACAAAGATTGAAGAACAATAAAACGTGTCGTATGACTGTAATAAAACGGAAGCTATCAACGCGGGATTACGGGCATGGTGTTATTCTTTATTTAATATTTATAGAATAAAAGGAAGGGTGAGGCATTTGATGAGAGTTGTAAGAAGTCTGAATCTTCGGTTTCATCAGCCTGTACCGAAGAAACCAAATTCGCAACAATGAGTGTGAGTCCATTGTTGTTCGTGAATGTTTCGAATCATCATAGAAGACGTGTCGGGTTCTTCTGCTAGTGGTCGGGCTTACAATACTACAATCCTTCCTACATTATTGAAAATTACTATATCTATTAGAGCGATCCTTGTTTTGTCACGTACATGCGTTTAATTCCCAACATCCTTATTGTATCAGACTCTCTCCCCTCCTTTTCTCTCTCTGACAACCCTAGACCCAAACCACCGCAATCCACCACGTTCTGCGAAAAAAAACATCATATGTTCATCATTGTTCTTGAAGATGAAGATGAAGAAACGAGGGTTTATTCTCTTTAATCTATTAGAACGATCCTTGACTTGAATTTGTGGATTTCGGTTGGGTCAGAAACTTAACAAGAGAAGCAACTAAAAACATACAATTGATCTCGGTCGAATAATGGGTCCGTTCAAGTTGAGCTTCCTGATGCAATTTTCACAGTGGCACCAATGTCCTACTACTACAATCCTTCCAACGCCTGATTCCGATACAACCCTTGATGTTGAAACCGGTTTTACCTCATGAAAAGGAAAGAAAGAAATTTTTTACCATTTTTTACCATATGTATACAGGTCGTATACGGTTTATACGACCGTATACTCTTGGTAAAAAAATATTTTTACCGATCGTATACAATGTATACGATGATTGTATACGGGCCGTATATTGTTATACGGCCCGTATACTATGGGTAAAAAATGGTAAAAAAAAGGTTTATTCTCTTTAATCTATTAGAACGATCCTTGTCTTGAGAACCTGATTCTGATTTAAACAATGGAATTTGTGGATCAACATAAATAACTGAAAATAACTCGCCATTCTCTTGCACCTGTATACGTTGATTGTGGATTTAACTTGCAAGAATTGTGTCCGTCGCATGATAGAAGACGTGTCGGGTTCTGCTAGAAGACTATCAGGATTTTGTTGGTTTGTTTCGAGGTATTGAAAGATTTTAGTTTCTTGACAGTATGGTTTCTCGACAAATGAAGTATTATCTGACATCATCTGTTCATCATTGTTCTTGAAGATGAAGATGAAGAAATGAAAGTTAACATTCTGATTCAGATTCAGGAAGCAGATGATTTTGTAGTGTTTGTTTGAGAAACTAACAAGGTAAACCTGAATTTTCAGATTTTTAGACACTTACTTGAACAGTTAGTAATGCTAGATGTCATTTTGGCTAAACCACTACCTATTACAGCACTGTATGAACCTGTGTGTTGAAAATATGCTTTGTTCTTCGTTTATTGGATCGTTATAATAAATTAAAGAGGTTTTTACCATTTTTTACCATATGTATACGGGCCGTATACCGTTTATACGGCCGTGTACTCTCGGTAAAAAACAAATTTACCGATCGTATACAATGTATACGATGATTAAATATGGGCCGTATATTATTATACGGCTCGTATACTATGGGTAAAAAATGGTAAAAAATGGTTTATTCTCTTTTATCTATTAGAACGATCCTTGTCTTGAGAACCTGATTCTGATTTAAACAATGGAATTTGTGGATCAACAGAAATAACTGAAAATAACTCTGTTAGTAATGCTAGATGTCATTTTGGCTGAGTAGTATCAGTCTGAGTCCATTGTTGGTTCAGATCTCGGAAGTACTAGCAGAAGAACCCGACACGTCTTCTGTGATAATTCGAAACATTCCGAATAACTAGCAGAAGAACCCGACACGTCTTCTGTGATGATTCGAAACATTCCGAATAACTAGCAGAAGAACCCGACACGTATTCTTCATAGCCATATTCCCAGTCACAAGTTGTTGATACATATCGTCCCTTCAAGTTGAGCTTCAGTTGTGTACCCTTCAATCTTCTTGAGTATTTTTCTAACTTTATGCTTGCATCCACCACAGTGAATATTAACTTTGAGTGAAAGAGTTTGGAAACCGGACGGAATCTACGAAGAAACTGTTGGAATTTGTGGATTTCGGTTGGTTCAGAAACTTAACAAGAGAAGCAACTAAAAAAATACAATTGATTACTCGGTCGAATAATGGCCAATAATCCGTTCATAATCGTCGACGACGTCACTGGGGTTTTTTCTCTTCCAGTTACCAGGCCTATCATCTCCGTCTACGTTTGGTTTCCTCAACGAAGAACCATCTTTAATTTATTAGAACGATCCTTGTAACCATCAACCGGCTTTGAACCGGACAGAAACTACGAATTGGGTCCGTCGCATGATAGAAGATACATATCGTCCGTTCAACTTGATATAGGAGAGTTGATGCAATTTTCCAAGCATTTTATCGTGTGTTGTAATTTTAATGAAGCAATGAAGATTGAATATGCAAACTGCATCCGTCTTCTGTTATGATTCGAAACATGCCCACCTTGACCAGAATAGATAAGTGTATCACTCGATCCACTTACATTCGAATATCGCTGAGAATCCACAACGCTTATGGCCAGATTCTTTCCTTCAATCTTGGCAAAATCAATGCCTGCTTGTTTTATTATCACGAAAGTACTGAACAACCGAGATAACAGCTCTGGTATTTATCACCAACTCATCTTTAGTAGTCTTTGCTTCGTCCACTAGAACTATTTGTGTATGCATTCTTTTAGTAGTTAACAACGCTAATTAGAAAAAAATCTGTAAAATTAATCATATCGATTGCTATAACAGGATGGATGTGACACACATAGATAGATAAACTGTCAAAGTTGTCAAGACTGTTTGTCGGGTTTCCAATGCTCACACAGGGTGATAAACAACGCTGATACACGTAACATCTAGTTATATTCAGATTTAAACAACGCCCGCCTCAACTGAGATAACGGACATCCATCAAGCTCAAAAAGAAAACTTGTGTTTCCCATAGTCACAAAAGATCGCGGTTTGTATTTCACATTGCCACCGTTTCCGTAGTAAAAAATGGTTGCGGTTTGTATTTCGCATAGCCACCGTTTCCGTAGTAAAAAAAGGTTGGGTTTGCACATTCAATCTTCAATACTTCATTAAAATACCAGTAGAAGAACCCGACACGTCTTCATGTAATGGAGAATGTTCTAGAAATTGAAGGAAAAGGAAAAGATTTGTTGAAATCGAATTTGACAACTATGACAGCTTATTAAAAGCAGCAATCACCTCCAATCATTTCCTGGTCAAATCACACACTATAAAGTTTAAAGTTATCGTGTGTTGTAGTTTGGAAAGATGACCGAACAGAGATCTGAATAACAAACTGTGGAGAACTTGTTTGTTTCGGGTTCTTCTGCTAGTTACTCGATCAACGGACTGATCGGTAACGTTACTCTACTTGTGCTCCGATTTAAGCGGCGTGTTCCGATCAATGTTGTTAAAGATGATGAAGAGTTTAGAAACCCTAGAATGATGGTGTTTTTACTGGAAAAAACGTGATACTTGAAAAAACATCCTTATATACCGGCCGTATACAGTTATACAGCCCGTATACATCTGGTAACATCAAAAAACCTACCAAAATAATTCCATTGAGCCGTATACGTTTTACAAATCGTATAAACATGTATACGTCTCGTATAACTATATACGAGCCGTATATAGTAAAACCAAAAAAACATTCTCTGCGCATTTTCCTATTCAAAAACATTCTATACGGGCCGTATACACTAGGGATGTGAAAATAAGATATAGGGGGTGTGGGAACAAGGGGACCCTTTATTTATGGTGAATTTATCATTGTTTATGTTATAAGGAAAATTTATAAAAATATACAAGGATTTTAAAATAAAACCTTACGAAGATTAATTCTGATTATTTCAGTAAACAATTATGTCATAGACTTTTTATAAATATATTATAATTTTTGAGTAATTATTTTGTAATAAAAATGATCTGAAAAGGTAGATTTCTTTACGAATTTATTTCGAATAAAAAATGCATAAAAATCATCAAACCAGATTTATGAACTTGTATTATGAATTAACCTAATTCTTCTAACTTTTATAACATGTTAAATGGATAATAATAAAAATTAATCGCAATTATTAGTTTTACAAATGTTAACTTATTATTCAAGTTAGAAAAAGTATTATATATTTAAGTTTACAAGAGTTTCCAAGTTTTACAAATCTTATTATTCAAGTTAGAAAAAGTATTATATATTTAAGTTTACAAGAGTTTCCAAATATAATAGGATTAAGTTTAATTTGTTTATGTTTAGAGTATTTTCTTTTGTTATGTTATAATTAGGGTGATTCTTATCTCTTAGTGTTTTCCTCGTTTCTCGTGTGGTATTTTACTCAAAGACAATAAACGTAAACCGTAAATAGATCTCTACTTCCCCTTTTATTAAACTTCTGGAGTGTGTTATGTTTCACGTTCTTTCTCATGCTTTTCATTTAACTCAATTACAAACACTCAAATTAAATGTGTGGTTTATGTGTTATATATTTTGGTTACATATTTGTTACTTGTTACTTGCTTTGTGTCGTAGTTTCACATCGTGGATCCACTGGCTAACTTGGTATCGCTACCATTGTTTCGCATTATATCATATTGTATCACATGTTTCGCTATTGGTTTTATTTATTTATTTATTTGTTGTTGGTGATGTTATAGGTGAATTGTCCAATTTACATTTAAATTGTATGTTAACAAATTTTAATTAAAAAATTAAAAAATTCAAACTTATATTTACTCACCAACTTATGTTAACTCAAAATTACCTTTTACACTTGATACCATCAGGTTTGATGAGACAATGATGAAGATACATAGGAATTTGCCTTAGACAATAAACTAGATTTTCTTTTTATGTTTTATGTCTTGGATTTTGTTTGGATTATTTGAATAAGTATTAAACTTTAATAGTTGTCATGAGTTATGAATAATCATCATGCTCGATCAATAATTTGTTGCGGGTCGAGGTGTGACACGAGAAGTGGCAATAAATGTGCACCGGTTGTCCCCAAAAGTAACACGTGTAGCACAAAAAAAGACATAAGCCGGATTCGAACCGACACCCTTTCTATAACACTACACCATACAAACCACTACGACAGAAGACATAATATACCAAAATAACAAAACAAGACGTATATATACAATTTAAACAGCGTCAGGATGGAAAAAACAATAACAGCCAAAAGTATCCTGATTATGTAACTGTCGTGAGCTAATAAAAAACAAGTATTTTATGACTTAAATACCTATAATAGTATCGTTAAGTAAGGTCGTCTCCACAGGGAATATGTAGTTAGTGTTACGCAACCTCCAAGTTTTGGGTTCTAGGTTTCACAAAACTCAATTTAATCAATTAATTGAACCCCACATAGACATGGTGCTGAAAAATAGGTTAATTTAAGTGGTAATAGAAAACAGGTCTTTGCCATCAGATCTTTTACAGTTCAATTACCCTGTTTACTAGTGTGAGTCAATCTACTCTAATATCACCTTTTTTGAAAAAAAAAAATCTCATCTTGCTAAGCACGTATTTTATTCCCATAGTTAAAAAAATGTTTATTTAAACTAATAGAGTAATTATAACGTATACAGATCAAATACAAATGGGTCTTAACATGAAAATTGAAGGAAGATTTTTTTTTTCTTGAATTTTTTTCCAACTACTTAAGCATAATGTTTAATTGCAAAACGTAAAAGAAATACGTTAACTTAGGGGGTGTTTGGGGTTGAGTTTTGAAGTAGATTTTTAGACCTTTTGCAACCTTCTACATTTGGAGAGCTTTCAAGGTCTAGAGAGAGAAAGTAGCTAAAAGGTGATTCAAGGTGTAAACTGTGACAACCCGTAATTTACGGTCCTTAATTACGCGCAAAACGAACATTAGAATGATAATTAGTAGTGTAATTAGACGTAAATTAACTTAATTAGGCCTTTGGAGTGCCTAGGAACGTCTATTCGGCTTTACAATGCGTGTATGGCGATTTGCGGAGAAACTGTTGAATATTAAACGATAACGAATCAAAACCGTACGAAATACTGACAACGCCGACAAATATGAAATTTCTACAAGTACTTTATTACTTAAATAAATTTAGTTTTGCGAATTTATAGTGCTTCCGTACGTCACAAACACAAACGGGAACTAAAAACGCGACTGCAGGAAACGCACCGACAACGAAACGGAAACACCAGACTCGAGTTATGTCTCGATATTAATATATTATGATATATTTAGCTTCGTTTTTAAATTTTATTACCCGCAGTTGAAAACTGGTCAAAAAACGGGTTAGAAACGACAGACGGAACATGTTACGCGTTTTAACGCGACGACGATCATACGCGTCTAAATACGATATACTACACCACTTTTAGCGCTTCGGTTCCAAAAACTCTATTTTACGATGTTTTACAATGTTCGGGTTTGAGAAACGAGCTTTGGAATGGTTATTGACCGCACAAAACACGTTAACGGGCCCTAGGCCCAACCCACTTAATAAAAACCTAAGTATAAAAACCAACTTATAAGGAAAGCCTTCTCATTTGAAACCCTAGGTCACAATTGTGCAGACCAGACTCCCCTTTTCCATCTGCCTCTCATCAACTACACAAGTGACCGGAGCCGCCATTCCGGCGATTCCTCTGACACCCCTCTTCTTGATTTCCGTCAAACACACACCACACAAGACCTGCTACCACTTCTGCTGTGACAACCCTCATGATTTCATGTATCTGTACGATTAATTAATGTTAATTAAAGTGCTTGGTGACTGTGCTGAATTACATAACTGCTTTCTGATTACTGCGTCATACTTACATGTGCTTGTTAACATACTAGTCTTGTGCAGTAAATTGACTAAATGGTCCTGAATGTTTTCCTAAGTGTTGGGAATTAATTGTGTTACAAATAGTTACATAAAAGACACTATACGGAATAACTTAGCACTTTAATGAACCGGTATCTAACAGAACAACCGGACATTACCCGGGACACCAAAATATTGCAAGAAACATTGTTTAATTATTTCTTGGCTAGTCATGATCCCCGAACACCCTAACACCCACAAAATTCTCTAGTAACTAACATATGTAAACATATACTTGCAGTTGAACTAATACTTACCATCTACCATGAAAATTTACACTTAACTGTAACACCTTAGTTTCTATTTAACGGTTTTACATGTAAATACCAACAATTACATGTGTAGTTAAGACTACACATACTATAAAAATATGGATTTATTAAAACTTTTTCGTAAATCAAAAGTTATTCGACATAACGTGATCAGATTCGTCGTTTAAAATTTATGACGATGCAATGTGCGGAAGCATGTATCTTTATCGTGTTCGGTTCTTCGTTGAGCTTGATCGTCTTCCGGCATCCAAAGAGTTCCTACATTTCATAAACATGAAATGCTTTAGTCATACGGGGTTTAAAACGTATCTAAACGAGTCCGGGAAACAAAACTGATTAAAAATATATTTTTGTACAGGGTCCACCGTAAATTACGGTGGATACCGTAATTTACGGTAGCCCCTGTTTTGATATGTTTCCATCGTAAGTCAGTAGAGAACTGGCGTAAAGGTTTCAGCCCCACCGTAACTTACGGTGGGCACCGTAAGTTACGGTGGCCCCTGTATCATATTCTTCCATTTTGCCATTTTTTGACACGAAAACTTTCGTATCTTTCAATCCGCTTGTCCGTTTGACCTACCGTTTCTTCCTACGTGTTTGTAATTTGATTCTCCATCATATATATTTAAAATCCAACATCCGGATTAACAAAATTTAAGACTTTTAAGTCTTAGGCTTATTACCCTTTTTACCAAATTTTGACCCGTTCGATTTTTATCCAACAAACAAGTTTGTTTGACCCTTATTTCTCATAAACCTATTAAATTCAATGATGTTTAACATATTAGGTTCCAATTACAGGTTCATATACCTTCTTAATCCCATTTTCACTCATATGCTTATTTTGACCCGTTAAGGGTATTTAAGCATATTTTAAGCACCAATCGCTTTCATTCGTTTCTAAATACATATGTCCACATTTCTTATCAAATGACCTCCCACCACAACTATATTTGTGGTGGATTCCATGTGGTGATTTATATATTACAAATTTTACCCTTCAAATTATTATTTTACGGCAAAGACTCTTTATAGAGTCATTTGACCAATATTTTACATCTTTCGCTTTTCATACTTATTCAAAGTATTGACTTGATTATAAAACTCGTTTTCAAGCGACTTCTAATGGTTGCTTGCTTAATTTCACTTACAAGGGCGTTTTGGTCATTTTTAACTCTTCTTTTACGACGAAGGGCTTGCTTAAGCCATGCACGCCCAAAATCTCTTTTTTTTTTAACCAAATCTTGTTTTCAAAACACTCTATCTATAATTTAAATCCTTCGGTTTACCTTTTAAGGTAACCGAATTTCCCTTTTTACTTTACCTAACTCTCATAGAACTTCAAGTTCTAAATGATGAGTTGATCTATTATACATACCTGGCTTGGATCAACATTTTAACCCGAATTTAATACCTTGCTTTGAAATTGCTAATTAAGAAAGATGCGAGTACCCATTGGATATATATTCCTGTAAGCATATAACTCGACAAAAATCATTAGTCGATATTGTCAAAAGGTGATGTCTACACCTTTTGACCCGTTTGGCCAAATTGACCGATTATATTAGCGAGATGACATTTATTACCACCTCGTATATATGACTTGCTCTGATTTACACCGTGCGGTCACTTTACTTATAATTCCATTTCTTAACACTTTTTGGCCTACTATGGCTTACGTCATAATTATCTTTTTCGTAACACGACAAAAGGATATTCTGAAATATATGACTAGTGTAAGATATACTTACCTTGCATCCGAATTACGTTTTTCCTCTATCCTTGATTTGTTTGACCCGCTTCCTTTCCCAAGCCTCCACCTAGCTCGTTAGGCGTCAAACTATTTTCAATCATTTACAAGGCGGTTAAATTAGTCATAAAAATCACGACTATTCCACCTCACTTATTTTCTATGCCGAAGCTACTATTCGACTTCATGATTAGTTAACTTAGCTTATCTAAAGTTAACTACTTCTTGATCACATGGGTTACAACATTAAGCCTAGATCAACATAGTATTTAGAACCTTTATCACTCCATATTACGCGAAATCGCCATATTATTCAAATACACATTTTCACTCTAATTCCAACACTTTAGTTTTCATTTAGGCATTTTAACAAACACCTAATGTGCATGATTTCATATAATTCAAAATCAAGTTATTGACTAACTATTTAGCCAAGATTTAAGCATCGTGTCACATGTTCATGTCAATTTTTTTATATCAAAAATTATGGATTTTCTTCATGGAGCTCAAATACACTAGGTTAACAAAGATAATCCTAGTATTCAGCATAATTCTACAAAACCCACTTGACACATGAGTGTATGATCATGAATTCATAACCATGAACATCAATTCAACAAAAAAATGACTAGGGTTTACTCCTAGACATAGTTTCATCCCTAATTTCATCCAAACGACAAACATGCAAGCTCATATTCGAATTTCACAAGTTCATCTAAAATTTAAGATGGAACCACATAGTAAAATTTCGCATACCTCATGATCCCTTTACTGAGGTGATCACTAATCCATGCTTGGATTTCGATTCGGGCTTGATTTGCCCCTTCAATTTAATGAATTTCTTGAAGTTTAGGGTTGAGTAGGAGAGCCCTTGGCTCCTGTGATTGTATCGACCAGAACACACACTTAGAGTGTGTGTTTTGGTGTTGGCATTTTATTAAATTAAAACTAGTTCCTAGTTTATCAACTTTAGTCCCTCTACTTCACACAAGTTATTTAAAGGGTATTTTAACCATATTTGTTCTATTATGTCAAGATACTAACTAAATAGGTTAGTATTCCTAGTTACTTGGTGGGTCCCGAGAGTTATAACCCGTTTTATTTTAAGTCTCGTTAACTCGGGCTCTTATAAACTCAATTCCTTAAAACTTTGATTCGCTTGTATTTATTATTAGGATTTCTTATTTAAATCCAAATATTTACCGGGTTATTTTTACTACTAACGGTACTTTACCCGTCTTTTAGTATTAACGGGGTTCGATTACCAAACCCATTTTCGGGGTGTTACAAGTCTACCCCCCTTAAAGAGGTTTCGTCCTCGAAACCTTTTCTTACATAATTCTTTGCGTTTAAACTCAATGTATTTGATCCAGGAAATCTTTTAAACATTACTTATACTTTTAACCAATTATTAGTATTACCAGAAAAATATGGTAACATCTTTTTGGTCACTAATTGTCTACGTATCTCATACAACATTGTGCAACTTGAAATAACGTAATCTCGTTATTTCCACTAGTTTAGTTAACTTAGCGATATCCATCGCTTTCATATATTATCGAATTCTTTATGAATCCGTTACTTTGACCCGTTTAAAGGTCTTTAGTGAAATCTTTCACTTTTAGCAACAAATTCTTTTGTTTTCAAATTTATTTATTTGGTTCAGTTATACCGAATCTACTGCTTACAAGCAAGCCAAATTTTCTTGATTTGTATTGCTGACCTTAACCGGTCTCACTACTAGACTTATTAGTCCAGTTACTTTTTATCGTTCACTTGGTTATAATGTGATTCTACTTCACATTGCATTTCTTGACCGCGATCATGTCACGTCATGCCAAATTTTACATCAACTTTCTATTTTCAAAATTATCGCTTTTCGAATATATCGTCTTGCACCTATCAGTGTCAAGACTTATATCTTTCATGTTTACTGTTTATACGTCTATCATAATTCATCATTTTTTTTATAAACGTTATTTCTTACCAAAACCGAAGTTTTAGTTTAGCGTCTTCTCTTTAGCATTTGTCAATTATCCATACCGGGATATTGACAGTCCAAAGTTTATTCTTTTTCAGTCTTTGTCTTATGCGAGGATTCTCCATTTATTCCCTCGCTTTGTCTTATTAACCCGTAGGTTTTATCACTTAGTCTATGGGCTATTTTATTAGACCTTCACCTCTTTAAGGCGAGGTCCTTATAATCTATTTCTTTCTAGTCATGACTCGTGGGTCGTTTTAGTCTCGTAGACCTTTCCATTGTTTATAACCCCAAAGGTTAGGTTGATCCTGTAGATCATTCCTTACTCATGTCATTATTAAAATACATGTTTGGTGTCAAGGCATCCTGTTTTTGTTTAAAATCATTTATTTTCGCCTTGGTATTTTCTTTGACCTTGACTATAGTCTAAGGCTACATTCGATTCCTTTCGGACAAATTTTCCGACTTTATGACTTCTCACGTCATTTATGCGTCGGTTTATCTTATGCTCACCATTATCCAGTTTACATACATTCGTATTTGATTATGTCCCATTACCGGGCTCATTATTCTTTAGCTTTTAACGCTACCATTATCCTGCTTGTGTTTACTCATGCCGTCGGGCATGATATTATATTCGACCCGTTCAACTTTAAAATAGTTGAACATAATTTATTCACTATTTCTATTTACATTATGTTGTCATCTTTTAGTTATGACCCAAAACCCGAGTCTTTTAACTTTCCATCCGAGTTCCCGTTTCTCGGTCTACGCATGTGTTTAATTCTTACCCATCAACCGGGTGTTTTACCGAAGTCGTTATTATTGCAACCCTCCCGGTATGCATTAAGACCTCGCTTCATTTTTATATTCCGACTTTGTCCTCGAGTTTGACGTTTTATAAAAACGACCCGTTTAGAGACATATTCGCATTTTCCGGGTTCGAGTGTAAGTACACCCCCTCCCAGTGCATATCTTAATCGTTTTACAAGTTTGCATTCTCCGGGTTCGAGTGTAAGTACACCCCCTCCCAATGCGTACTTTAATCATTTTACATGTTTCTTTGCCCCTTCTCTCGGGCTCATTATCCTAATGTAATACGCTTCCGTCACCCGGTTGTGCGTTTACATTATTCTCCAATATTTTGCTCATTTGATTCATTTGGGTACTTTTTAAGTTAGTCCCATTCACCCCGCCCTTACTACATCGGATGTAAATGTGTCCGCTATAAGAAACTCATGGTATCATATGCCACTACTTACTTGGCCAGAGTAAGCGATTAACACATGACATACACGACCTTTTCATAGTTTTCACATCACGCCCTATGTAAGTAACGCCTCTATTTAGTTTTCTTGGAAATAATATCCTGGATATGTATTTCTATTCAGGTTTTCCAAGTTTCTAATTTACCTATGCAACAATCATTCTCTACTTGTTTATTGCATATTGCTATTTTTGCGATTATATTTAAAAGCGTGCACCTGGTAATGCTTGCCCCGTCAGGCGTTCCCTGCCATTAACCTTGTTCGCGGTCGTTACGCGATTTAGCCCTTGATGAGCATGCTCCTCTTGTCATACTTCGGACCGTTCCTCTATCATATCCTTAATTTGTTTAACCCTTGTCATCTTTAAATGCAAGTGTCCTTCAATAACATTCACAAGAGTTAGTAATGTCAACTTCAATAATCGCCCGTATTATAATACAAGGCTTTTTCTACCATACGCGTCAACGCGCGTATTTTCATTAACCATATCAATCCTTTTTAATTGGGGTAACGTGTATCACACGATAGCCCTATGTGTTGTTTACAACACTTTAGCATGCTAAACTATTAACATACATGTACTTAACGGATTTGCGATCAAGCCTCGAACCGAACACCAATCTTTATCAAGAGCATAAGGTTTAAGTCCAAGCATAGTTTTCCCACCATACTTGAATCTCTTAAACCAAGGCTCTGATACCAACTTGTAACACCCTAGTTTCGATTTAACGGTTTTACATGTAAATACCAACAATTACATGTGTAGTTAAGACTACACATACTATAAAAATATGGATTTATTAAAACTTTTTCGTAAATCAAAAGTTATTCGACATAACGTGATCAGATTCGTCGTTTAAAATTTATGACGATGCAATGTGCGGAAGCATGTATCTTTATCGTGTTCGGTTCTTCGTTGAGCTTGATCGTCTTCCGGCATCCAAAGAGTACCTACATTTCATAAACATGAAATGCTTTAGTCATACGGGGTTTAAAACGTATCTAAACGAGTCCGGGAAACAAAACTGATTAAAAATATATTTTTGTACAGGGTCCACCGTAAATTACGGTGGATACCGTAATTTACGGTAGCCCCTGTTTTGATATGTTTCCACCGTAAGTCAGTAGAGAACTGGCGTAAAGGTTTCAGCCCCACCGTAACTTACGGTGGGCACCGTAAGTTACGGTGGCCCCTGTATCATATTCTTCCATTTTGCCATTTTTAACACGAAAACTTTCGTATCTTTCAATCCGCTTGTCCGTTTGACCTACCGTTTTTTCCTACGTGTTTGTAATTTGATTCTCCATCATATAGATTTAAAATCCAACATCCGGATTAACAAAATTTAAGACTTTTAAGTCTTAGGCTTATTACCCTTTTTACCAAATTTTGACCCGTTCGATTTTTATCCAACAAACAAGTTTGTTTGACCCTTATTTCTCATAAACCTATTAAATTCAATGATGTTTAACATATTAGGTTCCAATTACAGGTTCATATACCTTCTTAATCCCATTTTCACTCATATGCTTATTTTGACCCGTTAAGGGTATTTAAGCATATTTTAAGCACCAATCGCTTTCATTCGTTTCTAAATACATATGTCCACATTTCTTATCAAATGACCTCCCACCATAACTATATTTGTGGTGGATTCCATGTGGTGATTTATATATTACAAATTTTACCCTTCAAATTATTATTTTACGGCAAAGACTCTTTATAGAGTCATTTGACCAATATTTTACATCTTTCGCTTTTCATACTTATTCAAAGTATTGACTTGATTATAAAACTCGTTTTCAAGCGACTTCTAATGGTTGCTTGCTTAATTTCACTTACAAGGGCGTTTTGGTCATTTTTAACTCTTCTTTAACGACGAAGGGCTTGCTTAAGCCATGCACGCCCAAAATCTCTTTTTTTTAACCAAATCTTGTTTTCAAAACACTCTATCTATAATTTAAATCCTTCGGTTTACCTTTTAAGGTAACCGAATTCCCCTTTTTACTTTACCTAACTCTCATAGAACTTCAAGTTCTAAATGATGAGTTGATCTATTATACATACCTGGCTTGGATCAACTTTTTAACCCGAATTTAATACCTTGCTTTGAAATCGCTAATTAAGAAAGATGCGAGTACCCATTGGATATCTATTCCTGTAAGCATATAACTCGACAAAAATCATTAGTCGATATTGTCAAAAGGTGATGTCTACACCTTTTGACCCGTTTGGCCAAACTGACCGATTATATTAGCGAGATGACATTTATTACCACCTCGTATATATGACTCGCTCCGATTTACACCGTGCGGTCACTTTACTTATAATTCCATTTCTTAACACTTTTTGGCCTACTATGGCTTATGTCATAATTATCTTTTTCGTAACACGACAAAAGGATATTCTGAAATATATGACTAGTGTAAGATTTACTTACCTTGCATCCGAATTACGCTTTTCCTCTATCCTTGATTTGTTTGACCCGCTTCCTTTCCCAAGCCTCCACCTAGCTCGTTAGGCGTCAAACTATTTTCAATCATTTACAAGGCGGTTAAATTAGTCATAAAAATCACGACTATTCCACCTCACTTATTTTCTATGCCGAAGCTACTATTCGACTTCATGATTAGTTAACTTAGCTTATCTAAAGTTAACTACTTCTTGATCACATGGGTTACAACATTAAGCCTAGATCAACATAGTATTTAGAACCTTTATCACTCCATATTACGCGAAATCGCCATATTATTCAAATACACATTTTCACTCTAATTCCAACACTTTAGTTTTCATTTAGGCATTTTAACAAACACCTAATGTGCATGATTTCATATAATTCAAAATCAAGTTATTGACTAACTATTTAGCCAAGATTTAAGCATCGTGTCACATGTTCATGTCAAATTTTTTTATATAAAAAATTATGGATTTTCTTCATGGAGCTCAAATACACTAGGTTAACAAAGATAATCCTAGTGTTCAGCATAATTCTACAAAACCCACTTGACACATGAGTGTATGATCATGAATTCATATTCGTATGGATCTTTCACAGAATTGTCTTTCCAATCAAGAGTGCGGAATCCTCTTGATCAGAATTAGCAGAAAACGTGTAGGAAACAGAAACAGCAAATCACTTTCAAACTGGATTTACTATTGATTATCAATCAAACTGAATTACAATCAATCTAAACCCTAACTCTCTCAATTTCGTCCAAGACCTTTGTCTCTCACGAAAATACTCTCAAACAATGTTCTGGCTGATTAACCTAAACCCTAAAGCCTAACCTTGTTTATATAACACAAGGTTACTACTTGGGCCAAGGTTAAACATCATGGACTGCGAATTGGACAGGCCCAATTCGCCTCCATCACCCAATATGGGTTTTGGTTAGCCCAAACAATTACAACTCACTATTACAAAGCTAAAACCCGCTAACTGTTTATCGTTTATCTAATTACAGGATATCCAAAGACCAAATCTAAGCTGTTGTCACAAACATGCACCAACAAACTCCCCCTTGACAATAGCTTCATAAAATAACTTTGTCTTCAGTCATCTTGCAATCTTCATGTAGTCTTGCACTGTCTTTGGTCTTTGGATAGCTTCAGCTTCAATAGCTTCTGTCAGTAACAGACTCCCCCTAAGCTGATGCATCCAATCACCAAATCTTCAAAAACTTTAGTGTTTGAGTAAACTCCAGTTCAGCATTTGTAAAACAATATTCAAACTCTTCATCTTTGTCTGCAAGATAGAAAGGAGGTTCTACCATGCATCCAATCAAACTCTCATCTTCACAGCAACACTGCAACTTCTCAGCAACATACTGCTTCAATCTGTATACTATAAAACAAACATCTCGAGAAACCATAAGAATTTTTCAACACAGTTAAATAAATTATTATTATTCAAGAGATAGTTAAACTGTATCACAGATTAAGCATTTTCCAATTTATCACCAACACGCAAAACTTTTAATCACACACTCTATAACCCACATGATTTAAAATTTTGAACTCACTTTCTAACACTGTCTCCCCCTATCAATAACAATTCCTCCAAGAATAACAGTTTTCCGTACGTTAAGAATTTTTAAACAGAAAAAGACACTATTATTGGATTTTTGTATTTTCTGAAAGCAAGTAAATATAAAAGCAATAAACACTCTATTTTTGTGAGAATCACTGGTAAGAAGATCATATCAGCACAATCAAACTGTTTTCCACACTATTACATAATTCTTTATTTAAATTTTCATGAAAAGCAGTTCAAGACGATTACCAGTATGTTTGTCCACTTAAACAAAATGCATGAACATTTCAAGTACCATTACCATATGATACGTTAAGGTAATTTTATTTCTGATATACTAGTGTGTCCCACTTCAGGATATACCCCCACGATCAAGGTATGCACAAAGATTCATCGTAGTAGGTGAGTATACTGATGTCATCCTTAAAGATATCCTGACAATGTCTAGGTCTGCATATAATCTGTTTTATCATGTTTTGATTGCTTAACAATGAACACCCAAATAAATACTAATCAAATCCTGGAAATATAAACAACACACTCTATCATGCAAGTATCTTCCCTACCACATATTTCACAAGTCCAATCCAGATTTCTGAAATCTTAACTGGGAATAGGTTGAGAAGAGAACAGAATAGATCTTTAGGAGAGATGGTATAATATACAGATCAAATGAGTTTTCTCAGTTTGATATAGGTTTCTTGGGCTTCATTTGGGCACTAGAGGGCCTCTTTCGGGTGTATTAGATCTATAGCGCGACAACGTACAGCTAGGTCAGCATGTATCTGGATGCAGCAGAAGCTGTCATTGCCTAGCACCTCCAGGTCAGCATATATCTGGATGCAGCAGAGGAGGTACACGATTTTTTTCAGAGAAGATTTCAGAATCAGATCAAAATTGTGTGTATCGGGACACATACAGACATTCAAATAGAAATGAGCTAATTCCAAGTGATTTTCTATCCTGGGGTCATGTACAATTTTAGTTCTGAATAGAAAAACAGTCAAGATATCCCCAGATGAAATAACAGTATAAAGACCCAAAACTTCAGATTTTGGCAATCTATCAACGCAAGATTTAAGGTCATTAAACCATACACCACTGATGTGTTCCCCACTCATACACAGTTCATTTAAGTTTATATCACATTGGTAAGTTGATTTTTTTTTTTTTACCCTAAAAATCCAAGGAATTCAACGGTCCAAACGGTTCTGTCTAACGAGCTACGGATCAATTTCTATTTGCGAAACAGTGAAATTTTATCGACGCTTGCCAACTGAAATTCCACCCCTTAAATATGTTGTTAAAATCGCTGGGTAATCACTTAAATTCGCTGGTCACTTGTTCAATTTCGCTGATCAAAGTTCAAAGGTTCGCAGGTCAAATTCGCTGTTCAAGTTCGCTAGTCAAATTCGCTGGTTTATTTCGAGATTACGACGGCCAGTAAATTCGCCGAAAACCGTAATAACTTCGCTGTGGAAAGTTATCCGGTTACCAAAGTCGCCTTTGGATTTAACTTCGCCGTTCACCGAGTAATTTAGACACGAATTCGCTGATCAGTCTGCGAAAATGTTAAAATCGCCCAGTAACTTTGGAAAGTCAATCTGTTCGAAATTCTGAAGATTTTCCAACACAATCTGCAAAATCAAAACAGCAAATTAGTACAATAATGTCGAAGATTATCAAGAACAGATGGAAAACCACGAAGAACACGAAGAACAGTCTTCGAATTCCAGCCAAATACTCGTCAAAATCCAACCGAAATCGTCCCGAAAACCTGCAAATCAGCAAATAAACAAAGCAGAATATCAAAACAGCCAATAAATCTCGAAAATTTTTTATCAAAACAGCCAAGAATTTCGAAAATTTTATCAAACCAAACAGAAAAATCCGAAAATTTTAAAACCCTAATTTTATCAGATTTCAAAAATTCGAAAATCTCCATGTTCCTGCAGACACAATTCTGAACCGAGCCTTCAAGAGCCTAATGCTCTGATACCAATTGTAAGTCCCCTATTCGTATGGATCTTCAACAGAATTGTCTTTCCAATCAAGAGTGCGGAATCCTCTTGATCAGAATATCACAGAAACAAGTAGAAGAACAGAAACAACAAGACACTTTCAAACCGGTCTTTATTGATTATCAATCTTAACGAATTACAATCAATCAAGACCACAAATTCGTCCAAACCCTAGAGCCTTCACGAATTCTCTCACACAAACTGTTTTGGCTGATTAGCTGATTAACCTAAACCCTAAAGCCTAACCTTGTTTATATAACACAAGGTTACTACTTGGGCCAAGGTTAAACATCATGGACTGCGAATTGGACAGGCCCAATTCGCCTCCATCACCCAATATGGGTTTTGGTTAGCCCAAACAATTACAACTCACTATTACAAAGCTAAACCCGCTAACTGTTTATCGTTTATCTAATTACAAGATATCCAAAGACCAAATCTAAGCTGTTGTCACAAACATGCACCAACAAACATCAATTCAACAAATAAATGACTAGGGTTTACTCCTAGACATAGTTTCATCCCTAATTTCATCCAAACAACGAACATGCAAGCTCATATTCGAATTTCACAAGTTCATCTAAAATTTAAGATGGAACCACATAGTAAAATTTCGCATACCTCATGATCCCTTTACTGAGGTGATCACTAATCCATGCTTGGATTTCGATTCGGGCTTGATTTGCCCCTTCAATTTGATGAATTTCTTGAAGTTTAGGGTTGAGTAGGAGAGCCCTTGGCTCCTGTGATTGTATCGACCAGAACACACACTTAGAGTGTGTGTTTTGGTGTTGGCATTTTATTAAATTAAAACTAGTTCCTAGTTTATCAACTTTAGTCCCTCTACGTCACACAAGTTATTTAAAGGGTATTTTAACCATATTTGTTCTATTATGTCAAGATACTAACTAAATAGGTTAGTATTCCTAGTTACTTGGTGGGTCCCGGGAGTTATAACCCGTTTTATTTTAAGTCCCGTTAACTCGGGCTCTTATAAACTCAATTCCTTAAAACTTTGATTCGCTTGTATTTATTATTAGGATTTCTTATTTAAATCCAAATATTTACCGGGTTATTTTTACTACTAACGGTACTTTACCCGTCTTTTAGTATTAACGGGGTTCGATTACCAAACCCATTTTCGGGGTGTTACATTAACCCCCCCCCCCCCCTTTGATGATTTACGACCCATATAGGGGACCCCACCACAAGATTTGATTTCATATTTTATTTGGATATGTTGCTTGAGAAAATGGCCAAGATATTGTAAGAAGATTATAAGTATGGAGCTTGAGATTTTAGTATCATTCCAAATCTTACCATATCTCACACCTTACTTCAATAGATCACCCCAACTCCCTCAACTCCTCCCTCTCTAACCGCCACCATCACCACCTTGTCACCACCACACCACCATTTTTAAACTTCATTCAAGTGCTAGAAGGTGATTCCTTGGAGCTTGAAGCTTGTGGATCACCATGGAGTTCTCTTGCTTGCTTTCATCATCCATTTTCACCATCTTTTCTCTTGAAGTTCTTCCCTAGCTTTGAGCTAGTTGTAAGTCCTTGTTTAACCTTTGTTCATGTTGGTGCACTACATCTGTTGATTACGTCTAGGTGTCTAGGATCAGGTCTTACGTCGTATTGTATAGCATAGGGCACGTTTTACGAGAAAACAGGAGTATGTATAGGTGTTACATGTCTGGTCCGCTCATAGGGACATAGGGAGTCTGGTTCGCTTATTTGTCAGTCTGGTCCGCTTATATGTACATGTCTGGTCCGCTTTTATGGTCATGTGACACATAAGCGAACCAGAAAGTCTATATATAGGTGTCATGAACGAACCACAGTAGATGTATGTGAAATTCCACGCCGAAGCTCTGCCGGTGTGAAGATCGAGCTGTAAAACGTTTCATATCAATAAAACAAGCAGTTAGGAGAAAGAACAAGCTATATCTACTTGCATTTCTTATTATTCCGCATCTGAAACGCAAGAGACAACCTCTGAACGACTCGTTCGGGTCATCAAACGATCCTACAAGTGGTATCAGAGCTTGGGAGGAGGTTTTCTGCAGATTGTAGCTGTTTTTTCATCATTTCTTCTCACTTCTACACCTTCTTTTACTGATTCAGAAAGATTTCACGGTCGGAATTCGCTCAAATTTTCACAGCTTGTGCGCAATAGTATAGAGATAAATCCTGGAAAGTTTGAAGCCAAAATTCGAAGTTTTAACAAGTCAAAACATGTTTGCTATGTGGATCGCTCGTAGTGACGTCATCCTGAACCGCTCTTAGATCACGTTCTGGATCGCTTATTCGTACATATTTGGTTCTGGTTCGCTCCAAATTAGCAGTCTCTGGTCCGCTCGAACGAACATTGTTTCTGGACCGCTCCAAAGACATCTCTGGATCGCTCATTCTGACAATATCTGGCTCGCTTATCCGGACATTGACCTGGTCCGCTTATCTGGACATTTATCAGGTCCGCTTATACAAATCTTGAGGTCCGCTTATTCGAACAAGTCTGGTTCGCTCGAACGATCATTTTCTGGTTCGCTCTTAGTGCAACATTCTGGTTTGCTCCAAAGTTCTGTGGTGGTTCGCTCATTTGAACATTAAGTGGTTCGCTCCAAAGAACAATCAGGTCCGCTCCATAGTCACTTTATCAGGAGATCCGCTCATCTGGTCATCTGGTCCGCTTCAGTGAACAACATCTGATTCGCTTATTTGTTCAGAGTTGATTCGCTCTTCTGTCATTTGCCTTGAAATACGTGTTAAGTCAGTATGGATTCCGAGTTCTACAATGCGTTTGCAACACCGTCATCACCAGCTGCGATTGCTCAAGCCATGAATCTTGAAAACGAGACGGGAACCACTCAGAAACCCCCGAAACTGATGAGTATTGAAGAATACTACGGGTGGAAAGATCGCTTTGAAAACTGGGTTCAGGCAAATCATCTCAGATCATGGGAGTGCATATTGAAAAAGTACACGTTGCCTGAAACTGAATTACATGTTAAAAAGGAGATATCTGAGTTTACAGATCAAGAACGAGCAATGTATAGAGCTGAGAAAATGATGATTAGTTTGTTGCAGCAGGCGATAAAAGAAGATATATTCATTCTGTTACAGCACGACAAAACTGCTAAGTCAATTTGGGATGTGCTAAAGGTCAAGTTCGAGGGAAGCGAAAACACGATCAAAAGCAAGAAAGCGTTACTAAAGAAAGAATTTGATTTGTTTAGTAGTTTGTCGGGAGAGGATACTAAAAAGCTAATCGAGAGATACTGTCATTTGGTGCGATCTTTATCTATGTTAGGTGTTGAAAAAGGTCGTGAAGAGTGGGTGGATAAATTAGCGGACGCGTTACCTCAAAAGGAGTGGGGAACGTATTTGATGATCTTGAAGAATACTGGTGTGTATGATGGGTTGACAATCTCACAGTTTATAGAGAAAATTGAGAGTCAGGATCTTGAACAGCAGAAGATTGCGAGGATGAATAGTCCGAGTGGTCAACAGGATGTGAAGATGTACTACAGGGGTAGTATTCCAGCCACTGAGTCTGAAAGAAGTCCGAAGATTCAAACTGCTTTCAGTGCTGGTGATTCATCTGAGAAAGCTGATCAGGGTTCGAACAAGAATAGCAGCGGGTTTTCATCGTTTCCGAGTGTGAATCCGAAAGAGACTAACACGAGTTTTCAGTCTCAGAGTACAAAAACAGGAAATGGATACGTGATTCAATGTAACATAGCTCTCAACCTTCCAGAAGGTCAAAGCTTCTCTGAAGACACTGCTAAAGACCATATGGCACTTCTGGGTTCAGTATTGTTATCCTATGAAGGTCTTGTTGCTGGTCGGATCGGCAATCCTATGCTTACCAAAGAGGATTACGATCAGATAGACGCCGAAGAGATGGAACTTATGGATATCAAATGGTGTCTCGCAAGTGTTCTTCGACGAGCTGAGAAATTCAAAACCATTACTGGGAGAAATGACTTTCTAGATGCTCATGTATCAACTTTAGGTTTTGATAAATCTAAAGTTACTTGTTTTCGATGCAGGGAGAAAGGTCATTTCAAACGGGAGTGCAAAGGAAGAGAAGCTAGCGGAGCACAGAATCCATTCGGGAAAGATGATTACTACCGCAAAGCTATCTATCAACAAGTTGGTCAATTCCAAGAACCACAGACAGCTCACGGGAGAGAGATTAAAGATTCCAAAAGAGCATGTTTGGTAGATTTCAGCTGGAGTGATTACATATCATCTGAAAGCAAAGCAGCACGCATTATCGATCAAGATGATGAGAAACTACCAGAAGGTTTCAGTTGGGATATGTTTGTGGATGAAAAGGGAGAGTTCAAAGCGTTCATTGCAAAGATTGTCCGAGAGCCAGATTTGTTTGCTACTTGGATGAGATCTATTGGGGAGAATGTGAAAAGTGAAGATGAAAAGTCTGTGTCAACCGATGAAGGATCAGATAGTACTGATAAACTTTCAGAGAGATCTGGAGAAATTTCAGAAGGTTTAGATGAAAGTTTACAGAGTTCAGATGAAGATGTACAGAATGAGTTTGTTTCAGAAAAGGCAGTTGTTTTTTATAAAACATCGTCTGATTTTAGTAAATCAGATGATGATTCTGATAAATCTGTAAAATTTGATCAATCACCAGATCATAGCAGTAGTGATGATGAGGAAGAAAAACATATAAATGTTGCCAAATCTCATCTTTCTCCTGAAAGTTTTCATTTCTATTTTGCAGATCGAGTAGAGAGACTAAAGGAGAAAAGAGCTGCTAAAGAACAACAAACTGAATCTGATGGTGATGTTCAGAATGCTGAAAGTGTTGTTGAGAAGATTACCGAGGTTGAAAAAGAAGAAGAAAAGGTAATTGAAGTAGAAAAAGTGATTGAGGTTGTTAAAACAATCGAAGTTGAGAAGATTGTTGAAGTCGTCAAGCCTTGCGAGAAGTGTTTAGAAGCATGCAAGGAATGTGTTGCGAAAGATGACATTATAGCTGAGTATGAGAAGAAGAAGGAGCAGTTATTGTTCAATCTCAATTATGTGAAAGAATCTTATGATGTCTTGAACAAAACAGTAACTGGTCTTCAAAAGACAAATTCAGAAAGAGAACAAGCACTAACAATGATGAATGCTGTGATGATGACAAAGCAAAAAGCTATCAACTTTTACATCGAAGAGAGTGCTAAATGGAAACAAGAGTTGGAGACAGAAAAGATTGAGAATGAGAGAATTAGACGTTTATTACAAAGTTATTCTAGTTCTGATTATCTCATTGACCGTATTTACCCAACTGTTGCAGGCATGGAAGCTTTTAAAGATGAGAAGCCGAAAGAAAAGAAAGACTGTGTTAAGAAATCGACTGTTAGATATAACAAATGTCCGCCTCCAATTTGGGAAGGGTACTCTCCTAGAAAACCAAATGAGGAGCAACTTGAAAAAGCAGTCAATATAAAGCTAAAAACTGACACAACTGACGTTTTACCAGATAACATTGATGTCACGTTTACTTCGTCCGATACTGATCATGAGTCTGAGTTAATCAAAAAGGTGGTCGATCAGGTGTTGGATACTGAGGAGGAATCTGAGTCAAAGTCTGAGTCTGGAGGGTCAAATTCGTCAGTCAACAGTCAAAAGTCGTCGGTTAAACGGTCTTATAGTAAAGAATTTTTGTTATCGAAAGCAAATTTGGATGATGAAACATTTGAAGTTGCATACACTTTAAATGATTCGGACAAATTATACTCTGGTAAAGAGTTTCCAATAAGAAGTGTTCGTTTTGACATGATCAAAAAGGTTTTCAAAATGACAGAAATTAATATTTCTGAAATAAAAGACTTATATCTTACTGAAAAACCTAAAAAGTACACTTCAAGAGTTCAACAACGTCTAAACAAGAAAAAGGGTTACAATTCTGGTTCTGGTTTTCAAAAGAAACAAAACCAAAATCGTAGCTACAAAAAGAAAGGTCTTGGATTTATTCCACCAGAAAATCATAAAAATTTGAAAAATTTTAAAACAAAAACAGAATTTGTGTCAGGTGGAAGTGCAGAAGAGGAACAGAAGAAACCATTCTGGAGACAGTCAAATCAAGAGTTTCTTGCTGAAAAGAAGAAGAATGGAACTGAATTGTTTTATCAAAGAGAGACTCGTACCTGTTACAAGTGCAATGAAACTGGTCATATTGCATGGAACTGCCAGAAAAATGCCAAAACAAAACAGGGAGTTTCTCAGAAATTGAAAGAAAAGGTTGTTGATGCTGAACCACCAACCGACAGACTTAAATTTTTTGAAAATTCAATTTATGAGGTTGGTGAGTGTTCTAAAAAGAATTTTTATAAAAAGAAAGAGAATGACAACCAAGTATGGGTAGTTAAGAAAATTGATGCGAATGATGGCAATGAATCTGGTTCCACAAAGCCAGAAGAGCCACAAGGTGAGGTGAAAATTTCAGTGAATGATGATGAGTTTCCATCACTGAAGTTTGAAGAGGTGAAAAAGAAAGTTGGAAAGATTGATATCTCAAATCAGTTTTATAAAGAGAATAATAAGTTTGATGTCGAGAAAACATTTAATGGAAGTGTAAAGAAATTTTTTGGGAAAATGTTGAATGGGAAAGCTAAGGGGGTTAAAGATTTTTATGCAACTAAAAAGGCAACTTACAACCCTACTGCGCAAGAACTGAAAGCCATCAAGTCTGAAAAGACTTGGATGGAAGTTTGTTTCCCATGATAGTCTTAGGACTATGCCGGAGATCCCAAGTTTGTAATCGTGGATCAGGAATCGGTATCCTTCTTGTTATTTTAGATTTTGTGAAAGATTTTTAAATATGTTTAGTTTTTACAGGTTAAGTGTGACTTGCCGGAGCTTCCAGGTTGGTAAGTGCGAAGCAGGAATCGGCATCCTGATTGGTAAAATGGTGATGTAGACGTAACATTCCTACAGTTGGTATAGGTTTATACTTACAAGTGGTATTGTTTGTGATTCTACAAGTGGTAAAATCAAGGACATTAAGTTGTACTTGCATTTTCCTACAAGTGGTTGAAGACAAAATGATGAATCATACCCCGAAACTACAAATGGTTTTTATAAACACAAATTCATTTTCCGGAAAAATCATTTGGATTAAAACAAACTTAAGTGTTTTGAAATCTAAATGAGAAAATGGTTTGTGATAGGGGGAGTACTGATTGTTTATGCCGAGTGAATGGCGATTTGATGTGATTCAGTGTCAGTTGTCAAGTTTCTGTACAGTTTGTATGTTTCAATTGTGTCAAGAGTCTTAGTTTTCAAATTTCCTTTGAAATGTGTTTGTATTTTAGGGGGAGTAAGAATTTTCAGAAAATCCAAAAACATTTGAAAATTTGAAAAAACCAAAAACATGATAAAATTCAAAAATGAGTTTTTGTGTCTAGAAGAGGAAATGATAGTACATCAGTAGACGGTCACAGTATGCTAAAGAATTGTAATGTTTAAATAGTGTTAAACGGTCTCACTGATGATATGCCGATAGGTTTTTACACATTTAGTAAACTTTTTCGGGATATAAACTAAATTTCAAACTTGCTTATTTTGTGGGGAACACTACTTGGATATATAGGTAACCCCTGAAATCTTGTTTGAAAGGTCCCTTATTCTGAGATACTAGGTCTTTATGCTCAGTGATATCTGGGGTATTATCCCGGGACTTCTGCTGAAAGAAATTTCTGACCTAGTCCCCGGATAATACTTTCCGCATGCTTGAAATATAGCGCAGCCCTCAGCAAATTGATGAAACAATAAAATTGATAGTCATTGCTGTTGTAATTCAAAAGATCCTCTAAAGGGGACCCACCAAAAGTCGAAGCCGTCATCTCTCTGCGTATCGAAAGATCGACCTGAGCTCTCACGGCCCTCGCAAATTAACCCCTTATAGATATCATCTGTGGTATACTCACCTGTAAGACTGAATATTGGGATCTGGATACGGGAGTATATTCAAGAGGTGGGACACATGAATGAGTTTAAGTTCTTAAAACACCTAACTCATATCCTGAATCAGTTGAAATTTGTGTGAAAATTTAAGTGGATCAGTATATTGGCAATCTAAGTGAATTGTTTAATTCTTAATGTGTAACTAAGCTCAACGGTACTCGTGACTTGTCAAAATCTGATATGATCCTCTTACACGAAACTCACAAAAATATTGTCTGTAAATATTTTATTTCTGCATTTTTGTCTCTCAGAAAATCCAAAAAGATTTTGTGTGTGTTTTAGCATAATTTTTGAAAAAGTCAAAAAGATTTTCGACAACTGATGTTGGAAAACTGATTTTCAAAATTCCGAGTGCTAAACATGATGAGCATCATTTGAGGGGGAGTGTTTGTGTAAATCTAACTGTTTTCGTTAAATCTAACCTTCTTCAAGTGGTTCATCATAGATATTTGAGAGAGAGCCTGAGATGTTGCAATTATATGTTTGTTTTAGTGATTATGAGAGTCATGTGTTGGTGCACAGGTATTTGATATGTGATAAAATTAGAAAATTTATGTCTGGGTTAAGATTGTGCAGGTAGCCAGGTTTCGATATTCTGAAAATCTCTGTTGGAAGAGAGCCAAGTTTTGATCCTGGAAATCAATTCTGAAAGCCTGTGTAGATCAGACAACGATCCTGAAGATGTTACTGAAGAACAAAAGAATGCCAGTAAATCGAGAAGGGGAGTCTGAAGATTGAAAGAAGAAAAAGCCCAGAGACTGATCTAGATTGAAGATGTGAAGATACGGTTTTGCAGTCAGGGTGTATTGGCGACTCCATCAACATCTGAGGGGGAGTCTGTTGGTGCACTACATCTGTTGATTACGTCTAGGTGTCTAGGATCAGGTCTTACGTCGTATTGTATAGCATAGGGCACGTTTTACGAGAAAACAGGAGTATGTATAGGTGTTACATGTCTGGTCCGCTCATAGGGACATAGGGAGTCTGGTTCGCTTATTTGTCAGTCTGGTCCGCTTATATGTACATGTCTGGTCCGCTTTTATGGTCATGTGACACATAAGCGAACCAGAAAGTCTATATATAGGTGTCATGAACGAACCACAGTAGATGTATGTGAAATTCCACGCCGAAGCTCTGCCGGTGTGAAGATCGAGCTGTAAAACGTTTCATATCAATAAAACAAGCAGTTAGGAGAAAGAACAAGCTATATCTACTTGCATTTCTTATTATTCCGCATCTGAAACGCAAGAGACAACCTCTGAACGACTCGTTCGGGTCAGCAAACGATCCTACAGTTCACTCCTATTTTGAGTAGTTAAAAGATGTAGTATGATGAATATCACAAGAACACTAAAAGGGTTTAAACAAGAAACATGAACATAAAGCTTTACATAAAGATGAAACATGATGAAGTGTTGATAGTATGATGTTGTTTGGTATATGTTGATGCTTGCTTGTGATTACTAGAAATACATTGTTGATCACTAAACATGTTAACGGAACAAATAGAACTTGTGTTAGAGCACTATAAGCTGAAAACAACTTTTGTCCAAACATTTACAGCCAACTTAAGTTGGCTGTAAACAGGTCGATATTTATCGAAAAACTGATTTTCTTGAGTCTATAACGTGTTATTTCGAAATACGGTTCTAATGGCACTGGAATCATAATTTTTGGATTTCGTTTGCTATTTTTAAAGGGGTCGTTTTTTCATAGCAGCAGAAGCTGCGTTTTTACTGCAGAAAATATGTGTTATGATTTTCATCATAACTTGAAATCTGTGTAGAATTAGCTCATGAAATTTGTACTGTAGATGACCACTGATGTCGTTGTAATTCTCCCACTAGAATTTCATCAATCGGACTTACGAAGAATTTTAAATGAATTATTCCGTGGACTGCAGTCAGAAAGTGACGAATCTGATTGCAGTCCGGTAAATGATTTTTTATAAAATATTGGTAATGAATTGGGTCCCGATATGTTTACACAATAATATTTGTATCGTTTAAGACCTTCTGTAAAAAGTTGGGAATTTTTGGAGTAAGTTAACTATTTCATTAAAATGCCCGAAAACAGCCCAGTTTTGGATATTAAAGTTGAAATGACATAAGTAATAATTTGCGTGTCTGGATGTCGGGTATGTTATCTGAGGATGATCTAACATGTTATATGTCAATGGAAGTGTTATGTGCAATATTGTATGCTTGCTTTTGAATGGTAATAGATGGGGAAGTTTATATGAGCGTGAACTGTTAAAGTGAGTATATGTTATGTGGTAGATGCGTGTAGGAACTTCGTGCTTATTTGAAGTCACTAATAAACTAAGTGGTAATCATACTAGGACGTGATTGACCGACCTTGACTGTTAGCTATTTTTTAGAGTCAAACCGAGCAACCAAAGGTGAGTTCACACTCTTTAAAAGGCATGGGATTCCCGGTGGTTGGGAATGGGGTTAAAGAACTAAAACGGAACCTACATATCCTCCTTGGGTAGGATATGTACCGCCATCCTCTATGGGTAGGATGCCAATATTAATCCTGCGTATTCTCCTTGGGTAGAATACGTACGTTCGTCCTCCTTGGGTAGGACAACAACCTTAAAACTTACTAGACAAAACTCTATCATGAAGTCCCTCATTTTTATATCGACTTAATCGCCGGGCCAATGGCGAGCGGGTCATTAGTTGATAGCGCTATTAGGGTTGACAAGCCTCACACCGTGCCGATAGGACGGGCGTGTACTAATGGATCTGGGCACTCAGTCAATGATGATAGACATTGACTTAGGGCACAACTTACTTTCGTCAGTTGTCGATATGGTAACGGTCTAGTGGTTCACATGGGGTAGCCCCCACTGGTTATGGATATGGTTTGGGGAAGAACAAAGATACTGGTTAACTCGTGGTTTTCGAAACAACTTATGGTTTCCAAAACAAACTCTAAAACTAAACAACCAACTGTGAACTCGCTCAACTTTGTTGTTGACTCCTTGTTACATGCCTTGCAGGTCGTTAGATACTTATGGAGCTTGCACGAGAGGAAGGAGTCGTTGTGGGACATGGACAGTGTGTGCCATGTTAAACTTGCTAAACTTATAACTTATGTTTTGGTTTTACGTTTTATGCTTCCGCTGTTTAATTTGAACTTGGTTATCTAGTGAACACCAATTATATTGCGTGGTTGGATTTTATCTATTTTAAATACATTGTTCAATATGATTGGTGGCTTGATCCTGGTCATGTCACGCCTCCATGCGGTGATACTCCGCTTGTGGATTTTGGGGGTGTGACAGATTGGTATCCGAGCCATTGGTTATAGTGAACTTGGTTTTAAAAAGGGAAAAGCTTTTTGACAAAACCAGACTATAACATGTACAGTGCTCAACGATCCCCAACGACGCATCGCTCCATGGTAATGTCACCTAACAACTAGTCATCACATGAAACCCCAGGTAAAGTCCTTAAAAATTTCTTTTATTGAAACCCCGACTTTTGCATCTAGTGAGTAGATTTTCACATCTTTACTCCTCTTAATGGTCATTGTATCGCGATAATTTCTTTCATTATAGCGAACACTCATTTGCTTCATTTCTTGAAAAATTCATACGTTACACATGCATAGTTTGTTACGCATGTGGTTTAACTTCGAATGATCGTTTTCATCAAAAGTTCAAATATCGTTTCGCTATATCTAATTATTGCTTCATGATCTAGATGATCTGCATTATTGTAAGTCTTGACTTCTCGCTATTGGGTCAACAAATTTCTTGAAAACTTCTTTTCTTTTCAAGTTACGTACATGGTTTTTTCGTTGTAACCATGCTGAAATTTCCTTGTCGATACGTGTATCTGTTGTCGGATTGCGCCGAAACCAAGTTCAATTGTTTGAACTGGTCCATTTCACATGTTCAATTCAAAATACCATATGATGTATTGAAAACATCATATTCAAATTCGTTTTAACAAGCTTTTCATTTGTTCTAAGTCGTAGTAGACTTGTTTGGTCTACGACTCCATTAAGTCGTTTGTTGATTTCGACACCTTGTGGTGGTGTTTTTACTAAAATTGAAGCTTGCGCTAATCTCGTTTACATATCTCAAGCACGGATTTAATTATTTATTTATTGATTTGCTTTAAATCCACTTTGATTTATCATATTACAGCAGTCTTAACACTATCGTGTGTTAAGACAATGGTATACAAATTCATTTTATATTCCGGTGTACCTACTAACGGTTCTTTCTTCATCAATCGAATGTTTCGCGATACTCATTGCTTCTTCATCTTCGATCGAAAACAGTATTTCTTTGATGTTCCATTTTCAATTGAAAATCCTTTGATGTTTGTTTGGAACAAACGTTTAGATTTATTTCGTCGAGCCTTTCATTTGATAGCAAACACAGTGAAATTGTTCGGTCACCACTATTATTGAATTATCTCGATCACTACGACACCTTGCGGCGTCGGTAAAACTTGCAGCTTGTGCTAATTGCGATCGAGTGTTTCATGCAAAACTACTTCATTTGAGCTTTTTGATTCTAAGTTTCAACTAGTGGATGTTATTGTCTCTAGAACTCATTTGATATTGTAAACATTCGTTTGGAATTCTATTGGTCGAAATTCCTGTCCTTTGTTGGACCCCTATCAACTTAGTCACGTTGATGACTGTATCATTATGTATTATTTTCCCCTTGACATCAAATTCTGAAACTCATTTCTTTTAACCGTTGGGGTCTTATTGTTGTAGTACGTCCTTGAATTCACATAATTCGAATAAGTCTTGATTTGATTTCATGTTCATTCACTTTGGTAATATTTGTGTTTACCTACGCATAACCTAACTCTACGGAGTTAACAAAGTCTAAATTTCGAGGATGAAATTTGATTAACAGGGGGAGAATGTGACAACCCGTAATTTACGGTCCTTAATTACACGCAAAATGAACATTAGAATGATAATAAGTAGTGTAATTAGACGTAAATTAACTTAATTAGGCCTTTGGAGTGCCTAGGAACGTCTATTCGGCTTTACAGCACATGTATGACGATTTGCGGAGAAAGCGTTGAATATTAAACGATAACGAATCGAAACCGTACGAAATACTGACAACCCCGACAAATATGAATTTTCTACGAGTACTTTATTACTTGAATAAATTTAGTTTCGCGAATTTATAGTGCTTCCGTACATCACAAACGCAAACGTGAACTAAAAACGCGACTGCAGGAAACGCACCGACAACGAAACGGAAGCACAAGACTCAAGTTATATCTCGATATTAATATATTATGATATATTTAGCTTTGTTTTTAAATTTTATTACCCGTAGTTGAAAACGGATCGAAAAACGTGTTAGAAACGACATACGGAACACTTTACGCATTTTAACGCGACGACGATCATACGCGTCTAAATACGATATACTACACCACTTTTAGCGCTTCGGTTCCAAAAACTCTATTTTACGACGTTTTACAAAGTTCGGGTCTGAGAAACAAGCTTTGGAATGGTTATTGGGCCGCACAAAACACGTTACCGGGCCCTGGCCCAACCCACTTAATAAAAACCTAAGTATAAAAACCAACTTATAAGGAAACCCTTCTCATTTGAAACCCTAGGTCACAATTGCGCACACCAGACTCCCCTTTTTCCATATGCCTCTCGTTAACTACACAGGTGACCGGAGCCGCCATTCCGGCGACTCCTCCGACACCCCCCTTCTTGATTTCTGTCAAACATACACCACACAAGACCTGTTACCACTTCTGCTCTCCCCGTCTCCTGCCGGTGACGAAACATCCGACGAGACACCAACAATCTCCGACGAAATCACGGCCCTCCTCCTCCTCTCTTTCCTCCGACGAGCACCCATGACCCTTTCCCTCTCTCGTTCCTGTTTTCGGCTGATGTAGATGATGATGACCTGTTGATGACGAACCGCGACGGCAAAGTTGTTTGATCGACGATGATGTTCGAAGATGAAGATGGAGGATCGGTGATGTATGATGGTGTCGACGACCGGAAAAGACAGCAGACGCCTGCAGCGCCGCAGTTCACGGTGGTGGTGCTTTATTTCTTTTCGACGAATCTTATGGTAAAGCCTTCAAGTTCCTGTTCCTTTTATTCTCTGATGAAGATCTTTTATTTTACGATGATGATAATGATGAATCGTTGTGGAAGATGACGATGATTTACTGCAGTAGATGATGATGTTTTGGTTCGGGTTCAGATCACACTAGCTAACCAGTCAGATTTTATTCGGGTCAACAGCGGGTTTGCTCGGTTCGATTTCGCGACCCGGTCAACTCAGTCGGCTGGTTAATTCAGTCAAACGGGCAGCTTTCGGTTGGAGTTCGGGTTTTGGTTCAGACTTGTTTTGGTGTGGTTCAACTCGGTTGACCGAGTCAACTCAGTCAACGACAACCGGTCAACACTGGGTCAGACGGTTCGATTACGGGTGTGGATTTAATGTTTCGGGTCAGTGCGGTTCGGGTTTTGTTTGGGTCAGCTCTAGTCTGTTTTGGTTCGGGTCTCGCGGCTTGGTCAGACTTAGTTTCGGTCAACAGAAGTCAGCAACGGTCAATGGTTTGGTTCAACTGGTCAGATGTGGGTTCGGGTCAAACCCGGTCAACGCTAACCTTGGTAAAGTATTGATAATGATGTTTCATTATATAGTTATTCTGATTTGTCATAACGTGACGTCGAGCTCCAACCCGAACCAACTAACATAATCATCATGAAAATAAAAAAAATTTAGACTCATCAGATTTTGTTGTTATCGTGTGTATATACTTATGTACATAATAGTAAAAACCCGAACTTATGCACGATATATGTCACGGCCCCCGACCCGGTTTAACCCGTTTCAGGAGCCGCGGGACAGAAAATCCCGTGGTATTTATTTAACAGCGGAAGTTTCTTCAGGATCTTTTTAAAAACTGAAATATTTCCCGATTATTTTATTTCACAACTCGGAATAAAACCCGGTAATTTACAATCTTGAGATTTCACAAAGAAATCTTTTATTTTATAAAACATGTTTCCTTATTTTTATACTGAGCCACTTCCTTAAGCTTGTAGTGCTTCACGGCACTTTTCCTGGATCACAAAAGATTACCTGAAACATGTTTGAAAAAGGTTTTGTCAGCGGGAAATACTGAGTGAATCATTCTTTTTAATAAAACGACTCTTTTGTTATAATTTACAGTATTAAGAGCGATTACAATGTTCCTGATATCAAACCAACTACCCACGGTATTTGTCACTCGACCGGATCTGTGACTATGGTCATATCCCCCATTGGCTGCCCCAATGGTGACGATTATCAAGTAATGTATACAAAACCCCACATACCGGCTGTAATTTGGTGATTACAAAGACTTAATCCCTGTAATTATAACTTTGAAAATAAACATGCTTTTGTAAACAAATTTGATAAAAAGAGAATGACTCACATTGCATATTTAATTTTGAACAGAGCTTAGCCTACTGATTAGCCTTGATAACCTAGTTTAAATAATAATGCACACAAACTAGGTTAGTAACTTAATACAGCATTTACGATAACTCACGAGATTAAACCCTCACATAGAATGACAAAGTGCGATACTTAAACATCCATTGAATTAACAACGAATGACAAAGCATAAACCCTAATGTGGGCAGCACTTAAACATCCATTGGATAGTTTAATCGATCGGACATTGAATCGTATCAGCGATCGAGTTATTACCCTGAATTGCGGCAGCACTTCGTGAATCGTGTGTGTTTTTGTAATAATTTTACGATAACTCAGTGTATGAAGCGAGTTTTAACGTCGAAATATGCAAACAATTCAAGTCCCAAGCCCCAGTATTTATACCCCAAATTGACACCCCCCGCGTGTCGCGGAGGTTTCCTCCATCCCTGTCGCGTGTCGCGGGGCATACCCCCCTAGCCTAGGGTAGCCTCGTGTCTCAGGTAGCCTAGGTGAGTCAACGTTGCATGCAAATTCAGTTTCAACAATGTTTTATTTAGATAATCATAACTAGGGTTTTACCCCCCCCCCCTGAGTTTTAGGGGCCCTAATCCTGATTCCGATTGTTCTGAAAATTTTAAGGTTTGTTCAGAATTACTTGGGTTTCTCAATTAGGGTTTCCTATTTGGAAAATTAAAATAATAATTAGGACTTTTTAATGAGAGTTGTTACATTCTCCCCACCTTAATAAAAATCTCGTCCTCGAGATTTACTGGAATAAATGAGGATACTTTCGCTTCATTTCTGATTCCAGCTCCCAAGTATATTCAGCTCCTCTCTTTGAATCCCATCTGACTTTGACTAAAACTAGTCGTTTGTGTTTGAGAAACTTGATCTTTCGATCCTCAATTTGAAGAGGTTTCTCAACAAATTTCAGCTTTTCGTTTATCTCTATATCTCGAAGAGGTACTACCAGTGATTCGTCTGATAAGCATTTCTTGAGATTGGATACATGAAATACATCATGTACTCCAGCTAATTCTTCTGGTAGTTGTAAACGATAAGCAACTGGTCCTATACGTTGGATCACTGAAAATGGTCCTACGTACCTTGGACTTAGCTTTCCTTTCTTTCCGAATCTAACTACTCCTTTCCAAGGAGAAACTTTTAATAGTACTTTGTCTCCCACTTGGAATTCAAGTGGCTTGAGCCGATTATCTGTATAACTCTTCTGACGATCGCGAGCCGTCTTCAGTCTTTCCTTGATTTGAGTAATCTTATCAGTCGTCTCTTGCACTATTTCAGGACCTGACAATTGACTTTCTCCTATTTCTGCCCAACAAACTGGAGTTCTGCACTTTCTTCCGTACAGTGCTTCAAATGGGGCAGTTTCAATACTTGAATGATAACTATTGTTATAGGAGAATTCAATTAATGGTAAGTGATCGTCCCAATTTCCACCAAAATCTATTACACATGCTCTGAGCATGTCTTCTAGAGTTTGGATCGTCCTTTCACTTTGTCCGTCTGTTTGTGGATGATATGCGGTACTCAGATTTAATCGAGTTCCCATAGCTTGCTGGAAGCTTTTCCAGAAATGAGAAGTAAAACGACTATCCCTATCCGAAACAATGGAGAGTGGAACTCCATGTAAGGATACGACTTCATCTACATACAATTTTGCCAACCTTTCCATACTAAAGGTTTCTTTCATTGGTAGAAAGTGAGCAGATTTGGTTAACCGATCTACAATTACCCAAATCGCATCATTACCTTTTCTTGTTTTGTGTAACTTAGTAACAAAATCCATCATTATGAGTTCCCATTTCCATACAGGCATTTCTAATTGTTGTACTAACCCTGAAGGTTTCTGATGTTCTGCCTTAACTTGTGAACAAGTAAGACATTTAGAAACATATCGCGCTATATCCTTTTTCATTCCTATCCACCAGAAGTTCTTTCTTAAATCTTGGTACATCTTATTGTTTCCTGGGTGCATAGTATACCTAGATTTATGGGCTTCTTCTAAAATCTTAGGTCTTAAGTCTCCCTGCTTAGGTACCCAAATTCTACTTTTGTGGAATCTCCAAATTCCATCTGCTCCTTGTTCTAATTCCTTTATTCGTCCTTTCATTCCTTCAGCATCATCCGTGATTGCTGTAGCTTGAACATTCTTCAATTGTTCCATTAAATCTATTTGTAGATTTAATCTGAGAGCACGAACCCATCGTTGTTTCTCATAATACTTACGACTTAAGGCATCTGCAACTACATTTGCCTTTCCTTCGTGATACTTAATATCACAGTCGTAGTCACTTAGGATTTCCATCCATCTCCTTTGCCTCATGTTTAACTCTTTTTGCCCAAATATATATCTTAAACTTTTATGATCTGTATAAACAGTAAATTTACTTCCATACAGATAATGTCTCCAAATCTTAAGGGCAAAGATTACGGCTCCTAATTCTAAATCATGAGTCGTATAGTTTTCTTCGTGCTTTTTCAATTGCCTTGAAGCATATGCAATCACCTTTTTGCGTTGCATAAGCACACATCCATATCCTAGTTTTGAAGCATCACAATATACTTCAAAATCTTCAGTTCCTTCTGGTAAGGCTAAGATTGGAGCATTTGTTAATTTCTGCTTCAAAATCCTAAAAGCTTCTTCTTGTTTAGATCCCCATTCAAACTTAACGGTTTTACAGGTTAGCTTAGTTAATGGAACAGCTATCTTGGAAAAATCCTTAATAAACCGTCTATAGTACCCAGCTAAACCTATAAAACTTCTAATTTCCATTGCTGTTTGTGGAACCTTCCAATTGGTAATTGCCTCTATCTTAGCAGGATCTACGTGAATACCTTCATGATTCACCATGTGTCCTAGGAATTGCACTTCCTTTAACCAAAATTCACACTTCGAGAATTTGGCATAAAGCTTTTCTTTTCTTAACAAAGTTAAGAGTGCATGAAGGTGTTCACAATGCTCTGTCTGACTTTTGGAATAAATAAGTATATCGTCTATAAAAACAATTACAAATTTATCCAAATATGGTTTACAGATCCTATTCATCATGTCCATGAATGCAGCAGGTGCATTCGTTAACCCAAAGGGCATGACTGTAAACTCGTAATGACCATATCTAGTTCTGAAAGCAGTTTTAGGTATGACTTCTTCTTGTACCTTCAATTGATGATATCCGGAGCGTAAGTCTATGTTAGAAAAATATCTAGCTCCTTGAAGTTGATCAAACAGATCATCAATCCTAGGTAATGGGTTTCGATTCTTAATTGTAACCTTATTTAATTCTCTATAATCGATACACATTCTCATTGAACCATCCTTTCTTAACAAATAGCACTGGTGCTCCCCAAGGAGATGAACTAGGTTGTATGAATCCTTTACATAGTAATTCATCTAATTGCTTTTTCAGTTCTAACATTTCTGTGGGTGCTAACCGATAAGGTGCCTTGGCTATCGGTGTAGTTCCTGGAATTAGATGAATCCTAAGTTCCGTGCCGCTCTCGAGTGATTCACTAAAAATACACTTTCGGCCGAGTGTGAGTGATTTCCCCGCGAGGTATGTGAACTTGTATATAAATAGAATTTTAAAAAGGCATGTTATGCCCAAATAAGTAATTTCTTTTATGAACAGTTCTAAATAAATCATTACGAATAGGAGTGTAAATAAATAAAAATAAAACCCAAAAAGATCTTGGAAATCCCGACACTCTACGACAAGCCCAAAACCTTCTCTTCTACCTATTCCATTTGGGAGTGTAAGCCACATATTAAAGAGTTTTGCTTGAGGACAAGCAAAAGTTCAAGTGTGGGGGTATTTGATGTGTGTAAAATGCAACATATAAATTTCATCAAATGAGGCATAAAACTAACCCTTTTTTAGTACTAATATTGGAAAAAGAGTGTTTTTGTCTTCCTTTTGTATTTTCAGGATTAAATGAGCTCAAAAACACAAAAGAAGCAAAAAGACAGCTAAATCCAACATAAATACAAGAAAAGGAACATTAGTGGACTGCCCGAACCCTCAACGGCACCTTTCAAAGCAAAATAGAGAAAACAGAAGGCTGAACACGCCCCGTGCTCAGCCAGCACGGGGCCGTGCCCAAGAAGCAGCAGAAAAGACAAATCTATAGAAGCTTCTATTGCCCATCACGGGGCCGTGCTCAGCGGACACGGGGGCGTGTCGAAAGTACAGCAGGCGCATTTATTGTAATTGCGAATTACAATTAATGAGGAGAGAGAGTGTCAGACGGACACGGGGCCGTGTCCAGCTCTCTGTTCAGCCTATAAATAGGAGTGCTTAGATTCATTTCATCTCATCCCTTGGCACACCACCTCTCTCACACTTCATCCACCACCCACCACCATCACAACACCATCATCCACCACCATCATCCATTGTCCATCATAGAGTGTGTGGGTCGTCTCGGGATCCAAGATTGATCGTAAGAGTTCTTGACAATCAAGGCCATGTTTGCCTAAGTCTCTTACATCACTTGGTGAAGACAAAGTGTCTAGTATAATACTTTTTATTTCTAATCTTTTGCACTTTTTATTTGGTTTTGTATTAATGACTTTAATAACTAGTTACTTATGTTGAAGGTGATCTTTCCTTATCGTTTGTCCGTGGTGTCTTGGCATTATTTTACTGTCTATATAAAATAAAGGATTTTCACCATTCATATCTCCACGGTCTATATGGAGGTATGTTGGCTACCTGGTAGGGGGTTAAGGGAACGGTTTGGTAAAGGTCTTGCCATTGTTCAGCGTTTAGAGGTCCTGCAATGGACCTGGGTCAAATTTAGTAGGACCTCCTTCAATACTTCACGGTATTGGATGGCGAGGGTCCAAACTCTTTGATCCCCTCATAAGTTAACTACTATTAATACTATAACCCGGCTATTTAGGACTGTATCCCTGCTGACTCAGACTACTTAGCCGAGGGTAACGTCACCGCCAAAAGCGGGGCCTACCACAATACTGCATTAATAACTTAATTCATTATCTTCCAATAATCCACCCTTTTAGGATTGTATCCCTGCTGACTCAAACTACTGGGGTGAGGGTAACGTCACCTTCAAAAGAGGGGCCTACTACAATAACTAAGATAATCTCTTAATTATGTGCAAAAGTGCGGAAATAATCAAAGGTTATACTAGATACGAGTCGGAACCAAGTGATTCATCTTGTCTATCTGTTTTTATTTTCATTTTTATTTTCAGCATTTTAGTTAGTTTTATTTTTCTTAGTTTAAAATATTTTTCTAAACTTTTGTTTTGGTTAGACGTTGAGGATAAACCGGTATTAAAAGCTCTTGTGTCCTTGGACGACCTCGGTATCTTACCAACGCTATACTACACTCAACGATGGGTGCACTTGCCCATATGTGTGTTTAGTGTTAGTGAAATATCGTGTTTTATAAATTTAAAACTTGGCTAAAATAAGTGTTAAAAAGGGCTTAAAATATACACCTAATATAAGTAACACTTTATCGCACATCAAGTTTTTGGCGCCGTTGCCGGGGACACAAGGATTTTGAGAAAGTTAGGAATCAACGGCCTAATCATCTTTTATTTTTCTTTTTATTTTTTAGGATTTTCTTAGTTTTTCAGCTTCTGCAGCGCTCAGCACGGGCCGTGCCCGGTCAGACACGGGCCGTGCCCAGCAATCATCACTGGCAGTTTTTATTTTCTGAGTTACAGAGAGCTGAACACGGGGCCGTGTCGGTGCAACACGGGGTCGTGTCCAACTCCCAGTAACAGGGATCCAGAAATCAATTACTGCGCCTCTGAACACGGGCCGTGTTCATTGAGCACGGGGCCGTGGTGAACATTCTGACCAGCGTTCTTTTCTGTTTTTGTTGCAGGAATTGGAACCCAGGCGCCACATTTGAACCTCCTACGTAGTGCATGAGCTCCAGTTCTAGTAGAGACATAAAAGAACCCCTAGAAGAACCCGAGCGCTTTCTCAGAAAAAGACTAAAAGCTAAAAATCAAGAGAAAGCTTCGGGGGACCCACTTCCAATGGCGGACCAACGTACCCTCATGGATTACCTACGGCCTACCGTAGGCAATCTTGGCGCCGCTATCAATGCCCCGAATGTCGAGGCCAACAACTTCGAACTTCGGCCACATTTGATACAAATGCTCCAAAACTCCGCAACCTTCCACGGGCTTGCGGACGAGGATCCCCATCTACATATTACTAACTTCTTAGAAATATGTGATACCTTTCGGATCAATGGAGCATCAAATGACGCCATCCGCCTTCGTATGTTTCCTTTTTCACAAAAAGACCGAGCTAAGGCTTGGCTTAACACCCTCCCAGCTGGATCGGTAAACACCTGGGATGAACTCGCCCAAAAGTTTTTGTATAAGTATTTCCCTCCTGCTAAAACGGCTAAATTAATGACTGAAATTAATACATACTCACAAGAGGATGGGGAATCCTTATATGAAACTTGGGAAAGGTTCAAGGAGCTTCTAAGAAAGTGTCCTCACCATGGTCTAGCGGTATGGCAACAAGTATCCACTTTCTACAATGGATTGTTGCCACACACAAGACAAACACTTGATTCAAGCTCTGGGGGACTCTTAGGTAATCGTTGCCCAAATGAAATATATAACCAAATTGAGGAAATTGCTCAAACCAATTTTCAATGGCACACTCCCCGGGGCAATAAATCTATTGCCCCGGGCGCCCATAAGGTTGATGAAAGCACCTCTTTACAAGCCCAAATCGAGGCCCTCTCTTCAAAAATCAAAAGGCTAGAAATGACAAAAACGGCCTCGGTTATGGCTTGTGAAGGGTGTGGTGGGTCACATGAAAATTGGAGTTGTATGAAAGAATTAGATGAACAAACTGAAACGGTAAACTACTTGGATAATAGACCTAGGCCGTCGGGTCCTCCAACGGGTACCTACAACCAAGGATGGCGTAACCACCCAAATCTTGGTTGGAGAGATCCCGGCAATAGTAGTAACCAACAAAACCAACGAACTAATTTTCAACAACCGCAAAATTTTTCTCAACAACAAGGTGGAAGAGAAAGGCTTGAAGATACGGTATCTCGCCTCATCTCTGACACTGAAAAGAAAAACTCGGATCGATTTCAACAATTGGAATCAAATTTTAGAAATCAACAAGCTAGCATTCAGAACGTTGAAAAACAATTAAATCAACTAGCTCAAAATTTCTCCGAGAGACCACAAGGCGCGTTACCTAGTAATACCGAAACGAACCCAAAGGCACAAGTACATCTCATCACATTAAGAAATCGAGCCGTGGGTCCCGAGGATGCTCCATTGCCACCAAATGAAAGAAGCCATTCTAGCCAGCCTATAACTCCTCTTGCGCCAGAAAAGGCTTCTATACCAAATCAAGAGCCCACCAAGACTCCTCCAATTCCGTACCCCGGTAGGTTAAATCGTCAAAAGACCGATGAGCAATTCGCAAAGTTCGAAAGTTTACTAAAAAAATTGCATGTTAATATTCCTTTTATGGAGGTCCTTACCCAAATGCCTAAATATGCAAAATTCATGAGGGATTTCCTCATTCACAAAAGGAAATTTGAATCATTGCAATTAGTTAACTTAGGCGAAGAATGCTCAGCTCTAGTACTCAACAAACTTCCACAAAAGAAAATCGACCCCGGGAGCTTCACAATCCCTTGTTCGATTGGGAAGTCCCCCGTCCGAAATGCTTTAGCTGATCTTGGGGCTAGCATCAACCTCATGCCCACCTCAATGTTCAAGCGACTCGGCCTAGGAACAACAAGCCCTACAAAGATGAGCATACAACTCGCCGACAGGTCCGTCAAATTCCCACATGGTGTCGCCGAAAATTTGTTAATCAAGGTCGACAAATTCGTCTTTCCAACCGACTTTGTCATCCTAGACATGGAAGAAGACACCGAGGTCCCTCTCATCCTCGGGAGGCCATTTCTAGCCACCGCTCAAGCAGTGGTGGATATGAATGACGGAACTCTAACATTGAAGTTTGGGGATGAGGAAGTGAAATTTGAATGTGGAAAGCGAGTAGAGGAAGAAGATCCGGTCAACTACATGAAGGTCATAGACTCAAGCTTGGATGACGCTCTCCGACGGTGTAACATGGGATGCAACACATCCCACTTGGGTAACATATGACCAGGCTTTGGGTCTAGCCAAGGACCCTTATAAACGTGGCGCACCATGGAGGCATTCCACGGAACTATCCTTAGTTTAATTTAGATTAGTTTTTATGTTTTCTAGTTAGTTTAATTTTCAGGAATAAAACACACTCATGGCGGTAAAGGATGAAAAGGGGAACGAGAAAAATGATCCCATGCACAAGAACGAGGCAACCCGACAATTTTCTCCATTTCAGAAGGTTCAACACGGGCCGTGCCCAACCAACACGGCCCCGTGTCAAACCACCTGCAGAAAACGCCCAGTACAGGTAACTGGACACGGGCCGTGTTCACCCAACACGCCCCCGTGTCCAGACTTCTGTTTCTCGTATTTCAATTTTGTTACTGGCACTTGAACACGGGGCCGTGCCCGGATAACACGGGGCCGTGTTCAGTGCCCAGTAACACAAATTTTTGCTTTTTAAACACTATTTTACACATCTAATCAACCTAAAAATTTATTTTTGGGACACATTGAGGACAATGTGTAATTTAAGTGTGGGGGGGATGCTAAAACCTTGAATTTTGCAAGTCCTAAATACAAGCCTTACACAAAACTCTATTGGAACCGCTAATCACCCCAAATTTTTTTTCAAAAATTTCATATTTTTTTACTTGTCTAGGTTTAACTCGGGAAATTCAAGTTCTCAAAAAGGTTATATTTTTACAAATTTACAACCGATAGCGTAATGATAAAAAGAACCAACATAAGAAAATTATGAAAAGGCATGACAAACTTATTTAAAATTTGATTATATATACTTGATCACATAAAAACCCATTCCCACAAAAGTGAGTTTTGAGCCTTTATTGAGCACACAATCACATATCATTTGACTAAATGCTCATTTTTCGTTTCTTGTGTGAATAGCTGCTTGGTTCTTACGACTCTAGAACTTGCCATGACAATACATTCCCGGTCCTTATCAACTTAAACCCGAGTAAGTAAATGATGGAGGCATTAGGACTAACCTTTTTCATTTCTACACCATTTTTTTTCTTTTTCTTTTACCACCTACCCAAAAATCCCCCTAGTTAGCCCCTTTGAGCCTAAACCTTTTCATTTCATCACCCAAACAAAAACCTTTTCACCCACCAAACCCTTTTTCATTTTTAACCCTTTATTTTAGTAACAAGTTCGGTTCTTCGTAAAAAAAAAAAAAAATTTGATAATGATGAAGCAAAAAGAAAATAAACAAACAAAGTAATCAAAAATAACTTTGTTTGAATAAAAGCTTCATCAAAAATAAAAAGTTGCAAAAATACGAAAACCGACACTTGTTACGCTTTTAGCCCTTTTTCTACTAACCACTAACCCAACCACCTACCTTTAACCCTAGCCAACCCTTAACCCACAAAGTCCTCTTGATATCTACAAAGGTATAAAAGTTAAAAAGGAGGAGGATTGATTTCTTGGCAAGCCTATGGTAGGAATAAGTTCCGTGCCGCTCTCGAGTGATTCACTAAAAATACACTTTCGGCCGAGTGTGAGTGATTTCCCCGCGAGGTATGTGAACTTGTATATAAATAGAATTTTAAAAAGGCATGTTATGCCCAAATAAGTAATTTCTTTTATGAACAGTTCTAAATAAATCATTACGAATAGGAGTGTAAATAAATAAAAATAAAACCCAAAAAGATCTTGGAAATCCCGACACTCTACGACAAGCCCAAAACCTTCTCTTCTACCTATTCCATTTGGGAGTGTAAGCCACATATTAAAGAGTTTTGCTTGAGGACAAGCAAAAGTTCAAGTGTGGGGGTATTTGATGTGTGTAAAATGCAACATATAAATTTCATCAAATGAGGCATAAAACTAACCCTTTTTTAGTACTAATATTGGAAAAAGAGTGTTTTTGTCTTCCTTTTGTATTTTCAGGATTAAATGAGCTCAAAAACACAAAAGAAGCAAAAAGACAGCTAAATCCAACATAAATACAAGAAAAGGAACATTAGTGGACTGCCCGAACCCTCAACGGCACCTTTCAAAGCAAAATAGAGAAAACAGAAGGCTGAACACGCCCCGTGCTCAGCCAGCACGGGGCCGTGCCCAAGAAGCAGCAGAAAAGACAAATCTATAGAAGCTTCTATTGCCCATCACGGGGCCGTGCTCAGCGGACACGGGGGCGTGTCGAAAGTACAGCAGGCGCATTTATTGTAATTGCGAATTACAATTAATGAGGAGAGAGAGTGTCAGACGGACACGGGGCCGTGTCCAGCTCTCTGTTCAGCCTATAAATAGGAGTGCTTGGATTCATTTCATCTCATCCCTTGGCACACCACCTCTCTCACACTTCATCCACCACCCACCACCATCACAACACCATCATCCACCACCATCATCCATTGTCCATCATAGAGTGTGTGGGTCGTCTCGGGATCCAAGATTGATCGTAAGAGTTCTTGACAATCAAGGCCATGTTTGCCTAAGTCTCTTACATCACTTGGTGAAGACAAAGTGTCTAGTATAATACTTTTTATTTCTAATCTTTTGCACTTTTTATTTGGTTTTGTATTAATGACTTTAATAACTAGTTACTTATGTTGAAGGTGATCTTTCCTTATCGTTTGTCCGTGGTGTCTTGGCATTATTTTACTGTCTATATAAAATAAAGGATTTTCACCATTCATATCTCCACGGTCTATATGGAGGTATGTTGGCTACCTGGTAGGGGGTTAAGGGAACGGTTTGGTAAAGGTCTTGCCATTGTTCAGCGTTTAGAGGTCCTGCAATGGACCTGGGTCAAATTTAGTAGGACCTCCTTCAATACTTCACGGTATTGGATGGCGGGGGTCCAAACTCTTTGATCCCCTCATAAGTTAACTACTATTAATACTATAACCCGGCTATTTAGGACTGTATCCCTGCTGACTCAGACTACTTAGCCGAGGGTAACGTCACCGCCAAAAGCGGGGCCTACCACAATACTGCATTAATAACTTAATTCATTATCTTCCAATAATCCACCCTTTTAGGATTGTATCCCTGCTGACTCAAACTACTGGGGTGAGGGTAACGTCACCTTCAAAAGAGGGGCCTACTACAATAACTAAGATAATCTCATAATTATGTGCAAAAGTGCGGAAATAATCAAAGGTTATACTAGATACGAGTCGGAACCAAGTGATTCATCTTGTCTATCTGTTTTTATTTTCATTTTTATTTTCAGCATTTTAGTTAGTTTTATTTTTCTTAGTTTAAAATATTTTTCTAAACTTTTGTTTTGGTTAGACGTTGAGGATAAACCGGTATTAAAAGCTCTTGTGTCCTTGGACGACCTCGGTATCTTACCAACGCTATACTACACTCAACGATGGGTGCACTTGCCCATATGTGTGTTTAGTGTTAGTGAAATATCGTTTTTATAAATTTAAAACTTGGCTAAAATAAGTGTTAAAAAGGGCTTAAAATATACACCTAATATAAGTAACACTTTATCGCACATCAGAAATACATCCGGATATTCTGAGACTACAGGAATTTCCTTAAGTTCTTTACCCTTAGTACTAATGATTACTGAAATCATATATACTATTCCTTGTTTTCGTTCATAATTAGCAACTTTCATTACTGATATGAACTTCATGGGCTTACGTGGTTTATCTCCTGTAATCCTAATTACCTCTCCGGTGGGTGATTGAATCTCTATGGAATTCTGATCACAAAGGATTCGAGCATGGTTGGCTACTAACCAATCCATTCCTAATACAACATCAAATTCAGCTAAATTCATTGGCAATAGGTTTGCAGAGAATTTATGTCCTAAAAGTTCTATATTTCCTTCCTGTAAAACTTTATCTATTTTAACTGAATTTCCGTCTGCCGTTTCGACTGTAAAAATCTGCCTAATATTGGTTAAAGGAAAATTAAGAGCTTGACAGAATGAAGTATTTATAAAACTTTGGTTTGCACCAGAGTCAAATAATACTTTTGCGTATACGATGTGAACTAAGAACGTACCCGCTATCACATCTGGGATGAGTTCTGCTTCTTGAGTGGTCAGCTGAAATGCCCTGGCATTCTTCTTAATAGTTCCATCGGTCGCCTTGGTTTTGTTGTCTACTGGTTTGCCCAATTTAGGACATTCTGTTTTGAAATGTCCATTTTCTCCACAATTATAGCAGACTATTGTTTTCTTTCTGCAGTTTTCTTCACGATGTCCTACAGTTTTGCAAAAATTGCAGGTTATATCGCATCTTCCATAATGTTTCTTCTTGCATTTCCTGCAGAATGACGGAGTTGAGAATTGCCCAGTTCCTCTTCTCTTGAAATTACTACTATTACCCGCACGAAATCCTTGGGTAATTTTCTGAGCCAATTCTTTCTTCTTGTTTTCATCTTGTGTACGTACCAGTTCGTCAGTTAGGGTGTTAGCTAATTCCACAGCATCGTCAATAGTGCGAGGTCTCGCAGCTTTAACGATATTGCGGATTTCACTAATCAGTCCCCAAATGTAGCGAGAAATGAGTACCGGTTCTGGCGAAGCCAGCGTTGGTACCACTCTAGCATATTTAAAGAATGTCGAAGTATAACCGCGACAATCTACACCCATCATCCGATGATTTAGGAACTTATTTGTCATTTGTTCCTTTTCATAATCGGGACAGAATTTTCTTTCTACAAGACTCTTAAATTCTTCCCAATTCATGGCATAAGCTATTATTCTTCCTTTTGATTGTAACACAGTGTTCCACCATTCGAGTGCTCCTTCCTTGAAAAGATTTGACGCGTACATGACCTGATCATCTTTGGCACATTTACTTATTGCGATTACTGCTTCGGTTTTCTCTAACCAACGCAGTGATGCAGTTGCTCCTTCATTGCCTGCAAATTCAGTGGGTTTACAAGCAAGGAATTCTTTGAAAGTGCAACCAGGCGTTGCGGCTTTCATTTTCTTAGGAAATGGAGCTTGATGTGGTTTCTCATTATGATTAACATGATCATCGCCTCCGTTTACACTATTACTGAAGTTATCTTCAGAAATACGTTTACTAGGAACGATTTATTGCGGTTCGATTGGATTCTTTACAGCAGCAACGATTGCTGGAATAGCATTGGCTATCCCTTGAGCAACAATATTTTCGATATCTTGCCTAGTCATATATTGATCCCCTGGATGTTGCTCAGACTGATTAACCTCATTTACTGGTTCATTACCAATGTTTGCCATCTGATAATTAATATATATAATTTTATTAGTATCTGATAAATAACAATTATACACAAAAACAATCAGACAATTTTCACAATACACGTATAGTCAAAACTATCGATTTCTCGATTTCATTTTATATCTTTTATAGTATGCATCACTACACACCAATATCTTACAGAGTTTTATTCGTAGTTATTTTACAGACAGATTTCACTATTACTTTTATTATTACACAACCACAGTTTCACCATCCTACTATCTCTCGTCACTTGTCGTCCTAAAAACGAAGCTACCTTTCATCATACTTCCAGGCAATTTGTCCCCCTATCTCCCGGATTCTATTTCCCGCATCCATTAACTCTTCGCCAAAATGGCGAAGTTCTGCTAAATTCTCGTTACTCATGGGTGGATTTGGTAATGGTTCTGGGTCGAACTGAGGAAGAAAGGAATAAGGACTATTGATTAGGTTTTGAAACTGCCAATCATTTGTCCACCATTCGTCTATCCCCAGAGGTTGAGTATGGATTATAGGGTCTGGAATTGCTGGTTCTAAGTTTATTGGTAGTTGATTTTCAATAGTAGGGTACTATTTATTATTAATTGGCCTGACAACATCACAGCTTGCCAATGCCCGATCTAATTCCTCCTGAAAAGGTAACTCCTCCACCTGTCTAGAACTTTCTCCGACTTCCCTCTGGATTTGCCTAGAACTTCCTCCATATTCCATTCCTGGTGGCCTAAAATCTTCTCCCAATTCCATGTCCAGTGACCTAAAACCTTCACTGACTTCAACCCCTTTTCCTTTGCCTAAAGGATTTTCTATTTTAGGAATTTTCCTGGTTGTAGGCTTCCTCCTACGCACACGTCTCCATCCCACAAATCTCCTCCTCTTCTTGGGTTTAGGTTTCTCTGGAGGTGGTGAAGCATTGAATTCAACAGGTTCTTCTATGTCTGGTATATACCTATTGAAATCTCGGGAAACCTCTATTTTTACTGGATAGAGATTTAGGTTTTGAAGGGCGTCAGATAAGTCACTCATGCTGTTATGCAAAATACACACAATTACTAATGTATAATAAAATTTTCATAGGAAATCTTTTTAAATATTATTTCATACTGGGTAAATACAAAACAAATGAAAATTTAAAACACACGAGGTTTTATTGTAAATTTATTTATTTACTGGATAAGATTTCTTCACTGTAAGCGCTAAAACTTGATTTTAAAATATTTAGAGATTTGCATTTACTACTACAGTAGCTAGCATATAAAGATCTGCCCATTTCTCATCTAATTTGTCCTCCCAAGGTGTTTTACTGGTTAATTCCTGGGTTTCCTGTTTAACTTTCTTCTCTCGGGATTTCTTTATTTTCTCCTTACTTTTTCTAATAATCAGACTTCTTTTACTAGGAGAAAGTGGTTCTTCATACTGCGCTTTACGGACAAATATTCCTTCTTCAGGAATTACATAAGGTTTTGTTTGGGATGAACTTCCCTTCTCGTTGGATGACCTATCTAGTTTAAGATAGATGTTTGACAGCTTTTGTTTACCCATATTGTAACTAACAAATAATCAGTTACTGAAACACATAATCACATAATTGGCAATCAGTAAAAATTAAGTATTTCTAAATACTTAATAGGCTTAAATCAGTGGCTCTGATACCACCTTTTTCTGTCACGGCCCCCGACCCGGTTTAACCCGTTTCAGGAGCCGCGGGACAGGAAATCCCGTGGTATTTATTTAACAGCGGAAGTTTCTTCAGGATCTTTTTAAAAACTGAAATATTTCCCGATTATTTTATTTCACAACTCGGAATAAAACCCGGTAATTTACAATCTTGAGATTTCACAAAGAAATCTTTTATTTTATAAAACATGTTTCCTTATTTTTATACTGAGCCACTTCCTTAAGCTTGTAGTGCTTCAGGGCACTTTTCCTAGATCACAACAGATTACCTGAAACATGTTTGAAAAAGGTTTTGTCAGCGGGAAATACTGAGTGAATCATTATTTTTAATAAAACGACTCTTTTGTTATAATTTACAGTATTAAGAGCGATTACAATGTTCCTGATATCAAACCAACTACCCACGGTATTTGTCACTCGACCGGATCTGTGACTATGGTCATATCCCCCATTGGCTGCCCCAATGGTGACGATTATCAAGTAATGTATACAAAACCCCACATACCGGCTGTAATTTGGTGATTACAAAGACTTAATCCTTGTAATTATAACTTTGAAAATAAACATGCTTTTGTAAACAAATTTGATAAAAAGAGAATGACTCACATTGCAGATTTAATTTTGAACAGAGCTTAGCCTACTGATTAGCCTTGATAACCTAGTTTAAATAATAATGCACACAAACTAGGTTAGTAACTTAATACAACATTTACGATAACTCACGAGATTAAACCCTCACATAGAATGACAAAGTGCAATACTTAAACATCCATTGAATTAACAACGAATGACAAAGCATAAACCCTAATGTGGGCAGCACTTAAACATCCATTGGATAGTTTAATCGATCGGACCTTGAATCGTATCAGCGATGGGTTATTACCCTGAATTGCGGCAGCACTTCGTGAATCGTGTGTGTTTTTGTAATAATTTTACGATAACTCAGTGTATGAAGCGAGTTTTAACGTCGAAATATGCAAACAATTCAAGTCCCAAGCCCCTGTATTTATACCCCAAATTGACACCCCCCGCGTGTCGCGGAGGTTTCCTCCGTCCCTGTCGCGTGTCGCGGGGCATACCCCCTAGCCTAGGGTAGCCTCATGTCTCAGGTAGCCTAGGCGAGTCAACGTTGCATGCAAATTCAGTTTCAACAACGTTTTATTTAGATAATCATAACTAGGGTTTTACCCCCCCTGAGTTTTAGGGGCCCTAATCCTGATTCCGATTGTTCTGAAAATTTTAAGGTTTGTTCAGAATTACTTGGGTTTCTCAATTAGGGTTTCCTATTTGGACAATTAAAATAATAATTAGGACTTTTTAATGAGAGTTGTTACAATATAATAGTATATATATATATATATATATATATATATATGTTAAATTTTACAAGACAAGAAAGCGGCGTTTGATTTGAATTAAATGAAAGATACTTGTATATTGTTGAAAAGTTGATTATTGAATTTTAAAAAATAACGACAACTTGGGTTGTCCGGGGCATCCAAAAACAGAGGAAACTCTGCCCGTTTTTCGAAAAAGTCCGTAAAACGAAACACATTTTTAATATAAAAACATAACCGATCGACTACAAACGACTTTTGTAGAATTAAATACAAGTGTATAATATTTTTCGATAACACTTTACAACGTCACAAAAACGACGATTCGGATATTATTTTCGACAATTCTTTTATAAAATAAAAGGTGATATAATACTTTCAATTCTTTTATTATTTTCGACAATTCTTTCAAGTATCAAACAATACGAATTCTTTTATAAAATAAATATAGTTTATATATTTATTTCAAATATCAAACGACATGATTTCGGTTTATAAAATAAATATAGTTTGTATATTTATTTCAATTATCGAGCAACACGAATTCGTTTTATAAAAATAAATATAGTTATATGTTTATTTTCAAACGTCAAAAGATCGACGATTCTTTTATAAAATAAATATAACTGTTATATTTATTTTAAACAACCACAACACGAACACCATATAAAATAAATATAGCTTTCTATATTTATTTCAAACGCCTAAACGACATACTTTATATCAATGTACGAGTCGCAAAATACTATTTTCATATGAAGACTCGTCACATACACATACGACTTCTCGAGACGGCTAACGCGAATATAACGATATATTTTATATAAATATTTATTTATTTTTAAATCTCTCTAGAACTAAATCTTTCCAAGACTTATTAGTTATTACCGACAATAAACGAAACTTAACGAATATAACTTACTCGTTTTCATTAAGTTAACAACAAACCGTCGAATCGTTCGGTCAACGATTCGGTACAGCTCGGTGACACGTAGTTTAACTACGTCACTTTATTAGGAACTTATAGTTATTCCGTGTTAGGAATATTGTAGAATGCATGCTAGCCAGTCACGTTTTGGAAACGACATCACGGAGTCGTATATAGCTAGCTTTACACATGGAAATCCAGGTGAGTTCATAACCCCCACTTTTTTCTAGTTTGACATGTTTACCAATGTTTTCAGGGGTGGAAAGATATGCAAGTTTTGCAAAAATAAACAACTTTTCGATAAACGAAAACTCATATTTCTAAACCATGTTGCGAATGGATTTCAAGGAACTTAAATGGTTTACGAACGATTTAGACTCAACATGCCGGTTTTACAAAACACACGCGTATTTACGAAACGTGCATGATTTTCATGACTAGAGACGGGAATGTCCTAGTTACAACAACGGGACTGGGTTGGTCTGCGTACGAAAAACGAGACAACGCAGTGGGTTCATGTCCCCCTTTTCTCTTAACTGTTTTTGGATTTATAACTTTCGGGGGTGAAATACATGTTTCAATGGTATGGTTTAGCTAAGGAATGAACTGTTAGATCATGTGGATGGGTAGGCGCACACTTAAGACCATTAATCTTTTTTAAGACCGAGGGGCAAGAGTGGTAGATCTATCGGGTGTAGCGAGCCCCACTCATGGGTCCTTGTGTGGCCGCATGTAGTGACTATGTCGTTCCGGCCGGGTGGACCGGTACAAAATTTGCTAGGTTTGAGCCTTCCTACATCATTGCACACATATTAATGTCCTTGCAAAACATTAATTGATCTGTTCATAGACGCTTTACATACCGGTTATCAAAAGAATCTGTCAAATGTTTACAAGTTTATTTGGAGCTCACAATTTTCATATAACATGCCGAGAAAAATGGTTTTACTATATTTTCACAACAACTTTTAAAAACCGGTTATTCAAAAGATTTATTTCAAATCTTTTACAAACAAACTATGAACTCGCTCAACTTTATGTTGATTTTTCGCATGTTTATTTCTCAGATTACTTTTTCAAAACTATGGTGCGGTTGGAATAGGAGAACCATTGGAGATTCGAGTACCTATGGGGCGTTCGTTTTTTAGAAGTCTTAGCTTATTTGCTTCCGCTGTGGAATGAAGATACCGGTCCAGTCACGCCAAGCTATGATATTTCGGGGTGTGACACAAACATTGTTAGATCTATAATTGAATCATAATTATATTTTGTTCTTGTGTTCGGTCCACACACGTGCACGGACTCTGCACGTCGTACGTGTCGTTCACAATCGTTAGGGAGTTAAACACGATCCTACAACGCGTTCACAGAATCGTTGGGTGTTTCAGTGGAAAAACCACTAATAGAGGCTGAGGAAATTTCGTAATTGAATTCGCTCATGGGTTTGTTAAACGGTACCGAGTTGGGGGTAAAAAAGATGTGTGGGTTTGGAAATCAAAGCCGGACAAAGAGATTTTTGTGGTCGTGATCAAAGAGGCTCTATGTAGCAGGTCAGAAAGTGGAGATAATGGAGTTTGGACCCTCTGGAACCCATGGGTTCCGCCCAAGGTCAACTTATTCATGTGGAGGGCGATTCAAGAGAGAATCCCGTCCAAGATGGCACTGGCATTCAAAGGCGTGATGGTTGGTGACACCCGCTGCCAAAGGTGTGGACTTGATAACGAGACGGCCGAACACATACTTACTTCCTGCCTGATGACCAAGACCATCTGGCGACAAGTTCTTATTTGGATTAAGTTGCCAATGTCTCCAGCTGATCTTTCCATTGGATCATTGGCGATATCGATACGGAATCTCCATGGATCTACTAAGTGGAAGAAGACTATTGGTGTGATGTTTCTTGCTACCTGCTGGGAGATATGGTGCACTAGAAACAAAAATATTTTCAACAATGTCTACGACTCGACTACGGTTGTGATGGAGAGGATAAAGGAGGTTTCTTTTCTTTGGTTATGTAATCGATCTATTTTTAAGAACTTACATTGGGGTCGTTTGTGTGATTTTGATATCCGTGACATTGTGATGTAAGGTGTTTTGTGTGGGTTTCAGTTTCTATATTTTTATAGAAGTTGGCTGGTTTCAAAAAAAAAAGAATATAATTATATAAATTTTTATATTTTTTCCTAATAATTATTTACCTATATAAACACGTTTCCAACAATGAAATATCAACATTCTGGTTATATGAAATAACACAATTCTGGTAATTCACAACTAAGTAAAAAAAAACAAAATGAACAATCAAATAAAGAACAAAGCAAGATTAGACGAATAGAAACCTAAGAGTAGTGTGAAAGAGACAAAACCTGATTTTTGAGTAAGATGACAAACAAACAAACAAACAATAATTTTTTGTACCACTATTATCATATTCCGATAAATAAACCAATCTCTGTCCATCCGTCCAAAATAAAGAGATAATTTCAGTTGGGATATGATAGCTTTATTTTATAGCCTCCCATTCTATTCCCGCAAACCTTTAGGTAGAGGTGTACAAATCGGTTTTTTTTCAAAAATCGGTTTCGGTTATTAATCGAACCGGTTTTTTCATCCAAAATGAAAACCGGTTTTTTTATAACTGGTTTCGGTTACTAACCGGTTTTTCAAGTCCAAAACAATAACCGGTGTAAATGGTTGGGATCGGGTTTTAACCGGTTTTTGCCAAAAAAACCGGTTTTTGTAAAGCCGGTTTTTCATATCAAGAAAATATTGACTTTATACCGAAACCGTCGATGTTTGATACTAACTTCCGTCAATTAATTGACTTTATACCGACACGTGCATAAAATGCACGTAATTAAGAAAATATTGTCTTTTTAAGTTAAAGAATGATACGGTGCAGTGCGGCGGTGTTGAAACGTAAAGTGACTCGAATTTATATTGTCACGTATTAAATTTGACCCGACTCTTTTCCGAAAAGAAATGAAATTTACGTCAAAACCTAGAACAATTGGAAACTTACACAATAATAAGCATAAGAACATATTATATTGACCCAACTCGTTTCCGGAGAAATTTTACGTCGAAACGTAAATTAACTTGAATTTATACGGAGACATACAAAAAGATAAACTGTAAAACTCGATTATAAAGTTTTTAAAAAGTTTGTAAGGCTACAATCATTGGTGATCAAAACCTTGGTTGGTTGGCCAAAAAGTGGAAAAAAAAACATCAATTTCAGCTCACGACCTAGTTGTGGTGTCAACCTTGGTCGATGATTTCTTTATTATTTTAAAAATGTCACATGTTGGCTAGTGAGTGGTTCTTTTATAATTATGTTTTTCATTTTTGTTTTGTAACAATCAATTCTAGCTAAAACATGATTTTCTTTAATAACTTTTTAATATTTAATTATTAAAAAAAATTGAAAACACAGTGTTGTTTAACTTTTTTGTGAACATATCGATATAAATTTTATCAAAAACTGAACTCCTTCAAAAAATATATTTTTTAATTAACTTTTTTTTATAAATTTTTAATTAAACTTTTTTATAAAAAATGCATATATCTTTGTTTTCCACATGTACCGATCTTACTGGTTCGCTAGATTTTTTTGATAACTTTATTATCTAAAAAAATCTAACATTATCTGATTAAAGGAAACATAATATTAAAATTCATGATTTTTCCCTATAAATATTACATACGATTAACTTATTTTCATACTCCTTTGATTTCATATAATACTCATGGATCCTCCGTATTCCAACTTATATTTGAATCTCAGAGATTCTGAAGATTATTCAAATACTTAATACTATCAAAACTCTTCGTTTTTTTCAAATTCAAGTCAAGTTCCCTATAAATGTATGTGTTTTTTTATTAAAAGATTTCTTATATTGTTGTTATTTATTTATTTTGCTTTTAAAACAAATCGGTTTCAAATGAAAATATTAATTGTAATTATTTTAACACATATATGGATAAATAATAAGCATAAAAATATATATATTTAATAAAAAAATGTTTTAAAGGTTGGGTTGTGAATGTAAGTAGAAGGTTGAGGTAGGTTGGGTTGGGTTGGGTTGGGTTGTGTAGGTGGAAGAGAGAGAAATTAGTTTTTTATTAAAAAGTTGAATTGGAGAAGGTTGTATATGGAGATAGCCTAAGGGGAGCGGGGGCGGTCCGTTATGGACTCCCCATCACTTGTGAAAGTATCACGAACACCGCCGACACCACCACCTTGTTCACGAGTGATAGGATTAACGCGTTGAATTGATAACGCGTTGAACATTGATGAATGTATGTGTATGACTTGTACATTGTGTATTAATACTTGTACATTGGAATCCCATCACTAGTGATGACCACCGCCACTAAAGAATGCTTGTGAGTGATAAAATAGTGGTTGCTGACATGGCGGAACATGATTGGATGTTTGTGAGTGATTAAATTTCATCACTATTGACCACCCCCACTCCCCTAAGTCTCAATGCTAAAAGTTAAGGAGTAAAACTATAAAAAAGAAAGTTAAGGGGTTAAAGATAAAAAAAAAAAGTGAAAAAGGTAAGTTACTATTCACCACACTTCTAACAATTATTATACATTATACATATCAAAAGAAAGAAGCCACTTCTAACAATTATTATACATTATTATACATATCAAAAGAAAGAAGCCATGAATAGCGTTTTACATTTTTTTAATATTATTTTTTTGATTTTTTATTTTAGTGTTGTTCTTTTCTAAGTTTTATAATTTTGTTGATTTATTATATATTTTTTTTTTCAACTTTTAGAATACAATCAAAGTACCACATGAATCATAAAAATTAATGTATACCGGTACCATGTTCGGTATGATATGGTAGTGATACCGTATTAGATCACAAAAACAATAAAATAAATGTTAGTATTGATACAGATGTTCAATCGATTTCGATTGGGTTTGATACGATAACGACACAATATCTGTTTTCAAAAAAAATTATAACATCGAAACAAAAAGAGGCGATGAATAGTGGTTTTTGAATTTTTTTTTCAATATTGTTTTTTTCTAAGTTTTTATTATTTTATTGGTTTATTGCTTTAAATGATTTACACATAAATTGTTCTCATATAATGTTTAAGATATGATCAAAATATCTGTTATCAAACATGAAACCATAAACATGAATGCATATCGGTACCGATGTTGTTTGGTATGGTATGCTAGCGATACGGTATCAGTTTATAGAAAGCAAAAACAATAAAAAGAAATATTGGTACCCATATAGATGTTGTTCAATCAGTTTCGATTGGGGTTGGTACGATAGCGGCACAATATCTGTTTTCAAAGAAAATTATATCATAATGTTGAAATAAAATAAACATAAAGTGCAAAAGAACCAAACCGATATCAACTGAACAATATAGGTATCCTATCAATATGTGTTTTTTTGTTTTCGACCAATGCAATGTTTTCTCTTTTAATTACTATAGCGAGTGCCAGTACCGTAATCAACCAAATTAATACCGACTAAATTCCCGCCGCGAAGAGAATAACACTAGTATTATAGTATAGATAAGAGAAAAATGTTCGGATAGTCCATTTGGTTTGCTCATTTTTCACCTTTAGTCCCTAACTTTCTAAAATTACGGCTATAGTCCACAACTTTTGCAATTTCGTTCCCGGATAGTCCCTGATGTGGATGTAAGTTAGTTTTTGATGTTAAGTGGATGCGAAATTACAAAATTACCCTTACTATTAAAAATCACAATAAAATATTAAAAAAAAATCTAATTTATTATTTTAAAGAAAAGTGGACCCCACTCTTGTGTAGGATTATTTTCATATTATAAATCTACTATTTTCATAAGATGTTAGAATTAAACAGATTTTTCACAAGTCATGTATAAATGAAAATGAAGCGTTGTTGGAACACACTCGAGCTCATTGGAAGCTCGATTACAAAAACTGGGAGACAGCGAGGGTTTGTGGAGGAGGTGACAACGGCGATTTTATGGTGGAGGTGTGGAGGGTTTAGTGTGGTGGTGGAGGTGAAGTATGGTAGTGGTGGTGGTTTGATTGTTTCAGACAAAGAAAGAGGAAGAGAGAAAGGGGAGGGGGTGGGGTAGGGATAGGAAAAAGACGGGGCCCACTTTTCTTTAAAAGAGTAAACTTTCGTTTTGCTCTCTGTTGTTTGGTCACTTTAACGGTTTTGCCCCAAACCTTTAAAAATAGTCATTTTCCTCCAATAGTTTGCTATGGTTTTTCCATTTTGCTCACTGTCTCTAACTCCATCAAAATTGTCTGTTTTTTCATTTTGCTCCCTGCAGGGAGCAAAATAGAAAAACCATAGCAAACTATTGGAGGAAAATGACTATTTTTAAAGGTTTGGGGCAAAACCGTTAAAGTGACCAAACCACAGGGAGCAAAACATAAGTTTACTCTCTTTAAAATAATAAATTAGATTTTTTTAATAGTAAGGGTAATTTTGTAATTTCACATTCACTTAACATCAAAAACTAACTTTCATCCGCACCAATGACTATCCAGGAACGAAATTGCAAAAGTTTGGAACTATAGTTGTAATTTTAGAAAGTTATGGACTAGATGTGAAAAATGGACAAACCACAGGGACTATCCGGGCACTTTTCTCTGTAGATAATAACCCAGCACTTGTATTAAAATCATATGTTTGAAAAAAGTCTTGTCAGCGGCTTAATATACGTATAGAAGACTTATAAAGTAATACTAAATTTGAATATAACATGTTATAAGAGCTACAAATGCTTCACTATCTAGTGAAAGCCACCAAAATGTTTAAAGACCATGTGACATAGATGAGGAGATAACACACGTATTGAGACGTTTGAGGTAAACGCTAGTTGTCAACTTTCTCATATTTTTTTCATTTATTTTGACACTAATAATCTCCAAAACTCATCTTTAATTCGATAATTTATTCGTAACTAATAATCTCCAAAATTCACCTTTAATTTATTTACATCTTTATAACTTAATTTGTTTTTATCATATTAGACCAGCCATTCTAGATTCGAACCATAAACCGCATACATAAAACCGTCATTTAAACTTGTCGATCTAATGAACCAGACCTTTTAAACTGCTTCGGGCTCGATAGTTTGTTTATTCAACACTTCATATTTTGTTAGCAGTGTAAAACGTCCAAACCATGTAATTAAAGTAATTCTATGTTCTTTTGAGAACGATAAATAAGATGTGCCATTATTGGGGAGAATAGGGCTGGCAAATCGTGTCTTATCTGGTTTAACAGGTCTCTGACGACGCCAATAACACAAGTATTAAACATGAATACAACTTGTTTAAGTAATTTATATCTCATGTCTATAACACAGTTGTATGTTTTATGTACCAAAGAGAAGAAATGATGGATCATAGCCTCCTAATTCTATTTATTTTTAAAAAAATAAAAAACAAAGTAGTGTACTTTTTCAGTAAACAGATTTAATTGTGTCTTGTACAGATATCTATTGCGAGCCCTATGGGAGAATTGGAGATTGACCCATATGAGGAAACATGGAATAATAAAACGTGAGAATTTAATGGATGTGAAATAATTGACAAATAAAATATATTAATTCTTTATATCGTTTTAATCAAAAAATTACGTAATTTTGGTGAGTTTTAAAAATAACTAAAATCGGCATGTTCACTATGTATCATTTACGACGATATCCGATTTTTAAAACCAATCCTACCTATGAATAATTCTAGCTATTTCTGATGTTATAAGCAGAAAAGCAGAAGAACAAGAAGATGAAGAAATTTAAAAAAAAAAAAAAGAAGAAGAAGAAGAGGAGAAAATACATTTTCATTTAGGGATTAATTGATACTATATAAAAATAGTAAAAGGTTACAAGTTACAACAGTTTATTTATTACAAAAAGATTGCTCTATTCCTCATAGAGTTAATAGATTCATTTGTATTTCTACCCATGAATGTCAACCTTTTTTACACAAAACATATAAACGATTCTTCTATATAATTCACAAAAAAGCTAGCAGTAATCCAAACAACACCAGAAGCAGCGGCGGCACCGTGAAGCTCCGGCGAGCAGCTGAGATAGTTTCCATGATGGGATACAACTGTGATGGAGGCCCGTTTATGTTAATGTCAGCGTTAAAGGGCGGTGGAGGGCTATTCAAACAAGGGCTGTTCAAACAAGGAGTTGAAGGTGGATTCTTGGGCGGTGATGGTGGTGGTGGAGGGCAGTTTTCTTCGGGTGTTGGAGCCTGTGGTGGTGGTGGTGGAGGGCAGTATTCCTCTGGAGGTGGTGGTGGTGGAGGGCAGTATTCCTCTGGAGGTGGTGGTGGTGGAGATGGAGGTGGTGGAGATGGTGGTGGTGGTGATGGTTTTGGTGGTGGTGGTGATGGTTTTGGTGGTGGAGGACTGTAGTCGCAATGACCACACTTGATTTCGAGCTTTAGTGATCCGACATGGTTGGTGGTGGTTGGAGTGGTGACCTCGAGGTTTCGTGGGTTCATTGCGTTGATTGGTAGGGTAACCGCCGCCAGGGCTAGGATCATTAACACCATAATTCGGAAAGTTATCGTCATGTTTCAGGGCGGCTGCTAACACCAGAAAAGTGCTGCAAACAAAAATTGGTAATTAATTAGAAGGTATAATAGTGGTGTATTTCAAAACTAAAAGGTTGAAAGTTTAAATTTTGTATGATATAGATTTTGCGGTGGTTGCTAAAAAAGAAAGGAATAAATTAGTAGGAGGTGAGAATGTAAACTACCAAGTGCCTATTTGAGGAGGATGATGGTAGAATCAGAATGTGATTCAATTATGTGTATGAAGTGAAATGAACCAGCCTATTTTAAGTATTGGGTGCATATGTTTGAAGTTGAAATTTTGGCTTGTATTCACAAGGCACCCACCCAATTTCATTGCATGTGCATGTGGCATGAGTTAGTGGCTGACGTTGCCCCTTTGCCCCCTACAATTTTTGGTGGGAGTTTTTTTTTTTTTTTTTTTTTTTTATCATAACTCTATATACGGAGCAAGGCCGTTCCTACGTTTTTGGAGACGCTAAGCAAACTATGAAGTGGAGGCCCCAATTTCACCGATATACTCTCCTTCAATCCCGACACCATGGGTGATTACCAGGGGCGGACCTACGTTACGAGGAACGGGGTCCCCGGACCCCAATCTTTTTTTAGAAAGTAGTAGAAACGGTATATCAAATTGTCTATGGACCCCATAAAATAATCTAGTTGGACCCCATAACAATGAAAGTGAGCCTAGTGCAGTGGTAAAACCCCTTGTTTACACACAAAAGGTCATGGGTTCGACACCTGTTTCTTCGTTTTTTTGTGTTTTTTTTTTTGGACCCCATTGTCCAAAAATCCTGGGTCCGCCACTGGTGATTACCCTACTTTTTTCGGCTAGTGATAGCCGATAGCCTAGAAATTGAAAGCAGGTTGCGATGGGAAGTGGGAATGATGATTGCGGCTGTATTTATGGGCTTTAGGCCGCTAAATAATGATGATTCAGTCGACGGTGGTTGTGCTGTAAATTGTAATAGCTGGAAATCAAGATGAGATGGGCTTTATAACATGGTCTGTTTTTGCTAAACAATATTTATTTTGAACTTTTACAAAAACTTTCTAAAAACTTGGAGGTCCTAATTTTTTGGTGGCCCTAGGCTCGTGCCTAGGTTGCCAAGCCTATGAAGCCGGCCCTGATACGGAGTAGGATAAAATACAAACCACATTTCTATATATTATATAATGATAATCATAATAACTCAAACAAAGATAGAACGAATTCAAAAGAACATTTGACTTCAAGAAATGCCAACACAAACACAAATATGTTTACAAACTAACAAAGATATTTTATAAGACCTTTGTACATTAATACAACTACATGTAAATCTAACCTCAAACAATAAGATGTCGAATGAGACGACCTGAACTATCTAGCGGATTGAAAGCGTCTTGAGAGAACAAAGATGAAGTAAACCGAAGAAATCATCGTTTTCGTCCTAGGTAACGATATTATGTACTCCACAAGTTGCAAAAGACCTTTCAAGAATGTTCATGGCACGTTGCTACCCTTCAAATTCCACAATTGCGAAAAACATCAAGCAAACATAAGTTTTCACATAATCTAACAAACATAAGTTTTCACATAATCTAACAAACATAAGTCTTCGCATAAAAAAATGATGTTTGCTAGTACCAAACTCTTTTGTAAAACATCTTATCTTTATTTCATTCTCATAATTTTAAAAATAATAGTCATGACCTTTAATTTTCTCTTAAAAATAAAGATCGATTTCCGACTGTTTAGTAAGATCTCCAAACATTTGATTAAAAGCTATGAAACTACAGCCCTGCTATCGTAATACATATTAGCTAGTCAAGAATGTTTAATTTTAATTTCTTTATAATGCACATATCATGTCACAACCGGCTATTATATCCATATGGGGAAAGTGAATATGGGGATGTTTCACATCTAAGCTTGGATGCGAAACCCCTTAAAACTACGTCGTTTCGATTAAAAACTCTAAAAACCAAAACTAAACATATTTTACTACTCCCCTTTTGTGTAATTGATGTTTCTTCTCTTTATTTACAGTACAACCAGGTCGACAACTAGACATCCTGTTTCATATGACTTTTTATTGAAACTTTCATCAAATATCTCTATTCATCTTTAACCTTTTTAGATTTTACTTAATTCAATCTTTTATTCCCAGTTCCCCAAAATCAGTTGACATGCTAAAACTAGCCAGATAAACAATCAATGTTGAATAATGTATTTTCTATTAAATCCTTCTTTAATTTTCGATCTGGCCAAATCAAATGAATTGAAATGATTAGTGATACTTAAAATTCGAAAGAAAAAAAAAACAAAAGAATTCAAGAATTTGTAAGCCACTATTTTAGGAGCAGGACCCAAAGCAATAAAAATAAATAAATTATGATTTGTAATGGAAGTGTTGCAAGAGCTTCTGAGATATATGTCTAAATCGACAGACTGTAAATAAGGTGAATCAAACATGAATCGCATAAAGAAGAAGAGTAAAAATGTGTTTTAGTTTTAACTTTTAGGGTTTTTAATCAAAATGACGTAGTTTTGAGTGGTTTTACACTTAAGCTTAGGTGTGTGACAGCCCTATATTCACTTTTCCCTATCTATATACATAAAAGACTCGTTTAAATTTGCAAGCCTAGTTAAACACGAGGCATGAAGCTCGGATTCCAGGTCGTTTCTCAAATAAGGTTCATTGTAGGTTTGAGCTCGGCTTACGTTTGTTTAACCTCAACTGCATTCATACTTTTAAGAGTTAATATTAAGTAGCTCACGAAGAACTCGAGTGATTTACTCCTACAAATATAATATTATATACTTGTTGATAAAATGTAACCAAAGAGAGACACGTGAATACTACTGAAGAGTTAAGGTCGTCCCAACCTTAAAAGTTTGGTACAATGACACTATTTCTAAACTTTGGAGCACATATATATTGGACCATGTTCAATGGTCTTAAATAATTACCTCAACTAATTAAGAAGATATCAAAGCATAAAAGCATTTTTTTATATAAATCTGATTTTTCTTAAATAATATGTTTTGTGAAATTATAAAATATTCTTAAAAAGGTAAAAAAATAAATATAAAGCGATAAATGATCATATATGTCACGATTTAAGCATGGAGTCATATAAAATCATAGAAGTCGTAGTCTCGTAAATGACAGCCATTTAATGGACAAAAAGAAAATTAAAACTTGGTTGTCATCGTGTCGTATGTTGCAATACATTTCAACCACATTAAATGGACACGTTTAATTACTCGCCTTTTCGGTAAGTCTTTTTGTTATGGTTAAGGATATTATTACCGAATGCCGAGTATATTTCTAACCATACATATTTTATTAGAATATAATCAAATTATGAAAGTAATTTATAACTTATATACAAAACTAAAACCATACAACCTTGTAGAAAAATATGTATTATATATAGGCTAGATAGAGAGAATTACTAGATAAATCTAAGGTTATGTGTTTAGTAATATGTTGTTGACAATTTAATAGAGCCCGGTTTTTCAAGCGGATTTATTAACATAATAAAGTGTTCTCTTTTAGACTTTTACTATACAAAGAAGCAATGAGAAGAAATCAATGAAATTCAAACTTTCATCAAGCATAAATACTTCATTAGAAATCTTACTTATAACAAGTTGTAGTCCATGTTAAATAACAATCATAAATTCATAACACTGTGTATACTTACCACAATAACAATGTTTTTTAGATAAATTTTGTAACATTCGGTATCTTGTATGTATCATCAATATTGTCCATTTGCCTACACGGGATTGTTTTTAGTTGCCGAGTGGAAATTTCCTAGGAGATCTCCCATCTCAGTATTACTCCAACATGAGCGTATTTAATCGTAGAGTTTTTGTGACACTCTAGGTTTTCCCGAGCAACCTTCTTGTATTAGCATTATGTGTACGTATATTATTAAATGAAAGTTTGTGAATTATCTTGGTGTGCTATGTGATCCTTGTACTAAGATATGTGTATGTGGTATATAGTTATGAAAATGTTTGTAAGGGTGAACCGAGACCACAAGGACCCGACGCGAGACCACCCGGTCTCGAGTAACCCACATCAGTTGGGCCGCAACCCCTTTAGCCCATTCGAGAACCCATTAGGGTGCACCGACTTGGGGCTAGTATATAACCCATGTTGATAGCCCACCTTGCCACTTTTCAATCATCATTCCCTCACACTCACTCTCACACACCCTCCTTCACTCTCTCAACAAAACCCTAGCAATATCACTCTCCCCTCTTGTCTCGGATCTATAGTAGCAAATCAAGCTCTTGTTCTAGCTCGTATTCTAAGCTAGGAGGTCCCCTTTCGGCTGATTTCACAACACTCGAACACTCGAACACCATCCGGTTAGTGTTTCACACTATTTGATATTGTGATGCTTGTTTGATGAATGATACACATGCTTAGTTTAAATGTCACCTTGCATGATTTTGTATGATAAAGATGCTAACTTGGTGAATAAATTGCATGATAAAAGATTATATGCAATAAGAATGCAATAAGATTATATCACATTCTCATGTTTTGGAAGTATTAATGAGAATGTGATACTGTATTTCAATGAAACAATGAAGATGATGATGTTGTACTATGAGTTATAGGCTGAAATTGTTTACAAGAATGGTGTCCAAATGATTCTAGGATAAAATGGTTTTTGGCATGATCATACTGATTTAAATGAAACAGTGATGTATGTTAGAGTTGTTTTGATAAGATGATGAAAAACCCTAGTGATGAACTATTTGAATATGATATGAATATTTAAAATTGCTATGTTTTGATCCGTTTGATTTGTGAATTAGACAAGAAAACATGCTAGTGCAATTGTATTGGGCAGTACACAAAATCATGAATATGAAATTCTATTGGATAGTACAAATGCTGGCAGAAGGTTCTAGAAGGATTTCATGTGCTCACATCCGTTGTTGCGAGTCGAGACCGCAGTGTTGCGACTCGAGACCATGGATCAACAACTCGAAACCCAGAACACTTCACATAAGGGACTCGAGACTAGCCTGGCTGCGACTCGAGATCTCCTAATCTCGACTCGAGACCAAAATCGAGACCTCCAGGGTTGCGACTCATTTATGCACCACTCGAGACCTTCAGTTGGCAACCCAAGACCCCTTGGTTGCGACTCGAGACCGCATGTTCTCGAGTCGAGACCACCCGGTCTCGACTGGGCTGCTTGTCTCCGTTATTGGGCCAAAGTGTGTGGACTGTTCATGCTTGTTACTGTTTAATCTGGACTATGTGATACATACTACTGTTGACTGATTGTGTGATAGGAAAGGCCCAATAACCTTATATCATGTGTATGCTATGTGTTAGATACATATAGGATATACGTGACTTAATTTTATCCGAGCCTGACCCATACTGGTAACCATGTTAGGACGTGGTGACCAGCGTGCTTGACCAAGTAACCGTCTGCCGAGCAACCCAAGGTGAGTTCACAACTTTTAGAACATGCGTTCCCGGTGGTTGGGAAACGAAACTTAAAACAACGCTATTCCCTTGTAAGGGATACAAACCTACTTTTCTTCCCCTATGCGGGACCCTTAGTTAATTACTATTTATATTGGATGCAACAAGCAATACTAAACGAAACTCTATCACTCAAGTCCCTACTACTTAATACCGATTAGTCGTCGGGGCCAGGCGAACGGGTTATTAGTTGATAGCGCTATTTAGGTCTCACCAGCCTCACACCGTGCCCGCGTATGGGATCGGGCGTGAACTAATAGACTCTGGCAAACCGTCAATGATGATAGAACATTGACAAACGGGGCACTCTACGGAAACGTACGGTCGCATAGTATTCGGTATTGTAAACCAGTTTAGTAGCTTACTTAAGGGGTAGCTCCCCTTGGCATGGTATAAATGAGTAACTTAACTGTTGAAACAAGTTTTTGGAATTAAAAACTAGACAAACTCGTGAACTCGCCAACATTATGTTGATACCCTACTGCATGCTTTGCAGAACTTGCAGCTTGGGGATGTGTAGTGGTCGTCTTAACCCATGTGTTGGGTTCTATAATAAACTTAAACTATGAACTTTGTTTGAACTGTTTTGCCTATGCTTCCGCTATTTACCTAGACTGCTATTTGAACTTAAAACTTTTGAACTTTAATTATGGTACTTACTGACCCTTGTGGTTGATGAACATTATTACTATTATTAATTGAATTGCTCAGTATAATTGGTGGCTGGATCCTGGTCATGTCACACGCCTCGCGGTGGTACTCCGTAAGTGGATTTTGAGAGTGTGACAGTTTTCATCTTCTCTATAGTCATTACGTCCAGAACGTGTTAGTGATATTTAAGATTCAATATTTATTATGAGAAGAAATCTGTGAAATTCAAACTTTCATCGAGCATAAAAACTTCATTAGAAAAAAACTTATAAAAAATTGTAGTCTATAATAAACGACAATAATAACTTCATAACCGAGAAATTTGGTTATGGTTATAGTTATCATAACGGACCATGAGTGAACCAAGCCGATTGTATTTTATCTTCTTCATTTGTGGCCATCTATTCCACTCGTTTCCATCGCCCCTTCTTCATTTGGAGCTTGTTCAACAAATGGTTGGAACACCAGGATAGGTTATTTAGTGAGGTGAGATGTGGAAAACATCAAAGATGAAAGTAGAAAACATGGAATAATACCTTTTAAGATCTATTTATCGTACACATACATTGCTAGAAAACTGATTATAACATCACCAACAGATCGGTGACATATACCACACAAAAAAAATCATTATTGGTTTTCGATAATCTATCGGTGATGACCAACAAATACTTAAACAAAAAAGGTAAAATGTATATTCATTATCAACAATAACAACCTATTAAATCCATATAGAAGCATGATACGCAAGTGATACATAGTTTCAAAATCATTAAATCATTGTCTATTTTGGAAAATTCTTGGTCAAATATGTCTACTTTGGTAATTCCCCGATAAAAAAAATCTCGGCTTTAAACAAGATCCACATTCCTTAGAAGAGTAAACACATTAATACATGTAATTTCCATAATTTGAACTGCCAACTTTTTTATTATGAAGCAAACCAGTTAACCATCAGGAAGTACCTTGAAAACTCGTGGGAAGAGTTTGTATCATCAAAACAAGTAAAAGGAATAGCATAAAGAAGCATTCTAAGATGCTTGGTGGACGAATAGTCACACAGGTGGTATAATTAAAAGAAAAGTTGTGTGATTTTAATTTTTTTTTTCATATTCTCTCTTAAATTCTTCATCGTTGATCCTTCCTTCATCATGTTATGGGCATTACTGGTTGTTAAGAAATGAAAGTATGAAGTATCTGATTAGACAAATTCATAAGTAAAATTGTCTAAAATACATCAATATCATGTATAAAAACAAACACAAGCACGAGCGCGCACACACACATATATATAAGTTTGTAGCCTAATGGTACCAAGACGTGTTGAAAATGCGTCCTTCTCCGCGAACTTGAAGGCTCTAGTCATACGGTGGAAAACGTGTAGATTTAGAAGTAGAATTTAGAAGGCATGTGTTAGCGTTTATAAAAACAAAATATAAAACATATAGGACTTAAAAAAGAAAATACAAATGTTCTTTTAGTTAACAACCCTACGTGTTTATAACTAATCTTGATGATTTTTTGCATCTTATACACTAGCTTTGGAGTTTGTAGTGGAATTACACCAAAGTCAAATTGGCCCAGAAATATTCCGAGTCTCCTAGTGGCCCAAAACTTAGAGGCTTAATGGGCTTTTTGTTTCAATCTGCCCACTGCTAGGTACCCGTATTCCCATATACGAATGTGATGTAAAGTATAACTAGTATTAAGTAGCCCGTGTTGCAACGGGGGCGAACACTAATGCCACACTACTGCCAGCGACCACCGACACTGAATAAAATAACTAAGTTGATCTAAGACTCTCGCGTTACGATGAACCCGCCTCTATTTTTTCCCGTTTGACATCATTACCACTATACAAACCATAATGCATACATTACAACAATCATTGCATCAATACGTTGTAAATTGTATTTATACAGAATTTTGGCTAAATTAATTAGATAACAAAACAATGCATGAAACACCATATCAACACATAGTACTATACCTTAATGCTAAAGCCTAATGCAAATTAACAATATATAAATTTCATAGTAGGACAAATAGAAAAGCTTGAAGCTTTGGGTATACGGTCTCACGAAACAGTGATGGAAGTATTTGAAAGTGAATCGACCAACAATACCAATAATGTTGATGCACAACAATACTAATAATAAGTAAAAAAGTGGTTTTATTGTAGGGAAGATGTGGACCACCAATCATGTTGGAGCCATCATTTTAAACTATTTGAGCCTAAGCTTAAATTTGACCAAAACTTCAATTGTAATTAGGGCTGTAAAGGAGTCAAGCGTTCAGCGAACAGTTTGTGAACCGTTTGGCAGGAAGTTTGTTTGTTTAGTAAACGAATGAACATGAACAAGAAATTTCGTTTGATTAATTAGGGGTGTTAAAAAAACGAAACCAAATAAAAACCGAACCGTAACTGTAACCGTAACCGAAAAACCTGATCCAAATAACGACTTCAATGTTTGGTTTGGTTTTTAACCGAAACCGAATTGTGAATTTGATTTTTGGTTTGGTTTTGGTTCCATATATTTTTATTTGGTTTATCTGGTTTATTTGGATAACTGAATAAACCGCTAATTTAATTAATTATTATATAAAAATAATAATATTTAATAAACCATATAAATTTTATTGGCTCACATGATAAATATAAAGCACAACTCACAATTTAAGCTTAGTCATTTATATAGTTTTAGGGGCTGTTTGTTTAACTCTTAATGGTTCAGACCTCCTCTTACTGGTTCAGCACTTAATGGTTCAGACTGTTTGTTTCGCAATCAAATGTCTAAATGGTTGAGACATTTGCCTCTGAATGGTTAAGCATTATATCGAGTCTGAATGATTAACACATCTAATCTGAATTGGTCAGAAATTTGCATATGAACGGTTAAACATTATACTGGCTTTTAATGATTCAGACCTCTTATTGGTTCAGTACTTAATGGTTCAGACCTCTTACTAGTTCAGCACTTAACCATTCAGAAGTTGCCGAATAGCCCCTTACTCTTCAAAATATACTAGGGTTTCTAAATTTTCACATATAAGGTTAAAAAATTATCTATATTGACTATTTCTAATTTCTATATTCTATATTTTGAACTTTATAGTTGTGTGTACGACTATTTTCTAGATGTTATTTTATTTTGCATTGAAAATTTCTTTTATTACATATCGTTTCATTTAAATTAGTTGCTAACTTGATGTTCGGAAGTTGGAATACAAACATGAATTATGAATATAATTTAGGAAAAAAGTACTTAGGAACAATTTGGTTGAAATTGGTTTGTTTGGTTTTTAACCGAATCCAAATCGAATTGAATTTGGTTTCGTTTGGATTTGGTTTGTGAAGGGGTAAGGTCCCAAAAACCTTGTAATAAGTGCTTCGAATCACTCCACAATCTCGTCTTTCAAGCTCTTTTTAACCTTGCGCGGCCGCACACTGGTTTTGTAAAAGAAAGGCTTAAGGCAGATAGCAAACAACACTCGCGCGCCAAAAGGAAGTCATAAACCCTTGCGCCTTCATAAGGGATGAAAATCCTAAGACAGGCATTCCCACTTAAATAATATCCAGGCTTGAATATTATTTAAGTGATACCACACGGTAAACAATCACACCAGATTACAGCAGTAATCTTCTAGAAGACTTAATCATGCACCACCCAGACGGTTACAACCGTCTGGGCGTCGTGTCATCTCCCCAACCTCCCTTAGAGTCACGGTGATGGCATGAAAATAGAAAGAAATCATCACTTGTCCACTTTCCACGTGGCAATTTCTCAGCCCTTGATCTAAACAACGATCTGTGTGCTCTCACATCGGATCACAAGAATTAACGGTGGAGGAAAATAACCGCTACGGCGTTAGCATCTTCCGTCAATTTTTCAATAACAGATTTTACCTCCCAAAAGCTCCCGTTATAAATATGAGGATAATTCAGGTATGAAACCAAGTTACACACACTTCTTCAATACTTCTTCTTCTTCATAAACATATACTTATTCTCACGCCGGAGTCGGGTCAAGGAGAGAACCCCTTTCTCCCCTTGACGAGGCTAACGGTGCTTTGTTTTGCAGAGTTTATCGAAGAAGAAGAGCTGTCCCGTCAGATCGAACGAGAGAAAACTCACCTTTTATGCGGATTCAAACCCCCTAGATAATTCGATTCCGGTCAATTATCGAGTGTTTCTTCATTGGCACCCACCGATTTCTCTGTTTCATCCAATTTTCTCTCGTTTTTTATCTACCTTGTTGATTCCATTTACATATGGAAGAAACGTCGTCTCATCGTCAAACCGGCCCTCGGCCGAACGTCGTAAATAATTTTCAAGTAGAAGGAATTCCAGAGGATGCCTCAGATGACAATGAGGTTCAATCCAATCGAGTAAATGAACCTGTCACTCCAGGGGTGCTACCAGAAAACCCTGTTCACTCAATTCTACCTCCAGGAGAAACTCCAATCTCCTGGTACGTCAGATCTCAAGGGGCTCTAAATGCAGTATACACACAGCTGTGTGCTCAAACTGCTCCCTTAACCCAATCTCGAAGGCTAGGATCTCGTGCTTCTCAACGGGAAGATCCATCCCACAAAAATACAGAAGTTTATTCCAGATCCACATCAAAATATGAATACACCCAATCAGGGAGTCATCAGAGAGAATATCGAGATGAACCACACCCTCACCGAAGACAATCAGTTCACACTAGGTTGGGTTCTCAACGAAACACCCACACCGATGAATCTGATCCAACCTACCGTTTAAGTTCAAATACCAGTGTGTTCAACCGATTGCAGCCAAATTACAACAAATGCAGACCTCGTGCGGTTTATAACCCTGAGGCAGAGCACAACTATGATTTGATTTACCGCCCTGCGGAAGCAGCGGAAAATTCAAAATTCATCATGGAAATAGCTTTGGCTCCGCTTGAGAAAGCTAAACTACCATCCAACGTGGGTAAATTTAATGGGCTGACAGACCCCGATGACCACCTGAGGGTTTTTACAAGCGCAGGACTAGTAGGCGGCTGGACTCTACCATTATGGTGTCATCTTTTCGTGCAGACCCTTACTGGCGCGGCCAGAATCTGGTTCGATAATCTACCCATCGGGAGCATCACATCATGGAAAGACCTACGCAAGAAGTTTCTGACGCATTTCAGTCAACAACGACGATCCATTCGAGACACATCAGATGTCATGAAAATCTGGCGTCATAACGACGAAAGTCTGGAGGACTTTATCACCCGATATAATAAGGAGGTACTGGAAATCGGGGGAGTCCATGAGCAACTGATCCGCGCACAATTCAAATACGTGGTCAGATGCGACGATATGGTTAAGGTCTTATCTGGAACGGAAGGACTTCCAACAAGTTGGGAGAAAGTAATGGCAGCAGCAAAAGTTTATGCGCAAACAGAAAAGAATCTTACCACTAATAGGCCACCGCCACCACATAATAGACCCGCGGACTTAGGCTCCACTGGCGGGAGAAAGTTTAAGAAGTCATGGCGTGATTCTGGCTCGACAAATCACTCGTCTGAAGATGCTCGAACAACGATCAACAAACTTACCGCGCAGAGGGAGACCAAACAGGAGAATAGGGAGAGACAGTGGACTCCCTTAACTAAGACCCCGACGGAAGTTTTGAGTACTGAAGACTATCAATTCAAACCTCCGATCCCCATGAAAAATAAGCGTGGACAAGACCCTGCCCAATATTGCGAGTATCACAAAGACAATGGGCATACCACCAACAACTGCATTTCTTTACGCACCGAAATTGAGAAGGCCCTCAAGAGCGGCGAACTCACACATTTGCTCCAAAATGTGCGCAAAGAAATAAAGCAGATAACTCGGGGTGAGGAGGGTCCAAGCAAAAGGGTGAAAACTTAAGAGACAACTCTATGAATTCCCCGCGGGAAAACATGATCTATCAAACGAAGCGGGAAAATTAGAGAGTAAGTTAAGTTTCATATAATTATATTAGCAAACTTTGTAATAGCCTCTGTGCTCTATCCTTAAATAAAATAGCAAAGTTTCTATTATTTTGATGTTTTTCTTACAAAGTGCATGCAATTTCTTTTAAGTAAGCGCAAAAACATTATGGTAACTACAAAACAAAGCCTCATGAACGGTCAGTGATCACGTCACAATCGACCATAAGTTCACACATGAGCTTTATACCAACTTTATTCGCCTTACTCAATAAAAGTAATCATATTCATGCAAGATATTGTAAAACGAAAAACATGACATACTATTCTTAGTGTACAGATACGCCCTAAAAACTATCAAACACGGCAGTGTTTTAGTTACTTGCGCAGCAGCGCACAAACAAAAAAAAGAGGGGAATATACATCCCAAATATTGCAAGAAAATTGTTCAATACATTTTCAACCTACGCTAAATCTTCGCCCTCATCCGGAAAGATTTCCTTTAGTTGTGCTACGTAATCATCAGATTGCAGCGCAACATTTATCAGATCCATAACCGGAAGTTGCAAGTTGTTAAATTCTGCCTTTAAAGCAGCAAGCGCAGCATTAGTATCCACGCCATAAGTAGCAGATTTGCTGATATCCCAATCAGCCTTCAAAGCGCTATTTACATGACGAGAACACTCAGCATATCCTTGGGCATACCTGTCTTTACGCGCAGCAACAACTAACCGCGCAACGGTTTTATCCAACTCTTCAGAGTTCAACACTGATTCAGCAACCTGTGAAGAAAGGAAATGGTAAATAACAAAAAAGCGCATAAACAGTTCCACAACAGAAAAGAGCAAGCAACTTACACAAGCAATTCCACGATCTTTCAGCCACGCCATATCACTCTTTAAAGGTTCAAGCTCGATTTCCGCTGTGGCTCGCGCCGTTTCAGAATTTTCCAATTTTTCTTCGGTCTCAGTTAAACGGCGGGAAGTTTCAGCCTTTTCAGAATGCGCAAGCTCCAGGTCCTTTTTAAGTTGTTCCTAGTCAGAAAGCAAAGCAGTAAGTTCTTCTATCTCTTTATCTCTAAGAGCAAGAGTGGCGCAAGCTTGTACCTCTCGTTGTTCACTGCGCTCCCTGTAAGCACGCGCTTCATCACGAGCAGCTTCAGCTTCAGCTTTCTCCTTTTTTAGTTTTTCGATCTCCGCATCTTGCTTCTTCAATATCTCAACTTCAGCTTTGAGATTATTAATAGCATTACGAAGACCCATCTTCTCATTGTTATCCTTTTCACAAATCCTTTTAAAATTCTTGCTCTCCTCAGCAAGAAGGGTAGCTTCAGCTTCCGCTTTCCGTCTCCAACCCGCAACGGACCATTCCTCAGTTTTACGATCGGCCTCAAACTTGGCTTGATCAGCTTCCAATTTAGCCTTTAGCTGAGCTAAACGCTTTTCATCGCTAGCAAACTTCTTCTGGGAAACCCTAAAAGCTTCCCAATCTTTATGCATACTATACCACTCACGCACTATGCGATGAGTGGTAGAAGCATGAGAAGCAGTCTCCTCAAGGTTAGCTTGATAAGTTTGTTCATAAGACCGGCTTTCTTGAAACTTGATTTCCCCAGGCGGAAATATTCCCTGCAGCCAATCTCGACACACATGCCAATCCGAGAAAGTGTCACCTTTCTCTGAGTAAGTCCTGTAATAGTAATCCCCCATGGTTTCCTCTGGGCGGATTGGAGAATTTTTATCAACACCGGCAAATGAGCTTTGCTCCTCAGCAGAAACCTTCTCAACATGCTCAGGAGTAGCATCAGAAGGTTTAGGAGAGGAAGTTGAAGTAGGAATTTTTTCAGCAGTTTGTTCTTTCCCCAGGTCTTGAGCAACAGTTTCAGAGGTTCGTGGATTATCAGCACCATCCACAACCCCTGGATCAATAACTTTTTCAACTTCTTTAGTAACATCAGCAGGCTTTTCAGCCTCAACAGTTTTCTCCACACCACCTTCAGGAACCTCCGTAGTCTTCAACTGATCAATAACAGAAGCACGCGGAGGGGAAGGTGGGAGTTCTTCATTAACCACATGTTGCGGCTCTGTGGACACAGGAGAATCAGGAACCTCTGAAATAAATACAGCAAAGTCTGTAAAGATTTAAAGCGCATAAGGAAAAGAAGTAAAGACAACACTTACCAGGAGCGGATTCCGAAATGAAAGCATCCAGATTGCCCTTCCTGGTAATTTTCTTCCTTTGGATCTTCTTGGAGGGCTGACCCTTAGCGTCAGTATCAGCTTGTTTCCTTTTACCAGCCTTCCTGTGCACCAAGTGTTCAGGGCTAGATTCCAAGTCAATAGGATCATTTGGGTTGGATGGAGGGATATCAGCAGTATCTCTCGGTTCTGGTTTTGGCCTCCTAACAGTAACTGCAGGCGTAAGACCCTCCAGAGAGTCAGAAACCACCACATAATCACACCAAGAGTCAGAGGAACGGCGCATACCTTTCTTCTCTCCTCCAACATTTTTTGCCTTCAAAGATTGAGCTTTATCAACTTCAGGTTTCTTCGGCGCAGAAGTAGAAGTCGCCGCGCGCCTTTTCTTCTCAGGGCCTATGCCCAAGTTTGACAACTCACCTACAAAAGCGCAAAGGATAATTTACTCAGAAGCGCAACAGAGAAAAGCAAAAGTACACCAATAAGCACATAGCTGTAACACCCCGAAAAATATAAAACTTTATATTAGAATTATAAAGTATAAATAAACGAGAATTTACTAACTAGAAATTTTTAACCTAGTTAGTTAAAAGACTAGAAATAGCTTATGATAGGGTTAAATGACACTAAACAATATGTTGAACAAAGTTGAGGGGCTTAAGTTGTAAGAATTGAAACTTGAATTAATTAAAATAAATAAAACAAACCAAACACCCCACAAAGGGGATGTCTGGTCGACTAGAACAACCAGGGGCGACACCCCCACCTTCAAACTCTCAAAAATCTACTTGAAATCTCAAATTGGAGGTGCAAATCTGGTTCAAACGAAAATCCGAGCATAGAATCGTGATCCTCATCACAAGAGGATTACAAGGTATGTAAAATTTAAGGAAAACTCTCAACTTGAAATTTTCATGAATTGGGAAAAATCTGAAATTATGGTTGCATGTGTATGTTATGATGATTGAGGAACAACTATAGTGTCTAAGGACAAACCCTAGATCAATAGAAGTTGAAACCATAAGAAATTTTGGGTGAATCCATGAACACCATTGTAGGTGATTAGTGGGTTATGTGTATTTGGATGAACACTAGGAAGTAGATTGTTAATCTAGTGTAATTTGGCAATTTTGAAGTGATTTCAGAAATTAGAAGCTAACAATCATGTAAATTGGTTGATTTATGTGAAATTAGGGTTAAATGATAAACTAAAGATGTGATGTTTAATCATGTAAAAATCTGCTTATGAAGTGTTTGTTGAAATGCCTCTATGAAGGCTTAAAAAAAACTGAAAGTTCAAGTTTAAACGCATAATCATGATGTTTGGTGTATTATGCGAATTATGATTTGAAGAGAGTTCTAAACATATGATGAATGAACTCTATAGGAACGGGCGCAGGAGCGTCAAGCGGACAAGCGGGTGGCGAACCACGTTTAAAAGGCCTACTTTGAAGGTATGTAACTTGACCCGTTACATTAAGTAGATTTTGATGATTATATAATATGTAATTGAATTTTAGAATAAAAGTTGTTTGAGTTAAGCGGTGATGTCGCTATATTGGGTGATTGGTCAAATTTGGTTGAAACTCGTTGGTAGTCGTCATATGGGAGGATTCCTTAGACGAGCCAAACGGGTCGAATAATCGAGTAAAGCATGGTTAATGCTCCGGAATATGAAGGATTGATCTTTGATATTGGTTAATATATAACATGTTAGAAATATGAGAATTTAATGTATCGGTATGCTAGAAAAGCGAATCCGAGATTTGGGTTTGAGGGAAATAAACAACTCAAACGAAACATGGATTTCCAGGGACACCGTAACTTACGGTAGAGGTTATGAGTTTACGGTAGTTCACCCCTGTTTTACGGTGAACCATTAGCTTTCATGACTTACCGTAACTTACGGTGACACCGTAAGTTACGGTAGAACCAGAAATAAAATTTTGTTTTATTTTTATTCAATTTGATGTTGGATCTCATGTTTATGTACTATATAACAATGTCAAAACTAATGTTTAATGGTTTTGACTCTAGGTGACGAGGTGGATCTTACGGATGGCGGTCAAGCAAATGTCGAAGAACCGAACACGATTTTGAAGCTTCCGCAATGTTTTAATCTTACTTAGACTTTGTTCATGGGTTGTAAACAATTTCTAAAATAATTTTTGAATGTTCCAACTTAGTCATTAGTTGACTAAGGTTTATGCTACTTGTGAACTTGATTATGAAACTTATGTTAATTTAATATCTTTTGGTATAAAAATGTAAGAAATTAGTATTAAATTCAAGTAAAATTTCAAGGGTGTTACAATAGCTTACCAGCGCCAGCAGTAGGCTAAACAGACAGATCCGCATCCCGCGGAAGAACAAAATTTCTCACAATCTGGTGGTACCAAAGCTCCTCGTCAGGACCCATTCTTCCACCTTCTCTTTTGTATGCTACAACATACAATGAAACAACTTCAGAAGAAGGAAAACATGTTCAAAAAAAAAGAAAAAAAAAGAGAGAGCAAAAAAGGGTAAACCCCCAATCTTACCATGACCTTCCTCTTTATACACTGGCTTGTCGTCACGGTCCATTTTCCAATTCAAACTCATGCTAGCACTAACAAGGGCTTTCTCCGGCAAGGCAATATTAGGAATTTCCTTCAGATCTTGATACCAACTCTCGTCAACAGGGATTCGAAGAGTTTCAGTAGGGACGTCTTCTTTTCCCCGTAAAACCATCCTCATCGGAATCACCCCTGCCTTGACGAAAAAGAACTTTTGCTTCCAGTCATGGAAGGATTTTGGAGGATGCTGTAAAATCTTCTTTGCAGACGACCTTTGGACAAACGAATAAAACCCTTGGGTACAGTGCATCTGATAAAAAACCCTAAATCTAAGAACTGACGGCTCAATATGCATCGACCGGCTCACAAACTCAAAATGTCGAACCCTAACCATGCCAATAGGGTGCAGTTGGGAGATATGCAACTTATAATACTCAAGGATTTCAAGAAAAAAAATTGTTACAGGCAAGCGAAAGTTGCCTTCACAGAAAAAATCCCAAAAAAGGGTAATATACCCAGCCGGAGCATCTGCTGCTGTCTGACCCTCCTCAGGATACAGGGCACCCCAGTTCTCCGGGAATTTAAGATTCCGAATCAGACCATCAAAAGTTGCTCTGGGCCACTTTAACGGTGGAAGTTCAGCAGACATTTCTTCGGATAAGTCTTCTTGGTGTTCTCCAGTTGACATAAGGGGATGAAATGACAAAGTTCTCGGATAATGAAGAAAGGAAGAAGAAAAGATTTCAACAGAGTAATGATTAGCAGAAAGAGGCAACTCAAACACACTTAAATACTCACCGCAATAAATAAGCATCGGTAACCGCCATAACACCTTTTCCGGACATCACAGTTACCCAAGCGACAGAGCGAGTGAAAATCAACACAAACGCGAGTACACGCGCGCGTGCAAAACATGGACAGTAAAGGAAAACTGACAGTGACAGCCTGTCACTCAGTCTTTAATGCACCAGTCCTCTCTAAAGTCAAAGATTTTCAAAATCTTTACAACATAAGAAATCTTCTCCTAGAAGATTCCCTATTTTCGCGCCAAAAAGCATTTCCCTCTCACAAGTCCAGTGCTCCACTTACTTGCATAAGAGCAACACTAGACTGGGGGGACTTGAAGGGGTAAGGTCCCAAAAACCTTGTAATAAGTGCTTCGAATCACTCCACAACCTCGTCTTTCAAGCTCTTTTTAACCTTGCGCGGCCGCGCACTGGTTTTGTAAAAGAAAGGCTTAAGGCAGATAGCAAACAACACTCGAGCGCCAAAAGGAAGTCATAAACCCTTGCGCCTTCATAAGGGATGAAAATCCTAAGACAGACATTCCCACTTAAATAATATCCAGGCTTGAATATTATTTAAGTGATACCACACGGTAAAGAATCACACCAGATTACAGCAGTAATCTTCTAGAAGACTTAATCATGCACCACCCAGACGGTTACAACCGTCTGGGCCACGTGTCATCTCCCCAACCTCCCTTAGAGTCACGGTGATGGCATGGAAATAGAAAGAAATCATCACTTGTCCACTTTCCACGTGGCAATTTCTCAGCCCTTGATCTAAACAACGATCCGTGTGCTCTCACATCGGATCACAAGAATTAACGGTGGAGGAAAATAACCGCTACGGCGTTAGCATCTTCCGTCAATTTTTCAATAACAGATTTTCCCTCCCAAAAGCTCCCGGCTATAAATATGAGGATAATTCAGGTATGAAACCAAGTTACACACACTTCTTCAATACTTCTTCTTCTTCATAAACATATACTTATTCTCACGCCGGAGTCGAGTCAAGGAGAGAACCCCTTTCTCCCCTTGACGAGGCTAACGGTGCTTTATTTTGCAGAGTTTATCGAAGAAGAAGAGCTGTCCCGTCAGATCGAACGAGAGAAAACTCACCTTTTATGCGGATTCAAACCCCCTAGATAATTCGATTCCGGTCAATTATCGAGTGTTTCTTCAGTTTGTATATTCCTAATTTGGTTTGGTTTGAGGTACAAAATTTTGAAAAACCGATAAACCAAACCAAATAAACCGTAGACTGAACAAATGAACACCCCCTATGATTAGTTATATGAACGAACACGAACAGATGTCTCGTTCGTTCAATTGTGTTCGTGAATGTTTGTTCATGTTCGCTTATTTATGTTGCTCAATAAAGATATTTGTACATTTATTTATTTTATCTAAACTTTTCATATATTTTTTAACTCTTGTTTATTTTATTATCCTAACAAATAGAATATGAAACCTCATTTCCATCATGTTTATGCACCATTTCCCTTTTCTTCTCATTATTCATATAAATGAATACTATTGACATTTGTTAAACGATTAGGGCTTTACCAAAAATAAAGTTCCATCACTTCTCCCCCCACCATTGACCTATAGCCTCTGCCGATTTGGTTAGTGTTGTTTGTGTTTGTAAACCGTTCGTGAACACGTTCATTTCCTTAGTATTATCGTATACAATCTTTATCTTTATTTTTATTTTATTTTTTTGCTTATACGTTATTTTTTAAATATTTATTTTATTAACTATTTCTTTTAGTTTTTTCCGCTTACTAATAATAAATAATTAATATTTTATTGATCCAACCACGTGTAACACACACGTTTCTGACCTTTTAATAAATAAAAATAACAAAGTAAAATGTTATAACTTGTGTAATAGACATGTTTATAACCTAATAATAAATAAATAAATAAACAAAGTAAAATGTTATAATATGTAACTAGTATATCAAAATTCATTTTTTCAAAAAAAAATGTATATTGACGACTATGTGTATTAACTGATTACATTGTATTTATTCAAGTTGTGTTATACACGTGTTTATTCAACTCATGCAATACACGAGTTTTAAAGATGTAACTTTTTTACTTAGTATATAGAAATATGTTTACTCAGCCCATGTAATACACAGGGGTTCTAATCAGTGGCGGAGCTACCTTATACCGGGGGGGGGGGGCAACGCCCGCTACGGCTTGGCGCGGAAAAATTTGGAAAAATTAGTGTAAATTTTGGAAAAATTTGAGGTTTTTTCGATTTCGTTACGGCTTATTTATAAAACGTTACGGCTTGGCGGATTTTCTAGATCCGCCGCTGGTTCTAATCTAGTATATAGGCCTGTAAACGAACCGAACGTTCATGAACTGTTCGTGAACTTGTTCGGCGGGAAGTTTGTTTATGTTCGTTTATTTAATAAACGAACAAACATGAAAAAAATTATTTGTTCGTTTAATTAAATGAACGAACATGATCGCACCTGTTGTTCGTTTATGTTTGTTCATTTATGTCCGTTTATGTTTGTTCGTTTATATTTTAACAAATACAAATGGAGTTGTATTTATACAAATATAAACATAAAATAAGTTTTCTAACTACTTATATAGATATAACTAATTGATAATAGGGCATTCCGGTAATAAAAAAATGTGTTTTCCAATAGAACTTATTGTAATCAATCAATAATTTATATAAAAATAAACTACTTTTTGTTCGTTTATGGTTGGTCGTTTATGTTCATTTGTATTGTTTTATAATTTATTAATTTATGTTCGTTTAAGTTTATTTGTTTATGTTCATTTATGTTCGTGAGCTGTTCGTTTAAGTTTTAAACGAACAAACATAAACGAACACGAACCCAAAAATATGTTCGATTATATGTTCCCATTCGGTTAAAGTTTAACGAACAAACACGAACATGACTCTGTTCGTGTATGTTTGGTTTGTTTATAGGCCTACTAGTATATATATATATATATATATATGTATGTATGTATGTATATATAGGGTTAGGATCATTTCAGAACTCTAAATAATTGCAGAACTTACAGAACTCCTAATAAACAATCATGTTATATATAAGTTTTTGTATTTAGGATCTTTTTATCATCTATTTTCTATATTTCTTTGATTACATACATGTTAAAAGTAGTTTACATATGTTTAATTGCCAAATTATATATATGTGTCATAACTAATTACATATATGTAAAAAACCTAGTTTACATATGTGTAATTATAAAATTACATATAAAAAATGTTAAAATGACTCTTAATATGTATGTAATCGTAAAAATACACATAATAAATGATAAAATTATCCTAAACAAAAAAATGTATAAATAAAAAGATTGTTTATTAGGAGTTCTGCGAGTTCTATAAATATTTATGGTACTGTACATTATCCCTTAACGTACGCGATGTCAAATCGCATGTGATAATTTTGATGAAATCGCATGTTGGTTTTTGTAACAATTTCGCATGTGATAATTTTGATGAAATCGCATGTTAGTTTTTTGTAACAATTTCGCATGTGGTAATTTTGAAGAAATCGCATGTTGAAAAACCAACATGCGAAATTGTTACAAAAAACCAACATACGATTTCAAAGTTGGATAAAGATCTGACGGCTGAGATGAGCGCGTACGTATTGTACGATAAGGGATATTGTACGTTAACCTAACCATATATATATATATATATATATATATATATATATGGTAAAAAACCTTCTAAATTTGGAACCGAATTTATTCGAGTTGTGGTGGACTCGGGTTACTCTCGGAGTACTCCGTTTGTCAAGTGGGTGTCCCGAGAGTGCTCGATATTAATTCTGTTGGCCGTTCAAAAAAAATATATATATGAATCGAATCAAATTTCGGTTTGGGCACAAAATTCAAATAGAATATTTAATTTAAATCTAAAATGAATTTGAATTTCCAAAATAGACATTTACAAGCTTGGGGGAATAGTGCCAGGCAGCTGCCTGGCACTCCCCTATTGGACCAACCCATTTTTAATTTAGATTTATTCCTAGCTTAAAATTACGGTTTCATCCTTTGCCAAAAATTACGTTTTCGCCCCTAATTCAAAATAAAATTATATTTTTGCCCTGGCTCAAAATTTACACTTTTGCACTCAGTTCAAAAACTCATTTCTAATTCTATTCTCAGTTTAAATTTATGGTTTCGCCCTCCGTCTAAAATTACGCTTTTGCCCCCTTCAAAATAAAAATATGTTTACCCCTAGCTCAAAATTACGATTTTGCACCCAACTCAAATTTACGTTTTTGCCCACAGTTCAAAATAAAATTATGTTTTTCCCCATAGCTCAAAATTATGATTTTGCTCTCAGTTTAAAATTATGATTTCGCCCCCAGTTCAAAATATTTTTACGCTTTTGCCCTCTATTCAAAATTAAGATTTTCCTCCCGTTTCAAAAATTACGATTTCTCCCCCAGTTAAAAATTATGATCTTGCCATCGTTTGACTTTTTTTTTTTGCAAAACTATAGTACTGTTTTATTTTGCTTGGTTGACTCAATGTAACTTTTATTGTGTCAAGCGGTTGTCTAACGCTCGCTCATTGCTCCTGACAAATTAGTATTTTACCCCCAACTCAAAATTACAGACCTGTTATTGTTTTAATTTTTTTTAGCAAAACTATGGTAGTGTTTTCGTTTAATTGGTTGTCTCGATGCATTTTTTTAGATCGTTTTATAAGTAGTATGTACAAGTAACCTAAATACATGCATACATGTTATGAAACTGAGAAATATTTGATTTAACGCCCCGCAACGCGGGCGGGCATAGGTGTAATTTTTATTCCTCAAGGCATGCCTGGTACATGCTCATTTGTCCTTAAAAATTACAATTTTGCTCCCAGTTTAAAATTATACTCTTTCTATCGTTTTAGTTTTTTTTTAGTAAAAGTATGGTAGTGTTTTTGTTTTAATTGGTTGACTCGATGTAATTTTTTTTGAGATCGTGTTATGAGTAGTATGTACAAGTAACCGAAGCACAGACATACATGTTACGAGAGAGAAATATTCGGCTTATTGCCCCGCAACACGGGCGGGGCAAAAACTAGTTGAATACAAATGTAAGTAAAAACATAAGAATTTGAATTCAAACATATACTATTCTCATGAGCGGCAATAGTGGTGGCCCCTTATTGGTTTAAATGGGCGGCAAATTCAATAGTGTCAGGCAACTGCCTGGCACTCCCCTATTGGCTCAACAAATTTACGATTTTATCCTGCCTTAAAATTACGACTTTGCCATCAATATAAAATTATGTTTTTACCCCCACTTAAAAATAAATTTACGATTTTGTTCCCGGCTAAAAATTTCGATTTTGCCCTCGGTTCAAAATTACGATTTTGCCCCGTTTCAATTTACATGTTTGCCATTAGTTTTTTTCCATTAAAATGACGATTTTGCCATCAGTTAAAATTTATGTTTTTACCCCCCACTTAAAAATAAATTTACACCTTTGCTCCCAGCTAAAAATTTCAATTTTGCCCTCGGTTCAAAATTACGATTTTGCCCCGTATAAATTTATAGTTTTGCCATTAGTTTTTTTTTTTCGCACAGAGAAGTTATGATTTTGGCCTCAACGTATATTTACATTTTCTCCATCGTTTTTGTTTGTTTTTATGGTGAAATTACAATTTTGCCCCCAGTGTAAATTTGCAGTCATGCCGGCAGATTCTTGGCACTCACCCATTGGTCCATTTAATTTACGATTTTATCCCTGAATTAAAATTCAAAACTATAAAGGTTTTTTATGTTTTAATTGGTTGACTCCATTTAATTTTTTTTCGTGTCAAGTAGCTGCCTAACACTCGCTCATTAGTCCTGAAAAATTGTAGTTTTGCCCTGAGCCCAAAATTACGGTCTTATCATCGTTTTTGTTTTTTTCCTACCAAAATTATAGTAGTATTTTTTTAATTGATTGAGAATTATTCGGCTATCGCCCCGCAACGCGGGCGGGGCATCAACTAGTTGAATACAAATGTAAGTAAAAACATAAAAAATCAAAAAATGTAACTCGATTAATTTAAAATTTAAAATTTAGTTATCCATTACATAATTCGTTAAACACTTGTATTGATTGTGATATACTAGATGGTTTTCCATGCGCGCGTTGCCGCGCCTTTTTTTAGCTATGTTTTTGTATACATTTAAGCAGCTATCTTTATCAACTTTAATAGCCATACAATTAGTTGAGTTAGTATGGTTTTGTTACTAAAAATACTTGCTTTACGTGTGCAAATGGTTGCAAAACATATGAATAGATGTTGTGCGGGTTAGTAGCGTCATATAGATGCTTTAGTTTGGATTGTTTGGTTACAGAAGACACTTTAGGTTTACAAGTGGTTGCAAAACATATGAACAACTGATGTGCCTTTTATGGCCCAAAAAGTGGTGTTTTTTTTTAATTATTTCGTGAGTCTGGGTATCAAATTCTTGTGTCGCTGATGTCGTGAGTGAGCAGATGTATGAGAAGCCAGACACCAAACCTTGTAGCCAAAGTTGCATTTCAAAACATATACAATGAATCAATATTAAATAACATGAAAAGTTAGTTAAAGATAGGAATAAGTGATTTTCAATTCGATTTGCAAAAACAGTACCTAACATAAATAGTTCGTGGAGATCCACAATATTTGAATAAAATTCAATATATTAAGAATACCGATTCCATATGTAAGGGTGTACGGTGTGGAAGTGGGTAAACCCACTTTACCGATTGGCTAACCACCGCCAATATGTTTGCCGAACATATATTGCCGAAAATGGGGACAAAATCGGTGAAGGTATACCGATTCGGGGAGAGGGAGGAGAGGGGAGAGAGTGGGGTTGTGTGGTGGGGTCCATGCCATCTCAACCAATCACACATTTTTCTTTTTTTTTTTAAATAGTTTACCACTTCACCAAGTGTCTAACCATTGCCAACATTTTGAGCATAGTTTACCACTTTGACATGGCACACTCTCATTGGTTGATTTTTTAGTTTGCCACTCAAACTGTTTAACCACTCCCTACACCCTAAGTATCAAAGAATAGCAATATTCTTTCCATGGGTATTAGACACAATATTGTTTAGTTACACTTGTTGTGCGTGCATAAACATGAATTTAAGGCTCAAAGAAACCATCTATACAAATAATCTAGTTGCCTATATACCAACCCAAATTCATGATAAACATAATGTAATCCTCAAAGATAGCAGATCTACTGATAGTTTTCCCTGCACCTTTTGTTTTTGTGTGAAGTGATAAAAGGAAGACCAAAATTAAAACCTCAATCAACAGCAGCAGAGGCTACAAACATGAGAGAGAGGAGCTTTTTCTTTATTTTATCTCATATTTTTTACTATTCTTTTTCAAAATAACTACATCAGTTTACTATTCTTTTTTCCCATATATGATATTATTCATGTTAACTTTCTCTCTCTATCAATCTCATTTTTAGTTTTTCTAAAGATTTTAACATCACTTGTCTTCTTATCCCATTCCAGCATGACCTCATCCTGTCCACCATCACCACCCACCATCATGAGATCTTATCACCACCAGTCCACCACCAACCGCCATGGCGTCCGGCGACCGCGACCTCATGACCGGTCTTCCTCTCTCCATGTCAACACAGCTAGAAAACCCCTTTGCAAACACCGTCATAAAACTCCCTAGAGCCACCGTCGCCAAGAAACCATCGGCTGCCTGCCACCATCTACTCCCTCTCTAGTCACTCTGTTTTTCTCTCTCTACTCGCTTTTACCGGTTAAACCCTAGATCTGGGCGTGCAACCTATGTTTCCGGCGAAATTCCGGCGACCCGACCCGATCTAACCTTGCATGTCTTATTTTGGTGTGGATCGGCATCGGTAAAGTACAAATCCACAACCTCTAGCTCGTTTCAGACGTGTTTACATTTTCAGACAGCCGATGTTAATGGGTGAACTTATGGCGTCTCCGGTGACGGTTGTTGCTTGGCATGGAGGTCGAAACCCTAGATTTACACATGACACATCCACCGTCACCGCCACCCGCCAACGACAGTCATGATGTGCCACCGTGAAATCTTGCGGCAGCGGTGGCGGCGAGCTTTTGCCTGTACAACCTTTTCTGTGAATCATAGTTTTGGAAAAAGGAAGATGGCAAAAATGTAATTCGGAAGGACAGGGTAAAATCGTAAATTTTTTTGCCTTGATCACCGCCATTTGCTGCGAATGACCAAGTGCCAGGCAAGAGCCAGGCACTATTCCCCGCCATGGGTTTTGTATGTATTGAAAATTAGATTCTATATTTATTTATTTTAAAATTAGTTACAACTCATTTATAAAAGTAAATAATTCAGGGGCTGTTTGGCAACATCTGAATGGTGTAAGAGGTCTGAGTCATTAAGTGCTGAACCACTAAGAGGTCTGAACCGTTAAGAGACTGTAAAATGTTTAACCGTTCAGAGCCAAATGTCTAGCCAATTCAGATTAAAAGTGTTAACCATTCAGACTCTGTATAAATCTTAACCATTCAGAGGCAAATGTATGAACCATTCAAACATCTGCTCGTGAAACAAATAATCTGAACCATTAAATGCTAAATCAGTAAGATGTCTGAACCATTAAAACTTTAAAAGCCTCGTTAAAAGGTTAACAAACAGCCTCTTAGTGTCTTCACAACTCGACTGCAATCTTGTAGGTTCTACTAGTTAGTAATATTATATATTATTAAAAGCAATAAAATATCGTAAAAGAAGATGATCTATATCCACATAATCCGTGTATCATGTGAGAAGTAGGATTTATAAGAATCTTACAAATTCACCCAAATTATTTCTCGTCTAATTTGTTATTTCTGTAAAATCTTCAAATCTCGCAGAGGTAAGGCTCCCTATTGCTTAATTTCAGTTCTATTGTTGTCAATTTTGCATTAAATTACGTAATTATTCACTTTAATTCATAAATTGCAGAACAAAAAAAAATTAGGGTTTCTTCAAATTAGAAAAAAATGCATAGACTGTTGATTGGGTTACAAACTAGCATGAACACAATGCAAGAAGAGATTATTAGTGCAGTAGTACCATTATTAAAGCTGTTATCACTCACTGTTATTGGATTAATACTTGCTCATCACAAAACACAAATAATCCCCAAAGCCACATTTAAGTTGTTAAGCAAGCTAGTATTTGCTCTGTTTTTACCCTGCCTTATATTCATCGATTTAGGCCGATCGATTACGCTGCGTAATCTTTTTCTCTGGTGGTTTGTTCCTGTGAATGTGGTAGTTAGTATGTTGTTAGGGTTCTTGTTGGGTGTTGTGGTTGTGTTGTTGTGTCGGCCGCCACCGCAGTTTAGGAGGTTTACGATCGTTATGACCGCGTGTGGGAACACGGGGAATCTTCCGATTGCGATACTGGGCTCGCTTTGTCATAGTGAGGATAATCCGTTTGGGCCGAATTGTCACCAACGAGGTGTTGCGTATGTGTCGATCACGCAGTGGATATCGGTTGTTCTTGTGTATACTCTTGTTTATCATATGATGGAGCCTCCTGTTGAGTATTACGAGATTGTTGAAGAAGAAAATGTTGAAAGTTGTGGCGGTGGAGGTGGTGGTGGTTTCGGGCCTTTGGTTGTTGAAGCCGAATGGCTGCCTGGCGTTGAGGAGACCGAAATTTCAACGAAACCGTTTAAAGATTATTCGCGTAATGAAAATGACGAAGAGATACAAGCGATTGAAAACAGAACGGAACCCATAAGTTCGAAAATGGTTAAGAAGGTTAGACTTGTTGCGGAAAAGACTCCGATCAAGAACCTTTTTCAACCTCCAACAATAGCGTCTCTGCTAGCTATAATCATCGGCTCGATCCCTCATGCGAAGTCTTTTGTTTTCGGACGTGACGCGCCGCTTAGTTTCATAACCGACAGTTTGGAGATCTTGGGTGGGGCCATGGTGCCTTCGGTTATGCTTGTGTTGGGGGGTATGCTTGCCAAGGGACCGTACGTGTCAAAACTTGGACTCAAAACAACGGTTGGTGTGATTGTGGCTAGATTGTTGGTGCTTCCGGTATTTGGAATCGGAGTTGTTGGTTTGGCTGATAAGATGCATCTTCTTATTGTCGATGATGCAATGTATAGATACGTGCTTTTGTTACAGTATGCAACCCCGAGTGCGATTCTTTTGGGAGCAGTTGCGAGAATGAGAGGTTATGCTGTTAGTGAAGCCTCTGCGCTTTTGTTTTGGCAACATGTGTTTGCACTCTTTTCACTTTCGTTTTACATATTCGCCTACTCTAAACTGGTATCGGTTGTATAAAGCGCGTTTTGGATTTTGTAAGAGGCCTTTAAATCTTGTGAAAGACGGCGAAAAAGAAAGCATGATGATTCAACATTGGGAACCATATAAATTAAACAGCATATCCGAACTGTTGGATGATGGCCAGAGCTACCTAAGCAACAATCTCGATGATGTTTTCAGAGCTTTGTAGAACGCGGTTGAAGATTCTGGGCTTCGTTCAACTGGTATTATCTTTACTACTATGATGATTTTAGACGCTATGCTTCATGATACGATCCATTCTTGAAAATTTGTTGTTCGCATATTTTTGTTAATACGCTGCATATAAATGATCATATTTGTGAGTGAAAATCGAACATTACATTTTTTTTAAAAATGGATGGTTTTGCAATAAATATGTCAAAGAAAGGAGCATGGTCAACGTTTGTCTATAGATGTATACTATTGGTTTGTTGATGTATTATTATAGATAAATGAACCTAATTACGTTTTGCTATCGGTATACACTACTGAGAGGAGTGTGATATCAGTTAACAGAAAAATGATTAAAAACTAATTTGCTACTTGGTAAAGCATGAATCATGACATTCCAAATAAAGATATTATAGTATAAGTCATGACAGTTCAGTTAATGAGAACTATAGCATGAATCATGACAGTGCATTGCTATTTCGTGTATCATGTGATTTTTTTATGATTTATATTTTTTTCTTTCACTAAATCATAATTGGTGTGTAATAACCATAAAAACACAATGTTAAGCTGATCAGATCTTCGGCAGCGATCCAATTGGATACTTGAACCCACTCGTCCACTGGTCATCTGCAGAGAAAGTGTTTTCTCTATGACCAGCCTATGCCGTGAGAATAAAACAGTCTTTTAGTAGAATAATCCCGCAAGGGTAAAGTGTGTTAGTGTGTATGAATTGAATGCTGGGTTGTTGAGTTTGTAAGAAATAATACCCTCTCACCGAGAGAGGGGTATACATACTCCTGTGATGTTTTTAGACTGTTGTCAGTAACTTATAAATTTTGTCCTGTTAGAGTGGTGTTCGGAGTTACTTTGTCCCCAGCCAAAGGCTGGGCTGGTGATAGTTGCCCATGCGTTGACGCCTGGGTTATTGAATGTTTGTCAGCATACTCGATGCCTTGTGCGTGCTTTGGCTTCTTCCAGCCAAAGCCTATGGCCTTTGGCTAACTTGGTTACCCCATCATCCCCCCTAGTCCAGGCCATGACGTCAAGTTATGGGTCACACTAAATATCAAGTTTGGTCGTATATCTACCCGTATGTTTTGTGAGTCAACTGGATTACCTTAGACTTGTCACATCGAGAGTGAAATGATTTGGGTAGATGATTGCGTGGATTGTCAAGTATATTTCTCGTCCCATCAAGACACACGTTTGGTATTATGTTAGGATGCGTCGCAATTTTTGATCCAGCATTTCTTTGAATCTATACGTATAAGTAATTGTTCTCTCCTACATCCAAGCCCTGAATTTGAAAATTTTGAGATATTTTTGTTGTCTTTTTTTCAATTATTTGTAACTATGTGTTTCCCTCTCTCTTTGCTTCTTTATTTGTCATGTCCTGTGTCAGAGGGAGTCTCTCTGGAATTAGCATCTCTATCCTCTACGATAGAGGTAACGTTTGCTTATATATTACTCTTTCTATATCTTACCAATAGTTTTGCTATGAGTGGGATTTTACTTGGTGTGGTTGTAGTATCTGTCATGTCTTGCATCCGAATGGCATCCAGATTTAACATGGGAGAAGCAAGTTCCGTTTTGTCGGAAAAGACCATATGGGAGTTTGTCGATAGTTGTTACGGTTTGTAGTCTTCCTCCCGTCTTACCTATATTACATAAAAATGTTTTCTCTATGACCAGCCTATGCCGTTTCATTACCTATATTACTTTTGCTACTAACTATTAGCTACATGATCTTAAATGACATATATAATAGTTTTTTTTTATATGTGGAATCTTATTTATTTTCAAAGCATAACATATTTTTTATATTTTTTTCTCTATGGGCGAGGCCGATGCGCCTCGCATGCGCCTGCGCCTTGCGTCTTTGACAACATAGGTGTTTACCTTGTTGGGACCATGAAGTTGAACTAGTTTGGCAAGTCAAAATGCACGTGTCAAATAAAATCTTAGTGCACGTGTCAAATAAAATCTTAGGTTTATTATAAATCTTGCTAAAAACATGTTATATTTTGGTTCATCTCGTCTACTTGGTTTCTTTTTCTTCTTGGTCAAACTTTTGAAAGAATGGTCAAAGTCAAATAATCCATATGAATTTTCATCTTATCCCTATGGGCTATGGCTTATTCATCTTTCTTATCTCCGAAATTCTTCTTTTATTAAAAGATTATATAATAATTATATATACACGTTTTTTTGTAATTTGACAATTGTTTAACATATCATTCATAATTATAAATAGTAAAACAAAAAAAAAATGTTAGTGTTTACTTAAAATATAATTAGATTTATGAATAATTAGTTTGAATTCCTAGTCCAAGGTCAGAAGTAAATGGATGATTGACCACATTACCCAAACTATATATATAACTGAATTAACTGAAATGTTATGTCATTATACTAAGTGTATGTGTAGTGCCGTAGTGGGGCGTTATGCACCCACATAAAGCCCCTATAAGCCCTAAACACCACTACGAAGAGCTTTATGAGACAAAAAAATGGGGGAGGCGCCATGCATATAGCGCCGGGTATGGTGGATGTTTTCAAAGATTGGACCAATCACAAACAAGCAAGGTTTTTATAATTAATTAATAAAAGTGAAAATTAATAATTAGGTAATGATGGGTAGGGGCTTTATTACTACGGGCTCTAGTGATATAACGCCCCATAAAGCCCTCGTGTGACGTGGCATGACACGTGTCGTATAACGCCCCACAAGGGGCTTTATGACTACGGATGGCCTAACTCTTAAAAGGCTATGTCGGTGGGGTGACCCACCGGCTTTGCCTCACACCCCCTAAAGTTTTTCAATTTTGCGTTTCAAGCCCCTCAGCTTTGCTACTCCCCTAAACTTTTTCAATATTGTAACGCCCAGCTTCCCTAAACTTTAGGCAGTTGGCAAGATCAGTCCCTGAACTCCTACAAATTGTTAATCTTAGACCTTGTGGTTATGAAATGTTGATACTTTGGAAATCTCGGTGTGAATCTTAGTGATACTTGATACTTAACGCTATGATACTTGATTCTTTAATCTAGATGCTTGATTCTTGAAACTTAAACTATGAGACTTGATACAGATACTAGACCCTTGATGCTTAATCTAGATACTTGAATCTTTATGATTAAACTAGATACTTGATTCTTTATACTATGAAAGCTAGATTCTTATTGTTGATACTTGATACTTGGACTCTTGATACTTAGACACTTGATTCTTGAGCAACGTTGACCCTTGACCCTTGAAACTTAAACTGGTGCTTGACTCCTTAGACTCGTGAAGCTTGATTCTTGGTTAAACGAGAGACTGGAGCCTAGGCACTGGCGGAATCTATGAAACCGTGAGACTTCGGTGCTTATGATGTAATCTAATTTATAAAATACTTTACCTAATCTATACGTAACGCAACGCCTAACATAACGCGAAAAAAAAAAACGAATCATAAACTGGAACGCGAGAAGGCTGGGTTGGCAAGAGTGACCAGCCGATCGGACAGTCACCCTATAGGCTGACCAGCCGATCGGACAGCTAACCGATCAGACAGCCGTCCGATCGAACAGCCAGCCGATCGGATGGCACTCCAGCCGAACCACTTCACCTCCTTTCTCCCCTTCACCTATAAATAGGCTGTCACATCACCATTTCAAGAGATGTGACAGCTCTGACCGAACCAGACGCACGCGCACACTATTTCTCCATTTCCTCATCGATTTCGGTACGTTTCAAGCTAGATTCTTGTACTTTCTTACTCTACACATCATTCTCTATGTGATTCTCACCGGAAATCACACTTTTCACCGTGAAATCTCTCAGATCTGAGATCTTGAGGATGATGTCATCATGGTGGTTGTACAAACTATCAAGTGATGTCATTCTGAGCAAAATCTAGCTCAGATCTAAGATATTTTATACGTTTTACACTAAATCTAAGATAAATCTATACTTTTCTTATAAAACTTGGGTTGATCTACATCTGCCTTCGAATTTCTGACTTACTTTGGTGATAAACGTGACTGAACGGGCTGTAGACTGATTGGTGGTCTAGAGTTGGTTTAAGAACGGATTGATCACTGATTTAGACGATCACGGGATGGATTCCGGCATAAACCCATCGCTAACAGACAACTGGTTGAATTGGGGTGGTTCCCGACCGGTCAGAACGGCTGTTAAAACGGTAAGTTAATGTTGCCTCAGTACGTGCCGTGACGTCACCAATAACTTCCAAACTTAGTAATTTTACAAAAGTTGGTAGACGGGAACAATAGGCCAGCCGATCGGACAGCCGTCCGATCAGGCGGCCACTAATTACACTCGGTCAGCCATCCTCCACCTTAGGCTAGCCGATCGGACTACCGACCGATCGGGCAGCCATTTAGTCACACTAGGCTAGCCGATCGGACTACCGACCGATCGGGCAGCCATTTAATCACATTAGGTTAGCCGATCGGACAACTGTCCGATCGGGCAGCCATTAGTCATTAGGCTAGCCGATCGACTGACCATCCGAACGGACAGTCAGCCAATCCAAGGCCTGCTTAAGCATTCTATTCAACCTCGATACTCTACCCGACGCTTATCCTATGGTAATCTAATCAGGCTAATCCCAAAGGAGCTCCCTTTGATCCAATAACAGTTGCGACTGTTAAGCAATCACTGTGAGTATACTCGATCCCCTTTTACTTTAAACTTTTGGGGTGTAACATGTATTCTATGAAACTTAAACTTGAATCTTTGGAGACTTATACTCTATCCTATGTGAATCTTGTGATTCTTGATTCTTGATTCTTTGTGCTATGTGACGTTTTAATCCAGAGTGTGTAGTTCCGCCTTAACAATAGTAGCGCTATAGGAGATGCACCTCCCCCATTATTCTCGCGGGGGGGGGGGGGTATTGTTAGGAGGATTCTAGTTTACCTTGAGTCTTGGGTAAACAACAAAGCATCGGGATACTTGGGCTATCACTGCGTGGACTGCGACACTAGCACGGCTGAAACTATTTTACTTGCTTACACTATGGATATGAGTTGTTTTAATCTATTATTCTATTATCAAACTTGTATACTCGCCAATACTTTTGTATTGATATTTTAATACATGTTACAGGTTGATAGGTTGAGATGGAACATGGAAATCAAGCTAGGGGAATGCCTAGAAACGTCACCCTAGTTAAATCTAGTCTTTTGAACAATTTGAACATTCATGATTTGGATTTTGTAATGTGATATATTGGGGATGTTAAATTCTAGACATTATGCATGAAATCTACTTAAATTTTATTGTAACAATAGTGTTATGGAATTCTCATGAGAAATCTGAACGCATAGTGCTCCCACCCCGATTTTTTCACCATCGGTTGGGGTGTGACAAATATTTCATTTCGAACCCCTCGGCTTTGCTACGACCCCTCCACTTTTGGAGTAATCAATTTTAGTCCCTTATCTAACTTTACTATTCTTCTACTTTAACAATTGGCATTTTTTGCCCTCAGCTTTTTACTAATTTCTATATTACTTAAAGTACAAAGTCGGTGAAACCACCCCTCTTTAACTTCCAAAATTTCCACTTTTAGCTTATAGTTTTGTATTTCATATTTTTTGCATATAGAATTTTCCTTTTATTTACTCTCTACTTTTGTAACTTGCATTTTTTATCTATACCTTGGTAATTTACGTTTTTGGCACATATGCTTTATACCGACCCCTCAACTTTTAAACTTTTCTTTTTACATTTTGACGTAAATTTGGTATACGCTTTCGGCCTTTATTTTGTATGTTTCCTACATATGAATCGGGTCACGTATAATACGTTTTGACTTGATGGTATAAATTGGAGTTAGTCGAGTCGCATATAATACGTTATTATTGTACACTATAAACTCGATTTGCTTTACATTTTAATCCAATTACAACACATCTATAGGTTACATTGAGTTCAGTCGGATACGTCGAAACACACATTATTATATGATTAACACATCACGTAACACTTGGACTAATCCGTTTGACGTTTGCGATGTACCCGCGCCGCAACGCGCGTCTTATTACTAGTTATAATGTTAAAACCAAAAAACCAGTTATAAGTCTGGGTTTAGGCCATAACCCAACCTAGCCATAGCATGGAAATAGACAAATAGTTATATGTATAAATTCGGATGCCCAAAAAAATAAAGTAATTTAGAACAGAATACTATCATAGGTTTTAGAACAGAATGGTATCAGCGCCTTTCAAAAAAAACTTGTTCAAGAGAAAGAGAGTGATCGCCCAAACGCCAATTTAATCAAACAAACCTGATCACCCCTAAGGCTTGCTCAATTGAACCTGATACTCTAGATCGATCGCTCGATGCCCCTGATGGCTTGATCGAGATTATATTATTGATCTAGTTGATTGCCCCAGATCGATTGATGACCCCCCTCCTATCACCCTGATCACCAAATCCAATGCTCAAGATTCTTAATTTGCCGCTACGTATTTAGATACTTTTAAACGGGTTTAAAAGTTTAATTTGTAGTTGGGTTAGAGATACTTTTAAACGGGTTTAAAAGTTTAATTTGTAGTTTGGTTCGATGGCAATTGGAAAATGGAAAATGAGTTTGTATGTGCTAAAACTAAAAAGGCTATTGGCTTTGTATAATTGAGTTATTTTTTTAAAAGGTTATTAGGTGTTAAAACTCTATATTAAAAAAAAAAAAGATAACTTTATATATAAAATATATATTAAAAAATCACAAAAAATTGGGTCTCAGAAATATTGGACTAACCTCGTGCACCTCCCCAAAGCACCGTGTGTATAAAACCGAGTAAGCATGTCTTTATGCTAAATATATACACTATAAGGCAAAAAGAGCACGCTACCATCGGGTAGTTATGAGTGGAATGTGACAAGAAGATTAAGATAAATGCTTTCAATGTGTTATCATACTTTTTTATGGCAAGTTATTTTGCAATCTAGAGACCAATGACCAATTAGTTATTTTTCAATGTGTTATCATACTTTATAAACGCACAAGTCGCACAGCCATCGCAATCTAAAACGAAACCCGAATGTTCGCAACAAAACTAATGCATAATCTATCGCCTTCGCTCTCGCTTTCTCACCCCGACGCGTCCTCGCATATTCTAAACCAACCTGTATGTGTATGATTACAGATTACAATTATATAAATACATATAAGTACGTATAAACAAACAAGTCATTGTGTGAGAACTTAGGAAATTCGTGTCTCCTATATGGCTCTTATGTGATTCGCATTACTATTATACTATCACATCAAGTTTTGAACGCGCTCAATCGCATCGCAAAGCTCAAAAATCATTATGATCGAATATCATTCCAAGTCTCTTCCTGTCTAGATGCCTTCCAACGACTCTACCTCGAGACGAATAGCTAGGAGAAGAGCCAAACGAAGCGCCGATAAGAGGATTGCGTCACTTGTGACTAAGGAAGTGGTAAAGCTTATTCCTCAAATTGCCGCTCGAGTGCACTCTCTCAGCAACTCTCGAGCCTCGGAAGACTCCAAGAAGGAAGCGCCGCAATCCGTTTTTCTTTACAAACACTTCAAAGCCTGTGACCCGATGGAATTCACGGGTGAAGGAGGTGTGACTCAACTACTCCAGTGGTTCGATTCTATCGAAGTTGCCCTTCGTCAAAGTGGATGTCCCGATAGTTTCCGTACTACTTGCGCTACCGGAGTATTTCTATCACGAGCACTCGACTGGTGGACCGCCGAACGTAACAAACGTGGAATCTCTACAGCTTACGCTCTCTCTTGGAATGAGCTGAAAGAGCTCATGAAGAAAGAATACTGTCCTCCTCACGAAATTCAGAAGATGGAAGACGAATTCTGGAAAATCAATTAAGTCGAAAGTGACAATACTGGCTACACCGCAAGGTTCAAACAGCTTAGCATAATCTGCCCAAGTCAAGTCAACACTCCAGAGAAAGCCATCGCGAAGTACATTCGTGGCTTGCCTGAGTGTGTAGGTGATTTTGTCGAAGCTGCAAGACCTGCTACCATCGAAGAGACCTACCGTTTAGCCGTCGAGATCAACAACAAACGACTCATGGAAGGATTTTTCTCCAAGAATCCTGTCAGACAAGCTTATCAAGCAATCGCCATTAATTCTTCAGGCGATCCTGTCAGCGATTCTTCTGACGAATCTGCTAACGATTCTTCCGACGAATCTGCTGACGAATCTGCTAACGATTCTTCCGACGAATCTGCTGACGATTCTTCCGACGAACCTGCTGACGATTCTTCTGACGAATCTGCTAACGATTCTTTCGACGAATCTGCTGACGATTCTTCTGACGAATCTGCCGACGGATCTTCCGACAAACCCAGCCGCAAACGAAAGGCTTCAAGCCCGAACTCATCAACCAACGAACTGCCGCAGCCAAAGCCTCTTCAAGCAGTCCCGGTGTTTCCAAAACGAGCTTACACTGGAGCTCATCCTCAGTGTTACTCGTGTACCTACCATCATCCAGTTGGGGCTGACTGTCGCTATTGCAATAACTGCAATCGTTACGGTCACTTCACCCGTAACTGCCGCATCGCACCGCGAACCTGAGTACAACAACAACAGCTCCAGCAAAAGTCTTCAAACATCTACCAAGCGTAGGATAAAGTTGTAATGATACGATTTTCGACGTTAATTTCTAAGTTTTGAACCTACTCCATTACTCGACGTTGCCACTATGCGTAACACTAACTCTCGTTTTCGTTTTCTCTTTCACACTCTAGTCGTCGCACTTAGACTAGATTCACACATATACTATATACTATATCACGAAATAATATGTTTTACCCTCACTACACTCTTAGAACGAGGTACGATAAACGTGCAAGGAACGATTAAACACGGGTGCACACGGTATTATTTGGGCCAGTGCACGGAGATCGTAGTGAATTCTAAGGTGCCATAGCGTTTCAACAAAGTATGACACCGAAGCACGAGATTTAAGTAATAGGGGTAAAGCAAGGTGTGCTTTGCCATACTACCGAAGTTCCGTGCAAAAAGTGCCAGGTGGAGTTGAACGTTATTAGACCTATTATACTATTGTGATTATTTTCAACACACTATACTTAATCGCAAGGCGTAACAACTGAATCGCATCATCGCGAGACTTGTCGTAAGTCTGCAAACGCAATGCAATTGCCTCATCGATGGACTCTGGAGAGTCTACCTCGCAGGACCATTGCATCAACGCAAGACTGGTCGTAAGTCTATAGCAACCAATCTCATCAAGCACATTAACGCTCACGATGTTGTCGGAGTGAGGACCTATTCTACCCTCCTCGGTAACCGTGATGCGTCGCAACGTAATGTAAAGCTTATTCGACACAAAAACTTGGCTACTCGCAATCGCTTATCATGTGTATCCCGCAATCTCTATCGCTTATTATGTGAATCTATATCGTTTGCTGTGTATCAATCTATCGCTATACCGTTATCTGTAATAAGTTAGCACGCATGACCTCGCTTCACGGGATGAAGCTCATATGGTTAAAGCAAGGTGTTTTAGTCATATCAGCGGGCTTTCGTGGAAAAAGGCCATGCTGGGCCCGATGTTAGTAAACTCTGTGGTGGTAATCAATCAAATCGAACCGCATAAATCGCGTATACCTCCATCGCTTGCAACGCAACAACTACCGCTTATCGTAATTCGTTTATCGCCGCCGTCATTACTGGTATTGGGTTGTGTTATTCGCTTAATCATCAAATCGCTTATCGCTTATCATGTATAGTCTACCGCTTATTCGCGTATCGCGTACCGCTTATCGCTCGCTTGGTGTTCATTGCAGTCTGTGTGGTATTAGTACACATGACACCGCTTCACGAGGCAAAACTAACCTGGTTAAACATGGTGTTTCGCCATGTTAGCAAACTCTCGTGGAAACGTGCCATGTGGGTTTAATCGAAACTTGGAAATATGGATACGTATATACGACCTTTCGTGATTAATTATAATAAATAATAATATAAAAATATGGAGATGTGGCCCAAACTATCGCAACGCACCAAAAACGAGGATCGAAAGGCCTCCGTACGGATGGGCCAGCCGAACGGCTGGGCCAACCGATCGGACAGACATGTCCAACCGATCGACAAGACATGTCCAACCGATCGGACAAGACATGTCCAACCGATCGGACAGACATGTCCAACCGATCGGACAGACATGCCAGCCGATCGGACGGTAATGCCGGCCGATCGAACGGGCCGTCCGATCCAGACTAACCTGCCCTCCTTTCCTTCCTCCTTGCCTATAAATACCCCTCATTCACCCCAAACACACTTGTTGTCACTGTTGCTGCTCGACCAGAAGTTCCAACCCCTTTATCTCTCGATTTCTCGCGATTCTTGTAAGTTTTTAACTCAAATCTTGTACTTCCTTGATCTATAACCAAATCTACATCTTTCTACCTGTTAAATCTCCACTTTTAACCGTGGAATCTCTTAATTCTGGGCATTCTAGGGTGATGTCATCCCAGGCAAGAACGACTCAGATCTGAGTGATTTACATACGTTTTTACATAAATCAAGTCTAAATCTATGTTTTCTAATCAAGAAGTTGTGTGATTCCTAAGGAGTTGAGGTGTCTTGAAGATGATGTCACCCTAAGTTCACATGAACTCCAAAGTGTGACCTCATTCTTACCATAAACAGCTCAGATCTAAGTAAATTCACCTGTTTTATAATAAATCTCACCAAAATCTAAGTTACCTAGCCAAAGTGTGTGTGATTTCGGGTTAAACTTGAGAAAAGCCAACAAGAACGGCCAGATCTGATGGAACGGGGTGGTTCCCGGCCGTTAGAATGGGTCGGACTTGATGGAATTTCAGTTGTTTAGCATGAAGGAACACCGCCTCGAGCAAAATCATCGAAAATTCTTCAAATCTTTGTCGAAAACAGCTGGACAGGCTAACTGATCGGACAGCCCAGTCGATCGGACAGGCTAGTCGATCGGCCAGCCCAGTCGATCGTACAGGCTAGCCGATCGGACAGCCCATCCGATCGGACAGCCCATCCGATCGGACAGCCCATCCGAACGGACCAACCCTCAATCTAATTTTCATTCTCTTTCGCGTATTCCGTTATTCTTTAACGCGCCACCAAACACGCAGGTGATCAGTCTATAACCAGGGTATTCTCGGACATAATCCCGCCAATCCAAACCAATACGCGCTGTGAGTATACTCGAACCCTTTTTAATCGTATTTTGGGTGTAACATACGTTTCTAACAAACCGAACTTATCAAACGAATTATTCAACCAAACGAATTATCAATTGCGAATAACTGTTATGCATAGATATACGTGATGCTAGTTGCATATGTGCTAGGGCTTATACTCGCGACGCCCACCATGACTAGTATAGTACTATTGCGCCCGACGGGGTCTAGTTTGCCATCGCATATTCGAGCATCGAGGACTTAGTTGGTAGTATCAGCTTTGTGAGTATGTATGTCGTGCGTTACGTTTATGCATGTGGAAATTCGCTACACTTTTAATCTATTACGCTACATATCAAACCTGTATACTCGCCAATACTTTTGTATTGACAAATATTTTAACGTATGTTGCAGGTTAGATCGCAGGCTATATCAAATCAAGCTAGGAAGTCTAGAAACTCAACTAAAATCTAGGTTGTCGGATTTGTATTGTTCGAGAGGACAAGAAATCTGTGATAACTTATGTGATTGTATTTGTTTGTTAGTATGGGATAACGAATGTATTAAATATTATCGCAATATAGTTGATATGGATTCTCTTGATCAATCTGATTCGCCTAGTGCCGCGCACCGATGATTCCGCCATCGGTTGGGGTGTGACAGTACTTTTTTTATTTATTTTCCGTGCAAGTAAACGAATTATGATTGTTAAATGAATCTGCTGGAGAAGTTTGAAAGAGTTTATTAGTTGACGTAAGCCACCAAGCGATGTGGCAAAACGTATGATAATTGGTTTGAAAGAGTTGTTGCTTGGCTCGATGATGAAGCATAACTTATCTGAGAGAAATTAATTCCTGGATGTTTGGTATTACTTATCTCGATATTGAAAACTTGCTATCATTGGTTAATAACATGAGATATAAATTCATGATCTAAAGCCATTGAAGCTTGCCACGGTGTTTAGAGGCCGTGATGATGCAAAGAATATTGCATGTTAGTTGTTTAGGCGTGGTAAGTATTATTACTTGCAGCCGCAATGGATAACCAATTCTGAGCCTAAATGATTTACGGTCATGTTTAGTTTCTGATCACTTTTTGGTATTATATTATAATTATTATAATTAATATCTGATGATAGGCAAAGGGAATGAATAGTATTTTATGGCATTTTTGGTATTTTGCTTTTTCTTGGGGGGCATTTTGGATTTTTAATATCTGCTGATTATTAACGTTTAGGCCACGTGTTGAGTGGGTTTTCTTCCCGGTGCAAAGGGTTTCTTTATAATCTAATAATAAGCAAAGGGGATGAAGAGTGTTTTACGGCATCTTGGGTATTTTGTGTTTGCTTGGAGGCATTTTGGGTTTGTGGTACCTGCTGGTAACTAAAGTCGTTGCTGGTTTCGTTAAATTTAACATTTTCCTGACTTTAGGCCACGTTTTGGCTAGGTTTGTGTACTGGCCACGTGTTGAGTGGGTTTTTTTCCCTGTGTAGAGGGGTTTAACCCTTTTCACAACTTCTCTTCATTCTCTCTATAATAATAGAGAAAGTGAATGAAAAGTGCATAGTGGTATATTTGGTATTTTGCATTTGCTTGGGGGCATTTGGGGTTCTTACATTTTATCTCTTCTTAGTGTACCTGCTGGCAGTACTCCTCTAGAGATGGAAACGATTGTCGTATGGCATCCAAAGTCATCGAAGCTAGCCATGGTGTTTAAAGGCTGTGATGATGCAAAAAAAAATTGCGTGTCCGTTGTTTAGGTGTGGCAAGTATTAGTACTTGCAGCCACAATGGATAACCCATTCTGAGCGTAAACTATTTACGGTAGTGAGAAACTGTTTTTCACTCGATGTATACTCTTATTATATGATTTTAAGGAAATTATGTATTAAATAAGTGGATGATGCTTCTAAGTTGTTTCAAAAGATACGCCGAAAGGAGTATGAACTGAATCAGTGGAGGTATGAAACTATGGTGCATGGATTTTATAGAAATGGTCGGAAAAACGATTCTGAAATTTGGGTCGAGGGGATGTTACAAAGAGGGTATCAGCTAAGCGAGTTTACAAAGTTGTTTTAAGGACGTGCATTATTGCAGAAACAGATAAAAGGTACAAAACTTTTTATTGTGGCCTATAATTTCTTCATGTTTGAACTTCAATTATTTATATATTAAATTATATAAAATGGATTGATTGAAATTACATCTACTGAAATTTGAGTTTGTTATTAGATGTTGTGATGATGCAAAAAAACTTGTGTGATCGTTGTTTAGGCGTGGCAAGTATTATTACTTGCAGCCACAATGGAAAGCCAATTCTGAGCCTTATCGATTAAAGATAGTGAGAAACTACTTTTCACTCGAAGTATCCTCTTATAATATGACTGGATCGAGATGGAGAGGTCGAAGGTGTTGGCGGAGATCTTCAGCAGTGGCGGGCGATTGGACATACTTTAGTAGACGACATTGAGGTCGCGTTGGTGTGGGGTGGTTGTGTCAGTGGAAGGTGGTGGTGGTGAGTGTCTACAAATATACGCCGTTCTTGAGGTATATTTCCTTACCTTTTTTTTATCTCCATTGTTGGTTTATGTTGTTTCTTGCGGCTAACATTCTCTCTTTTGAGCCTGCTGGTACCGTCAGTTCCGTCATTATTATTGGGTTATAATGTTTTTGATTGTTATGGTGTGGAACCCTAACTCAATTATCTGCACTCTTGAATTAGAATTATTGGGAACCAGTTGTTATCTCCATTCACTACTTCTAAATACAAATCTGATGGTCGGTGTTGTGGTTGTGGGTGTTGCGTTTCTAGGTTTATATTTTTTTTAACCTGCTTCATTGTTGTATTTGTTTAACTTTTATTTGGTTCTAATGGTTAATGTTTTTTTTGCCTTAATTTTTCATTGTTTGGGAAACATGTGTCGCTTTTGTGGTTTTGCTTATTTGGGTGTTCTAGATGTTGATGCTTCTAAGTTGCCTCAAAAGATATGGCGAAAGGGGTATGAATCGAATCAACGGACGTATGAAACTAGGGTGCATGGATTTTAAAGAAATGGTTCCGATTTCGAAATTTGGGTCGAGGGGATGTTACGAAGAGCACCATCCCACCAAGCCTACAAAGAAGTTATTTTAAAGACGAGCATTACTCAGTATTGGCAAAATGGATGGAATTGTACATGGTACCTTTAGATATATGGTTGTAAATGGTTTACCTTGTGATGGTTTTTGTTGTGTTTAGTCGTGTATAGATAAGAGGATGTGTAAAACTGAACCTTTTACAATTGCTTTAAAAGCTCATCACTGAAATGGGTTATTCACTTATTCGAATCATCATTGATGTTTTTTAGAAGGCATGATTTGCAATTGCCAATCTAATGTTTTCACTACTTTAGGCCAATTTATGTTAGAAAAAAGTAACATATATCTTTCTTCCTGGTTTGTGATATGTAACAAACATAGGAGGGTAAAAGCAAACACAGATTGAAGAAGCAAAAAGAGCTCACCGCAACGATTTGTGGGGATATCCAAAGTACAACAATGAAGTAGACTATTTGAAAGCCCCAATGCCTCTCGCGCAACACGCGTGATTGAAAAACACTAGTTAAATGAAAACAGCATGTGGGTGATTGTTTTTGTTGATTTTAAATATTACATTGTTGGGTATATGAGATTTCTTGAGCATTACATAACATCTTTTCATTACAAACTACCTTCTTTCTAATCACATCTCCATTTTGACTATTTTCGTTTAGTAAGATTGCCTGTGCTACGTTGCAGGTTTCGGTCGATATCTATTTTGGTTCAGTATAGCAACCGAAAAAAGATATGCTTAAAAGAATATCGACACATGTTTTACATTGACCGAAAACCATTAAAATAAATTTAAATTGGATAGTGGGGCGGGCTGATTTCAAATTAATTGTAAATGAAATTTAAATGTTATCTTAAATATAATTTTAATGTTAAATGAACCTAAAACTAAAACATTAAATAAATAGAAATGTAAAAAAAAAATAAAGTCCAGAAAAAAAACTTAGAAAGAAACAAAAAAAAAAAAAAAAAACAAAAAAACAAATAGGATGAAAGCACTATTCACACAACTTCTTATTGTAATTTACGTCAAAATACATACTAACTGAAAACATACATAAAAATGAGCACGAAAACGTATTATATTTGAGCTAACATATAACCAAAGAAAATTTACGTCGAAACGTAAACCAAATTGAATTTATACCGACGCGCACATAAAAATTAGCACATAAAAAATAGCGTTTTTAAGCTAAAAAAGGTACGGCGCGTTGAGGCAGTGTCGAACTGTAAAGTGACTTGAATTTTTATTGTCTAATAAAAACGTATTATATTTGAGCCGACTCGTTTCCGAACAAAATTTACGTCAAATGAAAACGTGCATAAAAATAAGCACGAAAACGTATTATATTTGGCCCAACTCATTTCTAGGAAAAAATAAAATTTACGTCAAAACGTAGATCAACTGAAAACGTACATAATAATAAGCACGAAAACATATTATATTTGACCAAACTCATTTATAGGAAAAAAATTAACTTGAATTAAAACCGACACATACATAAAAATAAACACGTAAGACTCAATTACAAAGTCTTTAAAAGGTTAAGGGACTGTAAGTCTATATCAAAAGTTGAGGGACAAAAGTATAAAAAAATAGAAAACAAAAAAAGTCAAATACAAGTTACACAATAACAATAACTTGTAAATGTATATATGTATAATACACACTAACAACTTTTTTCGTCAAATACGTGATGTTGTTTGCCAAACATCCTCATCTCTTGTTAAGTTGAGAATGTCCCCAAGCTGTTTTCGACTTAGTAATTTAGCAAAAACTTAAAAAAATAATGGGAAATTTGTAGCAAAATATGGTTTGAATGTATTGTATGTTTTACGTAAAAAGAGGCACCTTACATATAAAACTAGTAGGTATTTGTATTAACATTTTTACAATGTATAACGTCTAAAAATGACTATTCGTGTTTTGTAATACCTCCTAAATACTCATATCAACAGAATGAATGAAAATAGATTTGCACAAAGCAATAAAAACCATCACAGTGGATGCCTCGCTAGTACCGAGTTTGGCTATGACCGTGAGCCTAAGACAATGCGTAGTGGTTTAGTGAATAATGTCCCTACCCTTGGGCGTTTTTCGCCATGTGACAGTTCAGTCAGCAAGGGGCATTATTGGACGTTTTTACAAAAAAGGCGTAGTGGGATAATGCCCAATAATGCCCCGTCAATCATTACACAATTATTAAATTTTTTAATTAAAACTAATTAAATTTCATTTAAATAAAAAACATTACATTCTTAATTTTTTTTTTTCAAAAGTTAAATAGAAAATATTACATATCTAAACTCAAGGACCAAAATTCAAATGTTCAAAAGTTAAATTTAAAACCATATCTAAATCACAGAGACCAAAGTTGTAAAAACTAAACTTTTTAAAACATTTTCTGCATTCCATCATCTTCTTCGGTCCAACCTCCAGCTATTTCCGGCAACAACTCCGGCCAGCCACAAAACCTCATTCCAGCTCGAATTCGTCCCATTCCGGCCCAACCTCCAGCTATCTCCATCTGATTGGCCAAAAAATTTGCCCTTTTGGCGTGATTTGAAAAAACGCCAATCGAATTTTTTTCTCGAAAAACGCCCGATAACGCCGGCATGTAATGGGATAGGGGCGTGATTCGGCGTTTTTTTTAATTTAAAAAAAACGCCCCACTGTACATGGTCTAACAAGCATATTATCTTTAGAGTAAATTACAAGTTTTGTCCTTTATGTATGTCCCAAATTGCAGGCGTTGTCCTTTGTCTTTAAAATTGATGAGTTTTGTCTTTAATGTTTGCAAATCTTGCACGTTATGTCCTTTAGGCCAAACTCAGTTAGATTTTTTGGTTAAAACTGGGTCTTCCAATGGTATTTTAGTCTTTTTACCCCATTTATTTAATGGTATTTAAAAAATAAAACAAAATAACTTAAAATATTATTATTATTTTAACTATATATATAACCTCCATCACCACCACCCTTCACCGCCACCAGCACCCTCCACCGCCGCATGCACTGCTACTTGCATCAAAAACCCCCAAAAATCAAAAACCTAAATTCCAAATCAAAAACCCCCAAAAATCCTCAAAACCAAAAATATAAATAACCCCGAACAAGCATGCAATGAGCGTAGTCGAAATCCATAGCTGATCTGTTCGGTATGAACCGATCTAACTGCAAGTAATCAATCAAACACGAACAAAAACCCCAGGTTAGTAACCAACTCATCAAATCCACCAAAAATCACGAAACAATGAGAACATACGTTTGATATGAATCGATCTAACTATGAATAATCAATCAAACACGAACAAATACCCTATGTCGGTAACCGATTCATCAAATTAACCAAGAATCACGGCGGGAGATCAGAGGGAACAGAGAGAGAAAGAGAGAGAGAGAGAAGACGGAGAAGGGTAGTGCCGTCTGCAGCGGCGGAGGAGCACGGCGGCGGCGGTGATTGTGGCGGTGATGGTGGTGGTGTGTCTCCGACGAGCTCCGTTAGATTTGGTGGTGATGATTGTGGCAGTGATGTTGGTGGAGGTGGAGTTGAAGGGGATGGCGGCGGTTGTGGTGGGGAGTGGTGACAATGGCTGTGAAGGTGGAGGTGAAGGGTATGGCGGCGGTGGTGGTGCATCTCCTCCGCAGATGGAAAGAGAAGAGAGAGAGAAGAGAGCGAGAGAGTGAGGGAGGAAGAGAGAGAGTGCAGGTTTTAATTTAATATATTTTCTATTTTTACAAAATAGTCCCAATCTATATATTAGTTACATAATAGCCCCTTAAATGGTGAAATTACAATAGTACCCTCATGTGCCTTGCACATGATCAGTTTTAACCAAAAAATCTAACTGGGTTTGGTCTAAAGGACATAACGTGCAAGATTTGCAAACATTAAGGACAAAACTCATCAATTTTAAAGACAAAGGACAACGCTTGCAATTTGGGACATACATAAAGGACAAAACTTGTAATTTACTCTTATCTTTATAAATATAATATTGGTATTTAATAAAAACATGTATTACATAATAAAAATAGTATTTTATGATATGATAAATTTAAAAACAATTAATTAATATTTTGTGTAACATATATATAAAATTATAATTACAGTTATCAATATATATCAAAATATGTCCATAATAAGATATTACATAATTACCAAATAATAAATGAGCCGGGCTTCCGCTTGGATAACTTCTAATGAGTCAAGCTCAAGCTTTGAACATAGAGCTTCAGAGGATTCGAGATCTGTGTTAAATTAAATGAGTTGAGCTTAAATTTAGAGAAACTCGACTTGATTTAGCTTAACTGGTTTACATCTTGCAACCTAGTTAGGCCTAAACTCGAGCATCCACATCACCAACTAAAGTTAAGATCTCTTTAACTCATTTTGTTGTTTGGTCTTTTGGTCACAAATGAGTGATAAAAACAAAATCAATGGGTTTTCTATTAACTTATATGTTAAAATGTTGGAACCTTTTCATTTACTAATATAATATATTAATTAAATAATAAATATAAAAAGACAAGCCGAGAATTTATGTGATCAAGGACAAAAGCAAAACAAAGCACGAGCCTGCCTTTCTCAGTGGTCCCAAATGTGTTTTAATAATTTGGAAAATGCAAGTGTCATCACCACTCTTGGTGATCGACAAATCACTTCTTTCTGTCGTATCTTTTTTCAATTGATTTTCATAGAAAAGATATTAACAAGGATTATTAGAACACCTTTATATATGTTTTAACTATTTTACCGCTACTATTCCATGGTCAACTTATAAGAAATTGACAACATTAAACACCCTACTAATAGAATGTTTGATCAGCCAGAAGATAAACATACGAGGACCCCTCTTTAGTTTCGTTTCGCTTGACGCCTGCTAACCTCGCAACACGCCATCCACCCATCGTCTTTTACTAGCTGACCACTATTAGAGAAGAAGAATAATAAGTTACCACGAGGGACGACCCAATCTTTTGAAAGCATAGAATAAAATATTTAGTTCTTGCATTGTTTGGCTTTTTCAATAAATCAATATTATTTTAGAAAATCAAACCTTTGATTTGCAAGAAGTTGGTGATATTTGGGCAAACCTTATCCTATTGCTAGGGAGCTTGTTATGGACTAATAGCATTTCAAGGTATGAGACTTATGTTGTATGGACAACTGATGTGGGGTTTATATACCAAATGAGCTCTCTCACCCACCAAACTAGTCTTTTGGGTTAAATTCTCTTTTTTGGTATGTAACATTGGTATCCGAGCCAGAACTCGGAGTGGTGGCCTGGAAAGAGACAGCCGTGACCAACGAGGACGTTGGCCAAAAGACTAGTCTGGTGGGTGAGAGAGCTCGCTTGGTATATAAACCCCACATCAGTTACCCATACAATCGATGTGTGACAAGTCCCATACCTTACAATGGTATTAGTCCATAATAGAGCTCCACACTATCTTATGGACCACAATATCTAAGAAGAGGAAAAAATATATGGTTACAAAATAGATATGATATAGAAGTAAATATACAAAAAATAAAATACATATATCATGTTCGTAGGCTATATGACACACTTCAAGTGTGGGTCGTGCATCTATGTCTATCTTGATCCTTGAGTAATTAATTAGATAAAGAGACTCGATGTTAAGTTTTACAAATTAACCCAACAATTAGTCATCCAAAGATTAGACGGTGAAAATGAATCATGTCTTGGTATCACGTACTAAGATGCTCCATATAAGTGTGTGAATATATGATTGCGTGACATTAGATCACAAGAATAAGTACACGACTATTCTAAGGGAACAAGCAATAGCACCGTCCAAGTAACAAGAGATCTTGATAGAACTTAAAAACATCGTTATTCGAACTTTGATTTAGACTTTTTAACACGCTATACCAAAATGGAACATTACTTTATCAGGAATATCATCATCAATAAGCAGCGACGGATTATAGTCTAGTGGCATTTTGGGGGTGGGATAAGGCTTTGGGACCATTAGGTCCTGGGTCCGATTCTCACAAAAGGGGGGAGGTTTCCCAGATTTATTGGGTTTCCTCCTGAATTGGTGTATAGGCATTATAGCCTAGTGGAGATGGATATGATCGGGTGGTTCTACTGGTGACACGATGATACTCTAGTGGACCGTCAGTGATCCTAATTTGCCGTTCAAAAATAATAATAATAATAATGATAATAATAATAATAATAATAATAATAATAATAATAAACAGCGACGGAGCTAGATCTTATTTGCTAGGGGTGCGGATGAGGTGTTCAACCATATTTTCAAGGGGTGCGGTCGGGTTTTTTTCCTAAAATATACACTAATTTTTTTTCAAGGGGTGCGGCCGCCCACCCTGGCCAAAGGGTAGGTCCTCCCCTGTCTAAAAGGACTATGACATCTGGTCATTAAGCAAATGTTTGATTTAACAAAAGAGCATAAATGGCTCAAACTTTCAACGAACATAACTTGGGTTAGGATTGGAGTTACGGGGTACATGAGCAGGCGACGGAAAGATCTCGACGAACCGGATCTCATGGAAAACACCGTAGATGGTTTGACCTAGTTGTCAGGCCCGAAATCCTTGATTAAAGACACTAATTTCTCCAATCAAGATTTTACGCCAAATTCATCAACCTTCCTTACTTTCCTTTTTTTAGTCAATAACAGTCACTACAACTAAAGAATTTGAGGAAATTAAATTTCACATTATGATTAATGTTGTCTACGTTATTAAGAGAGAAAACTATTTAAGAAAAAGTAGAAGGTAGAAACACTTATACCATTTAGACTATGGGGTATGGGGGGCTTGGGTTGGGGCATTTGTTGACACGTGGAATGGGAAAAAACCCACCACCAAAACCCACGCCCATGGGGTATGGTGGGGCTTGGGTTGGGGGCATGAATTTGGGATGGACCGCTATGACGTGGCGGGTGAGCCAATGATATTCAGCCAACTAGGATGACCATACCGCCCCACGCCCGGCTTGAAACCCATGCCCCAAGGGCCACGCCCAAACCCAAGCCCACCCGGGATGGTAACTTGGGCGTTTTCCCCCTACCCACGCCCAAACTCCCGCCCCATACCCCGCAGTCTTATCACGGCCGGCTCCATAGGCTTGGCAACCTAGGCACGGGCCTAGAACCACTAAAAAATAAAGGCCTTCAAGTTTTTTGAAAGTTTTTCTATAGCATATGTATTAGCCCAAATAAATACATTTATATCTATTAGGCCCAAATACAAACATTTATTTCAAAACTAAGGTGGTTTTTCATTGAAGGAGCCCAAAATAAATATTGTTTAGCAAAAAATGCCAAGTTTCAAAACCAATTTTGCCTTGATTTCCAACTATTACAACACGACCACCATCGACCTAATCATCAATATTTAGCGGCCTAAAACCTCTAATACAACCGCAATCATCGTTCCCATTTCCATCGCAACCTGCTTTTAAGGTAATCACCCATGGTATCAGGATTGGAGGAGAGTTTATCGACGAAATTAGGGCCATCACTTTATAGTTCGCTTAGGATCTCAAAAAATGTAGGAACCGCACTGCCATTTATTTAAGTGTAGATAAAAACAAATGAATGGTTCACCTTTTTTTTGGTTGGATGGATGGATATCCATTAATTTTAATTGTATATGTTCTCAATCTGTAGTTTGTCATATAGTGATGATATGTGAAAGTAAAGCAAAGTTATTTCCTTGCCATTCTATTTGATGCATCATCATATTACATGGATGAGAATAGAACTACCCATGATGATAAGCGTTGCCTACGGGTCCCTCGGAAGAGGCCTAAAGCATCCACAATGTATTAAGGCAATCAAACCTGACGCTTGGATCCAAGCTGGCCCATTTCTCACGCGTACTACATCATGCCGCCACACCGACGATTCACGCTATGAATGTTCCACGTGAGATTTCTCATGGGGTAACCCCTCTCAGTGGCGGACCCAGGAATTTTTCCATGGGGTGCGGAACATTTTTAAAAATTTTAGGCCCCTATGTATATAAGTAAAAAAATCGGTTCGTATCAGGTCGGGTCATGTAAAACAAACGAACATCAAACCCAATTTATATAATCATCAAAAACATATCAAACCTTGTTACAAACATAATTAAAACGTCGACGCCCTACGGGTTTTCAATTTTTGAAATCTATCCAAAACATCATCTAAAGGTAATTTCTTAAGCAATTCTTTCTCTATATAACATAAGTTAATCGCTCCATAACATAATGTTTCAATTTTAATTTTCAACTATTCAAGCCCTAGAAATCATAACGTAAGTTGTAATCACCCTAAAAATATATAAACAACATAATCACCCTAAAAATCATCTAAACAACCATAAATAACGTCAAAACACACAAAATTTTAAACCTATTTAACAACCTTATTACCCTTTTTCTCCTATAATATCAACCAAAATCATCAAAATAGCAAAGACACTTACCCGTGTTCGGATTCTGGTTAGATTTGGTGTTGAACGACGGTGTTATGGTGGCTGATTACGGTGGTCGCCGGCTGCTGGACTGTTGTCGCTGGGTGATGTTGTTCGTTGGCAGTGCAGGACGCAAGAGAGAGAGAGAGAGAGCGGGAGAGAATTTCTAAAGGTTTTGGGCTTTAATTATTTTATTATAGTTTGAAATATTGTTGGGTTTGGTTAATGGGTTAAGACTTAGTGGACTAGCTAGTTAGGAATTATAAGTGGCCAAGTGGGTAAAGGTATGGGTATTTGGGTTTAGTTAGTTAGGTATTAAAAGTTATATAATTTAGGTAGTATTTTTTTTTAAATAAGAGTTTACTAAAAAAAATTTAAAATATAAATTGATAACACTTTTTACCTAAGGGGTGTGGACGAAAAATTTCAAGGGGTGCGGTCGAAAAATTCCAAGGGGTGCGAACGAAAAATTCCAAGGGGTGCGGACGGGATTTTCAACGGAACTTAGCACTAAATTTTTTTTCCCCGGGATGCGCCCGCCCACCTTGGGCTGGGCTTGGGTCCGCCCATGCTCTCTCCCTCTCTCTTGGGGTATGAGACTAACATACCGCTAAGGTAGCACTTTTTCACGTGACTCTTAAATGTTCACCTCATCTACTACATCAGATTATAAACATTCTAAAAAAAATCCATTTTTTCTACAACCCTATCTACTTTCTTAAACGCCACATCATCACTTACTTTTACATTTACTTTTTTTTTTTTTTGAACGGCCAACAAACTCAATCCCGAACACTCTTGGGGAACCCACTGGACAAACGGAGTACTCCGAGAGTAACCCGAGTCCACCACCAATTCCGGGGAAATCCCGGTAACCCACCCGCCCGTAGGCACGACGGTGAAATTACCGGTAAAACCCGTTTGGCTCAAGGATCCAACCCAGGTTTCTCTGGGTCTCCTATCATTGCCCACCAGTGCCTCACTCTGCACCTATTGGGAGTCGAACCTGCATCTCTCAAGAGAAATACAAGTCCTCCACCACTTGATCTAGAGATCATTGGCTACATTTACTTTAAATGAATGAAATTACGTTTATAATAGTTTATTTTTTATTTAGTATATATTTCAACAATATAGTATTTTAGGTATGTTATGTTGTTAGCCGTCTCTTTGGATGCATGTGTGTTCGATTCATCCTTAGTGAAGAAACACCAAGTTAATCGAATGATCAACTTGTAGGGCTAGTCTCGTCAAAACAAGGTGAATCTTCTTTCTTTCTCGTTGATTGTGACCTGATCCTGCAAAACAATCACAACACTGTGAAGCTCGTTACAAGGAGGATTTGGGGTTCTCCTTGTAACCACCATCCGACGTGATAATAAAACTTGTTTTGAGGATAAAAAGTGTGTGTAATAAGTGAGAGAGGAAGAGAGCGATCCTTAAACCTGAAGCTGAGGTTCTTTATTTATAGCCGAAGATGGTTGTGAAGGAGATGGGCCAATGGGTCTTGGGCCTGACGTTGACAACAAGGAATATCCTATTTGCCTACTTTTGCACGACCATTAGTGTTTACACGTGAAAAGGGAGTTGGCGCACGTTGAATAGATCCACATGGCCTGGTAGTTGTCCTTGTTGTCGGGTATGTCATCAGTAGTTAAATGGAGATCATGGAGCAGTGGCCGGCGCACGGTGATTGGTGACACGTAGGTGTCCTTGTGTACTTCTTGTCCCCTACACGATTGCTCATTGTGCAGCATTGCTGGACACAGCCTGTCGTGCGCCCATTGGCTATCTGCTCTGACATTCGTACATGGTGTACTATCTAAGTCGTCCTGCTGGCCCCAAGAAGCATGCGCTTCTTAGGCTTGCGCCATTTCGTTGCAAAATGGACTAAGTGTTAGATTTCGTCTATTTTGGGTATGGTTCTCTATGCACGACCTGAGCTTGCCTCGTGTAGTCGGCGCAGAATTAGGGACCATACCCCTTCACTTAGTACGTTAATATGTTGGTTAAATGGAAAATGTTACATTTTCCCTTTGACACACATTCATGGTTTCCTCTTTTCAATCTATAATTTTTTACATTCACTTGGTGAGTTTGTTGATAGTTTATGGCATCATCTTCAATCTCGTCTTTGTATTTGCCTTTGGCTTTTCATTGTCAGTTGTAAGAGGCATTTATTCAAATGTGGGTGGATCATCATCAAGATTGATCCCAAAATTCTCTATCGAGATCGTAGTGTCATCAACGTTGAGGTCAATGACTATTGTGTGCGCGTGGGAAATTGTTGTTCTATAGACGTCTGAAGCTGATGTCTTGGTCCTATTTGGTTGGAAGGGGACCGGTTCGTGCTACTTTGACTCTGTTTTGACAATTTTCCACACATGCTCGTATTAAAAACTGTTATGCGCTCTTCTGTGTACTCTTTATTAGTAAGACTCATGACTTGATCATCAAACCAACCGCTTTTCTTTTTGCGATGACTACGGTTGAAAAACTCAGTAAACTTGTGAGTTGGAGTTGTTATCGTATGCTCGTTTAACTTTAAACTGCCGGCAGATAGACATGAAGAACCACTTTCATTATAAAAATACTTATGGATACAAAACCATAAATTGGTGCTTCCTTGGTTGTTGTCAGTATTCACGTAAATAGAGATGTGAATATATGCACGAGTTAGAAGTTCTTCATCGGCTGCATACCATTTATTTATCTAAACTTTGGTCTTAAAAGATGACGTGACTTTTTTCCCTTTTTCTTTCTAGCTGATGGGGCAATAGTCAGGGACGGGGTTGACGTCCACGATAATTATGTGTTTGCAGGGGATGGAAGTTGTGTGAATAGCCGCAAACCAGAAAACGAAAGTTGTTGAGATGGTGGAACTTGTTGAAACTACTGAAATTGTTGAAATCCAAAGTTCGGGTTAAGAAAGGGTGAAAAAACGGGTTGTGAAAATTGTCTGAAATCGATGTTTGTAGTCAACGTTTGATTCGGTTATAGATTTGTGAAAGTCATTTAAATTTGTTAAAAGGAGGGTTATCATCCATTTTAAGAGAGATGGTTGATGTGAATTTGAAGCATCTAAGAATGTTAATTTTGTAGTATTTATCTTTTGAGGGGTTATTGGATTTTGGGATTTTTTACATATTTTGTAACGCCCGACTTAATTAATCAAGATTTTAATAATAAAATACACATTTTAATGCTAAAATGTGACTTTACAAAAACTTTTCATATTAACATTCCCACATGTTTACAACATTTCAAAAACATATTTATAAGTGTTTACATAATTCATTTATAACTAAACAAATCAAGATTTGACGCGGAAGCTTCATTTAACGAGTGTTCGGTTCTTGCTCGTCGCTTGATCTTCATCCGGGCACTCTTGGTGATCACCTATGATCAAAACCAACTTAAAAGTTAGTTTTGATAGTTAAATAATAAGTTTAAACAAGTTACATGGTCAACAAACAAAATTTAACAATTTTCGGATTCAGGGGGGGCTAGACGCCCCACCTAGCCCCCTTTTTGACAGCAAGTTCTTATTATGTTGTTGCATGTTCCCAGCATAACTCGATTTCACGGAAACGAGCATAACTCTCTCGTTTTTAATCCGTTTTACCCGATTCTTTTTCCTACGCGTCCATAATTCAATTCTCCATCTTATGAAGTTGAAATCCGACATCTGATTTCACAAAGTTTCAGATTTCAAGCTCTCGGCTTGAAACTAAATTTTGACGCTTTTGACCCGTTTGTGTTTTGATCAAACAAACTCGTTAGATACCTCTAAAATGTCGTGTAAATCACATTATATCAGTTTACAAATATCCAAGGTTCAAATTGCGGGTTCTTATGCAAATCTTAACCCGTTTTGCATATCTATTCATTTTGACCCGTTAAGGGTATTTACATTTTCAAGCTCAAATCACGCTTCATTTTAGTTTACATCCTACATCCAATTTTTATACATGTCACCAGGACTCGATTTAACAAAACGCTTATTTCTAAACAACTCTTAAAGGTCGTTTGCACCATTTCACCCATCAAGGGCGCTTTGGTCAACTTGGTCCCTCATTTTACGATGAAGGACTTTCGCTACTTATTTGACCAAAATTGTACATTTAACTATAATCATATTTATACGTACATGGCTCGGGTCAACGTTTTGACCCGTTTAAATACTTTGTCTCCATAACATGCTATTCATAGCATCGCCAATTCATAACCCATTTTATCCTGTCAACGTAAGACTTGACAAGCACTCATTAGTCATCATTTGTCAAATGGTATCAACATTTCCATTTGACCCGTTTGGCCTAAATGACCTAACACTCTGCGCTTAAATTGAATGATATTTATTCGCCATTTTATTAAGTAACTTTCTTAGGATTTCTAACCATTTAGTTACGTCGCCATAACCTATTTCTTACGCGTTTAACCCAACATAGTTTACGCCTCTTGGCGTCATTTAAAGCTTCGACTTTTATCCATTATACGTGACTAAAATCACCGTTTTACCCCCTTTACTCGTTTAGGCTTACTTATAAAGTAGCCATTCAAAAACTCGTTTCCAATATGTCATTTCATGACTAAACTACCATTTCCCCCTTTTTACCATTATCATTTATGTAACTTTTAGAGTAAGTGCATATTCTACAAAATAACAAGGTGTAAGTTTCACTTACTTTGCATCCGGTTATGCTCTTTTCCGCGTACCCGATCCGTTTGACCCGCTTCTTTCCCAAGCCTCCACCTAGCTCGTTAAGCGTCAAACTATCGTCATCATTTACAAGATGGTTAGATTAGTCATTTAAAAATCACGACTATTCCACCTTACGTATTTTCTATGTCAAAACTACTATTCGACTGTATCGTTGGTTAGTTTGACTTTCAAAGTCAACTACCTTCAATCGTATGATATGCACAATTGAGTTCCACATTTCACTTAGGCATTTTAACGAACACCTTACGGGCAAGATTTTTATACATCTTTTATCTAGTTCAAAACTAATTTTTAACCAAGTTTCAATCATCAAAATTAGGCCCTCATGTCTAGCATTAATGAACAATATCAAAAACTTGCATCATTACCTTAGTTTTCACAATTTAAACATTCGAATTCATGAGTTCATCATCTTGTTATAAAACCCACTTAACACATACATGGTTAATCATCAAATTCCTATTTTTCAATCTTAATTCATCAATTTTTCGACTAGGGTTTGTTCCTAGACATGGATTCATCCTAGTTTCACCTAAACATCAATCATGCAAGCTCGAATTTCGATTTCATAAGTTCTTCCAGAATTCAAGATGGAATCAAATAGTGAAATCTAACATACCTTGTGATCACTTCACTGAGGTGATCACTAATTTGTGCTTGGATTCTCGATTTGGGTTTGATTGCCTCTTTGATTTGATCAATTCTTGCAACTTAGGGTTTTGAGCAGGAGAGCCTTCCCTGGCTCTGGTTAAAATCGCAGACACACACACACGTATGTGTGTGTGTTTTGTTTATTTATTTTGTTTTAATAAAACTTTATCTCATTTGCCCATGTTTAGTCCCTCAAATTTACTCAGGTTATTTAAAGGGTTATCTATTTCTTGTTTCTTTTATTGTTTAACAACACTTAACCAACTAGGTTAATATCCCTAGTTACTTAATGGGTTTGGGGGAAGTCATAACCCGTAGTATTTTTAAGTCCCGTTAACTCGGGCTTTTTATATACTTTGTTTTCTCAAAGTATTTAACCTCTTTTTAATTAATACTAGGTTTATTTATTTAAATTTTATTATTTACCGGATAAATTTTTACCACTAACGGTATTTTACTCATTTTCACTATTAACGTGGTTTGATTTCCAAACCCGTTTTTGGGGTGTTACATATTTCCACTTTATGAGAGTTTTTATTACATATTTATTCAACCCTTAAATCAATTACACATTTCCCATTCTGAAACCATATATATTACGTACTTATCTTTACGGCATGCTTCGTCTCTACGACTGTTTGGGCGCAATTATGCAACTGGATGAAACTGTAGCATTTGATTATTTTTTCAATTAGGGATCTTTTGAATTATCATGATCACATGGGATTAAATGGGATCGAGATATAGATTTTCAAAGGAATCGTCATAATTGGAGTTTGATCTATTTGGAGGGCGAGAAACAAAGCCAAGTTCGAAAGCAAACATATAAAGACCGAATACATTGTCGGAGAGATCAAATCTGTGGGATTTTTATGGTTTAATAGTATATTCAAAAAGATAAAGGCTTCCTTGTTTAATTGGTGTAATTTGTAATTATGTAGTTTGGTTCGTGGCCGCTTCGTTTTGAGGTTTGGCGTTTTTAATGAAGTTTTCCTTTCAAAAAAAAATATTATGTACTTATCTATTTCATTAAAACTACTCTTATTGAATTACTATTTTACCTGTTGGTGCATGCGTCTATCGACTTCGTCTTGTATCGAGTCTTGTATGTATTTAGATAGATCAGGGCACGAAAAACGAGAAAATGTGTTTATAGGTAATTCCGCTTTAAATGACACAGGAGTCATTTCAAACGAAATCATGATGTTAATTCCGTTTGAAGTGATTCTGTGCGGAATCTTAATTTCGTTTGGGCAGTTTCAAGCGGAATCACTTTTCTATAAATACCTGAAGTGCCTAGTCATTTGTAACGATTCTGATTCCGGTAGCGAAGCTCAGCCGAAGTGTCTACAGCATTGTAATCGATCTGAAATCAATCTAAAGACAGTTTAAAGTGTATATCTTGCTGAATTGAACTCGATACGTCTGTTTCCGCCTTTCGTATTGAGAAAAACTCTTCTGATCGACTCATTCGGGGTCAGAAAACGATCCTACAGGTGGTATTAGAGCTCAGGAGGAAAGTTCTTACCAATTCAGCTGCAAATTATGATTTCTACATCTTCTTTTTCAAAATTAACAACTTTTCACGGTTAAAATCGGCTAATTTTCTCACATATTGTGTGAAACAGTGTTTTAACAAACCCTTGAAAGAATTGGACCTTAATTCGATCTAAAACTGATAATATTTGTAATTTCGCTTGAAAAACAAAGTATGATGACGTCAGCGGTATTTCGCTTGGAATTAGACCTTTATTTCGCTCGAAATCAGTATTTCGTTTGAGTGTTTCCTTTTGAAATCACTATTCCGCTTCAGAGTGTAATTCCGTTTGAAAATTTTCACACGAAATTAGTAATTTCGCTTCAAGTTGCTATTCCGTTTGAAAAGGTGTTGTTTCACACGAAATCAGGTAATTCCGTGTGAAGCTGGTATTTCGTTTGAACAGGTAATTCCGTGTGAAATTGGGATTTCGTTTGAAAGTGTTGATTCCGTTTGAAAAGGATTATTTCGTACCAAAAGGTTATTCCGCGTGAAACGTAATTCCGTTTGAGCATTCTGGTTTTTGTGAAATTGTAAAACCGAAACATGGAAGAGGAATTTTATAACGCATTTGCTACTACCCCGACTACTCCGGCTAGTGTTACCCAGAACTTGACCATGGAAAATGAAACGGGCACTCTGCAAAAACCGCCAAAGCTTATGAACATCGAGGAATATAAAGGATGGGAGGAACGTTTCGAAAACTGGGTTCAAGCAAATTATTTAGATGCTTGGGAATGTGTTGAGACGAAATATGTTAGACCATTGAATGATGAGGAAGAGGAAATTGCTATTAAAGATCTGAGTGTTGATGATAGAAAGAAATACAAAAATGAAAAGATGATGATTAGTCTATTGCATCAAGCTGTGAATGAAGATATCTTGGTTTTACTGCAACACACTGGAAGTGCATATTCAATTTGGAGAGCTTTAAAATCAAAGTTTGTTGGAAGTAAAGAAATGATCAAGAATAAAAAGTCACTTTTGAAAAAAGAATTCGATTTATTTCGTGGTTTGAGAACTGAAAGCACAAAGCAGATCATCAAAAGATATTGCAATCTGTTAGTCCAAATGAAGAGAGTGAGCATCAATAAAGATAATGAAGAGTTGGTAGAAAAGTTGGCTGATGCATTGCCACATGAAACTTGGGGCACGTATTTGATGATGTTGAGAAATAAGAAAGATTTTAGCAATTTGACACTGAATAAATTCATTGAAAAACTTGAAGCTCAAGAGATGGAGCAAAGAAAGATCTCAAGAATGAAAGATTTTGATGGTGAACAGGATATCGGTCTTTATTACGAAGGAGGTATCAGTGATAAGACCAACATGTCACCAAAAGTTGAAACTGCATTCAATGCTAAAAGCTCATCTGGAGGAACATCTAAAGGATCAAACAGCAAAACGAGTTTTTCTTCATATCCATCATTTAATCCAAACTTTTCAACAACCAAGAATGGAAAGAAGCTTCAATGCAACGTTGTGTTGAATCTTGAGAATGATGAAAATTTTTCGGAAGTGGTTGCAAAAAGCCACATGTCTTTGTTGGGAACTGTGCTGGAATCATATGGAAGTCTTGTAGCAGGAAATATCGGGAATCCAATGTTGACAAAAGAGGATTACGATCAGATTGATGCTGAAGAGATGGAATTGATGGATATAAAGTGGTGTTTGGCGAGTGTTTTGAGAAGAGCCGAAAAGTTTAAACAAATTACGGGAAGATATGATTTCCGTGATGCAAATGTTTCTACTTTAGGATTTGATAAATCTAAAGCTACTTGTTTTCGTTGCAGGGAAAAAGGACACTTCAAGAAGGAGTGCACAAATCGCGAAGCAAGTGGAGCTCAAAATCCGTTCAACAACAATGATTATTATCGGAAAGCAATTTATCATCAAGTTGCTCAACAATCACATCAACAAGAGCCACAAACTGCACATTCCAGGAAGGCAATTGAGGAATCATCAAAGAGAGCCTGCATGGTGAATCAAGAAGGTAAAAAGTCTACAAGTGGTTTCAGTTGGGACAAATATGTTTCAGCTGACAGTAAAGCATGTCTGATAAACCAAGATGATGAAAAATTACTAGAAGGGTTTAGCTGGGAAAATTTCAGTTGGGATGATTATGATCCTAACAAAACTTCAAATCACAAAGCTTTTGTTGCTCGAGTTGTTGAAGACAGTGATAATGATGATGATTATTATGCAAGAAGATTGGAAAAGGACTTAAGAATGATAGAGGAGATTGACAGTGATGAAGAAAAAGCTAAAAAGAAAAAGAAGAAAGTTAAAAAACCCGTCAGCAGTGATGATGAAGAAGTTCCTGTGATAAGAAAGAAATTAAAAGACATTCCAGTTTTCAAAGTTGATGCAGAAGCTGATGCACAAAAGATTCCGGTGAAATGTGAAAACTATGAAGCAGTGAAGAAGCTAAACACTACTTTGATTTATAACATGAACAGATTGAAAGAATCATATGATGTTCTTAACAAAGCAATGAATTAGTACAATCAAACAAGCAGTGAACAAGCAACAGCAATGAAGACACTTCAAGGAGCTTTCATGACAAAGCAGAAAAGTGTTAACAGTTACATTGAAAAATGTGCTGTGCTTGAACAGAAACTGGAAACACAAAGGATTGAAACAGAAAGAGTTAATAGGTTGTTAAAAAGTTACTCATGTACTTCTTATGTTATTGACATGGTTTATCCAACTATTGAAGGCATGAAGGCATTTGATGAAGATGAAGTATCTGAAGACAAGATTAATGAGAAGAAAAAGGATACTGAAGTGAAGATTTCAGGTAAGAAACAAAGTGCCAGTTATACAACGTGTCCACCCCCGCTTGAAAATGGATATTCTCCGCGAAATCCAAATTCAGAAAGAGTCAAAAATGCAACCAATTTACAGTGGGAGTCTGAGTCTACAGAAAATTTGCCAGATAACATTGATGTTATTTTTACTTCGTCTGACACTGATCATGAGTCCGAATTAATAAAGAAAGTGGTCGATCAGGTGTTGGATAACGATGAAACTGAGGAGTCAAAGTCGGAGTCAAAGTCTGACACGTCAAAGTCAACAATCAAAAAGGATAAAAAAAATTTGATTAGTGCTGAACTGGTAAAGTGCCTGCAGTTTGTAATTGATGTTCCGAGTTCGAGTCCCGTAAGGCGTTTTACGCTAATGATCTCTAGATCAAGTGGTGGAGGGCTTGCATTTCTCTTGAGAGATGCAGTTTCGACTCCCACTTGGTGTAGAGTGAGGCACTGGTGGGCAATGATAGGAGACCCAGGGACACCTGGGTTGGATCCTTGAGCCAAACGGGTTTTACCGGTAATTTCACCGTCGTGCCTACGGGCGGGTGGGTTACCGGGTTTTCCCCGGAATTGGTAGTGGACTCGGGTTACTCTCTGTAACACCTCGAAAATTCACGTCCTATAATGTATTGACACGTGTCATAAGCTTGAACGTGTGAAAGAATACTCTAGAGGGACTAAAGTTGACAAACATGAAAAGTATGTGATTATACGAGTTCTAAATGTCAACAGTGAATAAATATATGGTACATTAACCCTACATGATGCTCATACCTTCAAACGAATAAATCATGGATCATACGAAGCTAAAAGTGAGAGATTTCAAACTACAGGGGTTAAATGTGTCAACATGTTTAAGTTATACCTCTGAGTGACCTTTTGACAAACCCGAAGCTTTGTAACGGTTAATTATGCTCACTAGAATGCACGATATAAATTTCATAAAGTTTCGTTATCGTATGAGCAAGTTGTGATCAAATTCGTTTACAAGGGGTTAAAGCGTCTACGTTGAAAGTTTGGACCTTTCGGGTGACAATAAAGTTAACCGGGGACTAAACAAAGTGGGTATATATCTTGAAGCCCTTATGTATCAAATTAGAGGGTTCAAAGTGCAAAATATAAGTTAGTTGACCTTTCGGAAGGGCCAAAAGACAAGTTGCAAAAGCCTAAAACCTTTTAACCTGGAAATGATGTCTAGGCGGGCCGCGTAAGAGTTCTTATAATCTTACGCGGGCCGCGTCAGTCACCCAGTTACAGAATTAACAGGCAGCAGCATGTTTGAGCTTTTAAACCGACTTAGATCAGATATTTTCATCCATGGGCGACCCCTAAACATTTCTAGGCACTTAGGGACATGTGTTGATGATTCATGGTCCATGATAGACTTAGATGTCAACAAGTTATGGTGATTTAAACACTATAAATAGGACCATTAGTTGCAACATTTGATCATCCATTCCATCTGCATTCTTGAGGACTTCTGGAGCTCCAAAGCAGACCCAAGTCATCTCTAATAGTGCATAGGACCTTGGTAAGTATGCCTAACCCTTCTTAATTAAGTTTTTGCTTAATTATAGCTTAAAAGTCAAACCGTCGTAATTAACGGTTGACTTTAAGATTAATCACTAATGGTCCAGTGATTAGTCGAATCAAGAGTAGTTATAAGTTGGTAATTATGTGGGTAATAAACCCTCAAAAGGGTTCCCCCTGATTCCCACTCTAACTAGGTCAAATGTCGGGTCAAACTTGTATTTAAAAAGTCAACAGAATGTGTAAATTACAATTTATGCATAATTAGCAATGTAGAACACATATAACCTGTTTGATCATTAATATAACTTGGTAATTAGTGTAAGGACATGTCTAAACATGTTCAACCCGACAATTTCCTGTTTAGACCCGGTTCGGAACCGAAAGTCGCATAGTTTGACTTATACTTTGACTTTCAGTTCTGACCTGTTATGGTATGATTTAGAAATACCTTAGAGCTTTATTTGGACCAGGTAACATGCTAGTATAACCCTCTGTGATTATACACCATGATTCATTGGTTAACCAATTAATATGCATGATTCCGTTAATTGCTCATATGTTGACCATTATGCCCTTTACACCTTAAAACGGGATTTATGAAAATGTAAAAGTGTAGAAACCTTAGTTACTAATATATAAACTTGTATGCAAAGTTTGACATCAGTTTGAGGTGTAGATTGAGAGTTATGCTCATTAGCGTAAATTGAAGGCTTTATGTTAATTAAACGGCGTAATTAGCGTATAGCCTAGTTAAGCCTACTTTTTGGTATCAAACTTATTACCCACTGATGTAATATATTATTTTGGGATTTTTAAATATTTTTAATTAATTTTAGGCTGAGCATAACTTATAGTCGTAGGCTTAATCCGGTAATTGTCGGTTTTGCCCTTACGGGCTATAAAATGAGTTTTACATATCTAAACGACTCCAAACCTTTTGCTACTGATTACATATGATAAATAAATTATTTTAAGCCTTCTGAAATAATAAAAATATCAGCTTCATGTATCAAACCCGTAAATGGCTTCTAATCGCCTTATTAAGCGTTTTTAGCGCATAGTAGGTACTAAGACTATTTTTAAACATACAAGGGTGATACCTACTGATATTTTAAGTAAATTATGATATTTTAACAGTAAGCAAAAGTTTTTTAACTCAGACTTCAGTTTTGAGCTTTTCGGCTTATGTGAAATTACCAAAATGCCCCTACGGTGCATAGTTTGGTTATAATTGGTAAATTCACATATATACTTTATCCTACTGTTATAACTTACCAAAATAAGTATTTTTTCTGATTATATCAGACCTATAACTCAGGTAAATACTTAAACACTTTTATAACCTTTTAAATGACCAAACTACCCCTACACGTTTCGGGCATAATGAAAGACATCTTACTGATGTCACAACATATTTGAGGCATAATTAACTTAGGAAACCTGTATATGGCTCTCATGAATACCCGTCACGCTTATTACGCGTACGGTTCGGCTTATGTAGCAAGTTTACATAAATTAGCCGAAACGGGTCAAACCTTATCGGTTTTATCTCAAAATTCAGAGTGTGTATGAAATACCCATATTATACAAGTCTTCAAACTTGTCGGGTCTAAAACACATTCTATTCCGGTCTTCGCTTAATCATGCGTTTGAACCGTATATTCCCTTAAGACTAACCGGTCTAAGCTTAGGCTAAATTAAAGACCCGTTAGCATTCTAATTGGTTATTTACACCATCATTCCAGACTAGAGCATTCCGGTAAATGGTACCTACGCTTACTTAAGTGAATACGGCTGAGTTATTAGATTCTTGCTATTTAAGACAGGAGCTAGCTCAGGTAAATACTCTTAACTTATTTTCCCTATACGGGCTTGGGATACGGTATAATGATACCGCTTGGTCGGGTATTGAATATTTAATCGGATTGTGATTAAATTATTGAGGTAACCCGGTTTAATCTGTATTGTTTGAAATAAAAGTCTTTAGGGGTTAATGACCATGTCCCGGATATCCTTGACATCATTGTATTATAAAATGGCCACGTCTTAAGCACGGGGTGTAGGCATACACCTGACAGTTGCTTAAGTAATAACGGTATCTCACTCTCTTGTGGGCCTATACTTGTGGCGTGTCTGTTAATCTGACTCGGTTTCTACATCGGGCCCTGAACGTACAACGAACATGTAAATCTGTATACAAGGTTATAAATATAATTGTTCCAAGTATAAAAGATTAATTTTGCCTCTGAGCATTTTAATCAAATTATAAAAGATATTTTGTGCCACGTGCATTCAAATCAATTTTCTTAAACTCTTTTCAAATGAGTCGGTTGAGTGTATTTACCAGTGAAAACTGACGTATTTTCCAAAAAGGTTAAGTGACAGGTACTGAACGTAATTGGCTGGAAGCTCAGGGCGCTACTAAGGAATCTTGCAAGTTCTAGGCGTCTAAAGTCTGTTGAAAAAAAATGTTTATATTTTAAGATCCGCCTGTGGATCCTTTACTTTCCGTTGTAATACTTGGATATTACTTTATATTCGGGTTGTAATATATTTATCTTTTGCTTCCGCTGTGCATTTATATATTGTGTTGTTTGACTATGATGATATCAACTACGTCACGATACTCCCCACCGGGCCCACCGGTGACACGTGGAATTCAGGGTGTGACAGGTTGGTATCAGAGCCAACACTGAGTGAATTAAACACTAGCTTTTGTGTTTAATCTCAGTTACACAGTTGCACATTCTTGAGTCTAGACGAGAACATAGGACAAATTCAAATTCGTTTTATTTGTCCTTATTTGGTTCCTTTGTTACTTTCTGATTAGCTCTTGAATGGGCAAGTCATTTTTGTAGAAGTCCCGTTTAGGGCAACCATATACTTGTTTAAATTTTAAAGGAACGATTTTATTAAAAATATCATTCCTATTTTATAAAATCTACCATTATAATAAAATGGAAATATCTAAAAAGGACAAGACCTAGCTCATGTGTCATTTTAAGGCAGGGCCAAGACGGTAGTTCCACAATTAGATTCAGACCCTAATTAACATTTCAATTTAAGATTGTTCTGCGTTAAATATTAAAGGAATATTAAAGGTAAAACCTAGCCTAAATGTCAATGCAGACATGGCCAAGATGGTAAAACCTAGCCTAAATGTCAATGCAGACATGGCCAAGATGGTAAAACCTAGCCTAAATGTCATTGCAGACTTGGCCAAGATGGTAAAACCTATCCAAAGGATTCCAACCCCTGTTAACATCTATAAGTACGTTAACATTTTTGGTAAACTGTGAATCGTTAAAGTCACACAGGCCACCTTTTAAAAGGGGGTAAATCTAAATTCCCTTATTTGAAATAATCATCCATTAGTGATGAAGTGCCTACGGGCCGAACTTGTTGTCAGATAAGACAACGACCGTGGTGGTCTCTGACCCCCGTCTAAAGATGTTGGACTACGTCCAAGCATAATAGTTTGTATGATCAATGCGATCCTGACTAATATCATCGAATGAAGATGATCATATTATAAACATCCATAAGTGATGAAATGCCTACGGGCCATACTTATTATCCTAAGGGATAAAAGACAGTGGTAGCCTACAACTCCCTGTCAAGAAAAAGGTAATGAACTTTGATTCAAACCTAAATGCCTCGATTCTCTGAAATCATGGCTTATAAATTTAAAACTGTCCTTGTGACTAGGCCCTTTGCGCCACCTTAATATCCTTAATGTTTTATAACTAGGATAAATTATAATGAAAATGCTAATTAAATATAACTAACAAATTAACCAATGTGGTTTATATTACCATGGTTAATAAATCGTTTAAAACGATAAAACTGTAAAAGCTTCCGTATAAACCTTGCCCTTGTTTGATTTTTATGTAGCATTTAAAGCTACATGGCTAGGTCAAAGGAAGAGAACAGTCACCCTCTGGAAAACCGCGATGACGAAAGGATTAATATAACCAGAGGAGAGCTTCGTACATTGATTGATTCAGCTGTATCTAAAGCTGTAGAGGAGCAATTTAGGGAGTATAGTGAGACTAATAGTAAAGCCTCATCTGTACCCCACTCTAAGTCTGTCCCCAAGACTCATTCTGAGGCTCATAGTAAGCCACCCCCAAAGAAGGATGAGTCAAAGAAAGATGATGATCGACATTCATCTGGTCAACACAGTGTTCCATCCAAAAGGATAGTGTTCGGTAATGAACCGCATACCAAGTCCTGTACCTATAAATACTTTGTTTCCTATAAACCTCGGGACTTCACTGGGGAGAAAGGAGCAGTAGATTGTATGACCTGGTTGGACGAAATGGACACGGTGGTTGACATCAGCGGTTGTGCTGAAAGGGATGTAGTAAAGTATGTATCCCAATCGTTCAAGGGGGAGGCATTAGCATGGTGGAAGGCTCTCATTCAAGCTGCTGGGAAGATCCCACTTTACAACATGTCATGGGAACAGTTTGTTGCTCTCATTATGGAGAACTACTGCCCTCAACACGAGGTCGAAAGAATCGAATCAGATTTCTTATCATTGGTGATGACAAACTTAGATTGTCAAGCATACCTCACCAGTTTCAATACCCTGTCCAGACTGGTTCCTTACCTAGTAACACCAGAACCCAAGAGAATTGCTCGTTTCATCGGGGGTTTAGCCCCAGAAATCAAAGCCAGTGTTAAGGCTTCAAGACCTACTACATTCAGGTCAGCGGCAGATCTGTCGCTATCTCTTACACTCGATGTAGTCAGAAACAAGGCTGCCAATGCCTCTGAAGATGGAAAGCGTAAAAGGGAGGATGAGAATTCTCATCGCTCCGATAGGAAGAGGAATTCTGAAGATAAGAAGAGTTCCGGGTTTAAGAGAGACAACCAGCAGTCGGGAGAGAAGACCAGGTGCGAAACCTGTAGGAAATACCATCTTGAGAAATGCAGATTTAAGTCTCAGCCTCTACCGTGTGGAATTTGCAAGTGTAAGGAACATAAAACCCTGGATTGCAAGAAGTTGAAAGATGCAACCTGTTATGGTTGCAACGAGACGGGGCATATCAAGACCAACTGCCATAGGAATCAGATGAACGCCTAAGAGATGGTGCAGAATGATAACTATATAGCAGGTACCTTTCCATATCAAGCAGTTTATGCAGAAATTTATTTGATACTGGCACATATGATTCTATAATGAATGATAAATGTTGAGAACTGTTGTCTCCGCCTGATTAAGACTCCGGTCATTTAATGCGAGGTAGAAAGTGACCGATGATACTTTAGAAAATGCTCCAATAAATCCTAGATTGATATTTTATATCTATTAGGAATCGCTCTTTTCTGATACCCTTATGGCAAACTTTCAAGCTATCCAAATTCATCGGTATAATAAAGACAGATGTGACTTTTTGATCCCCTATCAAAAAGGTGATGGACCAGGTCCAACCCTTAAATGCCATTGATGGTCTTTTGTGACCTAGGCTAAGTGATATTGATATATTTTTTTAAAATAACGTTCATTAAGAATGTTAGTGCCTTAATGGCCGGTATAGTTTGATGAAACCATGGTTAGTATATGTTAAGGCCATCAGGGTGATGAATAGCAGATGTTGGATTGCAACTAAGTAAATGATTCATCTGGTAATAGGAACTAAATCTCGAGTATGATAAACTCGGATAAGACCACAGCCAATCACGCCATTGATGATGCGACGCATGCTATTGATACTACAATAGTAAACCGTAGAAGGTCCTAATGTACTCCCCCTCCAGATAAAGTACATCATCATATGAAATTGATATCTCTTTGATCTCTACTGATTTCGAATACCAAATAGTATGACAAAAGCACTTTATGAGGATTGGTGTATCTTAATATGTTCCATAGATTGCTTCCATGCCTGATCAGTATGGAGGTTTAATGCATGGAACCACAAAGATATCCCAATGATCATATGGTACTAAAGTCAACTAATGGTATTCAAAGAAGATATCCAGAATGGAATTGTCCAAATAAATATTCCCTGGTAAAGAAATACGTGGACTCATAACATAAATGTGTCACTTATTAGACACAAGCGTTGATGAGTGAACTGGAGCCTGAGATATGGAAATCTCTGTAATCTCCTTGTACCTTGATTTTTTTTAAGACTACCCTGTTTACCTCCCGAGAGGCAGTAGCGTTAAGATTTATATCCCATTTAGGGCTGCATTATTATGAAATTTCCAAGACAGCTAGTACCATTATTGGAAGAATCGAAAACCCTGGTTAAGTAGTTTTAAGATATAGATTCATAAAGCCTAACTCAGTATCCTGAGAATTCCGAATAGTAAATTATGAAAGACGGTTCATATTGCTTATGCATTCAATACCGCAACCCTATTTAGACAACGATTAAGAATCGCCATCAATTACCCAGGATCGTCGATTTGTTCGACTAACTGTAAAGATTAGCTATTCCTTAAGATTAATTTTGAGCAATGGTTGGAATAACCATCTCACCTTAAGATAAGCTTTTCTATAATAGCTGTTATATAAGTATCAAGGTGGCTCCTTTGGAGACCTTGTATAAATGAAATATCAAAACATCCGTTGGATGGACGAGACTTTAGAAAGTCCACTTATTAGGATTTGAAGGTTGCATTAGAAACAACAAATAAGATCATGCAAATTCGTAATCACCTGTAAGATGCCAGTATTGGCAGAAAATCAAGAAGTAATGAAAATAACAAACCTCCTGAATTCTTGTTAACGAAGGGAGTACCAAATTGTAAAAATTATCAGGCTAGTTAAGCTCTGAATATATAGAATCATTCGAAGGAAATCGAATGTATCAAGATCAAGTAGCCTTTAAGCTAAAACCGATTTAAAGAGCTTGGCGGAGCTCGTAATACATTGCACATCAGTGATTGAAGGATGTGTTTCGCCAATAAGTCAAGAAGCATTATCACATAATGATAGGCAGATTTATAATATGATGAGCAACCTGTGTCGATTAAGGATCGACAGGATTAGAAGCTCCAAAAAGATACATGTACCTATTATAAAGGTCAATTGGAGTGCCTTAGAGGCTCAAAGGTACTGGGGAAGATAAAGCCCAATATAAGGCAGAAAATACTTCCTTTACTTTAACAAATCTCGAGGTCGAGATTTCTTTTAAGGGGGTGAGGATGTAACACCTCGAAAATTCACGTCCTATAATGTATTGACACGTGTCATAAGCTTGAACGTGTGAAAGAATACTCTAGAGGGAGTAAAGTTGACAAACATGAAAAGTATGTGATTATACGAGTTCTAAATGTCAACAGTGAATAAATATATGGTACATTAACCCTACATGATGCTCATACCTTCAAACGAATAAATCATGGATCATACGAAGCTAAAAGTGAGAGATTTCAAACTACAGGGGTTAAATGTGTCAACATGTTTAAATTATACCTCTGAGTGACCTTTTGACAAACCCGAAGCTTTGTAATGGTTAATTATGCTCACTAGAATGCACGATATAAATTTCATAAAGTTTCGTTATCGTATGAGCAAGTTGTGATCAAATTCGTTTACAAGGGGTTAAAGCGTCTACGTTGAAAGTTTGGACCTTTCGGGTGACAATAAAGTTAACCGGGGACTAAACAAAGTGGGTATATATCTTGAAGCCCTTATGTATCAAATTAGAGGGTTCAAAGTGCAAAATATAAGTTAGTTGCCTTTCGGAAGGGCCAAAAGACAAGTTGCAAAAGCCTAAAACCTTTTAACCTGGAAATGATGTCTAGGCGGGCCGCGTAAGAGTTCTTATAATCTTACGCGGGCCGCGTCACTCACCCAGTTACAGAATTAACAGGCAGCAGCATGTTTGAGCTTTTAAACCGACTTAGATCAGATATTTTCATCCATGGGCGACCCCTAAACATTTCTAGGCACTTAGGGACATGTGTTGATGATTCATGGTCCATGATAGACTTAGATGTCAACAAGTTATGGTGATTTAAACACTATAAATAGGACCATTAGTTGCAACATTTGATCATCCATTCCATCTGCATTCTTGAGGACTTCTGGAGCTCCAAAGCAGACCCAAGTAATCTCTAATAGTGCATAGGACCTTGGTAAGTATGCCTAACCCTTCTTAATTAAGTTTTTGCTTAGTTATAGCTTAAAAGTCAAACCGTCGTATGTTAACGGTTGACTTTAAGATTAATCACTAATGGTCCAGTGGTTATAATTGGTAAATTCACATATATACTTTATCCTACTGTTATAACTTACCAAAATAAGTATTTTTGCTGATTATATCAGACCTATAACTCAGGTAAATACTTAAACACTTTTATAACCTTTTAAATGACCAAACTACCCCTACGGGGCCTAGTTTGTGTTTAAATACGTTTCGGGCATAATGAAAGACATCTTACTGATGTCACAACATATTTGAGGCATAATTAACTTAGGAAACCTGTATATGGCTCTCATGAATACCCGTCACGCTTATTACGCGTACGGTTCAGCTTATGTAGCAAGTTTACATAAATTAGCCGAAACGGGTCAAACCTTATCGGTTTTATCTCAAAATTCAGAGTGTGTATGAAATACCCATATTATACAAGTCTTCAAACTTTTCGGGTCTAAAACACATTCTATTCCGGTCTTCGCTTAATCATGCGTTTGAACCGTATATTCCCTTAAGACTAACCGGTCTAAGCTTAGGCTAAATTAAAGACTCGTTAGCATTCTAATTGGTTATTTACACCATCATTCCAGACTAGAGCATTCCGGTAAATGGTACCTACGCTTACTTAAGTGAATACGGCTGAGTTATTAGATTCTTGCTATTTAAGACAGGAGCTAGCTCAGGTAAATACTCTTAACTTATTTTCCCTATACGGGCTTGGGATATGGTATAATGATACCGCTTGGTCGGGTATTGAATATTTAATCGGATTGTGATTAAATTATTGAGGTAACCCGGTTTAATCTGTATTGTTTGAAATAAAAGCCTTTAGGGGTTAATGACCATGTCCCGGATATCTTTGACATCATTGTATTATAAAATGGCCACGTCTTAAGCACGGGGTGTAGGCATACACCTGACAGTTGCTTAAGTAATAACGGTATCTCACTCTCTTGTGGGCCTATACTTATGGCGTGTCTGTTAATCTGACTCGGTTTCTACATCGGGCCCTGAACGTACAACGAACATGTAAATCTGTATACAAGGTTATAAATATAATTGTTCCAAGTATAAAAGATTAATTTTGCCTCTGAGCATTTTAATCAAATTATAAAAGATATTTTGTGCCACGTGCATTCAAATCAATTTTCTTAAACTCTTTTCAAATGAGTCGGTTGAGTGTATTTACCAGTGAAAACTGACGTATTTTCCAAAAAGGTTAAGTGACAGGTACTGAACGTAATTGGCTGGAAGCTCAGGGCGCTACTAAGGAATCTTGGAAGTTCTAAGCGTCTAAAGTCTGTTGAAAAAAAAAATGTTTATATTTTAAGATCCGCCTGTGGATCCTTTACTTTCCGTTGTAATACTTGGATATTACTTTATATTCGGATTGTAATATATTTATCTTTTGCTTCCGCTGTGCATTTATATATTGTGTTGTTTGACTATGATGATATCAACTACGTCATGATACTCCCCACCGGGCCCACCGGTGACACGTGGAATTCAGGGTGTGACACTCTCGGAGTACTCCGTTTGTCCAGTGGGTGCCCCGAGAGTGCTCATGATTGAGTTTGTCGGCCGTTAAAAAAAAAAGGATAAACGGGTTTACAATAAAGAGTTTTTGTTATCAAAATCTAATTTGAATGACGAACCAATCAAAGTGGCATATACTTTGAATGATTCTGACAAATTATATTCTGATCAAGAATTTCTAATAAGAGGTGTTAAACCTGACATGATCAAAAAGGTTTTTAAACTAACAGAAATTAATATTTCTGAAATAATAATGTAAATCTTTCTAAAAAACCTAAATCTTACACCTCAAGAGTTCAACAAAGAGAAAACAAGAAAAAGGGTTACAGTTCTGGTTCTGGTTTTCAAAAGAAATCAAACCATAACGGTAATTTCAAAAGGAAAGGATTAGGTTTTATTCCACCAAAAATCATAAAAATGAAAAAAATTATAAACCAAAAACTGTGTTTGTTTCAGGAATATAATCTGAAGAATAAAAAGAGCAATTGTTCAGAAATCAGACAAACAAAGAATTCCTTGCGAAGAAGCAAGAGGAAATGGAGAAAAATGTTGCTCAACAAAAGACAGAGACGAGAACCTGTTTTCAAAGTAAAACAATTGGTCATATTGCCAGGAATTGTCCAAAGGCAATCCAAACTAAACAGGGAGTTTCTCTTAAACTGAAAGAAAAGATGGTTGAGAATGAACCACCAACTTCACAATTCAAAGTTTTCAAAAAAATCGAAGTTTGAAGTTGGTGAGTGTTCAAAGAGGTTTTACAAGAGAAAAGCAAATCTTGGCAATCAGAAATGGGTTGTTAAGAAATCTGATGATAGTTCTAGCAATGATTCTGATTCATCAAAATCAGAGGAGCTATTTTTAGGCGATGAATCTGATTCCACAAAGTCAGAGGAGCCATGTGTTGTGATAAAATTGGAAACATCAGTTCCGCCAATGGATGATGCAAATTTTCCACCATTGAGTGCTGAAAATTTTAAACAAAAAGTTGGTAAAATTGAGATTTAAAATCAAATTTTCTCTGAAAAGAAAGAATTTGATATTGAAAAGGCTTTTAACTCCAAAGTGCAACATATTTTTGGAAAAATGGTGGATGGAAAAGTCAAAGGGGTGAAAGAATTTTATGAAAAGAAATTGAAGAAACCAGGTAAAACTGTGACATCTCAAATTTGTGACTGGGATGGAACATATTATGATGAATAAACTCTGGACTTGCCGGAGCTCCCTGGTTGGTAAGAGTGGAGCAGGTATCGGCATCTTTCTTGAGAAATTCACGAAAGTGATTTCGACTTACAAGTGGTAAATCAGGGACATTAAGTTGTACTTGATTTTCTACAAAGTGATATTGATGTTTGAACTTAAAACTGTTATATTTTTTCAAAATGTTAAAGATAGAAGAACAATGTGATGAAACCCCTAACCTACAAGTGGTTTTTGAAATCAGCAAAACTTATTTTCCGGAAAAACCATTGTGATTAAAACAAACTTAAGTGTTTTGAAATCAAATGGGAAAATAGTTTGTTGTAAGGGAGAGTTCTGATTGTTTATGTCAAGTGGATGGCGAAGTGAAGCAATTTGATAACAGTTGTCACTTTACTTGTATAGTTTGTTTTCAAATTTCCTTTATATGATTTTGAATTTTAGGGGGAGTAAGAATTTTCAGAAAATCCAAAAACATTTGAAAATTTGAAAAAGCCAAAAACATGATAAAATCAAAAATGAGTTTTGTTGTGAAAAAGAGGAAATGATAGTACATCAGTAGACTATCACAACATGCTAAAGAATTGGAAAGTCAAAATGTGATAAACGGTCTCACTGATGATGTGCCAGTAGGTTTTTACACATTTAGTAGATTGTGACGAGATATAAATCTAAATTTCAAACTTACTTATATCGTGGGGAACATCTCTCGGATATATGGGTAACCCCCGAAATCTTGTTTCAAAGGTCCCTCTTTCTGAGATACTAGGTCTTTATACTCAGTGATATCTGGGGTATTATCCCGGGACTTCTGATTTTGCGGAAGCAATGGCCTAGTCCCAGGAGAATACTTTATGATTGCTTGAAATATAGCCCACCCTCAACATAAAAAATGATGAAACATTGCAAAATGCTAATCATGTGCTGTTGAAACAAAAGATCCTCTAAAGGGGACACACCATAAGTCGAAGCCGTTATCTCTTTGATTTTGCGGAAGCAATAGCCTGAGCTCTCACGGCCCTCGCAAGTTAACCCTTTACAGATATCATCTGTGGTATACTCACCTGTAAGATTGAATATTGGGATCTGGATACGGGAGTATATTCTGAGGTGGGACATGCGAATAAGTTTAAGTCTCTAAAACATTAATCTCGTATCTCGAAACAGTTGAACTTTGTGTTGAAATTTAAGTGGATCAGTATACTAACAATCTAAGTGAATCGTTTAGAACTGAAAATGTTTAAAGCTTAACGGTGTTGGTGATTTGTCTCAAAAACTGATATGATCCTCTTATGCAAACTCACAAATATATTGTTTGTAAATATTTCTTTATTGCATTTCGTTAAAATAAAAAATTCCAAAAAGATTTCAATGTGTTTTAGCATATATTTTGAAAAATCCAAATAGATTTTCGACAACTGATGTTGAAGAGCTGATTTTCAAAATTCCAAGTGCTAAACATGATGACAACTGGGTTGGGAGAGTGTGTTTGAAAAGAAAAATGATTTTTCTTTAAGTGGTCATCAGAAAAGTTTTATATGTTAAATCATTTTTTGAGATTAATATCTGCAAATGGTAATTTCTAAATTTGTCAAATGTTAAAATTGTGAAATTTATTGTGAGGTAGAGTTTGTGCAGGTAGGCCAGGTTACGATCCTGGAACTGCTGATGCTGATGAACTTAAGGAATCAAGAGATCTGATCAAGAGAATTAGAAGACACAAGAGCCAGACTGTGATTCTGGAATTGAATATTAGATCAACATCCGAGGGGGAGATAAGTTGATAAAGAGAAGAGAGATATGGATAATTTTTACATTGTTAGATACTTCGGAAGAGAGGTCGAGAAGACTGATAAAGACTGAAGATGTGAAGACTCGACACTAAAGACTCGTCAACATTCGAGGGGGAGTCTGTTGGTGCATGCGTCTGTCGACTTCGTCTTGTATCGAGTCTTGTATGTATTTAGATAGATCAGGACACGAAAAACGAGAAAATGTGTTTATAGGTAATTCCGCTTGAAATGACACATGAGTCATTTCAAACGAAATCATGATGTTAATTCCATTTGAAGTGATTCCGTGCGGAATCTTAATTTCGTTTGGGCAGTTTCAAGCGGAATCACTCTCCTATAAATACCTGAAGTGCCTAGTCATTTGTAACGATTCTGATTCCGGTAGCGAAGCTCTGCCGAAGTGTCTACAGCATTTTAATCGATCTAAAATCAATCTAAAGACAGTTTAAAATGTATATCTTGCTGAATTGAACTCGATACGTCTGTTTCCGCCTTTCGTATTGAGAAAAACTCTTCTGATCGACTCATTCGGGTCAGAAAACGATCCTACATTACCCTTAGGGGCTGTTTGTTTACCTTTTAACGAGGCTCTTAATGGTTCAGACTTCTTACTAGTTCAGCACTTAATGGTTCAGCCTGTTTGTTTCACGAGCAGATGTCTGAATGGTTCAGACATTTGTCTCTGAATGGTTACCGAGTCTGAATGGTTAAGACCTCTAATCTGAATTGGTCAGACATTTGGCTCTGAACGGTTAAGCATTATACAGGTTCTTAGTGGTTCAGACCTCTTACTGGTTCAACACTTAATGATTCAGACCTTTTACTGGTTCAACATTTAACCATTCAGATGTTGTCAAACAGTCCCTTAGTGAACTTATTGAATTACTATTTACATATTTCCCCTTTTTTTCTAATACAATTAATTACATACTTCTACAATTCCTCTTCCCCTTTCCAATACCGTTAATTACATACTTTCATAATTCCTCTAATATTTTCCTAATTTCTCTACTTTATGCTCTTCCAAAACAATACCATAAGACCATGCGTAATGGTTTGATAAATATTACCCTCACCCTGGGGCGTTTTCTGCCATGTGACAGTCCAGTCAGCATGGGGGCATTATTGGGCATTTTTGCAAAAGTGGCGTAGTGGAATAATGCCCAATAATTCTCCATCCAATCATTACACAATTATTTATTTTTTTAAATTAAAAACTCAAAATACTTCATTAAATTAAAAAAAATTACAATATTAGAAATAAAAAAAATAAAAACCGACTAAACTTGAAAAAAAAACAGGAAATAAAAAAAGAGAAGAGAGAGATGGATAATTTTTACATTGTTAGATACTTCGGAAGAGAGGTCGAGAAGACTGATAAAGACTGAAGATGTGAAGACTCGACACTAAATACTCGTCAACATTCGAGGGGGAGTCTGTTGGTGCATGCGTCTGTCGACTTCGTCTTGTATCGAGTCTTGTATGTATTTAGATAGATCAGGACACGAAAAACGAGAGAATGTGTTTATAGGTAATTCCGCTTGAAATGACACATGAGTCATTTCAAACGAAATCATGATGTTAATTCCATTTGAAGTGATTCCGTGCGGAATCTTAATTTCGTTTGGGCAGTTTCAAGCGGAATCACTCTCCTATAAATACCTGAAGTGCCTAGTCATTTGTAACGATTCTGATTCCGGTAGCGAAGCTCTGCCGAAGTGTCTACAGCATTTTAATCGATCTAAAATCAATCTAAAGACAGTTTAAAATGTATATCTTGCTGAATTGAACTCGATACGTCTGTTTCCGCCTTTCGTATTGAGAAAAACTCTTCTGATCGACTCATTCGGGTCAGAAAACGATCCTACATTACCCTTAGGGGCTGTTTGTTTACCTTTTAACGAGGCTCTTAATGGTTCAGACTTCTTACTAGTTCAGCACTTAATGGTTCAGCCTGTTTGTTTCACGAGCAGATGTCTGAATGGTTCAGACATTTGTCTCTGAATGGTTACCGAGTCTGAATGGTTAAGACCTCTAATCTGAATTGGTCAGACATTTGGCTCTGAACGGTTAAGCATTATACAGGTTCTTAGTGGTTCAGACCTCTTACTGGTTCAACACTTAATGGTTCAGACCTTTTACTGGTTCAACATTTAACCATTCAGATGTTGTCAAACAGTCCCTTAGTGAACTTATTGAATTACTATTTACATATTTCCCCTTTTTTTCTAATACAATTAATTACATACTTCTACAATTCCTCTTCCCCTTTCCAATACCATTAATTACATACTTTCATAATTCCTCTAATATTTTCCTAATTTCTCTACTTTATGCTCTTCCAAAACAATACCATAAGACCATGCGTAATGGTTTGATAAATATTACCCTCACCCTGGGGCGTTTTCTGCCATGTGACAGTCCAGTCAGCATGGGGGCATTATTGGGCATTTTTGCAAAAGTGGCGTAGTGGAATAATGCCCAATAATTCTCCATCCAATCATTACACAATTATTTATTTTTTTAAATTAAAAACTCAAAATACTTCATTAAATTAAAAAAAATTACAATATTAGAAATAAAAAAAATAAAAACCGACTAAACTTGAAAAAAAAAACAGGAAATAAAAAAAAAAAACTGGAAATAAAAAAACAAAAAAAAACTACAAGGACCTAATTTGCCATTTTTTAAACTTCTTCTTCTTTGACCTAGCCGCCTCCCACAGTCCCTTCATTCTTCTTCTTCTTCCCTTCTTCTTCCCTTCTTCTTCTTCTTCTTTGACCTGCAACTTCCGGCAAAAAATTCCGGCGTTCTTCTTCTTCGTTCCCATTGGTCCATCATTTGCCCCTTCCAGCGTTATTCAAAAAACGCCAAACACAAAATCACCCAAAATAACGCCCAATCACGCCGGTATGTAGTGGTTATCGGGCGTTTTCCGGCGTTTTTTTTTGAAATTTTTTTACAAAACACGCCCCATTACGGGCGGTCTAATATCTCTTATACCATCAATTACAAAAAACAAACGAATTTTCAAAAAATGTAGTTGCCACTTGTTGTTGTGCAAGAAAAACCAGTAATATTCCTTAACGTCAAGAATTGCCAAAAATGATTCCCTTATGCACTCTAATAAATTATGCCAAAAAAAGATAATGATACAAAAAAAATCTATTTGACTTGTTTAATACGCAATCATGTAAAGTTTAAATCCATATCAATGCATTCTTTCAAAGTTAATATATGAAAAGTCTAACAGGTACTACATATATCGGATATCTGGTCAAACGATGACTGGTGTATACAACAATAACAAGCATGGAACCTATTTATAAAGCGAGCAGGAATGGTCATTTGATGTTTTTGACTTTAAGAAAAGAAACTACAAAAGGGTAAGTGGGTAATTCTTTAATTGAAGTAGAAATATGTAACTGATTTTAAAGGTGTCTTATTAATAAGGGGAAATATATAATAATCCCTTGGATTTTAGTACTTTCAACTTTTATCTATTGGGTTTGGGTGTGATTAATGACAATTAAAGGGTTGGTTGTTTGGCTCTTAATGATTCAAACCTCTTACTCTATTACTGGTTTAACATTTAATGGTTCGGATTGTTTGTTTCACGAGCAGATGTCTGAGTGGTTCAGACATTTGCCTATGAATGAGAATGATTAAGACCTCTAATCTAAATTGGTTAGACATTTGTCTTTGAACGATTAAACATTATACTGACTCATAATGGTTCAGATCTCTTACTAGTCCAACACCTCTAAGTATATGTTTAAAGACAGTCGTATTTTGAACGTATTTTTCCAACGATAACTGATTAACTGAATATTAACCCACATGTACCAGTATCGAATCTGCCGTATCGAATCATTTCCAGTTCCAATTTGAACCCACCTTTTGGTGTTTTCGGATTCGGTATCATTATTTTCCCAAGTTTTACCTTCATATACTGTACCCACCGATCATTTTCAATACCTGTATCTAATTCTGACGATTTTTGAGATCCTAGCTCATGCCATGAACATTAAAATCAATAAAGAAGTTATAACTATATTATTAATTAACAAATAAACTTTTATTCTACCTTTTCATCAATAAATAAGCTATCCTTAACAAACATAATCAACTTTAACATAAAACAAGGAAAAATAAAAAAAATACAAAAACTCGTTTCTGTTCATGAACATTGAACCTGACCCACAAAGTTCTTCCCTTCATACCAAAATCATACCGACCCACTTGACCCGATTTCCTGAACCGGACCCTTCGCCGTACCTTCCCCACCACCCCCTATAAATCACCACCACCCCATTCACCGCAACCCGCACCGCTCTCTAACTTTCTCTCTCCAAATCTCCTCTTCTCATTTCCAAATCTTCACAAGATTCCCAAAAAACCCTAATTCAACCCACACCCTTATCCCATTCAACCCCCATTAACCCACAAATGGCTCTAGCATACTCCAAAAAACCCACCACCACCACCGCCGGAATCATGCCTTCACCACCCCAACTCCTCTTAACCCAAGACGACCTCAAAAAAATCGCCGCATACAAAGCCGTAGAATTCGTCGAATCGGGTATGGTCCTCGGACTCGGAACCGGGTCAACCGCCAAGCACGCAATCGACCGGATCGGCGAACTCCTCCACCAAGGCAAACTAACAAACATCATCGGAATCCCCACCTCAAAAAAAACCCACGAGCAAGCCTTATCATTAGGCATCCCTTTATCGGATCTCGAAACACACCCGGTCCTCGATTTAGCAATCGACGGAGCGGATGAAGTCGACCCGCATATGAATTTGGTTAAAGGCAGAGGTGGGTCGTTGCTCCGCGAGAAGATGATAGAAGGTTGTTGTAAAAAGTTTATTGTAATTGTTGATGCAACCAAGTTGGTTGATTATATTGGGGGCAGTGGATTGGCTTTGCCCGTTGAGATTGTGCCGTTTTGTTGGAGGTTTACGGCGGAAAAGCTTAGAAGCTTGTTTAAACATGCAGGTTGTGTTGCGAAACTTCGGGTTGTCGGGGAGAATGGGGAACCGTATGTGACGGATAATGGGAATTATATTGTTGATTTGTATTTTGAGAAGGATATTGGGGATTTGGTGGCTGCGGGTGATGCGATGTTGAGACTTGCAGGTGTGGTGGAGCATGGGATGTTTATTGATATGGCTACTACTTTGATTGTGGCTGGAGAGCTTGGGGTTACGGTCAAGAATAAGTGTTAGGGGGTTTTGTTTTTTTTTTTAGGCTAACTTTGTTAGGATATGAAGTTGTTATGGTTTGTTAGATTGGGAATTTGGGATTTATTTAATTTTTATAAGTTTATTTGATAAGTTATTGATGACAATGATGATGATAATTTGGTACCACTTGTTTTCGGTTTTGGTTTTGGTTTTGGTTTTGGTTTTGTATCTTGCATTTTATTGCATTTAAACGGCGGGTTAACACGCAATGTGGTTGTTAACGCCTCATTAGAGTACACCCCAAGATGTTAAATGGCTATATAGTCATGTATGAGGGTTGCTAAACAAGGGTTAAACCCTTTAAACACGGCGGTAAGGCATCAAATCAAGATGTGATGAAGGTATCGATGAGAGTTGAGACTAAGGTCAACATCGTCTAATACAAACCGTGACTAAACACTAAAAATATCCAACAAACCTAACATACGAATAATCTTTGAGCCTAACATTGTGAAAGTAACCTCATGTTAACGATGGAAACACATTTGGGTATTACCTTATTAAGTTATAGACGTGTGTATTACACTGGTTTGATGACATAAATAATGTAATTTGATAATATATAAATAAATTTACAAAATTGAACACGGGTTTGAGGATAAAAATAATGTAATTTTTTAATGTATAAACAAATTTACATAACTGAATTATTTTTATTAAATAGAACAATACAAAAAATACAATTACAATTCACAAATCTGTAAACACTTTTTTTATACATGAAACTTGTTACCTTACTTTCTATTCAACTAGTGACATAACATGACATCTATTACAATTATCCTTTAATATTTATAATATTTTATGTATTTGCTGAAAAATATAAATAAAAATTAAAACATCATTACTAAATTAGTAAGTTATTTTTATATTATTTTTTATCTATAAGTATTACCTTCTCATATAATTTTCTAGAAGCCGAAAACTTTCTAACATGTTTAGAAAAGGAAAAACACAACAGATGGGCATTTTGGGAGCTTGGTTTTAGTGGGATGGACACTAAAATGATTTATTTTATTTGGGCTTAATTTCTTGAGACTATGGGCCTACGTTTTAAGAAGGCCTAGTTGGCCTCTTCTTTGATTTATTAAGACATTAAGTGCATATTTTCAAAGTTATATGAGCTAAGTATATGTTTCACTTTATATTTTATACCTAGGGGTGACTTTACATTTTAGTTTAAAAAAACCTAACATTAACATATCTACCTAGAGGGTAAATTACAATTTTCGTCCTTTATGTTTGTATCGAATTGCAATGGATGACCTTTAACTTCAATAATTACAGTCACAATTCTTTATTTGAAAAACTCGTTACACCTTTCGTCCTTTAGCACTAACCAGGTTAAAATTTTCAGTTAAGTCTATTTACTTAAGGGTAGTTTAGTACTTTTACTTAATTATTTATAGTATAAATAAAATAAAAGAAAATAACATTTAAGTAAACAAATTATCCAACCTAAAATAAATCTTAAACTGCGAGAAAATGGTGCACGCTATATGCAACTGACTTTACAGCCAATAACACTCACTTATCAATTGACACAAGAAAATGATAATGAGGATATAACAACCCTCATAAATGCCCTAAAACATCCCGTAATCGCAAAATCGAGCCTACGTATCATTATTTTAATTGAAAAATAAATAAAACAAGTTTTATATGCCTGTCGCGGCCTGCGACAGACTGAAGAGAGATCCTTCGCGGGGCGCGACGGCCTATAACTTGCCGGACACTGCTTGTGACACGTGTCGTATACGTGTCGAACCTATACTCGTGACCAGTCAACCCTAATCCTAGCTAGAGGGGGTGGCGACCCGCGACGGGCACAGCCTGAGGCTGTCGCGGGGCGTGACGAGACCAGAAAACACCTATAAATCGAGCAGATCAGCCACAGTTCAATTAGCTCACTTTCTTTTCTTTCTCTCAAGCTTTAAGGGCGAAAATTATACCCCTAAATCACAAAGCTCTGCCTCGTTGTAAGTGTTTTAACCCCTGATCACTGATTCGATACCCTGTCCGATTGATCTTGAACCCAGCAACTGATGCCAAAGCGCTGCCTGATAAAGGCTATGCTTCGTAAACTAAGTTGGGGTTTTGTCTTGTGACGTATTGATAAAGTTGAATTGGATTATTATACTAACACGCGTGCACTGTATATTTTTAATTGGAACTCAAGAAAAGTATCAAAAAAATATTTCCAGGAAGCTTATAGAAAAACCTAAGTTTACAATGTGAGTCATTCTCTTTTTCTCACAGTTTGTGAGTTATTCTCCTTTTTCTCACAGTTTGTGAGCCATTTTATTTAAAATGCTTTATAAAACCCTAAATGTTTATCAGTTATAATTACAGTGATTAAGTCTTTGTATTCTACAATTACTGTCGGTATGTGGGGTTTTGTATACACTACTATTCAAGCGTTACTAATGGACAAAGAGTTAGCCAATAGTAATATGACCACAGTCATTGTAGCTGCCAACATGATAAATACTGAATGAGTTTTTGGGTAGTTATAAACATTGTAATCGCTCTTAATACTGTAAAGTTATAACAATGTGTCTTTTTATAAAATGGAATGAACTCGCTAGTATTTCTTGCTGATAAAATATTTTTAAAACGCGTTTCAGCTAATTTGCTGTAAAAATAATAGAAGCCAGCTATGGAGCACTGAAGGCTTAAATAAAGTGGCTATAAATACCTGAATAAAAGAAGAAAATTATGTTTTATTAATTAGAGTTTATCCTTATAAAAACATTTTAAAAAAATACGAATTTTAGCCCATTTGTTTAATATTAAAAAAATTGGTGTTTTACAAACTCTGAAATTATTTCCTAACTACGATCCTGATGAAAAAAAAATTCCGCTGTGTATTTAATAAACACCGAAACCACTTGACAGGTTCACAGCTCCCGCTCCCAGGGTGCGGTCGGGGGTTGTGACAGAAGGTGGTATCAGAGCCACTAGTTTAAGCTATCTTGGTGTTCTTTTAATACCTAAATTTAAACATTAATGTTAGGAAATTAATATAGAATAATTTATGTGTTATTATGTAAATATAAAAATCATATATATGTGGAATATTTTTATATTATTTCAATAATTTCTAAGTACAAAGTATGAGTGACAAAATTGTGTCCGATGCTTTCCAACATATGTCTGATTCGGAGATGGACGAAGGACCATCCGGAGCTATATCAGGATATGAAGATGCGAAATGATCTTTCATTTTTAAAGTCAAATCTACTGAACATATACCACCTAAGAAGAAAGGATGGTTTAATAATGAGGAAAGAGAAAATAGGAAGAAAAAGAAAACCAGGGTAGCTACCATAACCTTACCTAAAGGAACCACTCAAATCCCGTTAACCAAACGACTGTGGGAGGAACTCGACAGTAGATTAGCAAACGGTGATATGTTTCAACCTATAGCCGAAGAAACAAACCCAAACCTACATGTTTACCCAGAACCTATCCAAATAATTTCTCAACCAATACTCGCACCTAACTCAGAGGAAATCTTTAGGATACCTGCACCAGCACCAGCACCAACGCCAAATCCAATGGAACGATGGTGGGCCAATGACTGGGAATTTCAGAACCTCATACAAGACCCTTATCTCAAGCCACAACCACAGTTTCCACCATACATCTCGAACGCCTATCCAGCCATGAGCTCCGAGAATATAGCTGAGTTGAGACAATATGGAGAGGAATTGTTGTCAGCAGGACACCGGGTCCGTGATATAGGAGAAAAGTTTATCTGGAAGTACGACGAGAAGGAACTGCAATTCTAAAACAAGACAAACCAAATATAATATATATATATATATATATATACTTTCCTTATATTTTTATAATGTATAATATATACCACATATGTGGGGGGGGGGGGATATTCCACGGTCCTCCCAACCGCTGGAGTGATCACACTCCACAAGCTAGCTTAGCCCCATAGCTGCCTGGGGGTGAATACCCAACCGAGAGCGAAGAGCTTGGCTGTGGGATGCAGACACCAAGATTCGAACCCCGGACCTCTAGGGAGAGGGTGGGTGGGGCTGGCCATATGTGTATATATATATATCGATGCATGCTAAAAACTAAAATACTGACATGTATGATTATAATTGATGCAATATGATCAACAAAATGTGTGAATAAATGTTTTGTTTTAATTATTCTGTAATAGTATTACCTAAAAATGTTTGCATTCCAGATGTCAAATGAAGTATCACGTAATCAAGAAATTCATGCTAGTAACGGAAATTCTTTGGATAAAAGTGCTATAGAAAATATAGTAACTCAAGGAATAGCTAGTGCCATACCCTCGATTATTGAAGCTATTAAAATTTATGTACCTGTAAACAATAATACTACTATAAGTTATAAGCATACTCATCACTTCAAACCTAGCCATAATGTCAATAGAGACAATGATATTCTTGTCAAAACTCCATTTCTCAAACGAAAGAAAGCCATAGCCTATGGTTGTTCTTATAAAGAATTTCGCTCTGATAATTCCTATAAGAAGAAAGGAATTGGACAGTCAACTGCACAACCTACCTGCAGAAACTGTAATAAAAGCATTTAGGAAAATGCCATTTTAGGAGAACACCCTACTCTAACTTCTGCAAGAAGACCGGGCATATAAAGGAGGAATGTAGAAGAAAAACTAATATCTGTTTCAATTGCGGAGAAACAAGACACATCAAACCATACTGCCCAAAACCTGACAAAGGCACCCAACAACAAGGCAAAAGTATCAGACGAAGCTAAGGGAAACATATGAACATTCATACTTACAACGCAGGAGGCAGCAATAAATTCCGATGTAAGCACCAGTATGTTCTTGTCCATAACATCTATGCTAAGGTTTTATTTGACTCTGGTTCAAAGCAAAGTTTTATAGATAATGGTCATTGTAATCACGAGGATTTCTTTCATGGAAGCAAACGCTCATTTGCCTCATCTCTTGACAAATTCATATGTTGCACATGCATTATTTGTTACGCATGTGATTTCACTTCTAGTGGTTATTTTATCAATAATTCAAATATTATTTCACTATACTTAATCTCGGCGTTGTGATCTAGATAACCTGCATTATTGCAAAATGTTGACTTCTTGATATCGAGACAATAAATTTCTTGAAAAAACTCCTTTTCTTTTCAAGTTACATACATGGTTTTTCATTGTAACCATGTCGAAATTTCTCTTGTCAATACATGTATCCATTGTTGGAATGCGTCTAAACCAAGTTCAATTGTTTGAACTTGCTCGCAATATATATTCAATTCAAGGTCCCATATGATGGATTGAAATCATCATATGCAAAGTAATCTCAACAAGCACTTCATTTGTTTTGAATCATAGTAGATTTGTTTAGTCTTCACCTTCATGGAATCTTTTGTTGGTTACGACACCTTGTGGTGGCATTCTCATTAACTTGAAACTTGAGCTAATCTCAATTGCACACATGATGTACAGATTTATTTATTTAAATAATTTTTGTTGGGTCATTATCTTTAAAACAGTCTTAATACAATTATGTGTTAAGATAAGGGTACATAAATTCATGTTATATTCCAGTGTACCTCTAACGTTTCTTTCATCATTGAACGAGAATTCCTATAATATTCATTTGGTCTTTCATCATCAATTGAAAATCCTATAAGATTTATTTGAAATGAATATCCAAATTTACTTTCAGTTGATTACGAACACGGTGAATTGTCTGGTCACCGTAATTATTAAACTATTTCAATCATTGCGACACCTTGCAGCGTCATTATAAATTTGTAGCTTGGGCTAATCATAATCATACAAATCATGTAAAACTACATATGTCTTTCGTTTGACTCATCATCTAAAAGTAGTCTTAATGCAAATTATGTATTAAGACAATGATACACTAAACTTTATTATATTTCAGTATATGCTTGCAATTCAATCAACACCCTGATTTCTCCTCATGTCACAGTTTGATAGTTGACAAATCATTTTCAGACTTCTATTTCATTTGAGCTTGTTGATTGGTGACCTAAGTAAGTTTTTCATTCGACAATGAATTCTGTTGATTCTAAAAGTCATTCACAAATTGTAAACATTCGATTTAGACATCTATTGATCATAAATCTCTCTTTTGGTTTGACCCATGTAAACTTAGTCACCCTAGTGATTATATCATTTCATCTCGTTCATTTGACATCGATTTCTGGAACTAATTCAGTTGAACCATTGAGTCCTATTTATTGTAAAACTCGTATTCACAAAATTTTAACATGTCTTGATTCTGTGTCCTTTACCGTAATAATGTTCTTATTGACTAAGACGTGACATAACTCTAAGGAGACATCGTAGCCCAAATCTTGAGGACGAGATTTAAAACAAGGTAAGGTGGATATAACAACCCTCGGAGATACCCTAAAACATCCCGTAATCGCAAAACCGAGCCTACGTATCATTATTTTAATTGAAAAATAAATAAAACAAGTTTTATATGCCTGTCGTGGCCCGCGACAAACTGAAGGGAGATCCTTCGCGGGGCGTGACGGCCTATAACTTGCCGGACACTGCTTGTGACAAGTGTCGAACCTATACTCGTGACCAGTTAACCCTAACCCTAGCTCGAGGGGGTGGCGGCCCGCGACGGGCAAAGCCTTAAGCTGTCGCGGGGCGCGACGGGACCAGAAATCACATATAAATAGAGCAGATCAGCCACAGTTCAATTCACTCACTTTCTTTTCTTTCTCTCAAGCTTTAAGGGCGAAAATTATACCCCTAAATCATAAAGTTCTGCCCCGTTGTAAGTATTTTAACCCCTGATCACTGATTCGATACCCTGTCCGATTGATCTTGAACCCAGCAACTGATGCCCAAGCGCTGCCTGATAAAGGCTATGCTTCGTAAACTAAGTTGGGGTTCTATCTCATGACGTATTGATAAAGTTGAATTGGGTTATTATACTAACACGCGTGCATTGTATATTTTTAATTGGAGCTCAAGAAAATTATCAAAAAAATATTTCCAGGAAGCTTATAGAAAAACCTAAGTTTACAATGTGAGTCATTCTCTTTTTCTCACAGTTTGTGAGTTATTCTCCTTTTTCTCATAGTTTGTGAGCCATTTTATTTAAAATGCTTTATAAAACCCTAAATGTTTATCAGTTATAATTACAGTGATTAAGTCTTTGTATTCTACAATTACTGCCGGTATGTGGGGTTTTGTATACACTACTATTCAAGCGTTACTAATGGACAAAGAGTTAGCCAATAGTAATATGACCACAGTCATTGTAGCTGCCAACATGATAAATACTGAATGAGTTTTTGGGTAGATATAAACATTGTAATCGCTCTTAATACTGTAAAGTTATAACAATGTGTCTTTTTATAAAATGGAATGAACTCGCTAGTATTTCTTGCTGATAAAATATTTTTAAAACGTGTTTCAGGTAATTTGCTGTAAAGATAATAGAAGCCAGCTATGGAGCACTGAAGGCTTAAATAAAGTGGCTATAAATACCTGAAAAAAAGAATAAATTTATGTTTATTAATTAAGGTTTATCCTTATAAAAACATTTAAATGAAATAATAGTTTTAGCCCATTTATTTGATATTAAAAAATTTGTTATTTTACAAACTCTGAAATTATTTCCTAACTACAATCCTGATGAAAAAAAAATTCGTTGCGTATTTAATAAATACCGATACCACTTGACTGTTTCACTGCCCCCACTCCCAGGGTGGGGTCGGGGGTCGTGACAGGGGATTTCATAAGGGTTTATGTAACCTCGAAAATGACTGAGCAACAGGGGTAAACAACTCCAACAAAATCCCTTAAACCTCAAACAAAATTACAAATACATACAACAATCCAATACACAAAACACCCAAATTACCACACCATACCTTCCCCAATGAGTGCAAGGAAGGAGAAGAGTCTGGGGAAACAATCACCTGCGTCTGAAACATGTCCTCCAAAGTTGAAAACCTTCACCACTTTGTCTTCTCCAATGACCACCTCTGAGCTGACTTCAAACCCTAATACTTGATCCAGATGTGAAGGCGATGGGGGTGGCAAGAGGTGACGGTGTCGGCGTCTGGTGGTGGTGGTAGGAGGTGATGGCGGCGGCGGTTAAAAACAGGGACAAGCTTCAGATCTAGTGGTGGGTTGTTTATGACAGGATTCAGATCTGGTGGTGGTGGTTGTGGGTAAGTGGTGGTGGTGGAGGCGGTGGTGGCAGCGGTTGGGATATGGTGGTGGCGGCTGTGATATGGTGGTCGTGGTTGTGGAGGTTGGTTGAAGAAACTGTGGGATTTCAGTATGAAGTTGACCTAATCGAAGTAATCTATCTGGTGGTTTAATTGATTTCAAGTATTGTTTTCTTTGTAAAATGAATGAAACAAAACAATAGTGCAGGTGGTTGGCTTGGTGGACAGTGGTAGTGGGACTTGGTGGTGGTGGTGGTGGGGCTTGGACAACAGGTTAAGTTTGTAACCCTAATTTAGGATGGAGGGTGAAAGTGGGGTTTATAAGGTGAGAGGAATCAGGGGTAAAAGAACATAAATGCCCTCACGTGCTAAGCATATGATCAGAGTTATCTGAAATATCTAACCTAGTTAGAGGTAAAGGACGAAACATGCAACGGGTTTTCCAAATAAATGATTGTGACTGTAATTATTGAAGTTAAGGCTATCCGCTGCAATCCGGTACAAACTGTAACAACCCGACTTTTAAAAGTCAAAGTACAAGTCAAAGTAAAAGTCAACGGAAAAAAAGATTGCTAATTGCGATCTGTCACTCCTTGCTTAATTACTGATTGTACTTCTCGACTTGTAATCAATACTCTAATTTAAAGTGCTTTAGTTGTATTATGTGGAGTACTTGTTAATAAATCGCAGTTTAATCGCTAATCGCCTTATCGCTATTCGCATCGCAACTCGAATCATAGGTTATGGATATTGTTTTACGTGTGTGTGCTATTGTGTGTTACTTGTGCATGTTATGTTTATGTTGAGGTGATTAATCGCAAACGCAAACGCAATCGCAACTCTATCGCAACGCAATCTCATCGCAAACTCGACTTAGCGGGTTGAACATGAACAACCGTCAAGAATAGTTAACTTAACAGAATGGGGTGATTCCCATCTGATCGGATAACTGGGACTTGAGGGAATTCCTGTTGTTTAACACGTTGTCATACCGTCTCGATCAAACCGCAAACTTTCAAACTTGACAAATTTCAAAACGAGCAAGTCACTGAACGGACTGCCGTCCGATCGGATTGCCATCCGATCGAACAACAATCCGATCGGATGACATTGGTATTCAACACTTAAACTTTTACAACATTTTCAAAGCATAACCAAAACCAGCGAATGGCCATCCGATCGGATGACCATCCGGTCGAATGACCATCCTACTGTGAACTTGTTCTCAAAGAGATGTCTCACTTGGACGGATCACCATCCGACCGAACGGCCATCCGACCGGATGACCGTTCGACCGGACGACCTGAAGGGTAGAGATACTTCTCTGTTTTCAAAATGCTACAACGAAAACTTCAAAGCCATCATAAACAAACACATCCATCCCAAGCAAACCGACCGAATGGCCATCCGACCGGATGAACATCCGTCCGGATTGCCATCCGTTCGGATGTCCCTTCGTCACTCAGTTAATTCGCATCGTTTTACGCATTGTTTATCGCTTACACTATCGTTCTGTTCAAGCTAATCCCCCAGCACTCCCTTCAATCCAAGAGAGTGTTTCTTTACTAAACACAATATGTGAGTATACTCGATCCCGTTTTGCCTTAAGCACTTTTGGGTGTTACATACGTTACTTATACTAAATTACATCGATCACACAACGCAAACACTTTTATATGCTAACCGTTACTGCATGTTACACGTGTTACTCGATGAAAGCTTGTATGTTACGTTTGCACAGTGATTGTTTCCTGACACCTTAGCAACGATAGTACTATAGTTTGGACTCAGCACCTGTCGTGGACAGTGGTTGTTAAGGGCTTTTCTTCACATGTCACAGTGGTGATATGTGTTGCGCATTCTACAACTCGCAGTCACGTCTGTGCATATTTCATTGTCGATAACCTACTCGCTTCACATTATACATGTTGCATGCTGGTTATGCGTAAACTCGCTTTCACTATCTATTATACTACAAAACTTGTATGCTCACCTTTACACTATGTGTATTGACCTCTATTTTAACGTATGTGACATGTGTTTGAGATGCTAGGATGCTTGCTATGTGGAATTCAAGTAGGATGAGTCTAGAAACAAACAATTTAAATCTGAGTTGTCGGAACAACTTATATTTGTCTCTGAGAACTACTTGTCTGTAATAACTGTGTTACTTACTATACCATGGTATGGGATGTGATGCTTAAATAATTGGTAATTTTAGTTGTTATGGAATCTCTTGGACAATCTGTTTCGCTCAGTGCCGCGCCTCAATGATTCCGCCATCGGTTGGGTGTGACAGATTGGTATCAGAGCCATAACTATAGGGAATTAGGCAAGACTCGACCTAGTCCGGGTCGGTGTCTTAGAATTGACCTAGTCTATAGTCTAAGTACCAACAGACCGACTTGTGCATATACGGTATGGGTTTTGCACGGGCTTACTTGATATTCTCGCTCGAACTCGCTGTACACTACACTCTTGCACAAACATCGCACACTACAGTTCCGCGCAAGATTAGCCTTTCCTAAGGCTGGCTACACACATAAACGAATGATCTGGTTGAGACTAGGTGTGAAAACCGCAAACTCTCGACCAAATCGCTCGTTCGACACGCATTTTTTTACTATAAACACAAGAATTTAAGTTGAATTAGGAGTGAAATCCATACTTCGACGCAGTTCTCTCTATCTATCTCGTGATTCAATCACACAAACAGGAATGGAGTCGATAAGGTAGGGGTGAAACCCGAATCTTGATGACTCGTTCCGCTCTACATTCTGGTTTTACAAAACTCTCACCAAAGTCTCAATAGATTCCAACGACTCGAGTTGCGTGAATAACCGAAAGGATGCGTGCCATTCACCGCATGTCGGTGATAGAGCACAGTCTATTAGGCCAAAGCGCGTACTTGACGTCCTTGAGAATAGTCGAATCACTTTGGGTAGTCGACGTCTTTCAAGCCAAGACAATCTCTCTTCGATTTTATGTGTATCGATTCTGAAATTTGCCGCCGCCGACTCTGAGATTTGTCGATTTTATGTGTTATGTGTTTCGATTTTTGGTGATTTACATGCTTTTCATTGTTCGCTTTGATCAACACATACAACTCGCACTACACATCTACCTCAATACGCTAACGAATCACTTGTGTTATTCGCAATCGCTACTCGCTATTCGCACTCGCAATACTCGATCGCTCTACGCCGCTAGGAAATATAGGTAAATATGTGCAATATATGTAGGTCAATACGTGCAAAATATAGTTGAAGATGCGTTTATGTGGACTATGTGCTTATGTGCTTACGTGGAATACGTGCTTATGTGATTACGTGCTTCTGTGGATTCTGTGCCTACGTGACTATGTGATTGAACGTGTTTCTGTGCTTCATAAAGTAGACTTGGGTGAATCGCCAGACTATACTTGGGTTAATCGAAATTGTGTCTGAGTCCTGTGACGATGTCTGTTTGCAGACAATGTCGTCATTTGGATCACACACTGCCCGCTCCACCCGCCGTAACCATGAGGACAAACGCATCGCTGCACTAGTTGCAAAGCAGATGGCGAAAGTCATTCTGCAAATTGTCAGCGAGCTAAACGAAAACGCTAGCAAGTTATCTGAAGAATCCAGGAAAAACTCACCTAAAGCTACTTTTAGCTTCAAGCAGTTCAAAGCATGTGGTCCCAAATAATTTACCAGATAAGACGGGCCTACGGCCATGTTTCAATGGTTTGATTCGATCGAAGTCACCCTGCACCAAAGCGGCTGTCCGGAAAACCTTCGCACTGTTAACGCCACTGGCGTCTTCCAATCCAGGGCTCTGGATTGGTGGACTGCCGAGAGAAACAAACGAGGGAATGATGCAGCCTATGGGCTAACGTGGGATGAGTTGAAGGACATCATGATGAAGGAGTTCTGCCCTCCCCACGAGCTTCAGAAGCTGGAGGACGAGTTCTGGCATATCAAACAGGATGGTGGCGACAAAGCTGGTTCAACTGCTCGTTTTAAGCAGCTGAGTATCATCTGTCCGGGTCAAGTTACTACCCCCGAGATAACCATCAAGAAGTACATCCGTGCTCTGCCGGATTGTGTTGCTGACTTCGTTCAAGCTGCGAAGACAACAACTATCGAGGAAACCTACCTGCTCGCTGCCGAGATCAACGATAAGCGAGTTAGGGCTGGTTACTTTGATAAAGCCTCCAAGAATCTCCACCAAGTTACCTCTGCTCCCACCACTGAAACCGCCGCCGCATCAAAATCTACAAGGTCCTAACACCGCAAGAGAAAGAACAACAACTCCAGCAACAAGAACTATGCAGTAACTGCCGCTCCACTCCAAGCCGTGCCTGCCCAACTGCAACCGCAGAACCGCCAAGTAGCGGCGCCTGTGGCCAATGCACCGCCAACCAAGCGTGCATATACTGGACCACACCCGCTCTGCCCTACTTGTACTTATCATCACCTGGTTGGAATCGCATGCCGGTTTTGTGTTCACTGCAACCTGTACCGCTATTTAACCGCTAACTGCCGTACCGATCCTCGCCAAGCCCCAGCTCAAGCTCCTGCTCTACCAGCTCCGCAAGGCCAGCAAACAGCTCCTGCTCACGCAAGAGCTTGCTTTGCGTGTGGTAATCCTAACCACTTCACAAACGTATGCCCAAATAGAGTGGATAAGCAAGAGCCACAGCAGCAGCAACAGCCAGCACCGCAACAGCACCACCACCAGCAGCAGCAGCCAGCACAACAAGCAGCCCGCGGGCGAGTCTTCAACATCAACGCCCGTCAGGCTCAGGCAGACAACAACGTGGTTAATGGTACGTTTCTTGTAAATGGAATATATGCTTCGTGTTTATTTGATACTGGAGCCAATAACTGTTTTGTATCGTTCGAATTCGAAAGGCTCCTAAACCGTAAACGCGTTAACCTCCCATCAACATTCGACGTAGAAGTTGCCACTGGAAGAACCGTCACTGTTAGTTCCGTTCTCCGTGACTGTACTCTTGATCTCAATGTTAAGTTTTCCCGATCAATCTCATCCCGATGCAACTTGGTAGCTTTGATGTCATAGTAGGTATGGATTCCTTCGGGAGAATCATGCTGAAATTGTTTGCTTCGATAAAATGATTCGTTTCTCTCTCGCAAATGGTGATCAATTGTGTGTTTATGGTGAAGTCGCTTCAAAGAAGTTACAACTCATGTCGTGTGTCCAAGCTAGTAAGTATCTCCGCAAGGAATACCAAGCTTTCTTGGCACACATCGTAGTAGCGGAGGAAAAGGAAGTTAAGGCAATAGACAAGGTGCCTGTGGTTCATGATTTTCCTAACATTTTTCCTGATGATCTACCTGGTTTACCTCCCACTCGTAATATCGATTTTTGAATCGACCTTATTCCTGGAGCAAATCCTGTCGCTAGAGTGCCTTATCGTCTCGCTCCATCCAAAATGCGCGAACTCTCGAGTCAGCTCCAGGAACTGCTTGATAAAGGCTTCATTCGCCCAAGCACCTCTCCTTGGGGGGCGCTTGCCCTTTTCGTCAAAAAGAAGGACGGATTGTTCCGGATGTGCATCGACTATAGGGAATTGAATAAGCTTACTATCAAGAATCGCTATCCCTTGCCTAGAATCGATGATTTGTTTGATCAATTACTAGGTGCTACGTGTTTCTCGAAGATCGATTTACGCTCAGGCTATCATCAATTACGAATACAGGAGGAAGATATACCCAAAACCGCTTTTCGAACCCAATACGGTCACTACAAGTTTGTTGTTATGCCTTTTGGTTTGACTAACGCTCCCGCAGTCTTTATGGATCTAATGAATCGCGTGTGTAAACCCTTTCTTGACTGCTTCGTCATCGTGTTCATCGATGATATCCTGATCTATTCCAAGTCAAAAGCCGAACATGCGCAACATCTACATTTGGTTCCTGAGTTACTCCAGGGAAACCGTCTCTATGCCAAATTCTCCAAGTGTGTATTCTAGCTTGAGGAGTTTCAATTCCTCGGTCACATCGTCAATAGTCAAGGAATTCATGTCGATACTATGAAGATCGAAGCTGCTAAGAGTTTGGTTACACCGAAGAACCCGTCCGAAGTTCGTTCTTTTCTCGGATTGGCGGGTTACTATCGTCGTTTCATCGCTGACTTCTCGAAGATCGCTGTCCCGCTTACCTCGCTTACGCACAAGGACAAACCTTTTGTTTGGGGGACTGAACAAGAGGAGGCCTTTCAAACTCTCAAAGCTATGCTTTGCAATGCTCCCGTGCTCTCGCTACCCGACGGAAACGACGACTTTGTAGTCTACTGCGATGCCTCTAACCTCGGTCTCGGTTATGTTCTCATGCAACGGGACAAGGTTATTGCGTACACCTCTCGACAGCTCAAGATCCACGAGAAGAACTATACAACCCACGATCTCTATCTTGGTGCAGTTGTTTTTGCGTTGAAGATTTGGCGACACTACCTTTACGATACCAAGTGTACGGTCTTCACTGATCACAAGAGCCTACAACACATCTTTAACAAGAAAGAGCTGAATATGCGCCAGCGCTGATGGGTTGAACACCTCAACAATTACGACTGTGAGATTCGTTACCATCCAGGAAAAGCAAACGTCGTTGCCGATGCTCTCAGTTGACGAAGCTCTTATCCGTGACGCCCAACATGCTTGTTTTACCGAACGCACTTTGAAGAAAGAAAGGATCATCAATGACGGCGAACAACTGGTGAATAAATCGAATGGTGTATTCCATTATCTAGACGAGTTTGGATTCCCAAGCGTACCAACTTATGACAGATTCTACTAGACGAAGCTCACAAATCTCGGTATTCCATTCATCCTGGTGCCGATAAAATGTACCAGGACATGCGCTACAAGCACTGGTGGCCGGGCATGAAAAAGGATATCGATATCTACGTTTCGAAATGCCTGACTTGTTCAAAAGTCAAGGCTGAGCATCAACGCCCCTCTGGCTTACTCGTACAACCCGAAATCCCCATGTGGAAATGGGAGAGTATAGCTATGGACTTCATAACGAAACTCCCGCGCACACCATCAGGTCACGACAGCATTTGGGTTATCGTTGACCGTCTTACCAAATCCGCACACTTTCTACCGATACGAGAAGACTACAAGGTAGAACGATTAGCTCGGATCTATACCGACGAAGTTATTTGTCGACACGGGACCCCTCGTGAGATTATCTCTAACCGCGATGGTCGATTCACCTCGCGTCTTTGGGAAACGTTTCAATCTGCTCTGGGTACTACTCTCAATATTAGTACTGCATTCCACCCCCAGACCGACGGTCAGACTGAACGCACGATTCGTACCCTCGAAGACATGCTTCGCTCGTGTGTTATAGATTTCGGTGGTAATTGGGATTCGCATTTACCCTTGGTCGAATTCTCGTACAATAACAGTTATCACTCTAGAATCCAAATGGCACCATTTGAGGCATTATACGGAAGAAAATGTCGATCGCCTATTGTATGGCATGAGATCAGGGATGCGCAAATTACCGGTCCTGAGTTATTACAAGAAACGACTGATAAAATCCTCGAAATTCGAGACAATCTACTGAAAGCTCGGAGTCGTCAGAAAAGTTACGCCTATAGACGCCGCAAGCCCCTTGAATTTGACGTTGGCGATCACGTACTCCTAAAGGTTGCACCTTGGAAGAGGGTGATCATATTCGGCAAGAAAGGAAAGCTCGCGCCTCGATATGTTGGACCCTTTTAAAATTCTGGAAGGGATTGGCAAAGTGACCTACAGACTTGAACTACCGGAGGAACTTAGTAACGTCCACCCGACTTTCCACGTTTCGAACCTCAAAACGTGTCTAGCCGACCAGGAATTACATGTCTCTCTTGAGGATCTACAAGTGGACGAAACATTACACTTCGTGGAAAAGCCTGTCGAGATCATGGGCCGAGAAACCAAGGTACTCTGACGCTCACGCATTCCCATTGTGAAGGTTCACTGGGAAGGCAAACGCGGCGCCGAGTTCACCTGGGAACTCGAAAGTGATATGAAGGCAAAGTATCCGCAACTGTTTGTTATGCCCGCGCCATAAATTTCGGGACGAAATTTCCTAAAGTAGGGGAGGCTGTATGTACCACCTCGCAAAAATCATGCCCAATGTAATAAGGACACGTGTCATGGACTTTAAACGTGTAACAAATTGTTTACAAGGGACTAAAGTGGACAAACGATGAAAGTATGTGTATAGAAGGATCAAATGTGTCATCATGCCAAGCTTGTGCCTCTGAATGACCTTGTAAGACGCTCGTATTCTTTAATGAATAAATTGACGATCGTAGAAAGTCGTTTGTGCTTAAATTGAGAATTTTTCAAAGTATAGGGGTTAAAAGTGTCAACATGTTAATTGATACCTCTGAGTGACCTTTTAACGAACCCGAGACTTTGTAACGATTAGTCATACTCTCAAGAATAAGTGACGAGAGATTTACAAGGTTTCGTTATCATTTGATATTGAATACGTCAACTTTCGTAATAAAGGGTTAAAAGCGTCAACGTATGAAATTAGGACTTTTCGGGCAATCTCGTAACTAACCGGGAGCTTAACGATGTTATTTGATGACTCTAGACCCTTAAAAGTTAACTTTGGGGGTTAAAAGTGCAATAAACAAAAATTATGTAAATTAAGAATGGACCAGGGACTGAAACTGCAATTAATGAAAGTTTTTAACCGTTTGAAGAGAGCCTCACGGGGCGCGTAGACATTCTTTGCAGTCTAAGCGGCCCGCGATAAAGGTGCCAGCGACAAAAATTCTGCACATCTGCAGGTTCAGCCAGTTCCACCGCCTTTGCATGCAAATTTTCGATTCTGGGGGCTTGTTTGATGGTTTCTTCTGCCACCACAACACCTGTAATCATCTGGGAGCTTCCCTAAACAAGTGTAATGATCTTAGCAAGCTCAAATCTCCTATAAATAGCCCCCATTTTGATCACTTAGAACTTGCACATTTGAATTTTCATTCAAAACTCACTCTCTGAAGCCTCCTGGAGCTAAAAGAAGCTTTCTCTAGTTCAAACTTCATGCTAAGGACTCTTGTAAGTGTACTTAGCCTCTGTAATTAAGTTTTCATTAGTGTAAAGATCGAAAGTTAAAGTTAGCGTAATTAAGCTTTGACTTAGTGATTAATCACAAACGGTCCAGCCATTATTCGAATTGAAAGTGGCTATGTGTTGGTAATTATGTAGGTGTTAAACCCTTAAAAGGGCACTTTCAAATTATCACATTATCTCAGTCAATTGTCGGGTCAAACTTAGTAATAAAAAGTCAAACGGGTTAGTTTTTACAAATTAATTCATAACTGATAATGCAGAGGTTATGGAACATGTTTTAACACTAAAATAACTTGGTAAATAATATAAGAACATGTTTAGGCATGTTCAACCCGACAATTATGAGTTTAGGCTCGGTTCGCAACCGAAAGTCGCAAAAGTAGACTTTTGCTTTGACTTTCAGTTCTGACCCGATTTGGTTTAGTTTAGACATGCCTTAGGATTCCCTTAGGACCATATTACATGTTAGTAACTCTGAGATTATACTATATGGTTCCTTTGAAATCTGAATTATTAGCATGTTTCCGTAAATGCTTAAAAGTCGACCATTATGCCCTTTTATCATTAAAATGAGATTTTTGAAAATGCGAGAGGACAAAAACCTTTATTACTGATTTATAAGCATGTCCTAAAAATTTGACATCATTTAATGGTCTAAAATAGAAATTATGCGTGATATCGTAAAATGAAAGCTTTTTATTAATTAAATGGCATTTTTAGTATAAATCAAATTTAAACCCAAATTTTGGCACCAAACTTGCCACCTACTGTTAAGATATAATATTTAAGGATTTTTGGAAATTTTTGTTAAATTTTAAACTGATCATAACATAGAGTTCTTGCATAGGCTCGGTAATTGACGATAATGCCCTTTTCGCTAATAAAATGAGTTTTACACATCCTTTACATGTCAAACCTTTTTCTACTGATTTTATATATTACATAAATTATTTTAAACAGTAGAGGCTAATCAAAACCTCAGATTCCCTTAAACAACCCGAATATCGTCAAATACCGACTTTTATGCGATTTTAGCGCATAGTATGATTTAAAACTATATTTAACACCTAAGACCTATTACCTACTGATATTATAAGCAAATTTTTATACTTTAACAGTAAGTAAAAGTTTTGAACTCAGATTTCTAGATTTAACCCTTATTGCATATGTGAAATGACCAAAATGCCCCTACGGTGCATAGTTTGGCTATAAATTATAAAATTCACATATGTGTGATATCTTACTGATGTAACTTGTTAAAATAAATATTTTTACTGATTGTTTTAGACCAGAACCTCAGATTACCAATTCACCTCTTTTATGAACTTTAAAATGACCAAAATACCCCTACGGAGGATAAATTGTTTTTAAATTCGTTTTGGGCATAATGGAAGATATCATACTGATATCATAACTTATTTAAAGCATATTAACTTGTGGAACCTGTACATGATTCATTTGGTTACCTGTTATGCATATTCGCGTTCGCTACGGTTTATGTAACTAGTTTGCATAAATTAACCGAAACGGGGCAAACCTTATCATTTTTACTTCAAAATCCAGAATGTGTTTAGTTTACCCATTTTATACAAGTCTTCATACTTGTCGGGTCTAAATCACATTCTAATCCGGTCTTCGCTTAATCTTGCGTTTTGAACCGTAAACCTTTCATTAAAACTAACCGATCTAAGTTAAGGCTTAAATAAGACCCGTTAGGAATCTAATAGGTTATTAAAACCTTTGTTCCAGATTTAGGAGCCCGGTAAAAGATACTTGTACTTTTTGATTGATATACGGCTGAGGAAAAAATTATATTTTTGCTCAGGTAAATACTTTTAACTTATTTTCCGTTATACAGGCTTGGGATACGGTATTATAATAATACCGCTTGGTCGGGTATTGAATGTTTAATCGATTAGTGGTTAAGTTATTGAAATAACCCGTTTTAATCTCTCTTGTTTGATGCAATGCCTTTGGGGGGGGGGGGTTAATGACCATGTCCTGGATATCCTCGGCTCATTTACTAAGAAATGGCCACGGCTTAAGCACGAGGTGTAGACATACACCTGACAGTTGCGTATGTATAAACGGTATCTCACTCTCTTGTGGGCATATACTTGTGGTGTGTCTACTAATCTAATCCGGCTCTTCTAACCGGGTCCTGAACGGACGACAAACATGTAAATCTGTATACAAGATTATTTTAAAATAATTGTCCCAAGTTATAAAAGATTTTATGCCTTGTGCATCCAAACTAATTTTATAAATGTTTTCAAAAGAGTCAGTTAATTGTATTTACCAGTGTAAACTGACGTATTTTTCAAAAAGGTTAAGTGCAGGTACTACGTGTAATGGCCTGGCTTGTATCCGTTGTGTAATATTTTATGTTACTTTCAACTCGGTTTGTATAATTACTTTTAGACTTCCGCTGTGCATTTAAAATGTGATTAATTGACTATGATGATATCAACTACATCACGATACTCCCCACCGGGCCCACCGGTAATACGTGGAAATATCGGGGTGTGACAGGTTGGTATCAGAGCCAACATTGAGTGAATGACACAGTTTGCACATTCCTTGACTTCCGAGTCTAGGCTAATGACTTAGGACTAATCCTAATCTTATTGTTTTTATCTTGTTGGTTTCTATGTTTGTTTTGACAGGAACAAAGACAATGCCGCCACGTTTCAGAGGAAGAGGTGGAAGAGGCAAGGCACCAATAACTGCTAGGAATGACCATGAGGTCGGGCCATCACATCGACGAACTCCTTCAGCAACTTTAAGCTCTAGTCCCCAGGAGGATTGGAGAGCTTACCTGGAGCCAGCAAGACGCTCGGTCTCCCTCAGTTCCTCCTCGTCTTATCATCACTCTTTTGGACCTCATCAAGACAAGGAGCACAGTGATTCGCACCACTCCTTCATACCGTTGCAACGGTCGAGTTCACATCAGGCCTTCCAGGACCCGACCCCATACTTTCAAAGCAGGTTCAATCCAATGAACAAAATTCAAGAACCAGAGGGTCCAAACCCTCTGGGGCCAGCTGACCACTATCCTGAAATGCAGGATATGGAGATGGATGAAGATCCAGATCCTGAGATGTTACCAACTTGGATGCCCACGCATCCCATCGAGATTTCTGACGGATCATCTTTTCATGGTTCACCATATCGGGGCCCAGACAGTTTTGCTGAAAGGTGGGCCATATACAACTGGGAATTCACTCCCCTTTCGACCCTCCTCCACAACAGCAGTAGGATCCCTCTGAGGATTCGCATTTCCAGGCAGTCACGCCACCGCCACCGCTGCCGCTAGAACAGCAACTGCCTCTAGAACCACCGAGGCGAAGAAGATCAGGTGCACGGATGTCCGTGCGAGGGGGTTTCCATTTCAGCACCCCCCAACACTCCAGTGGCAGCCACTACCCGCCACTATATGAAGACCCGCAAATGGGTGGGCCTTCAAACCCAGCTTCAGAAGTCGACTCAGCTCCAGTCGCACCACCACCACCAATGGGTTATGATAACCCAATCCCTTCCTACGCCGGTGCAGCGGCGTATAACCCGTTTAAGCATCAGGCATATTCGGGTTACAAGTTCTACAATGCCCCTGCCGTCGACCCGTACCTCGAGGCGGCCAACTACAATGCTCTCCACCCAAAAGGACCCTTCGCTTCGTACCAAACTGGGTACCCAGCTTATGGGTATCAATACCCACCACCTCCTCAACCTCCGCAGCAGCAGCCGCCACAGATCCAACCATCGCAGCATCAGGAAATCCTTCAGAGGTTGAACCAGGTGGAGCGGGAGGTAGAAGAGGAGCGTAGGAGCCGCCGGGGTCTACTTAAGGGTTTGGCGAACCTGATAAAGGGGAAGAAGAATAGGGATTATTGAAATTCCTTACTTATTTTGTTTTGTAATTTTATTTTCAATTAAGTCCCTGTGTGGACATCTTTTTTATGTACTAGGTCCCTGCGTGGACTTGTCTTTTATTTCTGTCCCTGCGTGGACAATGTTATTTCTTTAAAAGTCCCGTTTAGGGTAATTATATACTTCTCTTTATTCCTGGATATCCTCGGCTCGTTTATTAAGAAATGGCCACGGCTTAAGCACGGGGTGTAGGCATACACCTGACAGTTGCGTATGTATAAACGGTATCTCACTCTCTTGTGGGCATATACTTGTGGTGTGTCAATTAATCTAATCCGGCTCTTCTAACCGGGTCCTGAACGGACGACAAACATGTAAATCTGTATACAAGATTATTTTAAAATAATTGTCCCAAGTTATAAAAGATTTTATGCCTTGTGCATCCAAACTAATTTAATAAATGTTTTCAAAAGAGTCAGTTAACTGTGTTTACCAGTGTAAACTGACGTATTTTTCAAAAAGGTTAAGTGCAGGTACTATGCGTAATGGGCTGGCTACTCCTAGTATCAAATAAAGAGTCTTGCAAGCTTTTGATGCTTAAATCTGTTGAACAATATTTCTTTTTATTTTAGATCCGCCTATGGATCCTTTTACAATCCGTTGTGTAATATTTTATGTTACTTTCAACTCGGTTTGTAAAATTTACTTTTAGACTTCCGCTGTGCATTTAAATTGTGATTAATTGACTATGATGATATCAACTACGTCACGATACTCCCCACCGGGCCCACCGGTAATACGTGGAAATATCGTGGTGTGACACTGTAACAACCAGACTTTTGAAAGTTAAAGTCAAAGTCAAAGGAAGAAAAGATTGCTAATTGCGATCTGTCACTCCTTGCTTAATTACTGATTGCACTTCTCGACTTGTAATCGATACTCTAATTTAAAGTGCTTTAGTTGTATTATGTGGAGTACTTGTTAATATATCGCTATTTAATCGCTAATCGCATCGCTATCACATTGCAACTCGAATCATAGTTTATGGATATTATTTTACGTGTGTGTGCTATTGTGTGTTACTTGTGCATGTTATGTTTATGTTGAGGTGATTAATCGCAACTCTATCGCAACTCTATCGCAACGCAATCTCATCGCAAACTCGAGATATAAGTTTATTGAATGTTAGTTAGGTTATTTGTGTAACTATTGTTTGATACTATCGCATCGCTTACTCGCAATGCATCGCAACGCTTAACGCACGAAACGAAACATCGAAACCAACTCGCACCCGCCATCCGATCGAATGACCATTCGAGCGAATGGTCATCAGTTCGGATGACCATCCGATCAGATGGTCATCAGTTCGGATGACCATCCGATCAGATGGTCATTAGTTCGGATGACCATCCGATCGAACCGCACTTCGTTTGCATACCTGCACCACCTTTCCTCTTTTGGCAATCTATAAATAACCCTGTCACATCACTGTTCATGATGTGACAGCCCTCTCATCTGACCAGCACGTTCCAGCCCTCTTTTCTCTCGATTTCTCGCGATTCTTATAAGCTTTTTATGTGTATAAAATGCAACATATAAATTACATCAAATGAGGCATAAAACTAACCATTTTTAGTACTAATGTTGTAGGACTCTCTCGTCAACTACGTGTATGCCTTAAGGGAGGCCATCGATGAAATGACAGGAATAGAGGAAGCCCTAGTTGACCGTATAAATCATTTGGCGGTGGGATAGAGGGATGTCTTCGAGAAGTTAACCTTTTGCACCAAAGGTTGAATATTCTCGCCTCTCCTCCTTTGGTGCCAATCATTGCACAAAGGGAATGGAATGTTATGCCGGAAGTCATTATTCCGGCCAAGTGGTATGTCATGCACACGGAGCCCCCTCAAGACATATTACATGGGGTCCCGGTGGCCGTCGCACCTCCTCCAAAAGACATTGTGGAAAATGAGCTCGCCGTCTTCCTCCCAAGGGAGATAGAAGAATGGCTCAACGACATCTAAGGGACATCCCTCGGTTAAGAGTTCTACAACGCCTTTAAAGTACCGGAAAGCTATTTCCGGGTTTTTGATATTCCTACAATAAGGGTAGAACTCCTTAGAATGATTTCCTGCGTTACTTGACCTATCTATCTTATGAACTTTTAGTTTTTCATTTTTTTTAAGTTGTAGGGTCTTTTGTAATTTGCTATTTTCAATGAATGATGGTTCCTAAGTATTAAATGGTGTTTGGATGATGTTGTAATGGATAAAACACACTCGAAATGGTGGAGGTTACTAAGGGAAACTTGAACCCACACCCCATGCACGAAAACAAAGCCTCCCGACAATTTTTCTTCATTACAGCAAGTTCAGCACGGGGTCGTGCTCAGCCCAACACGCCCCGTGCTCAGCCCAACACGCCCCGTGCTCAAGGTTCTGCATAAAACGCCCAGTTCAGGTAACTGGACACGGGGCCCTGTTCACTGAACACGCCCCCGTGCCAAGCCTTCTGTAAAATATGGTACTGGCGATCTGAACACGGGGTCGTGCCCGGACCAACACTGGCCCGTGCCCAGACGCCCAGTAACATAAAATTTTGTTGTTAAACACCTTTTTACATATTCAATCAACCAAAAAACTTATTTTTGGGACACATTGAGGACAATGGGTAATTTAAGTGTGGGGGATGCTAAAACCTTGAATTTTGCATGTCCTAATAACAAGCCTTACACAAAACTCTATTGGAACCACTAATCACCCCAAATTTTTTTCAAAAACTTTTCGTTTTTTTCCTTGTCTTGGTTTAATTTGGGAATAACAAGTTCTAAAAAGGTTATATTTCTACAAATTTACAACCGATAGCGTTGTAATAAAAAGAACCAAAATAAGAAAATTATGAAACGGCATGGCAAATTTAGTTAAAATTTGATTATATATACTTGATAACATAATAAACCCATTCCCACAAAAAGTGAGTTTTGAGCCTTTATTGAGCATACAAGCATACATCTTTAAACTAAATGCTCATTTTTCGTTTCTTGTGTGAATAGCCGCTTGGTTCTTACGACTCTAGAACTTGTCACGACGATACATTCCCGGTCCTTACCAACTTAAACCCAAGTAAGTAAATGATGGAGGCTTTAATACTAACCCATTTTTCTTTCAACACCATTATTTTTCCTTTTCTTTTAACCTACCCAAAAATCCCCCTAGTTAACCCATTTGAGGCTAAACCTTTTCATTTCTAAACCCACAAAACAAGCACCCTTCACCCACCAAACCCTTTTTCTTTTAAACCCTTTTGTTTTAGTAAAAAACTCGGTTTTCTTGTGACGATTCTTTATAAAAAAAATGAAGTCTAGCAATAAACAAATAATTTCCTCAAAGAAACTTTGTTTGAAAGTGCTTTTTTTTGAATAAAAGTCACAAAAACAAAAAGTTTTACCACGACCGACGCTTTTTACACTTTTAGCCCTTTCTTTTTACTAACCACTAACCCAAAACCACCTACCTTTAACCCAAGCCTAACCCTTCCCCAAGTCCCCTTGATATTTACAAAGGTTTATAGTTAAAAAGGAGGAGGATTGATTGCTTGGCAAGCTTATGGTAGAAGTAAGTTCCATGCCGGTCTCGAGTGTTTCACAAAAATACATCTTCGGCCGAGTGTTGAGTGATCTCCCGTGAGGTATGTGAACTTGTATATAAATGGAATTTTAAAAAGGCATGTTATGCCCAAATAAGTAATTTCTCTTATAAAACGTTCTAAATAAATCATGGCGAATAGGATTCTAAATAACATAAAAATAAAACCCAATAAAGATCTTGGATTCCCGACACTCAAGATAAGCCCAAAACTTCTCTTCTACCCATTCCATTTGGGCGTGTAAGCCACATTATAAAAGAGTTTTGCTTGAGGACAAGCAAAGATTCAAGTGTTGGGGTATTTGATGTGTATAAAATGCAACATATAAATTACATCAAATGAGGCATAAAACTAACCCTTTTTTAGTACTAATGTTGGAAAAAGTGTGCTTTTGTTTTCCTTTTGTATTTTCAGAACCAAATGAGCTTAATTGAACAAAAGGAACAAATATGCAGCCAAATCTAACATAAATACAAAGAAAAGGAATAAACGTGGCATGCCCGACCCCTCGACAGCATCTTCCCAAGCAAAAACAAAGAAATAGAAGGCTGACCACGGCCCTGTGCCCAGCGGACACGGGGGCGTGGCCAGATACCTGCTGAAAAGACAAAGCCTTAGAAGCTTATATTCCCAGCATGGGGGCGTGCCCGGCTCAACATGGGCCGTGGTCAACGCTAAGATTCGCAAAAACTTGCAAATCTTGATAGTACAGCTTCGCTTCTGCACACGGGGCCGTGCCCAGTGAACACGGCGGTGTGTGGAGCTAATGTAGACAAATTGCAATTAATGAAGAAAGAGAAAAATGATGGACACGGGGCCGTGCCCAATGGACATGGGGCCGTGTCCGGGCTTCTGTGCATGCTATAAATAGGGGTGCTTGGCTCACTTCAAAGGCATCCCTTGACAAACCACCTCTCTCCCACTTCACCCACACTCCACCACCATCACAACACCCACATCCACCACCATCATCCATCTTAGAGTGTGTGTAGTAGTCTCGGGATCCAAGATTGATAGTAAGAGTTCTTGACAATCAAAGGCCATGTTTGCCTAAGTCTCTTACATCACTTGGTGAAGACAAGCATTTAGTGTAATACTTTTGATTTTTAATCTTTTCGTACTTTTTATTTGGTTTTGTATTAATGACTTTAATAACTAGTTTCTTATGTTGAAGGTGAAACTTCTTTATCATTTGTCCGTTGTGTCTTGGCGTTATTTTACTGTTTATATAAAATAAAAGATTTACACCATTCATATATCTACGCTCTATATAGAGATATGTTGGCTACCTGGTCGGGGGTTAATGGAATGGTTTGGTAAGGTTCTTGCCTTGCTCAGTGTATAGATCCTGCAAGGACCTGGGTCAAGCTTACCAGGACCTCCTTCAATACCCACTGATATTGGATGGCGGGGGTGCGAATGGCTTGATCCCCTCATATGTAAACTACTATTAATACATTAACCCGGCTACTTGGGATTGTATCCCTGCTGACTCAAACCACTTAGCCGAGGGTAACGTAACCTTAAAAAGAAGGGCCTACCACATTACGCATTAATAACTTAATTAATTATCTTTCAATATTCCGACCCTTTAGGATTGTATCCTTGCTGACTTAAACAACTGGGTTGAGGGTAACGTAACCTTCAAAAGAGGGGCCTACTACTATAACTAAGATAATCTCTTAAAAAGTGCAAAAGTGCGAAAATCATCAAAGGTTACATTAAAGGCGAGTCGGATCCAAGTGATTCATCTTGTCTATCTGTTTTTATTTTTATTTTTCAGCATTTTTTGTTTTTATTTTTCATGTTTAAAATCTTTTCTAAAACTTTTGATTTGATTAGACGTTGAGGATAAACCGGTATTAAAAGCTCTTGTGTCCTTGGACGACCTCGGTATCTTACCAACGCAATACTACGCTCACGATGGGTGCACTTGCCCATGTGTGTGTTTAGTGTTAGTAGAATATCATGTTTTATAAATTTAAAACTTGACTAACGTGTTAAAAAGGGCTAAAAATATAAAGAAAAACATAATACACCCGACACACGCCAGTTTTCAACCCAAATCTTGTACATCTTTGATCTTCACACACATCTCCATCATTTTCACCATCAAATCTTCACTTTTAACCATGAAATCGGTTGATTTGAGGTGTTCTAGGGTGAGGTCATCATGGGGTTCTTATGAACTTCAAGATTTGACATCATTCCACCAAGAACAACCCAGATCTAAAAGATTTCAACATGATTAAACACTAATTTCGCCTAAATCTAAACATTTTCAAGAGTAGAAGGATTAAAAGATGTTTTCATAACTTTTCTTTCAACTCTTTTACACTCATGCACCCAAAACTAATAGAATCGGAGCTCATTCAGGCCTTCCACTCATTCTCTAGTGTTGTGTCAGTCTGAGATCTGATTCCTATCAACGAGATGACCGACTTAGCGGTTTGAATATGAACAACCGTCAAGAACAGTTAACTGATCAGAATGGGGTGATTCACGTCCGATCGGATAACTGGGACTTGAGGGAATTCCCATTGTCTAAAACGTTGTCATATCGTCTCGATCAAACTGCAAACTTTCAAACTTGACAAATTTCAAAATGAGCAAGTCGCTGAATGGACTGCCGTCCGATCGGATTGCCATTCGATCGAACGACAATCCGATCGGATGACAATGGTCTTCAACACTTAAACTTTTACAACATTTTCAAAGCATAACCAAAACCAGCGAATGGCCATCCGATCGGATGACCATCCGGTCGAATGACCATCTTGCTGTGAACTTGTTCTCAAAGAGATGTCTCACTTGGACGGATCGCCATCCGACAGAACGGCCATCCGACCGGACCACCGTTCGACCGGACGACCTGAAGGGTAGAGATACTTCTCTGTTTTCAAAATGCTACAATGAAAACTTCAAAGCCATCATACACAAACACGTCCATCCCAAACGAATGGCAAACCGACCGAATGGCCATCCGACCAGATGACCATCCATCCGGATTGCCATCCGTTCAGATGTCCCTTCATCACTCAGTCACTTCGCATCATTTTACGCACTGTTTATCGCTTACGCTATCGTTCTGTTCAGGCTAATCCCCCAGCGCTCCCTTCAATCCAAGAGAGTGTTTATTTACAAAACACAATCATGTGGACCCAGCTAAGATAGAAGCTATAAAGAACTGGAACACTACAAAGACCCCAACGGAAGTAAGAAAATTCCTAGGTTTGGCGGGATATCATCAACGATTCATTGAGAAATTTTCAAAATTTCTCAACCGCTAACCACTCTCACTCTAAAGGATAAAAAGTCCGATTGGGGTGAAAAACAAGAAATGGCATTTTAGTTACTTAAAGATAAACTATGTCAAGCGCCAATCTTATCACTCCCTGACGGTACCGATGACTTCGTGGTGTACTGTGATGCATCGCGTCAAGGCTTGGGTTGCGTGTTAATGCAACGTGAAAAAGTCATTGCGTACGCGTCGCGATAGTTAAAAGTTCATGAAAAGAACTATACCCCTCATGACCTGGAATTGGGTGCAGTGGTATTCGCTTTAAAATTTTGGCGCCATTATCTTTAGGGTACTAAGTGTACCATATTCACAGACCATAAAAGCCTTCAACATATATTCAATCAAAAAGAATTAAACATGCACCAACGGCGATGGGTAGAATTGTTGAATGACTATGACTGTGAAATCAAGTACCATCCGGGCAAAGCAAATGTTGTGGCGGATGCTTTGAGCCGGAAAGTGCGAGTCAAAACTTTACGAGTACGAGCTTTAGAGTTAACCATTCAGACGAACTTCACTACTCATGTGCACGGTGCACAACTAGAAGCTCTAAAGCCGGAGAACATTCAAGCAGAATCCTTGCGAGGATTGGAGAAACAAATGGAAGAGAACAAAGATGACACAAGGTACTTCATGGGAAGAATCCGGATTCCTTACTTTGGCGGATTGCAAGACTTAGTGTTGGAAGACGCACATAAGTCAAAATATTCAATACATCCCGGATCTGATACGATGTATCAGGATGTAAAGGAAAATTACTGGTGGCCTAATCTCAAAGGAGATATTGCGACCTACGTTGGGAAATGCCTAACTTGTGCAAAGGTCAAGGCCGAGTATCAAAAGCCATCTGGACTATTACAACAACCCGAGATTCCCGTTCGGAAATGGGAACAGATATCAATGGATTTCATTACAGGACTCCCACGGATCTCTCGAGGTCATGACATGATTTGGGTTATCGTCGATCGATTAACCAAGTCAGCTCATTTCTTGCCAATTCGCGAGAAAGACAGTACAGAGAAGTTAGCTGAGCTTTATCTCAAAGAAATAGTAGCACGTCATGGAGTACCTATTTCAGTAATCTCGGATCGCGATGGTCGCTTTGTGTCAAGAATATGGAAATCATTTCAGGAATCGCTTGGATCTCGTTTGGAACTAAGCACAACATTTCAACCACAAACCGATGGCCAAAGCAAACGAACCATCCAAACCTTAGAAGACATGCTTCGCGCCTGTGTGATGGATTTAGGCGGTAACTGGGATACTCATTTACCTCTAGTAGAGTTTTCTTATAATAACAGTTATCACACAAGCATTAAAGCCGCCCCATACGAAGCACTATACGTACGGAAGTGCCGATCACCGCTGTGTTGGGCGAAAGTCGGAAACAAACAACTCATTGGCCCTGAACTAGTCCAAGAGACTACTTACAAGATATCAAAGATACGATACCGTATCAATGCGGTTCCTGATAGACAAAAGAGCTACGCGGATAGAAGACGTAAACCATTGTCCTTCGAGGTTGGAGACAAAGTTTTACTAAAAGTCTCGCCTTAGAAAGGCGTAGCTAGATTCGGGAAGCGTGGAAAACTAAACCCGAGTTACATTGGACCTTTTGAGATTCAAGAAAAGGTCGGTACCGTCGCGTACATGTTAAAACTGATAGAATAACTCAAATAACAAGCTTTTTTGGAACTTTGAAATGATGATAATTGATGACGTATACGCTAAAACACTTGTTCGTTATCGACCCGAAAAACTAGTAAGCGGTATTTTCGCCACAAAACAACCAAACGAAGAAACTAGTGAAGTAGTTAAACCTATTTTGGGACTCGGAATCACCTCATGCTTCGCTTGACGGTGGAATAACAACTTGCGACGAAGTCTTGTCGGTACGATACAAAAGTATCGTTAACTAGCCGACGCCTAAACGGAAAGTATTTAAGGTATCAAAATACAACTTACACTAGTCTAGCGAGCTAGTTAACCATATTTTGGCATAGTAAATGCCTTGAGTTAACGCTATAGTGTCAATGGTAAATTAAAACCATAGCTCCCGGTACTACACTACAACTTTCGTATATCACCCGATATCGAACCGGTGAGCGAACTAGTGGTATTTTTACCATCCAAAATGTATACCCACTAAACTAATAAACTAATTAGATCTTACTTAAAATCCCAAACTACCATTAACACCTAAATTAAACCTACTTTGTCTAATGGCTAAAATATCTAACAACTTAATATTTCAACACATGATTTATATGTTTTCTTTAAAAAATATATATATATATATATATAAAGAATGCACAAGGCCTTACTTTCGGCCATACCCCTTTTCACCCTCGGATTAATAATGAAGATTGGTAAGGTGTGTAGATTTTGAGTATGGTTTGAAAAGTTAGAATATTATGACATATCAAATCTTAGTTCTTATCATTCAAAACAAAACAACACCTTTTTTTATCCAAACTCACGGCAGCCAATCCTCCCCAAATATCACCATCTTTCATCCACTTAACCTTATAATTTAAGCATTTTTAAACATTTACAAGAAGAATTAATGAACTTGCAAGCTTGAGGGATCATTAGGAGCACCTTTGGAGCTTAATCTTCTTCTTATTTTCTTATTTAGCTTGTGCATATTGTAAGTCTTCTAAACACCATATTTAAGCTTATTATTACTAGTAGATTACAAAAGTACAAGTTGATTATCTTGAAGCTTAATAAAAAAATCACACCAAAAATCCTAATCTCAAAGCTAATAAACACTAAATATAACAATATTATGTGTTGATTTATTAGATTTGTGATAGCTAGTTAGCATAATTTATGTTGATTATGTTAAAGTAAGTTGTTTTAAGTGGGTGATCTTGTATGATTAATTATATAAATGATGATTTAAACATGGTAATGTTTAAATCTAAACAAGATCACCAACCTCATGATCCATGAACTGTACTACAACTTAAAAATGATTTATTACACATAAGTGATTTTTATAAAGAATAACCACCATGATTTTATTATGATCATCTTAAAAGTGTAGAAATCAAAGTGGTTAAAGTGGGAAACTTGATTTGAACATATGACAAAAATGATGTCTTTAAAAGTCTAGTAAAAAAATGTGAAGATTCTTTGTTATAAACAAGTTGTTAAAAATATATTTATAAAGTTCATGGAAATGAGGGTTAATATGTATGATATCATGCATGCAAAGTTGATACATTGGAACTTGATTTGGAAATTATTATGATTATGGGTTTAAACAGGGTTTAAACGCGTTTTTATAATGTGACAACTGTACTCTGTAATCGATGTACGATGTAAAACAATGATGATTATTATTAAAACAATGTGATTTGGTGTTACTATATGTGTTTTGATGTTATTATGTGTGTATTTGTGTTTGGTGAATTTCCAATTAGAGTCGACTCCAATTTCAAGCTTTAAATCGCTTTCTGGAAGGTTATACGCAAACTGGTGCGTAAACGCAGTCAGTATAATGCAACAAACATTTCGGAATAGTGACATAGGCTTAACATACCTTAAATAACCTCCACATAACTTAGAAATAAGCTTTGGATGGTTTGGTGTGTTGAAATCAACTTTGTTCGATTGCAGGGACTATTTGTGTCAAAACTGCAAAACTATACTGATTTGTACAGTAACGAACACTCCGGAACTTGATCATAAGTTAAACATACCCTAAATATCCTTTATATAGCTTAGAAATAGGCTTTGAGGGGTTCGGTGTAACACCCCAAAACCCGAATGTTTATATCCGTTAAATGTTATGATATGGCACATCAAGAAATAAATAACTAGGTTATTTATCCTATTTAAAAGTACGGTAGAAACAATTAAAGAATGAGAGTTGTGCCAATTATAAATAAGAGAGAGAACATGAGGGACTAAGATTTCTAAGTATGTTAGAATGAATATAATGAAAGAAAATTTTTAAGTTCGTATTTCCGCTGCGACTTTTGGTTAAAACGTGTTAGGGCGTTACATTCGGTATGCTAAAACAAACTTTATTGGTCATTCAGGGACTAAAAGCGTCAAAAAGTGCTCAAATTTGAATTTTCGCGCATATCTTACGTTCTGAATATATCCGGACATCCAAAAATTTATGTAAGCATTAAAATATTTTATTTTAGTGTTTGGCATAAGAAAAATCCATTCGTCGCTTAATTTGGATCGTTTTTGTGTTCGTTACGACTTCCGTCGTAATTAACAGAACAACGCAACCGTACGGCCAAACGAACCGACACCCGAGATGTTTTCAAGCATATTTCATGTTCCCTATGTTTTAACATCATTGTGGTGCTTGAAAATGGGTTTGACGGGTGTTAGAAGTGCCGATACGCAACGAAACAAGGTGCATGGGCTAAACTGTAAATAAGTGAAAGTGTCTGGTCTGCAGGTCCCTTACGGACCGTATGGACCATAGCCTTACGGTCCGTAAGCTTGTGCCAGCACCACAGAATTCAAAAACTTCCATTCCAGCTGTTGCAACTGGTTTTAGACATGGTTTTTGCAATCTATGGACTTGTTTGCCTATTTTGCTAGTGCCCAACCTTAGATTAACAAGTGTATGGCCAAGATTTGAGCTTCACAACACTTGGATTGATCCTAGAACTCCTAAATTACTATAAATAGCAAGGCCCTTTTGCTCATTTCTCACACTTGAATCTGAAATCAGCTCTATGTTGGGGTGTTTGCACTTCATACTTGAGCTATTTTAGATCAAACATCCTTCTTGGACCCTTTGTAAGTCCTCTTCTTGCTTGTTCTTATATTTCAAGCATGAAAGTCAAACAAGTTTGACTTTCAGCTTTGACCAGTCAATGGTCAACACAAAGTTCCGTTAAACTTTGCAACGTGAGCGTAATCACGATGGTTATAGTCCCTTGTGACTATACATACTGATTACCACGTTGACTAGGCGTAGTGACGAGTCGTAGTTTCGGCCAAAATGCGTGTTTATGCGTATTTTGTAACCAAACTACTCTAGGGTATCAAAACCGTTTGTTTTGATATCAAAACCTGTTTTCTAACTTAACTAAACATGTTCTAGCATGTTTAGCTCGTCACTTTTAGTTTGGTGCTTGTGTAGAGTCGTAAGTCAAGCGGACTAAACACCCGCTTAGACTTTCGAACTCGACCCGTTTGGTCGATCATTAGGATCCGACCAAACATGGTTAGTGACCATAGTTGCATAGGGAATAACCTTCCGAGGTTATACCTTATGGTCACCTAGTTTAATGTAGTTGTATGATAAGTAGTCTATATGCCTTAGGTAAATGACCAAAATGCCCTTTTCATGCATAATTGGTAATTAAGCATATGTAACATAAACTTTTGTCACGTAACTGATTATGCAACATATTTAAACATGTTTAGGCATATAACACTTGTCATAGGGTTAGTTAGACGTCTCGAATGCGCTTTTGCGCGCACGACGCGTTAAAGTAGCGTAAGCTATCTTAATGGGTCACAGCGGGTCGAAAGCACTTAGGTTAGGTTCCGATTTAGGATGTAGGCTTTGTTAAACCATATCACATGAGTTCCAACACTCATTTGGTTTACAAGACCTCATTCTATCTGATCTTCCGATTTAGGTGTCTATTGTTGACTAGTGATTCGATTACTAGGTGCTGTTTGATTTCTCTGGTTTGCTCGAGTTTGTTGAAGTTCTATTGATTGAGGATACTTTGCACTCCAAGTGAGTACATAGTTCCCCTATTTTACTGTTTTCAATTGTTTTGGGGTGATTCATATGTGCTAAATGTTTTCAAGGTTTTAACGATGGTTTTCAAAACGATTTTCGATATTATAACGATGATTTCAAAAACGATTAAGATGGTTTATATTAAACTAATAACGATTTCAATAAAGTGAATAAACTAGTTGGTTGTATTTACATAACGAATGGCATTCATTAGCATTGATCAAGCCGACCAGTATTAGGTTATGGTACCATAGGATCTGACAAATCCCATTATCATACTGCACCCATGGTTATGTGTGGGTTAGGTGGGTAATGACTGAATCTGAATGTTAATTTACCCTTTGGTGGTTTATTAATGCGAGAGTGAGATAGTCGAGTCACGAAGGTTTGAATGTTATTAGCGAGGCGACCACAAATAGTTTTCACACTTAAAACGAGGATGATTTAAACGATTTGAACGAAATAACGATTTGGGAACGATTCATACAAGATTAAACGAGTTGGATAAACGATTGGTTTTTGGTTAAGTGTTTAGATAACGGGACGGGGGTAATGTGGTGAAAACATGATAGATACGCCGCTGGTACTTCTTATATATAAGTGTTTTCAACATATTACATACCGTAGCGTTATTTAGTTCACTTGAGTAAACGATTTTGGAATGATGCCACACAAACGAGGTTTTTGAAATAATATAAACCATGCGAGTTTTATTAACGAGGTTTGTTAACGAGTTTTATTAACGATTTAATACGAGATGTTTTACAATTTGCTTTACTAAAACAAATGTTTTTGGGTTAAGAATCATGGCTACGAGATTTTATAAACTATAGCCCGCTTGATTTGAGTTGGTTAATTAAGTTGCAATATTATACTCTTTTCAAAACAAGGTTTTTAATAAAGTATTGCAACATTTAAACTAGCCATGAATCCGACACTCCTATAAAACCTATGTACTCGCCAGCATTTCTTTGCTGACTTTGTTTTCACATATGTTTCAGGTGTTGATGCTTGATGATGATTACTAGGATGCATGAGTCACATAGGATCTGGACGAGGCCTTAGTGATATAATAACAATATTAGTCGATATGTAACTTGTTTGTTTTGTGTTAAGACAATGTTAATGTTTAATATTATCAATAAAACAAAACACTTTTTATATCCATGGTTATGAAACGATAATTCTGCCACGACACTCCCCGACGTTTCCGCTGCGGTTTTGTTATTTTAACGCGGTCGGGGTGTGACAGAAGAGTTGGTATCAGAGCCAATGGTTATAGGGAATTAGGTTATTAGTAATGCTTTGACCTAGACTATAACTTTTAGGACCTAACGCAAAGAAATTTGCGTTTAGATTTTTAAAACAAAACTGTCACCTACCCTTAGGTGATAACCACAACGAGGACACAATTTTCGAATCCGCTTTGAAAACTAATCATCTGTTCTAGGATGATTGATTACTAGGTTTTGAACCCTTTAAGTTTTCAAAATCTCTTCAAAGTTTGGGTCTAAATAATGTGAACACGTGCAAACTGGAAGAGTGAATGGCTGTACCCTGAGTTTTCTGTCTAAGGCTAGAGTGTTCGTACAAATCCACATAATCGGACCAGTCACTCTTACCTGGGAACTCTTGGGGTGAGTGTTCACTTATAGGCGAGCATGTCTTCAGCGATACATTATATTGACCCATTTACTTTGATTAGTCACTGCGTGTCATTTGTTCATTCGGGATAACGAACAAATGATCGCCTTCCTTGTGTTTTGTCGGTATTTTCAATACCTCCTTTGCTTATCAACCTCACTCGTTTCTCATATCTCCTTATTAGACCATGCCTCCTCGACGTGAAGCACAATCTTTTACTATTGAAGAAATCGCAGCCCTGGTCTCTCAGCAAGTGGCTGCTGTGCTTCCCGGTGTTGTGACCCAAGTCCACGAGATATACAACAACAACAATAATAACAACAATAATGCACAGTGTAATTTCAAGAATTTCAATTCTGGTAAGCCTCTAAAGTTTTCTGGGTCGCAAGGAGCAACTGCGCTCCTGCAGTGGTTTGAGAGTATCGAGAGCACATTCAGGCATGTGCAGTGTCCGAATGCGCGTAAGGTTGAATTTGCATCAAGCGTGTTTGAGAAGCGAGCGCTTACCTGGTGGAATGGTATTATGCGCGATAGGGGTGCCGAAGTGGCGTTGGCACAAACATGGGAAAAGCTTCGGGCTCTCATGATGAAGGAGTTTTGTCCCCGTCACGAAATTCGAGCTTTGGAACGAGAGTTTGATGATTTAAAACAAGATGGGGCTGAGCACCGTGCATACACGGATCGATTTGAGGAACTCAGTCTATTGTGTCCCACCATGGTTACCCCACCAGAGAAAGCAATCGAGAGATATATCGATGGTCTACCCGATTCTATGCTGGATATTGTGACCGGTGTTAATCCTACTACCCTTCGTCAAGCGATTGAGTTGTCTGCTACCCTGACTGAGACTCAATTCAGGAAGGGTAAACTCGCCCGCAAGGGTGATAAAAAGAAGGCGACTGATTCTGGAAAGGACAAGAAAAAGGGTAAGGGTAAAGAAGGTGAGCCGTCGAAGAAATCGAGGAAGCGAAAGGGTGCCCAGAATTTTGCTGTTACGGCACAGACTAATCCGAACCCACCGGCTCAACCTCCTGCGAAGAAGGCGTATGCTGGTACCGCACCTCATTGTGCTCGCTGCAACGGTCATCATGTTGCACAGCAAGCTTGTAAGCAGTGCACGACGTGTGGTAAACTTGGGCATTTGGCCAATGTTTGTCGTTTAGGACAAAATCAAGTTGCCCAGGTTCAAGCTCCGGTACAAGGGAATGCTGCGAGATTCCCACCGGGTTCATGTTTCAATTGTGGAGAGTTTGGTCACTTCCGCAACAACTGTCCGAGGCTGGTGAATGCAAACGCGAATGCTAATGCAAACCCGAATGCGAACGTCAACACCAACATGAATCCTGCTCGAGGGCGAGCATACAATTTGAATGCAAACGAAGCGAGGGCTGACAACGAGGTGGTGAATGGTACGTTTCTTGTTAACAATCGACCTGCATCTATTCTCTTTGATTCTGGTGCAGATAGAAGTTTTGTTTCTTTATCTTTTGAACCTTTGCTTGCGATACCTAGAACTAAATTGAGGAAACCCTTATCTGTCGAAGTTGCTACTGGTAAACCTCTTGTTCTCGATTCTGTTATTCGTGGTTGTCAGTTAAACCTTGATAACCATCTTTTTCCTATTGACCTCACACCGATGCAACTTGGGAGCTTCGATGTTATCGTTGGAATGGATTGGTTAACCAAACACCACGCTGAGGTGGTTTGCTTCGATAAGATTGTTCGTATCCCTTTGTCTTCTGGCGAAATTCTAGAAGTTCGTGGCGAGAAACCTTCAGGTGGACTGAAGCTTATGTCGTGTATGGAAGCTCAGAGGTATTTGAGAAAAGGATATGTTTCTTTTCTAGCACATGTCACCGAGGAGAAAGGCAAGAGCAAGAGTGTTCAGGATATTCCGATTGTTCGGGATTATCCAGAAGTGTTTCCTGATGAACTGCCTGGTTTTGCCTCCAGTTCGTCAAGTCGAGTTTCATATTGACCTTGTACCCAATGCCAACCCGATTGCGAAAGCACCTTATCGTCTTGCACTGTCGGAGATGCAAGAGTTATCGAAACAGCTTCAAGAGTTATCTGATAAGGGATTCATCCATCCGAGCTTTTCGCCTTGGGGAGCTCCTGTCCTCTTTGTGAAAAAGAAAGATGGATCTTTTCGAATGTGTATCGATTATCGTGAGCTTAATAAGCTTACCATCAAGAATCGATATCCCCTACCTCGAATTGATGATCTCTTTGACCAGCTGCAAGGTGCTTCATGCTTTTCCAAGATCGATCTGCGTTCTGGGTATCATCAACTTTGTGTTCTCGAAGAAGATATTCCCAAAACTGCTTTCCGCATGAGATATGGGCATTACGAGTTCACTGTCATGCCTTTTGGTTTGACGAATGCCCCAGCTATCTTTATGGACTTAATGAATAGGGTCTGTAAACCTTATTTAGACAAGTTCATTATTGTGTTCATCGACGATATTCTCATTTATTCGAAGACTCGAGCCGATCAAGAGCAACACCTTCGCTTAACGTTGGAACTCCTTAAGAAGGAACAACTTTTCGCTAAATTCTCCAAGTGTGAATTCTGGCTTAAAGAAGTTCAGTTTCTGGGTCATATAGTCAACGAGCAGGGTATTCATGTGGATCCATCCAAGATTGTTGCTATTAAGGATTGGAGTACGCCGACGACACCTACAGAGATTCGATCTTTTCTTGGTCTTGCTGGTTATTATCGTCGATTCATTTCTAATTTCTCGAAGATTGCGGTTCCACTCACTGCTTTGACTCAGAAGAATAAGCCTTTTGAGTGGGGACCCAAGCAAGAAGAAGCGTTCCAAACGCTGAAGCAGAAGTTATGTAATGCTCCTGTTCTATCTCTGCCTGAGGGAAGCGATGATTTCGTTGTCTATTGCGATGCGTCCAACTTAGGCCTTGGTTGCGTCCTCATGCAACGAGGTAAGGTTATAGCATATGCATCTAGACAATTGAAAGTTCACGAGAAGAACTATACGACTCATGATCTTGAGTTAGGAGCTGTGGTTTTCGCGCTTAAAATATGGAGACACTACCTCTATGGAACGAAGTGTGTGGTTTTCACAAACCATAAAAGTCTCCAGCATATTCTTAATCAAAAGGAGCTGAACATGAGGCAACGACGTTGGGTTGAACTCTTGAACGATTACGATTGCGAGATTCGCTACCATCCTGGTAAGGCGAATGTCGTAGCCGATACGCTTAGTCGAAAAGAGCGAGTCAAGCTTCATTCTGTTCAAACGCTATCTGATCTTCAATCTCGTGTTCTTCAAGCTCAGCAATTTTGTGTTTCACAAAATTTGATAGATAAGGAATTACCACGTCAGCTTGAGCTTAAGCTCAAAGCGAAAGACGATGGTTTACTCTACTTCAAGGATCGTTTGTGGTTTCCGAAACAAGACGATCTTCGCACCCTAGTGATGGACAAATCTCACAAGTCTCGATATTCTATCCATCCTGGTGCTGATAAAATGTACAAGGATCTTCGTACTCAGTACTGGTGGCCTGGTATGAAGAAGGATGTTGCCTTGTATGTATCAAAATGCCTAACTTGTCTCAAGATCAAGGCTGAACATCAACGACCTTCTGGTTTGCTTGTACAACCAGAGATACCGGTTTGGAAGTGGGAGAACATTGCGATGGATCTCATCACTAAGTTACCACGTACGTCTAAAGGTCATGATGCTATTTGGGTTGTTATCGGTCGATTAACGAAATCAGCTCATTTTATTCCAATTCGCGAGGATCTATCTGCTGATAAACTTGCAAAGATTTATGTTGATGAGATAGTATCTCGACATGGTGTTCCTTTGGATATCATTTCTGATCGTGATGCTCGATTTTCATCTCATTTTTGGAAGACCATGCAATCTGCTTTGGGAACCCAACTGAATCTAAGCACTGCTTATCATCCCCAAACAGATGGTCAATCTGAGCGAACGATTCAAACTTTGGAGGATATGCTTAGAGCATGCGTGATAGACTTTGGTGGTAATTGGGATTCTCATCTGCCATTTATCGAGTTCTCTTACAACAATAGTTATCATGCTAGCATTAAAATGGCACCATTCGAAGCTCTCTACGGTCGAAAATGTCGTTCACCTGTCTGTTGGAATGAGACCGGTGAAGCTCAGCTTACTGGACCTGAGCTCGTTCTGGAAACAACAGACAAATCAATAAAATACGCGATATTCTTGTGACAGCTAGATGCCGTCAAAAGAGTTATGCGGATTTACGACGCAAGCCCTTAGAATTTCAAGTCGGAGACCGTGTCCTACTTAAGGTGTCACCTTGGAAGGGAGTGGTGAGATTTGGAAGGAAAGGAAAACTTGCACCTCGATATGTGGGACCATTTAAGATTGTGGAAAGAATTGGGAAGGTTGCCTATCGACTAGAGCTACCTCCAGAGCTTGGAAATATTCACCCGACTTTTCACGTGTCCAATTTGCGAAAGTGTTTAGCTGACGCTGATCTTCACATTCCTCTCGACGAGATCCGAGTCGATGAAACGATGCACTTTGTTAAGAAACCAGTGGAGATCGTGGACCGTACTTTCAAACAGTTGAAGAACAAACGGATTCATTTGGTTAAAGTTCGTTGGGAGTCCAAACGTGTCCCAGAGTTTACTTGGGAACGTGAGGACCAAATGAAGGCAAAATATCCGCATTTGTTTTCACAAGCTTCCTCTAAATAAAATTTTGGGACAAAATTTCCTGAAGTAGGGGAGACTGTGACAACTGTACTCTGTAATCGATGTACGATGTAAAACAATGATGATTATTAATAAAACAATGTGATTTGGTGTTACTATATGTGTTTTTATGTTATTATGTGTGTATTTGTGTTTGGTGAATTTCCAATTAGAGTCGACTCCAATTTCAAGCTTTAAATCGCTTTCTGGAAGGTTATACGCAAACTGGTGCGTAAACGCAGTCAGTATAATGCAACAAACACTTCGGAATAGTGACATAGGCTTAACATACCTTAAATAACCTCCACATAACTTAGAAATAAGCTTTGGATGGTTTGGTGTGTTGAAATCAACTTTGTTCGATCGCAGGGACTATTTGTGTCAAAACTGCAAAACTATACTGATTTGTATAGTAACGAACACTCCAGAACTTGATCATAAGTTAAACATACCCTAAATATCCTTTATATAGCTTAGAAATAGGCTTTGAGGGGTTCGGTGTAACACCCCAAAACCCGAATGTTTATATCCGTTAAATGTTATGATATGGCACATCAAGAAATAAATAACTAGGTTATTTATCCTAGTTAAAAGTATGGTAGAAACAATTAAAGAATGAGAGTTGTGCCAATTATAAATAAGAGAGAGAACATGAGGGACTAAGATTTCCAAACTTGAATCTGAATTTAATTAAAACAAAAATCTCACACACACTAGGTGTGTGTGCGTGAGATCGATCAGGAGGAGGAGGGAATGGGTGTAAACCCTAGTTCACAAGAAAGCTTCAAATTGACAAGGAGATTAGGCTTAAATCCGATGCATGAACTCGTTTTCTTGATGATCTAGCCCTAGCAAACATGTTGTAAGTTGTAATTTTAGATTTGATGACCTTGTATGAAGTGGGTTATGATCAATCCACAAAATTGTATGAAATTAGGCATGAATATGTGTTAACATCATCATAGGGAACATGTGTTATGCATAATTTTGACTAATTTGATGTTTAAGGATGTAAACCCACTAGTTGGGTGATTAAGATGACATGGGTGTTCATCATGTCCAATTCTTGTTAAATATTCATGAATTATGTTGTGTTATGATGAACTATTGTTAGATGAATTGAAAGAAATGGGGTGTTGATATGTTTGATGTTTATGTGTTAATGATACTTGTTGATTAGTAAGAAGATTTGATGAAATATGAATGAACTTGGAAGATTATGCATAAACTAGTTGTACATGGTGCCTAGGAAGTAGTACGCACACCACGTGTTTGATAAAATGTCCAAATTACAATAATATGTGAAGGTTATGTTATGATGATGTTGAGTATGCTATATGCTTGTTTGAATCGACTAATGAAATACATATGTGAGATATGAACTTGATATGAATAATCATGTATGATAATAAGGATGTAAATGTAATGACATGAAAGTATAGGAATCATGTCAAGATGGATGGGAGCGCGGAAGGCTAACGGGCCAAGAAGACTCAAGTAAGCGAATGCATATACGGACGCGTAAGGTAAGTGAATCCCGGACTTACACTTTAGATGTAAAATGTATTGTAGTATAATGATTATTGTGAATCATGTGAGAAAGTATGAAACAATGGAAGTAATAAGGTAAGTTTACGGTAAATGAGTCGAAAGTGGTTAAGAAATAGTTTCTATTAAGTATAGATAAGAAAGAAGCTTACATGATGGTATTATGCATAAAGATGAAATAAGTAGTTATACGCGTAGGTATGGGTTAGTTTGTAAGTAAGTAATTGGGACTCATAGGAGAGTATGACTATAAACTCGTAAGTATGGAGAATTATGTGTATACAAATTACATGTATAGACGTGTGTGTTTAGGACTTGTAAGCAATATTGTGTAGAATGTAAGTTGTAGGTACATGTACAAATTGAAAGGGTATGTATGCATGAATTGGAATTTAGTTATATGTACAAATGAATGAGACTTGTTATGCGTATACATGGATATGTTCGTATGAATGAAATCTAATGATGCTAACCGTTTTCCTATTGAGAATGAAATGGGAATGCAGGTATACTAGTGATGGAAGTTGAAGGTAGACACCGAAATCCAATGCGGGTGGTTTGAATGGAAGGATGAATGGACTAACATAAGTGAAAGCATGATATGTTGACGCCTAGTTATGCATGTTTAAATTTTATATATGAAGACACCGGTTGCTAATGATGTGATTGTACGTGGTGTCTGCAGGTTGTACAGAACTATGGATTCTCATCATGGAGTGTAAAAGGTTGAAGATCGAGTCAAGACATGGATTGTACGTGTGGGTGCATGGTCACGTAATTTATTATAAGTATGTCAGATTTTATAAATTTATAGAAAGCATTAATGTATTTAATGTAAAAGAGTGATTTAATGTATTTCTAAGTATGTTAGAATGAATATAATGAAATAAAATTTTTAAGTTCGTATTTCCGCTGCGACTTTTGGTTAAAACGTGTTAGGGCGTTACATTCGGTATGCTAAAACAAACTTTATTGGTCATTCAGGGACTAAAAGCGTCAAAAAGTGCACAAGTTTGCATTTTCGCGCATATCTTACGTTCTGAATATATCCGGACATCCAAAATTTTATGTAAGCGTTAAAATATTTTATTTTAGTGTTTGGCATAAGAAAAATCCATTCGTCGCTTAATTTGGATCGTTTTTGTGTTCGTTACGACTTCCGTCGTAATTAACCGAACAACGCAACCGTACAACCAAACGAACCGACACCCGAGATGTTTTCAAGCATATTTCATGTTCCCTATGTTTTAACATCATTGTGGAGCTTGAAAATGGGTTTGACGGGTGTTAGAAGTGCCGATACGCAACGAAACAAGGTGCAGGGGCTAAACTGTAAATAAGTGAAAGTGTCTGGTCTGCAGGTCCCTTACAGACCGTATGGACCATAGCCTTATGGTCTGTAATCTTGTGCCAGCACCACAGAATTCAGAAACTTCCATTCCAGCTGTTGCAACTGGTTTTAGACATGGTTTTTGCAATCTATGGACTTGTTTGCCTGTTTTGCTAGTGCCCAACCTTAGATTAACATGTGTATGGCCAAGATTTGAGCTTCACAACACTTGGATTGATCCTAGAACTCCTAAATTACTATAAATAGCAAGGCCCTCTTGCTCATTTCTCACACTTGAATCTGAAATCAGCTCTAAGTTGGGGTGTTTGCACTTCATACCTGAGCTATTTTAGATCAAACATCCTTCTTGGACCCTTTGTAAGTCCTCTTCTTGCTTGTTCTTATATTTCAAGCATGAAAGTCAAACAAGTTTGACTTTCAGCTTTGACCAGTCAATGGTCAACACGATGGTTATAGTCCCTTGTGACTATACCTACTGATTACCACGTTGACTAGGCGTAGTGACGAGTCGTAGTTTCGGCCAAAATGCGTGTTTATGCGTATTTTGTAACCAAACTACTCTAGGGTATCAAAACCGTTTGTTTTGATATCAAAACTTGTTTTCTAACTTAACTAAACATGTTCTAGCATGTTTAGCTCGTCACTTTTAGTTTGGTGCTTGTGTAGATTCGTAAGTCAAGCGGACTAAACACCCGCTTAGACTTTCGAACTCGACCCGTTTGGTCGATCATTAGGATCCGACCAAACATGGTTAGTGACCATAGTTGCATAGGGAATAACCTTCCGAGGTTATACCTTATGGTCACCTAGTTTAATGTAGTTGTATGATAAGTAGTCTATATGCCTTAGGTAAATGACCAAAATGCCATTTTCATGCATAATTGGTAATTAAGAATATGTAACATAAACTTTTGTCACGTAACTGATTATGCAACATATTTAAACATGTTTAGGCATATAACACTTGTCATAGGGTTAGTTAGACGTCTCGAATGCGCTTTTGCGCGCACGACGCGTTAAAGTAGCGTAAGCTATCTTAATGGGTCGCAACGGGTCGAAAGCACTTAGGTTAGGTTCCGATTTAGGATGTAGGCTTTGTTAAACCATATCACATGAGTTCCAACACTCATTTGGTTTACAAGACCTCATTCTATCCGATCTTCCGATTTATGTGTCTATTGTTGACTAGTGATTCAATTACTAGGTGCTGTTTGATTTCTCTGGTTTGCTCGAGTTTGTTGAAGTTCTATTGATTGATGATACTTTGCACTCCAAGTGAGTACATAGTTTCCCTATTTTACTGTTTTCAATTGTTTTGGGGTGATTCATATGTGCTAAATGTTTTCAAGGTTTTAACGATGGTTTTCAAAACGATTTTTGATATTATAACGATGATTTCAAAAACGATTAAGATGGTTTATATTAAACTAATAACGATTTCAATAAAGTGAATAAACTAGTTGGTTGTATTTACATAACGAATGGCATTCATTAGCATTGATCAAGCCGACCAGTATTAGGTTATGGTACCATAGGATCTGACAAATCCCATTATCATACTACACCCATGGTTATGTGTGGGTTAGGTGGGTAATGACTGAATCTGAATGTTAATTTACCCTTTGGTGGTTTATTAATACGAGAGTGAGATAGTCGAGTCAAAAAGGTTTGAATGTTATCAGCGAGGCGACCACAAATAGTTTTCACACTTAAAATGAGGATGATTTAAACGATTTGAACGAAATAACGATTTGGGAACGATTCATACAAGATTAAACGAGTTGGATAAACGATTGGTTTTTGGTTAAGTGTTTAGATAACGGGACGGGGGTAATGTGGTGAAAACGTGATAGATACGCCGCTGGTACTTCTTATATATAAGTGTTTTCAACATATTACATACCGTAGCGTTATTTAGTTCACTTGAGTAAACGATTTTGGAACGATGTCACACAAACGAGGTTTTCAAAATAATATAAACCATGTGAGTTTTATTAACGAGGTTTATTAACGAGTTTTATTAACGATTTAATACGAGATGTTTTACAATTTGCTTTACTAAAACAAATGTTTTTGGGTTAAGAATCATGGCTACGAGATTTTATAAACTATAGCCCGCTTGATTTGAGTTGGTTAATTAAGTTGCAATATTATACTCTTTTCAAAACAAGGTTTTTAATAAAGTATTGCAACATTTAAACTAGCCATGAATCCGACACTCCTATAAAACCTATGTACTCGCCAGCATTTCTTTGCTGACTTTGTTTTCACATATGTTTCAGGTGTTGATGCTTGATGATGATTACTAGGATGCATGAGTCACATAGGATCTGGACGAGGCCTTAGTGACATAATAACAATATTAGTCGATATGTAACTTGTTTGTTTTGTGTTAAGACAATGTTAATGTTTAATATTATCAATAAAACGAAACACTTTTTATATCCATGGTTATGAAACGATAATTCTGCCACGACACTCCCCGACGTTTCCGCCGCGGTTTTGTTGTTTTAACGCGGTCGGGGTGTGACATATAACGTGGGAAACGTCATAGTTTTAGGGGAAACTATGGCAAATTTTTCTAAAAATCTAATCGCGATTAAAGAGGGGATTAAAGGGTGATTAACAAGGTTAAACGCGATTAGTGGTCATAAATGTCATTTTGGAAACCCTAATGAGAATATTTGAATCTTAAATATTCAATAAGTTTTATGAACTTAAACTTGTTCCTTTACAAAAAAAATGGTTAAAAACGTAACCATATATGTATATATAATTTTTGGTAAAAATTATATATTTTTGGAAACTTGCTAAGTGCTTGTAATGTGTGCTATATAAGTGTATGTATTAGATACCTATAGGGTGATCAAAATAAGTACACATACATGTTCCTACATGGTCCAAGAAATGCTAGTAAAATCGGACAATTAAATAGAATGGTTGAAACGGAAATACATAACACTTGATGACGACAAATTGGGCGTATCGACATCGTGAACAAGTTACTACAAAGTCAAGTATAAAACAACATATTTTAGACGTTAAAACGAGCACATATATAAGTGACCTATAACAGGAATCCGGAAAGTCGAAAACTATAAAAATTACCAAGTATTTTCATAGGAAAAATGAACTTATTTAAAGTTTGCTACTTGGTAACATTTTGGTAAAAATTGCAAGATTATGTTAATGGACTCATGAAGTTAGAATTGGGCCTATCAAAGTTAGTAATGGGCTAGGCCCAAAATTTTTAATACATGGATTAGGGCCCAATGGCAGTATAACATGGGCTCGGCCCAATAACATATATAACATGGGCTCGGCCCAATAACATTAAAACATGGTTCAAATACGATGACATAGATGACATGAGCTCGGCCCAATGACATGAGCAAAGGCTCAATGACATGCGTGCACTACACGAGGACGTGTGAAGAACGAAGCCGTTCACACATAAGTCAATAAACATGGAATACATGAATACACTTATGAATTCAATATGTATAGAATATATGTATACACATAACAATCGAGCGAGTAAACTATCAACGCTCTAAAATACAAAGTTGTTCCAAAAATGACAAACGAGAACATAATAAAGAATTCAAGATGAACAACTTGTACGAGGTCCGAAAGACCTAGTGTCTAACGAGATTAGCACACATGTAGGTTATTGACACGTACGGACGCTCACTTCGATATCATAGTACACGGAACGCAAACTAGTGAGTTCGTGTCCCTCCTTTCACTGATTTCAATGTTTTGTTTTCAAAAACATCGAGAGGAAATACATGCTAAACTATTGGTGTGTTAGTCACGGAGTAGAAGATAACATGATCAATGTGCGATGGGTAGAATTGTTGAATGACTATGACTGTGAAATCAAGTACCATCCGGGCAAAGCAAATGTTGTGGCGGATGCTTTGAGCCGGAAAGTGCGAGTCAAAACTTTACGAGTACGAGCTTTAGAGTTAACCATTCAGACGAACTTCACTACTCGTGTGCACGGTGCACAACTAGAAGCTCTAAAGCCGGAGAACATTCAAGCAGAATCCTTGCGAGGATTAGAGAAACAAATGGAAGAGAACAAAGATGACACAAGGTACAATCCGGATTCCTTACTTTGGCGGATTGCAAGACTTAGTGTTGGATGACGCACATAAGTCAAAATATTCAATACATCCCGGATCTGATACGATGTATCAGGATGTAAAGGAAAATTACTGGTGGCCTAATCTCAAAGGAGATATTGCGACCTACGTTGGGAAATGCCTAACTTGTGCAAAGGTCAAGGCCGAGTATCAAAAGCCATCTGGACTATTACAACAACCCGAGATTCCCGTTCGGAAATGGGAACAGATATCATTACTGGACTCCCACGGATCTCTCGAGGTCATGACATGATTTGGGTTATCATCGATCGATTAACCAAGTCAGCTCATTTCTTGCCAATTCGCGAGAAAGACAGTACAGAGAAGTTAGCTGAGCTTTATCTCAAAGAAATAGTAGCACGTCATGGAGTACCTATTTCAATAATCTCGGATCGCGGTGGTCGCTTTGTGTCAAGAATATGGAAATCATTTCAGGAATCGCTTGGATCTCGTTTGGAACTAAGCACAGCATTTCAACCACAAACCGATGGCCAAAGCAAACGAACCATCCAAACCTTAGAAGACATGCTTCGCGCCTGTGTGATGGATTTAGGCGGTAACTGGGATACTCATTTACCTCTAGTAGAGTTTTCTTATAATAACAGTTATCACACAAGCATTAAAGCTGCCCCATACGAAGCACTATACGTACGGAAGTGCCGATCACCGCTGTGTTGGGCGAAAGTCGGAGACAAACAACTCATTAGCCCTGAACTAGTCCAAGAGACTACTGACAAGATATCAAAGATACGATACCGTATCAATGCGGCTCGTGATAGACAAAAGAGCTACGCGGACAGAAGACGTAAACCATTGTCCTTCGAGGTTGGAGACAAAGTTTTACTAACAGTCTCGCCTTGGAAAGGCGTAGCTAGATTCGGGAAGCGTGGAAAACTAAACCCGAGTTACATTGGACCTTTTGAGATTCTAGAAAAGGTCGGTACTGTCGCGTACATGTTAAAACTGACAGAATAACTCAATAACGTACATGACACATTTCATGTGTCGAATCTCAAGAAAAGTCCGACCGTTGAGACAGTTATCATCCCATCGGATGAAATTCATGTAGACGACAAGCTCCAGTTTACCGAAGAACCCGTTGAGGTTATGGACTGGAAAGTCCACAAGACAAGGAGAAGTCGTATTAAACTAGTCAAAGTCCGCCGGAACTCACGTCACGGACCCGAGCATACATGGGAACGTGAAGATCAAATCAAGACAAAGTATCCCCACCTGTTTGAGAAGACTCCCGCAAAGGATAACTCAACATGAATTTCGGGACGAAATTCTTTTTAACAGGGGGAGAATGTGACAAATGGCAAATAACCGGTGATTCCGTACAATCTAATCACTATTTTTAGTATATAATCTCATGCATTTAACGTAATTTAATTACGTAACTGTGTCGTAAATTAGATAACAGTGTTAGGACAAGGAAACAAAGCTAAAACATATGTTGGTTTTCGTCGTATTACGAAACCAATCAAACAATGTCCTAAAAGTGTTGGTAGAAAGTGTTGCGCGCACTATTCACGGTTACACTATTTATGCCAGCAAAACCGTGAAAACCCAACGAAACAAGGAAAAACGACACACGGATAACATAACTGAGTCCATATACATAAGAAAACAATAATGTGAGGACATATCTTGCAAAAATATAGGACTTTCCGGTACAACGCCCTAAAGACTAAAACGTACGTTTCGCTAAAAATATAACATTTTTAACTTGTCCGTATTAATAATTAAGCATTTCTGGAACTTCGAAATGATGACAATTGATGACGTATACGCTAAAACACTTTGGGAATATCATTTAATTGTCCAAAATAACAAGCTTCCGGTGTTATATCGCTATACACATAACTTGTTCGTTATCGACCCGAAAAACTAGTAAGCGGTATTTTCGCCACAAAACAACCAAACGAAGAAACTAGTGAACTAGTTAAACCTATTTTGGGACTCGGAATCACCTCATGATTCGCTTGACGGTGGAATAACAACTTGCGACGAAGTCTTGTCGGTACGACACAAAAGTATCGTTAACTAGCCGACGCCTAAACGGAAAGTATTTAAGGTATCAAAATACAACTTACACTAGTCTATCGAGCTAGTTAACCATATTTTGGCGTCGTAAATGCCTTGAGTTAACGCTATAGTGTCAATGGTAAATTAAAACCATAGCTCCCGGTACTACACTACAACTTTCGTATATCACCCGATATCGAACCGGTGAGCGAACTAGTGGTATTTTTACCATCCAAAATGTATACCCACTAAACTAATAAACTAATTAGATCATACTTAAAATCCCAAACTACCATTAACACCTAAATTAAACCTACTTTGTCTAATGGCTAAAATATCTAACAACTTAATATTTCAACACATGATTTATATGTTTTCTTTAAAATATATATATATATATATATATAAAGAATGCACAAGGCCTTACTTTCGGACATACCCCTTTTCACCCTAGGATTAATAATGAAGATTGGTAAGGTGTGTAGATTTTGAGTATGGTTTGAAAAGTTAGAATATTATGACATATCAAATCCTAGTTCTTATCATTCAAAACAAAACAACACCTTTTTTTTATCCAAACTCACGGCAGCCAATCCTCCCCAAATATCACCATCTTTCATCCACTTAACCTTATAATTTAAGCATTTTTAAACATTTACAAGAAGAATTAATGAACTTGCAAGCTTGAGGGATCATTAGGAGCACCTTTGGAGCTTAATCTTCTTCTTATTTTCTTATTTAGCTTGTGCATATTGTAAGTCTTCTAAACACCATATTTAAGCTTATTATTACTAGTAGATTACAAAAGTACAAGTTGATTATCTTGAAGCTTAATAAAAAAATCACACCAAAAATCCTAATCTCAAAGCTAATAAACACTAAATATAACAATATTATGTGTTGATTTATTAGATTTGTGATAGCTAGTTAGCATAATTTATGTTGATTATGTTAAAGTAAGTTGTTTTAAGTGGGTGATCTTGTATGATTAATTATATAAATGATGATTTAAACATGGTAATGTTTAAATATAAACAAGATCATCAACCTCATGATCCATGAACTGTACTACAGCTTAAAAATGATTTATTACACATAAGTGATTTTTATAAAGAATAACCACCATGATTTTATTATGATCATCTTAAAAGTGTAGAAATCAAAGTGGTTAAAGTGGGAAACTTGATTTGAACATATGACAAAAATGATGTCTTTAAAAGTCTAGTAAAAAAATGTGAAGATTATTTGTTATAAACAAGTTGTTAAAAATATATTTATAAAGTTCATGGAAATGAGGGTTAATATGTATGATATCATGCATGCAAAGTTGATACATTGGAACTTGATTTGGAAATTGATTATGATTATGGGTTTAAACAGGGTTTAAATGCGTTTTTATAACATGGAAAACGTCATAGTTTTAGGGGAAACTATGGCGAATTTTTCTAAAAATCTAATCACGATTAAAGAGGGGATTAAAGGGTGATTAACAAGGTTAAACGCGATTAGTGGTCATAAACGTCATTTTGGAAACCCTTTTGAGAATATTTGAATCTTAAATATTCAATAAGTTTTATGAACTTAAACTTGTTCCTTTACAAAAAAATAAATGGTTAAAAACGTAACCATATATGTATATATAATTTTTGGTAAAAATTATATATTTTTGGAAACTTGCTAAGTGCTTGTAATGTGTGCTATATATGTGTATGTATTAGATACCTATAGGGTGATCAAAATAAGTACACATACATGTTCCTACATGGTCCAAGAAATGCTAGTAAAATCGGACAATTAAATAGAATGGTCGAAACGGAAATACATAAGTACATAACACTTGATGACGACAAATTGGGCGTATCGACATCGTGAACAAGTTACTACAAAGTCGAGTCTAAAATAACATATTTTAGACGTTAAAACGAGCACATATATAAGTGACCTATAACAGGAATCCGGAAAGTCAAAAACTATAAAAATTACCAAGTATTTTCATAGGAAAAATGAACTTATTTAAAGTTTACTACTTGGTAACATTTTGGTAAAAATTGCAAGATTATGTTAATGGACTCATGAAGTTAGAATTGGGCCTATCAAAGTTAGTAATGGGCTAGGCCCAAATTTCTTAATACATGGACTAGGGCCCAATGGCAGTATAACATGGGCTCGGCCCAATAACATAGATAACATGGGCTCGGCCCAATAACATTAAAACATGGTTCAAATACGATGACATAGATGACATGGGCTCGGCCCAATGACATGGGCTCGGCCCAATGACATGGGCTCGGCCCAATGACATGAGCAAAGGCTCAATGACATGCGTGCACTGCACGAGGACTTGTGAAGAACGAAGCCGATCACACATAAGTCAATACACATGGAATACATGAATACACTTATGAATTCAATATGTATAGAATATATGTATACATATAACAATCGAGCGAGTAAACTATCAACGCTCTAAAATACAAAGTTGTTCCAAAAATGACAAACGAGAACATAATAAAGAATTCAAGATGAACAACTTGTACGAGGTCCGAAAGTCCTAGTGTCTAACGAGATTAGTACACATGTAGGTTATTGACACGTACGGACGCTCACTTCGATATCATAGTACACGGAACGCAAACTAGTGAGTTCATGTCCCTCCTTTCACTGATTTCAATGTTTTGTTTTCAAAAACATCGAGGGGAAATACATGCTAAACTATTGGTGTGTTAGTCACGGAGTAGAAGATAACATGATCAATGTGCATAAGTAGGATGATAACATTAGTAACCATTAATCACATAGTGACCAAGGTGCAAAAGGTGTAGATCTATTGGGCTTGAGGCACGCCCCACTCCTGGTTGGTATACCCTGGAGTGCTTTTGTGATCCCAAATGATGACAAAGTGTTCTCGGTTTGGTTATTTACTTATGGTACATTATGTCAGGGGGCTCGCTACCCACTGATAGATCCTTTACAGACTCCATGAATGAATCAGAACATACCATGATTACAAGATAACATTTATGAGATTTCATATGATAACAAATACTGCATGAACTCGCTCAACTTTTTGTTGACTTTTTAAAACTACATGTATTTCAGGAAACAGGTCTTGAGCCGGTGATTCACTATGGGATTCGGGAAAACAAATGACAACAATTACCACTTGTGAAGGGTTTGTATTCTATATCCCAACTTCGTATGGGTATATAGGAAACAAAACCTTACTAAGTTTTATGTTAAAACTATCTTTTGTGATGTGTAAAACAATCTGATAACTATGTTATGTCTAATGTTGTGAACATGTATGGTACTTGAAACTACTTTTGGGAAAATATGAAAATCTTCGTTGGAATTTATATATCTGTGGCATCGTTGTTGGTTCATGTTGTTAATACATTTGGATGCAATGATTACCTTTCTTACGTCACACACAATACGCTTCCGCTACTAGCAGGGTGTGACAAACTCGCAGTCACGTCTGTGCATATTTCATTGTCGATAACCTACTTGCTTCACATTATACATGTTACATACTGGTTATGCGTAAAATCGCTTTCACTATCTATTATACTACAAAACTTGTATGCTCACCTTTACACTATGTGTATTGACCTCTATTTTAACGTATGTGACAGGTGTTTGAGATGCTAGGATGCTTGCTATGTGGAATTCAAGTAGGATGAGTCTAGAAACAAACAATTTAAATCTGAGTTGTCGGAACAACTTATATTTCTCTCTGAGAACTACTTGTCTGTAATAACTGTGTTACTTATTATGTCATGGTATGGGACGTGATGCTTAAATAATTGGTAATTATAGTTGTTATGGAATCTCTTGGACAATCTGTTTCGCTCAGTGCCGCGCCCCGATGATTCCGCCATAGGTTGGGGTGTGACACAAACATAAAGGACGAAAAGTGTAATTTACCCATTAAAAAATAGGGTAAATTACACTTTTCGTTCTTTATGTTTGTACCGGGTTGCAATAGATAGCCTTTAACTTCAATAATTACAGTCACAATCCTTTATTTGGAAAACTTATTGCACCTTACGTCCTTTGACCCTAACTTGGTTAATTTTTTTAGTTAACTTTTATTAGATAAGGGTAATATTGTCTTTCTACCAATTTGAGTTAAAATTATTATTATAAATAAAACAAAAATAGTTTTTAAAAACCAATATATATATCACTCACTTTTATCTTTCTCTTCCCCATCTCTCTCTTCCACCATCACCATCGTTTACCACCAACTCCCACCACCATTAACCCATTATCAAAGTAAATTATTTTGAGTTTTCAAAACCCACATGCCAGCAAACCAAAAACCCTAAAATTTATACTCACAAATCTGGAAATTTTTTCGCCGCACAAAACAAATCCAATCAGATCCGTTAATCACTGTTCCGATTACAAAATACAGTTACAACCTCTGTTTCTTCTCGCCCCGAGCACACCTTCAAACGGTTTATTCTCTTCGTCTGCTCGATTTATATGTTCACATGTTAAAAACGCTGGATAGTGGTGGTTTGTTGGACGGATACGGTCAACGCGGTGTTTGATCGGGCCTTGGAGTTTAACTGGTCGGGTGTTTTGTTGATGAAGCTTGTTTCAGAAACTAACGTTGGTGGTGTTTTGATTTAGAGAGAGGGAGGGAGAGAGAGAGAGAGAGAGAGAAAGGGAAAGAGTTTAAAGAGGGGGTGGTGGTAGATCTGACAGTTTCCCCAAAATAATTTCTGAATCAATTGTTAACGGTTTCCCCTAAATTAATTCCGACCCAGATGAAGCCTAGCTTCTAGACTTGCTCCCCAAGTGTTTACACATTGTATTTAACTCCGATGAGATCGAAACGGTCAACGCGGTGTTTGATCGAGCCTTAGAGTTTAACTGGTCGGGTGGTTTATTGGTGAAGCTTGTTTCGATTATTCAGGAGTTTCAGTTTAACTTTGATGGTAGTGGTGATCAAATAGGGTGGTGATACGTGTTTTGTCTCGTGGAATCAACAGCGTACACAAGGTTAGGGTTTCCAGATGTGGCAGTGGGAGTGGAGGTCATTTTGGATGGCAGGTTTAGAGAGAGAAAGGGGTGGTGGTGGGGGTTTATTGGAGAGAGAGAGATGGCTTTGTGTTTTTTATATATATTGTATATTTTTTTTAAATCTGATTTCTTTTATTGTTTAAATTTATTTTAGATAAATAAATGAATAAAATTACCAGTTTACCCTCATGTACAAGGCAGATACCAATTTAACTGATTTAAAAAAAGGAACAAAAAGAAACATTAAACTAAACTAGAACAAGGGTCTGAAACCCATTGCCAGAATGTTTTTGTTAGGTCATATGGAAATTAATTTGTAGGTTAGAGTTGCATCTTTCTGAGGACATGGTCCACGATAGGACTTCGTGGAGGCGTAGGATTAGGGTTAAGGACTTCTAGATGATATTGCAGTAAGGTCTTAGGTGTTTTTCAGGGACGTAGGCTTTTCCTTTTCCTTAAGGGACTTTTCCGGTGATTGCCTTCTTGTGTTTATGCCCTAATGATGTTGTATGCTATTATACATGATTTCCATTGTGTTTACGCCCAAATGATGTTGTATGCAATTATACATGATTCACATTATATTGTGCCACTCTTATCACTTTCTTGGTATGGGCGACTTCTTATTTCTGTATTCTTTCTATATTCTTTGACTTGGTGTGTTGGTTTGTTGTTCGTTTTCGAGCCGAGGGTCTCTCTGGAAGCAGCATCTCTATCCCTATGGATAGAGGCAAGGTCTGTCTACATCTCACCCTCCCCAAACCCTATAAATAGCTCTACTATTTGTGGGATTTACTGGGTATGGTTGTTGTTGTTGTAGCAAACTGTTTATTTTGGAAAATCAAAAATCGAAATTAACAACATGTGGGCCTGTGAGTTATGGCAGTGTCACATGGGAACCATTCAAGTATAGTGTGAAAGCACTAAGATCCGGTTTGGCCCACATGAAAAACGAACCCGATATTAATGACTCACCAACCTAACGGCTAATTCCACGCTCCTTTTACTCCTTTCACGCTTAACAGCATTCACAATGGATCTATTGTATGAATGATCACATGTGGTTTTAAGTTTACTAGAGGAGACAAAATGTTATTGTGTATCTTTAAATATACAGGAAACACATTTCACCTATATAAATTTTTAATATTTTTAAAAGTGGTTGTGAGTGAAGAAAATGTAATGATAAATGTATAAAAAATATTATTAACTGAAAAACCGCACCTTTGGGTCCCCTTTAACCTTGATGTCTGTTTGTCCGGAAGAAATTTCACGGACCTCCTTCCCTCTCACATTTCTAGTCCTATTCGTTTGCTTTAAAAAATTTCCCTAACCCTTTCTCCTCTTCACGTTAGACTCTCTTTCTTCCACAACAGACGGGGGTCACGAAGAAGGGCGGCCACTATGAAGACAGCCTCGTGTTAAGAAAGAGTTGGGCTAAATTTACCCTTATGTATTTGTTATACGTTTAAGATATGCATACGGACATATAGAAGATGTATATAGTGAAAAGATTGGAATGGGTGCTGATCTAGCCCAAAAGTTCAGGGGTATCCTAAATTTTGTGTTTTAGGATTAGGGGTATCTTTGTATATCGGGGACGAAGTTGAGGGGTATTTTTACACTACGAAGACAAAGTTGAGGGGTATTTTTACACTACGAAGACGGGGTTGAGAGATAGCCCGTGTTATTTCTACTAACACACTAACTCCGCCCCTGGTACACATATTACTACCCCTTTATAAAATATGAGATTTTATATTTAATTTAATTTAGGTCAATTTTATAACAAAGTGCATTTTTATAACAGAACGGTATAATTTAATGCATAAAACTAGTAGACGCAATCTTTATTATTAATTATACCAATTTTCTTATAACAAAGTGCATTAATTATACCGATTTTCTATAAATTTTTTTGGGTATATACGTTTTCGCCCCCTGTTTTTTAGGGCAAGCTTCGCCACTGGGAATATATAAATATAAATTTTTAGAATGCTCATCCGTTTTATAACCTACCCATGAGCGGAATATGTAAATATAATATATATAGTGATATGTTTTCTAAACCACATGTTTTATGGGTAACAATGCAACATACAACACAAAACATGCTTCCAATAAAATACTTACGAAGCCATGATGCGAAACAACTAAAATCCCACTTCCCTTATTCTTTTATTATTTCTTTTCGCTTTTTTGACCGATTTCTTTCTACTATGAATGTAATTAAGGCAGCCCACTTTATGTGTTAAAAATATGAGTACTTTTTATAATACCACTAAAGTCGTCGTCATCATCATACTCGTAGATCATTTTATGTGTTAAAACTATTAATACTTTTTATAATACCTGAAGAGGTATGGTCTCAATTCCATGTCCACATGGCAGGGACCATACCACTTTTTCCGTCCAACATGGCGCCTACATCAGCAAGTAAATTCAGAAGCTTCTAAAAACTTCTGGAAGACGTCAAGGCGGCACCAAAGATGCTCCTTCCGACAGAAAGGACGACACGTGTCACCAGTAATCGAGCGCCATGTAGACCTGCAACAAATCTGGGGGCAGACCGACAATAGCAGTACGTTTTCTCCAGCAAGGACGAATACCGGCGCGCCACGTGGACCACTATCCTGACCACAGCAGAGGAGACCAAGAGGATATTCCCCTTGGTCGGACAGCTGGCGCCCGATAACAGCTGGCAAGGTCGCTCCTCCCTCCTTCACCCTCCGGCTATAAATATGGCCCTTCATCATTCAGGTTACCCATTCTATTCTCCTTACTTTCCACCCACAACACACACTCTATTTCTTCCTAGGGCAATACTTATTCTCACGCCGGAGCCCGGTTAAGAGGGAAACCCCCATATTCCCCTCTTAACGAGCTAACGGTGTTGTTGTTTTGCAGGACCTTAGTCATTGGCGAGTAGAGAAGGAGATTGAACCCACATAAGAGACGACCCAACTGATTAACCTCCGGTGTTAACCAGTGTTTCATCAATACCCCTAAAGTCATCATCATTATCATCATCATACTCAATAACTAAGGTAGGGACTGAAAGAAGTAAGTTTTACTTCTACCCCATATGAATAGAGAGATTGTTTCTAGTGAGACTCTTGATGCGATAGTAGTTTTGCATCAAGCATTGAACATAAGACACATAACGCTCAACAACCGGGATAAAGACTGATTAGTGCATGTACCCTCTTATTTTTCGACTATCAACATCACAACATGATGCATGATTAACCATCCCTCGATTTTAACGTTAATTTCACGAAATTAATAAAACTAACACTTTCTAATATCACTAATGTATAACAATCAATTGTTTAATTTTATATTGGTAAATCTCATATTCTTCGTGGATATAATAGAGTGGGGAGCTCATAAGAAATTATTAAATTTATATATTACCAACAAGTGCATTAATTATTGGTGCGAGAAAAAAACTATACATTTAAACGTATTTAACAAGTCTATGTCCGAAAAAGAAAATCATAACCATAAGCTTTTCGTAAATCTCTTTGGACCTCACGGAAGAAGAGGAATGGATCCTAGCGGAGAGTAAAAGGATTTTATTAAACGAAGAGGAACGGAAAAACAGGGACTTAAAACAAAGATCAAGGATAAGATGGGCGAAGGAAGAGGACGAGAATTCTAGATTTTTCCACTCAATGATCAATAGTAGGAAAGCTTCCAACGTCATTCAAGGGCTCATGGTTAACAGGTCGTGGGTGGAGAGACCGGCTTTGGTCAAAAAGGAGATTTTCAGATTTTTTAGAAATAAATTCATTGAAGAACGTGCGGTTCGGCCGTGTCTCTCGTGCTCAAATATTGGTAGAATTTCGGACGACGAAGCTTCGGGGTTAGAGGTTCGGTTTTCGCGTCAGGAAATCAAAGCGGTTGTCTTCGAGTGTGGTGACGACAGGGCCCCGGGTCCAGACGGTATTAATTTTCGTTTTGTTAAGCATTTTTGGCAGTATTTAGAGGATGATTTCAATAAAATTTTGGGTGATTTTTATTCAAATGGGGTTATAAACACGGGTTGCGGGTCTTCTTTTATTGCCCTGGTTCCTAAGGTCTCGGACCCAACCGAGTTGAAGGATTACCGCCCTATCAGTCTAGTTGGGGTGGTAAATAAGGTCATCTCGAAGATTCTGGCTAATAGATTGAAGAGGGTGCTAAATAAAGTTATTTACCCAACCCAGTCGGCGTTCATTTCTGGGAGATATATCTTAGATGGGCCTTTAATTGTTAACGAGATCCATAATTGGTCGAAAAGAACAAAAAAAAAGGTTTTTATCCTTAAGATAGACTTTGAAAAAGCCTATGACAACATTAATTGGAATTTCGTGTTGGACATCCTTGCTCAAATGGGTTTTCAAAGTAGATGGTGCGCATGGATTATGGGAGTTATCTCGTCGGCCCGTGCTTCGGTTCTGGTTAATGGGTCTCCGACTTTCGAATTTAAATGCGGTAAAGGTATGAGACAAGGGGACCCCATCTCTCCTTTTCTTTTTGTGGTTGTTATGGAAGCTTTGTCGTGTATGTTCAGAAGGGCCGGTGATTTGGGCATTTTAAAAGGGGTCAGTCTTCCCAACGATGGCCCAACTGTTTCGCATCTTTTTTATGCCGATGACGCTATCATTTTAGGTGAGTGGGAAAAGGAGAATATTTTAAACGTGGTTAGAATTCTGAGATGCTTTCATATATGCTCGGGTCTTCAAATTAACTTCGGTAAATCCAGCATTTTTGGAATGGGTTTGAGCTTGGGGGAGGTGGGGGAAATGGCGGGTGTCGTGGGTTGTAGAGCAGATTCCTTTCCGTGTACTTATCTTGGCCTAACGGTGGGGGCCAATATGAACCGAGTTAGCAATTGGAGACCGGTATACGAGATTTTTGAGAAGCGTTTGTCGTTGTGGAAAGCCTCGGTTCTTTCCATAGGGGGTAGAGCTACTTTGGTCCGGTCCGTTCTTGAAAGTCTACCAACTTACTTCTTCTCTATTTATCGGGCTCCGAAGAAAGTGCTGGACGATTTGGAAGGTATGATAAGAACTTTTCTTTGGGGAGGAACTACGGGTGTTAAGAAGCTTCATTGGGTGGCTTGGGATCGGGTCGCTTCTCCTAAGAAAGTGGGGGGTTTGGGTCTCCACAGTTTAAAGGATATCAATTTGGCTTTGCTTTCAAAATGGGGGTGGAGATTTAAAAGTGAAAAAGGGAATCTATGGGTTGAGATCATCAAGGCTCTTCATCTAGGCGACTCAGATTGGGAGTTTTTTCCGGCTAAGAAAGCGTATGGAGGAGTCTGGAGTAACATTGTTTCGGTTATCAGGAAACCGATTGCGGATAACGTCTCTATCCGAGACCTTTTTAGAGGAGTGGTTGGCAGAGGGGAGGACATTATGTTCTGGCTTGACCCTTGGTTATTGGAGGTCCCGTTAAAAACTAGGTTCCCGTCTCTTTTTCGGTTGGAGGTGGTGAAAACTTGCTCTGTCAGAGATCGGTTGGACGGGGAGGGGCTGTGGTTATGGAAGCACGATCTGGAGTTGGATTCAGAGCGTATGGAATGGCAGGATTTGGTTTCAGTTCTCGAGCCGGTAGCTTTGTCCGATTGCCCAGATAAATGGTCCTGGGCTGGAAACGGGCCGACTTCTTTCTCGGTTGCTGCAGTGAAGGATTTCTGGTCTTCTAAGAAAGATTATAGTAATCGGTATGTTATGGAGTGGTGTAAGTGGGTTCCTGCTAAGTGTAATATCTTTGCGTGGCGGGCAGAGATGGATAGGGTTCCCACGGTCGAGGCGCTAAACAGAAGGGGAGTCTCTGTGGCGAACTCGATGTGTTGTTTTTGCAACTCTTCTCCAGATTCGGTTCTCCACTTGTTCACTGCTTGCCCTCTTGCTTTGGGTCTTTGGGAAAAGGTGAGTTTTTGGTGCCGGGTGAGGAATTTCTATGTCTTCTCTTTCCGCGATCTCCTAGAAATCCAGTATGTGGATCATAAATCAGATTCGGAGAGGAAGGCCCTCCAGGGGATCGTAATTACTGCTTGTTGGATTCTTTGGAAGGCGAGGAACGATCTTCGTTTTAATGACAAGAGACGTAACGTTGAGGAGATTTTTAGTGAGGTTAGGGCGGTTAGTTTCTTATGGTTTAAGCATAGGGCTAAAAAAGGCTTTCTCCTTTGGGAAGATTGGTGTAAATTTGTAAACATGTAATTGTTTTGTTTGTTTTCCGTCCCGGTTTTCGGGTTCGGCGGTGTTAATGAAGTTCTCTTTTAAAAAAAAAACAAGACTAGTGGGTATGGGGAGGCTCATCCCCATGAGGATGGGCCGCCACGTCAGCGCCACGTAGGAGGGGCTTGGAGAGGATGGACCTAGTGGGGTGGGGGATGAACCCCGTTATATATATATATATATATATATATATGTATGTATGTATAGATGTGTGTGTGTGAGGAGAGAGGAAGGAGGCCCGTCATCATCGGCTGGGGGAGGACGAAGTTCACGGGAGTAGGGACGGCGACGGGCATGGTGGGTGGGAAGATGGGGCGGCGACTTGGGGACGGCCCGGAGGACGAGCCCCATTCCCTCCGGTCTAAGATGATAACATAACTTATACTTTGTACCAAAACGTATATTTTGAATATTTTCACATAAATGAATCATTAAGAGCCTAATTTAAAGATCCTTTTTACAATAAAAGTTTCCATATTATAACATTTATATTTTTTTTTGAACGGTGGCGGCGGGATTGGGCTCAGTGGCATGCCTCTTCATAGCCCGGGTGAAACACCCCCCAGACGGAATTACAACCGTCCATTGTTAGTTTGACGCTCGAGGGGTGGCGCCAAACCGTTCCAGGAGGAAACCGCATTTACTCTTTTCACAAGATACGGATTTTTATCTGATATTTTTTCGTCAATAACTTAATCTAAACCAAGTTTTAGACACGTGTCATTCATTGAAGCCATCTATTTTTATAGATAATTAATATCAATTAAAAGATAATTATACAATTAAATTTAAATTCATATAGGAGATAATATATATAATATTTTAAAATAGAGTAAATTACAAAAATCGTCCTTTATGTATGTCACTTATTGCAAACTGTGTCATTTGCCTTCAATAATTACAGAAAACGTACTCGATGTTTGCAAACCCTTGCAAGTTTTGTCTTTTAGCCCTAACTCAGTTAATTTAAATGATTTATTTATTTTATTAAACTAAAATAGTTAAGGGTATAACCTATTTCAAAAATGTTTAAAAGGTGTTTATTGGTTCTATACTTATATTTTTGTGTTCAATTCTCAACTCAAATACGGTAATCACTATGTTTACGTGATATTTATAAGAACAATCACCGCAATCACCCCATCCATCGTATATCGAGTATATCCGTTAGTTTTTTTTAAGATATAAATTTTTATTAGATTCATTCAACCCGTTTAATAAACGAGGTTTTTTAAAGATATAACATTTTTATTTTTTTACTATACAAAATTACATTTATGCAACTCGTGTAATACTCGGGGTTTTAAAAATATAACTTTTCTTTATTATGTAGTATATAAAATTAGATTTATTCAATACATATAATACATAGGATTTATAAAGATATAACTTTTTATTGTTTGGTATATAAAATTACATGTGTTCAACCCGTATAACACAGCCTCCCGCTTTAGTCTCCCTAACGGTCGAACTTAGTCTCGCTCCTCAGCTCGACGAGGTTCTTAAAAATGTAACTTTTTTTATTATTTAATATATAAAATTAAATTTACTCAACCCGTACAATACACGAGGTTCTTAAAGATATAACTTTTTTTATTATTTAATATATAAAATTACATTTATTCAACCAATGTAATAAACGAGATTTTTAACTATATATTGTTTTACTATTTGGTATATAAAATTGCATTTATTCAACCCGTGTAATAAACGAGATTTTTAAAGATAGATTTTTTTTTATTATTTGGTATATAAAATTGCATTTATTCAACCCGTGTAATACACGGGGTTCTAACCTAGTTAGTTAATAAACAATATTATACATATTAATTTACGAAATAAACAGTAAAGATATATTATAATGCTGAATTGTTTTTAAAATTTTTGTTTTACTATTTTTATATTTTAAATAACTAGGTTAGAACCCCGTGTATTACACGGGTTACATAAATGTAATTTTATATAATAAATAATAAAAAAAGATATATTTTAAAAAGAACTCGTATATTGCATGTGTTAAATAAAATATAATGTCATATGTTAACACAAATAGTCATCAAGATTTATCTTTTAAAAATATACATTGATGTACTATTTACTTATTACATTTTACTTTGTTTTTTTTTTTGTATAAATGTAATTTTATATAATAAATAATAAAAAATATACATTTTTAAAAAAACTCGTATATTGCACATGTTGAATAAAATATAATATCATATGTTAACATATACAGTCGTCAAGATTTATTTTTTTAAAGATGAACTTTGATGTACTATTTACTTATTATAACATTTTACTTTGTGTTTTTATTTTTTATTAGGTTAAGAACACATGTATTACATGGGGTTGATACATTCAAATTATGAGATACAGTTATTTTAGTTAGTTTTATCCATTTTCATGCTTATTTGTTTATTTCATTAATAAAATACTCGTCTTAAATTTGTATTCAAGAGAGTTTACGGTACAAAAAGATGGAGATCGATCCCATGTTTCTATATATTTCATCATTTTTTATGAATTATACCGTAAAATCAAAAATTAAATCTCTTTTGAATGAAGTATATAATTGTTATATTTAAAATGGTGTTCCTTCTACATGTTGATGCAATGTGCGATAAATGATGGGTTTAAACCAATTATAACAGTACGCCTACCATTATAGCGATACGTCTAAAAACACTTACAATTTGCTAGAAGCATATGTACGAACTAGAATAATTATTTAATTATAGTGAAAAAACAGTAATACAATTATTAAGTATATATCAAACGGGAACCTTTGTTTCCTTTTACCATAATTTCAATCACCGAACTCCAAAGTATATTTAACTCATAATAAAAAACAAACGTTTATGCTTATTTAAATTTTGTTTAGAATTTTTTTAGAAAAACAAATATTTATTTTTATCTAATTTTTTTGTTTAAAATTATTATTATTTACTATGATCATAATAAAAACAAACGTTTATATTTTTATCTACCTTTTTGTTTAAAATTATTATTATTATTATTATTATTATTATTATTATTTAATATCATCATAATAAAAACAAACATTTATTATTATCTAAATATTTATTCTTATCTAATATTTTGTTTCAAATTATTGTTATTTAACATAAGAGATAAACAGGAAAATAAGGTGAGAAAATACCAGGAAGTGACACGTGTTCAAAAAAGATTTTCATTTATTAGTATAGGAAGATACACGTATTTCATTCATTTAATTTTGATTTCCTTCGATAGCTTACGTTCATTGACTTTTAAAAGAAACTGAATACGTGTGTGTGCTTAGTTTTTCTTCGATGTTTTGGTATAAATTTTGTTGACAACGAAATTACATTTAAAATAGAGTGTATCTGTGATATTGTAGGCTTTACAAGCACCACTACAATGAAGAATCGAATTAATTATCGGCGTTAATATATATTCGTTTTATTGTTTTCGATGAATATAAAACACGTATCTCTCTTTTAATAGTTGTAATAACAAATGCTCATATCATAACACACCAAACTGATACCGATCAATTTATTTAGGCTCATCTTATTCTCACACCCCAAAATCTTATTTCCACATCCTTTTTCACTCTATCTCTCTCTATATATATCTATGTATATATAGAGCGCGATAGAAGGGAGGGGTGTGTGAATATGGGGTAGGATCAGTGTTGCAAAAATCGGCCTAGGCGCTAGGCGGCTACTTACTGACTAATTTTGAGCTAGTCGGTCAATTAATCGGAGTCGGTCAGAGTCGGTCAAAGTCGGTCAAAACCGGTCCTAGGCGGTCAAAAATCGGATTAATCGGACTATATTAATCGGTCAAAATCGGTCCTAGGCGGTCAAAATTGGTCAGAATCAGTCAAAATCGGTCAAAATCGAACCATACTATCTGAAACTTGAAGTATTTATGTGAATTTTGAAGTATTATTTTTATATTATTGGGTATATATATATAATTTTGAAAAAATACATATAACAATCCCAATCCGATTAATCCCTAGGCGGTACCTCACCGCCCGACTAGCGCCTAGCGCCTTCTACAACATTGGGTATGATCAAATACAAAACAATCTTAACCTACAAAGTGTAGGAAACCGGGTCAAACGAACTCCGATTAACCTCATTCCAGCGGCGTTAGAACCGGCTCGTCGAATCCTATTCAAATATATATAGGGTTTAGCTTTTAGGGTTTAGTTTTAGGGTTTGTCATTAGTATTTAGGATTTAGCTTTAGAGTTTAGCATTTAGGGTTTAGTCTTAGGGTTTAGCATTTAGGGTTTAGCTTTTAGGGTTTTTAATTTAGATTTTAGGGTTTAGCGTAGAGTTTAGCATATGATTTAGCCTTAGAGTTTAGCTTTAGGGTTTTTTTTTAGGGTTTAGGTTTAAGGGGTTAGGGTTTCTGGTTAGGTTTCGATGAGCCGGTTCCAACGCCGCTGGAATGAGCTCAATCGGAGTTCGTTTGACCCGATTTCCTACACTTCCTAGGTTAAGAACTATTTGTACCTGATCTTTACCGATGTGAATATTAACACCCCTTTCTTTATCATATATGACATGATGGAATTCCACTAATTAAAGATTAAAAAAGTTAGAGAAAAGACAAATAAAACCCAATAAAATCTTCTTCTACACCCTTTTTCCCTGTAATCTGCACACACACACACACACTCACCCGCCTTTTCGTCTCTCACCCTCCATCACCCCATGTGCCACCCAAACCCCACCCCAGAATATAAACAATCTTTTGTACGTATAGGTTACATTACCTTGCAAGATTAATGTGAATCAACAACTTTCCCCATGTTTCTTGATTTTTTTTTTCTTTCTAAAATTCAATCCAAAAAAGCTGATTTCTTGACCATCAAGAATTTAGGATTCTTATAATTTCTTTCATGGAGTGAGATTTTGATTTAAAATCATCATCAGAAACTGAAGAATGGTGAAAAATCCAGTGTTCTTGTTGTTCATCTTCGTCACCTCTGTTTCACCTATTTCTTCATTCTCAAAAGATCAATCCAAATTTATACTAGGTATGATTCTTTTTATTGTTTTTAATTAATGGGTTTTTTTGTTTATTGATCTATGGGTTCTGGGTATTTCTTGATAATTGGATATAATGAGTTTTTGCCGACAAAGATTCTGTTCAAGATTCATGTTAATATTTTCTTGGAAATGCAGAATGTGATGTAAATTTCTAAGATTTTTGAAGAAGTTTGGTGAATTATGGAATTGGGGTTTATGTTTTTACTGTTTGGAGTTGTGTGATCATGTCTTTCTTTGTAATTATATTCTTGTAATGTTGAGAAATTGGGTCATTTTCACCATTGAGTTGTTAAAGTTTTAAGCTTTATTGGATGTTACAAGTCATTTGTTTATGAATTTGGATGATGAATTGAATGACACCATTGATTTACAAACTTACTTTGGGCTTATATGATTGTTAAATATAGGAGAAGATAACCTTGGCCGTTGGAAAAATGGGATGTTAAGCTCGTCGGCCGCAAGTGAGGCCCCTGGTCCAGCTAACGGTCCACCCGACCCGCTTGTATTGGCAGGGTCAAGAACAAAGCGGCCCGACATTCTTAACCATTTTAAACGGTATCGAGGTGGATGGGACATTACCAATAAACATTACTGGGCAGTAAGTTTCTGTAAAGATTTAATTTGTCGGTCTCATTCTTTGTATTGTTTAGTGACGTTATCTACAGTCGGTTGGGTTTACAGGAGCTGTTGAGTTTATCCTTGCGATATTATGGTTCGTGTGCTTTGGTCTGGCGATGATCATACATCATTGTTGCGGATGGAGGATCGACATCAAAGACAAAGAATCCCGTGGTTCTCAGAGGATTTGCTTGATTTTGCTTATCGTTTTCACGTGTGCTTCAGTGTGAGTATCTCAATTGTTGTTTTCTTGAATAATTAGGAAAATTGGATTTTAATAATCCCAACTTTGACATATTGGACGGCAACAGTCCCAACTTAAGAAATGTTTTGTGACGGTCCCAACTTTTAAACTATTTTGCCTTAGCGATCCAATACTCACCAAAAGTTAACCCAACTAGTTTTCTGCTGATGTGGACTGCTTATGTGGCAAAAATCAAAGTTTTGATGACGTGGACTGCTTGTGTGGCAAATAAGTCAAAAGTTTTGATAACGTAGACTGCTTATGTGGCAAAGTTTTGATGACGTGGACTGCTTATGTGGTAGTCCACGTCAACAAAAACTGAGTTAACTTTTTATTAGTGTGGGATCGCTGAAGGAAAATAGGTTAGAAGTTGGTACTGTCACAAAATATTTCCCTAGTTGGGACTGTGGCCGGCCAATATGTTAAAGTTGATATTATTTAAAATCCAATTTCCGAATAATTAAAATTTGTCAAACACTCCTTATTTGACACTTAACAAGCATCTGAATGGATCATTCACTTTTTGATTTGTTTTTCATGTTATTTTCACCATCATCATCATCATCATCATACTCAGTATATCCCACCAATAGCAAAGCTAAGGTAGGGTCTGAGGAGGGTGAGATGTAGATGCTACGCAGGATCGGCTGCATACTTCTTTCAGTTGGACAAGATGAATTTCATGGTGAAGCCGTGAAGACGTTGAATTTTGTTGTAAACCAATCAGACTACACCGTACAAACGCTCGCAAACGTCACGGCCTATTTGTCACTTGCAAAAACCGTTAATGTGGCCCAGGTTTTTCTTCCTTCAGATGTGAAAGATGATATTGACCGGTTGACTGTTGACTTAAACAATGCTGCTGATACATTGAGGCTGAAAACACAACAAAATTCTCGAAAAATACGAACTGTTTTTGATACCGTGTACGATTCCTCCTATGAACACCACATTTTAAAATTATTATTTTGTTCAGTTCTAATTTTTTATATTTTTAAATTCATTTACTTTCTGTGTTTGTTTCAGACGATTATCAATGATCGCTGTTGCCGTAGTGATGCTTCTAGATTCATTTTTAGGCCTTTGTAAGTATGCGTAAATGATAAATAGATGCTTGTTGATTCATTTTTTTTCATGTATGTTATAATTTTGTAATATTTGCTTGTTTTGTTGCAGTTCTGTCTATCCTTGGTCATAAGAACACAATTCACATGTAAAGATCATTGCTTTTCGACTTTTCGTTTTCTTGGATCCGTTCTTTGTGGTTCTGCTTGTATCTTAGTTGTTGCTTTTCTGTATGCAGTTTCATTACGAGCGGATGGTTACTTGTTGTGGTTACATTTATTCTGTGTGGAGTTTTTGTGATTATCAACCAGTAAGATAAATATCAGTTTAATATTTCTTATTTGTCAAATAAAGTTCTGACCTTTCTTGTATGTTAGATATATTGCAGATAGTTTTAAATTTATTTTTGTAAACCTGTAGATTCCGTGGGTTAGAGAGGGTATCGTTATGAATTTCTTTGTCCTTAAGAATCGTTGGTTTCCTTCGAAAAGAAAAAGAAACGGTTTGGCTTTTGACTTCAAAACGACAATTTCAATAAGACATCCTTACCTGTTTTTGAGTAAAGTACACGGATGGTCCCTGTGGTTTATCAAAATTTTGGATTTAGTCCCTAGCTTTTTTAAAGTACACGGATGGTCCCTGTGGTTTGCACATTGTAACGTATATAGTCCCCAACTTTTGCCAAAAGTACATGGATGGTCCCTGTGCTATGCACTTTGTAACGCATTTAGTCACTAAACGTTGGGGACAAAATGCGTTACAAAGTGCAAACCACAGGGACCATCCATGTACTTTGGGCAAAAGTTGGGGACTAAAAGTGTTACAAAGTGCAAACCAGAGGGACCATCCGTGTACTTTGGGCAAAAGTTGGGGATTAAATATGCTACAAAGTGCAAACCAGAGGGACCATCCGTGTACTATTGAAAAACTAGGGACTAAATCCAAAATTTTGGTTAACCACTGGGACCATCCGTGTATTTTACTTTTTTTCAAGAAAATCTTGACAAACAGCTGAACAAATTATATTTGAATAGCAATAAGCTCTTTTTGGTCATCTGGAACAAAATCCATATGGAATTTACATCTAAATATGAAGGAAGTTTGACTATAAAAAATCAAACCATACCCCTATTGTGTAAAAAACTTTGGTTCATGAATCTTGATGTAAGAAACTGATGCATTAATGTGTTTTTTTTTTCCAGTGCAATAGCGGACACTTGTATGGCGATGGGACAATGGGTAGATAACCAGCAAGCTGAAACCGCCCTTAGCAACATCCTTCCGTGTGTTGACGAAGCAACCACCAATGCCACTTTGTATAAGAGCAAATTAGTCGTTAATGATATCGCCAATATCATAAACGGGTTCATTGGTTCGTTTGCAAATTCAAATGCACCTCCAAGTGGGAACTCTAATTACTACAACCAGTCGGGCCCACTGATGCCTTACGTTTGCTATCCGTACGACTCTCAACTGCATGAGCTGGAATGTCCTTCCCAATTGGTTTCAATGGCAAACGCTTCTATGGTACGTAACTTTGAATTTTTTTTTTTTCAGTTTAGAGCAAAATGCCATTTTCGTCCTTGAGGTTTAGTTGTTTTGCAACTTTCGTCCAAAAGTTTGTTTTTCCGCATTTGGATCCAAAAGGTTTGAAATATTGCCATTTTCATCTGGCTCGTTAACTCCGTCCATTTTTCTACGTTAAGTCAGGGGTATTTTTGTCATTTTTTGTTAACTTAAAGGGCAATCTGATTTTTTTCAAACCTTTGGACGAAAGTTGCAAAGCTGGCCAAACCTCATGGATGAAAATGACATTTTACTCTTTAGTTTATTTCTCAAAATTTGACATCTAATTCCGGTTTGGTCTCCAGGTGTGGCAGAACTACACTTGCAGCATCTCAGAATCAGGATTCTGCACCACCACCGGAAGACTAACACCCGACATGTATCGGCAACTAGTCGGAGCAGTGAACATAAGTTACGGCCTTCAACACTATACACCGCCATTACTCAGCCTCCAAGACTGCAACTTTGTACGCCAAACATTCAGAATCATCATCTCCGACCACTGTCCGCCATTAGAAGATCATCTTCGATTGGTAAATGCAGGTTTGGCTCTCGTCTCGGTAGGGGTCATGCTCAGTCTTGCGCTGTGGATCATATATGCAAACCGGCCTCAAGGTGAGCAAGTGTTCGATAAGATTTCATCGAAGTTTAAAGGCAGATGCAAAGGTGATACCGCGGTTGATGTAGCATTGAGCAATAATGAAGTTTAATATGTTAGAAAATTATAGGTATATAGAGTGATGTCATATGGGGTTTGTTGAGTATTGTTTCGATAGTTGCTTTCTTGCCAGATTCAAGATGGAGCGAAGCGCCATTTTTGGGTTTTGAGCTGGCGTAAAATGTATATTGTATATGTTGAAAATTACCGGGAGCCACGTCAGCATGGGCGTTTGTCCCTACTTGCTTTCCCCCCTCTTCATATCGGGTGCCACGTCAGCTAGGAATGGCCTAGAACGACACAATAAGATGCTCTTAAGTCTTAACTAACGAACAGTGGCGGACCCATGAATTTTTTTCTGGGGGTGCGGAAATTTGTTAAGGATTGTAGGCCCCTAACTATATAGTATTTTTTTCAGTTCGTAGCGGGTCGGGTTAAAAGGATCAACGCGAACCCAACTTGTTTTTAAAACAGGTCAACCTGAACACCATCCGGTTTTTTAAAAACAGATCGTGTTAGTTGACTAAAACTTGTTTTTCGTGTCGTGTCAAGAATTGCCAACCATAGGAAATATATTCATTCTCAAGTGGGTAAAGGTTTCTAGTCCAATTGTAAACAATGATGTAGATAAAATTATAAATAATAAAATGTTTTGAACCTATGAAAAATAAAGATACTTTTTTTTTTTTTTTTTTTTTGAACGGCCAACAAAATTTTTATTAAATATCAAGGGCCAACAATAGTTAGCCCACACCAAAGATACACGCCAGAACATACATCAGTTACATACCAATCATTAAGCTAACTGCCAAACTAGCATTTTCTAGATACATCAAAATTGCACCATTCCTCCCACGTTATATCCTTCAAATTCGAACGACTTCCAATCCAAAGAAAACCCAATTGTTTTATTTCTTCCGTCATCCGATCCACACGTATTTCTTTTTCCTGGAAAATGAGCTTATTCCGACTCTGCCACATAACCCAAAGTGCGACTTGCATTACCGCATATATTAATTTTCTCCATCTCAAATTTCCACTAACATTTTTGTGACAGTTCAGCAAATCTTTTACCCGGAAAGCATAAATATTTGAAACCTTACACCACATTGATACAAAATTCCAAACCATTTGTGCCGATTCACATCCGATGAAGAGGTGGTCCACGTTTTCTTCCAGCTGATTACACACTCTACATACGGTTTGACCCGACCATACATTTCTTCTTGCCAATGCGTCCAAAGTAGGCAGCCGATCCAGCGATAATCTCCACGCGAAGAAATTTACTTTTAATGGCAGCCAATTATTCCATACGAATTCATTCCCAATATCGCTAAACCTGGAACATTGCAGCCAATTTTTCAGGCTTTTAACATAGAACGAACCTGAATTATCAAGCTCCCACCTCCACCGGTCCGCTCCATGACCACCCCCTGCCGAGAGCATTAGTTGTGATAGGTCCTGCAGTGCTGCCATTTCCTCTGGCGATTCAGGCTGCCTGACCCAGCTAAAATTCAGTACCACCGCCCCATTCACCATCTTTATGCGATTAGCCACCACTACGTTCTTGGATCCTTCTAAACTGAACAAACCTGGGAACCTGTCTTGCAACGTCGCACCTTCTAACCAACGTTCCTTCCAGAATAAAACCGATTCACCGATCCCGAGTATTGCCCGAAAACACTCCTGTAAATTCAACCCATATCCCATCATATCTTTTGACACATTGAAGACTTGTTTCCACGGACCCGATATCGACAACTTTCTCGGGATTGGATTCCATGCTCTCTCACTGTGATGAATACCCCAAATGACTTTCCTCCACAGATTGTCTGGCTCTGTTTTAAACCTCCACCACCATTTTGCAAGCATAGCGAGATTAGCGTCTTTAAGAGAACCCAACCCCACTCCTCCCAATTCTTTTGGAGTAATTACATTATTCCATGCTATCAGGCACAACTTCTTTTTTTCAGGTGTTATCCCCCACAAGAACTCCCTCCTCAGTCGTTCCAATTGGTCAATAACCCCAGATGGAGCTTTATATAGTGAAAAATAGTACGTTGGGAGAGTGTTTAACACCGACATTGTTAACGTCAGCCTACCCCCAAACGATAATGTTTTCGCCTTCCATAACGCAAGTCTTTTTTTTTAAACTTCGACTACCGGCTGCCAATGTTTCACCAAGTTCATATTTGCCCCCACTTGAAGCCCCAAGTGCTTGAAAGGCAGACACCCTACCCTACAACCCAGTAAATTTGCCACATCTTGCACACTATCGTTCCCCACATTTACCCCCAAAAAAACTGCTTTTTACCAGATTCACACGAAGACCAGATGCTAAATAAAAACATCTTAGTATTCTTGTGAGGTTGAGCACACAAGTTGATGACCAATTTCCCAAGAAAATCACATCATCAGCACACATAAAATGTGAGATAGCCGAACCTTGATTGGACAAGCGAACACCTTCAAATATGCCGAGGTTACATGCCATCTTCATAACTCCCGTGAGTGCCTCCATAGCTATAATGAACAGAAAAGGCGATAACGGGTCTCCCTGCCTCAATCCCCTGTAACATGTAAATTCTTGTGTTGGTGACCCGTTTACAAGAACAGAAGCTCTTGCGCAATTAACAGTAGCCATGATCCATTTAATAAACGTCGATGGAAACAACATTTGCTCCATAATGGATTCAAGGAACCTCCAGTTTAGTGAATCATAGGCTTTTTCCATATCCGCTTTAAAAATAAACCCCTCCTTATTTTTTTGTTTCATCCAAGGAAGAAGTTCATTCAAAATCAGCGGGACATCCAAGATGCTTCTACCGGCAATGAATGCGGTCTGTTCCTCCGATATGAGATTGTCAATTACAAGCTTGAGTCGATTCGCCAATGCTTTCGACACCACTTTATTTATGCACCCGACGAGACTAATAGGTCTATAGTCCCCCATCCCATCCGGATCTCTACACTTTGGAATTAGTGCAATGAACGAGGATGTGCATCCCAAAGAGATAGTTCCATATGTCCTGAATTCTTCAAAAACCTTAACAAAATCAGCCTGTAGAGACTCCCAACACTTCCTTATGAACCTGAAATTAATCCCATCCGGCCCCGGTGCTTTATCCCCTTCACAATCCCAGACTGCATTCTTGATCTCCTCAAGCGTAAAGGGTGCTACCAGAATCTCCGCCTCACTATCTGATATATGCTTCAAGTTTGGGCACGAGAGCCCCGGTCTAGAAGAGGAAGGTTCCTGGAATTTTTGAGCGAAAAAAGAGCAGATGGAGTCCTTTATGAGAGAAGGAGCCGTCACCCATACACCATCTATCATGAGGCCATTGATCATGTTAGAACTTTGATTCGAATTTACAATACTGTGAAAGTAGGAAGAATTCTCATCCCCCTCCACTGCCCACTTCACCCGAGACTTCTGCTTCAGATCCATGATTTTTACTCGATCCATTTCCATGATTGCCTTTTTGCACTCAGCTCTCGCAGTGAGCTCATTTGGTGATAAGACCCTTTCCTCAGCCTGTAACTCCAAAGCCTCTAAAAACTCCATTTTTTGCTTATAATCCGCCTCCCTTTCCATCTTTATCGCATTGACCCGTTCTTTTAATCTAAATTTTATCCACTTCAGTTTTACGGCAAGACCTAAATCTGCCAGTCCTTCGAAAATAAAATTACCCAAGGCTTGCTTAACAAAGTCCATCATTCCTGGAATCACCAACCACGAGTTGAAGATCCTTGTTGGACTGGGCCCGAAGTCTTGTTCCAATATTGATAAAAGAATCGGGCTATGATCCGAGACCACATTAGAAAGTGCCACAACCGAAGCATTTGGCTGTGAGATTAAATATATTAATAATGAATATTTAATCTTTTAGCCTTTATAATCATTTATATTATATTAGATCAAAATATATTAATAACCTATTATAATTAGTTGGTAATTGTTGATGGACCATATTACCCTTATTAACTAATTAGGTTTCCTCTTGGGTGTATAAATAAGGGGATTATTAGAGAGTTTAAGGGTTAGACAAATTACACAATCACAAACCCTCATTAACATCTATTTCGTATCTCTCTCCCCATAACCGAAATCAACCCTACTTTCGGTTTCATCACCATCATCACTTTACACCCTAAGGAGGAACCAGATCACCTTGACAAAGATGTCGAACTCAATGGCTGGATCTCTTACTGGATTCTCTACCGCTTTGAATGCTATAACAGGTATGTGTTTTATTGTTTTCCCTCATGTATAAACAGAACTGAACCAACATGTGGTATCAGAGCATATGTTGATAAATCAGTTCTGATTTTGTATCCATTATTCTGGGATCATAATCTGGAAAACGGAAATTTTTGAAAGTTTATAAAAGTCAAAACTGTTTTCGAGTTTCATGAACTGAAATAACTGTTTTCGGAAAATATGTTTGATAAATTGACTCGAAATCGTAATGGGAAAGATAATATCCGAAATCTGTTTACTAAAAGTCTAAAATTTCAGATTTCGGAACCCAGAATTGTGTTTTAATTTTTTAGGGTTCATCATAATGTTCTAAGAAATCTCGAAAATTCCATAAGATTTGGAATATAATTTTGGATTAGTGGGTGTTTTTACTGTTTTTTATCTGAATTTTATCTACTAAAATTTTCGAAAACTGTTAAAGAGATAATCAGTTATTATTTCCGAAATCTTTGATAAGTTTAGTTCAGCATTAAAACAGGAAACATTATCCCACAATCCCAAAGATTTCGAGTTTTCAGTTATTATCACTATAACAGCTGTTAACAGACTACGACTCGAGACCAGAAGTTTACAACTCGAGACCAGAAGATTACAACTCGAGACCATCAGGTCTCGACTCGAGACTACAGGGTCTCGACTCGAAATCATAAGGGCTCAAAACTTCATAACTCGAGACAACAGTCTCGACTCGAGACCACTGAGTTTTCGACTAAGGGTTTCAATCTTCACAACTCGAGACTGTGGTTGAGACTCGAGATCTCATTACTGACTCGAGATCTCATAAAATGTGATAGTCGAGACCATGGTTTCGACTCGAGACAACAGGTTGCGACTCGAGACCTCATTACTGACTCGAGATCTCATAACTCAGTCGAGACCTGACTCGAGACCCAACTCGAAACCTCATTATTTTTTTAAGCTGTTTAATGTGACCTAAAAATTTTTTCGGGGCTCCCACCCCGAACCCCGGGCGGGGGCGGGGGCGGGGGCGCGCTGCCCCCCGCAAACCCCAGCGAACTCACCGCGGAGTTCGATCCGCGCTAACAGGTGGTTTGCTATTAAATACTTGGTTTTGTTTATACTTAATTAATTAATCAGAATCAGATAATTTTTACAAAACCAAAATAGCTTAACTTGAATGAGCTTCTGGTGTATTAATTCTGGCCAAAGCTGATTTAATACATCTATTTATTGTTCAAGTATTATAAAAGCTATGTTAAGTATGCATTATAAACGTGAAATGTCTTAATTCTGGCCAAAGCTTATTTAATTCATTTATGTTTAGCATGCTTGACAAGTGCATAACTAAAGTGACTGTCTCATTTCTGGCCAAAGCTGATTTGTCACAATTACTTTGCACGCATATTTAAATGATTACACTTCTGGCCAAAGCTGTTTTGTCTTCGTTTAAATAGAATTTTACTAAGTCTATTATTTTGATGTTAGTAATAGACATTATCACAGCTTCATAATTAAAATGGTCATTACTTATGCCTGCCTTAGTATAACATGCCCTTAGATCACATTAGGACTTCTTTCTTAGTATCATAACTTGCTCATCTTATTTCCACTATCAGCACCCAATCAAGGGATTCCACCTTTGACTGGTGATAACTTTGCTGCATGGAAGGATGCCCTCATGCTTACACTTGGACTCTTGGACTTTGACTATGCTCTAAGAGAGAATAAGCCAGCGGACCTTACTGCTACAAGTACTGCTGCTGAGCAGTTACTTCATGATAAGTGGACTAGGTGTAACCGCATGTCTCTCATGTTCATGAAGCAGTCCATTCATAACTCAATCAGAGGGGCCATTCCTGATTCTGAAGATGCTAAAACCTATTTGGCTTCTGTGGAGGATCAATTCAAGGGAACATCAAAAGCACACGCTAGCACTCTTATCCTCAAGCTGGTGACGACTAAGTATGATGGGAGGAGCGGCATTCGCGAACACATCATGATGATGCATGACATGGCCAATAAGCTGAAGGGCCTAGAGATGGAGATCAATGATGGTTTTCTTGTTCACTTCATCATCACTTCGCTTCCTTCGTCCTATGAAGCATTCAAGATCAATTACAACACTCAGAAGGACAAATGGACGATGAGTGAGCTGATCGCTATGTGCGTGCAGGAGGAAGAGCGTATGAAGATGGATCGCACTACTGATGTTGCTAACTTCACCACTTCCAGCTCAAAGAAGAGGAAGCACAATTATCAAAGAAAGGATGCTTCTAAGGTTCAAAAGCCAAATCCAACTCCTAATACAAGTGCACCTTCCAGCTCTAAGAACTCCTTAGGCAAACCTTACTGCAAGTTCTGTAAGAAAACAGGACATAAGCAAAAGGAATGCCCTGACTTCAAGGAGTGGCTGGCTAAGAAAGGTAACGATTTTTTCATGATACTTGAGTCCTTTAATTTAAATGTTCCTGCTAATTCTTGGTGGTTTGATTCTGGTTCTATGGTTCATGTTACCAATTCACTTCAGGGATTCCTTACAATCCGGAAGCTGGGAAGAAACCAAAGAACACTTAAAGTTGGGGATGATCGGGAATTAGAAGTGAAGGCCATAGGAACATTACAATTATTTTTGAAAACTGGTTTATGTATTAAACTTTATGATACCTTATATGTTCCTGAGGTAACTCGGAACCTTGTATCAGGACCAAAGTTAGACATGGACGGTTTTGTCGTTTCTCATGGTCATCGCAAACTCTCTATTCTCTATGATTCCGTTGTTTATGGTACTGGCATTCTGGATGGTGGTCTCTATAGATTAGAACTAGATGATAATTTTTCCAAATCTTTGTTGTCATATAATATTAATGAATCACTCACAAAGATGAAACAGGTTCGAGACTTAGAGACTTCATCTATGTTGTGGCATCAACGTTTAGGCCACATCTCAAGAGAACGATTAAATCGTCTCGTAAAGGATGAAGTCTTACCTCCTCTCGATTTCACCGATTTTGGAACATGTGTCAAATGTCTTAAAGGCAAAATGACATTAGCAAATAAGAAAGGTGCCACTAGGAGCTCTAATTTATTAGAACTCATTCACACTGACATTAGTGGTCCTTATCAAATCGCTGGTATAACAGGACATACTTTATTTATCACTTTCATTGATGATTATTCTCGTTACATGTACTTGTATCTTATAAAGGAAAAATCTGAATCTCTTACAACTTTTAAAGATTATAAAGCTGAAGTTGAAAAGCAATTAGATCGTCAGATTAAAGTTGTGAGATCAGATAGAGGCGGTGAATATTATGGAAGACATACTGATGTGGGTCAAGCTCCTGGTCCATTTTATGAGTTTTGTAAGGGCCAGGGGATTGTGAACCAATACACCATGCCTGGTACACCTCAGCAGAATGGTGTCGCTGAACGAAGAAATCGTACCCTTATGAACATGGTGCGCAGTATGTTAGCTAACACTAATTTACCATTATTCCTCTGGACTGAAGCGTTAAAAGCAGCTGTTCATATACTCAATAGAGTTCCTTCTAAGTCTGTCCCTAAAACTCCTTATGAACTTTGGACAGGAAGGAAACCGAGTCTTAAATATATGAAAGTATGGGGCTGCATTGCTGAAGCAAAACTTTACAATCCTTTCCTAAGGAAACTTGACCCTAAAACAGTTACATGTTTCTTTATCGGGTATCCTGAGAACTCTAAGGGTTATCGTTTTTATTGTCCTTCCCATGTCACCCGTATTGTTGAAACCAAGCGTGCCGCGTTCCTGGAGGATTTCAAGGCCAGTGGGAGCAGTACCAACCCTTACGAAGAATTGCAAGAAGTACAAGACGCGGGGGGGGGGGGGACTCGTCGCTTACCATTACTCCGATTACTCCTCTTGTACCCAATGCAACTACTGTACCTGAAGCTACTACACCAACTCCAAATTTACCTCTACAATCAGAACCCATTATACCTCATAACGAAGGCACATCAAACGCTCAAAACCAAGACAACGCTGAACCCGATAATCAACTCAGGAGGTCATCTAGGCAAAGAAGGCCTACTAATTGGGATGATTATGTTACCTACCTGACTGAAATGGATGCTGGAAAGCTCAATGATCCTATCTCTTATAATGAAGCCATTAGCAGTGATCAGTCTTCTGAATGGAACAAAGCAATGATTGATGAGCTTGAATCCATGAAGAAAAATGACGTTTGGGATTTAGTCGAATTACCCAATGGTGCCAAACCTGTAGGTTGTAAATGGGTGTTCAAAACAAAACTGGATCCGAATGGGAACGTTGAACGCTACAAAGCGAGATTGGTTGCAAAGGGCTACACTCAGAAAGAGGGAATTGATTATCAAGAGACGTTTTCACCTGTCTCTCGTAAAGATTCATTAAGGATCGTCATGGCCCTAGTAGCTCATTTTGATTTAGAGCTGCATCAGATGGACGTCAAAACTGCTTTCCTTAACGGAGACTTAGACGAAGATGTTTACATGAAACAACCTGAAGGCTTTAAACCTGAAGGTCAGGAGCATCTAGTCTGTAAGTTAAAGAAATCCATTTATGGGTTAAAACAAGCATCACGTCAATGGTACCTCAAGTTTGATGAAGTCATGAAGAGGCAAGGTTTTATGAAGAATCAAGTGGATCAATGCACCTACCTCAAGATGAGTGGGAGTAACTTTACTATACTTGTCCTTTACGTAGATGATATTCTATTGGCAAGTAATAGTTTAGACATGTTGCATGAGTCGAAGCGGTTACTCTCGCATAACTTCGACATGAAGGATCTCGGAGATGCTTCTTACGTCATTGGCATCGAAATTCACCGAGATAGACACAAAGGGATCTTAGGATTGTCTCAAAAGACTTACATAGATCGTGTCCTTACACGTTACAACATGCAACTGTGCAAACCCTCCGTCGCTCCAGTAGTTAAGGGAGATGTTTTCGGTTCATTCCAGTGTCCGACAACAGAGGTTGAGAAGGAGCAAATGAGCCAGATACCTTACGCGTCAGTAGTCGGGAGCCTGATGTATGCTCAAGTCTGTACTCGCCCAGATATCGCTTATATTGCTGGAATGCTAGGCCGCTATCAGACTAATCCTAGCCTAGATCACTGGAAAGCAGCTAAGAAGGTACTTCGATATCTGCAAGGGACGAAAAACTATAAACTGACTTATAGAAGAAGTGATCATTTAGAAGTGGTGGGCTATTCTGATTCTGACTTTGCAAAATGTAAAGATGACAAGAAATCCACTTCGGGCTATATCTTTATGTTAGCAGGTGGCCCTATCTCATGGAAGAGTCATAAACAACAGTTGACCACAACTTCCACAATGATGGAAGAGTACATTGCTGTTTATAACGCAACCTGTCATGGAATGTTGCTTAGAAATCTGATCACTGGACTCAAAATCGTTAATTCCATGTCTAGACCATTGAAGCTTTATTGTGATAATTCAGCTGCCGTTAGTTTCTCGAACAGTAACAGTTCGACTGGAGCTGGTTTATATCTCGATACAAAATATCTGTTTGTACGTGAACGAGTTGAGGAAAATAATCTTTGTATTGAGTATATTAGTACTAAAGATATGCTTGCGGATCCGATGACTAAAGGTCTCCCACATAAAGTTTTCGAAGAACATGTATCGAATATGGGACTTACTAAAGACCTTATTTAATGGCATATTGTACTAGCTTATGTTTTAATTAATAAAATTTCCTCAGTTTGATTTTGTATGTCTCTAACATATGTTCTGCCGGTGTAATGACATATAGACAAATATAAATACAAATCAGACGCTAAAGGGCTTATACATATTTTGATCGTAACTGTTAGGTTTTAAATTGAGGCTATAGTATGACTAATGGGGGTCCTGAGTCGAATGATGATTCAACGGCTGTATTTCTCTGCTATAGTTCTTGGTTTAAGGCTAAAATGAGTGTTAACACCTGGCCAGGCTTACCTAATACTCATGATAAATGATTACTCGGCTAAGTGGGAGAATGTGAGATTAAATATATTAATAATGAATATTTAATCTTTTAGCCTTTATAATCATTTATATTATATTAGATCAAAATATATTAATAACCTATTATAATTAGTTGGTAATTGTTGATGGACCATATTACCCTTATTAACTAATTAGGTTTCCTCTTGGGTGTATAAATAAGGGGATTATTAGAGAGTTTAAGGGTTAGACAAATTACACAATCACAAACCCTCATTAACATCAATTTCGTATCTCTCTCCCCATAACCGAAATCAACCCTACTTTCGGTTTCATCACCATCATCATTTTACACCCTAAGGAGGAACCGGATCACCTTGACAAAGATGTCGAACTCAATGGCTGGATCTCTTACTGGATTCTCTACCGCTTTGAATGCTATAACAGGTATGTGTTTTATTGTTTTCCCTCATGTATAAACAGAACTGAACCAACATTGGCCATTTGTTATGGAATTCCCTGCACACCAAAAATCTATCGAGCTTGCTTTTGTGAAGGCCATTATCTGAATGGTAGGTAAACTTCCTACCCCCCATATGATACTCGACCAAATCTGCCAACTCAATGAATTCATTAAAGAAGGCTGCATTAAGAGGCACGAATTCTGAATTCAGTCTCTCATTCGGTTCTCTAACATCGTTAAAATCCCCGCAAAACACCCACAATCCCTGCAGAGACTGTTTTAGTATAACCAACTCTTCCCACAACGACCTTCTCTCGGCCGGATCATTGTACGCATATATGTTCACTATATTCATCCATTCCCCAGTGTGTTTTAAGCTCCCTTGCACAATATCTCCCCTTCTTCCCCCTCAGTATCTTTCCCCTAACATTGGGTCTGGTTCCCTTCTTCCCCCTTTCATTTTTTAATTTGTTTTTTTAAATACTTGTATGCAAAAAAATATAAAAAGTTTTCATTAAAATTAAAAATAAAAAGTACATAAACTAGAATAAAAAAGACATAATTAAAAAAAATAGATAACTTAAAAAAGACATATTTAAAATAAAATGACATAATTAAAAAAAACTACGGTACATTTCCTCCTAACCGTTTCTTCGCAATCTTATCTTTCATTCTTGAGATCGCCGCACAGTCTCGTTCTGGTAGGCTTTCGATGTCGGTTCTCATAATTAGGAACTCTTCAGTTTCTTTTGATTTCGTAGGTCAAATTCGAGTCACATCATATCCAACGCAAGCCTCTCCATTTCCCTCGTCGCCGCTTCTTCTTTTTCTTTTTTCTCTCTTTTGTAGCTCTCTGCTTGCACATCCATAAATTCGTTAAAGTTTTGTATAAGTGCCTCAAGTTTTGATACATCGCTTGAGGTCATTCCCTTTGACCCGGAAGCCTTTGCAGCCATTGCTTTTTGGCGTGGCCCCTTCCAATTGGCCGCTCTGATTCAGGGGTTGGAGCTTCATCTTCGAACTCGGGTTCATCGTTTATATCGATGGCACAACGTGCATTAGAACCACCACCGCCATAACTTCCCGATGCGCTCGTTTTAGATCTTTTAGCTTGTGATACCTCATTAGACACCACTTTCCACTTCTCACATTTTCTCAATATTTCATACGGCCTCATATACCACGGCCCATGTTTCTTGGTGTATCTTTCACTAGCCGTGGCCAAAATAATTTCATCATTTGCACCACTCAGACGATACATGTTGATAGATACCCGCAAACAAACCAGTTTTTCCGTTCATCTCTCTATATTTGAAACTAACGGAATGGACTAATCGATATCGTTCGCATTGCATCAATTGAAAAATTGTTCACAAATTGGTTCCAAAAACCATCTCTATGCCACCTACACAATATAATTCTTAAAATAAACCCCTATTATAAAAAAACATAAATTTTAATACTTTTTTTTAAATAGAATTAAATATTTTAAAACTTATAAGTATAAAAATATTGACCTTTAATTAGATTGGTAGAAACGTTAACCCATGTTCGTGCAAGCACTTCCAACTCGACCGAACTCCAGGGAATGCTTTGTGCCTTTCCACTTCCCTCTTCTTGTGCTTGCTTTCCCCCGTGCTCGTTTCTTCCCTTTCTTACCCTTCGTGATTTGTGGTTGCGTTTCGGGTATAACATCATCGTCTACGCCTAAAGAAACGTAATTGTGCTCGGGTTCGGTTTCATGCAACAGTTGGACTGGTGGCATTTGGGTTGGTTGTGATTGCATTTGCATAGCAAGGTGTTGTTGGTATTGCAATTGTCACGCGTTCGGTGTTTCACTAAAACCGCCAAACAAAAAGCATCCATCGGTGTCGTGGGGTATACGAGTGGGGGGTTGGGTCGAGGGATTAGCGGGTGTGTTTGGAAAGAATGGTGGTGGGTTTGGTCGGCTCGGATCAATGATATTTTTTTTAAACTTTAAGATGTATTTAGGAGAATGATTAAAAGATTTGAAGTGGATGTGAATTCTAAATGGAAAAATGGGTTTAATTAGGTTTTTAAAAAAGAATTTAACCTTTTTAGATCTATCGACCGTTCAACGGTCAAATTTTAAGCTGGGGGGGGGGGGGGGGGCAGGGAAAATTCCCAGTTTGCACTGAAGAAACGATGGGATACCATGCCACCTCACCTCCCCGTTTCCACACCCACCGCCTTAGCCGTTTTTGTTTTGATATGACAATAAAACTAAGTTGACTACATACATAGCACAATGATATAAACACACTAGGGACAGCTCAGTACCAAACCGAAAGTACCAATTCCAAAAAACGAAAAAAGTAGAAACCGGTACCAAAAATGGCCGGTACAGGGGTATTTGAATGTAAATTGACCCAAAATATCGTATCGTACGGAAAATACTGATCTCAGAAAACGCAAAAATAGAATAAGGGGTTGTTTGGCTAAGCTTATTGGAATGACTTATTTACTTATTTGCTTATTTGAAAAGCAAATAAGTCATAATGGAATGACTTATTTACTTATTCCTCTCACATAATAAGCTAACCCAAACACCTTTTAACTTTTCAAAAAGTAAATAAGTAAATAAGTCACTAAAATAAGCTTAGCCAAACAGCCTCTAATTGTTACCGAAAATGACTCGGTATGGTAGAGTACCAAATATCAAGGTTGGAGAACTCGCTAGTCGGCCGGCGAGGTGGGGACTAGCGATTACTCGGGATTACTCGAGATTACTCGTGATTAATCGGATCGGAATTTTATATGTAAATTTCATTATTTTTATAAATATGTATATATATACTCACACATCCATATCAATATAATACTTAAAAATGTAAAAGTAGTTCAAAATACAAATTAAACTTAAATATAAGTCATAACATAACAAGTCTCAGTACTTAAAATTCAAACATTAACAAATAGCTCAAATGTAATCGCCATCCCCGTAGTGTTCAATGATTTCGACACTATCCGACTCGTATTCAATCTCCTCGTCTACTTCATCCTCTTTCTCCGAATCAAATTCTTCGTCATATTACGGTAAGGGATAAGAAAAATGGGCTAAAGTTGTAATCTTGGGCCTGTTTTGTAAGGATTTCAAATGGGCCGACTAGGGCGGCATGGACCGGCTTTGACCGACTAGCGATTTTTTGACTGATTAGTGAAAAATTACTCAGTAGGAGGCCGACTAGCGACTAGTCGGTGATTAATCGCCGAGTAATCGCGATTTTTGCAACACTGCCAAATATTTATCCCTAGACAGACACACAAGAGTTCTCAACGATTCCTACAAAACCAAAACCTAAATTTTTTTCCGCTTAAACTTCCTTCTCTGCTCCCTTTTGCCATAGCTACTGAGCCTCAAATCTCACCAGTCTCCATTGACGACGACAACCTTAAATCTCATTTGGAGATTCGTAGCCTCGCAGGTACGAGTTTCATCTTAAATGTATATCATATACTTTCGAATGAGTTGGTCGACAAACTGTTAGTTCCAATTCTAGGGTTTATGGAACATTAGACCATTCGGTGTGGGGCTCGTCCCGGGTCGTCCTGGCGCGGCAACGAGCCTCAACACCATTTCCACATGTCCGGCGTCGTCAAGATCGGCCAAGGGGAGACGTTGGGGACGCGCACAAAATGACAAAAAAATTGAACGTTGGATGGAATGTAACCGTTGTAAAAAAATAAAAATAAAAGTTATTTTTTCAATCTCACTTTATAAATATACACCCTTTATTCTTCCACTTTTAACCCAAAAATTTTCCAATCTCTCTCATTTTTTTATACACCATCATACTTTTATAAAAATATAGGCATGTCGTCTTCTTCTTCTTCTTCTTCTTCTTCATCGTGGCATTCGTCATCTTCGGGTGAGGGCGAATTAATTTTTGCAAACTGCATTATGCACGCAGCGCAGATGATCATGGAGGAGGACGAAGAGGCAGAAACGTCGTCACAACCGCAAACTAGGGCAGCCGCCTTAAACCGAGACCGAGAAGGTATTTTGTTTTTTAGTGTATCTTTATTTGAATTTAATAATGTATTTAATTTTTTACGGTGTTAATAATGAATTTAATTTATTTTTCATGGGTTTTTTAATGTAACGTTGGAATTAATATTTATTTTAGAGTTTAAATTAATATTAGTTTTATATATATATATTGTATATTTAATTTGCCAAAATTAAAAAAATAAATAAATTAACTAGGTGGGGTAGGCTCACCCTCCATTTCCTTGGTTCCATCCTTGGAGGGGCATTCTCCAAGAACTATCCGCCAAGGATGAGCCTCACCCATACCGAGTAGCCTTAAAACCCAGTGTTTAAATTGTTAATATCATGTATGCATATGTCAAATTTTAGTGTATATTGCTGACTGCTGCTATTTGTTTGTGACTTGATTCTAATCTTAAGTAATGTCATCAAACACAACTACCTCGCCTACTGCATCAACCGCAACTCAACCGCAACTCAAGGACGAGCCCGAATTTGACGAAGAAGAGTATGAAGTTCTAGAGGAGGCACGTCCCCGGGCAGGGACAAAGCCAAAAAGGCGACGGCTGCAAAAAAAACAAGCCGCAACGGGTAGCGGTTCCAAAATGGACGAGTTTATTGCCCAGATCAAAACATACACCGAGGTCATAACCCAAATGGCAAAAGCGAAGGAACGTGAAGTGGAAGAACGGGTCATAGCCCAAAGGGCAAAAGCGAAGGAACGTGAAGCAAAAGCGAAGGAACGTGAAGTGGAAAAGAACGTATATAAAGATTGGAAGATAATGACAACCGATATAAACTCGTATCCGAAAGAAGACCGAGCGATTTTACGTGAAATGCAAGAAAAGATCACGAAAAAATGGAGTTCTTAGGATTTTTAATTTTTTAGGTTATGTTTTTTTTAAGTTATGTAATGTTTGTTTTTTAATATTAATGATTTTATTTTATATCTTATTAAATGTTAAAAAACTTGATGACTTAAATAAATAAATAAATTAAATAAGTGGGGTTGGACCATCAACCATTTCCTTGGTTCCATCCTTACAGGAGCATCCTCCAAGGACTATGACGTGGCGTTGAGGTGGAGGGTCATCCTCCAAGGACTACTTTCCTCTCATACCGAGTAGTCTAATGATCCGAGATGGGAATATGGAGTAATGGTGGATCCTAAAAACAAAGATAGAGTGAAATGTATGTTGTGCAACAAAGAAATGTCCGGAGGAATCAATAGACTAAAAAACACATTGCGCGTGTAAAGGGAAACGTTGCGTCATGCCCCAAATCCACAAAAGATGACCAGATAAAATGTAGGGATGCTATTCGCGACAACAAAATGAAAAAGAAGGGAAAAGAATTTGATGATGAATCTTTAAGAGCTGAGGTGAAAATCGGGGATGAATTAAACAGGGGAAAGAGAAAAAGTGATAGCATTTCAGATGTTGTTCGTAAGGAACAGATAGATTGTTTAAAAGGGTAGATTTGGATACGAACGTGGAATTCCTTTTCATGCATTTGAAAAGGATAGCTTTAAAATGATGTTGGAGGCAATTGGCCGATTTGGACCTGGGTTTCAACCTCCAACTAGATATGAGATGAGAAAAACATGCAAGAAATTTGTGTCCGGAGATGAAGAGGTTGAATATGAATCAGATGGGTTTAACATCATTGAAGAATACGGAGATACCGTAGAAGATGAGGACTAGATCTTTCATATGTTTAGAATGAATTATGCTTATTTTGAAATACTTTAGTATGTTTTAGTTTGAACATGTATCCTTTTGATGTATTTCGATATTCACGTATTTTGTTATAAAAATTAGCATGTTTGAGTACTCCCCGCTTTGTCCGAGTACTTGCAACTCCCCAGTCAGTCAATCGACCTATGTGGCTATGTGTATATACATTGCACATATACATTACCATGCATCATCAGTTTTTTCTGCTACATGTAAGCCAAATACAGTACAGTTTTCGTTCCAGTCAAAAAAGAAAGATACAGTTTCTTTCAAATCTGTACATTCCATAATATTATATCGTATATACTCATTCTTTCATATACTGTCATATCATCATGGATGTATGTCACATAAGAAATGAGAAAGGGGCCTTAATTCACTTGCTTTTGCACACCAACCATATTCGACTCACATCAGCTCCGATTTCTTCTCATCCTGAAATTTTTTTCCAACAAAATCATTACAAAAATTACCAACTTCCTCACAAAACCAAATCTTTTTCTTCCCGTTAATATCTTTTTCATGTGTTAAAATTTAAAAATGTATCTAACTTGACACTCAATTTTCATCTAATAATTATACAATCTTTAAAAGTTGGGGTTTATGAAAATACTTCCGGTTCTTTTGCCGCGACCGCCAAAAGCAAGCAAGTGCACCGAACAAACAGCTAGCCACCGCGATCGCCAAAGCGGCCCCCGCAGGAACCACAAGTGCATTCGTTGATTGCAATACTTCTTCCGAGACCGCACTACTTTTCATCAGAACGTGTTGCTTGTCTTTCTCCTTGTACAATGACACCAGCATGTTTCCGTAGTAACTGGTTATGAACTTGTATACCTCGTCACGGTCCCAATCAATCGAGCTGCTTTCTTCGTTTTGATTAGGGTTGTTGTAGCAAGAAGGGCAAAGGTGTTTTGTTGGCCAGATTGTTTTCGGGAACTTGGGATCGCCGGTTTTTTGAGATTCTTCTATTTTCTTTAGTCTTGTGTTGACTTCGTTATGTGAGGTCCATAACCAGAGTACAAAGTCATGCGTGGTGCTGAATGGAGTAGAAACCCTGCAATATCGGGTTAAAATAGAAAAATGTGAGAAGAAATACAATTGTAAAGAGTTAATCTTATAAAAAGACCAACATATTTTCTTATTTTGCACGAAAAAAGTGTCAGTTTGTATTTGGTACATTAAAGTCCCTAAACTTGTAAAAAATGCACATGCTTGTGAAACAAATTTAAAAATGACTTATTATCCCTTAAATTGGTAAAAACAAGATGGTATGATGTTTTTGCTTTCTTTGAGTTTTTGCAAATATGTTGAATGTCACTTCATCAAATTTTAACCAAATTATCGGGTGACAAGTCATTTAAAAAAAATGCCCGGATAGTCTCTGTGGTTTTACTAAATTTCACCTTTAGTCCCCAGCTTTCTGAAAATTACACTCTTGATCCCTGTGGTTTGACATGTTGCTCGGATAGTCCTTGAAGCGAATGAGTGTTTGTTTTCTCAGTTAAGTGAGTGTAACATGACAAATTACCCTTTAAGCAGATGGACGTTTGTTTCTGTTAATTATTTTTAGTTAAGGGGTAATTTTGCCATTTCACACCCATTTCACTGAGAAAACTAATGTCCATACGCTCTAGGGACGATCCGGGTAACAACTTGTCAAATCACAGGGAACAAGAGTGTAATTTTAGAAAGTTAGGGACTAAAGATGAAATTTGGTCAAACCACAGGGACTATCCGAGCATTTATCTCTTTTAAAAAAACATAAAATTAAAAATCACAAGTAGGTGCATTCTAGACATGCTCAGGGACTTCAGCATGCCAAAATTTGATTTTAGGGGCTTTATTGTGTATATTTTACAAGTTTAGGGACTTCAATATAATACCAGAACTAGATTGAAAAACTTTTTTATGCGGAATAAGAAAGTGTTTTGTTTTTTATAGTATTTGCCCAATTGTAAAAGAAGGTTCAAGAATATTTATTTATTTTTACCTTGAGCACATATCGTAGAAATGTTGACGACATTCCTCACAGATGAAAAATTGGTGGATAAAATCGCAGGTAGTTGTAAACGCCATTTGACTTTCTCCATCTTCTACTCTGACCGAGAGTGAATGTAACAGAACCCATAAGCCACAACTGCAATGTCCCAAAATTTGTAATATTATTATATAATTATGTAGTACCCTTTATCTATACAATTACTACGTAACCCTGTTATACAGAATTATTATATAATTGCTCTTCCTAATTTGAGTTGTAGATATTCCGTTATTCATGACAGTTAGATAAAATGTATACCTGAAGCCCCTGGTCTCATTCTTGCTGCCTCGGCAAAACATCTACATAAAAAAGCCCAGAGCAAAAAGAATAATTTATAAGTTCTTTTTACTGAATCATGGGTATTGTACGAGAAAAAGAACCAGTAAAATTTAGAGTAAAATGCAATTTTCTTCCCTGAGGTTTGGCCAGTTTTGCGACTTTCGTCCACGAGTTTGTTTTTCCGCATCCAAAAGGTTTGAAATCTTGCCATTTTCATCCGGCTCATTAACTCCATCCATTTTTCTCCATTAAGTCAGGGGTATTTCCGTCTTTTTTGTTTTATGTAAAAAGACCGAATACCTCTGAAAAGACCAAATTGCCCTTTAAGTTAACAAAAAAGACGGGAAATACCCCTGACAAAACGGAGAAAAATGGATGGAGTTAATGAGCGGGATGAAAATGGCAAGATTTCAAACCTTTTGGATCCAGATGCGGAAAAACAAACCTTTGGACGAAAGTCGCAAAACTAGCCAAACCTCATCATCATACTCGGTAAATCCCACCAATAGCAAAGCTAAGGTAGGGTCTGAGGAGGAGGGTAAGATGTAGATAGCCTTACCTCTACCGGTCTACCGTAGCAAAACTAGCCAAACCTCATGGATGAAAATGGCATTTTACTCAAAAATTTAAATAGAAAAAAGGTGAAATTTACCCAATATCCGCGAGGAACTTCTTTTCCACAGACGTCAAATTTACCCAAAGGACCATGTCCGGTGCTATTATCGGGTTCGTGTTTGTCTGCCAGCCACTTATTAGAAGGGTATAAATCGTCAAAGTTAACAAGTATGTCAGCAGTTCCCCTCCGACACCTAAAATTTCCAAACTTTAACTGATATTTAACAAATAGTAACATTGAAGATCGAGTAAAGTGCCATTTTTGTCCCTGAGGTTTGGCCAGTTTTGCGACTTTCGTCCAAAGGTTGTTTTTCCGCATCCAAATCTAAAAGGTTTGAAATCTTGCCATTTTCATCCGGCTTGTTAACTCCATCCATTTTTTTCTGTTAAATCAGAGGTATTTCCGTCTTTTTTGTTAACTTCAAGGGCAATTCGGTCTTTTTCACTTTATGTACAAGCATTTATAATACCCTTACTAAATAAAAGTTAAGTCCCCTGACTTAAAGTTAACAAAAAAAGACAAAAATACCACCGACTTAACGGAGAAAAATGGATAGAGTAACGAGCCGATGAAAATGGCAAGATTTCAAACCTTTTGAATCCAGATGCGGAAAACAAACCTTTGGACGAAAGTCGCAAAACTGGCCAAACCTCATAGACGAAAATGGCATTTTACTGTTAAAGTCTCAAGTATCAAATAACGGAAGATAGTATGAACCTTCTGGAAGGGTGATGGGCCACCATTAACTGCATGAACTTTATAAGTGTAGCTCTTGTATCTGGTTTAATCATCTGTTAAAAAAATAATATAATTAACAAATTTATAGGCAACAATAGCCATAAATATTATGTAATGTCACTTATGGAGTTATGGGCAATCACCTTGTGTTCTACAATGAGGTCAAAGGCGAAGGATGTAGCCTCTTCAACATCATATACAGCACGTGCAATCTAACCCGCAAAATAAATTATAAATCAAACAATGCCTTTAAATTAAAAAAGTATTATTTGAAGTTTTGAACATACCTGTGCGGGGTCTGACACGTTTGAATGAAGAAGGTGATCATTTTCAAATTTCTCATCTTCGAGGCTATATGAGCTATAGTATACAAAAGCAAAATCAAGCAGATGTGTTAATATGAATGGTCAATAAAGAAGCTCTAATTCCCATTTATGTTTATCTCAAACAATCATACCTTCCCAATTGCGTATTAATCCATTTAAGCAAACGATCAGCGGTTCGTGCATCTTCAACAGCGATAGAACGAATTTCGCTTTTTTCGTTTTTTCCATTCCACCCACCACCGACAAATTTAGAAGGAGCCCCCCAATATAACGCCGGGTAATGAGTAACCGAAAATTTATCACAGAGCTTAGTGTTAATCTGTGCTGCCAAATAAAATAACAAAATATATTACACAAATAACAAAAACAAAGCAACATTAAAAATCTATCACTCCCAAAAGGATTAACAAAATGTACATAACATTACCTTATTCGCGCAATCTACGCGTGTCATCAGTATAACGCCTGGATGAACCGCATTGGCTCCATTAAAAAGCTTAGCAACCTTTTCGTATTGAGGCTGCAAATTAAAGTAAAACAATAAGCAATGCAACAAGCACATGTGTAGCCATTGTTAATGAAAATACAAATACCTTATAATTTCTGCAAGCCGGGCACCTACAAAGAGTAATGAATAAACCAAATTAGAAACATAGATGGGTATTTGAGTACCAAATATTACTAAAGTTAAAGCAAACATTAACCAGAAAATCAGAGGGTAAATGAATTCTATCATCTCAAGTTCACAGCACATGTTATGTTAGGTAAGTTTTCTACAACTCTATGGGATGAGAAAAGAGTCTAAAATACAAGGATAGTAGTCCTACCGCTCTAACTACCACAACTCTGTGAGATGAGAAAAGACTCTAAAATGCAAGGATAGTAGTTCTACCACTCTAACTACCGTTGCCTTTCAAAAAAAAAGTAGTTCTACCGCTCTAACAGTTAACTGATAATCTATTGGGTCACCACTCACCAACAAACTGTCCCTATAACGCCCATACAGAAAAAAAAAAAAAAAAACTTTTTGACTTCAGTGAACAGCAATGTTTTCCAAAAATAGGCTTTCAGTAAGTACAGTTTCATAGAACTTTACATAACAATTAACAAATATGACCAAGCAAACTAAATCCATAAATATGGTATGGCTCTTCATCTGTGTTCTTAACCTTTCCACATAGAGCTAACTATTGAACTAAATCCATCTAAATTTAATAAAAATTCAAGTTTTTTAAAGATAAATCAAATAGATGCGTCGGAACTTACAGCAACTAATACAAATATAGTCATCATCACAAACAAAATTCATTTACATGTTTTGCACTTAAAACCTTCCCCGAAATTCTAATTCGTGTAGGATAAACGCAGGTGGGATCCGCATTAGATCTATTTACAACAAGGTTATCTTCTTAAATATAAATAGTAGCCCGAACATCAGAGGGTAATTGAATTTTATCATCTCAAGTTCACAACAGATGTTAGGTAAGTCTTCTACAACCCCACAAGAGTGGAAAACAAGCTCTAAATGCATGATTTGTAGCTCTTACAGTTAACTGATACTCTATTCGGTCACCAACAAACGGTCCCTAAAACACCCATACAGCAAATAAATGCATCATGACTTCAGTGGACAACAATGTTTTCCAAAAATAGGCTTTCAGTAAGTACAGTTTCATGCTATTTTAACATAACAAATATGACCAAACAAACCAGAATACCAGATCCATTAATATGGTATGCCTCTTCATCTTTGTTCTTATCCTTTCCACATAGAAGCATCTTTTACATTAAATCTATCTACAAATTTGTTATGAATATACAAAAATCAAACAAATGCATCACAATTTACAGTAACCAATAAAAATATAGTCATGACGTCACCATAAATATGTAACAAAATTCATATAACTTTTGCATCAAAGCTATCTAATTCGTATAAGTCTTAAATTCTAATCCTAAATTCCTAATTTCACAACTAATGAGATCAAAATCATCAGTAATTTATTAATTAACATAAGATCTAACATAACAAACCCTAGAAATCTCAAAATTAGGGTTTTAAAACGGACCAGTGAGCGAAGAACTCTACAATGGCGTAACTAGCTGGAGTATCCTTGAACACTTGATCGAAGTTAGTGACGTTCAAATCAACGGCGAAATCCGACTGATCTGATCCGCCGGAGATGGCGCGTAATAGCGATCGAGATCCGGCCGTTGGATTGATCAGCAGAGCCGGCGGTAAGAACGATAGTGTAAGAATAATAATAAGATAGAGAAGAAACGGCGTCGTTTTAAGGTTGAGTGCTGACGACATGGATGAGAGTGAGATGAAGAAGATGTTGCAGTTGATCGGAGATATGTCACCGGCGAAAGAGGTTGTTGACCGGCGGTTAAAGGTGGGGGTGCTTTGTTTCCGGTTGAAAATGGGAAGTCTGTTTTAAGTTTTAAGTAAAGGAAGCTAGTGGGGTTTTGGATGAGAATGTTTAAATATTTTGTTTTATAAGTTAGTACTAGTAATACACGAGTACATTGCAAACGTCGAGCAGATTAGTCCAAACGTTATGTAATGCGCTAACTTTATGAAAACATGCGTTTCGACGTATACGGTTGAATTCAATGTAACATATAGCTGCACTGCGATTGGATTAAAACATAACGCAAATCGAAAAAGCAAACTACATAATGTGGCAAAATTTTAGGGTATAAAAAAATTATTTATGTTTGAAAAAAATGTGGCAAGGCATTGTAAAAGTCAACTGCCTTTTCCCTTTGATTCAAGATGCAAGAAGCTCATATGAAGTAGTTGGTCGGTGGCAAGCCACCGACTTTCTACTTTAAGATAGTATATAATATGTAACTCATAAAATTATTATATCTTTTGAGATAGCACTTTAATAATTAAAAAGTTGTTAATATAGGTTTACTTAATTCTTAATCCTAACTTTAGTATATACATGTATTTTTTTTCTACCAATGTATGTGAACGATTGCTTATCCGGTTAAATTTTTTCTTCTATTAGTTTTCTGCCTTAACCACGTAAACACAATTTGACCACAAGCTTCGGCTTACTTGATACATTGGTCAGCGGGGGATTGATGTGGGAGTGTATGGACATATTTTATTATTTTTCTTAGGAAGCTTAGAACTTGTAACCGGAAAGCTTAGAGTATTTTTTTTCCTTTATATATCTTATATTTAATTATTTATAATAATAAAAGCCTATCAATATGATTTTTAAACCCATTATGCTTTAAAAAAACGAAACCAACATAATACCAAATAACCTATTTAGTATTGAACCCATAAGTTTTGGGGCCCATTTTTTCATTTAAACACATGAATTTAAGGGCCCGTTTTTTCTAGTCACACAAGGCCCTCGAATTTTCAGGGCCGACTTAGGTTCATACAAGCTCCTTCAGTGGGTCTGCTCAGTATCCTTTAAAGCGGTCAGCGGGCTTCCAGCTCTGTCACTCGGTTTTGCTTACCATTACCGCCTAGAGGTGCACAAACAAGCTGTCGCGAAGTGATCACGAAGCCAAAATGATGGTTGTAAGATCATTAGTTTGATTCCGCCTAATAGCTTTCACAAACAAGCTCAAAAATTGATAAAATATTTGTCTAATTTGAATAAGAGAACAACACTATACAAGGTAAAATAAGACACGTAATATAACATGGTAACATTAAACCATTTGAGCATAGAGTTAGCAGTTTATCCATGTCAATAAAATAACATATCACATAACATGATAATACAACAAAATGATTGCATGATCATAAATACAAGTTTATGGGGTACGCTTTCATGCATCCATTGATTTTCTTTGTACATATGAAAACCAGATACATAAATTATCATAATACAGTTATTTCTTAAATCAGCTACATTTCCCCGAACCGCCATAAAATTGGGCGTTTAACGGACCACAAGGTGACAGGTTGGTGCATCTACATGTGAGCCATCATTTCTTGGTTCCGGGTGGCTCAAACCGCATCCCAGATCAGTGCACTCGGATGACGGGCGGCTGGTTCGGCACAGATGTTCTGCCTTCTCCCTCATCAGATGAAGAAGAAGAAGAAAGAGATGATGTTGATGCATTAGAAGCCTAGAAAAGTCAAACCCAAAATATTATAAGTGGTTTGACTAAATGACTGCGCGGTTAACTACCAAAAAGGACTCGTCATTAACCAACTTGAGAAAACCGCTCACCAGTTGGCGCCGCCGACATATTAAAGCCGTCCAGACTTTTATCATAATGTAGATAGGTAAAACAACCGCTGAAGTTCGTAAGAACCACACCTGAAAATATATGAAACTCTGTGGATGAATATTATCAATTATTTATTTATTACACAACAAAAACTGTAATTTTATCTTTACCATAAATGTTAGAAAAGAGTCGCTATCCGCCTTGTTGGCAATGACGGGAAGAGCGTGACGCAAGAACAAGAGAACCACGAACTACACACAAACATTAAGAAATGGAAGTTAATAACTAGAAGTGTAAATGAGCCGAGCCGAGCCGTTCATGAGCTACTCAGGACTGGCTCACTAAAAGCTCGAATAAAACCAAGCTTGAGCCTGAACTTCACATGTTAAGTTTGACTAGGCTCGCGAGCATAAACAAGCTTATTGTTTATATGACTTCCATTTAATATATTAAATATATATTCACATAATAACTATTATCATATATAATAATAAAAATAACTAAATGACAAACCATACTACATATCTATGCAGTTAATGCGGTAAAATATCGGATATCGGTCAAGGACCGATATTTGAGATATAGGTTATCTCGGTGGGATATCGGTAATTATAATATAATGCAGAATTTATATATATAGCAATTTAACACTAATAATTCAGTGATATACCGGTGATATATCGGTTATATCGGTCAAATATCGGTGGTATAGATTATATCGGTCAAATATCGGTTATTACCGATATTCTGACCGATATTTTACTAGGGGACCGATATATCACCGAGATTAACTGCATAGCTACATGTAAAAATATATATTATATAAATATATACACACTTAGAAAATAATTAAATTAAATAACTAATAAACAATAAACAAGCTGAGCTCGAGCATTAGAATAGAGCTCAAAACGAGCCAAGCTCGAGCTTAGGTGAGCTCAGGCTCGGCAATAATTACACCAAAAACAAGATATCTTGGAAAAGTAGGGTGGAGAAAGATCATACAATGGCGGCAACAGAGCGGAAGCAGAAGAAACTTCTAGAATTAGGATCGGTATCATATTCCTGATCAAGGAAACTACGGTCCGGTGAAACAACCGCGAGTATTCGAGGATTATTCATATCCCTCCTCGCAATTTGCCAATGCCCCCTAAAAGACGGTTTTGTTAGCAATGAAATAGAACATACACGTATTCCAGAAGATTTGACTTTTGAGGTCAAATTAACCAATTCTTGTTTAACTACGTACCTCAAGTTCAATGGAATACCCCCTAACCGGAAGACGGGGGATGGTGCGGTGTAGCCTGGCTTGAATTGCTGCAGTCAAACCATTTTTAATAGAAGAATAAGACACATTTGGGCCGTTAAAAATTATTTTTGAAAATAGAATTAGGGGACAATAAATTATCTTTAAAGTAGCGACCAAACGATAATGAAGTTGCACCTGGTGGCATATTTCGCAATTAGTGTCACCCTTCTCGTTACACCATCTTTGAACACATCTGCGATGAGCATACTACAAAAAGTAAAACGGATATGATCACGAGAAAGTAAAAAAAAAAAACATAGAAACCAACTCATAATGGGACCCACAAACTACATATTGGTTTGTTCTCTATAATGCATATGACTGCTGATTTCACCCAAGATACATTGCGTAAACGTATGAAAATATAACATCGAGTAAAATACACGAATGGTCCCTGTGTTTTATTAAAATTTTAGATTTGGTCCCTAGCTTTCCAAAAGTACACAGAAGGTCCCTGTGGTTTGCACTTTGTAACGCATTTAGTCTCCCAGCTTTATTTTCCAAAAGTACATGGATGGTCCCTGTGGTTTGCACTTTCTAGCGCATTTAGTCCCTGCCTTGGACACGCTAAAACCTTTAGCTTTGTAGGCTGAGGACTAAATGCGTTACAAAGTGCAAACCACAAGGACCATCTGTGTACTTTTGGAAAGTTGGGGACCAAATCCAAAATTTTAGTAAACCACAGGGACCATCTGTGTACTTTACTCATTCACCTGCCTCAAATAACAGTTACTTGAGGCCTATAACATAAGTTATAACTGCTTATTTCATCCAAGATACATTGCATAAATGTAAGAAAATATAACATCCGTACAATTATAAAACTGTCAAGAAACTTTAATATAATATTAGATATAAAAAGAAAACCTTCAGGCTGCCGCAGCAAGAGCAAGGTGTCTCCATATTTGAATCGAAATCCTCATCTTGACAAATTCTACATTCAACCAATTTCTTTGGAGGTAACGGAACATGAGAAGAACAATTGATTATTGTGTCGTCATTTTGTAATGAATCCGACTGCTTTGAAGGGTTTCTGCTTTCAATTGCAGCCTCCAACGTGGATTCTGTGAGCAACCGATCAACCAAAAACACGAAATGATCCCCCATAACACCACCACCACCGATTATGTCACTATCCTGAAGTCAAATAATAAAACAAATCAAAAGATGTAAATATACCACGAAACGAATAGCATGCCACACAATTGCCAACATGAAAGGTTAAAGGGAACACACAAGATAACGACAATTCCAATTTCCACATGTCCCAAAAACAAATGCAATGTATCTAGGGCTGCAAACGAACCGAACGAACACAAACAAGACCTTGTTCGTGGTCGTTTGTTAAGTTAATAAATGTGTTTACGAACTGTTCATGAACACTTACCAAACAAGATTTTCTGTTTGCGTTCGTTCGTTCGTTTAGGAAATGAATGTGTTCACGTTCGTTTGTTAATTTTAGGTAACGAACGCAAACAAACAAACACAAACGAATGTTCATGAACACAAACAAACGTTAACGAACAAAATATATAACACTGATACTTATTAATTATTTCATTTGTAAGAATTTTTAAGTATTTAAATAAAATATAAAAATTCAAAACACTAATGAACTATCTAACACAAACTAACACGTTACCGAACGTTCACAGCTACAAATGAGCGAACGCGACCTTTGTTCATGTTCATTCATTTAACTAAACAAACAGTATTTCTTGTTCAAACGAACGAACACAAACGAACTTCCCACCGAACTGTTCACTGAACGTTCAGTTCGTTTGCAGCCCTAACTGTATCCTTTTTAGTAAGATTAAAAGGAACATTTTTTATATAGCAATTATATCAAAGACAATGATGGCACAGATAATGATCCAACAAATTTCTTGGTTCTGTTATTATTAAGGGAGTTTTATACATTCAACTATTACTTAAAACGGTTGTCGAACTACATGTAAAGTAAACCAGAACACCTTTTTAACGTATATCAAAATATGGTTCCTATTTTTGACAGTCAAACTAAAAATTACATATTTGACTGCTTTACAAAACATTGATGTATCTATTCGGATCCTTTTTAGGGGTGTCAAGTTTGTTGCAGATAAAATATAAGATAATTATTTATCTTTTCTCACTAAAGTCGCTATACGATACATTAAACAAAACCATCGATTATAATTAGCAATATTCCCAAGTTATGGTCATTGACTTATGATGATTAAAGAATAATTTACAACTTTCGGATGTGATCAAGGCCATAGAATGATTGCAACTTGTGGGGACGATAAGTATAGTTTAAACTTCAAAATCATAACAAAAGGGGTGAGTCGGTGACATGATGCTACAGTGACAATAAAAGTCAAAGAACGATAAATAGTAATCAACATCTAATAAAGTAATAATAAACCAAACAATAATGAAATGACTAGATTTCCAAATCATCATCTTGGCTTTTACAATGCAAACAGATAACTTTCTTATAAAAATACCAAAGAAAACACTGCATTTAACTAAACTGGTTATTTAAAACAATATCCAGATATATAAATGCAAAAATGACATAATTTTTTGTCCAAATTCGCCTAAACGTGCAATGTTGTGTGTTTCTATATTTCCATTAAGAATCATGTGAAGTCAAAAATACAAGAACTATGAGTCAAAAGTCAATACCAAGCACACATATTTTGATAATGAAAATTCCCCAACAAGTCGAAACAATAACCGAAGCCCAACTTCATGATTCGATTACGAGTCAATATATACTCTAAAGATAGCAAAAAACTAGTACCCAAATGAAAAAGAAGTGATCTTTGAATCAATACAAGGGGGGTGTTAAAGATTATAGCTCTAGCATTGACCCAACAAGTAAACTATTTTTGTAGCTATTATATTTGCAATTTTGTATCGAAATAAATCCGGTGTTATATAATCATTTATCAAACCCCAATTTCATAAAAATGAGAAATTGAATTAAATACAAATTATTAAAAAAAAATAGTGAGTGAATTTTGATCAAAACAAGCTGAGTCAATAACACGAGATGAAAATCAACAACCCAATATCAAAAAAGCCCTAAAAAAGCAACCAAAATGAAGAACAAAAAAGCAAACTTTCAAACAACAATTTCAAGAAAAAAAAGGTAAAGAATCAAAGAACAAAACAAACCCATATGAAAAATTTGTTCTTTTTCACAATTTCAATTAAAACAAACACAGATTACAAGTAAAATTCAAGTGGGTACCTGCAAATTGTTGAAAAGGTTCAATCTTTATGTGGATGAAGAGACCCTGATGGCATGAAAAGACATATTATAAGGGGGAATCTAATGCGATATATAGAGGTAAAAGGAAAGTGAAAGAAGGAAGAAAGATAAAACTTACAAGAAGGGGATCGGATATGTTGAAAGCCAAGAAAGAAAGTTAATGAATCTTTGAGAAAATGTTAGGGTTTTGCTTTTAGTTTTGGGAATCAATTTGCATAGTGGATTCCACTCAATTTATGTTTCTGTGTGAAATGCGTACTTTGCTTTTTGTTTGTTCGTCTTTATACCCTCTTCCACTGTATATGGTTTTTTTTTTAATTAAAGTGTTAAATGCCTGGTTAGTTCATGTGATTTGTGAAAATTAAAGAATTAGTCTAAGTGATTCACTAATTACAAAGTTGGTCCTAATAGTTATAATTTTTGCACTCGGGTAGTCCTTGTCACTAACATTAGTTAAGTTTTCTAGTTAAGTGTGTATATAATGTCTGTTTTACCTCTAAGGTTAAAAAAATAAATAAAAATAAGTGGGCCCCACCCCATCCCCATACTTCTTCTTCCCCACTCCACCCTTTTCACAACCTCCATCTCCCCAAACCACCAACCATCACCACCATCTCCCCAAACCACCACCCCCACCATGCATCACCATCACCCCTCAACAACACCCCTAAACCACCACCACGACATTTGTTTCACCGCCGATAACACTTTTTCAGTTGCACCAGATCTAACAACTCATGAAGCTCAAAAACCGAATTAACCACCAAAATCGCTGTTATCACCACCACCGTCAACCAACCACAAACAACCACCACTGCTCAACAAAACTGTAACACCACGTAAAAGCGTGTCCAACTATGAGAAGACACGTGTCCTAAACCCTAATCATGTAAAAGATTGAGTTCGAAGGACTAAAGTTGACAAACAATGAAACTATGTGTCCGGAGGGACTAAAAGTGTCAACATGCCAAACTTGTGCCTCTGAATGACCATACACGAAGAATATATTCTTTAATGAGTAATTAATTGGATGTAAGAGGCCGTTTATGAAAATAATCGAAAGATTATAAACTACAGGGGTTAAACGTGTCAACATGTTAATTCTTACCTCTGAGTGACCTTTTAACGAACCCGAGGCTTCGAAATATTCAAATATACTCTCAAGAATAAGTGATATAAATTTCACATGGTTTCGAGATCGTTACACAAGTTTACAAGACTTTGGGTGAAAAGTGTCAACGTGATGAAACTATGTTTATGGTGATCTTTTAACGAAACCGGGTCTAACGGAGTTTGGTTACACTCCCATGAATCTCTACAAATTAACTACAAAGGTTAAAAGTGCCAAAATGAAGTTAAACAAAGTTACAAAGGACCAGGGACTAAAATTGTCAAAGTTAAAACATTTTTCACCTGAACAGAAGGTTGTCGCGGCCCGCGTAAACCCTCTCTGATTCTTACGCGGCCCGCGACAGACACCCAGTTCTGCAAAAACATGACAACTGCTGGTTGCAGCCTGTTCCACCGCCTTAGATGCCTGAATTTCGATACTTGGGGCTTTTTGTCGGTTTTAGAATACCACTAGGACACTTGGGGTGATCCTAAACACTCCCATTACACTTGGAGTGATCTTGAATCAAGGATTTCAAGTATAAATAGGCCTCCATGTTGAACATATTATTTACTCATTCACTTGCAACAACCATAACACTCACTTTTGGAGATAGCTGGCCTTAGAAGAGGATCAAGAAGTGTAGAAAAGATAGCTAGGACCTTATGTAAGTGTCTTAGCCCTTCCTTAGTTCAGTTTACTAGTTTAAAAACCGAAAAGTCAAAGATATCGTAAATAGACTTTGACTTTCGGTTTAATAACAAATGGTCCAGCCACTATCTGAATTAAAAGTGGTAATGTGACCATATTAAGGTAGGTGATTAACCCTTAAAAGGGCACCTCCTAATTATTTCGTTTGACTAGTTAATTGTCGGGTCAAACTAATAAGTCAAAAAGTCAAACTGGACAGAACTTAAAATAATTATTCAAACTAATAAACCAGAGGTTATAAATTATATTTTATCGTTCTAATAACTTGGTAATTAGTATTAGAACATGTTCAAGCATGTCTAACCCGACAATTATCAGTTTAAGGTCGATTCATAACCGAAAGTCGCGAAAGCTTGACTTTTGCTTTGACTTTCAGTTCTGACCCGATTAAGCTTAATTCTCCAATGTTTTAAGCTTCCATTAGCACCACATTATACAGTAGTATAAACCCCTGAAGTTATATTGCTTGGTCCTTAGTAGTTTGAATTATATGCTCATGTTCGTTATTATGCTTATAAATGCCATTTTTGCCCTTTTGTCATATAAACGAGATTTTTAGAAATGTGAGAGGACAAAAACCTTTGTTACTGATATATAAACTTGTCCCGAAAATTTGATATCAGTTCTTGGTCTCAAACTGAAGTTATGCTCGATATCGTAAATTAAAGCTTTTTATTAATTAAATTACGATATCTTGCATAAGACATGTTTAAACTTGGATTTTGACCCAAAACTCATTACCTACTGTTAAGATATTATTTTTAGGGATTTTTGGAGTTTTTGACCAGATTATAATCTGATCATATCATAGAGTTCTTGTGTAATTCGGTAAATGACAATAATACCATTTTCATGCATAAAATGAGATTTACAAATAATTTGAATGCCAAACCTTTTCCTACTGATTTCATACATTAAATAAATTATTTTGAGCATTTAAAACTAATCAAAATCTCAGATTTACATAAACATCTTAATTATTGTCGGTTAGCGAGTTTTACACTAATTAAGTGCATAGTATGGTTTTAAAACCATATTTAACACCTAAGACTTGTTACCTACTGAATTTTTAAACAAATTTTTATATAATTACAGTAGGTATAAGTGATGAACTCATACTTCCAAAAATGTCTTTAAAAGCATATATGAAATGACCAAAATGCCCTTTCGGGAGATAGTTTGGTCATAAATGGTAAACCTCACATATATGTAATATCTTACTGATGTAATGTGATAAAATAAATATTTTTACTGATTATCAAAGACCAGAACTTCAGTTTATTATAAAATCCCTTTTATAATCATTAAAATGACCAAAATGCCCCTACGGGACATAAAATGGTTTTAAATACTTTTTGGGCATAGATGTTAACATCCTACTGATGTATTAACATATTTTAAGCATAATAACATTTGTGACCTGTATATAATTCAATTGGTTACCCATTATGCATTCGGATCGGTTTATGTGACTAGTTTACGTAAAATAGCCGAAACGGGCTTAACCTTATCATTAAATCCTCAAATTCCAGAATGTGTTTAGTTTACCCATATTATACAAGTATCCAAACATGTCGGGTCTAAACCACATTCTATTCCGGTCTCCGCTTAATCTAGCGTTTAGAACCGTAAAGTATCTTTCACACTAACCGGTCTAAGTCCTTGACTTAAATAAAGACCCGTTAGTATCCTAATAGGTTATTAAACCTTTCATACAGATTGAGTAGCTAAAGTAGAAGGTATTTTCATAAGGCTTTAGGAATATACGGCTGAGTTACCTCTTTCATCCAGCTCAGGTAAATACTTTTAACTTATTTTCCCTATACGGGCTTGGGATACGGTATAATAATACCGCTTGGTCGAGTATGAAATCATTTAATCGGATTGTGATTAATAAATTGCATAACCCGTTTTAATCTGTTTTGTTTGATAACATAAACATTGGGGGTTAATACGACCGTGTCCTGGATATCCTCGGCTCATTTCATTTGAAAATGGCCACGACCTATGCACGGGGTGTAGGCATACACCTGACAGATACAAATGCTAATATAACCCACATGTTGGGGATAACTCCTTTTGTGGGTTTTATAGTGGTGAGTCGGTTAATCATGACCGGCTTCCAAACCGGCCCCATATGTAAGACAAACATGTAAAACTGTATACAAGATTATCTTAAATAATTGTCACAAGTTATAAATAATTTGTGCCTTGTGCACTTAAATCAATTTTCATAAATGTTTTCAAATGAGTCAGTTAATTGTATTTACCAGTGAAAACTGACGTATTTTCCAAAGACTAAGTGACAGGTACCTCTCGTAACTAGGCTGGAGCGACTTGGTGTCAAATAAGAGGATCTTGCAAATCCTTAGATGCCTGAAGTCTGTTGTTTCAGTTTCTTGTATTTGTTTTATGATCTGCCTGTGGATCTCTATTACAACCAGTCTGTATATTCTTTTATTTGGACACTCGAACACTATGGTTTGTGTAACACCCCGAAAACGGATTTGGTAATCAAACTCCGTTAATACTAAAAGACGGGTAAAGTACCGTTAGTAGTAAAAATAACCCGGTAAATATCTGGAATTAAATAAGAAATCCTAATATTAAATTCAAGCAAAGTAACGTTTTAAGGAATCGAGTTTTAAAAGAGCCCGAGTTAATGGGACTTAAAATACAACGGATTATAACTTCCGGGACCCACCAAGTAACTAGGAGTATTAACCTAGTTAGTTAATATCTTGACAAAATAGAACTAATGTGGTTAAGATACCCTTTAAATAACTTGTGTAAAGTGAAGGGACTAGACATGGACAATTGAATTAAAGTTTCAATTAAACAAATTAATAAACAAAACACACACACATACGTGTGTGTGTGTGTCTGCGACTTCAACCAGAGCCAAGAAGGGCTCTCTTGCTCAAAACCCTAATCCCTCAAGAATCTCTCAAATTGAAGCCCAAATCAAGAGCCAAATCATTGCATGAACACAGATTCGTGATCACCTAGTCATGGGGATTACAAGGTATGTTAAAAATTATGATTTGGTGATACTTTGAGATTATGATGAATAATCATAATCGAAATTCTGGAATGAATATTGATTCTATGAGTGTTATTATGATTATATCTTGGTTTAGAAACAAACCCTAGTAGAAAATTTGATGAATTGTTGTCAAAACTAGGGATTTGATAATTACCCTATTATGTGCTAAATGGGTTTTTGTATGTTATGATGAACACTCGGATTGGAGTGTTAATTTGATGAATATTGATTGTTATGATATAAGTTCTTGATGTAGTTCATGAACACTAGATATAGAGGGTTGAAATTTGATGTTAATCTTGCTAAAAATGACTAATTACGGACTAGTTAGCAAAAATGTAGAATGGTGCCCATTAGGTGTTTGTTAAAATGCCTAAATGAGAAGTAAAGTGTTGAAATTCAAGTGAAACGCGTAATTGACAAGCTTGACTAATTACATGAGACATGGGATAAAACGGGTTCTAATCATAATGTTGATTTGCCTTAATCGTACATATTATATGATTAAATGTAGTTGACTTTAGAAAGTCAAACTAACTAGTGATGAAGTCGAATAAGTGGTTTCGGCTAAGAAAATAAGTAAAGTGGTATAGTCGTGATGGTTAATGACTAATTTAACCACCTTGTAAATGATGAACAATAGTTGACGCTTAAACAAGCTAGGTGAAGCTTGGAGTGAAAGCGGGTCAAACGAGTCAAGCATAGAAGAAAAGCGTAGCTCGGATGCAAGGTAAGTGTAATTTACACACTTATGTAGAATGCTTGTTATTTCGATACTTGTGAACGTGAAAACAATAAAATTGGAAATTTGGAAAATCGTCAAGTGTTGACTTATGTAAATCATGGTTAAAAGGATACCCATGGCGTAAGCCGAAATGGGTTGAAACTGCAAGAAAAGAGTGTAAAGGAAAAAGGGTATGGTTATAAAACCCGGGATGGGATGATGTACGAATTGGAAATCAAAAACGGTGTTTTTGATTTAAATAGACAATGTTGGGCATATAGTCCAAACGGGTCGAATGGTGGTGATAACACCATTTGACAATATCGACTAATGTGGTCGTCAAGTCTTATGTTAACAGGACTAATTAGCAAATCGGATAGTTGCGTCATCATTGATGGTGTGATAATAAAAGCGAGGTATAAATCGGGTCTATTTGTTGATCCGAGCCAGGTACGCATATTTATGTTGTAGTTAAAAGTGATATTTTGGTCGAATATTTGGGGAGAGTCCTTCCTTGTAAAAGAAGGACTAAAATCGACCAAAACACCCTTGTAGGCTAATTTGAACAAACGACCCTTAGAGGTTGTTTGAAAACGAGTCCTATGATTAAACAAAAGCGTAGAACGAGTATGAGTAGTGAAAGATGAAATTCTTGGGCCGAAGGACTCCATATGAGTCTTTGCCATAAAATGATATTCCTAAGGGTATAATTCGGAACACATAGATATCTACTTTAAATCCAACACACAATCAGTTGTGATGGAAGAGTACTATATAAGAAATATAGGTTACAATGTTAGAATAGAATGAAAGCGATTTTGAGCCTAAAAGTGCATAAATACCCTTAACGGGTCAAACAAGCGTATAAGCGTAAACGGGTTTTTATTATGTAAGAAACCCGTGATTTGAGATTAACAATATAGGAGACATTGAAACTATGAATTGCATAAGTTTAAGGATCAAGTAAACATGTTTGATGATGAAAACATGAACGGGTCAAAAGATGGTAAAAAGGGTAATAAGCCGAAGACTTAAAAGTCTGAAATTTTGTTAAACCGGATGTTAGATTTTAACTCCATATGATGGAGAATCAAATTACAAACACGTAGGAAGAAACGGGAGGTTAAACGGGTAAACGGTTCAAAAGTTACGCGCGTTTTAGTGCGTACGAACGACGAAACGGAACTGCAGAAAAACTGCAAATGGGCTAGGCGTCGACGACGCGGGAAGTGAAGTCGTCGACGCCGCTTGGAAACTTGTTTTTTTTTGTCGACGCCATCTTCCACTGGTTGACGCGGGAAGTGGAGTCGTCGACGCCACCTAACTCGGAAAAATGCTATTTTTGTCATTTTTAACCCCTGTACTTGTTTGAACTTCATATTTGACTATCAAAACTAACTTTTAAGTTGGTTTTGATTATAGGTGATTGCCAAGAGTGCCCGGATGAAGATCAAGCTGAAAGAGGAACCGAACACATTCAAAACACAAGCTTCCGCACATGATTATTATCGTTACTTTTAGATGACGAACTCGTTCACGTTAAACTGTTTAGATAACTTTTGTAAAAGATTTAAACAAACCTGTATTTTTATATGAAGGTGTTTCATAAATACACGTATATTTATGAGTTATTGTATTTAAATCATTAAATAATAACTAGGGTGTTACAGTTTGTAATAGTAATTATCTACCAAAGCCTTCCGCTGTGCTATTATATTGTGTGTATTGACTATGATGATATCAACTACGTCACGATACTCCCCACCGGGCCCACCGGTAATATGTGGAAATATCAGGGTGTGACAAAAACTGTTTATGGTCCAAGTTATAATTACATTATTAGCATAATTGACCTAGCTTCTTGTAGTCTATGAAACTGTATTCATTGTTGATCATCACAAAATGCAAATTTGAACAGTCTGGTTACGACAAAACATGATTAAATCCATCCAAATGAGTTTTGTAATTAGGATATCATGCATCGGTAAAATTGATGTCAACATTGTGATTAGATTAAAACGTAAAGTAAAGTAAAGTAAATCAAATTCATATCGTACAATCATAACGAACTATATGTGACCCGACTCATACATAGAAAACGTAATGGGTATGAAGGAAAAACAGACATGTGTAATCAAAAGGGATTAATTAGAGCTTTTGAAAAAAAAAACCATAATTTGACTCTACCCGGTTCGAAACAAAATTTATAAAACATACATAAAATAAGCACAAAAACATATTATATTTGACCTAAACCATTTCCCAAAAAAGTTACATCGAAGCGTAGAACAACTCGAATTTACACCGAAACTTACATAAAGATATGCACGTAAAAACTGGTTTCTTTAAACGAAAACATATTATATTTGACCTACCTCATTTCTAAAAAAAACATTTACGTCGAAACATAAAGCAGATCATATTTATACCTACATGTACATAAAATATGCACGTAAAAAATTAGTTTTTAAGCAAAGGAGGTATAGGGGTAAACCGAACAAAATATTAGGAAAAAAAATTAACAGGTTAAAAACATTTGTAAAACCGTGTTAAGTAGTAAAAATACCACATCAGCAGCGACCCTCAACATCGGAAAAAAACTCGTAAAAATAAAACAGATAGTGTTCGTTTCACATAATGGAATACAATCTTGAGGGAATTGGAATATTGATTTCACTCCTTATTTTGTTGGTTTCAACAAGAAAATGAATTGGAATTGAACAACAACATAAGAAACAGAATCTACTTTCTAATCCAAATTTCATTCCATTTTGCAAAACAAACACACCTAAATTACAAATCAAATTTCAATTTATGTGCGAATTCGTATTCCAATTCCATTACAATCCATGAAACGAATATTACCTCAATGACCGACAAATTCATACGTTATTAAAGAAAACTCTTTTCTTTGGTTTGGTAATCAATCTAAATTTTGTAACTTAGATTGGGATATAGATGGAATGATTTTAACATTCGAGATGTAATCTTATAATGTCGGGTGTTGAGTATCTTGATGGCCTGTTTTCTTTATTTATTAAAGAAGTTTTGTGGTCCACAACTTTATTTATTAATGAAGTTTCGACGTTCATAAAAATGATATTGTTCATTATAACTAACAATCTAAATTAGTATTCACGTAATTCGTTATAAGAAAAAAAGGCTTTTGAGTGTGTTATAATTTTTTTCATCATAGAAAACCAAGTTGAAGCCAAATGAATTATATAATCACTTTGATGATCTAATTTGGTTAATGAATTGTAACACCTCGGAAAATTTGTGTCAAATTATATAATGACACGTGTCCGAAAACTCTCATTTATGCCACGCTGTTTGGCGATAGGGACTAAAATGTGCGAATTAACGGAAGAATGTTATGGAGGGACCATATATGTCAACATACCATTTTTATGGCCTCTGAGTGATGCTTATGGACCGTAAGCCTTATGTGCTTACGAACCGTAAGCAAAGAATTTTAACATTTTCAGTAAAGCGGTTACGGACCGCAAGGCTTAGTCCTTACGGTACGTAAGGGATTCAAAAACATGTGGGCGCCTAAAGGGCTTACGCATCGTAAGCACTATCGCTAGCAGTTTTGTTTGGGAGCCAAGGCATTATGCCCTTGTGCCACCTATCTCGCGAACATGACCATCTTTGCAGCTCTTGCCACCTCAAAGGATCTTCTAATAGTTCCTAACACCTGTCATGATCTTGTATCACATCTTCAAGTATAAATAGAGCCCTTGTTCATGGGAAAACTTGCTCATTTCTTCAATATTTCCTCTACCACTCTATTCTGGAGCTTGCCACTTCCAAGAGGCCTCCCCTGTGTTCTAATATTCTCTAGGATCACAAGTAAGTGTTCCTACTCTGCTCATTTCGTTTTATAGGCTATTATTTAGCGAAAGTCAAGCAAATTAAATTTTCCTTTGACTTTCGGTTTAGACCATTATGGTCCAGCCACTGTTCGAATCAAACGTGGCTACATGATAGTAACAAGGTAGGTGTTAATCCCTCAAAAGAGCACCTCCTGGAAATCATGTTAAGTTGTCAAATGGCGGGTCATAGTTATGTTTAATAAAAAGTCAAAAACGCAGTTTTCGAAAAACTTATAAAATGAACTTGTAAATGTTTAAACACATGTTTTTGACATCATATCAGTTGGTAATTAATATCAGAACATGTATAAACATGTTTAGCCCATCATTTCCAGTTTACATGTCAGTTCGCAACCGAAAGTCGAGCAGTTTGACTTCTGCTTTGACTTTCGATTCTGACCCGAATTAACAACTTTAGCTACTGATTCTAAGTTGCATTATGACCATAATTATATGTAGGATAACCCTCTGTGTTTATACTACTTGGTCATAATCGTTTGTCGTGTTTTATGCAAGTTCTTGAATTATGCAATAAAATACCAATTATGCCCTTTTGTGCATAAATGGGTTTTAAACTATAATGTCTATATAAAATGGATCACCAACTGAATTGGTAATATAATTAACATGTTTTGGCATAATGAACTTGTTCATAGCTCATCCGATCACCCGATACCGCCTATGCGCGTACAGTTAGCTTATGTAACTAGTTTACGTAAGCTAACCGAATCGGGTCAATTCTTTTCAAATTTCTTTCAAATTCCAGAATGTATATTGTTTACCCATATTATACAAGTCTTAGTACTTGTGAGGGTTTAAACTACATTCTATTCGGTCATCGTTTAATCTAGCGTATCATACCATTTTCATTATTATAAGTTAACTGGTCCAAGTCTATGACTTGAATAGGACCCGTTAACATTCTAATTGGTTATTATACCATTCACTCCAGACTAAGGGAATCCAGTAGATTGCACCATGCTAAGTTAATTGATATATCGGATGTGCTTATTTATATATCTTGCATTGTAAGATTATTAAGCCATGTAAATACTCTTAACCTATTTTCCCTATACGGGCTTGGGATACGGTAAATTATTACCGCTTGGTCGGGTATGGGATCATATGTCGGATTGTGACTAGAAAATCCGCATAACCCGTTTTAATTCGTTTTGCTTAAGAACTTAAACATTGGGGATTAACGCGACCGTGTCCTGGATATCCTCGGCTCATTTAATTGCAAATGGCCACGACTTAAGCACAGGGTGTAGGCATACACCTGACAGATGCTAATACTATTATAAAATATTTTTCTACCCATATTGGGGACACCCTTTATAGGTTAAAGTGGCGTGTCGGTTAATCATGTTATCGGTGTTTAGTTCTGGGCCCCATATGTATTGACAAGCATATAAATCTGTATACAAATTTTTTTATTTATTTTCCCAAGAAATTTATGAAAATACATGTGCCTTGTGCACTAAAACCAATTTTGAAATATTTTCAAAATGTGTCAGTTATTTGTATTTAGCAGTGTAAACTGACGTATCTTCAAAAGACTAAGCGCAGGTAGCAAGGTTACGAAATAGGCTAGAAGTGCATGTAAATGATTAAGAGGAATTTGCAACTCCTTGCATTTGAAGCCTAGTAGTCTGCTTATTTAATCATTTTGTTATTTTCGATCCGCCTGTGGATTTTTTGAATACTTCCGTTTGTATAATTAATTTAAACATTCGGACTTTATAATTTGTAATAGTATTTTAATTCCAAGACTCCCGTTGTGCTATTTGTGTATCTTGATATCAATCGTCACGTACCCCAAGTCCGGGTCCACCAGGAAATACAGGGTGTGACATGAATGCAAGTATACAATTTAGTTACTGGTATATTGTTTGCCTATAAGAGTTGTGTTAATTTATGAGTGTAAGGTTATGTAATATTTATGTGTAAAGAATTATTTTAAAAAAAGTTAGGTCACCGAGGGAAGAAAAAGGTAAAAAAAAATGCATTCCATTTAAGCATCCAAATGATCTTAGCCGTCAATGTGAGGCTAGCCCACTTGATAGAGGCTTATACCTCTTTGAAGTGAGGCCCCAGGTTCAAATCTAGGAAAAGGAGATTGATTTAGAATTACTAGTGTAGAGTATGAGTAAACATCGTCATTCGAAAAAAAAATGATCTTACTCATTACCTAGCGAATGAAGGTATGATTATGTTTTTGGTATCCAGAAGGGCAAAATTAATAGGTTCTTTTTACAGACTTTGATTAGAGAAACTCGATATGTATAGTAGAGGGGGATGATAGGGTACAAGATGGATTTCACGTATGAAGTGAGATTCTTAAAGATCAAGTGTTACAATTTTATCATTGGCAATTTCGTAAATAAAGGGAGATTATAATTGAAAAACAAATAACAAAAGAGTATTTCTGTCCTTTAACCAAATACCCCATTGATTTTCAAACGACTATAACTTTTTCATACGATAATATTTTTTTAAAAAAATTACACCGTATTAACGAACATTTCATTCTCTTTAATTTGAGTAGGGTATTGCTATAGTTCGTTATTTGTAAAAGATTTTGTTTTACAAAGCTACGTGGTTACGTAAATACGTGATTTCATAAGCCTACGTAATTACGTAACATTCATTATTTTCAGAAGCAAGTATATTGTTACGTGATTGGGTACCCGTACGTAATTACGTAATATGCATTTACTCGTGAAACAAGGGTAATGTTACGTGATTTTTGTATACTGTTACATGATTTTGTATAACGTTACGTGATTATGTTCAGTACGTAATTATGTAACATTACATGACTATGTACCATTACGTAATTACGTGATAATGTATTTTCTGCTATGTGCTAAGAAGGCGAAAATACCCTTTCCCTCCTTAAATAAAAAGGACACATGTTAGGCTCAGAATCTCACATACCCTTTGCACGCCTTTTGTCTCTTGTAATTGATCCAATGCCGTGTAGTAGATATATCATTTATGCGGTTTGTTATAATTGCTAATGGATTGTTTTCTAAGGGATTCCAACCTAGAGAGACTCCATATACGTAGGATACCTTGTTGGTGCAATAGACTGTATATAATAGGTGGTTGTGACACTTGTGCTTAAGCATTTTAATGTCTTCAAAAATAAAAAAATAAACAAATAATTAATAATTTCGAAATATGCTGAAATTATAACTAAAACAATCCGACTAACAATTAGGATGAAAATAATGTTAGACGGGAATCTATCTTTGATTTGATCGTTGTTGACTGTTGTCGTTTTTTATCGGTTTTGAGTAGAAAGTGTAAGTTTAAAGTGTTTAGACCAGGTGATTTAAATACCCACTCTGTCATGTAATTGTTTCGCTGGCTTGCCTTTTCCAGCCGGAGGGGTAGTATATAAAATTCTTGGTTGTTTAAAAAAAGCAATTACGAAGAAAATCTAAACATGAGAGTTTCAATATAAACCGAAGAGCTTAAATGAATGAATTTGATATAAGATTTTAAGAAACAATAAAGAAAATATTGAGTGATGCATAAAATCTATGGGTGTAAATATTTTGCACGAAATTAGCGAGTTTGGGTTAAATCTAGACAGATCCGGGTCGCCAAAACACATTTAGGTAAACAAGTCCTATTCAGACCTATCCGATGGATTTACGGGTTAATATAAGGATTTATTTTATTTTTAACCATGTTTTCTGTCATGATTAACTAATTTATACCAAATTTTAATGATACATTTTGATTGGTGATTTATACTATTTTACAAAGATACAGATGATTAAGAAAAACTCATATTCACCATATTTACCATACGTTTCTTGCAATTAGTATGAGATCATATTGCTCATAAAAAATGTACAAATTTTTTTTTTTTTTTTCACAATCATAAGTCTAATCCATGGCTCAAAAATGAAATCATACTGCTCATAAAAAATGTATTTTTTTTTACAATCTTAAGTCTAATCCATGGCTCAAACAATAAATGCGAAGGGGTGTTATATATGATCAGACCGCAATTATTAAAAAATGAAGGATTTTGTTATTTTGAAACTTATGTGAAAGCTAAATATGTAAATTATTAGGATACGATTAAGATGGTGGTTATGTTCATAAGACCATATGTAATGGCATGTGGTCGTGACTAAGTGGGAGCTTAGCCACGTTGGACTCACTACTACACAATTACAGCGCCACACCCAAGTGAGTGGCAGTGAGAGGCATTGCCGTGAGCCTGCTCACGTCATGGTTGTGGGGTGAAAACCAAATTGCATTTACTCATTTAGCATTTAACAATATAGAGAAGTTATGTATACAATATAGAATTAGTTGTAAAATTGTATAAGCCGGTGTTATTATTAATATATAAAAAATACTGATTTTACCAGGGGCGGATATAGAGTGTAACAAGGGGTAATCCTCGTTACCCCTTAACGCTCCGGTGGTAGTGTAAATTTTGAAAAAAATGACGTTTTTTCGATTTCGTTACCCCTGTAAGATTATTATTTTTTATTTAAAACGTTGCCCCTATAATGAGTTTCTAGATCCGCCATTAAATTTTAATGAGCAATAAGAAAAATTAATTAAAGTGGAAACCAAGAACATTTGAACTAGTTTTCAAATGGATGAACTTCGTAGGTGAATTCAAAGTTTTTATGGCTATCATGTGATAATTAAAGACAAAATAAACAAGATAAAAAAATAGGTCAAGTACATTTTCCTTAAAGCAAATCACACTAATAAATCATATAGTGATGATTAAGACAATGGATTTATAAGTGATTAAGGGGGTGTTTGTTTGTTTGTTTGTTTTTTTTAAAGCTCTTCAGGACCTCTTATGTCTGCCCCTCGTAGATTGTGCGCAGAGGTTTGAGTCTGCAGTGTGTTTGTTTTCTTGAAGACCTTTCATTAAAAAAAGTTTGCGTAACCTCTTTTTGGTGCAGATATGGATCAATGTCTTCTTGGATCTGCAGACTCTCTTCTCCTCTACAAAACCCTAGCATCTCTCCACCCTTCTCCTCCATGCCATCTTCTTAACCGCCGCCACCCACCCTCCTACCGGGGCACCCTCCCACCGCCCGCCACCACCTCGTCACCCTCCCACCGCCCGCCACCACCTCTGTAACCGTCGCCACCGTCCGCCAACTTCCTTCCTCATTAGCCGCCGCCACCTCGTCACCCTCCCTCCTCACCAGTCGTCCGCCACCTCGTCACCCTCCCTCCTCGCCAGTCATCCGCCACCTCGTCGCCGTCATCAGCAGCCGCCATCATCAATAGCCGCCTTCATCAGTATCTATCCAGGTAAGTTAAATTTATGTTTTTGTGTTAATTTTCAGAAATTGGTGCTAGTTTTCAGATTGTGGTGTTATTTTTTAGATTTTTTATGTTAGCTTTTCTGAATTTTGGTGTTAATTTTAAGAATTGTGGTATTACTTTGCTGACTTTTGGTGTTAATTTTCAGAATTGTGGTGTTAATTTGTTGAATTTTGGTGTTAATTTTCAGAATTGTGGTGTTAATTTTGGTGTTACTCATGCCTGTTATTTTGTTTGATTATGATATTCATTGCGATAAAATGGTAATTAGAATTTGTATGATGTTCACCAGCTTGCAGAAGTTAAAAAACAAATAGTCTTCTTCTGGCAGACTGAACAAGTTTAGTCCACCTTTTCTGCTGCAGATGTAGTCTACAGACTGCAGATATTTTACCTTTGAAAAAATAAACAGCAACTAAGATGAAGGTTATGTAATATCGACTATTCTAGAAGTTCTTCAAGAGTTTAAAAACATGTAAGACAACCTTATGATCCAAAGGGAAATGTAATATGAACCGGGGGAAATATTCCAGTTCGAAAAGAATATTGCAAGAGAAAGCTACGTATGTGGATGCAAATCAGGGTGAACGGTGTGGTCGACAAACTCAGGCGGTAAACAACTTTACCGACGCGGTAAACCACCGCCAACCACAAGTTTACCGATTTTGCATTGCTTGTTCGGTGAACCTACACTGGTTCGGTGAGAGGTAGGGAAAGGGGGAGAGTGATGGGTGTGTGGTGGGGTCCATTTCTTCTCAACCAATCACACATTTTTCCCTATGTTTTTTAAATAGTTTACCTAAACCCATTAGGTAAACCACCGCCAACATTTTTGAGCATTAGGTGAACAAATTAGGTGAATTGACGTGGCACTGTTTGATTGAGTAAATTGGAAGTTTACCTATTCCAAATTTTTAACCACTCCTTCACTGTCACACCCCAAAATATCAGAGCATTGGCGTGACTGGACTGGTATCTTCATTGCACAGCGGAAGCAAATAATCTAAGTCTTTTAGAAATTGAACGTCCACTAAGTACTCGACTCTTCATGGTTCTCCTATTCCAACCGTGCCTTGTCTTAGAAATACAACCTGAGAAAGAAACATGCGAAAAATCAACATAAAGTTGAGCGAGTTCATAGTTTGTTTGTAAAAGATTTGAAATAAATCTTTTGAGTTGTGAAAGATTTGAAATAAATCTTTGGAATAACCGGTTTTTGAAATAGTATTGAGAAAACGAATTTAAAAATCATTTTCTTGCCAAGTTATATGGAAACGTTGTGTTTGTAACACAGTATGTTCATAAAAACCATGCATTTGTAAAGTCTTGTATTTGTAATGTTCGTATAACCGTCAATGCCCACCCTGACTTTGACTTCATACCCGCATAATCCTATGCTTTGAATTTTGTATAAAACATGGTATTTAATTTGTATGAACAAGTATTTTTTTGTAAGTATATAATCCCTGGTATGTAGCAAATAAGGAAAAAGAGATCACCAATGGTTTGCAAGGCCATTGATATGCGTGAAGTGCCGTAGGAAGACTCAAACCTAGCGGATTTTGCGTTGGGCACAAAGTCACCCCGAGGTCCGTTCTGTTGGGCCTGGGGCTGGGCTCGCTACACCCAGATAGATCTACCGCTTACGTCCCTCTGTCCTACAATGAGGATTAATGGCCTCCAGTTCCCGCCTACTCACTCACATGATCTGTACGTCCTAACCCTCCTTACGCTAAACATACCATGTGTAAAAATGTCTGTAATCCTTTTGTAATATGTCTATATGTATGAAAATCCATGGTCTCCCCGACCGTAAATCCCTGGTCTCCCCGACCAAATCCCTGGTCTCCCCGACCGTAAATCAATCACATTTCGAAAATAAGCATTTGTTTTGTAAAAACCGGTATGTTTAGTATAAACCTTTCGTAAATCATTTGAGTTCCTCGAAATCCCTTCGTAATATGATTTAGAAATACGAGTTTTGCGTTTGTTCAAAACTTTGTATGTTTTTGCAAAACGTGCATGTCTTTCCACCCCGAAAACATTTACAAAAATGTAAAACAGTAAAAAGTGGGGGTTATGAACTCGCCTGAATATTCCTTGTGCAAAGCTAGCTAATTACGACTTCGATGATGTCGTTTCCAAGACTTGACTTGCTAGCGTGCATTCTACAATATTCCTAACACGGAATACCTAATAAGTTTCTAAATAACATAGTAACTAAACTACGTGTCATCGAGCTCTACCGAATCGTTGACCGAACGATTTGACGGTAAATTGTCAACTTAAAAGAAGCGAAGAAGTTATACTTGTTAGCTCGTTTTAAGAAGTCGTATGTTGATATAAAGGAATATTCGTATGAAAGTAATATATAATAAATTTGTATTATATATTACGTCTTGTATATACTTGCCATAATATACGTATACGCCGTTTCGGCGTTTGTAATAAATATAAAAAGTTATATTTATTTTGCAAAAGTATTATCGAGTTTGTTTGAAGTTTGAAATAAATAGATAAACTATATCTATTTTATAAAAGAATTCGTGTCGTTTATTACTTCAAATAAATATATAAACTATATTTATTTTGGCAAAACAATCGTCGTGTCGTTTGATATTTGAAATAAATATAAACTATATTTATTTTGATGAAATGAATTAGTGTTACGCGATGCTTGAAATAAATGTATATACTATATTTATTTATAAAAAGATTCGAGTTCGTTTGAAATAAATATAATAATAACTATATTTATTTTGTTGTCGAAATATTTTTCGTATCGTTGTTCTCGTAAGTTGTAAGTTGTGGTCGAAAGAAACTTTATATTCATATCTCGTTTTATAAAAGTCGCTCAAAAAGCACGTTTTGTTTTATAATAAAACTTGGATTTTCTCGAAAAACGGGCAGAGTTTCCTCTGTTTTTGGACGCCCCCGACAACACCAGTTGTCGTTACTTTATCAAAATTTAACCAATAATCAATATATATAAGATTTCATAAAAACAACAAAGGTATAAACACTTAATTAATTTGGTTCGAGCTCGTTCACGAAGTTATTATAAACTTAAAGTTAACGCAAAAATAATATTCTTTCTAAATCTTTTACCGAATCTCCGTGTCGAAACATCGGACAGTTTGACCGAGTTGACTCGTCGGGTTGACCAGGTTTGACCGAGTCGACCCGAACCGCGCAAAAACTGAATCTGACCGCATTGTCCGAGCCGTTGAACGCTTGACCTGCTGTTGACTTTATTTGACTGAACTCGAACCGAGTTGACTGATTGTTGACCGAGTCGACTCGGTTTGACCGAGTCGACCGGGTTTGACCCGCTGTGAAACCCGAACCTGAACTAAAGAAGCCAAAACTCCCAGATTCGAATCACCGAACATCAACAAAAATATCATCATCTTCATCTGAATGCAAGGAAGAGATTTAGTCGAAACAACTTACCAACAAACCCGTCGGATAATAGCAAGGACCGCCGGAAAAACAGTGAAATTCGTTGGTTAAAGACACGAACCACCGGATCGAGGCAAGGACCATCAGTCCGAGTCTCCGACCACCTGCTGACCACCACCGAAACCACCATCATCATACATCATCAGCCGCATCTTATCATCTTCGACAATAACCGGCCGGTTAATAACACCGACCATTGATTAATCGGACCGACCGGCGGTCCGAATCTTCGACCGCTGGTTCTCTCTCTCTCTCGCCTCTCAGTCTCTCTCTCTGTGCCGCACCGCCGCACCACCACCGGTTAGTGGTGGTGGTCCGATTCAGAATCGCAAAAGGGGTGGGGGTGTAGATCGAAGGAAAACAGAGGGTGAAGAGGGTGCGTGGCCGGAGAAAGAAGGTCGCCGGAGCTCCGCCACCGGCGGCGGCGCCGCCACGCACCGGTCGGCTCCGTCGGCTTGTTTGTTGCCGGAAACTGCTTCTAGAGAGAGAATGCTGTGGGTGTGTGAGTTTGTCTGTGTTTGGAAAGTTTGCACCAAATGAGGATTAAAGATCCTAAGATCTTTATATACATATTAGTGTTATGGGTTTTGGGCTTGGGCCCAAGGCCCACAAGCCCAAATCCCGTATTTCTAGTGGCCCGAAATCTCCTACAAGATCCTTTTTCCAAACCCGAGCTCCGCGAAACATCGTAAATCAAAATTTCAGTATCAAGTTACGAAAATCTGAGTCGGTAGTCGCGTTAGGTGCGTTTGTCTGTCGTTCACGATAATAGTCGCGTAAATTTGCGTTGTTGCCGTTTTAAATCGTTATTCGACCTGGTTTCAACTACGGGTATTAAAATTCGAAAACGAAACCAATTGTATCATAATATATTAATATCGAGACAAAATTCGAGTCCGGTGCGTCAGTTCCGTCGTTGATTGTCGGTGCGTTACCGTTTCCGTGTTTCTCGTTCGCGTCTGCGTTTTGTGGCGTATGAAAGTACGATATATTCACAAAATTAATTTCATGAATATAAAATTTTCATAGAAAATCCGTATTTGTCGGCGTTGTCAGTATTTTGTACGGTTTCGTTTCGTTATCGCTTAACGTTTAGCATGTTTCTCCGCAAATCACCGTTCGCGCACTGTAAAGTCGGATAGACGTTCCTAGGCACTCCAAAGGCCTAATTAAGTTAATTCGCATTGTAAACACTATTTATTATCGTGTTAAACACCTGTTAATTACGTAATTAAGAGCCGTAAATCACCGGTTGTCACATTCACCGTCACCTCATCGGTAATTGTTGAAAACAATCAACAAAAATAGAATACTATAAAACATCTATTCACGTTGATTAAGACTATAAAACATCTATTCTCGTTGATAAAAACAATAAAAAAAACCAAAAGTAGAAACTTGTCTTATTTGAGTTATAAATAAAGGTAAAGATCCTCTACAAATGATCTTATCGTACAAAACGTATGAAAGGTGTTAAAAGGTAAAAAACGCAGTGTCATTTTCGTAATTATATTACTCGTAATTATCCTACAGGATCAAAATTACCCTACAAGATCAAAATTACTCTACAAGATCATTTGTAAAGTAATTATGATACTCTACAAAATTACTCTACAAGATCATTTGTAGAGTAATTATGATACTCTACAAAATTACCCTAAAAGATCATTTTACAAAATTACCCTACAAGATTATTTGTAGGATAATTTTGATAATTACTCTATGAGTAAATAATTACGAAAATGTCACCATATTTTTTTTTTAATATTTTCACGTCTTTTATACGTTTTGTATGATAAGACTATTTATATCTGATATTTTTTCAGTAAATAATAAGACACATAATACAATATCACAATTCACAAAATATGTTATACCGGAAATAACTTATTTCATAACAATCATGGAAATAACATATTTCATAACTATAACGGATAAAAAACCATTACCTTCACTTCGTATGGACATATATTAAATCATAATTGTGAATTAAATTTTACTTGGAATTCAATACTTTTGACTTACTTCTTCTGTTTCATTAATTTTGTATTTAAAGAAGTTCTATAAACAACTTCAAAATAAAATATTCATTTTCCTTCTAAGAAAAAAAATACATTTTTATGTGATTTAAATAACTTTTTAACACAATTTATAAACTTTCTATTTTCTAAAAGATGTACTACCAAACAGCAACACACTTATGGTAACCATTACATAACATAAAATGACATAACGGACATAGTAATATAGTACGATAGTAAAACGACAACTTCTATTCAAGAGCTGAAGGATTCAAATTCCGTAACATAAAAACCACCAATCTATCATCTACAAAAAACCGTCTCCTCCGCAATGGTATCGAGTAACGGCTTCCGCGACCTACAAACCATCAGCCGGTAACTAAACTCCGGCACCTCGGGTACCTCGGGCACCGCGCCAAGTAACGGCATCCTCCACTCCTCCACCACGGATTTCTCACCACCACTCTTCTCCAACTCCGGCGACACTTTCCCACCAATCTGCTTACGCGCACTATTCGCCTCCATCCATAAAACCGCCAAATCCGTCGGCGTAACCATCGAATTCATCCGCCTCATCGGAAACATAACATACACATTCCCAGACTCCAGTTCTTCATCAGCTGACAGGGCAGAAAACCTTCTGTTAATGTTCAACGATTGCGAGTTCACCAGAAAGAAATTTGGGCATTCGATCATGACTTCGGCCGCCTTGACCGACTCCTGAAACTGCCGGATTTCGCCTGTCGGAAATATGACTCTAGCTGCTTTGTTGTTCTTCGTTCTTGGAGAGATCATGAAGTTGCAATCGCATGCTGATGTGTAATTTCCCATTAAAGTTTGAGGAAATTTGTGGAGAATTGAAGGTTGAAGATGAATGTGTCATGTGTATGAATATTTATAGAGGAGGAAAAAGGGAGGAAAATGCGTTATGGAGGGATTGTCACGCAGAGAATTACGGTAGACTTCATTTAATATTTTATTTTATTATAATAAAAATAATAATACATATAAAATTAATGGGTTGAGTTATAATACAAAGTTTTTAAAAATAAGAATGGTAAGAAGCCACCATAGAGTGACAAGTGTCCTAGGAGGAATTAAATGGAAAGGGTAATTTTGTCTACAAGAGGAAAGAGAATATGCACATGCAAGTCACATGTTATTTCCCCCCAATTTTTAAATGTCCGTAACTTTTTTATACATCATTTGTTTTAAAAAAAAAATTATACCATAAAATCGAGCGTTTTTTTATCTTTAATATGAGTACCATATTGTTATATTTTTTAAAAAAATTCAAAACCCCAGTTGCATATTACACAATGGACATGATGTAAAACACAATGTAAAGTAGATCAAAAATACAATCAATAACAACAGATAAAGACACAATGGACAACATACTAAAACACAATGACCATAACGTATAACACAATGGCGATAACATATAACACAATAAGTATCAGACTAAATAAAAACACAATTGATGACAACAGATAAAAGACACAATTAATTACAACAGAAAAAAGACACAATGGAGAGCAGATGAAGAGACAATGGAAAATAATCTAAAAACACAATACACAACAAACTAAAACACAATGAAAAAAGACAATGAAAAAAATTGAACAAATTATTAAAACACAATGAATAACATATTAAACACAATGACCTGAACTAATAACACAATTTATTGAAAACCCAGATATAACACCATCTTCATTGTGTCATATATTGTGTTATAGGTTCTTATAAAAACGCAATTGATAGAACCCAAATTAACATTGTGTTATAGGTTTTGATAATAACACAATGTAAAGTAGATAAAAAACACAATCAATGACAACAGATAAAGACACAATAGACAACATACTAAAACACAATGAGCATAACGTATAACACAATGGCGATAACATATAACACAATAAGTATCAGACTAAATAAAAACACAATTGATGACAACAGATAAAAGACACAATTAATGACAGCAGATAAAAGACACAATGGAGAGCAGATGAAGACACAATGAAAAACAAACTAAAAACACAATACATAACAAACTAAAACACAATGAACAAAGTTAATGAAAAAAATTGAACAAATTATTAAAACACAAACATATTAAAACACAATGAATAACATATTAAACACAATGACCTGAACTAATAACACAATTTATAGAAAACCCAGATATAACACCATATTCATTGTGTCATATATTGTGTTATAGGTTCTTATAAAAACACAATGGATAGAACCCAAATTAACATTGTGTTATAGGTTTTGATGACCAAAACCCAGTTAAAAGACACAATGACCTGAACCTTTAACACAATGCAATAAAAAAACCCAGTAAAAATGAATTTTTTTATTTTATTTTTATATGATAATATGGTACTCATATTAAAGATAGAAAAACACTCGTTATTATGGTGAATTTTTTTTTTTAAAAAAATGTCGTATGAAAAAGTTATGGGCGTTTTAAATCGATGGGGGAAATGGCATGTGCCTTGCATGTGGAGAGAGAAAATCCATAAATATAGGATTCCCTTGATGCCCTTCTATTATCTTCTTTTCCCTACAATTAATCTCAACCCTCCAAATCTAAGATCAATGGACTAGAATCCTTCTTACCTTTCTTATTTATTTTATCCTTTGTATTTGATCCTAACCCTAAAATTAATAATCCACAATTTGTTAAAAAGTTAACATTATGATTTGACATGAGATTTAAGAAATATTTAGTTAACAAGTACAAAGTCCACAAAGTGATAGGCCTTTAGACAGTGATAAAACCAGACTTTTATGACTAAAAGAGGTAGAAATGTAACTCAAAATATACAGAAGTATATCTATATTATTTTCGATGGATGTACATGTACCACAGCCACTATATAATAATTTTATGTTGCTAAAGGTAAGCTAGACATTTTTACCAATTTATATTTGTTTTGAGTTTATTTTTTTTATAGATGTTTATAATAAAAAAAAACAGATCTCTAAAAAAAAACTAAATAGAACAGTATTAAACTAATTAAATAAAATACAAATAATAACAAAACAAAAGAATTTATAGATATTTAATAGTAAATCAAAGAAATTAATATATAAATAGTTGTTAGTTGAAACATTTTTGACATTTCTTATACGATTTTTTAAGTTTAGATGTTGATGTCTAAAAATCCAAAATAAAGCTTACTAGTTTTTTTATATTGCGCGTTGCGGTGAAATCGGGCAAATGATAATGTAAAACAAACGTGATTTGAAAATAAAGCATGTTGTTTAGAAAGTCAAACCATTAGAACGATTTTGTTTATCATCGTACCGTTTATGATACCAAATAAATATATTATTTTGAGTATAACCTCGTTTTAACAAAACTTATAACGAAATATCAGGGAAAGAAATCAAGCACAACTACGTACTTAGGTTTTTAGAAAAAAAGTTATAAACATAATTTATTAAAGAAGTATCAAATTAATCAATAAATTAATATATGTTAAAAAAATAATTATTAAAAAAGGTATAGGAAATATATGTTTAAAAAAAGAAAAATATGTTATTAAAAGTAAATATAATAATAAATTATTATAATATATTAAATAATAAAATAATAAAAAAACTATATATTATTATAAAAATAAAGTTACTAGTCATCATCACTCGAAATCAGTATATATAATACTATGATAGCATTGATTATTGAGTGGTTCCAAGCCGAAAACACATTTAGTAAACAATAGTACTTTTATCAGGTTATTAAGTGGGCCACAAAATAAGTTTTAAAAGCCCAGGTAAAAAAATATTAGAGCGTACTAGAGATGGGCATAATACTCAGTTTCAAATCCGACCCGGTAGACCCGACCTGGAACAGGTTTCAGTTCCTACCCGCTTTATTGAAGAACCAGTTCCGGGTTAAAAAAACCCGTAGGTTCTTAACTGGTTCCACTTTTTATAAAAAAATTGGTCCGTACCCAGTTCCTATCCGGAACCGGTTCCTCCGTAACCAATTCCTACCCGGTGCATTAAATTCTTGATGATGTTACGATTGGAATCGATTCCTAGCCGTTTCAACCAAGCTTTTCATACAACACTAAGTTTTTATTAAAACCGGTTACATTACATGATAACGCTAAACATTTATTTAACATAAAACACACTAAATCCTAAATTACATAACACACTAAACATTCGAAGAACCGGCTCCGGATGCTTCACCGGCTTCATTTTTCTTCGCCTTTGTAACCGGACAATGACGATCGATGTGTTTTTTTAACGTCGAGTTGGCCGTAGCCTTCATGAACTTGCCGCAAGCTTTGCACCGTGCCATCTCGTGGCTATCGCTCATTAAGCACAAATCAAAGTGCTTCCAAACTTTGGGGTTTCTCTTGGTTTCCAAAACCATAACAACCTCATCGTTGCACGCCATAACGAGCTTTGAAGATATAGATTAGAAGGTGTAAGTTAAGTATTTTTGGAGTAGGTGTAAGTTATATATATAGTTGAAACCGATTTTAATGGCAATAAATCGATTTTTAACGGCATTATAGCCGTTGGAAGCGATTCCAACAGGTGTTGCAACTTTTTCTGTGAATTACCCGAAGGAACCAGTTCTTTCGAGGAACTGGTTACAACTCTATCTGGAATCGGTTCCTATCGGTTCCATTCACACTCATGCAAGAACCGGGTACGGTTAGGAACCAGTTCCAGGTATAAAAAAACCCGTTATGCCCAAGCCTAGAGCGTACCATTTTCTTTTTATGTTCGTTCTTCCCTTCCCAACCTAACAACACCCTCCCTTGCTGAACTACCCCCACACACCACCGAAGAAACATATTATACCTTTTCTCTTCATTTTTCTATCAACTAAGTGATGATACCTTCTTCTCTTCTATTTTTCTTTCAACTAGAGTGATAAATGAAGGGTCAAAATATCAATAATCATGATTAAATCTTGGTTCAATGTGAAATTTAATTTGCTAGAGGGTGGCCGGAGGGTCAACTGACCCTTCTGATCTTCTTGTGGTTCATCCTCTGCCTCTAGAAATGGGATGAATCAAAGACAACTCAGAAGCACGAAGATCAGGGCAGGTTAAAGTCTCACAAGTCAAAGACAAAATGTCAAGAGTTATTAATGTAACACAAAGGGACAAGAGTTATTAATGTAACACAAAAGGACAAGATAGGATGAATCGCTTTTAGGAAGAAGTCAAGGCATTACTCAATAGGGTATGGATAATGGAAGAAAAGAACACATAACTAGAAGGAAGGAAAGGAGTCTGCTACACTTTATTTCCTAGAAGTATCACGGGTTGCCTTAAGAAGGGCGAATGTAGAGCCAGTTAAGGGGTTTCCGGGAACCCGTTCGATTCGTGTTTTATAGTGTTAAATCATATAGAAAATTCAGAAGGAACCCTTTAATATTTTATAAATGAACCTTATAAACATATCTATAGAGTAGTCTGTTGGTAAAAATGCGCGTTGATTATTCTCAAGTGCCCCTGTTCGAGTCTGGTTTAAGTCTTTTTTTTCCGTTAATTTTCTTTTTGCGTTTTCTTTTTTCCTTTTTTCTTAACTCAAAAGTTTACACTCAAAGGTCCTCCTCCTCGTCTTCCCTGTTCTTTAAGAAATTTCCACATACCCATCACTTATTTATTTTAATTCTCATTTTTTTTCAAAACCTAATATGTAAGAAAAAGGGTCTTCATCAAATTTCAAGTTTCGAACAACTATTTTCTCTAATGACATCCCAATTGTCTCTTTCCCCATTTAAGTAAACAATATCTTCTGGGATTTTCTTATTCATCTTGTGGTTCATAGATTTGAAGGGAATTTGAGGTACATTTCTGGTATCGACTTTTGACATTTTCGGTACCGGTATTTAAACTAAAATACTGGTACCAGTACTGAACCGTACCGGGTATATTCGGTACTGGTACCGGTACCGATACCCACTTTTGGGGATTTTCGGTAGAACGGGTACCATGCTCATCCCTACGTCGTATGCAAGACTCACACTTTAGACTTGTAGACCATTCATTATCCTTCTTCTCCTATGCATTTTACATACTTATCATTTGTATTTCATTTATACATTTTCAATGGTAATATTACTTATACACGTGAGTCATTATATCAATAATATATACTTTAGAGTAAACTTCTATTTTGCTCCCTGTGGTTTGGTGGTTTTAACGCTTTTGCCCCAAACTTTAAAAAACAGACATTTTACTCCCTTATCTATACAACCAATCTCTATTACACTCCCCGCCTCAAACGCCATTCATTTCAAACGTTAAAAGACTGTCATGTGCCACTCATGTGAGGGGCAAATATGTCATTTCAGGTTTAATTTATTTATTCTTTAAAAAAAAACCAGATCTTCAAGAACAAATATCAAACAAAACCCAGATATTCTTATTGTTTTCCCTTCAATTACACCTCTTGGATCTTCACAGGTGACAAATGATCTGTATACAACTGATCTCAGGCTTTCTTGAGGCATATTCTGTTTATATTACATGATAATTGGACTGATAAAGTCAGAAAATTTATATAAAATTATAAAAAAATAATGAAAAATCCCATTTGGGTTACATTTGTTTCTTATTATATCAAAAAATTTAAATCCAAAACAAGACAAATTCAAAGAATTTGTTTTAAATTTAAACAACCCAGATTCGTATCTTAACCTTCACCCCACACAACAACACATCTCGCCGGACCTCCGCCCTCACAACCTTCTCCCCCATTACCGCCGTAAAATAATCTGGCAACGTCATCCCCATATCCACTTCACTCATATACAACATCCCAACTCGAACCATTGGAGCAAGAACAAGTTTATCCCCATATCCACTTCACTCATATACAACATCCCAATCGGATTTGTTGGAGTCCACCGGGTCAAAATGGGTTGACCAATAATCCCCTGTCATCTTCTCTGATACCTTCAAGCAAAACATCAACATCTTCACCCAACTCCACTAATTGTGCACTCAGCTTCTCTACTTTACTCTGTTCTTGACCAAGACAAACAAGCAAATAACCGAGCTCTCCTTCACTCTCTTTCTGTGCTTCCTATCTTGCTTCTGCTTTTATTTTCTCAATAAACCACCACCAAACACCCACCATAACCAAAAAATTAGTCACAGAATTTACCCACCTCTCCGCCGCCCTCCCTCCTCCGCGTCGACGGCGACCTTGTAACAATCCGACGACGGCTGAAACTTTGTGTTAGGGTTTGGTTCATCGTAAAATAGAGAAGACAGAGAAAGATAGGAAAGGGTGGCGGCTGAAAATTTAGAAGAAAGAAGATACTAGAAGGAAGAAGATGTTGGAAGGAAGAACAAGAAGATGGGGCTAATTAGGGTTTTAAAATGGTTTATAAATATCTATGTTGGGAAATGACAGATTTGTCCCTCACATGAGGGGCACGTGATAGTCTTTTAACGTTTGAAATGAATGGCGTTTGAGACGGGGAGTGTAATTGAGATAGGTTGTATAGATTAGGGAGTAAAATGTCCGTTATTAAAGGTTTGGGGCAAAACCATTAAAACCACCAAACCTCAGGGAGCAAAATAGAAGTTTAGTCTATACTTTATTACTACACTTTAATTGTTGTAGCAACATGTATAAACACTTGCTTTTGTAAAAGAATTTTGACAACCGTGTAAGCATTTGTTAACTTTGATTTGTTTAACGATACAAAAGGAATTTACATAATTGTTCAGTATACTATATTGTCTTGGTAGCTTGTGTTATTGTCACACCCTCGAACTCCACACATGCGAAGTACTACCGCGAGGCGTGTAACTGACCAAGATTCAACCACCAATCATATTGAACAATTATAATAATAGTAAAATTGTTTCACCAAACCAATATGATTAGTGACAATTAAAGTTTAAGTCCAAAGTTTTTAAGTTCAAAACAATATTTTAAGAGAACAGCGGAAGCATAAGTAAAATGGTCCAAACATGAGTTCACGGTTCACAATTATTAAAGAACCCAACACGGGTTAAGGCGACCACTACACTTCCCAAGCTGCAAGCTCCTTCCATCACTGAGTACTTGCAAAGCATGCAGTAGGGTATCAACATAAAGTTGGCGAGTTCACGAGATGTCCAATTTTAATTCCATAAAACTTGTTTAAGTAGTTAATTTACTCATTTATATCATGCCATGGGGAGCTACTGTCACACCCCAACCGATGGCGGAACCATCGGGGTGCGAGCACTAAGCGTTCAAATTGCTCATGAGATTCCATAACACTAGATATTTCGATAATAATTAAGTAGATTTCATGCATTGTCTAAAATCAAACAAAATATCAAATTACAAACCCAAATCATAAATTGTTCAAATTGTTCAAAGACTAAATTAACTAGAGTGACGTTTCTAGGCATTTCCCCTAGCTTGATTTCCATGTTCCCTCTCAACCTATCAACCTGTAACATGTATTAAAATATCAATAAGTATTGGCGAGTATACAAGTTTGTTAATAGAATAATAGATTAAAACAACTCATATCCACATTGTAAGCAAATAAAATAGTTTCAGCCGTGCTAGTGTTGCAGTCCACGCAGTGATAGCCCAAGTATCCCGATGCTTTAGTGTTTACCCAAGACTCAAGGTAAACTAGAATCCTCCTAACAATACCCCCCAAGAATAATGGGAGAGGCGCATCTCCTATAGCGCTACTATTGTTAAGGCGGAACTAAACACCCTGGATTAAACGTCACATAGCACAAAATAGAATACTAGAATGCACAAGTTTCAGAACACATAGGATAGAGTTTAGATTGTCAAAAGTATATAGTTTAATAGAATACATGTAACACCCCAAAAGTTTTAAAGTAAAAAGGGGATCGAGTATACTCACAGTGATTGCTTAACAGTCGCAACTGTTATTGGATCAAAGGGAGCTCTTTTTAGAATTAGCCTGATTGGATTACAATAGGATGAGAGTCGGGCAAAATAACGAGGTTGCATAAGTGTCAAGTTGGTCATTGGATCGGATGGCTGTCCGATCGGATGGCTATCCGATCGGATGGCTGTCCGATCGGATGGCTATCCGATTGGATTGCCGGTCGACCGGATGACACATAAGTGCGAGAAGACAGATGGCTGCCCGATCGGATGGCCATCCGATCGGGTTGCTACTTGATGAAAGAAGAATAAGATGGCTGCCCGATCAGATGGCCATCCGATCGGGTTGCCACTTGTCTTATAGTTAGGAAACTAGGGTGGCTGCTCGATCGGACGACTGTTCGATCGGGTTGCCACTCGATCCGAATGGTAAGCACTCTGGGTCATCTCAATCGGATTGTTGTTCAATTAGACGGCTGTCCGATCGGATTGCCATTCGATCAAGACTTCCCAAATTTTGAAAAGTTATTAAGTGTTGAAATATTTCAAGGGCAAGTGTCACCTGATAGTGTAGGATCGATTTGACCGATCAAATGAGTCAATTTGAGTTAATACACACTATTTAAGTGGCGGAAACACTCAAACAGCTTTGAATCAGATAGAAATGAGTAGAAAACAGACGTAGATCACTTTAACACTTGTTTCTCATTCATTAATCACATGAAAATCCGACAGAGTAACATTACACCAACTACTGGTCCGTATCAAATGAGAAACACACAATGCCTATTTATAGGCTTCACCATTCCATTTGAAACTGGCACAACCCAATTCAAACGGACCGACTTCACAACATTCCGTTTGAAGATGACATGCCACTCTTCAAACGGAACCTCATGTAAATATCATAAAATTACATTCTAGCCCCTATACAATCCATACTTGACATATTTAGACCCTAAGACTTAAGATGTAGGCTTTAGACATCATGCACTAACAAACTCCCCCTTGGATACAGCCGGAGTCTTCAGTCTTGGTCTTTAGGTCTTCACAGGGACTTGAATGTTTCTTCTCTTCTCTTGGCTTAGGCTTCTTTTGCAACAACTTCCTAAGCTTTTCATTCTCATCAACTCTTTTCTTCTGCTCAGCAGCTTGTCTTTGTACTAACGTCTCTCGAAGATATCTATCTTTTTCTTCACACGCTTTATGTTCTTTCTCAGCTTTCAACTTCACTTTCTTTTCAATCTCTCGCCATTTAGAGTTCCATTTGTTGTCAGCATTGATGCCCTTTTGAAAACAAATAGATACAACTTTCTGAAATTGCATGGCTTGTTCTTTATCTTCAGACTGAAAGTGAATCTTGTTCACAAATAAACATTCAATATCTTTCGCTGAACAATTCACCAACCACAATGGATCATAAACAAATATCTCCATTAACTCATTCCCAGCTCGGTAAGATATCACAGCCTCAGTTGAAATACAGCTGTATACCCAACCTATAAAGCCTTTGTAAAAATCTTGTTCCATCTGTGGCACAGGGATATTCTTCATCACTCTAGGCTTTTTCACGTGTAAGATCGTCTCTTCGTTCCCTGTTTCAGGATTCACTCTTCTTACTTTCTTCGGGTAATGTGGTTGCCAGTGCCTGAAGTTCTTCAATACTTCAAACTTTATACAACCCCACATGGGCACATCGTTTTTCCTCATTGGATAACCCAGCGTTCTCACCTTTGACAACTCATCCACGTCCCACCATGGTAGAGACATAACATCATACAGACGTTCAAAATATTGTACACCATACTCTCTCCTGATGGCATAAGCATTCACATGAGGTAAGAAACCCCAGCTGATAATATCTCCCATCGAAACATCTCTGTCTCTTTTATAAAACTTCAAAGGACGCTTAAACTTTCTTTCATTGCTATTCTTGAACCACTTTTTACGTTCTTCTTTCAGATGATCTTTTGTAGTACCTTCAAAGTTTTTGTCTTTCAAGATTTCTTCAACTTTCCTTCTTAGCTCGTCTCTATTCTCTTCACTAAAGAACTCCATCAATGTTGGATATTCAGAAGTGTCATCAGTAACACCCTCTTCATCAGTACAGTCTTCAACCTCAACCTTGTCATACACATCTGCATCTTCTACATACTTGTATTCATACTCTGGTTGATGGTTGATGTCGAACGCATTCAGTTCTTCCTCAAAATCAAACTTGAATTCATCTTCTTTCACATTAAACATTTTCAGAACTTCGTCCAAAGTATAAGTATGTCTTATTTCCCCTTCTTCAACATCAGGTTCAATACGAAGTATCAACTTTTTGACTGCATCAACATTCTGATCTTCTACATTCTCCCCCTCTCCAGTTGCATTCTCTGGTTCTTCATTTACAGAATCATTCATAAGATCATCAACAGTTGTTTCTTTTGACGCTTCAGTAACTGGGATACCAGATGCACCTTGATCATCATCATCATTGTCATCAACACTTGTACTGCTTGCAGAAAATATTTTTTCATCATCATCATCCACGTCATCATCATCCTCTTCCTCATCATCAACATTTTCATTAACATTCTGAACGCATTCAATCAAGACATCTTCTTCAAAAATTCCAGAAACAGAAGATAGAGGAATAGGCTGCTCATAATATGACTCAGGAGCAGTTGATAGGACAATTGCCCTTTCTTCAGATTCAATCTCTTTTCCCTTATCCTTCATCTGAGCATCAGTTTCAGCTTGATGTTGTGCTCTAAGGGAAAACAGAAACAGATATAGCTTACCAGCACCAGCAACTGGTTGGACAGAAAGATCCGCATCCCGCGGAAGAACAAAGTTTCTTACAATACGGTGGTACCAGAGTTCCTCTTCAGGTTTTTTCTTGATGGTACCCATCCTTCCGCCTTCCCTCTTGAAGGCAACAACATATAGTGAAACAACTACAAGCATAAGATAGCAAGTCAACAAAAAAAAAATGGAAATGGAAAAAACCCCAATCTTACCATGACCATCCTCGGTGTACACCGGTTTGTCATCACGCTCCATCTTCCAATTCAAACTCATGCCGGCTCCGACGAGAGCTTTCTCCGGCAAAGCAATGTTGGGCACATCCTTCAAATATTGATACCAATTCTCATCAACAGGGGTCTGAAGCGTTTCAATCGGAACATCTTCTTTCCCCCTTAAAACCATCCTCACCGGAATCACTCCGGCCTTGATAAAAAAGAATTTTTGTTTCCAATCGTGAAAGGATTTTGGGGGCTGCTGTAGAATCTTCTTTGCAGACGCCCTCTGAGCAAACGAATAAAACCCTTGGGTACAATGCATCTGATAGAAAACCCTAAATCGGGGAACAGTCGGCTCAATATGCATTGTCCGAGACACGAATTCGAAATGTCGAACCCTAACCATGCCAATAGGATGAAGTTGGGAGATATGCAGGTCGTAAAACCCAAGGATTTCAAGAAAAAACTTAGTGACAGGCAAACGAAAGTTACCTTCACAGAAAAAATCCCAAAAAAGGGTAATATACCCAGCCGGAGCATCTGCTGCAGTCTGCCCCTCTTCAGGATACAGAGCACCCCAGTTTTCCGGAAATTTGAAATTCCGAATCAAACCATCAAAGGTCGCCCTAGGCCACTTCAATGGTGGAAGTTCAGTCGACATCTCTTCAGAAAGATCCTCTTGATGTTCTCCAGTTGACATAAGAGGAAGAATGATGAAATTTTTTCTTAGAAGAAAGGAACGGGGAAAGTTTTTCAACAAAACAATGATTGCACAAAGGAAGTTACCCAAACGTTATATATACTCATCGCAATAAATAACATCGGTAACCGTCACAACAACTTTTCTGGATATCACAGTTCTCCAAGCGACAGGAAGAGTGGATATCAAACACACACGCGCTTACACACGCGCGTGTAAGACACAGACAGTAAAAACAACTAACAGTGATAGGCTGTCACTCAGTTTACTGTACCAGTCTCGTTAAAAGTCAAAGATTTTCAAAAATCTTTACAAAAATCAAAATGAATCTTTGTCCAGAAGTTTTCTTATTTTTCGCGCCCAAAAGCATTTCCCTCTCATAAGTCCAGTGCTCCACTTACTTGCATAAATGCAACACTAGACTGGGGGACTTGAACGGGTAAGGTCCCAAAAATTCCATAATAAGGGCTTAGAACCATACCACAACCTCATCTTTAAAGTTCTCCTTACCTTGCGCGGCCGCACACTGGTCTTACAAAAGGAAGACTTATAGAACAATCAACCATCAATACTTGCGCGCCAAAGGGAAATCATAAGTCCTTGCGCTTCTTCCCACAAAGCAAAGGGTAAAAAACCCACATTAGACATTTCCGCCCAATATCCAGACTTGGATATTATTTACCCAGACTTGGGATTTATTCTTTCAGCTGTTTCCACACAATAAAAGTGCCACACCAGATTACAGCAGTAATCTTCTAGAAGAAATACAATCGTGCACCACCAAGACGGTTATAACCGTCTGGACACGTGTCACTATCTCAGGCATCCCTGAAATCACAACGAAAGCATGCAATTGGAGAGTAATCTCCACTTGATCACTTTACACGTGGCAAATCCCCAGCCCTCGATCTAAACCACGATCCGTGTGCTCTCACGTCGGATCAAGGAGCTTGACGGAAGGAAATATAACCGCTTACGGGGTTAGCATCTTCCGTCAACTTTTCACTAACAGGTTTTCCCGCCTAAACGACCCCCGGCTATAAATATGAGAAAAAACCCAGGTATAAATTCAAGTTACACACACTTCTCAAATACATCTTCTTCTTCATTACCAATACTTATTCTCACACCGGAGTCGGGTCAAGGAGAGAACCCTCTTCTCCCCTTGGCGAGGCTAACGGTGCTCTTTTTTGCAGAATTATCGGAGAAGAAGATCTGTTGCACCTGAATCAATCGAGAGGAAACTAACCTTTTTATGCGGATTCAAACCCCCTAGATATCTCGGTTCCGACCATTTATCTAGTGATTCTTCATTGGCGCCCACCGATTCCTCTGTTTTTTCAGTTTTTATCTCATTTCGATTCAGTTCTTTTCATCCTCTATTTTAAGCATGGCAGAAAATTCATCATCTCATCGGCAAACCGGTCTTCGACTGTCACACCCCGACCACGTGTAACATACAAGACGTGGCGGAAACGTCGGGGAGTGTTGTAACAGAATTAATGTTTCATAACCATGGATACCAAAAAGTGTTTCGTTTTATTAAACATTGAATAATTACATCATTTGGAAATCTAAATACACAATTTAAACATAGTCTATCATTGTTATTGAGTCACTAAGGCCCTGTCCAGTTCTATGTGAGCATGCATCCTATCAAACGATATCATCCAACAATACCTGAAACATACGTGAAAACGAGGTCAGCAAAGAAATGCTGGCGAATACATTGGTTTTGTTGAAAATAAGATTCATGACTTCTGTTTAAGAAAATGTTTAGTCATGAACCTTGTAATTTGCTTTGTCTTTGTAAATCATTTGAAAAATAATAAGTTTAGATGATATGTATAAATAAGAGAAAAATGCATGATTAAATGAATAACCATGTAAAATGAGTTTGTATAAGATAAGTTGTTTGTAAATCAGTGTCTTGTGAAAAGTCTGTTACCTGTAATAAATGTTCTATGTCTCAAACTGAAATGATTCAAATAACGCTACAATATGTAATACCATACAAACACTTATATATAGGAAGTACCAGCGGCGTATCCACCATGTTTGTATCATATTACACACGCATCGTTACTTAATCACTTATTCAAACCAAACCACCAAAGTAATGTTCATGTCCAATGTAAATCATGTAATGTACAACCAAAATGATATGTATGGCTAGTGAAATGCATCAACTAAACCATAGGTGAAACGCACAAAACAAAGTATTGAAGTAAAACTTGGTTTAAACCAATACTATGTTTCGTGTAAATGCATGATCAAATGTAAATCATGTCCCAATGTTTACCCAATCGTTAACCCATTTTGTAAAATCGTTCCATTCGTTCTTGTTCTAATTGTTCAAATCGTTCTTGTTTTAATTGTTCAAATCGTTCTTGTTTTAATTGTGAAACTACTTTATGGTCGATTCTCTAATAACATTCAAACCTTCTTGACGCGTTCCTCGTTCCAACTCGCTCTCGTTCTCGTTCTTAACAAACCCTTACCAAAGGGTAAGTTAATATTTACAGATTCAGTCGTTACCCAAAATACCCATACATAACCATGGGTATAGAGAACAACGGGATTTGTCAGATCCTATGGTACCATAACCTAATACTGGTCGGCTTGATCATTGCTAATGAATGTCATCGGTTATGTAACTACTACCAACAAGTTTGTTCACTTTATTGAAATCGTTCTTGAAACTATTGTAATTGTTTTTGAAACCATTGTTATCGTTCTTGAAACCACATTGTAATTGTTATTGTAATCGTTCTTGAAATCACATTGTAATTGTTATTGTAATCGTTCTTGAAATCACATTGTAATTGCTATTGTAATCGTTCTTGAAATCATTGTTAAAACATTTAGCACATATGAGTCACCCCAAAACAGTTGAAAACAGTAAAAGAGGGGAATAATGTACTCGCCTGAGAATGCTTAGAGGTCTGGAACAACAACCAAACAAAGCTAGAGGGAGCACGGAATCAGTCGGCAAATCTAAAACTATATAAATAAACCGGACTTAAATCGGGAGATCGGATAGGATGAGGCTCGGTAAACCAAATGAGTATTGAAACTCATGTAGTATGGTTTAACAAAGTCTACATACTAAATGAAACCTAACCTAAGTGCTTACGACCCATTACGACCGGTTTAGGTAACTTATGCTACTTTAACGCGTCCTTCGCGTAAAACGCGTTTGGACCGCCTAACTAGTCCTATGACAAGTAATATATGCCTTAACATGTCTAATATGGCTGTCAAATCAGTTTAGATGTCAAAGGTTATGTTACATATGTTAAAAATGAATTTTGGCATTTTGGTAATTTACCTAAGGCATATAAACTACCTATCATACAACTACTTAAACGAAGCGACCATAAGGTATAACCTCGTAAGGTTATCCCCTATATACTATGGTCACCTAATGTGCTTGGTCTGATCCTAATGATCGACCAAACGGGTCGGGTTCGAAAGTATAAGCGATTGTTTAGATCGCTTATCTTACGACCCTATATAAGCACTAAACTAAAAGTGACGAGCTAAGCATGTTAAAACATGCTTAACTAAGTTTAGAAAACAGGTTTGGTATCACAACAAACGGTTGTGATACCTAAGAGTAGTTTGGTTACAAAATACGTAAGAATACGTATCCTGCCCGAAACTACGGCTCGTCACTGAGCCTAGATAACGTGGTAATCAGTAGGTATAGTCGCTAGGGACTATAACCATCGTGATCACACTCACGTTATGAAGTTCAAACGAACTTCGCATCGACCATAAATTGGTCAATGCAGAAATTCAAACAAAGTTTGACTTTCGGACTCGAAAAGCAATAAAAGAACGAAAGAATACTTACGAAGGGTCCCCGAATGCTAATCTAGATCAAAATAGCTCAGGTATGAAACAAAGGTTTCAACTTAGAGCACAAATGATCAGATTCTTGTGAGAAATGAAGTGAAATGTGATGGGTATTTATAGATTTCGGGTAACCGTTAAGATCGTTTCATGAAAACCGTGCTCGAATCTCATGCGTACATTTGTCAAAATGTTATGGTTACTGAAAATGGCCTATTAAGAGCTGAAAGGGCAAGTTTAGAACTTGTGGTTGTGGTTTAATCAGCTGATAATCTGCTGACTGTTTGTTATTATCTGATCTGGAGACCCCTAGCGCACCGCTACGTTAAAAGTGTAGCGCACCGCTAGGCTTTAGTTTGGCAGATTTACACTTTTGGTCCCTGCATTGCAATCAACCCATTTTCGACACGTTTAAGGCCCGTTAACCCCATTTCAAAGCTCTAAAATGAAGTTAATGTATAGAGAACTTAAAATGTGCTCAAAAATATCTTGGATGTCGGTTCATTTAACCGTACGGTCGCGATGTTCGGTTAATTACGACGGAATGCGCATAAGCGCGTAAAACGATCCAAATGACGCGACGAATGGATTTTTGGCAAGCCAAACACTAAAATAAAATATTTTAGTGCTTACATAAATTTTTTGGATGTCCGGATGTATTCAGAACGTAAGTTATGCACGAAAATGCAAACTTGTGCACTTTTTGACACTTTTAGTCCCTGAATGACACAAAAGTTTATTTTAGCATACCGAACACCTCAAAGCCTATTTCTAAGCTATGTAAAGGATATTTATGGTATGTTTAACTTATGGTCATGTTCCGGAATATCTGTTACAGTTCAAATTGGCATACTTTCGAAGTTTGTCAACTTTAGTCCCTGTAAGCGATTTAACTTTGATTTCACCACACCAAACCTTCCAAAACTTATATCTAAGTTATGTAAAGGTTATTTAAGGTATGTTAAGCCTATTTCACTATTCCGGAGTGTTCGTTGCATTAAACTGGTTATATTTACGCATCCGTGCGCATATAACCTTCCAGAAAGTGATTTAGGGTCTGAATTCGAACAAAATATGATATGTGCAAATGATACACATATTTTTACAAATACCAAGTATGAAATACAACATTTCATTGGTTTGGTATTTGTTTGATGGCCGTGGAGGCACAGGTGTTACAGTCTCCCCTACTTTAGGAAATTTCGTCCCGAAATTTATTTAGAGGAAACTTGTGAGAGCTTGAAAACATGTTGTTGAAAAGATCGAACAACATTGGTTAGGGTTCTGAACTTCTAGTAACCTTAATAACATTATGCTTGTAATGTAAGAGGGACACTTATATACAAGTATATGAAGCGTCATTGGTGCGTCCACCGTACCTCCATTACATCGTTCTCATTTTGTTATTGTTGTCACTATCTGTTCTTACACATAATAAACCTTACTGGGTTTCTGTGCACTAAATTTCATAATTATGTACGCGTCCATAATTAGACAATTCCTTGCATAGTTCACACAGTCTATTTTATAATGTGTAGAGTAAAACCAACTGAACAATCCTGTGATGAGTGTGACTAGACTGCCATAGAGTCCTTTTTTATTAAATCAATAAATGATCTAAATAGACTATAAATGAGTCTGTCCAACCACATCACTAGATGTCGTTCTTAACCAAATTGTAAATCAATCTTTTTGACTGGACCACCAAAAGGGTCTCTTATGAATCATGGAGTGATACTATAAAATCCAAGGGTCTTATCTATTACATAGAAGCCCATTAAGGATTTAAGGTAGTACCTTTTGACTATCCTGCTACGAATCCCTCATATGAAGATATGAAAGATCCTGCGAGGATTTGGATAACGAATTATCCAGAGTATAAAAACACAAAACCATAGAGGAGAACACATAACACATAAACACATAATCGCATAATTGCATACTCGTTCAATCGCATAATCGTTCAATTTGACCTTTAATTTGTTATCTTTGGACACGGGTATTTAAAGCATACCAGGAACCCAATCCGTGGATTTCCTTTGGCACTTTAAATATTTTCAAGAATCTAACTATGAAGATAGGAAGATCTTAAAAGGAATTCGGTTTGTCCTAATTGAGTTGTATTGTACATTTTAAAGTGTACAAGGAATTCAATCAGGGCTCCGATGTCAACGAAAGTGTTGATCGTGATCGGCTCGAGACATGAATAGATCAAGATGTCATCAATAACAACAATGACGAACTGATCCAAATAAGACTTGCAGACTCTATTTATTAAGTCCTTGAAGCTGGCTGGAGCATTTGTCAACCCAAAAGGCATGACTGTAAACTCGTAATGGCCATACTTCGTGCAGAAAACCGTTTTGGGAATATCTTCTTCGAGAATACAAAGTTGATGATATCCAAAACGCAAATCGATCTTGGAAAAACATGAAACGCTATGCAGTTGGTCGGAGAAATCGTTGATTTAAGGTAGGGGGGATATCGATTCTTGATGGTAAGCTTACTAGGCTTACGTTAATCGATATACATTCGAAAAGATCCATTTTTCTTTTCACCAGGAGAACAGGAGTTTCTCCAAGGTGAAAAGTTCGGACGGATGAATCCTTTATCAGACAACTCTTGAAGCTGTTTTGATAATTCTTGCATCTCGAACGGTGCAAGACGATAAGATACTTCAGATTTAAAAGAAACCAGTGTTTGAGGTTCTTAGGGAGATCTCAAGTGATCGTAAAAATGACAGAACCTCGAAAATGTCAACATATACACGTTTGATTTAGTTTACGAAGATTTCTCAATGCCGATAACCTCGATCAGAGAGTAAAAAAGGCGTAAGGTTCACAATGGTGTAAAATTAAAATAGGATATACCGGGGTAGGATTCGAGTTACATGAACAAGGGCCAAACCAACCACCCAAGAATGGAATCGTCGAGCGAAAACACTTGACGACCACCTAGAAGCAGCTTTTCTTGCCACCACACCTTTCTCCATCAATTAGGAATCTGAGGCCGTGACTAAACACATTCCTTAAATTGTAGCCATTTGTTGAGTGTTTTTTTTGTGTCTAATCCGCATATATATCACCATTGCCCTTGATTTTCTTGACTGTATATCTCTTAAATGTCAACATATACACGTGTGATTTTGTTTACGAATATTTTTCAATGCCGAGAACCTCGATCAGAGAGTAAAAAAGGCGTAAGGTTCACAAAGGTGTAAAATTAAAATGGGATATACCGGGCTTGGATTCGAGTTACATGAACAAGGGCCAAACCAACCACCCAAGAATGGAATCGTCGAGCGAAAACACTTGACAACCTCCTAGAAGCAGCTTTTCTTGCCACCAGACCTTTCTCCATCAATTAGGAATCTGATGCCGTTACCAAACACATTCCTTAAATTGTAGCCATTTGTTGAGTGTTTTTTTGGTGTCTAATCCGCATATATATCACCATTGCCCTTGATTTTCTTGACTTTATATCTCTTAAATGTCAACATATACACGTGTGATTTAGTTTACGAAGATTTTTCAATGCCGAGAACCTCGATCAGAGAGTAAAAAAGGCGTAAGGTTCACAATGGTGTAAAATTAAAATGAGATATACCGGGCTAGGATTTGGGTTACAGGAACAAGGGCCAAACCAACCACCCAAGAATGGAATCGTCGAGCGAAAACACTTGACAACCTCTAAGAAGCAGCTTTTCTTGCCACCAGACCTTTCTCCATCAATTAAGAATCTGATGCCGCACTAAACACATTCCTTAATTTGTAGCCATTTGTTGAGTGTTTTTTTGGTGTCTCATCCGCATATATATCACCATTGCCCTTGATTTTCTTGACTGTATATCTCTTAAATGTCAACATATACACGTGTGATTTAGTTAACGGAGATTTTTCAATGCCGAGAACCTCGATCAGAGAGTAAAAAAGGCGTAAGGTTCACAATGGTTTAAAATTAAAATGGGATATACCGGGCTAGGATTCGAGTTACAGGAACAAGGGCCAAACCAACAATCCAAGAATGGAATTGTTGAGCGAAAACACTTGACAACCTCCTAGAAGCAGCTTTTCTTGCCACCAGACCTTTCTCCATCAATTAGGAATTTGATGCCGTCACTAAACACATTCCTTAAATTGTAGCCATTTGTTGAGTGTTTTTTTTGGTGTCTAATCCGCATATATATATATCACCACTGCCCTTGATTTTCTTGACTGTATATCTCTTAAATGTCAACATATACACGTGTGATTTAGTTTACGAATATTTTTCAATGCCGAGAACATCGATCAGAGAGTAAAAAAGGCGTAAGGTTCACAATGGTGCAAAATTAAAATGAGATATACCGGGCTAGGATTTGGGTTACAGGAACAAGGGCCAAACCAACCACCCAAGAATGGAATTATCGAGCGAAAACACTTGACAACCTCCTAGAAGCAGCTTTTCTTGCCACCAGACCTTTCTCCATCAATTAGGAATCTGATGCCGTCACTAAACACATTCCTTAAATTGTAGCCATTAGTTGAGTGTTTTTTTTGGTGTCAAATCCGCATATATATCACAATTGCCCTTGATTTTCTTGACTGTATATCTCTTAAATATCAACATATACACTTGTGATTTAGTTTACAAAGATTTTTCAATGCCGAGAACCTCGATCAGAGAGTAAAAAAGGCGTAAGGTACACAATGGTGTGAAATTAAAATGGGATATACCGGGCTAGGATTCGAGTTACATGAACAAGGGCCAAACCAACCGCCCAAGAATGGAATCGTCGAGCGAAAACACTTGACAACCTCCTAGAAGCAGCTTTTCTTGCCACCAGACCTTTCTCCATCAATTAGGAATCTGATGCCGTCACTAAACACATTCCTTAAATAGTAGCCATTCGTTGAGTGTTTTTTTGGTGACTAATCCGCATATATATCACCATTGCCCTTGATTTTCTTGACTGTATATCTCTTAAATGTCAACATATACACGTGTGATTTAGTTTACGAAGATATTTCAATGCCGAGAACCTCGATCAGAGAGTAAAAAAGGCGTAAGGTTCACAATTGTGTATAATTAAAATGAGATATACCGGGCTAGGATTTGGGTTACAGGAACAAGGGCCAAACCAACCACCCAAGAATGGAATCGTCGAGCGAAAATACTTGACAACCTCCTAGAAGCAGCTTTTCTTGCCACCAGACCTTTCTCCATCAATTAAGAATCTGATGCCGTCACTAAACACATTCCTTATAATGTAGCCATTTGTTGAGTGTTTTTTTTGGTGTCTAATCCGCATATATATCACCATAGCCCATGATTTTCTTGACTGTATATCTCTTAAATGTCAACATATACACGTGTGATTTAGTTTACGAAGATTTTTCAATGCCGAGAACCTCGATCAGAGAGTAAAAAAGGCGTAAGGTTCACAATGGTGTAAAATTAAAATGGGATATACCGGGCTAGGATTCGAGTTACATGAACAAGGGCCAAACCAACCACCCAAGAATGGAATCGTCGTGCAAAAACACTTGACAACCTCCTAGAAGCAGCTTTTCTTGCCACCAGACCTTTCTCCATCAATTAGGAATCTGATGCCATCACTAAACACATTCCTTAAATTGTAGCCATTTGTTGAGTGTTTTTTTTGTGTCTAATCCGCATATATATCACCATTGCCCTTGATTTTTTTGAGTGTATATTTCTTAAATGTCAACATATACACGTGTGATTTAGTTTACGAAGATTTTTCAATGCCGAGAACCTCGATCAGAGAGTAAAAAAGGCGTAAGGTTCACAATTGTGTATAATTAAAATGAGATATACCGGGCTAGGATTTGGGTTACAGGAACAAGGGCCAAACCAACCACCCAAGAATGGAATCGTTGAGCGAAAATACTTGACAACCTCCTAGAAGCAGCTTTTCTTGCCACCAGACCTTTCTCCATCAATTAAGAATCTGATGCCGTCACTAAACACATTCCTTATAATGTAGCCATTTGTTGAGTGTTTTTTTTGGTGTCTAATCCGCATATATATCACCATAGCCCATGATTTTCTTGACTGTATATCTCTTAAATGTCAACATATACACGTGTGATTTAGTTTACGAAGATTTTTCAATGCCGAGAACCTCGATCAGAGAGTAAAAAAGGCGTAAGGTTCACAATGGTGTAAAATTAAAATGGGATATACCGGGCTAGGATTCGAGTTACATGAACAAGGGCCAAACCAACCACCCAAGAATGGAATCGTCGTGCAAAAACACTTGACAACCTCCTAGAAGCAGCTTTTCTTGCCACCACACCTTTCTCCATCAATTAGGAATCTGATGCCATCACTTAACACATTCCTTAAATTGTAGCCATTTGTTGAGTGTTTTTTTTGTGTCTAATCCGCATATATATCACCATTGCCCTTGATTTTTTTGAGTGTATATTTCTTAAATGTCAACATATACACGTGTGATTTAGTTTACGAATATTTTTCAATGCCGAGAACCTCGATCATAGAGTAAAAAAGGCGTAAGGTTCTCAATGGTTTAAAATTAAAATGGGATATACAAGGCTAGGATTCGATTTACAGGAACAAGGGCAAAAACAACCACCCAAGAATTGAATCGTCGAGCGAAAACACTTGACAACCTCCTAGAAGCTGCTTTTTTTGCCACCAGACCTTTCTCCATCAACTAGGAATCTGATGCTGTCACTAAACACATTTCTTAAATTGTAGCCATTTGTTGAGTGTTTTTTTTTGTGTCTAATCCGCTTATATATCACCATTGCCCTTGATTTTCTTGAGTGTATATCTCTTAAATGTCAACATATACACGTGTGAGTTAGATTACGAAAATTTTTCAATGCCGAGAACCTCGATCAGAGAGTAAAAAAGGCGTAAGGTTCACAATGGTGTAAAATTAAAATAGGATATACCGGGGTAGGATTCGAGTTACATGAACAAGGGCCAAACCAACAACCCAAGAATGGAATCGTCGAGCGAAAACACTTGACGACCACCTAGAAGCAGCTTTTCTTGCCACCACACCTTTCTCCATCAATTAGGAATCTGATGCCGTCACTAAATACATTCCTTAAATTTTAGCCATTTGTTGAGTGTTTTTTTTGGTGTCTAATCCGCATATATATCACCATTGCCCTTGATTTTCTTGAGTGTATATCTCTTAAATGTCAACATATACACGTTTGATTTAGTTTACGAAGATTTCTCAATGCCGATAACCTCGGTCAGAGAGTAAAAAAGGCGTAAGGTTCACAATGGTGTAAAATTAAAATAGGATATACCGGGGTAGGATTCGAGTTACATGAACAAGGGCCAAACCAACCACCCAAGAATGGAATCGTCGAGCGAAAACACTTGACGACCACCTAGAAGCAGCTTTTCTTGCCACCACACCTTTCTCCATCAATTAGGAATCTGATGCCGTGACTAAACACATTCCTTAAATTGTAGCCATTTGTTGAGTGTTTTTTTTGTGTCTAATCCGCATATATATCACCATTGCCCTTGATTTTCTTGACTGTATATCTCTTAAATGTCAACATATACACGTGTGATTTTGTTTACGAATATTTTTCAATGCCGAGAACCTCGATCAGAGAGTAAAAAAGGCGTAAGGTTCACAAAGGTGTAAAATTAAAATGGGATATACCGGGCTTGGATTCGAGTTACATGAACAAGGGCCAAACCAACCACCCAAGAATGGAATCGTCGAGCGAAAACACTTGACAACCTCCTAGAAGCAGCTTTTCTTGCCACCAGACCTTTCTCCATCAATTAGGAATCTGATGCCGTTACCAAACACATTCCTTAAATTGTAGCCATTTGTTGAGTGTTTTTTTGGTGTCTAATCCGCATATATATCACCATTGCCCTTGATTTTCTTGACTTTATATCTCTTAAATGTCAACATATACACGTGTGATTTAGTTTACGAAGATTTTTCAATGCCGAGAACCTCGATCAGAGAGTAAAAAAGGCGTAAGGTTCACAATGGTGTAAAATTAAAATGAGATATACCGGGCTAGGATTTGGGTTACAGGAACAAGGGCCAAACCAACCACCCAAGAATGGAATCGTCGAGCGAAAACACTTGACAACCTCTAAGAAGCAGCTTTTCTTGCCACCAGACCTTTCTCTATCATTTAAGAATATGATGCCGCACTAAACACATTCCTTAAATTGTAGCCATTTGTTGAGTGTTTTTTTGGTGTCTAATCCGCATATATATCACCATTGCCCTTGATTTTCTTGACTGTATATCTCTTAAATGTCAACATATACACGTGTGATTTAGTTAACGGAGATTTTTCAATGCCGAGAACCTCGATCAGAGAGTAAAAAAGGCGTAAGGTTCACAATGGTTTAAAATTAAAATGGGATATACCGGGCTAGGATTCGAGTTACAGGAACAAGGGCCAAACCAACAATCCAAGAATGGAATCGTTGAGCGAAAACACTTGACAACCTCCTAGAAGCAGCTTTTCTTGCCACCAGACCTTTCTCCATCAATTAGGAATCTAATGCCGTCACTAAACACATTCCTTAAATTGTAGCCATTTGTTGAGTGTTTTTTTGGTGTCTAATCCGCATATATATCACCATTGCCCTTGATTTTCTTGACTGTATATCTCTTAAATATCAACAAATACATGTGTGATTTAGTTTACGAAGATTTTTCAATGTCGAGAACCTCGATCAGAGAGTAAAAAAGTCGTAAGGTTCACAATGGTGTAAAATTAAAATGGGATATACCGGGCTAGGATTCGAGTTACAGGAACAAGGGCCAAACCAACCACCCAAGAATGGAATCGTCGAGCGAAAACACTTGACAACCTCCTAGAAGCAGCTTTTCTTACCACCGGACCTTTCTCCATCAATTAGAAATCTGATGCCGTCACTAAACACATTCCTTAAATTGTAGCCATTTGTTGAGTGTTTTTTTTGGTGTCTAATCCGCATATATATCACCATTGCCCTTGATTTTCTTGACTGTATATCTGACGTGATGTCGTGGTCACAATCAAATTTAATCCAATTACAACTAATTAGCTAGCGGTAAGTGGGTATCGAACACAGGGAGTTTGTGGAATATGTGTTCTCTCAATGTATGTCTAACTAACTAGATTAATCTAAATTGCAAGAAATGTAAATTTCAATGTTTGGGTTTATTGGTTTTAATTATCTAGAATTACTAAATTAGAATACGAATCAAAGTCAAGTTTTGTAACAGGATAAGAAGGTAGTGATCATCCCGAGTTTCAGGTTTTAAGTGACAATCAAGGTTTATGTTCAACTGGAAAGAACTACATAGACATAGCTCATGCAAGATCAATTGTTTGTGATGAAAGGGAACTAAGTACTCGGATTCCTAGAACGCGAGGTTGTTACCCGATGACCAATCAACATATATCCAACCCTAATCCCTCCCATGATATCTCGATTGCCAACGGCACCAAGAACGTATGGTTTAGAACTATGATCAAACATACATCAACAATTTACAAACACCCAATCAAACACCATAATAAACTAACAACACATGCACAGTTTAATATTCCAGAAATTAAAGAACACACATAATTGTCACAAATAAAACCTTACACTCAAGACGATCACCAAGCAAACCTAGCCGCTCATAGTGTCGTGAATTGTCATAACAATCAAACCTTTGTCCAATGGAATAATAAACAAAGTCTCCATGTTTAGACCACTCAAGAACACAAGAAGATAGCCAAAAATCGCCCCTAAACTCCCCCAAAACCGTCCACCATGATTATACTTGAAAAGACACAATAAAACTGATTTTAATGAGGCAGTTACGAATTGTTCCGCAGCTTCCACCGTAATTTACGGTCATACCGTAAATTACGATACACTTCAGAATGTTACGGTGCATAGAGACTGATTTACGGTAGCAAAATGATGGAATTCAAGTCCACCGTAATGGACCGTAAATTACGGTAACCTCCTTTCTTTGTGCCTCCCAATGCTGCTGCCAATAATCTGATTTGTCCACTCTTCGGCCCAATAGGGAAGTCCAAGTGCGGCCCGTATCCAATCCAAAGATGTGCCGCCCACATGTGCTTTGTTCTTTTCTGCCTTAAATTTTGTGTATGTAATGATGATGTTGGAAGTGATGTTCACGTGATGATGGATCCTTCAATTTGACTGCATGTGTTATTTTTTTTTCAAAGTCCTATGTTGATCAATGTCCACCAAGCCGCCCCCAAAGAAGTCCACGTGACTTACTTTTACTTTAGGGTTTCTTTCCTTTTAATTATTTTCCACCAAGTCCACGCCGCCATACATATTCACGATGATGTGATTGTTGACTTTTGTTGTTCACCTCCTAAAGCCCACGTGATGTGTGATGATAATGTCTTGTGACCGAAGCCCAAGTCAGCGAGCCCATGTGCGCTTCTTTATGTTTTTAAACCCAAGATGTCTTTTTTCTTCTTCACATGTGCCGCCCAAGTGCGGCCCAATCAAGGAAGTCCACAAGTCTCCTATGTATATGGCGGCCCAATACCCTTATGCGATGAGATGATGATGATGTTTGATTGGAATATGGCTGCCAACCTTACACCCAAAGTCAAAGCTGATGATGAGATTCTTTTGTGATGTTGACAATGATAATAAATCCCCTCATCAAGTCAAGTCACGTGATCTTTTATAATTGCCAACAATTGAGAATGATGATGTTGCATTGTTGTCAAACCAAAACCACCCACTATCAATGTTGATATTTATGTTGTTGACTTTCGATCACCTTGTCCAAAAAGTCACGTGAAGTCTTATGTTGTTTGTAGCTCCCAAGACAGACAATTGATGTGATGATGTATAAGATCGATCAGGCTCCACTATGTCTGCCAATGTTCTCACCGAATTTTGTGAGTAATATAATATGATCATCAACAATTTAATGCCACTCCTTACACACTTTAACACCTGCAAATCCAAACGACTCGTAGTTACCAAATTCAAGCAATTAACCGAATAAAGTATGAGATGTATGTATATTTAGACCTTTTAAGGGTTGTCCTATGGACCACCCGTCACATCCCCACACTTACCCGTTGCTTGTCCCAAGCAACCCATTCAAAAACTATTTCAAAACAAATGATCAATGTAAACCAAGCAAAAACAAGCAATCATTTTACTAACCCCCTTTTAACACCCAACTAATGCACTCCTCACTATGTCTCTCCTCTCGGTTACAAGTAAGCACTAGCAATATGAGCTAGACACACAAAGGCTAACGGGCGGTTGCACAATTATAGGCTTGTACCTAAATTGATCCTTCTCCTAAAATGTGTCAAACATGAATGCAAATCAAAGGGACTTTCAAGGTTGTAACGTGGCTAGGTGTATGGGTAGGAAATGGAATATATATGAAGTAGCGAAAATTTAACCCGGTCTTTTTATTACACAATAAAACAAACTAACAACTACCAATCTAAACTACTATGTACAAGACAACTATCATCCTTTCTTTTTTTCATTTTTCATTGCTTTTTTTCTTTTTTTTCTGATTTTTTTTCTTTTTTTTTTCAATCAAAGCACGTAACCATACAATAAAGCTTCAAACATATCTACATCATACTACTAAAACTGCTACTACTATTACTAACACTATAAGACCGGGTCAAATTTGGGTAAGTTTTTAAGTAAGTAGCTAGGGGTAACAAATGATAGGCTTTTAAGGCACAAAATTTTGGCAACTAAATGTCCAAACCCCCGCCCCTCTTACTACCATGCTCATATATATAACTTATGAGGTCCAACCACCCAAATCCCACACTCGCTCACACCAACGACAAGGCTACCTAAATGCCCTTATCCTTTTCGCATTCATGTCTAACTAAGGACTCAAATCGCATTCAAGCACAAGTTCTAATGCACCCCCACCCGTAGCCACTCTCATCAAAGACAAGCATTATTTATGTACAAATGTGGCTACAATTCTCACCAAGAATGAAAAAGGTATCAAGGGTTGCCAGTGCATCAATTTGGGGTTAATCTAGGGTGTTCAAATTTTCACATCGTTTCGCTTGGCTCAAAATTTTTCAAAATCTTCAAAAATTCCCCCCATCCCCACACTTGGGATACATTGACCCCAATGTATGGTTTTAAGAGGCTTTGATCACTAAAATCATTCAACATCAACAAAAAGCTTCTTCACTCAAACCCCAACTTTTTTTTATATATAACTAAAAACACCACCAACTTTCACAACCCACCAAACAAACAAACACATCAAAACACCACCCAATCGCCCAACCAAAAACTTAAACATGAATATATACAAAGGTGCAAAAGATGAGAACAAGACACGACCTGATTAGTAAATTAGCAGTGTTGGTAGTGATGCAGCTGCGGTAATCGGACCGGTTCAAAAACATCTCTTAGATTCGCTGATATCTCAACAGGGATGTTGCCAAACATCCCCACACTTGAATCATTGCATCCGCGAGGGTTGAAACGTAATAACCTGCCAAAACACAAACACAACACCAAAACAAAACCAAACAAAGCAAAACAAAACAAAACAAAACACAAATACAATACTCTACATCCTCGGGCTGCCTCCCGAGAGCGCTAAGTTTAAAGGTCTTCAGCCAGACCATACCTGATATGCGTTATGGTGGTCTTAATGCACACTTACCCGCAACATTTCCAACAAATGCCCGGAAATTTACATGCCATCTCCATAGATTTGTCAGTATATTTGGCATGTTAAAGCTGCTCCTACGGGCTTTTCTAGTCCACTTCATGACATATACCTTAATGTCTGGTAGTTTCACCCTTCTCATCTTGTTTCTCGAACCCTCTTCCCCACACTTGTTAATTTGAATTATGGGAAGAGGTTCGGTACACATATCCATCCCATCAGCCTGCTCTACCTCATAATCTGCACACATCATCTGATCTACAAGTGACTCTTCATCAGATAAAGGACTCATTGGTGTGGTATTATCCTCCACAACCTCCTCCTTCATGTGAGAATAATCTCTAATATCGTCAGGTAATGGTGAGAGGCGTTCTTCTATCTCTATCTTCAATTTTAAAGTATGACACTTAGAAACTAAGCAGCTGATTCGGTCTTCATCGGACAGGTTGGGTGTTGCTAAATATTGCTCGAGTTTGGACAAAGTTACTTCTAATACAACAAGCTCTTTTTCCTCCTCGGTCTCATAAACATAAACACCCTCGGGCTCAGAATATTCTTCGGGATGATATTGTCGATATCCCTGATACGGTCTATAGATGCGTGCTTCCATCATCTTTTTATTCCAATACTTCGGGTTTTCCGAATACACCGGGCACACATCATAATCATAAGTAACAAAAACATAGACCATCCATCCTTGCCTCATAATAAACTTCCTCGTCCCGATCGTATCCATATGAATAATAGTCATCCTCCATTTCTGATTCATAATCGTCAACGTATGATGGAGGTGGAAGCTGTGAAACATAAGACACCGGTTTTCCATGTGCCCTCCTGTAGTGAGCCTCGTGGCAACCAATACATGGATGTCGTGGACCCCCGCACAATCTACACGTAAATAAGCTGAAATTTGTGTAATGCCCTGTCATCCTGCACAACACAACTCAACTACCAAGTGTAAATCATGAGCATAAAAGAAATCTTTTTGGTTTTTTTTTAAAATTTTTTTTTTCAAACTAATACACAAGATAACACACGTTGCGCACTACTCCCCGACAACGGCGCCAAAATTTGACGTGATGTCGTGGTCACAATCAAATTTAATCCAATTACAACTAATTAGCTAGCGGTAAGTGGGTATCGAACACAGGGAGTTTGTGGAATATGTGTTATCTCAATGTATGTCTAACTAACTAGATTAATCTAAATTGCAAGAAATGTAAATTTCAATGTTTGGGTTTATTGGTTTTAATTATCTAGAATTACTAAATTAGAATACAAATCAAAGTCAAGTTTTGTAACAGGATAAGAAGGTAGTGATCATCCTGAGTTTCAGGTTTTAAGTGACAATCAAGGTTTATGTTCAACTGGAACTACATAGACATAGCTCATGCAAGATCAATTGTTTGTGATGACAGGGAACTAAGTACTCGGATTCCTAGAACGCGAGGTTGTTACCCGATGACCAATCAACATATATCCAACCCTAATCCCTCCCATGATATCTCGATTGCCAACGGCACCAAGAACGTATGGTTTAGAACTATGATCAAACATACATCAACAATTTACAAACACCCAATCAAACACCATAATAAACTAACAACACATGCACAGTTTAATATTCCAGAAATTAAAGAACAAACATAATTGCCACAAATAAAACCTTACACTCAAGACGATCACCAAGCAAACCTAGCCGCTCACAGTGTCGTGAATTGTCATAACAATCAAACCTTTGTCCAAAGGAATAATAAACAAAGTCTCCATGTTTAGACCACTCAAGAACACAAGAAGATAGCCAAAAATCGCCCCTAAACTCCCCCAAAACCGTCCACCATGATTATACTTGAAAAGACACAATAAAACTGATTTTAATGAGGCAGTTACGAATTGTTCCGCAGCTTCCACCGTAATTTACGGTCATACCGTAAATTACGATACACTTCAGAATGTTACGGTGCATAGAGACTGATTTACGGTAGCAAAATGATGGAATTCAAGTCCACCGTAATGGACCGTAAATTACGGTAACCTCCTTTCTTTGTGCCTCCCAATGCTGCTGCCAATAATCTGATTTGTCCACTCTTCGGCCCAATAGGGAAGTCCAAGTGCGGCCCGTATCCAATCCAAAGATGTGCCGCCCACATGTGCTTTGTTCTTTTCTGCCTTAAATTTTGTGTATGTAATGATGATGTTGGAAGTGATGTTCACGTGATGATGGATCCTTCTATTTGACTGCATGTGTTTTTTTTTCAAAGTCCTATGTTGATCAATGTCCACCTAGCCGCCCCCAAAGAAGTCCACGTGACTTACTTTTACTTTAGGGTTTCTTTCCTTTTAATTATTTTCCACCAAGTCCACGCCGCCATACATATTCACGATGATGTGATTGTTGACTTTTGTTGTTCACCTCCTAAAGCCCACGTGATGTGTGATGATAATGTCTTGTGACCGAAGCCCAAGTCAGCGAGCCCATGTGCGCTTCTTTATGTTTTTAAACCCAAGATGTCTTTTTTCTTCTTCACATGTGCCGCCCAAGTGCGGCCCAATCAAGGAAGTCCACAAGTCTCCTATGTATATGGCGGCCCAATACCCTTATGCGATGAGATGATGATGATGTTTGATTGGAATATGGCTGCCAACCTTACACCCAAAGTCAAAGCTGATGATGAGATTCTTTTGTGATGTTGACAATTATAATAAATCCCCTCATCAAGTCAAGTCACGTGATTTTTTATAATTGCCAACAATTGAGAATGATGATGTTGCATTGTTGTCAAACCAAAACCACCCACTATCAATGTTGATATTTATGTTGTTGACTTTCGATCACCTTGTCCAAAAAGTCACGTGAAGTCTTATGTTGTTTGTAGCTCCCAAGACAGACAATTGATGTGATGATGTATAAGATCGATCAGGCTCCACTATGTCTGCCAATGTTCTCACCGAATTTTGTGAGTAATATAATATGATCATCAACAATTTAATGCCACTCCTTACACACTTTATCACTTGCAAATCCAAACGACTCGTAGTTACCAAATTCAAGCAATTAACCGAATAAAGTATGAGATGTATGTATATTTAGACCTTTTAAGGGTTGTCATATGGACCACCCGTCAATATCTCTTAAATATCAACCTATACACGTGTGATGTAGTTTACGAAGATTTTTCAATGCCGAGAACCTCGATCAGAGAGTAAAAAAGGCGTAAGGTTCACAATGGTGTAAAATTAAAATGGGATATACATGGCTAGGATTCGAGTTACAAGAACAATGGCCAAACCAACCACCCAAGAATGGAATCGTCGAGCGAAAACACTTGACAACCTCCTAGAAGCAGCTTTTCTTGCCACCAGACCCGTCTCCATCAATTAGGAATCTGATGCCGTCACTAAACACATTCCTTAAATTGTAGCCATTTGTTAAGTGTTTTTTTTTGTGTCTAATCCACATATATATTACCATTGCCCTTGATTTTCTTGACTGTATATCTCTTAAATGTCAACATATACACGTGTGATTTAGTTTACGAAGATTTTTCAATGCCGAGAACCTTGATTCGAGAGTAAAAAAAGCGTAAGGTTCACAATGGTGTAAAACTAAAATGGGATATACCGGGCTAGGATTCGAGTTACAGGAACAAGAGCCAAACCAACCACCCAAGAATGGAATCGTCGATTGAAAACACTTGACAACCTCCTAGAAGCAGCTTTTCTTGCCACCAGACCTTTCTCCATCAATTAGGAATCTGATGCCGTCACTAAACACATTCCTTAAATTGTAGCCATTTGTTGAGTGTTTTTTTGTGTGTCTAATCCGCATATATATCACCATTGCCCTTGATTTTCTTGACTGTATATCTCTTAAATGTCAACATATACACGTGTGATTTAGTTTACGAAGATTTTTCAATGCCGAGAACCTCGATCAGATAGTAAAAAAGGCGTAAGGTTCACAATGGTGTAAAATTAAAATGGGATATACCGGGCTAGGATTCGAGTTACAGGAACAAGAGCCAAACCAACCACCCAAGAATGGAATCGTCGAGCGAAAACACTTGATAACCTCCTAGAAGCAGCTTTTCTTGCCACCAGACCTTTCTCCATCAATTAGGAATCTGATGCCGTCACTAAACACATTCCTTAAATTGTAGCCATTTGTTGAGTGTTTTTTTGTGTCTAATCCGCATATATATCACCATTGCCCATGATTTTCTTGACTGTATATATCTTAAATGTCAACATATACACATGTGATTTAGTTTACGAAGATTTTTCAATGCCGAGAACCTCGACCAGAGAGTAAAAAAGGCGTAAGGTTCACAATGGTTTAAAATTAAAATGGGATATACCGGGCTAGGATTCGAGTTACAGGAACAAGGGCCAAACCAACAATCCAAGAATGGAATCGTCGAGCGAAAACACTTGACAACCTCCTAGAAGCAGCTTTTCTTGCCACTAGACCTTTCTCCATCAATTAGGAATCTGATGCCGTCACTAAATACATTCCTTAAATTGTAGCCATTTGTTGAGTGTTTTTTTGGTGTCTAATCCGCATATATATCACCATTGCCCTTGATTTTCTTGACTGTATATCTCTTAAATATCAACAAATACATGTGTGATTTAGTTTACGAAGATTTTTCAATGCCGAGAACCTCGATCAGAGAGTAAAAAAGGCGTAAGGTTCACAATGGTGTAAAATTAAAATGGGATATACCGGGCTAGGATTCGAGTTACAGGAACAAGGGCCAAACCAACCACCCAAGAATGGAATCGTCGAGCGAAAACACTTGACAACCTCCTAGAAGCAGCTTTTCTTACCACCAGACCTTTCTCCATCAATTAGGAATCTGATGCCGTCACTAAAAACATTCCTTAAATTGTAGCCATTTGTTGAGTGTTTTTTTTGGTGTCTAATCCGCATATATATCACCATTGCCCTTGATTTTCTTGACTGTATATCTCTTAAATGTTAACATATACACGTGTGATTTAGTTTACGAAGCTTTTTCAATGCCGAGAACCTCGATCAGAGAGTAAAAAAGGCGTAAGGTTCACAAAGGTGTAAAATTGAAATGGGATATACCGGGCTTGGATTCGAGTTACATGAACAAGGGCCAAACCAACCACCCAAGAATGGAATCGTCGAGCGAAAACACTTGACAACCTCCTAGAAGCAGCTTTTCTTGCCACCAGACCTTTCTCCATCAATTAGGAATCTGATGCCGTTACTAAACACATTCCTTAAATTGTAGCTATTTGTTGAGTGTTTTTTTGGTGTCTAATCCGCATATATATCACCATTGCCCTTGATTTTCTTGACTGTATATCTCTTAAATGTCAACATATACACGTGTAATTTAGTTTACGAAGATTTTTCAATGCCGAGAACCTCGATCAGAGAGTAAAAAAGGCGTAAGGTTCACAATGGTGTAAAATTAAAATGAGATATACCGGGCTAGGATTTGGGTTACAGGAACAAGGGCCAAACCAACCACCCAAGAATGGAATCGTCGAGCGAAAACACTTGACAACCTCTTAGAAGCAGCTTTTCTTGCCACCAGACCTTTCTCCATCAATTAAGAATCTGATGCCGTCACTAAACACATTCCTTAAATTGTAGCCATTTATTGAGTGTTTTTTTTGGTGTCTAATCCGCATATATATCACCATTGCCCTTGATTTTCTTGACTGTATATCTCTTAAATGTCAACATATACACGTGTGATTTAGTTTACGAAGATTTTTCAATGCCGAGAACTGTTGATGCATTTTTTAGTGTCTGTAACTAGTCTTGTTTAACGATGTATTTTGTACGGTCGTTTATTAATTATCGAGTATGTATTTGATGTCGACCAAGTCGGATATCCTCCTATCCGCTTGTGTCTGACTTGTTTGTCTCTTTTGGTATGTAAAGTATTATGAACAATGCATGTTGCATGTCAAGGGTAGTATAGTTATTACTGTGTTAATGTAGTCTATCTGTTTGCTGTCTGTATACAGAAAACAGAACAACTGTTGAAGCCCTTGACGAAACAGGCTGTTTCGTCGAACACCTCACGGCGAAACAGAATTATGTCCAATCTATTCTGTTTCGTTGACAGTTATGACGAATCACACTTGATTCGTCATCTTATGGGCTGCTTGAGGCCCAATGTTTGGCCCATTGTGTGTTTCGCCGTTACACCTTGTGTTTCGCCGAGACTTGGGCCCAGGGACTATATAAACCAAGTCTGCTTTCACTTTGAAGTAGATGAGATGATAACCAGTAACGAAACTCTGTCGAAATTCTGTCTGAACTGTGTTTGTATCAGTTTGTAATCGGTTCTCATCCCGTTTAATCAATCGAGTGTGTTTCATTGATTAATCCTTTGTTGTTATTGCTTTATATGTTTGATTTGGCATAGTTACGTGGATTCCGCACACGTGACTGTGTTTGCTATAAACAAGTGATTCGGTTCGTTATCGATCCTCAGATTTCGGGACCTACAAGTGGTATCAGAGCATTGGCTCTTATCCTTGTTTAAAATCAAACATTGTTCGGTTTTTATCAAGTTTTTGTGATTGTTTTTCTGAAAAGTTGTTCTTGAAAAATCATAATTTCTGGGAAAATATTCATAAAATCTGTTTGTGTGTTGTTATTTGCTAAAGAGTTTTATCAAAAACCTATTTAGATTGTTTGTTTATGCTTTAAACCGGGTTTTTATTGAAAGTCTTGTGCATTTTCGTGTTTCGGAAAATTATCGGTGATCTGAAAACTCATCGTTCTTGAGTGTGTTCTTCGTATCTTCATAATTGTTCTTATAAAATCTGTGAACTTGATCTTTAAATTGTTGAAAACAAAGTGTTGTCACATATAAAACTATAAATGGACTTTGGTGTAAATTGTGATCATTAGTTTCTGAAAAAGCATGTTGTGTTGAAAATCGTTGTTACGAACATACCTTGTGTCAGAGAAAAATATCTTGCTGTCTGAGACTTATCTTTGACTAAACAAGCAGACGACGAAACAAAAGCATTTCGTCAAAAATATCTTCGACGAAACAACTTCTGTTTCGCCATAATATCTTCAACGAAACAAGTCTGTTTCGTCATCATCTATTTCGACAAAACAAGTCTGTTTCGTGGAAGAGTGTTTCGTCATCAGCTGTCATTTTTTATACAGAGGACTTGTAAAATTGTGCTAACTGTGTGTTTTCAAGAATTTGATCAGGTACTACACTTCATACATCAAATATGAGTTGTACTAGTCCATGGGATTGGAGTATGGACTCAAGACCACGTGAAGATCCGACCTCCGCAGCAGCATGGGTGAAGAATGTTTTTGGTCAACCTTCTATAAGTGCCGGACAATGGGCTTTGGTATCCAATCAGAATCAAAACATTCAAAATCTTTTGCTTAGCGAGAGCGAAACGGGCAGCAACAATCGCCCACCAAAGTTGAATCATATGAACGAGTTTCCATCATGGAAAGGTCGTTTCCATACATATGTTCAAGGTCAAAGCACTGATCTTTGGAGGTGTTTCATTACTCCACGCAATAATGCTCTCGAAGTAGCAGCCTCAACGGCCGAAGGTTTTTCTAACATGCAGGAAAATGACAAGAAAGCCTATGAATTTGAGAAAAAGTCGTTTGCTGTTCTTACCCAAGCGCTTCACAAAGATATCTATCATCAATTTTCTTATTGTACGGACACGAAAACATTATGGGATTCTTTGGTAACAAGAGGAGAAGGAAATGCAGCTTCTAGAAAGACACGCCATGATCTATTGAAGAAAGAGTTTGAATCTTTTCAGTTCTTGGAAAATGAAACTCTAAATGATATGACTACACGTTTTTATCATTTGATTAGTGAAATGTTTGCTTATGCTGTTACTGCAACTCAAAAGGAAGTCGTTGCACGGTTTGCTGATTCTCTACCACCAAAGTGGAGCCCATACATTGAGCTTTTAAAGCATACTGGTGTTCTAGATGCTGACACTGTAAGTATCTATGAATTCGTACAGAAGCTGGAACACAAGAATGATGAAGAAATTCGGAAAGCAAAACGAATTGCTGCTCCTCAAAATATCGAAATGTATTATGGAGGAGGTTTTAACCCGTCAGTTAGTTCCAGTTCAGCTCAGCAACCAAAGTTACAAACGGCGTTTGTATCAAATACAAACTCTTCTCTGTTTCCTCAATCAGCTCCGCCTCCTGTCTTCGATCCGAGTGCCTATCTTCCGCCAGCGCATTTGATTGCTCAAGCTCAGGCTTATTCTGGAGGAGGTTTTATTCCTTATACACCTCCAGTTGCCACTACTCAACCTCAGTTCAATCCGAGTGCTTATATTCCAGCCCAACCACAATCACAAGTCCAACCACAACAACAGCAAGCTCATTATACCAACAATCCTCCACCCACAAACCCTAACACAGTCAAAGTTGATACATCAAATCTCTCAAATGTTAGCATTGAAGTAGCAAAGGAACATATGGAACTTATTAATACAATGGTCAGTGCTTACTGCGGTTTGGCCACAGGTCAAATTGGAAACATCAGTTTGACCAACGAAGACTATCTACAAATCAACCGTGATGAAATGGAGTTGATGGATATAAAGTGGGCGTTTGCAAGTGCTGTTAGAAGGGCGAAGGACTTTATGGTTCGAACAGGGAGAAGTTCTTTAGACAACAAACAGGATACAAAGTACGGATTTGATAAAGAAGCAGTTACATGCTTCAATTGTGGCGAAAAGGGTCACTTCAAATGTGAGTGCACCCGACCAAGCAAACAAGGCAATCAGAACCCATTCCGTAATCAGACGAGTACTTCAAATGCCAATCAAGACAATCGTGGAAAAAGGATAGTGGCTGTAAACAACACCACCAACCAGAATCAGTCTGGACCATCAAACGAAAATCGTGCATTAACCGTACAAGCTGATGAAGGGTTTAATTGGTCTTTACAACTTGGGGAAGGTGATCAAGATAAAGGAGGAACAGCGTGTTATGCAAAGATCATTAATCACATCAAGCACGTTCATAAGGAAGAATTTTCTGAAAGTGACGACAGTTCGGGTTATACCGGGAGTTCTGATGAAGAAAGTTCTACTTCGGGCGATTATCATTCTAAATCTGATGTGAGCAAAGAAGCAAGTTCTAATCTTGATGACTTATTGAATGAAGCAGAAGAGTTGAAATGTCAGAAATCAGTTCTGATCAAGAAGGCTGAGGTAGCATCTAAAGAAATGGAGAAGTTCTTTTCTGAAGACGGATCTTTTTCTTATCAGACTGCCTTTATGGCAAATGTCTCAGCTTCTACAAGTCAGGTAAAATCTGAAATTCTTATCAACTGTAGAGATTGTGAGTATATGAAAAATGAATTTGAAAGAATAAAACTTGAATGTGATACGATTCATATTCACAATCAGAGTTTAGTTGTTGAAATGGCTAAATGCAAAGAAGCGAATATGGCTTTAGTTAGACATGAAAAAGAATTTAAATCTATGATTGAAACTCTAAAGAAAAATGTTTCCGAAGTGACAAAAACTGTTTATCATAAACAAGTTAGTATAAACGATTACATTAACATTGTTGAGGAAACTAAAAAGGAATTAGCCATTGTAAAATGCGAGCATGATGCAATCAAGCAAAAGTTGGAGAGTTATTCTAACTCCCGATTTGTGCTCGATCACATTATTGATGTTCAACAACTAAAGGGAAACAAGAAAGGTGTTGGGTATGAGAAGTGTCCGCCCCCTTTAAGACATAATTATGCTTATATGCCTGATGAAGAAGAAATGCCACGGTTTGAACCCAGCGTGTCTCTTGATTATGAGGAAATTACTATTGGCCTAGGGTTCAAATCGGACAATTCTCCAAGTACAACTTCTGAGCAAAAAGATTCAACATCTACGAAATAATGTCCTCCAACCATTGAGGACTATGAGTCGTCGGATGATGAAACATAATCAGATGTGAGTAATCATGATAAATCACTTGACAAACTTAAAGGAGTAGAAGTTCCAATTGAGAATCATATTATGTGTGATCCTCCTACCCCTGCTGTTCAACCTGTTGTTCAACAAGTGATAGATCCTGTGTCTACCGTTAAAAGTAATATTGTGTTGTACACTTTGGTTGGTGATTCTAAAATCTATTCAGATAATGATTTTCCAATTAAAAATGTCAATCCATCATCGATTGATAATGTTTTTGAAAATAACACAAGTAAGTTTTTGGGAAAGTCGATTCCGGGAGTTATTGTGACTCAATGTAATCCAATTCCTAAGGCTGAAATCAAAAAGAAATTTGGAAATCAGAAATCACCTTCAAAGCAACAACCTATTGCTTCTAAGGGTAAACAATCAGATCAACGAGCTCAAAGGCCAAATGTTTCTAAATCAAAATTTGAAACAAAAGGGGCTCGTTATCAGAAGAAAAACAGTAGTGTCAAATTTGTGGAATCGAGGGGTACAGATAAAATTGAGACTTTTGAAAACAAGTCAAACACTGATTTTGTACAAGTCAAAATTTTAAAACGTGATAGTCAAAACAATTACACTCAACATTCAAACGGGTGTGATGAACAAGCAAGTACCTCGGGTTATACAAGTTCGACATCTGATCGTCGATCCAGTTCTCCTAAGTTTGTTGAAAGGAGAACGTGTTTTAAATGTGGAGAGTTTGGGCACATCATCAAAGATTGTGCAAACACTCCGAAAGAGAAATTTGTTGAGAGAGCATCACCTGAAACGATTCACCCTAAATGTCGTCCTGTTTCGCCTAAACATGATAAAAGAACTGTTAAAGAACAGGAAACGAAACAACGACATCAAAATGTGAAGAAAATAGAAAAGGCCTTAAAAACTGAGGTCAAATCTGTTCCAAGGAAACTAAGTTCACCGTTAAAACCAGAAATTTCAAAACTTGTTTATAAAACTCAATCTGGTAAACAAAAACAAACTTGGAAACCTAAGATGGGTGAAAGTTCAGGGGAGCTGTTCTGTTACAAAATCATCAAGAAATCGAGATCACCATTTGTGATGCTCAGGGACGACCCAAGACCACTATGGCTTGGGTCCCCATTCTTAACTAATCATTGGATGAAATGTGCAGGGTGTTCCAGGAGGAACTATCCGTAGTCATTGGATTGTTGATAGTGGGGCATCCAGGCACATGACGGGCGACTTACGGCTTCTATATGATGTGAGAAACATTAAAGGAGGCTATGTCGCTTTCGATGGAGACAAAGGCGGATACATCACTGGAGAGGGAATGATCTCCAATGGTGTTGTATGTTTCGATAAGATCAATTATGTTCGTCAAATTGATCATAATCTTCTCAGTGTGTCGCAAATCTGCGATAAAAAGTTCACCGTGCATTTTGATGATGCCGGTTGTTATGTATTGAAACCTGGTTTCAAAATTCCTGATGAATGGATTCTCTTATCGGCTCCAAGAATCAATGATCTTTATGTTCTTGATATGAGTCAAGCGATTACGACTTCTGCACAAGTCACATGTTTTGTCTCGAAAGCCACGGAGAAGGAGTCTATATCTTGGCACAGAAGAATGGGACACATTCACTTAAGAAAAATGAACCATTTGGTGAAAAATAATCTTGTGAATGGCGTGCCCGTGAGAAGTTTTCATCTACAAGATATCTGTGTTTCGTGCCAGAAAGGGAAACAAACAAAGAAGTCTCACCCTTTGAAGAAAATCAACACTGTTAGCATGCCTCTCGAACGTCTTCATATGGACCTTTTTGGACCTATGAGACACAAGACAACGTTTGGAGATGTTTATTGTTTAGTAGTTACTGATGACTACTCTAGATTTTCTTGGGTAGCTTTTATGGCACACAAGAGTGATACTCCTGGCATCCTCAAGGATCTTCTTACAATGTTGGAAAATCTCTACTCGTTGAAAGTTAAGAGGATCAGAAGCGACAATGGAACTGAATTCAAAAACCGTGTTATGGATGAGTTCTGTACTTCTAAAGGCATTCTTCATGAATACAGTTCTCCTTACACTCCACAACAAAATGGTGTCGCGGAGAGGAAGAATCGGACAATAATTGAAACTGCAAGAACAATGTTGGTAGAGTCGGCGTTTCCTGTTCAGTTCTGGGCGGAGGCTGTGTCGACTGCTTGCTACACATTAAACCGAGTTCTTACGGTTAAGAGACATGACAAGACTTGTTTCGAACTTCTACAGAAAAGGAAACCAGATCTTTCAATTCTAGAACCTTTTGGCGGTCCATGCACTATGATAGAGCCGGATGGAAAGTTTGGCGCGAAAGCTATCGAGGGTTTCTTCCTTGGATATGCTACACCAAATTTTCGTGTTTGGAATCTGACTACCAAAAAGATTGAGCTATGGAGTGAAGTAAGGGTTCAGAGATATACATGTCCTGTTAAAGCTCCAGGTGATCCTTGGATGTTCGATTACGATGGGCTATTCAACTCCTTTGATCTGCCAACCTTTGATGAAGATTCTGCAGCTGCTAGAATGATATTTGATAGTGACAATGCTGCTGACTCGTCATTGGTTAGACCTGTTGTTGTTAACTCACAATGTTCTAATTCGACTAACAACACAGTTCAAAATGAGGAAGTTGAAAATGCTACTGAATACAATAAGTCATCAGAAGAAGATGAAGAAAATCGGGATGCGACTGAAGGCACTTCATCTCCAGTTGCTCCTATTCAGGTTACTTCTTTTGACACTCCTCATGTGCAGGATGTTGATACTGCTGAAGGGAACGCATCCACTTCCACGAATATTTCCGGTGCGGAGTTGGTTGCTGATCCTAATCTTAACAATTTGGGTATTAATGCTCGGGTTTCTGAAAATCCTGAAATGAGGATTCATAATACCCATCCACAGCAGAACATTATAGGAGATGTCCAACAAGGTGTGCAGACGCGTAATCAGCTGAGAAACAACCAGAGTGCTGGTTTGTATTCAGCTATTAGAGAATCTGGTCTTCAAAACGATTGGTCCTTTGCGTGTTACGTTTCACAAGAAGAACCGAAATCTTGGAAGGAAGCTTTAAAAGATAATTCTTGGGTTGAAGCCATGCAGGACGAACTGCAACAATTTCAAAAGCTTGGTGTTTGGAAGCTTGTTGAAAAACCGGAGAATTACAAGAAAATTGGCACTCGATGGGTTTATAAATGCAAGAAAGACGACCGTGGAATTGTTATTCGCAACAAGGCGAGATTGGTTGTTCAGGGTTTTCGCCAGATTGAAGGCATTGACTACAATGAAGTTTATGCACCTGTTGCACGTCTGGAAGCTATTCGGATCTTCTTAGCTTATGCTTCTTTCAAAGGATTCAAAGTTTACCAGATGGACGTCAAAAGTGCTTTTCTTCATGGTATTGTTCAAGAAGAGGTGCACGTCGAACAACCTCCAGGTTTTGAAGATCCTATTCACCCCGATCGGGTTTGGTTGCTAAACAAAGCTCTTTATGGTTTACATCAAGCACCTAGGGCTTGGTACGCAACCTTATCCAACTATCTTCTGGAGAATGGATTTCGACGAGGTCTTATTGATTGCACACTCTTTATCAAAGAACAAGATGAAGATCTTCTGCTGGTGCAGGTATATGTTGATGATATAATATTTGGGTCTACTAATAACTCTTTGTGCAGGCAATTCGAAAGTGTTATGCAGGAAAAGTTCGAAATGAGCGCTATGGGGGAGATGAATTTCTTTTTGGGCCTTCAAGTTCAACAAACAGAGTCTGGGATATTCATCCATCAGACTAAATATGTTGGTGACATTTTGAGCCGATTCCAAATGTCAGATGCAACGCCCATTGGTACCCCACTTCCGCAGAATCACGGGATTACTCGGGATTTGAAGGGTGAAAGCATCAACTCCTCGTACTATCGTGCCATAATCGGATCTCTCATGTATCTCACCGCTTCGAGGCCTGATATCATGTATCCAACGTGCCTGCTTGCAAGATATCAAGCAAACCCGAAGGCCTCTCATCTGTCAGCTGTCAAAAGGATTTTACGCTATTTGAAGGGATGCCCAGACCTCGGTCTTTGGTACCCTAGGGATGATAGTCTTGAATTAATTGCCTACAGTGATTCTGATTTCGGTGGTTGCAAAATCGATGGCAAATCTACAACAGCAGGATGTCAGTTCCTAGGAAATCGCCTGGTCACGTGGCAGTGCAAGAAGCAAACGTGTGTTGCTACATCAACATGTGAAGCAGAATACATTGCTGCCTCGAGTTGTTGCTCCCAAGTTCTTTGGATACAACAACAAATGCGCGACTACGGTTTAGAATTCCTATCTACTCATATTTTTGTTGATAATAATGCTGCCTTACAGATCACTAGAAATCCTGTGCAACATTCCAAGACTAAACACATCGACATTAAATATCACTTCATACGTGATTGTTTTGACAAGAGGTTAATCGATGTCGTTCATGTTCCCACTGATCACCAACGTGCCGACCTGTTTACAAAAGCTTTTGATAAATCACGTTTTGATTATCTACTTTTGGTCAATGGCATTAAGGTGATACCCGAGTAAACTTCTTTGGCTGATCGTTTTTGTAAATATTTTCTTTATAAACTCTAAAAAATTCAAAAAGATTTTAGTTTTTGTAACCTTTTAGCATTTTAGGGGGAGAAATTTCAAGAAAATACAAAAACATTGCAAAACTTCAAAATCCAAAAAGATGTCTTTACTTTTTCTGTCTTTTCGTTTGAAACTTCAAAATCCAAAAAGATGTCTTTACTTTTTCTGTCTTTTCGTTTGAAAAATTCAAAAATTCAAAAACAATAGAAAAACCAAAAATGAGTTTCTTGGATAAAGGAAAATGATGATGTTCACTGGTGTGGTCGGTCAACGTGCTCAAAATGAAAAACAAAAAGAAAAATGATAAGTATCTCTACTAACGATGTATCGGTAGGCTCACAATCAGACTAAAATGTGCAGGATGATACAAACCTAACAAACTTCAAGTCAGGTGGGAACCATTCATAGGCATATGGTCTTAGTACCGAAATTTCGTTTGAGAGATTGCCGATATCTGAAATATTCGGTCTTTATGCTGCTTATCATCTGGGTATCATGGTTGTATCCCAAACCGTAAAAATATCGGAGACATAGTCTAAGATCTTCCATGATACTATACATACGTGTACATATTGCATTCGACCTCAATAAGTGATCAACAATCACATGTCCAAACAAAATAAGTGATTATATATCACAGATTCTTTGCGGGAGTCAAGTTCGTCTCTCTGCTGTACGAAAGTACTGACCTGTTCACGGACTTGCTCCTGTGCCCTCATGCATCTGAAAATCAAGTTCCTCATCAATAAGTGATTCTATCACATAGGGCTTATTTTCAATCAAAATAAGTGAGTTTCTCACATTTTTATACGGTCAAACAGATGATAATCGGTATACTCACCGGTAAGATGAATTCTCGTGCATACCTTGATACGGGAATGTGTCGTGAGTGGATTTACATTGACTTGTAAGTATAATCCTTACCGTTAATCGTATCTCTTAATTATGATTACGTCTGATCAGTTTGAGCTTATGTGGACCACAATACCGATAATCGAGGTAGTATACTTATCCAGAGCTTTAAACAAAAATCAAAATCATGTTGACTAAGACCGTAAGCTGGTATGATTCCTTGTCCTTGAAATTCGCAAAAAGATTGCACTTGTACAGTTGCTTAGTGTTTTTCACATTTTCGTTTAGTTTACCGTGCTTTAAATTTTTTTTTTGTTATTTGTAAAGTTCGTTTTTGATTAAGCCGAAGTTGTTGCTTGGTGTTTTCTACCGGAAGCCTGAAACCTTCTTCATAAAACGTTCTTGCATTTGAAAACTCAAACAGAATGGAAATGTGTTTATTTTAATCATAATCTGTTCAGACTGCAAAATCTTACATGCCTCTGTGTTTTTGAAAAACATGTTGGCGAAACAAAAGAATGGTCGACGAATCAGACCATCATCGGCGAAACAGATCTGTTTCGTCAAAACATCGACGGAACGCAATCAGCCCAAATCAGTTTCGTCGTGGGCTTATTTGTTTGGCCCAAGTCCAAGCCCAATTCTCTGTTTCGCCGGGCCCAAATTTCTGTTTCGTCATTTTGTTCGATTCGTCGAGATAAGGCGGTGATATAAGGGTCCTAGTTGTTCACTCTTTCAAAACATCAAACTATTCATCATCTCCAAACACTCAAACACTAAAAAACCCCCATACCTACGGTCACCCTCTCAATCACTCAAATCATCCGATTTTCATCAAAATCTTACAAAAATCAAAGGTAGTAAAATGTTCCGGTTCACATTTCGAACATTTTGAACCGTCGGTTTTTCATCCGAAACCCTCAGAGACCCCTTTGAGACCTTGTTTTTCTTTGATAATATATGTGTTGATGTTGAAATTATTGTGTTTTTCCTTCTGTATCTGTTAGATTTAAGTACTAGTATGTTTGATTTGCTTTGATTTGGGTTTTAGTTTAAGTAACTTAAAACAGGGGTTATTGTTTATGGTGGGTTTAGCGTCCTAAACGGATTTTTGACCGGAAATCTCATCCCCATTAGATTTTGGATATGTTTTCGACTTGGTTTGGGTTAAACAAGTCACAGTGTGTAAAAAGTAATGATCAGTTCATGGTTTAAACCTCATACGGCGAAACGCCCAATTTCCAAAACCCTAACTCCGGCGAATCAGAGACGACGAATCAGAAACGGCGAAACAGACATGGCGAATCAAACCAACGACGAATCAGATCTGTTTCATCGCACATCTTATGTTTCGTCGAAGTGTTTCTGTTTCTTCGTCCATGCCTTAGCAGTTTTCTGAGTTTGTTGTTTGTTCACAGAATGTTTGAAATTTTATGATTAATGATCATTTGATGTTATAACCTGTATATATACATGTATAATACACGTGTTATATCAAATATGACTTATTGTGGACATTTTCATGTACAGATGGCACCGAAGGCACCAAAAGAAGGAAAATGCAAGAAGGCGATAAAGAAGGAAAACAAAACTGAAGAGGAGATTATGTCAGAGAAGCGTCATAATCAAGTTGCATATCTGGATCCTGATGACAAGCTCACGGAATTTAAAGATATCACGAAGTGGATCAGGGAGTCACGTATTAATTATGCTATTACATTCTCGACGCCCGTTTACAAATCACTTATCAAGGCTTTCTGGAATTCTGCAAGCGTTGTACAACTGGATGGAAAGGAAGTTATCAGGGGTCGTGTGAATGATCTGGATGTTATTGTATCTCCGGATATACTGAATGAAGTTCTTCAATTACAAGATAGTCCGGACGCTCCAGATTCTGTTCCGATTATGTGTACGCGAGGCTGTTTACTACGCATGAAGTGTAAAGGAGACATCTTACACAAACAAATCAACAAAGGGGATCTGCCATTACGCTACAAATTTCTGTTGCATATTCTGATTCAGTGTCTGAGTAATAGACGAGCTGGATATGACATGGCTGGAACTGATCTTGTTGGATTCATGGTAGCGTTGGTGTTAAACAAACCGTTTAGCATCTCAAGGTATATATTCGCTAACATGAAAGAGAATATGACGAGAACAGGAAGTAGAACAACCGGCAACAAGTTCTGGATGTATCCACGGTTTCTTCAGATGATAATGAATGTTCAACATCCTGATCTTCCAAAAGCTGACAATGATGTTCTGAAAATAGAAGCGATGAACCTCAACTCTTTAAGATTAATCAAGAACCTTCCTGCAAAGAGATACAAGGAAAGTGTTCCTCCGAGTAGGTTATTTGGTGCTCTTGGAAATACTGATTACATTGCTCCTTCTGATGATAAATGGCATCACAATGACAGCCAATCAGATGACGAAGAGCCAGAGTTAAAGAGAAGATACCTTGAAAATTTCGGTCCAGAGGATTCTGCATCGTCAGGAAGTGATAGTGATGACGAAGGCGATGAAGGTGGTGATGCAGGTGCTATTGGTGCATCGAGCAAAGGTGCAGCTGGTGGTACATCAGCTAGTAGTTCTTCAGCAAGTGGCAATGATGAATCTGATTCTAGCTCTGGTGATCATATAGTCGAACCTGGATACGAGATGTGTATCGATATAAGTGGAGTAAAAAGGTATAGAAAGATTAGAACTGAAGATGATCCAGCATACGTTCCAGAGGATCCTGAAGGTGAAAGAAGAACAAAAAGGAGAGCTAAGAAAGCTGCTGAAACTCAAAAGAAGAAATCAAGAAGATATTTGAGTACTTATACTAGAAAACCTGTGCATCAAGAGTCTTCATCTGTACCTCAGGAGCCTGTACAAGAAACTCCAGTTGTTACATCAGCTGCTGAAACTCCATCTGTCACACCTCAGGCAGTTCCTGAAAGAACTATGGCTTCTGCAATCAGAGCAACCACTTCGCAGATCAGTTCTGAACGTCATAGGGTATTTTCCGGATACTCTCAAGACGAAAAGAACAAGTTCCTATTCACTCAACTGGAAGCAGCTGCTGATAGGATTCAAAGGCAATCTCATTTCATTAATCTCACGAAGACTGATCAGCTTAAACAATTGGTGGAGATTAACAACTTGAAGTCCACCGTTGGTCAACAGCAAACGGCAATAGAGCGACAACAAGCTGAAATTGATTTTCTTAAAGCCGAGAATGCTCGCTTGAAGGCTGTTGATGAAGAGAAAGAGAGAAGGATTGCTGTTCTGTGGGATTATCACTGTAAACAACAAGAAGTACTGAAGAAAAAGGATGATGATACTGAGGACCAAGGGAATCCTGACACTTCAGGTACATCACAGAAGCAGCCAGCAGCTACATCTTCAGAAATAGTTGATGTTCAACCGCCAGTGGTCGAATCATCTCAGGGAACTTCTACTGGAAAAGTTCAACAGATCGCAGGTACTTCTTCTGTCGTAAGCAGTGCTGATATTGCTTTACAGGCTATTCATCCATTTACGGGAGAGTTGCTTGAAGAAGGAGAGTTAATAGAAGATCTTTCTCAGGAGCAATTGAGTGTTCTACATTCTATGAGAGAAATTGATGATGCTGAGATAGATAAAATGTCGACTGAGACTGATACAACTAATATAGAAGATATTGATGAGATCGTGTTTGAAGGCGAAGCAACAAAATCAACGTATGTTCGAAAAGATGGTACTGAATTCGCGTCGTTTGATGAAGATTGGATGAAGGAGAATATTGATGACATAGACGAGCACTTAAAGAATCGTAATTCGTCTGAAAAAGACACAGATGCATTTTCTGAATGGAGAAAACAGTTTCTATCTAAAGTCTCCAAGCCTGTGCCTGAAAAAGCTCAAGTCGACTACTTGCAATTTGAAAAGGCAAAGCCAAGTGGAAGAATTCTATGCTGGATGTTTGTTAGAGATATTCACTGTGTTGCAATCAAACGTGAATACGGAATCCTGTATTTCAACTCACTGCTGAGCATTCTTTCGTTGCCATTTTATGATGTTGCTGCGTTGACAAGGCTTGAGCTTATCAATCGTTCAAACTACGATGACGCTACTTTATTTGAGCGACTGATTAAAGTAAACAAGAAGTCGGGCTGGAAGGATGAATCATACAAGCCACAATTTCCCATCTATCAACCGATCAAGTTTACTCTTGATCCTGACACCAACACTTGCAGATACAAGCTTGTGTACCAGCCTCCGAGGGTCGTAGATAAAATCCCATTGATGCCTATGCAACAGGATTTTCTTGAAGATATGGCATTATGGTGCTACGACTCGGACACGCATGAAGCCGTGATTGTGTTTAGAGATAACCGTGCAAATTACCGGATGTTGGATCCGATGTGGATCATCAACATGTCCGAGGCTGACATCAGCAGATTATATCGTCATGATATTTTCTATGAAGATCAGGACGCACGTCAGGCTTTAAAGTTTCAGCGCGTAGCGTGTTTTTGCTATTACCGGGGCATACATTCGGGCAGTTCGTGGTCCGAACAACACTGAGATGGAAGATTAGAAGACCGAAGATGAGTAACAGACAAGGGGGAGTTTGTTGATGCATTTTTTTAGTGTCTGTAACTAGTCTTGTTTAACGATGTATTTTGTACGGTCTTTTATTAATTATCGAGTATGTATTTGATGTCGACCAAGTCGGATATCCTCCTATCCGCTTGTGTCTGACTTGTTTGTCTCTTTTGGTATGTAAAGTATTATGAACAATGCATGTTGCATGTCAAGGGTAGTATAGTTATTACTGTGTTAATGTAGTCTATCTGTTTGCTGTCTGTATACAGAAAACAGAACAACTGTTGAAGCCCTCGACGAAACAGGCTGTTTCGTCGAACACCTCACGGCGAAACAGAATTATGTCCAATCTATTCTGTTTCGTTGACAGTTATGACGAATCACACTTGATTCGTCATCTTATGGGCTGCTTGAGGCCCAATGTTTGGCCCATTGTGTGTTTCGCCGTTACACCATGTGTTTCGCCGAGACTTGGGCCCAGGGACTATATAAACCAAGTCTGCTTTCACTTTGAAGTAGATGAGATAATAACCAGTAACGAAACTCTGTCGAAATTCTGTCTGAACTGTGTTTGTATCAGTTTGTAATCGGTTCTCATCCCGTTTAATCAATCGAGTGTGTTTCATTGATTAATCCTTTGTTGTTATTGCTTTATATGTTTGATTTGGCATAGTTACGTGGATTCCGCACACGTGACCGTGTTTGCTATAAACAAGTGATTCGGTTCGTTATCGATCCTCAGATTTCGGGACCTACAAGAACCTCGAGCAGAGAGTAAAAAAGGCGTAAGGTTCACAATGGTTTAAAATTAAAATGGGATATACCGGGCTAGGATTCGAGTTACAGGAACAAGGGCCAAACCAACAATCCAAGAATGGAATCGTCGAGCGAAAACACTTGACAACCTCCTAGAAGCAGCTTTTCTTGCCACCAGACCTTTCTCCATCAATTAGGAATCTGATGCCGTCAGTAAACACATTCCATAAATTGTAGCCATTTGTTGAGTGTTTTTTTGGTGTCTAATCCGCATATATATCACCATTGCCCTTGATTTTCTTGACTGTATATCTCTTAAATATCAACAAATACATGTGTGATTTAGTTTAAGAAGATTTTTCAATGCCGAGAACCTCGATCAGAGTGTAAAAAAGGCGTAAGGTTCACAATGGTGTAAAATTAAAATGGGATATACCGGGCTAGGATTCGAGTTACAGGAACAAGGGCCAAACCAACCACCCAAGAATGGAATCGTCGAGCGAAAACACTTGACAACCTCCTAGAAGCAGCTTTTCTTACCACCAGACCTTTCTCCATTAATTAGAAATCTGATGCCGTCACTAAACACATTCCTTAAATTGTAGCCATTTGTTGAGTGTTTTTTTTGGTGTCTAATCCGCATATATATCACCATTGCCCTTGATTTTCTTGACTGTATATCTCTTAAATATCAACCTAAACACGTGTGATTTAGTTTACGAAGATTTTTCAATGTCGAGAACCTCGATCAGAGAGTAAAAAAGGCGTAAGGTTCACAATGGTGTAAAATTAAAATGGGATATACATGGCTAGGATTCGAGTTACAAGAACAATGGCCAAACCAACCACCCAAGAATAGAATCGTCGAGCGAAAACACTTGACAACCTCCTAGAAGCAGCTTTTCTTGCCACCAGACCTGTCTCCATCAATTAGGAATCTGATGCCGTCACTAAACACATTCCTTAAATTGTAGCCATTTGTTAAGTGTTTTTTTTGTGTCTAATCCACATATATATTACCATTGCCCTTGATTTTCTTGACTGTATATCTTTTAAATGTCAACATATACACGTGTGATTTAGTTTACGAAGATTTTTCAATGCCGAGAACTTCGATCCGAGAGTAAAAAAAGCTTAAGGTTCACAATGGTGTAAAATTAAAATGGGATATACAGGGCTAGGATTCGAGTTACAGGAACAAGGGCTAAACCAACCACCCAAGAATGGAATCGTCGATTGAAAACACTTGACAACCTCCTAGAAGCAGCTTTTCTTGCCACCAGACCTTTCTCCATCAATTAGGAATCTGATGCCGTCAATAAACACATTCCTTAAATTGTAGCCATTTGTTGAGTGTTTTTTTTTGTGTCTAATCCGCATATATATCACCATTGCCCTTGATTTTCTTGACTGTATATCTCTTAAATGTCAACATATACACGTGTGATTTAGTTTACGAAGATTTTTCAATGCCGAGAACCTCGATCAGAGTGTAAAAAAGGTGTAAGGTTCACAATGGTGTAAAATTAAAATGGGATATACCGGGCTAGGATTCGAGTTACAGGAACAAGGGCCCAACCAACCACCCAAGAATGGAATCGTCGATTGAAAACACTTGACAACCTCCTAGAAGCAGCTTTTCTTGCCACCAGACCTGTCTCCATCAATTAGGAATCTGATGCCGTCACTAAACACATTCCTTAAATTGTAGCCATTTGTTAAGTGTTTTTTTTTTGTGTCTAATCCACATATATATTACCATTGCCCTTGATTTTCTTGAATGTATATCTTTTAAATGTCAACATATACACGTGTGATTTAGTTTACGAAGATTTTTCAATGCCGAGAACCTCGATCCGTGAGTAAAAAAAGCGTAAGGTTCACAATGGTGTAAAATTAAAATGGGATATACAGGGCTAGGATTCGAGTTACAGGAACAAGGGCTAAACCAACCACCCAAGAATGGAATCGTCGATTGAAAACACTTGACAACCTCCTAGAAGCAGCTTTTCTTGCCACCAGACCTTTCTCCATCAACTAGGAATCTGATGCCGTCACTAAACACATTCCTTAAATTGTAGCCATTTGTTGAGTGTTTTTTTGTGTCTAATCCGCATATATATCACCATTGCCCATGATTTTCTTGACTGTATATATCTTAAATGTCAACATATACACGTGTGATTTAGTTTACGAAGATTTTTCAATGCCGAGAACCTCGATCAGAGAGTAAAAAAGGCGTAAGGTTCACAATGGTTTAAAATTAAAATGGGATATACCGGGCTAGGATTCGAGTTACAGGAACAAGGGCCAAACCAACAATCCAAGAATGGAATCGTCGAGCGAAAACACTTGACAACCTCCGAGAAGCAGCTTTTCTTGCCACTAGACCTTTCTCCATCAATTAGGAATTTGATGCCGTCACTAAACACATTCCTTAAATTGTAGCCATTTGTTTAGTGTTTTTTTGGTGTCTAATCCGCATATATATCACCATTGCCCTTGATTTTCTTGACTGTATATCTCTTAAATATCAACAAATACATGTGTGATTTAGTTTACGAAGATTTTTCAATGCCGAGAACCTCGATCAGAGAGTAAAAAAGGCGTAAGGTTCACAATGGTGTAAAATTAAAATGGGATATACCGGGCTAGGATTCGAGTTACAGGAACAAGGGCCAAACCAACCACCCAAGAATGGAATCGTCGAGCGAAAACACTTGACAACCTCCTAGAAGCAGCTTTTCTTACCACCAGACCTTTCTCCATTAATTAGAAATCTGATGCCGTCACTAAACACATTCCTTAAATTGTAGCCATTTGTTGAGTGTTTTTTTTGGTGTCTAATCCGCATATATATCACCATTGCCCTTGATTTTCTTGACTGTATATCTCTTAAATATCAACCTAAACACGTGTGATTTAGTTTACGAAGATTTTTCAATGTCGAGAACCTCGATCAGAGAGTAAAAAAGGCGTAAGGTTCACAATGGTGTAAAATTAAAATGGGATATACATGGCTAGGATTCGAGTTACAAGAACAATGGCCAAACCAACCAACCAAGAATAGAATCGTCGAGCGAAAACACTTGACAACCTCCTAGAAGCAGCTTTTCTTGCCACCAGACCTGTCTCCATCAATTAGGAATCTGATGCCGTCACTAAACACATTCCTTAAATTGTAGCCATTTGTTAAGTGTTTTTTTTGTGTCTAATCCACATATATATTACCATTGCCCTTGATTTTCTTGACTGTATATCTTTTAAATGTCAACATATACACGTGTGATTTTGTTTACGAAGATTTTTCAATGCCGAGAACTTCGATCCGAGAGTAAAAAAAGCTTAAGGTTCACAATGGTGTAAAATTAAAATGGGATATACAGGGCTAGGATTCGAGTTACAGGAACAAGGGCTAAACCAACCACCCAAGAATGGAATCGTCGATTGAAAACACTTGACAACCTCCTAGAAGCAGCTTTTCTTGCCACCAGACCTGTCTCCATCAATTAGGAATCTGATGCCGTCACTAAACACATTCCTTAAATTGTAGCCATTTGTTAAGTGTTTTTTTTTGTGTCTAATCCACATATATATTACCATTGCCCTTGATTTTCTTGACTGTATATCTCTTAAATGTCAACATATACACGTGTGATTTAGTTTACGAAGATTTTTCAATGCCGAGAACCTCGATCAGAGAGTAAAAAAAGCGTAAGGTTCACAACGGTGTAAAATTAAAATAGGATATACAGGGCTAGGATTCGAGTTACAGGAACAAGGGCTAAACCAACCACCCAAGAATGGAATCGTCGATTAAAAACACTTGACAACCTCCTAGAAGCAGCTTTTCTTGCCACCAGACCTTTTTCCATCAATTAGGAATCTGATGCCGTCACTAAACACATTCCTTAAGTTGTAGCCATTTGTTGAGTGTTTTTTTGTGTCTAATCCGCATATATATCACCATTGCCCATGATTTTCTTGACTGTATATCTCTTAAATGTCAACATATACACGTGTGATTTAGTTTACGAAGATTTTTCAATGCCGAGAACCTCGATCAGAGAGTAAAAAAGGCGTAAGGTTCACAATGGTGTAAAATTAAAATGGGATATACCGGGCTAGGATTCGAGTTACAGGAACAAGGGCCAAACCAACCACCCAAGAATGGAATCGTCGAGCGAAAACACTTGACAACCTCCTAGAAGCAGCTTTTCTTGCCACCAGACCTTTCTCCATCAATTAGGAATCTGATGCCGTTACTAAACACATTCCTTAAATTGTAGTCATTTGTTGAGTGTTTTTTTTTGTCTAATTCGCATATATATCACCATTGCCCATGATTTTCTTGACTGTATATATCTTAAATGTCAACATATACACGTGTGATTTAGTTTACGAAGATTTTTCAATTCCGAGAACCTCTACCAGAGAGTAAAAAAGGCGTAAGGTTCACAATGGTGTAAAATTAAAATGGAATATAACGGGCTAGGATTCGAGTTACAGGAACAAGGGCCAAACCAATCACCCAAGAATGGAATCGTCGAGCGAAAACACTTGACAACTTCCTAGAAGCAGCTTTTCTTACCACCAGACCTTTCTCCATCAATTAGGAATCTGATGCCGTCACTAAACACATTCCTTAAATTGTAGCCATTTGTTGAGTGTTTTTTTATGTTGTCTAATCCGCATATATATCACCGTTGCCCTTGATTTTCTTGACTGTATATCTCTAAAATGTCAACATATACACCTGTGATTTAGTTTACGAAGATTTTTCAATGCTGAGAACCTCGATCAGAGAGTAAAAAAGGTGTAAGGTTCACAATGGTGTAAAATTAAAATGGGATATACCGGGCTAGGATTCGAGTTACAGGAACAAGGGCCAAACCAACCACCCAAGAATGGAATCGTCGAGTGAAAACACTTGACCACCTCCTCGAAGCAGCTTTTCTTGCCACCAGACCTTTCTCCATCAAGTAGGAATCTGATACCGTCACTAAACACATTCCTTAAATTGTAGCCATTTGTTGAGTGTTTTTTTGTGTCTAATCCGCATATATATCACCATTGCCCATGATTTTCTTGACTGTATATATCTTAAATGTCAACATATACACGTGTGATTTAGTTTACGAAGATTTTTCAATGCCGAGAACCTCGATCAGAGAGTAAAAAAGGCGTAAGGTTCACAATGGTTTAAAATTAAAATGGGATATACCAGGCTAGGATTCGAGTTACAGGAACAAGGGCCAAACCAACAATCCAAGAATGGAATCGTCGAGCGAAAACACTTGACAACCTCCTAGAAGCAGCTTTTCTTGCCACTAGACCTTTCTCCATCAATTAGGAATCTGATGCCGTCACTAAACACATTCCTTAAATTGTAGCCATTTGTTGAGTGTTTTTTTTGGTGTCTAATCCGCATATATATCACCATTGCCCTTGATTTTCTTGACTGTATATCTCTTAAATTTCAACAAATACATGTGTGATTTAGTTTACGAAGATTTTTCAATGCCGAGAACCTCGATCAGAGAGTAAAAAAGGCGTAAGGTTCACAATGGTGTAAAATTAAAATGGGATATACATGGCTAGGATTCGAGTTACAAGAACAATGGCCAAACCAACCAACCAAGAATAGAATCGTCGAGCGAAAACACTTGACAACCTCCTAGAAGCAGCTTTTCTTGCCACCAGACCTGTCTCCATCAATTAGGAATCTGATGCCGTCACTAAACACATTCCTTAAATTGTAGCCATTTGTTAAGTGTTTTTTTTGTGTCTAATCCACATATATATTACCATTGCCCTTGATTTTCTTGACTGTATATCTTTTAAATGTCAACATATACACGTGTGATTTTGTTTACGAAGATTTTTCAATGCCGAGAACTTCGATCCGAGAGTAAAAAAAGCTTAAGGTTCACAATGGTGTAAAATTAAAATGGGATATACAGGGCTAGGATTCGAGTTACAGGAACAAGGGCTAAACCAACCACCCAAGAATGGAATCGTCGATTGAAAACACTTGACAACCTCCTAGAAGCAGCTTTTCTTGCCACCAGACCTGTCTCCATCAATTAGGAATCTGATGCCGTCACTAAACACATTCCTTAAATTGTAGCCATTTGTTAAGTGTTTTTTTTTGTGTCTAATCCACATATATATTACCATTGCCCTTGATTTTCTTGACTGTATATCTCTTAAATGTCAACATATACACGTGTGATTTAGTTTACGAAGATTTTTCAATGCCGAGAACCTCGATCAGAGAGTAAAAAAAGCGTAAGGTTCACAACGGTGTAAAATTAAAATAGGATATACAGGGCTAGGATTCGAGTTACAGGAACAAGGGCTAAACCAACCACCCAAGAATGGAATCGTCGATTAAAAACACTTGACAACCTCCTAGAAGCAGCTTTTCTTGCCACCAGACCTTTTTCCATCAATTAGGAATCTGATGCCGTCACTAAACACATTCCTTAAGTTGTAGCCATTTGTTGAGTGTTTTTTTGTGTCTAATCCGCATATATATCACCATTGCCCATGATTTTCTTGACTGTATATCTCTTAAATGTCAACATATACACGTGTGATTTAGTTTACGAAGATTTTTCAATGCCGAGAACCTCGATCAGAGAGTAAAAAAGGCGTAAGGTTCACAATGGTGTAAAATTAAAATGGGATATACCGGGCTAGGATTCGAGTTACAGGAACAAGGGCCAAACCAACCACCCAAGAATGGAATCGTCGAGCGAAAACACTTGACAACCTCCTAGAAGCAGCTTTTCTTGCCACCAGACCTTTCTCCATCAATTAGGAATCTGATGCCGTTACTAAACACATTCCTTAAATTGTAGTCATTTGTTGAGTGTTTTTTTTTGTCTAATTCGCATATATATCACCATTGCCCATGATTTTCTTGACTGTATATATCTTAAATGTCAACATATACACGTGTGATTTAGTTTACGAAGATTTTTCAATTCCGAGAACCTCTACCAGAGAGTAAAAAAGGCGTAAGGTTCACAATGGTGTAAAATTAAAATGGAATATAACGGGCTAGGATTCGAGTTACAGGAACAAGGGCCAAACCAATCACCCAAGAATGGAATCGTCGAGCGAAAACACTTGACAACTTCCTAGAAGCAGCTTTTCTTACCACCAGACCTTTCTCCATCAATTAGGAATCTGATGCCGTCACTAAACACATTCCTTAAATTGTAGCCATTTGTTGAGTGTTTTTTTATGTTGTCTAATCCGCATATATATCACCGTTGCCCTTGATTTTCTTGACTGTATATCTCTTAAATGTCAACATATACACCTGTGATTTAGTTTACGAAGATTTTTCAATGCTGAGAACCTCGATCAGAGAGTAAAAAAGGTGTAAGGTTCACAATGGTGTAAAATTAAAATGGGATATACCGGGCTAGGATTCGAGTTACAGGAACAAGGGCCAAACCAACCACCCAAGAATGGAATCGTCGAGTGAAAACACTTGACCACCTCCTCGAAGCAGCTTTTCTTGCCACCAGACCTTTCTCCATCAAGTAGGAATCTGATACCGTCACTAAACACATTCCTTAAATTGTAGCCATTTGTTGAGTGTTTTTTTGTGTCTAATCCGCATATATATCACCATTGCCCATGATTTTCTTGACTGTATATATCTTAAATGTCAACATATACACGTGTGATTTAGTTTACGAAGATTTTTCAATGCCGAGAACCTCGATCAGAGAGTAAAAAAGGCGTAAGGTTCACAATGGTTTAAAATTAAAATGGGATATACCAGGCTAGGATTCGAGTTACAGGAACAAGGGCCAAACCAACAATCCAAGAATGGAATCGTCGAGCGAAAACACTTGACAACCTCCTAGAAGCAGCTTTTCTTGCCACTAGACCTTTCTCCATCAATTAGGAATCTGATGCCGTCACTAAACACATTCCTTAAATTGTAGCCATTTGTTGAGTGTTTTTTTTGGTGTCTAATCCGCATATATATCACCATTGCCCTTGATTTTCTTGACTGTATATCTCTTAAATTTCAACAAATACATGTGTGATTTAGTTTACGAAGATTTTTCAATGCCGAGAACCTCGATCAGAGAGTAAAAAAGGCGTAAGGTTCACAATGGTGTAAAATTAAAATGGGATATACCGGGCTAGCATTCGAGTTACAAGAACAAGGGCCAAACCAACCACCCAAGAATGGAATCGTCGAGCGAAAACACTTGACAACCTCCTAGAAGCAGCTTTTCTTACCACCAGACCTTTCTCCATCAATTAGGAATCTGATGCCGGCACTAAACACATTCCTTAAATTGAAGCCATTTGTTGAGTGTTTTTTTTGGTGTCTAATCCGCATATATATCACCATTGCCCTTGATTTTCTTGACTGTATATCTCTTAAATATCAACCTATACACGTCTGATTTAGTTTACGAAGATTTTTCAATGCCGAGAACCTCGATCAGAGAGTAAAAAAGGCGTAAGGTTCACAATGCTGTAAAATTAAAATGGGATATACCGGGCTAGGATTCGAGTTACAAGAACAATGGCCAAACCAACCACCCAAGAATGGAATCGTCGAGCGAAAACACTTGACAACCTCCTAGAAGCAACTTTTCTTGCCACCAGACCTGTCTCCATCATTTAGGAATCTGATGCCATCACTAAACACATTCCTTAAATTGTAGCAATTTGTTAAGTGTTTTTTTTGTGTCTAATCCACATATATATTACCATTGCCCTTGATTTTGTTGACTGTATATCTCTTAAATGTCAACATATACACGTGTGATTTAGTTTACGAAGATTTTTCAATGCCGAGAACCTCGATCAGAGAGTAAAAAAAGCGTAAGGTTCACAATGGTGTAAAATTAAAATAGGATATACAGGGCTAGGATTCGAGTTACAGGAACAAGGGCTAAACCAACCACCCAAGAATGGAATCGTCGATTAAAAACACTTGACAACCTCCTAGAAGCAGCTTTTCTTGCCACCAGACCTTTTTCCATCAATTAGGAATCTGATGCCGTCACTAAACACATTCCTTAAGTTGTAGCCATTTGTTGAGTGTTTTTTTTTGTGTCTAATCCGCATATATATCACCATTGCCCATGATTTTCTTGACTGTATATCTCTTAAATGTCAACATATACACGTGTGATTTAGTTTACGAAGATTTTTCAATGCCGAGAACCTCGATCAGAGAGTAAAAAAGGCGTAAGGTTCACAATGGTGTAAAATTAAAATGGGATATACCGGGCTAGGATTCGAGTTACAGGAACAAGGGCCAAACCAACCACCCAAGAATGGAATCGTCGAGCGAAAACACTTGACAACCTCCTAGAAGCAGCTTTTCTTGCCACCAGACCTTTCTCCATCAATTAGGAATCTGATGCCGTCACTAAACACATTCCTTAAATTGTAGCCATTTGTTGAGTGTTTTTTTGTGTCTAATTCGCATATATATCACCATTGCCCACGATTTTCTTGACTGTATATATCTTAAATGTCAACATATACACGTGTGATTTAGTTTACGAAGATTTTTCAATGCCGAGAACCTCTACCAGAGAGTAAAAAAGGCGTAAGGTTCACAATGGTGTAAAATTAAAATGGAATATAACGGGATAGGATTCGAGTTACAGGAACAAGGGCCAAACCAACCACCCAAGAATGGAATCGTCGAGCGAAAACACTTGACAACTTCCTAGAAGCAGCTTTTCTTACCACCAGACCTTTCTCCATCAATTAGGAATCTGATGCCGTCACTAAACACATTCCTTAAATTGTAGCCATTTGTTGAGTGTTTTTTTACGTTGTCTAATCCGCATATATATCACCGTTGCCCTTGATTTTCTTGACTGTATATCTCTTAAATGTCAACATATACACGTGTGATTTAGTTTACGAAGATTTTTCAATGCTGAGAACCTCGATCAGAGAGTAAAAAAGGTGTAAGGTTCACAATGGTGTAAAATTAAAATGGGATATACCGGGTTAGGATTCGAGTTACAGGAACAAGAGCCAAACCAACCACCTAAGAATGGAATCGTCGAGCGAAAACACTTGACCACCTCCTCGAAGCAGCTTTTCTTGCCACCAGACCTTTCTCCATCAATTAGGAATCTGATGCCGTCACTAAACACATTCCTTAAATTGTAGCCATTTGTTGAGTGTTTTTTTGTGTCTAATCCGCATATATATCACCATTGCCCATGATTTTCTTGACTGTATATATCTTAAATGTCAACATATACACGTGTGATTTAGTTTACGAAGGTTTTTCAATGCCGAGAACCTCGATCAGAGAGTAAAAAAGGCGAAGGTTCACAATGGTTTAAAATTAAAATGGGATATATCGGGCTAGGATTCGAGTTACAGGAACAAGGGCCAAACCAACAATCCAAGAATGGAATCGTCGAGCGAAAATACTTGACAACCTCCTAGAAGCAGCTTTTCTTGCCACTAGACCTTTCTCCATCAATTAGGAATCTGATGCCGTTACTAAACACATTCCTTAAATTGTAGCCATTTGTTGAGTGTTTTTTTTGGTGTCTAATCCGCATATATATCACCATTGCCCTTGATTTTCTTGACTGTATATGTCTTAAATATCAACAAATACATGTGTGATTTAGTTTACGAAGATTTTTCAATGCCGAGAACCTCGATCAGAGAGTAAAAAATGCGTAAGGTTCACAATGGTGTAAAATTAAAATGGGATATACCGGGCTAGGATTCGAGTTACAGGAACAAGGGCCAAACCAACCACCCAAGAATGGAATCGTCGAGCGAAAACACTTGACAACCTCCTAGAAGCAGCTTTTCTTACCACCAGACCTTTCTCCATCAATTAGGAATCTGATGCCGGCACAAAACACATTCCTTAAATTGTAGCCATTTGTTGAGTGTTTTTTTGGTGTCTAATCCGCATATATATCACCACTGCCCTTGATTTTCTTGACTGTATATCTCTTAAATATTAACATATACACGTGTGATTTAGTTTACGTAGATTTTTCAATGCCGAGAACCTCGATCAGAGAGCAAAAAAGGCGTAATGTTCACAATGGTGTAATATTAAAATGTGATATACCGGGCTAGGATTCGAGTTACAGGAACAAGGGCCAAACCAACCACCCAAGAACGGAATCGTCGAACGAAAACACTTGACAACCTCCTAGAAGCAGCTTTTCTTGCCACCAGACCTTTCTCAATCAATTAGGAATCTGATCCCATCACTAAACACATTCCTTAAATTGTAGCCATTTGTTAAGTGTTTTTTTGTGTCTAATCCACATATATATTACCATTGCCCTTGATTTTCTTGACTGTATATCTCTTAAATGTCAACATATACACGTGTGATTTAGTTTACGAAGATTTTTCAATGCCGAGAACCTCGATCAGAGAGTAAAAAAAGCGTAAGGTTCACAATTGTGTAAAATTAAAATGGGATATACAGGGCTAGGATTCGAGTTACAGGAACAAGGGGTAAACCAACCACCCAAGAATGGAATCGTCGATTAAAAACACTTGACAACCTCCTAGAAACAGCTTTTCTTGCCACCAGACCTTTCTCCATCAATTAGGAATCTGATGCCGTCACTAAACACATTCCTTAAATTGTAGCCATTTGTTGAGTGTTTTTTTTTTTGTGTCTAATCCGCATATATATCACCATTGCCCATGATTTTCTTGACTGTATATCTCTTAAATGTCAACATATACACGTGTGATTTAGTTTACGAAGATTTTTCAATGCCGAGAACCTCGATCAGAGAGTAAAAAAGGCGTAAGGTTCACAATGGTGTAAAATTAAAAAGGGATATACCGGGCTAGGATTCGAGTTACAGGAACAAGGGCCAAACCAACCACCCAAGAATGGAATCGTCGAGCGAAAACACTTGACAACCTCCTAGAAGCAGCTTTTCTTGCCACCAGACCTTTCTCCATCAATTAGGAATCTGATGCCGTCACTAAACACATTCCTTAAATTATAGCCATTTGTTGAGTGTTTTTTTGTGTCTAATTCGCATATATATCACCATTGCCCATGATTTTCTTGACTGTATATATCTTAAATGTCAACATATACACGTGTGATTTAGTTTACGAAGATTTTTCAATGCCGAGAACCTCTACCAGAGAGTAAAAAAGGCGTAAGGTTCACAATGGTGTAAAATTAAAATGGAATATAACGGGATAGGATTCGAGTTACAGGAACAAGGGCCAAACCAACCACCCAAGAATGGAATCGTCGAGCGAAAACACTTGACAACTTCCTAGAAGCAGCTTTTCTTACCACCAGACCTTTCTCCATCAATTAGGAATCTGATGCCGTCACTAAACACATTCCTTAAATTGTAGCCATTTGTTGAGTGTTTTTTTACGTTGTCTAATCCGCATATATATCACCGTTGCCCTTGATTTTCTTGACTGTATATCTCTTAAATGTCAACATATACACGTGTGATTTAGTTTACGAAGATTTTTCAATGCTGAGAACCTCGATCAGAGAGTAAAAAAGGTGTAAGGTTCACAATGGTGTAAAATTAAAATGGGATATACCGGGTTAGGATTCGAGTTACAGGAACAAGAGCCAAACCAACCACCTAAGAATGGAATCGTCGAGCGAAAACACTTGACCACCTCCTCGAAGCAGCTTTTCTTGCCACCAGACCTTTCTCCATCAATTAGGAATCTGATGCCGTCACTAAACACATTCCTTAAATTGTAGCCATTTGTTGAGTGTTTTTTTGTGTCTAATCCGCATATATATCACCATTGCCCATGATTTTCTTGACTGTATATATCTTAAATGTCAACATATACACGTGTGATTTAGTTTACGAAGGTTTTTCAATGCCGAGAACCTCGATCAGAGAGTAAAAAAGGCGAAGGTTCACAATGGTTTAAAATTAAAATGGGATATATCGGGCTAGGATTCGAGTTACAGGAACAAGGGCCAAACCAACAATCCAAGAATGGAATCGTCGAGCGAAAATACTTGACAACCTCCTAGAAGCAGCTTTTCTTGCCACTAGACCTTTCTCCATCAATTAGGAATCTGATGCCGTTACTAAACACATTCCTTAAATTGTAGCCATTTGTTGAGTGTTTTTTTTGGTGTCTAATCCGCATATATATCACCATTGCCCTTGATTTTCTTGACTGTATATGTCTTAAATATCAACAAATACATGTGTGATTTAGTTTACGAAGATTTTTCAATGCCGAGAACCTCGATCAGAGAGTAAAAAATGCGTAAGGTTCACAATGGTGTAAAATTAAAATGGGATATACCGGGCTAGGATTCGAGTTACAGGAACAAGGGCCAAACCAACCACCCAAGAATGGAATCGTCGAGCGAAAACACTTGACAACCTCCTAGAAGCAGCTTTTCTTACCACCAGACCTTTCTCCATCAATTAGGAATCTGATGCCGGCACAAAACACATTCCTTAAATTGTAGCCATTTGTTGAGTGTTTTTTTGGTGTCTAATCCGCATATATATCACCACTGCCCTTGATTTTCTTGACTGTATATCTCTTAAATATTAACATATACACGTGTGATTTAGTTTACGTAGATTTTTCAATGCCGAGAACCTCGATCAGAGAGCAAAAAAGGCGTAATGTTCACAATGGTGTAATATTAAAATGTGATATACCGGGCTAGGATTCGAGTTACAGGAACAAGGGCCAAACCAACCACCCAAGAACGGAATCGTCGAACGAAAACACTTGACAACCTCCTAGAAGCAGCTTTTCTTGCCACCAGACCTTTCTCAATCAATTAGGAATCTGATCCCATCACTAAACACATTCCTTAAATTGTAGCCATTTGTTAAGTGTTTTTTTGTGTCTAATCCACATATATATTACCATTGCCCTTGATTTTCTTGACTGTATATCTCTTAAATGTCAACATATACACGTGTGATTTAGTTTACGAAGATTTTTCAATGCCGAGAACCTCGATCAGAGAGTAAAAAAAGCGTAAGGTTCACAATTGTGTAAAATTAAAATGGGATATACAGGGCTAGGATTCGAGTTACAGGAACAAGGGGTAAACCAACCACCCAAGAATGGAATCGTCGATTAAAAACACTTGACAACCTCCTAGAAACAGCTTTTCTTGCCACCAGACCTTTCTCCATCAATTAGGAATCTGATGCCGTCACTAAACACATTCCTTAAATTGTAGCCATTTGTTGAGTGTTTTTTTTGTGTCTAATCCGCATATATATCACCATTGCCCATGATTTTCTTGACTGTATATCTCTTAAATGTCAACATATACACGTGTGATTTAGTTTACGAAGATTTTTCAATGCCGAGAACCTCGATCAGAGAGTAAAAAAGGCGTAAGGTTCACAATGGTGTAAAATTAAAATGGGATATAACGGGCTAGGATTCGAGTTACAGGAACAAGGGCCAAACCAACCACCCAAGAATGGAATCGTCGAGCGAAAACACTTGACAACTTCCTAGAAGCAGCTTTTCTTACCACCAGACCTTTCTCCATCAATTAGGAATCTGATGCCGTCACTAAACACATTCCTTAAATTGTAGCCATTTGTTGAGTGTTTTTTTATGTTGTCTAATCCGTATATATATCACCGTTGCCCTTGATTTTCTTGACTGTATATCTCTTAAATGTCAACATATACACGTGTGATTTAGTTTACGAAGATTTTTCAATGCCGAGAACCTCGATCAGAGAGTAAAAAAGGTGTAAGGTTCACAATGGTATAAAATTAAAATGGGATATACCGGGCAAGGATTTGAGTTACAGGAACAAGTGCCAAACCAACCACCCAAGAATGGAATCGTCGAGCGAAAACACTTGACCACATCCTTGAAGCAGCTTTTCTTGCCACCAGACCTTTCTCCATCAATTAGGAATCTGATGCCGTCACTAAACACATTCCTTAAATTGTAGCCATTTGTTGAGTGTTTTTTTGTGTCTAATCCGCATATATATCACCGTTGCCCATGATTTTCTTGACTGTATATATCTTAAATGTCAACATATACACGTGTGATTTAGTTTACGAAGATTTTTCAATGCCGAGAACCTCGATCAGAGAGTAAAAAAGGCGTAAGGTTCACAATGGTTTAAAATTAAAATGGGATATACCGGGCTAGGATTCGAGTTACAGGAACAAGGGCCAAACCAACAATCCAAGAATGGAATCGTCGAGCGAAAACACTTGACAACCTCCTAGAAGCAGCTTTTCTTGCCACTAGACCTTTCTCCATCAATTAGGAATCTGATGCCGTCACTAAACATATTCCTTAAATTGTAGCCGTTTGTTGAGTGTTTTTTTTGGTGTCTAATCCGCATATATATCACCATTGCCCTTGATTTTCTTGACTGTATATCTCTTAAATATCAACAAATACATGTGTGATTTAGTTTACGAAGAATTTTCAATGCCGAGAACCTCGATCAGAGAGTAAAAAAGGCGTAAGGTTCACAATGGTGTAAAATTAAAATGGGATATACCGGGCTAGAATTCGAGTTACAGGAACAAGGGCCAAACCAACCACCCAAGAATGGAATCGTCGAGCAAAAACACTTGATAACCTCCTAGAAGCAGCTTTTCTTACCACCAGTCCTTTCTCCATCAATTAGGAATCTGATGCCGGCACTAAACACATTCCTTAAATTGTAGCCATTTGTTGAGTGTTTTTTTTGGTGTCTAATCCGCATATGTATCACCATTGCCCTTGATTTTCTTGACTGTATATCTCTTAAATATCAACCTATACACGTGTGATTTAGTTTACGAAGATTTTTCAATGCCGGGAACCTCGATCAGAGAGTAAAAAAGGCGTAAGGTTCACAATACTGTAAAATTAAAATGGGATATACCGGGCTAGGATTCGAGTTACAAGAACAATGGCCAAACCAACCACCCAAGAATGGAATCGTCGAGCGAAAACACTTGACAACCTCCTAGAAGCAACTTTTCTTGCCACCAGACCTGTCTCCATCATTTAGGAATCTGATGCCGTCACTAAACACATTCCTTAAATTGTAGCCATTTGTTAAGTGTTTTTTTGTGTCTAATCCACATATATATTACCATTGCCCTTGATTTCTTGACTGTATATCTCTTAAATGTCAACATATACACGTGTGATTTAGTTTACGAAGATTTTTCAATGCCGAGAACCTCGATCAGAAAGTAAAAAAAGCGTACGGTTCACAATGGTGTAAAATTAAAATGGGATATACAGGGCTAGGATTCGAGTTACAGGAACAAGGGCTAAACCAACCACCCAAGAATGTCATCGTCGATTAAAAACACTTGACAACCTCCTAGAAGCAACTTTTCTTGCCACCAGACCTGTCTCCATCATTTAGGAATCTGATGCCGTCACTAAACACATTCCTTAAATTGTAGCCATTTGTTAAGTGTTTTTTTGTGTCTAATCCACATATATATTACCATTGCCCTTGATTTTCTTGACTGTATATCTCATAAATGTCAACATATACACGTGTGATTTAGTTTACGAAGATTTTTCAATGCCGAGAACCTCGATCAGAGAGTAAAAAAGGCGTAACGTTCACAATGGTGTAAAATTAAAATGGGATATACCGGGCTAGGAATCGAGTTACAGGAACAAGGGCCAAACCAACCACCCAAGAATGGAATCGTCGAGCGAAAACACTTGACAACCTCCTAGAAGCAGCTTTTCTTACCACCAGACCTTTCTCCATCAATTAGGAATCTGATTCCGTCACTAAACACATTCCTTAAATTGTAGCCATTTGTTAAGTGTTTTTTTTGTGTCTAATCCGCATATATATCACCATTGCCCTTGATTTTCTTGACTGTATATATCTTAAATATCAACATATACACGTGTGATTTAGTTTACGAAGATTTTTCAACGCCGAGAACCTCGATCAGAGAGTAAAAAAGGCGTAAGGTTCATAATGGCATAAAATTAAAATGGGATATACCGGGCAAGGATTCGAGTTACAGGAACAAGGGCCAAACCAACCACCCAAGAATGGAATCGTCGAGTGAAAACACTTGATAACCTCCTAGAAGCAGCGTTTCTTACCACCAGACCTTTCTCCATCAATTAGGAATCTGATTCCGTCACTAAACACATTACTTAAATTGTAGCCATTTGTTGAGTTTTTTTTTGTGTCTAATCCGCATATATATTACCATTGCCCTTGATTTTCTTGACTGTATATCTCTTAAATATCAACATATACACGTGTGATTTAGTTTACGTAGAATTTTTAATGCCGAGAACCTCGATCAGAGAGTAAAAAAGGCGTAAGGTTCACAATGGTGTAAAATTAAAATGGGATATATCGGGCTAGAATTCGAGTTACAGGAACAAGGGCCACACCAACCACCAAAGAATGGAATCGTCGAGCGAAAACACTTGACAACCTCCTAGAAGCAGCTTTTCTTGCCACCAGACCTTTCTCCATCAATTAGGAATCTGATGCCGTGAATAAACACATTCCTTAAATTGTAGCCATTTGTTGAGTGTTTTTTTTGGTGTCTATTCCGCATATATATCACCATTGTCATTGATTTTCTTGACTGTATATCTCTTAAATGTCAACATATACACTTTTGATTTAGTTTACGAAGATTTTACAATGCTGAGAACCTAGATCAGAGAGTAAAAAAGGCGTAAGGTTCACAATGGTGTAAAATTAAAATGGGATATACCGGGCTAGGATTCGAGTTACAGGAACAAGGGCCAAACCAACCACCCAAGAATGGAATCGTCGAGCGAAAACACTTGAAAACCTCCTAGAAGCAGCTTTTCTTGCCACCAGACCTTTCTCCATCAATTAGGAATCTGATGCCGTCACTAAACACATTCCTTAAATTGTAACCATTTGTTGAGTGTTTTTTTTGGTGTCTAATCCGCGTATATAACACCATTGCCCTTGATTTTCTTGACTGTATATCTCATAAATGTCAATATATACACGTGTGATTTAGTTTACGAAGATTTTTCAATGCCGAGAACCTCGATCAGAGAGTAAAAAAGGCGTAAGGTTCACAATGGTGTAAAATTAAAATGGGATATACCGGGCTAGGAATCGAGTTACAGGAACAAGGGCCAAACCAACCACCCAAGAATGGAATCGTCGAGCGAAAACACTTGACAACCTCCTAGAAGCAGCTTTTCTTACCACCAGACCTTTCTCCATCAATTAGGAATCTGATTCCGTCACTAAACACATTCCTTAAATTGTAGCCATTTGTTGAGTGTTTTTTTTGTGTCTAATCCGCATATATATCACCATTGCCCTTGATTTTCTTGACTGTATATCTCTTAAATATCAACATATACACGTGTGATTTGTTTTACGAAGATTTTTCAATGCCGAGAACCTCGATCAGAGAGTAAAAAAGGCGTAAGGTTCACAATGGCATAAAATTAAAATGGGATATACCGGGCTAGGATTCGAGTTACAAGTACAAGGGCCAAACCAACCACCCAAGAATGGAATCGTCGAGCGAAAACACTTGACAACCTCCTAGAAGCAGCTTTTCTTACCACCAGACCTTTCTCCATCAATTAGGAATCTGATGCCGGCACTAAACACATTCCTTAAATTGTAGCCATTTGTTGAGTGTTTTTTTTGGTGTCTAATCCGCATATATATCACCATTGCCCTTGATTTTCTTGACTGTATATCTCTTAAATACCAACCTATACACGTGTGATTTAGTTTACGAAGATTTTTCAATGCCGAGAACCTCGATCAGAGAGTAAAAAAGGCGTAAGGTTCACAATGCTGTAAAATTAAAATGGGATATACCGGGCTAGGATTCGAGTTACAAGAACAATGGCCAAACCTGTGACAACTCGAATTTCCGACGTTCTTTATTCGCATTTAATGCACGTTGACTTTGACTATATGGTTGTGTTATGATAAAACCTAGTATGTTTGCATGGTTATGTGTGATTGTATAACATGTGTACTGTTGTAAAACTTAAACTGTTGAGAACCCGACGAAACACAAGGCTGTTTCGCCATAACCCATTCCGACGAAACAGGCTGTTTCGCCATGAACACTCCGACGAAACAGAAGTCTGTTTCGCCGGCCCAGTAGTTCACGAAGCCCAGCTTGGGCCCAGAACGTTATTTTGTGTATGTGTACGTAAAACAGTATCACTTTTACATTTTCTATCAACACAACCGAAACCCTAGAGCTCTCTCACTGTGACGGCAAACTAGAACCCACCGGAAACCATTGTGCGATCAAACCATCATCTCGGTTAGTAAACCTATGTGCCTTGATTGATCTTTCATCCGTGAACGTGTTTCTGCGTCATGTGATTCTGCTACGTTGATGTATAATTGTAACTAATGCATGTTAAAAGTTAGGGTTCTTGTTATTATGATGTTTGGAGTTTGATGTTGTAATATAATCCGCTGATTCAATTGATAAATGTATATACGAATCTCTTATGAAACCGAATCAGAATCTGGTAAACTGTTGAGATCAGGATTTATGCATGATATACGTGGTTGTGATGATCAGAGTTTAGATACGCGATAGTACACGGATTATGTATACGTAAGTTAGGGTTTCTGCTAGATGTGACGTACTGTGATGATTATGTATATTGTGAATGATGAATTCTGTGCTGCATGATGATTACATGATATTAAGAAACGACAGAACATGATGATTAGGGTTTACATACGTTACTGACCTGATGACGAACTGCTATCCTCGGCGAAACTGAATACGACGAAACTAAGTGTGTTTCGTCGAGGTGACCACGACGAAACACAATATGTGATTCGCCAAGGACTGAATACGACGAAACTGAATTGTGTTTCGCCAACTATGTGTTTCGCCAACTATGTGTTTCGCCAACTTATGTGTTTCGCCATTATGTGTGTTTCGCTGAACAGTTAATCTGCGCAGTAACTTGAGTTAATTCTGTTAAGTGTTAACTGGAATATCTGACTGCTGTTAAATGATATACATGACTTGTGTGTTTGCGAATACGTACTACATGCTTATACGTGTACCTTGTGACTACAAACTGATTATGTATACGTGCCTACTTTAGGACGTGATTGATTTACTTTGAGCACATACTTAGCATACCGAGCAAATCAAGGTGAGTTCACACTCTTACCAAGGCATGGGATTCCCCGGTGGGTTGGGAATGGGATTGAATGATTACTTGCACTTACATCAACACTAGACTACTTACCACGGTCCTCGGATTGGGAAGGATGCCTGTGCCAAATTCTACGCAAAGCCTACGTACTGTCCTCGGATTGGGAAGGACACCAGCACTAAACCTACGTAAAACCTACGTACTACCGTCCTCGGATTGGGAAGGACGCCAGTGCTAAACCTACGTACTACCGTCCTCGGATTGGGAAGGACGCCAGCGCTAAACCTACGTACTCGCTACGTACTGTCCTCGGTTGGGAAGGGCACTTACATAAAACCTGCGTAAACCTATACTTACTACTATCCTCGGATTGGGAAGGATACTTATGATTACGAATAGTCTAGGGGATATATAACATGGGAAGCCCCCACCAATAGAACGTACTATCGGCCCAGTAGAGCCACATGTTACATACGAACTTACTATTACGCATTTACTTTCTGTGAACTCGCTCAACTAGTTGTTGATCCTCTGTTACATGCCTTGCAGGACCTTAGGTACTTATGGAGCTTGCACGGGAGGCGCAGTCGTTGTGGACAAGGATCGTGAATACTTGATTAAACATTATGACATTTCACACTTTATTGTGTTGGGTTTATTTATACGCTTCCGCTAAACAGTGATAACATATTTAGGTTTTGGAACACCTCTCATATGGATTGGTTTGATTAAGTTGCAATTACTTTTACTTTATACATTGTTCTATATGATTGGTGGCTTGATCCTGGTCAGTCACGCTCCCAAGCGGTGATACTCCGCAGGTGGAATTTGGGGGTGTGACAGATTGGTATCAGAGCCATTGGTTATAGAGAACTTGGTTTTAATATGGGGAAAATGATTTTTTTAAAACCAGACTATAACCGGAACAGTGCTCTCAACGATCCACAACGACGCTTCGCTCCACGTGCAAGACTCAACATCCTAGGTAATAAGGTTTATGTTTATTACCTACATGCTAGAATTACATAGAACTTTGCTCGTGGTATGCTCAGATTACAGAACTTACTATACGTTATTGCTTGAGAATACTTGTGTGCTCACTCTCTTCGCACTATTCGCGAACCTCTCACCCACATATTCTCCTTGATGTCAAGATCATGTGTGGACGCGTTAACCTAACTCAAGCCCAGTTGGCGGCTTCGATCACTGAACAAGTTACTGCAGCACTCGCAGCTGCCCAGGCAGGAGGTGTAACCTGCCATCGCCACTTACTCTAGGATTTTTAGATCCTACTCTCGTAACTCAACACTTGTGCTTAATTTTGATTACTCTTACGCACATGACAAGTCAACACGCTCAGCCACCTGTATGCATATACACGACTTTTTATGGACTGTCGTCCTACTACTTTCAACGACACTGAAGGAGCTGTTGGACTCCTCCGTTAGTTCGAGGAACTCGAATCGGACTTCGATTATGCGAATGACACGAGGCTCGTAAGGTGAAATATGCCACTGATAGTCTCGAAGACACTGCGCAAACTTGGTGGAACGCGCAAGTTACGATGCTGGGGGCTGGCGGCTGCTAATGCCACCCCATGGAATGATTTTAAGGGACCGATCAAACGTGAATACAGTAGTTATGATGCCATCCACAAGTTGGAAGTGGAGTCCTTTAACATGAAGATGACGGGGTCAGAGATAGAAGCGTGCACGATAACGATCCAACAAACTGGCAATTTTGTGGTCAACTATGGTGGATCCTCCCATAAAGAGCTTTGAGCTGTACCTCAAATGCTTAGTACCAGGAATTCAAAACCATGTGAAGACGGCTAAACTTGCTACTATTCAAGATGTTACTCATCTTGCTCATCGTCTCACAGACCAGGCAGTGGGAGAGAACAAGCTGCCTCAACGTATCAGCGATACTACTACCACTACTACTTCAACTACTTCTGCTACCCTCAGTAACAACGGATGAAAGTGGGATGGAACCTCTAGCAAGGGTTCGACTACGATTCCGACCCAGGCACGTCAGTGAAAGGTCGATGACAATTAAAGTCCTGATCAGCAACATTTAGTATTCAAGGGCAGGGTGGATACAAGGGAAACCACCCTAAGCACAAATGATGTAACCTGCACCACAGCGGGCAGGGCAAACGCAATCATTGTCAATAAGGAAACAAGCTTGGTCATGGAACCAAAGATGGTAGAAACTCACGTCCTGCAAACCAGAACCAACAACAACAGCCACAAGATCTATAGAATCAGCAGCAACAGCAGGGTAACGAGGGATGTTATCAGATGATGCTGAAGGGCACTTCAAAGTACACTGCCCACGGTTGAACCAGAACCAGAACTAGAACCACAACCAAGGAAACGGGAACTAGTGGAGACAACAATGGGGGTAATAACGACGGCAATGATGCCCGGGATCGAATGTTCGTGATTGGTCAGGGTGATACTAAGAATGACCCCCAAAGTTGTGATGGTTTCGACATCGACATTGGTATGGATTGGCTACCTCAAACAATCGAGCAGAAATCCTATGCAAGGAGAAGATCATTCGCATTCCCCGTTCCGGTAAAGAACCTCTCGAAGTGCAAGGCGACAAGAGTGGTGTCGTGAGTGGCATCATTTCCTTCCTGAAGGCTCAGAAGTGTTTACGAAAGGGCCACACAGCTGTGTTAGTACTCGTTACAGATACCTCGAAGAAAGAGAAAAGAATTGAGGAGATTCCTGTAGTACGCGATTTCCCTCAAGTGTTTCCTGAGGAAATTACCTGGATTACCGCCTCACCGTAAGGTCGAATTTCAGATCGAGCTCGCTCCAGGAGCAGCACCTATAGCTCGAGCACCTTATCGCTTAGCTCCAACGGAACTGGAGGAACTGTCTAAGCAACTGCAAGAACTCTTGGAAAAAGGGTTTCATACATCCTAGCTCTTCGCCTTGGGGAGCTCCAGTACTATTTGTAAAGAAGAAGGACGGTACCTTCCGCATGTGTACAGGCTACCGCAAACTGAACAAGGTGACTGTGAAGAATCGCTATCCATTTCCGCGCATAGATGATTTATTCGACCAGTTACAAGGGACGAGCTACTACTCCAAAATAGACTTAAGGTCAGAATATCACCAGCTGAGAGTCCGGGATGAGGACGTCTCCAAAACAGCTTTCAGAACACGCTACGACCACTACGAGTTTTTGGTCATGCCATTCGGGCTAACGAACGCGCCTGCGGTCTTCATGGATCTTATGAACAGGGTTTGCAAACCTTACCTCGACAAGTTTGTCATTGTTTTCACCGACGACATCCTGATCTATTCGAAGAGTCAGGAGGAACACGAGCAGCACTTACGACTTATCTTGGAACTTCTTCGGACGGAACAACTATACGCTAAGTTTTCAAAATGCGACTTCTGACTTCGTGAAGTCCACTTCTTAGGCCACGTGGTAAACAAGGATGGGATTCATGTAGATCCATCCAAGGTGGATTCGATCAAGAACTGGCCTGCACCTCGCACACCAACAGAAATACGCCAATTCTTGGGTTTGGTGGGTTATTACAGAAGGTTCATTAAAGACTTCTCAAAGATTGCTCAACCACTTACACTACTGACACAGAAAGATGTTGCTTACCGTTGGGGTAATGCACAGGAAACAGCGTTCCAACACTTAAAGGATAGACTCTGTAGCGCACCTATCCTCTCACTGCCTGAAGGCACGACGATTTTGTAGTCTACTGCGACGCATCTACCCAAGGTCTTGGATGTGTATTGATGCAAAGGGATAAAGTTATTGCTTATGCTTCGCGCCAACTTAAGATTCACGAACGAAATTACACGACACACGACCTAGAGCTGGGAGCGGTTGTTTTTGCACTTAAGATATAGCGACACTACTTGTACGGCACTAAATGTGCTATCTACACTGACCACAGGAGCCTCGAGCATATATTCAAACAGAAGGAACTGAATATGCGACAGCGACGATGGGTCGAACTGCTAAATGACTATGAATGCTCAATCAGGTACCACCCCGGCAAAGCCAATGTTGTGGCTGACGCCCTCAGCCGAAAGGACACCGCGCCTAAACGCGTACGAGCTTTACAACTCACTATACAGTCTAGTCTTCCTTCCCAAATACGAAATGCTCAGGTAGAAGCATTGAAACCAGACAACGTCAGGGCTGAAGCCCTACGCGGCTTAAGGCAATGCTTAGAACAAAAGGGCAGATGGCGCTTATTACGTAACAGGACGCATTTGGGTCCCACTTTATGGTAACTTACGCGAGCTGGTAATGGATGAAGCTCACACGTCTCGCTACTCGGTACATCCTGGTTCGGACAAAATGTACCACGATATTAAGACTACATACTGGTGGCCTAGCATGAAGGCCCACATAGCAACCTACGTTAGCAAATGCTTGACTTGTGCGAGAGTCAAGGCGGAATACCAGAAACCTTCAGGTCCACTCCAACAACCTGAAATACCACGATGGAAATGGGAACAAATTTCAATGGATTATGTTACTGGTTTACCTAGACCTCAGCACGGAAACGATATTATTTGGGTGATCGTGGATCGACTCACAAAGTCTGCTCACTTCTTGGGTATCAAAGAAACAGACAAGTTCTCTACCTTAGCAGACATATATCTTAAGGAAGTTATTTCGAGGCACGGTGTGCCCACCTCCATCATCTCAGATCGTGACGCACGTTTTACTTCAGAACTGTGGCAAGCAATGCATAAATCTTTTGGCTCTTGTTTAGACATGAGCACGGCGTATCATCCTCAGACCGATGGGCAGTCTGAGCGCACTATTCAAACTCTAGAAGACATGCTTCGGGCGTGCGTAATTGATTTTGGCAATGGTTGGGAGAAACATCTGCCACTTGTAGAACTTTCTTACAACAACAGCTACCACACCAGCATTAAAGCTGCTCCATTCGAGGCATTGTACGGACGTAAATGCCGGTCACCTCTTTGTTGGGCAGAGGTGGGTAATAGTCAAATCACGGATCCAGAAATGGTAGTCGATACTACAGGAAAGATTGCACAAATACGACAACGCATGGCGGCAGCATGCGACCGTCAGAAAGCATACGCTGATTTAGACAGGAAACCACTCGAGTTCCAAGTTGGGGATCGAGTGCTACTCAAAGTTTCACCCTGGAAGGGTGTAGTTCGTTTTGGCAAACGCGGCAAACTCAATCCACGATACGTCGGACCTTTCGAAGTTACAGAGAAAATAGGTAAATTGGCCTACAGATTGAACTTACCACCTGAACTCAGTGCAGTTCACAATGTCTTTCACGTGTCCAATCTGAAGAAGTGTACGTCAGATGAGACCCACATAGTTCCCTTGAAGGAACTCACTATCGACGAACGGTTGCACTTCGTCGAGGAACCTGTTGAAATCACGGACCGGGATGTTAAGGTCCTCAAGAACACGAGAATCCCTCTTGTACGAGTTCGTTGGAACTCCCGCCGCGGCCCAGAGTATACCTGGGAACGAGAAGATCAAATGGAACTCAAATATCCCCAGTTATTCGGAACCAATGCAACTACTACTGAGGCTGAAGCTACTACTGCAGAATTTCGGGACGAAATTCCAAACCAACGGGGGGATGATGTGACACCCCAGGAAAACCAGTGAACAATACAACTTACCTAGCTTCCTCAGTAATCGCATGCTAAATTTCGGGACGAAATTTCTTTCAAGTTGGGGATAATGTGACAACTCGAATTTCCGACGTTCTTTATTCGCATTTAATGCACGTTGACTTTGACTATATGGTTGTGTTATGATAAAACCTAGTATGTTTGCATGGTTATGTGTGATTGTATAACATGTGTACTGTTGTAAAACTTAAACTGTTGAGAACCCGACGAAACACAAGGCTGTTTCGCCATAACCCATTCCGACGAAACAGGCTGTTTCGCCATGAACACTCCGACGAAACAGAAGTCTGTTTCGCCGGCCCAGTAGTTCACGAAGCCCAGCTTGGGCCCAGAACGTTATTTTGTGTATGTGTACGTAAAACAGTATCACTTTTACATTTTCTATCAACACAACCGAAACCCTAGAGCTCTCTCACTGTGACGGCAAACTAGAACCCACCGGAAACCATTGTGCGATCAAACCATCATCTCGGTTAGTAAACCTATGTGCCTTGATTGATCTTTCATCCGTGAACGTGTTTCTGCGTCATGTGATTCTGCTACGTTGATGTATAATTGTAACTGATGCATGTTAAAAGTTAGGGTTCTTGTTATTATGATGTTTGGAGTTTGATGTTGTAATATAATCCGCTGATTCAATTGATAAATGTATATACGAATCTCTTATGAAACCGAATCAAAATCTGGTAAACTGTTGAGATCAGGATTTATGCATGATATACGTGGTTGTGATGATCAGAGTTTAGATACGCGATAGTACACGGATTATGTATACGTAAGTTAGGGTTTCTGCTAGATGTGAAGTACCGTGATGATTATGTATATTGTGAATGATGAATTCTGTGCTGCATGATGATTACATGATTTTAAGAAACGGCAGAACATGATGATTAGGGTTTACATACGTTACTGACCTGATGACGAACTGCTATCCTCGGCGAAACTGAATACGACGAAACTAAGTGTGTTTCGTCGAGGTGACCACGACGAAACACAATATGTGATTCGCCAAGGACTGAATACGACGAAACTGAATTGTGTTTCGCCAACTATGTGTTTCGCCAACTATGTGTTTCGCCAACTTATGTGTTTCGCCATTATGTGTGTTTCGCTGAACAGTTAATCTGCGCAGTAACTTGAGTTAATTCTGTTAAGTGTTAACTGGAATATCTGACTGCTGTTAAATGATATACATGACTTGTGTGTTTGCGAATACGTACTACATGCTTATACGTGTACCTTGTGACTACAAACTGATTATGTATACGTGCCTACTTTAGGACGTGATTGATTTACTTTGAGCACATACTTAGCATACCGAGCAAATCAAGGTGAGTTCACACTCTTACCAAGGCATGGGATTCCCCGGTGGGTTGGGAATGGGATTGAATGATTACTTGCACTTACATCAACACTAGACTACTTACCACGGTCCTCGGATTGGGAAGGATGCCTGTGCCAAATTCTACGCAAAGCCTATGTACTGTCCTCGGATTGGGAAGGACACCAGCACTAAACCTACGTAAAACCTACGTACTACCGTCCTCGGATTGGGAAGGACGCCAGTGCTAAACCTACGTACTACCGTCCTCGGATTGGGAAGGACGCCAGCGCTAAACCTACGTACTCGCTACGTACTGTCCTCGGTTGGGAAGGGCACTTACATAAAACCTGCGTAAACCTATACTTACTACTATCCTCGGATTGGGAAGGATACTTATGATTACGAATAGTCTAGGGGATATATAACATGGGAAGCCCCCACCAATAGAACGTACTATCGGCCCAGTAGAGCCACATGTTACATACGAACTTACTATTACGCATTTACTTTCTGTGAACTCGCTCAACTAGTTGTTGATCCTCTGTTACATGCCTTGCAGGACCTTAGGTACTTATGGAGCTTGCACGGGAGGCGCAGTCGTTGTGGACAAGGATCGTGAATACTTGATTAGACATTATGACATTTCACACTTTATTGTGTTGGGTTTATTTATACGCTTCCGCTAAACAGTGATAACATATTTAGGTTTTGGAACACCTCTCATATGGATTGGTTTGATTAAGTTGCAATTACTTTTACTTTATACATTGTTCTATATGATTGGTGGCTTGATCCTGGTCAGTCACGCTCCCAAGCGGTGATACTCCGCAGGTGGAATTTGGGGGTGTGACAGATTGGTATCAGAGCCATTGGTTATAGAGAACTTGGTTTTAATATGGGGAAAACGATTTTTTTAAAACCAGACTATAACCGGAACAGTGCTCTCAACGATCCACAACGACGCTTCGCTCCACGTGCAAGACTCAACATCCTAGGTAATAAGGTTTATGTTTATTACCTACATGCTAGAATTACATAGAACTTTGCTCGTGGTATGCTCAGATTACAGAACTTACTATACGTTATTGCTTGAGAATACTTGTGTGCTCACTCTCTTCGCACTATTCGCGAACCACTCACCCACATGTTCTCCTTGATGTCAAGATCATGTGTGGACGCGTTAACCTAACTCAAGCCCAGTTGGCGGCTTCGATCACTGAACAAGTTACTGCAGCACTCGCAGCTGCCCAGGCAGGAGGTGTAACCTGCCATCGCCACTTACTCTAGGATTTTTAGATCCTACTCTCGTAACTCAACACTTGTGCTTAATTTTGATTACTCTTACGCACACGACAAGTCAACACGCTCAGCCACCTGTATGCATATACACGACTTTTCTCCATCAATTAGGAATTTGATGCCGTCACTAAACACATTCCTTAAATTGTAGCCATTTGTTGAGTGTTTTTTTTGATGTCTAATCCGCATATATATCACCATTGCCCTTGATTTTCTTGACTGTATATCTCTTAAATGTCAACATATACACGTGTGATTTAGTTTACGAAGATTTTTCAATGCCGAGAACCTCGATCAGAGAGTAAAAAAGGCGTAAGGTTCACAATGGTGTAAAATTAAAATGGGATATACCGGCCTGGGATTCGAGTTACAAGAAAAAGGGCCAAGCCAACCACCCAAGAATGGATTCGTCGAGCGAAAGCACTTGACAACCTCCTAGATGCAGTTTTTCTTACCACCAGACCTTTCTCCATCAATTAGGAATCTGATGCCGTCACTAAACACATTCCTTAAGTTGTAGCCATTTGTTGAGTGTCTTTTTTGGTGTCTAATCCGCATATATATCACCATTGCCCTTGTTTTTCTTGACTGTATATCTCTTAAATACCAACATATACACGTGTGATTTAGTTTACGTAGAATTTTTAATGCCGAGAACCTCGATCAGAGAGTAAAAAAGGCGTAAGGTTCACAATGGTGTAAAATTAAAATGGGATATATCGGGCTAGGATTCGAGTTACAGGAACAAGGGACAAACCAACCACCAAAGAATGGAATCTTCGAGCGAAAACACTTGACAACCTCCTAGAAGCAGCTTTTCTTGTCACCAGACCTTTCTCCATCAATTAGGAATCTGATGCCGTCACTAAACACATTCCTTAAATTGTAGCCATTTGTTGAGTTTTTTTTGGTGTCTAATCCGCGTATATATCACCACTGCAATTGATTTTCTTGACTGTATATCTCTTAAATGTTAACATATACACTTTTGATTTAGTTTACGAAGATTTTTCAATGCCGAGAACCTCGATCAGAGAGTAAAAAAGGCGTAAGGTTCAAAATGGTGTAAAATTAAAATGGGATATACCGGGCTAGGATTCGAGTTACAGGAACAAGGGCCAAACCAACCACCCAAGAATGGAATTGTCGAGCGAAAACACTTGACAACCTCCTAGAAGCAGCTTTTCTTGCCACCAGACCTTTCTCCATCAATTAGGAATCCGATGCCGTCACTAAACACATTCCTTAAATTGTAACCATTTGTTGAGTGTTTTTTTTGGTGTCTAATCCGCATATATAACACCATTGCCCTTGATTTTCTTGATTGTATATCTCTTAAATGTCAACATATACACGTGTGATTTAGTTTACGACGATTTTTCAATGCCGAGATACTCGATCAGAGAGTAAAAAAGGCGTAAGGTTCACAATGGTGTAAAATTAAAATGGGATATACCGGACTAGGATTCGAGTTAGAGGAACAATGGCCAAACCAACCACCCAAGAATGGAATCGTCGAGCCAAAACACGTGACAACCTCCTAGAAGCAGTTTTTCTTGCCACCAGACATTTCTCCATCAATTAAGAGTCTGATTCCGTCACTAAACACATTCCTTAAATTGTAGCCATTTGTTGAGTGTTTTTTTTTTGTGTCTAATCCGCATATATATCACCATTGCCCTTGATTTTATTGACTGTATATCTCTTAAATGTCAATATATACACGTGTGATTTAGTTTACGTAGATTTTTCAATGCCGAGAACCTCGATCAGAGAGTAAAAAAGGCTTAAGGTTCACAATGGTGTAAAATTAAAATGGGATATACCGGGCTAGGATTAGAGTTACAGGAATAATGGCCAAACCAACCACCCAAGAATGGAATCGTCGAGCGAAAACACTTGACAACATCCTAGAAGCAGTTTTTCTTGCCACCAGAACTTTCTCCATCAATTAAGAATCTGATGCCGTCACTAAACACATTCCTTAAATTGTAGCCATTTGTTGAGTGTTTTTTTTGTGTCTAATCCGCATATATATCACTATTGCCCTTGATTTTCTTGGCTGTATATCTCATAAATGTCAACATATACACGTGTGATTTAGTTTACGAAGATTTTTCAATGCCGAGAACCTCGATCAGATGCCGTCACTAAACACATTCCTTAAATTGTAGCCATTTGTTGAGTGTTTTTTTTGGTGTTTAATCCGCATATATATCACCATTGTCCTTGATTTTCTTGACTGTATATCTCTTAAATATCAACATATACATGTGTGATTTAGTTTACGAAGATTTTTCAATGCCGAGAACCTCGATAAGAGAGTAAAAAAGGCGTAAGGTTCACAATGGTGTAAAATTAAAATGGGATATACTGGGCTAGGATTCGAGTTACAGTAACAAGGGCCAAACCAACCACCCAAGAATGGAATCGTCGAGCGAAAACACTTGACAACCTCCTAAAAGAAGCTTTTCTTGCCACCAGACCTTGCTCCATCAATTAGGAATCTGATGCCGTCACTAAACACGTTCCTTAAATTGTAGCCATTTGTTGAGTGTTTTTTTTGGTGTCTAATCCGCATATATATCACCATTGCAATTGATTTTCTTGACTGTATATATCTTAAATATCAACATATACACGTGTGATTTAGTTTACGAAGATTTTTTAATGCCGAGAACCTCGACCAGAGAGTAAAAATGGCGTAAGGTTCACAATGGTGTAAAATAAAAATGGGATATACCGGGCTAGTATTCGAGTTACAGGAACAAGGGCCAAACCAACCACCTAAGAATGGAATCGTCGAGCGAAAACACTTGACAACTTCCTAGAGGCAACTTTTCTTGCCACCAGACCTTTCTCCATCAATTATGAATCTGATGCAGTCACTAAACACATTCCTTAAATTGTAGCCATTTGTTGAGTTTTTTTTGGTGTCTAATCCGCAAATATATCACCATTGCACTTGATTTTCTTGACTGTATATCTCTTAAATGTCAACATATACACTTGTAGTTTAGTTTACGAAGATTTTTCAATGCCGAGAACCTCGATCAGAGAGTAAAAAAAGGCGTAAGATTCACAATGGTGTAAAATTAAAATGGGATATACCGGGCTATGATTCGAGTTACAGGAACAAGGGCCAAACCAACCACCCAAGAACGGAATCGTCGAGAGAAAAAACTTGACAACCTCCTAGAAGCAGCTTTTCTTGCCACCAGACGTTTCTCTATCAATTAGGAATCTTATGCCGTCACTAAACACATTCCTTAAATTGTAGCCATTTGTTGAGAGTTTTTTTTGTCTTTAATCCGCATATATATCACCATTGCCCTTGATTTTCTTGGTTCTATATCTCTTAAATGTCAACATATACACGTGTGATTTAGTTTACGAAGATTTTTCAATGCCGAGAACCTCGATCAGAGAGTAAAAAAGGCGTAAGGTTCACAATGGTGTAAAATTAAAATGGGATATACTGGGCTAGGATTCGAGTTACTGTAACAAGGGACAAACCAACCACCCAAGAATGGAATCGTCGAGCGAAAACACTTGACAACATCCTAGAAGAAGCTTTTCTTGCCACCAGTCCTTGCTCCATCAATTAGGAATCTGATGCCGTCACTAAACACATTCCTTAAATTGTAGCCATTTGTTGAGTGTTTTTTTTGGTGTCTAATTCGCATATATATCACCATTGCAATTGATTTTCTTGACTGTATATCTCTTAAATATCAACATATACACGTGTAATTTAGTTTACGTAGATTTTTCAATGCCGAGCACCTCGATCAGAGAGTAAAAATGGCGTAAGGTTCACAATGGTGTAAAATAAAAATGGGATATACCGGGCTAGGATTCGAGTTACAGGAACAAGGGCCAAACCAACCACCTAAGAATGGAATCGTCGAGCGAAAACACTTGACAACCTCCTAGAAGCAACTTCTCTTGCCACCAGATCTTTCTCCATCAATTAGGAATCTAATGCCGTCACTAAACACATTCCTTAAATTGTAGCCATTTGATGAGCTTTTTTTGGTGTCTAATCCGCATATATATCACCACTGCCCTTGATTTTCTTGACTGTATATCTCTTAAATATTAACATATACACGTGTGATTTAGTTTACGTAGATTTTTCAATGCCGAGAACCTCGATCAGAGAGCAAAAAAGGCGTAATGTTCACAATGGTGTAATATTAAAATGTGATATACCGGGCTAGGATTCGAGTTACAGGAACAAGGGCCAAACCAACCACCCAAGAACGGAATCGTCGAACGAAAACACTTGACAACCTCCTAGAAGCAGCTTTTCTTGCCACCAGACCTTTCTCAATCAATTAGGAATCTGATCCCATCACTAAACACATTCCTTAAATTGTAGCCATTTGTTGAGTGTTTTTTTTGGTGTCTAATCCGTATATATATTACCATTACCCTTGATTTTCTTGACTGTATTTCTCTTAAATGTCAACATATACACTTGTGATTTAGTTTACGAAGATTTTTCAATGCCGAGAACCTCGATCAGAGAGTAAAAAAGGCGTAAGGTTCACAATGGTTTAAAATAAAAATGGGATATACCGGGCTAGGATTCGAGTTACAGGAACAAGGGCCAAACCAACAACCCAAGAATGGAATCGTCGAGCGAAAACACTTGACAACCACCTAGAAGCAGATTTTCTTGCCACCAGATCTTTCTCCATCAATTAGGAATCTAATGCCGTCACTAAACACATTCCTTAAATTGTAGCCATTTGTTGAGTTTTTTTTGGTGTCTAATCCGCATATATATCACCACTGCCCTTGATTTTCTTGACTGTATATCTCTTAAATATTAACATATACACGTGTGATTTAGTTTACGTAGATTTTTCAATGCCGAGAACCTCGATCAGAGAGCAAAAAAGGCGTAATGTTCACAATGGTGTAATATTAAAATGGGATATACCGGGCTAGGATTCGAGTTACAGGAACAAGGGCCAAACCAACCACCCAAGAATGGAATCGTCGAGCAAAAAAACTTGACATCCTCCTAGAAGCAGCTTTTCTTGCCACCAGACCTCTCTCCATCAATTAGGAATCTGATGCCGTCACTAAACACATTCCTTAAATTGTAGCCATTTGTTGAGTGTTTTTTTTGGTGTCTAATCCGCACATATATCACCATTACCCTTGATTTTCTTGACTGTATATCTCTTAAATGTCAACATATAGAAGTGTGATTTAGTTTACGAAGATTTTTCAATTCCGAGAACCTCGATCAGAGAGTAAAAAGGGCGTAAGGTTCACAATGGTGTAAAATTAAAATGGGATATACCGGGCTAGGATTCGAGTTAGAGGAAAAAGGGCAAAACCAACCACCCAAGAATCGAATCGTCGAGCGAAAACACTTGACAACCTCCTAGAAGCAGCTTTTCTTGCCACCAGACCTTTCTCCATCAATTAGGAATCTGATTTCGTCACTAAACACATTCCTTAAATTGTAGCCACTTGTGGAGTGTTTTTTTTTGGTGTCTAATCCGCATATATATCACCATTGGCCTTGATTTTCTTGATTGTATATCTCTTAAATGTCAACATATACACGTGTGATTTAGTTTACGAAGATTTTTCAATGCTGAGAACCTCTATCAGAGAGTAAAAAAGGCGTAAGGTTCACAATGTTGTAAGATTAAAATGGGATATACCGGGCTAGAATTCGAGTTACAGGAACAAGGGCCAAACCAACCACCCAAGAATGGAATCGTCGAGCGAAATCATTCTGTCAGGTTTGCATTATGGCTGAGGAATTCTTCAATACGTTTTACAACGCGTTCGCAACCGAATCGTCTGAGGTTTCAAATATTACACCAAAAACCATTTCTAAAGTGCTAAATGAAAATATCAAGAATGATAACTTTTACGGAACTCATTCAAAGCCACCAACTCTTGATAGTATTGAGGATTATACCTGGTGGAAAGAACGCTTCATCAACTGGGCGAAGGCGTATGCTCATGAAAGTTGGTTTTGCCTGGAGTATGGGTATGAAAAACCAAAAGACGATAAAGGCGAAGATCTTGTATTCAAGAAGTTTACTAGAGAAGATAAAGCTGAATTTGGAGCTGAACAGAGAATGTTAGCATTGATCCAGTCCGCAATCAGAAACGATATTTTTGCTTTACTAACTCATGACGGGTCATCTAAGTCTGTCTGGGAAGCTTTACGTGTTAAAGCTGAAGGGGGTAAACAAATTAAAAAGAACAAAATTGCTTTATTAAAGAAAGAAAGTTTGTTTTTGTTGCTGAGATTCAAGATGAAAACAAAGACAAAGACATTGCTGAAGTCCATGAAGAAAAAGTTGAGATCAAAGAGAAAACTCGGGAAGAGATCTTAAGTGAGAAGACTTACAGAGAAAGAAATGTGGTCTACAACAGAATGGATGATATGCAGGAGGAGTATGAGATGGCTGTCGGTAGCAAAAGATGGGATAAAAAGAGAGAATGTTACTATAACAGAGAAGGAGAACCGGTTGTTCCCAAGAAAGACATAATCTTCGATGATGTTCTTCTTGCAGTCCCGTTAAGAGCTGAATACTATAGAAGAGTATTGAAAGATGACAAATACGCTAAGAAATATGAAAAGGATATCAGATATGCCATGTTATCATGTCTAAGAAAAAGGGACGAAGAGAGAATGAAGAAGAATGTTGAAGAAATGGTGAACAATCTGAAGAAAGATGCTGAAGAGGTTAAAGCAGAAACTGTTGAAGTTGAAGCTGTGAAGGAAATCAAAAGTGACGAAGTTGTTGTGAATGAAGAGATTGAGAAAGCTGTTACTGAAGAACAGCAGATTGAAGAAGAGGTGAAGAAAGAAGAAAAAGAAGAAAAGTATGAGAATGAGGAAGCTGGTAATGTTGATGATGAAGTCGGTGTTGAAGAAAAGCAGACAGAGGTTGCTAAAAACACCGAAGTGCAAATCACTGAGGTAAATTTTGATTCTGAAAACTTGAAATTGAATGAACAGTGCAAGAAATGCATGGAACCGTGCAGAGCTTGTACTGAAAAAGATGAGCAATTTAGAACAAGAGATCTTGAATTCACAAAAATAGAAAACATTTTCAAAGAAAAATGCATAGAGATGTTAGAAAAAGAAAAAGTTTTTAAAGAAAATGATGAAAAACTTTCAGAAAAATGTAACAAATTAGAGAAAGAAAATGAAGTTTTGAAAGAAAATGTTTTGAAAATGACAAATGAATGTGAACAAAAGGAAATTGCTTGTCAAGAAATGAAAAAGGAATATGACTCAATGAAATTAGCATATGATATTATGAAAGAGTCATATGACAAAGTGAAAGATGAAATGAAATATGCTCAATCAAGAATGAATTATATGTCTGAAACAACTAAAGAACTTAAACGAATGTATTCTATAAAACAAGATGTTGTTAATTCCTATATTGAGGATGTTGCTAAATTGAAGCGACAGATTGCTGATTTAGAATAGGATAACAACAAGTTAAAGAGTTACCATGTGTCGTCATATGTACTTGAACGAATTTTCAATATAAAACCGGGTGAGGGTGAGTCTGAGCAGAACAAGAAAGGTATTGGTTCAGAGTTTCATCAAGTTCCACCACCGGGAAAATTTGCATTTTATGATGAGGAAAAGGTCGAAAAAGCTTTCAACATGGTAGATCAATTGCCAGACAACATTGACATAACCTATTCCAAATCTGATGATTCTCATGATTCAGAGGTGGTAGGTAAAGTCGTTGAAAGTGTGTTGAAAGAAGAGTCGGTTGATACAGGTAAATCTGAATCACAGGATGAAAATGAAGGAAATCTTCATGATGGTGATCTGAAAAACACAAAATCCGAGAAAAATTTGAATGATGATTCAAAAGGATTGGTTTATACCATGATTGGATCGGACAAATTGTTCTTAGATGTTGTATTCCCGATTCAGAATGTGATTTCAGAAAAAGTCAACAAAGTTTTCAAAATGGTTGAGATTGAGAAGTCTGAAATTTCAAAGTTTGTCGGTAAGAGTCATAGAGGTTCGTATACCAAACCTGGTTTCAAAAAGAAGAACATGAAGGCTGGGTTGGGTTATAAGAAGAAACAACATTGGAACAAAAATGAGAAGCCGAATTTTCAAGCAAAAATGAGTTTTGTTCAAGGAGGAAGTCTAGAAAAAGAAAAAGAACTCAAAATGAGACAGTCTAATGATGAGTTCTTTGCTAAAAAGAAAAAGCAACAACCACAGGTCAAATATGTGTCCATGAGAACATGTTTCAAATGTGATTAAACAGGACATCTTGCACGCAAGTGTCCTAATCTAAAACCTGTGGATGTTGATCAAAAGAAGATTGATGCTGAGAAACAAAAATCTGAGAATGTGAGACAAAGATCAACCAGATTTGACTCAAAACAAACTTGGAGGTACAACACAAACAAGTTTGCTTCGAATCAAAACTGGAAATCAGACCCAAATAGGTTTGATTCAAGACAGACCTGGAATTCTCACACACCCAGATTCAGAACAACACAGAGTTGGAAAACCACAGTTGATATGACAAAACCTAAAGAGTTTTGGAAACCAAAGAATGTTGTTCAAAATCAAAATGTTCAAAAAGATTCACATTTTTACAAACGAGGAACACCAAAAGGTCAGACTTGGTCTGTTAAGAAACAAGTTGATTTGGTAAAAGATGAGAAAGTTGAAGTTAAAATTGAGAAAGTTTTTGTGAAAAATGACAACGAATTTCCAGCATTGAATGAAAATTATTGTGTTGAAATGCCTAAGGTTCAACAGACCTGGGTTAAATTGTTCAAGTAATTGAGTAGTTTGTTTGTGCAGGTGCTCATGGAATTCAAAGATTGTGAGATTGGAGGTTGGAGCAGCCTGTCACAACAAGGAGAGGAGGCTACTGGATCCTGTGTTGGTTGAAACAGGAAGTTTATATGTTTTCTGTAAATAAATAAACAATATTTCAAAAAACCCTAAAAATTGAAAAATTTGAAAAACCAAAAATATGTTTGTTTTTAATTTTTTTTCAAATATTAAAAAAAATATACAAAAATATGTGTTGATTGAATATGCCGAAACCCTCACGGCTGAACAAACATGATTACTTTCATCAGATTGAAAAACGGTTTTCAAACTGTTAAGATCAATGGGTTGTAAATCATGGGGGTACTTTATGTTATATTTTCTGCAAAACAGAGCATGAGATGCAGAAAATGGATGGCGAGACAAAGCTATCAGTGTTGGTTGTCAAATTTTCTTTATATGATTTTGTATTTTAGGGGGAGTAATATTGTTAGAAAAAACAAAAACATTTGAAAATTTGAAAAAGTCAAAAACATGATAAAATTCAAAAATTGAGTTTTGCGTAAAAAGAGGAAATGATAGTACATCAGTAGACAGTTACAGTACGATAAAGAATTGGAAAGTTTAAATGTGTTAAACGATCTCACCGTGGATGTGTCGGTAGATTTTTATACACTTAGTAAACTTTTTGGGGATATAAACCTAAATTCAAACTTACTTATTTCGTGGGGAACACTACTTGGATATATAGGTAACCCCTGAAATCTTGTTTGAAAGGTCTCATAATCTGATATACTAGGTCTTTATACTCAATGATGTCTGGGGTATTATTCCGGGACTTCTGCTGAATGGAAGTTCTGACCTAGTCCTTGGATAATACTTTCTGCAAATGCTTGAAACATAGCATTAAACCCTCAGCATGCTGATGAAACAATAAAATTGATAGTCGCTGCTGTTGTAAGCAAAAAGATCCTCTAAAGGGGACATACCGTAAAGTCGAAGCTGATATCTCTCTGCGTATACGGAAGTATCGACCTGAGATCCCTCGGCCCTCGCATACCTAATTTATATACAGATATCATTGTAGTATTCTCACCTGTAAGACTGATTATTGGGATTCTGGATACGGGAGTATATTCAAGAGGTGGGACACATGAATGAGTTTAAGTTTCTAATATACCTAATTCGTATCCTGAATCAGTTGAAATTTGTGTGAAAATTTAAGTGGACAAGTATATCGACAATCTAAGTGAATTGTTTAATTCATAATGTGATTTTAAGCTCAACGGTACTTGTGACTTGTCATAAACTGATATGATCCTCTGATGCATACTCAAACAAAAATATTATCTGTAAATATGTTTGTACATATTTCGTTATTGTTTTATATTTTCAGAAAATACAAAAAGATTTTGATTCTGCTTTATTTTCGACAATCGATGTCTGAGTGCCGAGTTTCAAAATCTAAGTAAGCTGATTGTGTTTCTGAAAATAAAACAAGTTCATTAAATTGAAACTTGAATTAAAATTAAAAATTTTAAAAACAGTTTGTGATATCTCCAAGGTCATTAGCTTGAACTTGGATGATTAACTGTGAGGGAGTTGGATTCTTTAATACTGCTAAATCTATACTGTTTGTTGATAGGGGGAGTAGATTAGAGAGATTGATTGAAAATTCAAAATGTTGTTACTCATAACTGTTTGAGAAATTGCAGATGATAGTCCAGACTACGATCCCGGAAGCAAAGTCTAAGGGGGAGTCTGAAGACAAGTTTGAAACAAAGAAAAGCTTGTAGATGGAAAGCTAGGTGTCGATCCCAAAGCACGGAAGCTTGATGAAAGGGGGAGCCTGAAGCTGATAGAAGAAGAGAAAGATTGTTGAATACTTACAATGTTACAATCTTGAAAGAGAATGTAGAATGATCAAGACTGAAGATGTGTCATATTGAAGAATAGTCACTGAAGACTTCGTCAATATCCAAGGGGGAGTCTGTTAGTGCACTATGTCTATTGACTTCGTCTTGTATCATGTAATAGAATAGAATTATCAGTGCACGAAGTTCGAGAAACTGAGAAATGAGGTTTAAGTGAAGATTTCGCTTGAAGTGAACTTGTGACAAGTTCAAGCGAAATCACACACAACAGATTTCGCTTCAAGCGAAATCCTCACCTCTATATATAGTGCATTTGTCATTTCACTTGGTACGCGACTTCCGAAAGTGTAACGAAGTGCTGCCAATTTTCTGTCAGGTTGTAAACATTGTTATTATCAATACAAGCAACAGATTAAAGATTACAAGCTGTGTTCATGTCCGGTTTACTGATTCCGCCTTTAAACTGGATGTAAAACTCTTCTGAACGACTCAGTCGGGTCAAACAACGATCCAACAATTGTAAGTAATAAATAAAAGTCATTCATCAATACGAAAGGTGTTCAAAACCATAACATTGTTAAGTGTTTAGCGGAAGCATAAATATGTAAACCCAACATAAGTTCAAATGTTTCAAATGTTTAGCATGGCACACAGCTGTCCATGTCCCACAACGACTCCTCTCCACTCCCATGCAAGCTCCATAGATACCTAACGACCTGTAAGGCATGTAACAGAGAGTCAACAACAAAGTTGAGCGAGTTCACAGTTGGTTGTTCAGTAATAAGTTCGTTTAACAAATCGTAAGTTCGTTTATAACCATGCCGTGTATTACTAGGTCATTTGTATGTTCATCTAGTGGGGGCTTCCCATGTTGTAAGTTCAATTAGTGGGGGTTTCCCATGTTGTAAGTTCAATTAGTGGGGGCTTCCCATGTTGTAAGTTCAATTAGTGGGGGTTTCCCATGTTGTAAGTTACTAGACTGGTTGTATCCATGCGTATCCTTCCCAATCCGAGGATAGTAGCAAGTATAAGTTTACGTAGGTTTTACGTAAGTGCCCTTCCCAACCGAGGACAGTAGTAAGTATAAGTTTACGTAGGTTTTACGTAAGTGCCCTTCCCAATCCGAGGACAGTGGTACGTAACGAGTACGTAGATTTAGCGCTGGTGTACTTCCCAATCCGAGGACGGTAGTACGTAGGTTTTACGTAGGTTTTGTGCTGGTGTCCTTCCCAATCCGAGGACAGTAGTACGTAGGTTTTACGTAGGTTTTAGCACAGGTGTCCTTCTCAATCCGAGAACGGTGGTAAGTAGTCTAGTAATAATGTGAGTACAAGTAATCATTCAATCCCATTCCCAACCCACCGGGGAATCCCATGCCTTAGGAGTGTGAACTCACCTTGGTTTGCTCGGTATGTTAAACTATGTGCTCGCAAGTAATCAATAACGTCCTATAGTATGCACGTATACTCAATCAGTTCTTGTTCGTAAAGTTTCACATTAAAATACCACAGGGTGTGTTTGGCGGTTGACATCATGCATCATACAGCAGTTAATCACATTCATACAATCCATGTTTCACATTTTCCTTATACATATTACACATAAATTCACTTACTGTTGTAAACATATATTAAATATAAATTCACCAACTTATAAGCATATATTAAAGATAAGTTCACTAACTAGTATGGCCGACCAAATACAGTTCAATTTTACTAGAGACAATCTATCAATGGCCAAAGGTTATAGATAATAATGATCACATGCAACTTGAAACACTAACCCAACATTCTGACAATTTAATGATGAGTTTGATTAAATAATGTAGAATGATTAGATCACATGGGTGTATCATCACCTTCTCATGCAATTATTATCCATACTAAATAACAGGCATGTCACCACAATTCCAATATCCATATAATAACCTAATCGACAACATCTGCCATTATCACCCCAAACGTTCAAACAAACCGATTTATACAACCATATATATTACTAACTCCCCATAGGGTCATTATCATCATTCAGTCATTAACAAGTTGATTGTGATTATCAAAAATTCTAATTTGTTAACCCTTAGACAACCCATATCATTCATCCAGCCATGAGTCCTGTTACAATACATCGGCATCAAATTGACAACCGACCCTACATCCAGATTAGTTAACGAATCAATCAAATAAGTTTAGCAACCTTACAAGATCCTCCTCCCTATCCGTGGACATATATATTCAAAGCACAGAACTTAATAATCAGATATATATATATATATATACACCCATGCAAACATGTGATGATCTATCTAAGGCCATTATCAAATAAACAGCAGTACGACTCACCGAAACAGAAAGAACGATTGTTCTCTAGAGGAAGCTTGGAGGAAATCGATAATGCCGTCACACCGAGAAAGAGGCTCTAGGGTTTGCCGATTGAAACATCTCGTAAAGGTTGAGAGCAAACATTTAAATCTAAAAGCTACTGGGCCAAAGCCCAACATGATTTCTCCGGCCACCTTCTTGACGAAAACACTTAGTGTTTTCAACAAGAAGTGATTTCGCAGGGAGGGTGGGTTTTCGGCTAGATTCCAACATTTTGTTTTTTGTTTTTTTTTAAAAACAATCATATTAATGCCAAATATATTATTAACATATACACATATAATGCACACCATATATATAAACGACATGTTATGAACAAGTACTAAGTCAAGTAGAAACCTTGGAAACTCGAGTTGTCACATTATCCCCAACTTGAAAGAAATTTCGTCCCGAAATTTAGCACGTGGTTACTGAGGAAGATAGTTGTGTTGTGTAGTTTACTGGTTTTCCTAGGGTGTCACATCATCCCCCCGTTGGTTTGGAATTTCGTCTCGAAAATCTGTAGTAGCTTCAGCCTCAGTAGTGGTTGCACTGTTTCCGAACAACTAGGGATACTTGAGTTTCATTTGATCTTCTCGTTCCCAGGTGAACTAGAACAAGAGGTATTCTGGTGTGCTTGAGGACCTTAACGTCTCGGTCCGTGATTTCAACTGGTTCCTCGACGAATCGTAACTGATCGTCGATAGTGAGCTCCTCAGGGAAACTATGAGGGTTTCATCTGACAGACACTTCTTCAGATTCGACACGTGAAAAACGTTGTGAACTGCACTGAGTTCTGCTGGTAGGTTTAGTTTGTAGGTCACCTTGCCTATTTTCTCAATGATTTCGAACGGTCCGACGTAACGCGGATTGAGTTTGCCCCGTTTGCCAAAACGAACCACACCCTTCCAGGGTGAGACTTTGAGTAGAACCCGGTCCCCGACCTGGAATTCTAGAGGTTTCCTATGCTTATCAGCGTAGGCTTTCTGACGGTCGCGAGCTGCCGCCATGCGTTGTCGTATCTGTGCAATCCTTTCCATTGCGTCTACTACCAGTTCGGGTCCTGTGATCTGACTATCACCCACCTCTGCCCAACAAAGAGGTGATCGGCATTTACGCCCGTATAATGCCTCAAACGGAGCGGCTTGAATGCTGGTGTGGTAACTGTTGTTATACGAAAAATCCACTGATAGGAGATGTTTTTCCCAGCCGTTGCCGAAATCGATTACACATGCACGAAGCATGTCTTCAAGAGTTTGGATGGTGCGTTCAGACTGCCCATCAGTTTGCGGATGGTAAGCGGTGCTCATATCTAATCATGAGCCAAAGGACTTGTGCATTGCTTGCCACAGTTCTGAAGTAAAACGTGCATCACGATCAGAGATAATAGAGGTTGGCACCCCATGCCTCGAGACAACTTCCTTGAGATATACGTCTGCTAGAGTAGAGAACTTGTCTGTTTCCTTGATAGCCAAGAAGTGTGCAAACTTAGTGAGTCGATCCACGATCACCCAAATAGTATCATTTCCACGTTGAGATCTAGGCAGGCCAGTAACGAAATCGATGGAAATTTGCTTCCATTTCCATTGTGGTATTTCTGGTTGTTGGAGTAAGCCTGATGGTTTCTGATATTCCGTTTTGACTCTCGCACGAGTCAAACACTTTCTAACGTAAGTTGCTATATGAGCTTTCATGCTAGGCCACCAATATATAGTTTTCAAGCCGTGGTACATCTTATCCGAACTAGGATGTACTGAGTAGCGGGACCTATGAGCTTCATCCATTACAAGCTCGTGTAAGTTGCCGTAGAGTGGGACCCAGATGCGTCCCGTTACATAGTAGGCGTCGTCTGCCTTTTGTTCCAACCGTTGCCTTGAACCGCGTAGGGCTTCAGCCCTGACATTTTCTGGTTTCAATGCTTCTACCTGAGCATCTCGTATCTGAAAAGGAAGACTAGACTGAATAGTGAGTTGCAACGCCCGTACACGCCTAGGTGTAGTATCCTTTCGACTGAGGGCGTCAGCCACAACATTTGCTTTACCCGGATGGTACTTGATGGCACATTCGTAATCATTCAGTAACTCGACCCATTGACGTTGTCGCATGTTCAACTCTTTCTGCTTGAAGATATGCTCGAGACTCCTGTGATCGGTGTAGATGGTGCACTTGGTACCGTACAGGTAATGTCTCCATATCTTGAGCGCGAAAACAACAGCTCCCAGCTCTAAATCGTGTGTAGTGTAATTCCGTTCGTGAATCTTAAGTTGGCGCGAAGCATAAGCAATGACTTTGTCACGTTGCATCAACACACATCCAAGACCCTGAATGGATGCGTCGCAGTAGACTACAAAATCGTCTGTGCCCTCTGGCAATGAAAGAATAGGTGCGCTACAAAGTCTATCCTTTAAGTGCTGGAATGCTGATTCCTGTGTATTATCCCAACGGTAGATAACGCCTTTCTGAGTTAGTGAGGTGATGGGTTGTGCAATCTTGGAGAAGTCTTTGATGAACCTTCTGTAGTAGCCCGCCAAACCCAAAAATTGGCGGATTTCTGTTGGTGTACGGGGTGTAGACCAGTTCTTAATCGAGTCTACCTTGGATGGATTAACGTGTATCCCATCCTTGTTTACCACGTGGCCTAGAAAGTGGACTTCACGAAGCCAGAAGTCGCATTTTGAAAACATGGCGTACAGCTGTTCTGCTCGAAGGAGTTCCAAAATGAGTCGTAAATGCTGCTCGTGTTCCTCCTGACTCTTCGAATAGATCAGGATGTCGTCGATGAAAACAATAACGAACTTGTTAAGATAAGGTTTGCACACTCTGTTCATAAGATCCATGAAGACTGCCGGTGCGTTTGTTAATCCGAATGGCATGACCAGAAACTCGTAATGGCCGTAGCGTGTTCTGAATGCTGTTTTGGAGACGTCCTCGTCCCGGACTCTCAGTTGATGGTAGCCTGAGCTCAGATCAATCTTTGAATAGTAGTTCGACCCTTGCAGCTGGTCGAACAAGTCGTCAATGCGTGGAAGAGGATAGCGATTTTTCACGGTCACCTTGTTCAGTTCGCGGTAATCTATGCACATGCGGAAGGTACCGTCTTTCTTCTTCACAAATAATACTGGAGCTCCCAGGGCGAAGAGCTAGGACGAATAAAACCCTTATTCAAAAGCTCTTGTATTTGCGTGGACAGTTCTTCCAGTTCGGTTGGAGCTAAGCGATAAGGTGCTCGAGCTATGGGTGCTGCTCTAGGAGCTTGCTCGATTTGGAATTCGACCTGGCGATGAGGCGGTAGCCCAGGTAAATCTTCAGGAAACACCTGAGGAAAATCGCGTACCACTGTGATATCCTCAATCTTCTTCTCATTCGTTGATGCGTCAGTAACAAGTGCTAAAATAGCAGTGTGGCCCTTTCGTAACCACTTCTGGGCCTTAAGGAAGGAGATGATGCCCACAATAGCACCACTCTTGTCCCCTTGAATCACGAGAGGTTCTTTGCCAGAACGGGGAATACGAACAATCTTCTCTTTGCATAGGATCTCTGCTTGCTGTTGGGATGACCAATCCATCCCAATGACGATGTCGAAATTACCCAGAACTATAGGAATGAGATCGATAGAGAAAGTCTAACCAGTGAGGATATGGTTACAACCCTTAACTATGTGAGTGGCCTCTAAACTTTTACCGTTTGCTAACTCTACGGCATGCTTGGTGTTTAAGGGAGTTGGTGTGCGTTTTAACATTTGACTAACTTTTGGAGACACATAACTGGTATCGGCACCATTGTTTCCATCATTGTTTCCCCCGCTGTTGTTCCCATTGCCCTGATTATTGTTGTTGTTGTTCTGATTCGCAGGTCGCGAGCTTCTGCAATCCTTAGCTTCATGACCCATCTTGAGACACCTCTGGCAACGACCCCTGTTGCACTAACCACTGTGGTGCCTGTTGCATGTGTTGCACTTTGGGTGGTTTCCTCGATATCCACCCTGCCCTTGACTACCAGAAGATTGCTGACCAGGACCCTGGTAGTCATCGATCTTTCGCTGCTGTGCCTGGGACTGAACCGAAGTCGAACCCTTGCTGGAGGTTCCATCCCATTTTCGCTTGTCGTCACTGGGAGTAGCAGTAGCAGTAGCAGTAGCAGTAGCAGTAGCAGTAGCAGTAGTTAGTTAGCAGTAGTTAGTTAGCAGTAGTTAGCAGTAGTTAGCAGTAGTTAGCAGTAGTAGCAGTAGTAGCAGTAGTAGCAGTAGTAGCAGTAGTAGTAGTAGTAGTAGTACGTTTAGGCAGCTTGTTCTGTTCCACTGCCTGGTCTGTGAGACGATGAGCAAGACGAGTAACATCTTGAATAATAGCAAGGTTAGCAGCAGTCACATGACTTTGAATCTCTGGTACTAAGCCTTTGAGGTACATCTCAATGCGCTTGATGTGAGGATCCACCATAGTTGAACATAACACTGCCAGTTCGTTGGATCGTTTCGTGTACGCTTCTATTTCTGACCCCGTCATCTTCAGGTTAAAGAACTTCACTTCCAGCTTGTGGATGTCATCACGACTACAGTATTCACGTTTGATCAGTTCCTTAAAATCATTCCATGGGGTGGCATTAGCAGCCGCCAGCCCCAGCATCTGAACTTGCGCGTTCCACCAAGTTAACGCAGTGCCTTCGAGAGTACCAGTGGCGTACTTCACCCTACGAACCTCAGGGCATTCACACATTTCGAAGACCGATTCGAGCTTCTCGAACCAGTGGAGGAGTCCAAAGGCCCCTTCAGTGCCGCTAAAAGTACTAGGACGATAGTCCATGAAAGTTTTGAACGTGCACACAGGTGGCTGAGCGTGTTTACCTGTCGTGTGCGTAAGAGTAAACATACTTAAGCACGAGTGTTGGTTTACGAGAGTAGGATCTAAAGATCCTAGAGTAAGTTGTGATGGCAGGCTATACCTCCCGCCTGGGCAGCTGCGAGTGCTGCAGTAACTTGTTCAGTGATCAAAGCCGCCAACTGGGCTTGAGTTAAGTTCACTCATGATGTTCACATCAGGAGAAACATGAGTGAGAGAGGTTCGCGAAAGTGCGATGACAGAAGAGAGTAAGCACATATGTGTTTTCAAACAACAGTTGCTACGTTTATCTAAGCATACCCTGAGCAAAGTTCTATGTAATCTAGCAAGTAGGCAATGTAACATAAATCATATCACTTAGAATGTCGAGTCTTGCACGTGAAGCGAGGCGTCGTTGTGGATCGTTGAGCACTGTACAGGTTATAGTCTGGTTTTAACAAAAACTTTTTCCATTATTAAAACCAAGTTCACTATAACCAATGGCTCTGATACCAATCTGTCACACCCCCAAAATCCACACGCGGAGTATCACCGCTTGGAGGCGTGACATGACCAGGATCAAGCCACCAATCATATTGAACATTGTAAGTAATAAATAAAAGTCATTCATCAATATGAAAGGTATTCAAAACCATAACATTGTTAAGTGTTTAGCGGAAGCATAAATATGTAAACCCAACATAAGTTCAAATGTTTCAAATGTTTAGCATGGCACACAGCTGTCCATGTCCCACAACGACTCCTCTCCACTCCCATGCAAGCTCCATAGATACCTAACAACCTGTAAGGCATGTAACAGAGAGTCAACAACAAAGTTGAGCTTGTTCACAGTTGGTTGTTCAGTAATAAGTTCGTTTAACAAATCGTAAGTTCGTTTATAACCATGCCGTTTATTACTAGGCCATTTGTATGTTCATCTAGTGGGGGCTTCCCATGTTGTAAGTTCAATTAGTGGGGGTTTCCCATGTTGTAAGTTACTAGACTGGTTGTATCCATGCGTATCCTTCCCAATCCGAGGATAGTAGCAAGTATAAGTTTACGTAGGTTTTACGTAAGTGCCCTTCCCAACCGAGGACAGTAGTAAGTATAAGTTTACGTAGGTTTTACGTAAGTGCCCTTCCCAATCCGAGGACAGTGGTACGTAACGAGTACGTAGATTTAGCGCTGGCGTCCTTCCCAATCCTAGGACGGTAGTACGTAGGTTTTGTGTTGGTGTCCTTCCCAATCCGAGGACAGTAGTACGTAGGTTTTACGTAGGTTTTAGCACAGGCGTCCTTCCCAATCCGAGAACGGTGGTAAGTAGTCTAGTAATAATGTGAGTACAAGTAATCATTCAATCCCATTCCCAACCCACCGGGGAATCCCATGCCTTAGGAGTGTGAACTCACCTTGGTTTGCTCGGTATGTTAAACTATGTGCTCGCAAGTAATCAATAACGTCCTATAGTATGCACGTATACTCAATCAGTTCATGTTCGTAAAGTTTCACGTACAGAATACCATAGGGTGTGTTTGGCGGTTGACATCATGCATCATACAACAGTTAATCACATTCATACAATCCATGTTTCACATTTTCCTTATACATATTACACATAAATTCACTTACTGTTGTAAACATATATTAAATATAAATTCACCAACTTATAAGCATATATTAAACATAAGTTCACTAACTTGTATGGCCGACCAAATACAGTTCAATTTTACTAGAGACAATCTATCAATGGCCAAAGGTTATAGATAATAATGATCACATGCAACTTGAAACACTAACCCAACATTCTGACAATTTAATGATGAGTTTCATTAAATAATGTAGAATGATTAGATCACATGGGTATATCATCACCTTCTCATGCAATTATTATCCATACTAAATAACAGGCATGTCACCACAATTCCAATATCCATATATTAACCTAATCGACAACATCTGTCATTATCACCCAAACGTTCAAACAAACTGATTTATACAACCATATAAATTACTAACTCCCCATAGGGTCATTATCATCATTCAGTCATTAACAAGTTGATTGTGATTATCAAAAATTCTAATCTGTTAACCCTTAGACAACCTATATCATTCATCCAGCCATGAGTCCTGTTACAATACATCAGCATCAAATTGACAAACGACCCTACATCCAGATTAGTTAACGAATCAATCAAATAAGTTTAGTAACCTTACAAGATCCTCCTCCCTATCTGTGGATATATATATTCAAAGCACATAACTTAATAATCAGATATATATATATACACCCATGCAAACATGTGATGATCTATCTAAGGCCATTATCAAATAAACAGCAATACGACTCACCGGAACAGAAAGAACGATTGTTCTCTAGAGGAAGCTTGGAGGAAATCGATAATGCCGTCACACCGAGAAAGAGGCTCTAGGGTTTGCCGATTGAAACATCTCGTAAAGGTTGAGAGCAAACATTTAAAACTAAAAGCTACTAGGCCAAAGCCCAACATGATTTCTCCGGCCACCTTCTTGACGAAAACACTTAGTGTTTTCAACAAGAGGTGATTTCGCAGGGAGGGTGGGTTTTCGGCTAGATTCCAACATTTTTTTTAAAACAATCATATTAATGCCAAATATATTATTAACATATACACATATAATGCACACCATATATAGAAACGACATGTTGTGAACAAGTACTAAGTCAAGTAGAAACCTTGGAAACTCGAGTTGTCACAATCATTGTCAACGCATCTTCTCTTTCAGAATTTGTCTTTTGTAAACCAGTTACTGTTCTATTCAACACATCATACGATTCTTTCATATAGTTGAGATTAAACAATAATGTCTCTTTCATTTTCTCCTGTTCACTCAACTTATCATCTTTATCTGCACACTGCTTGCGAGATTCCAAACACTTTAGACACGGTTTGATAACCTCAACAATCTTTTAAACTTCTATAATCTTCTCAACTTCGACAATCTTTTCAACTTCAACCACTTTTTCAACTACAATCACATTTTCAGTTTCTGCTATCTTCTCATTATCAACTATATTCTCAATTTCAACAACATGTTCAGTAACTTTAACTTCTTCACTTTGTTTCTTTTCTTTTGCTGCACGTTTCTCATTTAGCGTCTTCAATCTATCTACAAAATAAAATTCAAAACTTCCAGGAGATAAATGAGTTTTTGCAACATTAATATGCAATTCTTCTTCATCATCACTGTCATCAAATAATGATTGATCAAACACTGGCTCTTGAATAATTTGTGCAGTGAGAGCTGCCTTTTTGGAATCAGGTGGAACGTATTTGTCCCAACTAAAACCTTCAGCCATTTTCTCATCATCTTGATCAATTATACCATAATAAGCTTTCTTATTTGCTTCTACGATCATTTTAGCATGAGCAGTGTGTGGTTCTTTTTGTTAATACGGTTGATGTGCAATTTGTTGATAAATGGCTTTCCGATAATAATCATTGCCACCGAATGGATTCTGTGCTCCACTAGCTTCTCCATTTTTACATTCTCTTTTGAAGTGACCTTTCTCCCTGCATCGAAAACAAGTAACTTTAGATTTATCAAAACCCAAAGTAGAAACATTAGCATCTCTGAAATCATCTCTTCCTGTAATCATCTTAAACTTTTTAGCTCTTCTCAAAACACTAGCTAAACACCATTTAATATCCATAAGCTCCATCTCTTCTGCATCTATTTGATCGTAATCCTCTTTCGTCAGCATAGGATTTCCGATCCTTCCAGTAAGCAAACCTTCATATGATTCTAACACTGTAGCAAGTAATGACATGTGACCTTTAACAACCTCTTCAGAGAAATTTTGGCCATTCTGAAGATGCAAAGCGATGTTGCAATTTAAAACATGACCATTACTGCTATTTGGGCTTTGAAATTGATGATTTAATGTTAAATTCTTTGGATTCACATTTGGATATGAAGAGAATCCACAGCTGCTGCTTGAACTTTGATTAACAGATCCAGATGAATTTTCTGCACTAAAAGCAGTTTGAACTTTCGGACTAGCTTCAACATTTTGAACGCTCCCTTTGAAGTACATCTTAACATCTTGTTGTGCACTTGGATTGTTCATCCTAGCGATTTTTTGCTGCTCAAGATCTTGTCCTTCAATCTTTTCGATGAACTGAGAAATTGTCAAACCATCATATTCTCCAGTATTTTTCAAAATCATCAAGTATGTTCCCCACTCTTTCTGAGGTAATGCATCAGCTAATTTGTCAACCCACTCCTCACGGTCTTTGTTGATATTTAACAATGACATTGATCTTACTAAGTGATAATATCTTTCAATCAATTTCTTTGTGTCTTCTCCCGGCAAACTTGAAAATAGATCAAATTCTTTCTTTAACAATGATTTTTTACTCTTGATCATCTTCTCACTTCCTTCAAACTTAATTCGAAGTGCTTCCCAAATTGAACATGAAGTCTTATCATGTTGAAGCAATACGAATATATCTTCTTTAATGGCTTGCTGGAGTAGGCTGATCATCATCTTTTCTGCTTTGTACATGTCTCGTTCTTTATCTGTAAATTCATAAATTTTCTTTTCAATTCCCAAGTCTATACGTGGTAGTACATACTTTTTCTCAACACATTCCCAAGATCTCAAATGATTAGCTTGAACCCAGTTTTCAAACCTATCTTTCCAACCATAATACTCCTCAATTCCCATTAGTTTCGGGGGTTTTTGTAAAGTTCTAGTTTCATTTTCCAAGTTCATGTTCTGAGCAATGATAGCTGGAGTAGTCGGGGTTGTTGCAAATGCGTTATAGAATTCTTCTTCCATGATTTGGTAAACTTTTTCACAAAACAGACACTTTCAAACGAGATCACTTTTCAAACGAAATTATCCTCTTCAAATGAAATACCCTTTCAAACGGAATCACTTATTGAAGCGAAATTATCTGCAAACCAGTTTCAAACGGAATACCAACTCAAGCGAAATAACTGATTTCGTATGAAACTTTCAAGCGGAATTACAATTTGAAACGAAATCATTGATTTCGTTTGAAACTTTCAAACGAAATTACACTCTGAAGCGAAATAAGGCTATTTCAAGCGGAATTAACAGCAACGTTCAAGCGGAATTACTGATTTCGAGCGAAATTAGGTGCAATTTCAAACCAGATTAGGCTGATGTCATCATTTCGGTCAAACTTTTGTCAAATTGATCAGGTTTTTGCTCGATTTTAGGTCTAAATTTTTCAAGGCTTTGTTAAAACAGAATTTCGCATATATTTTGAGAAAATTAGCCGATTTTAACCGTAAAAAGTTGTTCAATTTTGAAAAGAAGGTGTAGAAGTTAGAAAATCTGATGAAATCAATCTGAATAAGGTAGAACTCCTCCTCCTGAGCTCTGATACCACATGTAGGATCGGTTTGAGACCTAAAATGAGTCGTTCAGAGGCGTTCTACTCAATATGAAAGGCGGAAACAAACATATCGAGTTCGATTCAGCTAGATATTCACTTTAACTGTCTTTCTGATTAATTTGACAAAGTTTTACAGCAAGACGACACTTCGGCAGCACTTCAGCTCTGGAATCACACATACACGAATTTCTCAAACGAAATCAGGACACTACTATTTATAGGCCAACTAATTTCGCTTAAACATGACTCAAGCGGAATTAGTTCGTACGGAATTACGATTTCAAACCGAATTAACAAGCTAATTTCGTTTGAAATGACATTTTCATTTCAAGCGGAATCACATCTTGTAATTTCGTTTGAACATGCCTGTTAAACAATTTTTGACAGATTTCTTGAACAACGCGTCTTGATCTATCTAAATGACTACAAGACTCGATACAAGATGAAGTCGACAGACGCATGCACCAACAGGATTAGACACCAAAAAAACACTCAACAAATGGCTACAATTTAAGGAATGTGTTTAGTGATGGCATCAGATTCCTAATTGATTGAGAAAGGTCTGGTGGTAAGAAAAGCTGCTTCTTGGAGGTTGTCAAGTGTTTTCGCTCGACGATTCCATTCGTGGGTGGTTGGTTTGGCCCTTGTTCCTGTAACTCGAATCCTAGCCCGGTATATCCCATTTTGATTTTACATCATTGTAAACCTTACGCCTTTTTTACTCTCTGATCGAGGTTCTCGGCATTGAAAAATCTTCGTAAACTAAATCACACGTGTCTATGTTGACATTTAAGAGATATACAGTCAAGAAAATCAAGGGCAATGGTGATATATATGCGGATTAGATACAAAAAAAAATCACTTAACAAATGGCTACAATTTAAGGAATGTGTTTAGTGACGGCATCATATTCGTAATTGATGGAGAAAGGACTGGTGGTAAGAAAAGCTGCTTCTAGGAGATTGTCAAGTGTTTTCGCTCGACGATTCCATTCTTGGGTGGTTGGTTTGGCCCTTGTTCCTGTAACTAGAATCCTAGCCCGGTATATCCCATTTTAATTTTACACCATTGTGAACCTTACGCCTTTTTTACTCTCTGGTCGAGGTTCTCGGCAATGAAAAATCTTCGTAAATTAAATCGCACGTGTATATGTTGATATTTAAGAGATATATGCAGTCAATAAAATCAAGGGCAATGGTGATATATATGCGGATTAGACACAAAAAAAAAAAACACTCAACAAATGGCTTCAATTTAAGGAATGTGTTTAGTGACGGCATCAGATTCCTAATTGATAGAGAAAGGTCTGGTGGCAAGAAAAGCTGCTTCTAGGAGGTTGTCAAGTGTTTTCGCTCGATGATTCCATTCTTGGGTGGTTGGTTTGGCCCTTGTTCCTGTAACTCGAATCCTAGCCCGGTATATCCCATTTTAATTTTACACAATTGTGAACCTTACGCCTTTTTTACTCTCTGATCGAGGTTCTCGGCATTGAAAAATCTACGTAAACTAAATCAAACGTGTATATGTTGACATTTAAGAGATATACAGTCAAGAAAATCAAGGGCAATGGTGATATATTTGTGGATTAGACACAAAAAAAAAACACTCAACAAATGGCTACAATTTAAGGAATGTGTTTAGTTACGGCATCAGATTCCTAATTGATGGAGAAAGGTCTGGTGGTAAGAAAAGCTGCTTCTAGGAGGTTGTCAACTGTTTTCGCTCGACGATTCCATTCTTGGGTGGTTGGTTTGGCCCTTGTTCCTGTAACTCGAATGCTAGTCCGGCATATCCCATTTTAATTTTACACCATTGTGAACCTTACGCCTTTTTTTACTCTCTGATCGAGGTTCTCGGCATTGAAAAATTTCCGTAAACTAAATCACACGTGTATATGTTGATATTTAAGAGATATACAGTCAAGAAAATCAAGGGCAATGGTGATATAAATGCGGATTAGACACAAAAAAAACACTCAACAAATGGCAACAATTTAAGGAATGTGTTTAGTGACGGCATTAGATTCCTAATTGATGGAGAAAGGTCTGGTGGTAAGAAAAGCTTCTTCTAGGAGGTTGTCAAGTGTTTTCGCTCGACGATTCCATTCTTGGGTGGTTGGTTTGGCCCTTGTTCCTATAACTTGAATCCTAGCCCGGTATATACCATTTTAATTTTACACCACTGTGAACCTTACGCCTTTTTTACTCTCTGATAGAGGTTCTCGGCATTGAAAAATATTCGTAAACTAAATCACACGTGTATATTTTGATATTTAAGAGATATACAGTCAATCAAATCAAGGGCAATGGTGATATATATGCGGATCAGACACCAAAAAAAACACTCAACAAATGGCTACAATTTAAGGAATGTGTTTAGTGACGGCATCAGATTCCTAATTGATGGAGAAAGGTCTGGTGGTAAGAAAAGCTGCTTCTAGGAGGTTGTCAAGTGTTTTCGCTCGACGATTCCATTCTTGGGTGATTGGTTTGGCCCTTGTTCCTGTAACTCGAATCCTAGCCCGGAATATCCCATTTTAATTTTACACCATTGTGAACCTTACGCCTTTTTTACTCTCTGATCGAGGTTCTCGGCATTGAAAAATCTTCGTAAACTAAATCACACGTGTATATGTTGATATTTAAGAGATATACAGTCAAGAAAATCAAGGGCAATTGTGTTATATATGCGGATTAGACACAAAAAAAAAAACACTCAACAAATGGCTACAATTTAAGGAATGTGTTTAGTGACGGCATCAGATTCCTATTTGATGGAGAAAGGTCTGGTGGCAAGAAAAACTGCTTCTAGGAGGTTGTCAAGTGTTTTCGCTCGACGATTCCATTATTGGGTGGTTGGTTTGGCCCTTGTTCCTGTAACTCAAATCCTATCCCGGTATATCCCATTTTAATTTTACACCATTGTGAACCTTACGCCTTTTTTACTCTCTGATCGAGGTTCTCGGCATTGAAAAATCTTCGTAAACTACATCAAACGTGTATATGTTGACATTTAAGAGATATACAGTCAAGAAAATCAAGGGCAATGGTGATATATTTGCGGATTAGACACAAAAAAAAACACTCAACAAATGGCTACAATTTTAGGAATGTGTTTACTGACGACATCATATTCCTAATTGATGGAGAAAGGTCTGGTGGTAAGAAAAGATGCTTCTAGGAGCTTCTCAAGTGTTTTCGCTCGACGATTCCATTCTTGGGTGGTTGGTTTGGCCCATGTTTCTGTAACTCGAATCCTAGCCCGGTATATTCCACTTTAATTTTACACCATTGTGAACCTTACGCCTTTTTTACTCTCTGATCGAGGTTCTCGACATTGAAAAATCTTCGTAAACTAAATCACATGTGTATATGTTGATATTTAAGAGATATACAGTCAAGAAAATCAAGGGCAACGGTGATATCTATGCGGGTTAGACACAAAAAAAAACACTCAACAAATGGCTACAATTTAAGGAATGTGTTTAGTGACGGCATCAGAATCCTAATTGATGGAGAAAGGTCTGGTGGTAAGAAAAGTTGCTTCTAGGAGGTTGTCAAGTGTTTTCGCTCGATGATTCCATTCTTGGGTGGTTGGTTTGGCCCTTGTTCCTGTAACTCGAATCCTAGCCCTGTATATCCCATTTTAATTTTACACCATTGTGAACCTTACGCCTTTTTTACTCTCTGATAGAGGTTCTCGATATTGAAAAATCCTTGTAAACTAAATCACACGTGTATATGTTGATATTTAAGAGATATACAGTCAAGAAAATCAAGGGGAATGGTGATATATATGCGGATTAGACACCAAAAAAAACTCACAACAAATGGCTACAATTTAAGGAATGTGTTTAGTGACGGCATCAGATTCCTAATTGATGAAGAAAGGTCAGGTGGTAAGAAAAGCTTCTTCTAGGAGGTAGTCAAGTGTTTTCGCTCGACGATTCCATTCTTGGGTGGTTGGTTTGGTCCTTGTTCCTGTAACTCGAATCCTAGCCCGGTATATCCCATTTTAATTTTACACCATTGTGAACCTTACGCCTTTTTTACTCTCTGATCGAGATTCTTGGCATTGAAAAATCTTTGTAAACTAAATCAACGTGTATATGTTGACATTTAAGAGATATATACAGTCAAGAAAATCAAGGGCAATGGTGATATTTATGCGGATTAGATGCCAAAAAAAAAAACACTCAACAAATGGCTACAATTTAAGGAATGTGTTTAGTGACGGCATCAGATTCCTAATTGATAGAGAAAGGTCTGGTGGCAAGAAAAGCTGCTTCTAGGAGGTTGTCAAGTGTTTTCGCTCGACGATTCCATTCTTGGGTGGTTGGTTTGGCCCTTGTTCCTGTAACTCGAATCCTAGCCCGGTATATCCCATTTTAATTTTACACCATTGTGAACCTTACGCCTTTTTTACTCTCTGATCAAGGTTCTCGGCATTGAAAATTCTTCGTAAACTAAATCACACGTGTATATGTTGACATTTAACAGATATACAGTCAAGAAAATCAAGGGCAAAGGTGATATATATGCGGATTAGACACCAAAAAAAACACTCAACAAATGGCTACAATTTAAGGAATGTGTTTAGTGACGGCATCAGATTCCTAATTGATGGAGAAAGGTCTGGTGGTAAGAAAAGCTGTTTCTAGGAGGTTGTCAAGTGTTTTCGCTCGACAATTGCATTCTTGGGTGGTTGGTTTGGCCCTTGTTCCTGTAACTCGAATCCTAGCCCGGTATATCCCATTTTAATTTTACACTATTGTGAACCTTACGCCTTTTTTACTCTCTGATAGAGGTTCTCGGCGTTGAAAAATCTTCGTAATCTAAATCACACGTGTATATGTTGACATTTAAGAGATATACAGTCAAGAAAATACGGGGAAAATGGTGATATATATGCGGATTAGACACAAAAAAAATCACTTAACAAATGCCTACAATTTAAGGAATGTGTTTAGTGACGGCATCAGATTCCTAATAGATGGAGAAAGGTCTGGTGGTAAAAAAAGCTGCTTCTAGGAGGTTGTCAAGTGTTTTCGCTCGACGATTCCATTCTTGGGTGGTTGGTTTGGCCCTTGTTCCTGTAACTAGAATCCTAGCCCGGTATATCCCATTTTAATTTTACACCATTGTTAACCTTACGCCTTTTTTACTCTCTGGTCGAGGTTCTCGGCAATGAAAAATCTTCGTAAACTAAATCGCACGTGTATATGTTGATATTTAAGAGATATATGCAGTCAAGAAAATCAAGGGCAATGGTGATATATATGCGGATTAGACACAAAAAAAAAAAAAACACTCAACAAATGGCTTCAATTTAAGGAATGTGTTTAGTGACGGCATCAGATTCCTAATTGATAGAGAAAGGTCTGGTGGCAAGAAAAGCTGCTTCTAGGAGGTTGTCAAGTGTTTTCGCTCGACGATTCCATTCTTGGGTGGTTGGTTTGGCCCTTGTTCCTGTAACTCGAATCCTAGCCCGGTATATCCCATTTTAATTTTACACCATTGTGAACCTTACGCCTTTTTTACTCTCTGATTAAGGTTCTCGGCATTGAAAAATCTTCGTAAACTAAATCAAACGTGTATATGTTGACATTTAAGAGATATACAGTCAAGAAAATCAAGGGCAATGGTGATATATTTGTGGATTAGACACAAAAAAAACACTCAACAAATGGCTACAATTTAAGGAATGTGTTTAGTTACGGCATCAGATTCCTAATTGATGGAGAAAGGTCTGGTGGTAAGAAAAGCTGCTTCTAGGAGGTTGTCAACTGTTTTCGCTCGACGATTCCATTCTTGGGTGGTTGGTTTGGCCCTTGATACTATAACTCGAATCCTAGCCCGGTATATACCATTTTAATTTTACACCACTGTGAACCTTACGCCTTTTTAACTCTCTGATCGAGGTTCTCGGCATTCAAAAATATTCGTAAACTAAATAACACGTGTATATGTTGATATTTAAGAGATATAGAGTCAAGAAAATCAAGGGCAACGGTGATATATATGCGGATTAGACACAAAAAAAATCACTCAACAAACAGCTACAATTTAAGGAATGTGTTTAGTGACGGCATCAGATTCCTAATTGATGGAGAAAGGTCTGGTGGCAAGAAAAGCTGCTTCTATGAGGGTGTCAAGTGTTTTCGCCCGACGATTCCATTTTTGGGTGGTTGGTTTGGCCCTTGTTCCTGTAACTCGAATCCTAGTCTGGTATATCCCATTTTAATTTTACACCATTGTGAACCTTACGCCTTTTTTACTCTCTGATCGAGTATCTCGGCATTGAAAATTCTTCGTAAACTAAATCACACGTGTATATGTTGACATTTAAGAGATATACAGTCTAGAAAATCAAGGGCAAAGGTGATATATATGCGGATTAGACACCAAAAAAAACACTCAACAAATGGCTACAATTTAAGGAATGTGTTTAGTGACGGCATCAGATTCCTAATTGATGGAGAAAGGTCTGGTGGTAAGAAAAGCTGCTTCTAGGAGGTTGTCAAGTGTTTTCGCTCGACGATTCCATTCTTGGGTGGTTGGTTTGGCCCTTGTTCCTGTAACTCGAATCCTAGCCCGGTATATCCCATTTTAATTTTACACCATTATGAACCGTACGCCTTTTTTAATCTCTGATCGAGGATCTCGGCATTGAAACATCTTCGTAAACTAAATCACACGTGTATATGTTGATATTTAAGAGATATACAGTCAACAAAATCAAGGGCAATGGTGATATTTATGCGGATTAGATGCCAAAAAAAACACTCAACAAATGGCTACAATTTAAGGAATGTGTTTAGTGACGGCATCAGATTCCTAATTGATGGAGAAAGGTCTGGTGGTAAGAAAAGCTGCTTCTAGGAGGTTGTCAAGTGTTTTCGCTCGACGATTCCATTCTTGGGTGGTTGGTTTGGCCCTTCTTCCTGTAACATTAATCCTAGCCCGGTATATCCCATTTTAATTTTACACCATTGTGAACCTTACGCCTTTTTTACTCTCTGATCGAGTATCTCGGCATTGAAAATTTTTCGTAAACTAAATCACACGTGTATATGTTGACATTTAAGAGATATACAGTTAAGAAAATCAAGGGCAAAGGTGATATATATGCGGATTAGACACCAAAAAAAACACTCAACAAATGGCTACAATTTAAGGAATGTGTTTAGTGACGGCATCAGATTCCTAATTGATGGAGAAAGGTCTGGTGGTAAGAAAAACTGCTTCTAGGAGGTTGTCAAGTGTTTTCGCTTAACGATTCCATTCATGGGTGGTTGGTTTGGCCCTTGTTCCTGTAACTCGAATCCTAGCCCGGTATATCCCATTTTAATTTTACACCATTCTGAACCGTACGCCTTTTTTAATCTCTGATCGAGGATCTCGGCATTGAAAAATCTTCGTAAACTAAATCACATGTGTATATGTTGATATTTAAGAGATATACAGTCAACAAAATCAAGGGCAATGGTGATATTTATGCGGATTAGACGCCAAAAAAAACACTCAACAAATGGCTACAATTTAAGGAATGTGTTTAGTGACGCTATCAGATTCCTAATTGATGGAGAAATGTCTGGTGGTAAGAAAAACTGCTTATAGGAGGTTGTCAAGTGTATTCGCTCGACGATTCCATTCTTGGGTGGTTGGTTTGGCCCTTGTTCCTGTAACACGAATCCTAGCTCGGTATGTCCCATTTTAATTTTACACCATTGTGAACCTTACGCCTTTTTTTAATCTCTGATCGAGGTTCTCGGCATTGAAAAATATTCGTAAACTAAATAACACATGTATATGTTGATATTTAAGAGATATACAGTCAAGAAAATCAAGGGAAATGGTGATATATATGCGGATTAGACACAAAAAAAAATCACTCAACAAACGGCTACAATTTAAGGAATGTGTTTAGTGACGGCATCAGATTCCTAATTGATGGAGAAAGGTGTGGTGGCAAGAAAAGCTGCTTCTAGGAGGTTGTCAAGTGTTTTTGCTCGACGATTCCATTCTTGGGTGGTTGGTTTTGCCCTTGTTCCTGTAACTCGAATCCTAGCCCGGTATACCCCATTTTAATTTTACACCATTGTGAACGTTACGCCTTTTTTACTCTCTGATCGAGGATCTCGGCATTGAAAATTCTTCGTAAACTAAATCACACGTGTATATGTTGACATTTAAGAGATATACAGTCAAGAAAATCAAGGGCAATGGTGATATATATGCAAATTAGACACCAAAAAAAACCACTCAACAAATGCCTACAGTTTAAGGAATGTGTTTAGTGACGGCATCAGATTCCTAATTGATGGAGAAAGGTCTGGTGGCAAGAAAAGCTGCTTCTAGGAGGTTGTCAAGTGTTTTCGCTCGATGATTCCCTTCTTGGGTGGTTGGTTTGGCCCTTGTTCCTGTAACTTGAATCCTAACCCGGTATATTCCATTTTAGTTTTACACCATTGTGAACCTTACGCCTTTTTTTCTCTCAGATAGGGGTTCTCGACATTGAAAAATCTTCGTAAACAAAATCACACGTGTATATGTTGACATTTAAGAGATATACAGTCAAGAAAATCAAGGGAAATGGTGATATATATGCGGATTAGACACCAATAAATCACTGAAAAAATGAGTACAATTTAAGGAATGTGTTTAGTGACGGCATCAGATTCCTAATTGATGGAGAAAGGTCTGGTGGTAAGAAAAGCTGCTTCTAGGAGGTTGTCAAGTGTTTTCGCTCGACGATTCCATTCTTGGGTGGTTGGTTTGGCCCTTGTTCCTGTAACACGAATCCTAGCCCGGTATATCCCATTTTAATTTTACACCATTGTGAACCTTACGCCTTTTTTACTCTCTGATCGACGTTCTCGGCATTGAAAAATCTTCGTAAACTAAATCACACGTGTATATGTTGATATTTAAGAGATATACAGTCAAGAAAATCAAGGCAACGGTGATATATATGCGGATTAGACACCAAAAAAAATCACACAACAAATGGCTACAATTTAAAGAATGTGTTTAGTGATGGCATCACATTCCTAATTGACGGAGAAAGGTCTGGTGGCAAGAAAAGCTGCTTCTAGGAGGTTGTCAAGTGTTTTTGCACGATTCCATTCTTGGGTAGTTGGTTTGGCCCTTGTTCCTGTAACTCGAATCTTAGCCCGGTATATCCCATTTTAATTTTACACCATTGTGAACCTTACGCCTTTTTTACTCTCTGATTTAGGTTCTCGGCATTGAAAAATCTTCCTAAACTAAATCACACGTGTATATGTTGAAATTTAAGAGGTATACAGTCAAGAAAAACACGGGAAATGGTGATATATATGCGGATTAGACACAAAAAAAAACACTCAACAAATGGCTACAATTTAAGGAATGTGTTTAGTGACGGCATCAGATTTCTAATTGATAGAGAAGGTCTTGTGGCAAGAAAAGCTGCTTCTAGGAGGTTGTCAAGTGTTTTCGATCGACGATTCCATTCTAGGATGGTTGGTTTGGCCCTTGTTCCTGTAACTCGAATCCTAGCCTGGTATATCCCTTTTTAATCTTACACCATTGTGAACCTTACGCCTTTTTTACTCTCTGATCGAGGTTCTCGACATTGAAAAATCTTTGTAAACTATATCACACGTGTATATGTTGATATTTAAGAGATATACAGTCAAGAAAATCAAGGGCAATGGTGATATATAAGCGGATTAGACACAAAAAAAAAACACTCAACAAATCGCTACAATTTAAGGAATGTGTTTAGGGGCGGTCTCAGATTCCTTATTGATGGAGAAAGGTCTGGTGGTAAGAAAAGCTGCTTCTAGGAGGTTGTCAAGTGTTTTCGCTCGACGATTCCATTCTTGGGTGGTTGGTTTTGCCCTTGTTCCTGTAACTCGAATCCTAGCCCGGTATATCCCATTTTAAATTTACACCCTTGAGAACATTACGCCTTTTTTACTCTCTGATAGAGGTTCTCGGCATTGAAAAATCTTCGTAAACTAAATGACACGTGTATATGTTGATATTTAAGAGATATACAGTCAAGAAAATCAAGAGCAATGGTGATATATATGCGGATTAGACACCAAAAAAAACACTCAACAAATAGCTAAAATTTAAGGAATGTGTTTAGTGACGGCATCAGATTCCTAATTGATGGATAAAGGTCTGGTGGTAAGAAAAGCTGCTCCTAGGAGGTTCTCAAGTGTTTTCGCTCGACGATTACATTCTTGGGTGGTTGGTTTGGCCCTTGTTCCTGTAACTCGAATCCTAGCCCGGTATATCCCATTTTAATTTTACACCATTGTGAACCTTACGCCTTTTTTACTCTATGATCGAGGTTATCGGCATTGAAAAATCTTCGTAAACTAAATCACACGTGTATATGTTGATATTTAAGAGATATACAGTCAAGAAAATCAAGAGCAACGGTGATATATATGCGGATTAGACACCCAAAAAAATCACTCAACAAATGGCTACAATTTAAGGAATGTGTTTAGTGATGGCATCACATTCCTAATTGATGGAGAAAGGTCTGGTGGTAAGAAAAGCGGCTTCTAGGAGGTTGTCAAGTGTTTTGCTCAACGATTACATTCTTGGGTGGTTGGTTTGGCCCTTGTTCCTGTAACTCGAATCCTAGCCCGGTATATCCAATTTTAATTTTACACCATTGTGAACCTTACGCCATTTTTACTCTCTGATCGAGGTTCTCGGCATTGAAAAATCTTCCTAAACTAAATCACACGTGTATATGTTGAAATTTAAGAGGTATACAGTCAAGAAAAACACGGGAAATGGTGATATATATGCGGATTAGACACAAAAAAACACTCAACAAATGGCTACAATTTAAGGAATGTGTTTAGTGACGGCATCAGATTCCTACTTGATGGAGAAAGGTCAGGTGGTAAGAAAAGCTGCTCCTAGGAGGTTGTCAAGTGTTTTCGCTCGACGATTACATTCTTGGGTGGTTGGTTTGGCCCTTGTTCCTGTAACTCGATTCCTAGCCCGGTATATCCCCTCTTAATCTTACACCATTGTGAACCTTACGCCTGTTTTACTCTCTGCTCGAGGTTCTCGGCATAGAAAAATCTTTGTAAACTAAATCACACGTGTACATGTTGATATTTAAGAGATATACAGCTAAGAAAATCAAGGGCATTGCCGATATATAAGCGGATTAGAAACCAAAAAAAAAACACTCAACAAATGGCTACAATTTAAGGAATGTGTTTAGGGGCGGCCTCAGATTCCTTATTGATGGAGAAAGGTCTGGTGGTAAGAAAAGCTGCTTCTAGGAGGTTGTCAAGTGTTTTCGCTCGACGATTCCATTCTTGGGTGGTTGGTTTGGCCCTTGTTCCTGTAACTCGAATCCTAGCCCGGTATATCCCATTTTAAATTTACACCATTGTGAACCTTACGCCTTTTTTACTCTCTGATAGAAGTTCTCGGCATTGAAAAATCTTCGTAAACTAAATCACACATGTATATGTTGATATTTAAGAGATATACAGTCAAGAAAATCAAGGGAAATGAGGATATATATGCGGATTAGACACAAAAAAAACACACAACAAATGGCTAAAATTTAAGGAATGTGTTTAGTGACGGCATCAGATTCCCAATTGATGGAGAAAGGTCAGTTGGTAAGAAAAGCTGCTCCTAGGAGGTTGTCAAGTGTTTTCGCTCGAGGATTCCATTCTTGGGTGGTTGGTTTGGCCCTTGTTCCTGTAACGCGAATCCTAGCCCGGTATATCCCATTTTAATTTTACACCATTGTGAACCTTACGCCTTTTTTACTCTCTGATAGAGGTCCTCGGCATTGAAAAATCTTCGTAAACTAAATCACACGTGTATTTGTTGACATTTAAGAGATATACAATCAAGAAAATCAAGGGCAATGGTGATATATATGCGGATTAGACACCAAAAAAACACTCAACAAATGGCTACAATTTAAGGAATGTGTTTAGTGACGGCATCAGATTCCTAATTGATGGAGAAAGGTCTGGTGGCAAGAAAAGCTGCTTCTTGGAGGTTGTCAAGTGTTTTCGCTCGACGATTCCATTCTTGGGTGGTTGGTTTGGCCCTTGTTCCTGTAACTCGAATCCTAGCCCGGTATATCCCATTTTAATTTTACACCATTGTGAACCTTACGCCTTTTTTACTCTCTGATCAAGGTTCTCGGCATTGAAAAATCTTCGTAAACTAAATCACACGTGTATATGATGACATTTAAGAGATATACAGTCAATAAAATCAAGGGCAATGGTGATATATATGCGGATTAGACTACAAAAAAAAAACACTCATGAAATGGCTACAATTTAAGGAATGTGTTTAGTGACGGCATTCGATTCCTAATTGATGGAGAAAGGTCTGGTGGCAAGAAAAGCTGCTTCTAGGAGGTTGTCAAGTGTTTTCGCTCGACGATTCCATTCTAGGGTGGTTGGTTTGGCCCTTGTTCCTGTAACTCGAATCCTAGCCCGGTATATCCCCTTTTAATCTTACACCATTGTGAACCTTACACCTTTTTTACTCTCTGATCGAGGTTCCCGACATTAAAAAATCTTCGTAAACTAAATCACACGTGTATATGTTGACATTTAAGAGATATACAATCAAGAAAATCAAGGGAAATGGTGATATATATGCGGAATAGACACCAAAAAAAAACTCAACAAATTGCTACAATTTAAGGAATGTGTTTAGTGACGGCATCAGATTCCTAATTGATGGAGAAAGGTCTGTTGGCAAGAAAAACTGCTTCTAGGAGGTTGTCAAGTGTTTTCGCTCGACGATTCCATTCTTGGGTGGTTGGTTTGGCCCTTGTTCCTGTAACTCGAATCCTAGCCCGGTATATCCCATTTTAATTTTACACCATTGTGAACCTTACGCCTTTTTTACTCTCTGATCGAGGTTCTCGGCATTGAAAAATCTTCGTAAACTAAATCACACATGTATATGTTGATATTTAAGAGATATATAGTCAAGAAAATCAAGGGCAACGGTGGTATATATGCGGATTAGACACCAAAAAAACCACTCAACAAATGGCCACAATTTAAGGAATGTGTTTAGTGATGGCATCACATTCCTAATTGATGGAGAAAGGTCTGGTGGCAAGAAAAGCTGCTTCTTGGAGGTTGTCAAGTGTTTTTGCTCGACGATTCCATTCTTGGGTGGTTGGTTTGGCCCTTGTTCCTGTAACTCGAATCCTAGCCCGGTATATCGCATTTTAATTTTACACCATTGTGAACCTTACGCCTTTTTTACTCTCTGATCGAGGTTCTCGGAATTGACAAATCTTCCTAAACTAAATCACACGTGTATATGTCGAAATTTAAGAGATATACAATCAAGAAAAACACGGGAAATGGTGATATATATGCCGATTAGACACCAAAAAAAACACTCAACAAATGGCTACAATTTAAGTAATGTGTTTAGTGATGGCATCAGATTCCTAATTGATGGAGAAAGGTCTGGTGGTAAGAAAAGCTGCTCCTAGGAGGTTGTCAAGTGTTTTCGCTCGACGATTCCATTCTTGGGTGGTTGGTTTGGCCCTTGTTCCTGTAACTCGAATCCTATCCCGATATATCCCATTTTAATTTTACACCATTGTGAACCTTACGCCTTTTTTACTCTCTGATAGAGGTTCTCGGCATTGAAAAATCTTCGTAAACTAAATCACACGTGTATTTGTTGACATTTAATAGATATACAATCAAGAAAATCAAGGGCAATGGTGATATATATGCGGATTAGACACAAAAAAAAACACACACAACAAATGGCTAAAATTTAAGGAATGTGTTTAGTGACGGCATCAGATTCCCAATTGATGGAGAAAGGTCAGTTGGTAAGAAAAGCTGCTCCTAGGAGGTTCTCAAGTGTTTTCGCTCGACGATTACATTCTTGGGTGGTTGGTTTGGCCCTTGTTCCTGTAACTCGAATCCTAGCCCGGTATATCCCATTTTAATTTTACACCATTGTGAACCTTACACCTTTTTTACTCTATGATCGAGGTTATCGGCATTGAAAAATCTTCGTAAACTAAATCACACGTGTATATGTTGATATTTAAGAGATATACAGTCAAGAAAATCAAGAGCAACGGTGATATATATGCGGATTAGACACCCAAAAAAATCACTCAACAAATGGCTACAATTTAAGGAATGTGTTTAGTGATGGCATCACATTCCTAATTGATGGAGAAAGGTTTGGTGGTAAGAAAAGTTGCTTCTAGGAGGTTGTCAAGTGTTTTTGCTCAACGATTACATTCTTGGGTGGTTGGTTTGGCCCTTGTTCCTGTAACTCGAATCCTAGCCCGGTATATCCAATTTTAATTTTACACCATTGTGAACCTTACTCCTTTTTTACTCTCTGATCGAGGTTCTCGGCATTGAAAAATCTTCCTAAACTAAATCACACGTGTATATGTTGAAATTTAAGAGGTATACAGTCAAGAAAAACACGGGAAATGGTGATATATATGCGGATTAGACACAAAAAAAACACTCAACAAATGGCTACAATTTAAGGAATGTGTTTAGTGACGGCATCAGATTCCTACTTGATGGAGAAAGGTCAGGTGGTAAGAAAAGCTGCTCCTAGGAGGTTGTCAAGTGTTTTCGCTCGACGATTACATTCTTGGGTGGTTTGTTTGGCCCTTGTTCCTGTAACTCGATTCCTAGCCCGGTATATCCCCTCTTAATCTTACACCATTGTGAACCTTACGCCTGTTTTACTCTCTGCTCGAGGTTCTCGGCTTAGAAAAATCTTTGTAAACTAAATCACACGTGTACATGTTGATATTTAAGAGATATACAGTTAAGAAAATCAAGGGCATTGGCGATATATAAGCGGATTAGAAACCAAAAAAAAAAACACTCAACAAATGGCTACAATTTAAGGAATGTGTTTAGGGGCGGCCTCAGATTCCTTATTGATGGAGAAAGGTCTGGTGGTAAGAAAAGCTGCTTCTAGGAGGTTGTCAAGTGTTTTCGCTCGACGATTCCATTCTTGGGTGGTTGGTTTGGCCCTTGTTCCTGTAACTCGAATCCTAGCCCGGTATATCCCATTTTAAATTTACACCATTGTGAACCTTACGCCTTTTTTACTCTCTGATAGAAGTTCTCGGCATTGAAAAATCTTCGTAAACTAAATCACACATGTATATGTTGATATTTAAGAGATATACAGTCAAGAAAATCAAGGGAAATGAGGATATATATGCGGATTAGACACAAAAAAAAAACACACAACAAATGGCTAAAATTTAAGGAATGTGTTTAGTGACGGCATCAGATTCCCAATTGATGGAGAAAGGTCAGTTGGTAAGAAAAGCTGCTCCTAGGAGGTTGTCAAGTGTTTTCGCTAGAGGATTCCATTCTTGGGTGGTTGGTTTGGCCCTTGTTCCTGTAACGCGAATCCTAGCCCGGTATATCCCATTTTAATTTTACACCATTGTGAACCTTACGCCTTTTTTACTCTCTGATAGAGGTCCTCGGCATTGAAAAATCTTCGTAAACTAAATCACACGTGTATTTGTTGACATTTAAGAGATATACAATCAAGAAAATCAAGGGCAATGGTGATATATATGCGGATTAGACACCAAAAAAACACTCAACAAATGGCTACAATTTAAGGAATGTGTTTAGTCACGGCATCAGATTCCTAATTGATGGAGAAAGGTCTGGTGGCAAGAAAAGCTGCTTCTTGGAGGTTGTCAAGTGTTTTCGCTCGACGATTCCATTCTTGGGTGGTTGGTTTGGCCCTTGTTCCTGTAACTCGAATCCTAGCCCGGTATATCCCATTTTAATTTTACACCATTGTGAACCTTACGCCTTTTTTACTCTCTGATCAAGGTTCTCGGTATTGAAAAATCTTCGTAAACTAAATCACACGTGTATATGTTGACATTTAAGAGATATACAGTCAATAAAATCAAGGGCAATGGTGATATATATGCGGATTAGACTACAAAAAAAAACACTCATGAAATGGCTACAATTTAAGGAATGTGTTTAGTGACGGCATTCGATTCCTAATTGATGGAGAAAGGTCTGGTGGCAAGAAAAGCTGCTTCTAGGAGGTTGTCAAGTGTTTTCGCTCGACGATTCCATTCTAGGGTGGTTGGTTTGGCCCTTGTTCCTGTAACTCGAATCCTAGCCCGGTATATCCCCTTTTAATCTTACACCATTGTGAACCTTACGCCTTTTTTACTCTCTGATCGAGGTTCCCGACATTAAAAAATCTTCGTAAACTAAATCACACATGTATATGTTGACATTTAAGAGATATACAATCAAGAAAATCAAGGGAAATGGTGATATATATGCGGAATAGACACAAAAAAAAAACACTCAACAAATTGCTACAATTTAAGGAATGTGTTTAGTGACGGCATCAGATTCCTAATTGATGGAGAAAGGTCTGGTGGCAAGAAAAACTGCTTTTAGGAGGTTGTCAAGTGTTTTTGCTCGACGATTCCATTCTTGGGTGGTTGGTTTGGCCCTTGTTCCTGTAACTCGAATCCTAGCCCGGTATATCCCATTTTAATTTTACACTATTGTGAACCTTACGCCTTTTTTACTCTCTGATCGAGGTTCTCGGCATTGAAAAATCTTCGTAAACTAAATCACACATGTATATGTTGATATTTAAGAGATATACAGTCAAGAAAATCAAGGGCAACGGTGGTATATATGCGGATTAGACACCAAAAAAACCACTCAACAAATGGCCACAAATTAAGGAATGTGTTTAGTGATGGCATCACATTCCTAATTGATGGAGAAAGGTCTGGTGGTAAGAAAAGCTGCTTCTTGGAGGTTGTCAAGTGTTTTCGCTCGACGATTCCATTCTTGGGTGGTTGGTTTGGCCCTTGTTCCCGTAACTCGAATCCTAGCCCGGTATATCCCATTTTAATTTTACACCATTGTGAACCTTACGCCTTTTTTACTCTCTGATCAAGGTTCTCGGCATTGAAAAATCTTGGTAAACTAAATCACACGTGTATATGTTGACATTTAAGAGATATACAGTCAATAAAATCAAGGGCAATGGTGATATATATGCGGATTAGACTACAAAAAAAAAAACTCATGAAATGGCTACAATTTAAGGAATGTGTTTAGTGACGGCATTCGATTCCTAATTGATGGAGAAAGGTCTGGTGGCAAGAAAAGCTGCTTCTAGGAGGTTGTCAAGTGTTTTCACTCGACGATTCCATTCTAGGGTGGTTGGTTTGGCCCTTGTTCCTGTAACTCGAATCCTAGCCCGGTATATCCCCTTTTAATCTTACACCATTGTGAACCTTACGCCTTTTTTACTCTCTGATCGAGGTTCCCGACATTAAAAAATCTTCGTAAACTAAATCACACGTGTATATGTTGACATTTAAGAGATATACAATCAAGAAAATCAAGGGAAATGGTGATATATATGCGGAATAGACACAAAAAAAAAACACTCAACAAATTGCTACAATTTAAGGAATGTGTTTAGTGACGGCATCAGATTCCTAATTGATGGAGAAAGGTCTGGTGGCAAGAAAAACTGCTTCTAGGAGGTTGTCAAGTGTTTTCGCTCGACGATTCCATTCTTGGGTGGTTGGTTTGGCCCTTGTTCCTGTAACTCGAATCCTAGCCCGGTATATCCCATTTTAATTTTACACCATTGTGAACCTTACGCCTTTTTTACTCTCTGATCGAGGTTCTCGGCATTGAAAAATCTTCGTAAACTAAATCACACATGTATATGTTGATATTTAAGAGATATACAGTCAAGAAAATCAAGGGCAACGGTGGTATGTATGCGGATTAGACACCAAAAAAACCACTCAACAAATGGCCACAATTTAAGGAATGTGTTTAGTGATGGCATCACATTCCTAATTGATGGAGAAAGGTCTGGTGGTAAGAAAAGCTGCTTCTTGGAGGTTGTCAAGTGTTTTTGCTCGACGATTCCATTCTTGGGTGGTTGGTTTGGCCCTTGTTCCTGTAACTCGAATCCTAGCCCGGTATATCGCATTTTAATTTTACACCATTGTGAACCTTACGCCTTTTTTACTCTCTGATCGAGGTTCTCGGAATTGAAAAATCTTCCTAAACTAAATCACACGTGTATATGTCGAAATTTAAGAGATATACAATCAAGAAAAACACGGGAAATGGTGATATATATGCCGATTAGACACCAAAAAAACACTCAACAAATGGCTACAATTTAAGGAATGTGTTTAGTGATGGCATCAGATTCCTAATTGATGGAGAAAGGTCTGGTGGTAAGAAAAGCTGCTCCTAGGAGGTTGTCAAGTGTTTTCGCTCGACGATTCCATTCTTGGGTGGTTGGTTTGGCCCTTGTTCCTGTAACTCGAATCCTATCCCGATATATCCCATTTTAATTTTACACCATTGTGAACCTTACGCCTTTTTTACTCTCTGATAGAGGTTCTCGGCATTGAAAAATCTTCGTAAACTAAATCACACGTGTATTTGTTGACATTTAATAGATATACAATCAAGAAAATCAAGGGCAATGGTGATATATATGCGGATTAGACACCAAAAAAACACTCAACTAATGGCTACAATTTAAGGAATGTGTTTAGTGACGGCATCAGATTCGTAATTGAAGGAGAAAGGTCTGGTGGCAAGAAAAGCTGCTTCTAGGAGGTTGTCAAGTGTTTTTGCTCGACGATTCCATTCTTGGGTGGTTGGTTTGGCCCTTGTTCCTGTAACTCGAATCCTAGCCCGGTATATCGCATTTTAATTTTACACCATTGTGAACCTTACGCCTTTTTTACTCTCTGATCGAGGTTCTCGGAATTGAAAAATCTTCCTAAACTAAATCACACGTGTATATGTCGAAATTTAAGAGATATACAATCAAGAAAAACACGGGAAATGGTGATATATATGCCGATTAGACACCAAAAAAACACTCAACAAATGGCTACAATTTAAGGAATGTGTTTAGTGATGGCATCAGATTCCTAATTGATGGAGAAAGGTCTGGTGGTAAGAAAAGCTGCTCCTAGGAGGTTGTCAAGTGTTTTCGCTCGACGATTCCATTCTTGGGTGGTTGGTTTGGCCCTTGTTCCTGTAACTCGAATCCTATCCCGATATATCCCATTTTAATTTTACACCATTGTGAACCTTACGCCTTTTTTACTCTCTGATAGAGGTTCTCGGCATTGAAAAATCTTCGTAAACTAAATCACACGTGTATTTGTTGACATTTAATAGATATACAATCAAGAAAATCAAGGGCAATGGTGATATATATGCGGATTAGACACCAAAAAAACACTCAACTAATGGCTACAATTTAAGGAATGTGTTTAGTGACGGCATCAGATTCGTAATTGAAGGAGAAAGGTCTGGTGGCAAGAAAAGCTGCTTCTTGGAGGTTATCAAGTGTTTTCGCTCGACGATTCCATTCTTGTGTGGTTGGTTCGGCCCTTATTCCTGTAACTCGAATCCTAGCCCGGTATATCCCATTTTAATTTTACACCATTGTGAACCTTACGCCTTTTTTACTCTCTGATCGAGGTTCTCGGCATTGAAAAATCTTCGTAAACTAAATCACACGTGTATATGTTGACATTTAAGAGATATACAGTCAAGAAAATCAAGGGCAATGGTGATATATATGCGGATTAGACACCAAAAAAAACACTCAACAAATGGCTACAATTTAAGGAATGTGTTTATTGACGGCATCCGATTCCTAATTGATGGAGAAAGGTCTGGTGGCAAGAAAAGCTGCTTCTAGGAGGTTGTCAAGTGTTTTCGCTCGTCGATTCCATTCTTGGGTGGTTGGTTTGGCCGTTGTTCCTGTAACTCTATTCTTAGCCCGGTATATCCCCTCTTAATCTTACACCATTGTGAACCTTACGCCTTTTTTACTCTCTGATCGAGGTTCTCGGCATTGAAAAATCTTCGTAAACTAAATTACACATGTATATGTTGACATTTAAGAGATAAACAATCAAGAAAATCATGGGCAATGGTGATATATATGCGGAATAGACACAAAAAAAAACACTCAACAAATGGCTACAATTTAAGGAATGTGTTTAGTAATGGCATTAGATTCCTAATTGATGGAGAAAGGTCTGGTGGTAAGAAAAGCTGCTCCTAGGAGGTTGTCAAGTGTTTTCGCTCAACGATTCCATTCTTGGGTGGTTGGTTTGGCCCTTGTTCCTGTAACTCGAATCCTAGCCCGGTATATCCCATTTTAATTTTACACCATTGTGAACCTTACGCGTTTTTTACTCTCTGATAGAGGTTCTCGGCATTGAAAAATCTTCGTAAACTAAATCACACGTGTATTTGTTGACATTTAAGAGATATACAATCAAGAAAATCAAGGGCAATGGTGATATATATGCGGATTAGACACCAAAAAAAACACTCAACAAATGGCTACAATTTAAGGAATGTGTTTAGTGACGGCATCAGATTCCTAATTGATGGAGAAAGGTCTAGTGGCAAGAAAAGCTGCTTCTTGGAGGTTGTCAAGTGTTTTCGCTCGTCGATTCCATTCTTGGGTGGTTGGTTTGGCCGTTGTTCCTGTAACTCTATTCTTAGCCCGGTATATCCCCTCTTAATCTTACACCATTGTGAACCTTACGCCTTTTTTACTCTCTGATCGAGGTTCTCGGCATTGAAAAATCTTCGTAAACTAAATTACACATGTATATGTTGATATTTAAGAGATCAAGAAAATCATGGGCAATGGTGATATATATGCGGAATAGACACAAAAAAAAAACACTCAACAAATGGCTACAATTTAAGTAATGTGTTTAGTAATGGCATTAGATTCCTAATTGATGGAGAAAGGTCTGGTGGTAAGAAAAGCTGCTCCTAGGAGGTTGTCAAGTGTTTTCGCTCAACGATTCCATTCTTGGGTGGTTGGTTTGGCCCTTGTTCCTGTAACTCGAATCCTAGCCCGGTATATCCCATTTTAATTTTACACCATTGTGAACCTTACGCCTTTTTTACTCTCTGATAGAGGTTCTCGGCATTGAAAAATCTTCGTAAACTAAATCACACGTGTATTTGTTGACATTTAAGAGATATACAATCAAGAAAATCAAGGGCAATGGTGATATATATGCGGATTAGACACCAAAAAAAACACTCAACAAATGGCTACAATTTAAGGAATGTGTTTAGTGACGGCATCAGATTCCTAATTGACGGAGAAAGGTCTAGTGGCAAGAAAAGCTGCTTCTTGGAGGTTGTCAAGTGTTTTCGCTCGACGATTCCATTCTTGGGTGGTTGGTTTGGCCCTTGTTCCTGTAACTCAAATCATAGCCTGGTATATCCCATTTTAATTTTACACCATTGTGAACCTTACGCCTTTTTTACTCTCTGATCGAGGTTCTCGACATTGAAAAATCTTCGTAAACTAAACCACACGTGTATATGTCGAAATTTAAGAGATATACAGTCAAGAAAAACACGGGAAATGGTGATATATATGCCGATTAGACACCAAAAAAAACACTCAACAAATTGCTACAATTTAAGGAATGTGTTTAGTGACGGCATCAGATTCCTAATTGATGGAGAAAGGTCTGGTGGTAAGAAAAGCTGCTCCTAGGAGGTTGTCAAGTGTTTTCGCTCGACGATTCCATTCTTGGGTGGTTGGTTTGGCCCTTGTTCCTGTAACTCGAATCCTAGCCTGGTATATCCCATTTTAATTTTACACCATTGTGAACCTTACGCCTTTTTTACTCTCTGTTAGAGGTTCTCGGCATTGAAAAATCTTCGTAAACTAAATCACACGTGTATTTGTTGACATTTAATAGATATACAATCAAGAAAATCAAGGGCAATGGTGATATATATGCGGATTAGACACCAAAAAAACACTCAACTAATGGCTACAATTTAAGGAATGTGTTTAGTGACGGCATCAGATTCCTAATTGAAGGAGAAAGGTCTGGTGGCAAGAAAAGCTGCTTCTTGGAGGTTGTCAAGTGTTTTTGCTCGACGATTCCATTCTTGTGTGGTTGGTTTGGCCCTTGTTCCTGTAACTCGAATCCTAGCCCGGTATATCCCATTTTAATTTTACACCATTGTGAACCTTACGCCTTTTTTACTCTCTGATCGAGGTTCTCGGCATTGAAAAATCTTCGTAAACTAAATCACATGTGTATATGTTGAAATTTAAGAGATATACAGTCAAGAAAATCAAGGGCAATGGTGATATATATGCGGATTAGACACCAAAAAAAAAACACTCAACAAATGGCTACAATTTAATGAATGTGTTTATTGACGGCATCCGATTCCTAATTGATGGAGAAAGGTCTGGTGGCAAGAAAAGCTGCTTCTAGGAGGTTGTCAAGTGTTTTCGCTCATCGATTCCATTCTTGGGTGGTTGGTTTGGCCCTTGTTCCTGTAACTCGAATCCTAGCCTGGTATATCCCATTTTAATTTTACACCATTGTGAACCTTACGCCTTTTTTACTCTCTGTTAGAGGTTCTCGGCATTGAAAAATCTTCGTAAACTAAATCACACGTGTATTTGTTGACATTTAATAGATATACAATCAAGAAAATCAAGGGCAATGGTGATATATATGCGGATTAGACACCAAAAAAAACACTCAACTAATGGCTACAATTTAAGGAATGTGTTTAGTGACGGCATCAGATTCCTAATTGATGGAGAAAGGTCTAGTGGCAAGAAAAGCTGCTTCTTGGAGGTTGTCAAGTGTTTTCGCTCGACGATTCCATTCTTGGGTGGTTGGTTTGGCCCTGGTTCCTGTAACTCAAATCCTGGCCTGGTATATCCCATTTTAATTTTACACCATTGTGAACCTTACGCCTTTTTTACTCTCTGATCGAGGTTCTCGACATTGAAAAATCTTCGAAAACTAAACCACACGTGTATATGTCGAAATTTAAGAGATATACAGTCAAGAAAAACACGGGAAATGGTGATATATATGCCGATTAGACACCAAAAAAAAACACTCAACAAATGGCTACAATTTAAGGAATGTGTTTAGTGACGGCATCAGATTCCTAATTGATGGAGAAAGGTCTGGTGGTAAGAAAAGCTGCTCCTAGGAGGTTGTCAAGTGTTTTCGCTCGACGATTCCATTCTTGGGTGGTTGGTTTGGCCCTTGTTCCTGTAACTCAAATCCTAGCCTGGTATATCCCATTTTAATTTTACACCATTGTGAACCTTACGCCTTTTTTACTCTCTGATCGAGGTTCTCGACATTGAAAAATCTTCGTAAACTAAACCACACGTGTATATGTCGAAATTTAAGAGATATACAGTCAAGAAAAACACGGGAAATGGTGATATATATGCCGATTAGACACCAAAAAAAAACACTCAACAAATGGCTACAATTTAAGGAATGTGTTTAGTGACGGCATCAGATTCCTAATTGATGGAGAAAGGTCTGGTGGTAAGAAAAGCTGCTCCTAGGAGGTTGTCAAGTGTTTTCGCTCGACGATTCCATTCTTGGGTGGTTGGTTTGGCCCTTGTTCCTGTAACTCAAATCCTAGCCTGGTATATCCCATTTTAATTTTACACCATTGTGAACCTTACGCCTTTTTTACTCTCTGATCGAGGTTCTCGACATTGAAAAATCTTCGTAAACTAAACCACACGTGTATATGTCGAAATTTAAGAGATATACAGTCAAGAAAAACACGGGAAATGGTGATATATATGCCGATTAGACACCAAAAAAAAACACTCAACAAATGGCTACAATTTAAGGAATGTGTTTAGTGACGGCATCAGATTCCTAATTGATGGAGAAAGGTCTGGTGGTAAGAAAAGCTGCTCCTAGGAGGTTGTCAAGTGTTTTCGCTCGACGATTCCATTCTTGGGTGGTTGGTTTGGCCCTTGTTCCTGTAACTCGAATCCTAGCCTGGTATATCCCATTTTAATTTTACACCATTGTGAACCTTACGCCTTTTTTACTCTCTGTTAGAGGTTCTCGGCATTGAAAAATCTTCGTAAACTAAATCACACGTGTATTTGTTGACATTTAATAGATATACAATCAAGAAAATCAAGGGCAATGGTGATATATATGCGGATTAGACACAAAAAAAACACTCAACTAATGGCTACAATTTAAGGAATGTGTTTAGTGACGGCATCAGATTCCTAATTGAAGGAGAAAGGTCTGGTGGCAAGAAAAGCTGCTTCTTGGAGGTTGTCAAGTGTTTTCGCTCGACGATTCCATTCTTGTGTGGTTGGTTTGGCCCTTGTTCCTGTAACTCAAATCCTAGCCTGGTATATCCCATTTTAATTTTACACCATTGTGAACCTTACGCCTTTTTTACTCTCTGATCGAGGTTCTCGACATTGAAAAATCTTCGTAAACTAAACCACACGTGTATATGTCGAAATTTAAGAGATATACAGTCAAGAAAAACACGGGAAATGGTGATATATATGCCGATTAGACACCAAAAAAAACACTCAACAAATGGCTACAATTTAAGGAATGTGTTTAGTGACGGCATCAGATTCCTAATTGATGGAGAAAGGTCTGGTGGTAAGAAAAGCTGCTCCTAGGAGGTTGTCAAGTGTTTTCGCTCGACGATTCCATTCATGGGTGGTTGGTTTGGCCCTTGTTCCTGTAACTCGAATCCTAGCCTGGTATATCCCATTTTAATTTTACACCATTGTGAACCTTACGCCTTTTTTACTCTCTGATCGAGGTTCTCGACATTGAAAAATCTTCGTAAACTAAACCACACGTGTATATGTCGAAATTTAAGAGATATACAGTCAAGAAAAACACGGGAAATGGTGATATATATGCCGATTAGACACCAAAAAAAAACACTCAACAAATGGCTACAATTTAAGGAATGTGTTTAGTGACGGCATCAGATTCCTAATTGATGGAGAAAGGTCTGGTGGTAAGAAAAGCTGCTCCTAGGAGGTTGTCAAGTGTTTTCGCTCGACGATTCCATTCTTGGGTGGTTGGTTTGGCCCTTGTTCCTGTAACTCAAATCCTAGCCTGGTATATCCCATTTTAATTTTACACCATTGTGAACCTTACGCCTTTTTTACTCTCTGATCGAGGTTCTCGACATTGAAAAATCTTCGTAAACTAAACCACACGTGTATATGTCGAAATTTAAGAGATATACAGTCAAGAAAAACACGGGAAATGCTGATATATATGCCGATTAGACACCAAAAAAAAAACACTCAACAAATGGCTACAATTTAAGGAATGTGTTTAGTGACGGCATCAGATTCCTAATTGATGGAGAAAGGTCTGGTGGTAAGAAAAGCTGCTCCTAGGAGGTTGTCAAGTGTTTTCGCTCGACGATTCCATTCTTGGGTGGTTGGTTTGGCCCTTGTTCCTGTAACTCGAATCCTAGCCTGGTATATCCCATTTTAATTTTACACCATTGTGAACCTTACGCCTTTTTTACTCTCTGTTAGAGGTTCTCGGCATTGAAAAATCTTCGTAAACTAAATCACACGTGTATTTGTTGACATTTAATAGATATACAATCAAGAAAATCAAGGGCAATGGTGATATATATGCGGATTAGACACCAAAAAAACACTCAACTAATGGCTACAATTTAAGGAATGTGTTTAGTGACGGCATCAGATTCCTAATTGAAGGAGAAAGGTCTGGTGGCAAGAAAAGCTGCTTCTTGGAGGTTGCCAAGTGTTTTCGCTCGACGATTCCATTCTTGTGTGGTTGGTTTGGCCCTTGTTCCTGTAACTCAAATCCTAGCCTGGTATATCCCATTTTAATTTTACACCATTGTGAACCTTACGCCTTTTTTACTCTCTGATCGAGGTTCTCGACATTGAAAAATCTTCGTAAACTAAACCACACGTGTATATGTCGAAATTTAAGAGATATACAGTCAAGAAAAACACGGGAAATGGTGATATATATGCCGATTAGACACCAAAAAAAACACTCAACAAATGGCTACAATTTAAGGAATGTGTTTAGTGACGGCATCAGATTCCTAATTGATGGAGAAAGGTCTGGTGGTAAGAAAAGCTGCTCCTAGGAGGTTGTCAAGTGTTTTCGCTCGACGATTCCATTCATGGGTGGTTGGTTTGGCCCTTGTTCCTGTAACTCGAATCCTAGCCTGGTATATCCCATTTTAATTTTACACCATTGTGAACCTTACGCCTTTTTTACTCTCTGTTAGAGGTTCTCGGCATTGAAAAATCTTCGTAAACTAAATCACACGTTTATTTGTTGACATTTAATAGATATACAATCAAGAAAATCAAGGGCAATGGTGATATATATGCGAATTAGACACCAAAAAAACATTCAACTAATCGCTACAATTTAAGGAATGTGTTTAGTGACGGCATCAGATTCCTAATTGAAGGAGAAAGGTCTGGTGGCAAGAAAAGCTGCTTCTTGGAGGTTGTCAAGTGTTTTCGCTCGACGATTCCATTCTTGTGTGGTTGGTTTGGCCCTTATTCCTGTAACTCGAATCCTAGCCCGGTATATCCCATTTTAATTTTACACCATTGTGAACCTTACGCCTTTTTTACTCTCTGATCGAGGTTCTCGGCATTGAAAAATCTTCGTAAACTAAATCACATGTGTATATGTTGACATTTAAGAGATATACAGTCAAGAAAATCAAGGGCAATGGTGATATATATGCGGATTAGACACCAAAAAAAACACTCAACAAATGGCTACAATTTAAGGAATGTGTTTAGTGACGGCATCAGATTCCTAATTGATGGAGACAGGTCTAGTGGCAAGAAAAACTGCTTCTAGGAGGTTGTCAAGTGTTTTCGCTCATCGATTCCATTCTTGGGTGGTTGGTTTGGCCGTTGTTCCTGTAACTCGATTCCTAGCCCGGTATATCCCATCTTAATCTTACACCATTGTGAACCTTACGCCTTTTTTACTCTCTGATCGAGGTTCTCGGCATTGAAAAATCTTCGTAAACTAAATTACACGTGTATATGTTGACATTTAAGAGATATACAATCAAGAAAATCATGGGCAATGGTGATATATATGCGGAATAGACACAAAAAAAAACACTCAACAAATGGCTACAATTTAAGGAATGTGTTTAGTAACGGCATTAGATTCCTAATTGATGGAGAAAGGTCTGGTGGTAAGAAAAGCTGCTCCAAGGAGGTTGTCAAGTGTTTTCACTCAACGATTCCATTCTTGGGTGGTTGGTTTAGCCCTTGTTCCTGTAACTCGAATCCTAGCCCGGTATATCCCATTTTAATTTTACACCATTGTGAACCTTACGCCTTTTTTACTCTCTGATAGAGGTTCTCGGCATTGAAAAATCTTCGTAAACTAAATCACACGTGTATTTGTTGACATTTAAGAGATATACAATAAAGAAAATCAAGGGCAATGGTGATATATATGCGGATTAGACACCAAAAAAACACTCAACAAATGGCTAGAATTTAAGGAATGTGTTTAGTGACGGCATCAGATTCCTAATTGATGGAGAAAGGTCTGGTGGCAAGAAAAGCTGCTTCTTGGAGGTTGTCAAGTGTTTTCGCTCGACGATTCCATTCTTGGGTGGTTGGTTTGGCCCTTGTTCCTGTAACTCAAATCCTAGCCTGGTATATCCCATTTTAATTTTACACCATTGTGAACCTTACGCCTTTTTTACTCTCTGATCGAGGTTCTCGACATTGAAAAATCTTCGTAAACTAAATCACACGTGTATATGTTGACATTTAAGAGATATACAGTCATGAAAATCAAGGGCAATGGTGATATATATGCGGATTAGACACAAAAAAAAACACTCAATAAATGGCTACAATTTAAGGAATGTGTTTAGTGATGGAATCCGATTCCTAATTGATGGAGAAAGGTTTGGTGGCAAGAAAAGCTGCTTCTAGGAGGTTGTCAAGTGTTTTCGCTCGACGATTCAATTCTTGGGTGGATGGTTTGGCCCTTGTTCCTGTAACTCGAATCCTAGCCCGGTATATCCCATTTTAATTTTACACCATTGTGAACCTTTCGCCTTTTTTACTTTCTGATCGAGGTTCTCGGCATTGAAAAATCTTCGTAAACTTAATCACACGTGTATATGTTGATATTTAAGAGATATACAGTCAAGAAAATCAAGAGCAATGGTGATATATATATATATAAGGAGAAGATCATGCGAGAACCACCTCTTATTGTGAGAACCGCGAGAACCAATGTGAACACACCAAAAATGCCTAAAAATAGCTAAAAATCACACAAAAATTTTTTTTTTGATTTTTTTAATATTTTTTAGGTTAAAATCGCTACTTTTCGAAACCAAAAAAAAAAAAATTTTTTTTTTAAAAATTTTTTTTTTGGCTTCAAAAAGTAGCGATTTTAACGTAAAAAATATTAAAAAAATAAAAAAAAATTTTTTGGATTTTTTTTAGATTTTTTTTAGGTTTTTTGGGGGTTTAGTTTTTAGCATTTTAGCTTGGGGGGGGGGGTGGGGTTAGGTTTTTTTTTGGGGGGGGGGGGTGGGGGGTTTCGGTTTTTGGGGGAGGGGGGTGGGGGTTAGGTTTTTTTAGGTTTTTTTTAGGTTTTTTTAGCTATTTTAGGTTGTGTTCACATTGGTTCTCGCGGTTCTCACAATAAGGGTGGTTCTCGCATGAGCCCCTCCCTATATATATATATATATATATATATATATATATATATATATATATATATATATGCGGATTAGACAAAAAAAAAACACTCAACAAATGGCTACAATTTAAGGAATGTGTTTAGTGACGGCATCAGATTTCTAATTGATGGAGAAAGGTCTGGTGGCAAGAAAAACTGCTTCTAGGAGGTTGTGAAGTGTTTTCGCTCGATGATTCCATTCTTGGGTGGTTGGTTTGGCCCTTGTTTGTTTAACTCGAATCCTAGCCCGGTATATCCCCTTTTAATCTTACATCAATTAGGAATCTGATGCCGTCACTAAACACATTCCTTAAATTGTAGCCATTTGTTGAGTGCTTTTTTTTGGTGTCTAATCCGCATATATATTACCATTGCCCTTGATTTTATTTGCTATATATCTTTTAAATATCAACATATACACGTGTGATTTAGTTTACGAAGATTTTTCAATGCCGAGAACCTCGATCAGAGAGTAAAAAAGGCGTAAGATTCACAATGGTGTAAGATTGAAATGGGATATACCGGGCTAGGATTCGAGTTACCGGAACAAGCGCCAAATCAACCACCCAAGAATGGTATCGTCGAGCGAAAACACTTGACAAACTCCTAGAAGCAGCTTTTCTTACCACCAGACCTTTCTTCATCAATTAGGAATCTGATGCCGTCACTAAACACATTCCTTAAATTGTAGCCATTTGTTGAGTGTTTTTTTTTGTGTCTAATCCGCATATATATCACCATTTCCCTTGATTTTCTTGACTGTATATCTCTTAAATATCAACATATACACATGTGATTTAGTTTACGAAGATTTTTCAATGCCGAGATCCTCGATCAGAGAGTAAAAAAGGCGTAATGTTCACAATGGTGTAAAATTAAAATGGGATATACCGGGCTAGGATTCGAGTTACCGGAACAAGGGCCAAACCAACCACCCAAGAATGGTATCGTCGAGCGAAAACATTTGACAACCTCCTAGAAGCAGCTTTTCTTACCACCAGACCTTTCTCCATCAATTAGGAATCTGATGCCGTCACTAAACACATTCCTTAAATTGTAGCCATTTGTTGAGTGTTTTTTTTTGGTGTCTAATCCGCATATATATATCACCATTGCCCTTGATTTTCTTTGTTGGAACTTTTTAGATCTTTCATACTTGTACTGGATTAGTTTTATAGTTTTTTGTAGCTAATTTAATAGTATAGGGGCTTATTTTGTAATTTCATGAAACTAGAAATCCTGACTTGGTGTAGTTAAGATTCCAGCATAATTATAATTATGCTGGCTACTCAGGAACTATATATAGCCCAAGCATTGTAACCTAGCCAAGCTTTTGGCTCTTTGGTTAATGAAGTGTTGTTTACATTAAATCTCTTGATATTGGGCTCAAATATGTATTCCAAGGTGCTTTATTGATTTATATACTTGTTTGGATTCAATACAACAGTTGTTGTATTCATCAATCCATTAGCTTCATCTTCATTCTTGATTATTCTTAACTTTTTCATAGTTCAAACACTTAATCAATAGGTGTTTTGGACTAAAACAACCAACCACTGTGATCCGGATTATTATTGGGATCTACAATTTGGTATCAGAGCCTTAGTGCTCTTGGTTGTTGTGCTCTTGTTGAGATTTTTCAAAGTTTTGAAGGTTTTTCAAAGTTTCAAGGTTTTCAAATTTTTGGACTTAAAATGGATTGATTTGGTGTGTTTAATCGATAGGTTGTTGTTAATATATGATTAGGGAGTCATTTTGGATATTTTGATGCATCAAAACATGGTTTTTGAGCTGTTTTTTGAGTGATTAGAGGGTTTTAGTTCGTGTTAAACCCTCTGTCCAGCGAAATTAAATTGAATACAGCGAACAATTTTTGAAGACAGCGAAATTGATTTTTAATATAGCGACGATACTTTTGAATATAGCAAATATAGCGAACAATTTTTGAAGAACATCGCATAATCATAAATTTCACCGACAAAAACTCGAGCGAAATTATTGATTGCCGGCGAAATAGTGTCAAATGACCCTTTAGCGAATTTATCGAAGGCGACTTCGAGAACTGTGATATAGATCCACAGCGTTCTTATCACGGTATACGGCGAAATTAGTCAAACTAACGTGTGTGTTTGTTGTATCAGCGAAATTAGCTTCTTCGCTCGTGCAGGATATCTCCGTGTACCGGCGAAGACAGGAGATCAGGCAGGTCATCGGCGGATTTATCTCATTTTCCGGTGAAATTGTGCTTCCGCAGTATTACCAGCGAAATTAACCTCTGATCAGCTTTCCTTTGTCAAAAACAAGCCAAGATGTCGTTAAATCAGCTAAGTCCAATCGCTCAAGCTGAACTTGAGACCGGAACCACTACTAGGCCACCAAAGTTGAAAGGAGCTGAAGATTTTAGTACATGGAAGACTCGCATCCAGTCGTTCTTCGAATACACGGACTACAATCTGTGGCTCTCCGTCACCGCTGGACCCCACATTCCAACGGTGGTTCAAAATAATGCGGTAGTTGCTAACAATTACCCCACAACCTTCACTGACGAAGACAAGGCCCTAATCCAACGCGATCGCCGTGCACATGCCGCTTTAACCATGGCTCTGTCAACTGATGACTGCAACATGGTTGAAGAACACCAAACTGCAAATGCACTCTGGAATGCATTGATTGAGTATTATGAGGGAAATGAAGAGCTAATTGAAAGTAAGAGAGACATGGTGCAAAAGAATACGACATGTTTTGTGGAGTTCGTGGAGAAAGTCTTTCCGATCATATCAGTCGCTTTCTGAATATGATGACCAAAATGAAGAAGGCAGGAAATCCTGTAACAAACCCTGCTGCTATAAAGAAGCTACTGGACTCACTCCCTAAGGAATGGAGCTTGCAATGCATGATGATTAAGAAGGATTTCCTCAATAATCCAAATCCTGTCACTCTGTCATACTTAATCAACACTCTAAGAGCTTTTGAAATGGATGTCAACAAACGAGAAATGAACACTGCTGGCTACACTCCAAAGACCAATCAAACTTCTGCTGGAATGAAGAATGTAGCATTCCTTGCTTCAGGTGGCATCAGTCAACAAGCTTCTGACATGATCTATGCTAACGCTTCCGCAAGCGCATCAAAAGCTCCACAACCTAGTGAGAAGACTGTCACGGTTGGTGATACACAAGCGTTGAAAGTGTCTACTGAAAACGTGGCACTTTTCAACATGTTTCTGAGTAGTTATGAAGCTTTAATGTCAGGAGAGCTCAAGAAGGAAATGTTCACTGCTGAAGACATGTATCAGGTTGATCCAGATGACATGGAGGAAATGGATCTAAAATGGCAGATGGCCATGATCACCTAAGGTTGAAGAAATTTCAAGACAAGACTGGGAAACGTTTGGGTCTTGGAAAGGCTGGCTTTAACAAATCCAAACTGAGATGTTACAACTGCAAGAATCTGGGCCACTTCAAGCGTTACTGCCCCTTGTTGAAAAAAGGAAACATTGAAGCTACTTCTGCTGTAAAACAAATCACTATCGAAGAAAACAAAAACAATGCGTCTCCTAACACACCAAAAGCCTTAGTTGTTGAAGATTATGATTGGAGTGAAGAAATTGCTGAAGCCAAGGAACAAGTCAACAAAGCTCTTATGGCAAAGATCTCGAGCGGGTCCGCATCAAAGCAGTTTGAGAAACAAACAGCTGGAATTCCAAAAGGTGACAACACTGCTGACAAGGGTCTGAAAAGCATTCTCACCTCCCCGGAGCCCGAGAAAGAAAAGAATTCTGAAGAGGCTAAGAAGCATGGTCTGAAGGAGGCATCTGACCAAAAGAAAGACAAAGAAAAAGTCTCAGCTGCAGCAATGAAAACAGAATCTTCGAAAGAAACAGCTGACAAAGACCTTGTAAATAGTATTCCACATAACTTTAAAGTAAAGTTATGCACACCAGCATGCGTTGATGTCGTGGCACATTACAAGTCTCTAAATCTAGAATTTGAGAGACAAAAAGACAAAGCTTTAAAATTTAACAACGAGCTTAAACAGAACGAGGCCGCATATCAGAGAAAGTTGAATTCAACTTTAGCTGAAATGCAAACTCTAAAAGAATTTGTGTTTAGAAAAGATTTCATCATTAACGATCTCACAGATAGACTAGAAAAAGATTTGAACGAAAAGAATAAATTGAAAATTATCATAGACAAATGGAATGTCAGTCAAAAGGCCTTTACTGACATCAAAAACTGCCAACGACCAACGTATGTTAAAGACGGGATCGGGTATAAGGACAGGAAAGGAAATGAAAGAAAACTTTTCTTTCCACCATATAACAAAAACAATGTGCCTATACCAACTCATCATCCCGAAAACGATCTCATTAATGAAAAGGCCTCGGTAGAACAAAACGAATCTTGTGAAAATGAAACAACCGCTAACTTTTCTAAAAGTAATGCAGATCCCATTGTGTGTAAAGAAGATGTGTGCGATGAGGATGGAGACTGCGGCAGTTCAAAAATAGGAATAGGTTATTCTGGCAACAGTTATTCTACTGTTAACTGGTTCTAAGAAAAACAATATTCGGGATGAATGTAATAATTTAATTAGGACGGATGACTGTAATGGCTGTGTGCCTAAATTTAAATCTTCGGATGACTGTAAGGGCCATGTGCCTACATTTGAGACCCGTGATCATGAACATGCTATGTTTGAATGTCATGATTTGAATTCTGCATTTTGTGATGATAAAATTGTTTGTGAATCTCCTGAATTCGTGCCAGAATTGAAAAAGAATAGCTTTGGAAAATTCCTCACAGAGGAAATTCCAGAATTTATTCCTTCTCGAACAGGTATGACAGATTCAGAAAAGATAGTCACTGAAGATCACTGCAATGAAGACTCAAGCATTACTGCCTCAGAAGATGAAAAGGAGACATCAAGTCCTGAGGATGAGCTAAAATCAGAAACCTCAAGTGAAGATCGAACAACAGATGGTGAAAGCACTGAATTTTCAAGTGAAGAAACCTCAAAGACCTCAAGTGAAGATCAATCAACAAATGATGAAAGCTCCGAAGGTTCAAGCGTTGAGAAAATTGAAGACCAAGATTCAGAAAGTTCAGGCGAAGATCAAAGCTGTAATGATTCAAGTTACGAAGCAAGTGAAGAACTAAATTCCAGTGAATATCAAACATCAGAAAGCTCATCAGATTCCGACAGCGATGAAGAATGCTTAGAAGATGAAAGTGGGGTTGACAAGAAAATGAAGAAAGCAGAAAGCTCAAGACACTCATCACATACATCATCTTCTAACACCAAAAGGCCTAGACGTAAGCGATGTTTTCGCTGTGGTCATTTAGGACATACAGCGAAACATTGTAAAAACAAGAACTTTTCTAAACCATAATATGATTTTGTTAAGAACTTCACAGATCAACTTGATTATCTTAAGAAATCTGTTAAAAATCTGGTCAATTCAACAGCTTATCTTTGGAAGCAAAAAGAGGATATCGTGGGACAAAACCACGATAGATTCAAAGTAAAGCAGATCTGGGTTCCCAAATCAAACTAATCTGTGTATATTCTTGTATTTCAGAATAAACTCCAGAAATGGATTCGTATGCTCATGGAATACATCTGGCATGTCGACAGCGGATATTCAAGACACATGTCAGGCTTGAAGGAACTTCTGAAGAGCTTTCGTTTTATTGATGGTGATTTCGTGTCATTCGCTGGAGACGAGAAGGGAGGGAAGATCATTGGAATAGGAGATGTGGTGTCTGAAGCCCTCATGTTGGAAAATGTCAATTATGTTCCAGAATTGTGCTACGATCTCATGAGTGTATCACAAGTTTGTGATAAGGAATATTGGTGCTTTTCAATGACATGGAATGCTTGTTTCTCAAGCCTGAATATGTCGTCCCTGCAGAAATGATCATGCTCACTGCTCCAAGACAAAACAACACATACGTGCTTAACATGAAAAATGCCAAGACAAATGACAACTTGACCTGTTTGATCTCAAAGGCTTCAGAATCGGAGTCACTGCTTTAGCACAGGTGATTGGGGCATGTAAATTTAAAAAATATGAACAAACTCTCTAAGTTAAACTTGGTGAGAGGACTTCCGATAAAAGAATTTCCTTTTTCTGAAAAATGTATAGCATGCGCCCAGGGAAAGCAACACAAGAAATCGCACAAGTCCAAAGCAGTGAATACGATTACTGCGCCTCTACAATTGATGCATATGGATCTTTTTGGTCCAATTAGTGTTAAAAGTCTTGCTAAAAGTTCTTACTGTTTGGTGATTACAGATGATTTCTCTCGTTTTTCATGGGTCAATTTTCATCAGGCAAAGAGTGAGACAGCTGAAATTCTCATGTCATTCATTCCCCTGATTGAAAACGTAACCAGATTAAAAGTGAAGTCGATCAGAAGTGATAATGGTTTCGAGTTCAAAAATCAAACCTTCATATCCTTCTGTGCAGAAAAGGGAATTCATCTCCAATACAGTGCAGCCAGAACTCCTCAACAAAATGGAGTTGCTGAACGCAAGAACAGAACGTTGATCGAGGCCGCAAGAACCATGCTGGTGGATTCAAACCTTCCAATCATCTTCTGGGCAGAAGCAGTAAATACTGCATGCTACGTTCTGAACAGGGTTCTCATTGTAAAACCACACGGAAAGAAGGCATATGAACTTCTCTTTAAAAGAAAGCCGCTTATTGACTTCTTCAGACCATTTGGATGTTCATGCACTCTTCTAAACACTCAAGAAAATCTAATCAAGTTCGAAGCAGTGGGTGATATCTGCTACTTCATGGGATATTCATCCACACAGAAGGCCTACAGAGTCTACAACAAAAGAACGAAGATGGTGATTGAATCATATTATGTTGATTTTCAAGAAGGAAACTACACCAGCACTGGAAGTACTCCCGATTGGTTTTATGACGTGGGTGTGATTTTCAACACCTTCGAAATTCCAGAAGATATTCCAGAAGCAGAACCTGTTGAAGACGCTGAAGTTGAACCTCTGTTTGACTCTTCAGATATCGGTGTAACTCCGTTCACTACCCGTTTCACTCCATTCTTTGCCGATCCACTTCTCTCTGTGGATGAAGTAACTGGTGACACTCCGCCTGAGAACACCCCAGAAAACGGTGCTTCTTCTTCACAGGTAAATGTGGATCAACCAACTCAAGAAGTTGACCCTCTGGTAATTTACGTGGACGAACACTTCACCAACCTTCCGCAGCAGATTGAGTCTCAGACAAATGCAGGATACAAGACAAATTGCAATCATCCTCTTGAAAATGTCATAGGTGCAGTTGAAGAAGGAGTACGTACACGTGGCCAGTCATCAAGCATCAACAAAGGTCTCTATGCATGTCACACCCTCAAATCCCACCTAGGGCATGTCCCTATTAGGTGTGCGACGTTCCAACAACGAGCCACTAATTACATTGAACGCGTACAAGTTTCAAAATAAAATCCTTAATTATTAATAAGAATACCATCATCAAGTTTAAGTGAAAACCAAAGTATTCAGCGGAAGCAAAATTAAACAGTTTCAAAACCAAAGTATAGTCTCAAGAAATCAATAATGTAAATCCATCCAGTCGACCCATGATCATTCCAGCTACTCCAGACAGCAAGTTCCAATGCAAAACATCTAACGACCTACAAGCATGCAAACAAGTGTGTCAGACAACGCTGGTGAGTTCAAAGTTTTGATACCGAGTTTAGTTACCAGTCACATGTGTAAAACAGTTTAATAAGATGATTTGTTGATTTGATGTTTCGTTGTTTTGATGTTGTTATTACTCGATTACCGAATAGCTACAAGATATGTGATTGCCCAACCCCAATGTCTCTATCAAAACATTGGTCATGCTTTAAGGAAATTAGTTCACGACTGTCCTCCCCGGTACGGTGTGAGGGTGCCAAACCTAATAGCGCTATCAACTAATAACCTCGTTGCCTCTTCGGCAACTGTCGGTAGATGTAAGGGGTCTTACGAGATAGATACTGAGTACAATAACAAACATCCCAATAAACACGCGTTCCTCCCCGGAACGTTACCCGATATCCCTCCCCGGGATGCATGCTTGAGAAAAAGCAGTGAACTCACCTTGGATTGCTCGGTAATGAAATTTATTTAATCTCTGTGGGTCAACCAACCACGTCCTAATCATGGTTATTATTTTAATCAGTTTCGTATTCACGTCTAGTCACATATCTCATCACAAGTTACCCACATAAAATACATACACGTAATGTCACGTAACAAGAAATAGTTGATCACGTAACACTCTTAACCATAGTCATACATTGTAACCATTATATGTACTCAACGCTTGGGTCATATGGAAATCATACCACACAAGACCTAGTTCGCCTTACATATTATAACCATTCGTTGAAACTAAGTTCAAGTACTCATGTCATGCCAAATTAACATATATACTCACATAATCAATCCATTCATAATATATCAGTAGCAAGTGTGTGTAATCCAATTTCATAGGTTAATTATATGTGTGACTTATCCTATTATCATAACCTCAATTGTAGAAACGTGTCAACTGCTACTTATCCTAGTAACCAACCCTTGACTTTTGCAACAATCACCACTAACAATCTCAACCTTATATCAATCGGATATTATGAAGGTTCCAAAAATTGAGGTATCAATTCATTATCAATACAAATCTGAATCCTATGCATACAACAGTGATCGGACTAGAAAACGAATCATACAAATCAATTAACCTATCATGAGTTTAACTATACACAACCATCGCATCATATACAAAAGAAACATGGCAACTTGGTTAGGTTATCTAATATCATCAACGCCATGTATCATTGTTAAATCAACACACACACATATATATATATATATAACTTGTTAACTCAAGATTATGAATAAACAAGATCATACTTAATTGAATTCATACATCATCACCAAACAATAATCATCCTTCTCATTTAATCATACATATAAACAATATTAGGTGAACATACTAACCAAGAAGATGACAAGATCGGTGCTGATTCGAGAGGGGAGGTCTGCTTCCGATTTCTTGCGGTCAGAGGATGGGGTGTGGGGTAGGGTTTCTTTTCTTGTGAGCTACGTCGATTATGGCAGACAACATGCCCATATAAAGTCTTTAATTATTGCGGTTGGGCTTTTGGCTCAATAGGTATGCTTTGGGCTTTCAAGGCTTTGGGCCGCATTAGTTTAAGCAACAGAAACGAAAACGAGGGTGCAGCCCACATAACAAACAGTTAACCCACATGGGTCTTATTCGGCCCAAGCATTAGTTTGACTCGTGTAACCTGGCCTGGAATGAATAGTGTTCGTGCATTGGCCGAAGGGGTGTAACAAGTGCGGTTTAATTATAGTCTAAGGTCCAAACATCCAAACGGTGCTCTCGTTTACAATAAAGTTTAACAAATAACAAGCATTCACGTAGCGTTTGATAAAAAAATGTAGCGTAACAGGAATAATATCAGTTTAGAGTTACGAGGTTTGACGACGCTAACCTTAAAAGTTCGGTTTGTCACATCATCCCCAACTTGAAAGAAATTTCGTCCCGAAATTTGGCAAGTAAACACTGAGGAGTGAGGTGAGGGGATCAAGATTGTTGCGGATTCTGCTCGGATGCCACATCATCCCCAACTTGATTGGGAATTTCGTCTCGAAATTCGCTAGTTTCATCAGATGCAGACTTGTCGTTAGGAAACAATTGAGGATACTTAAGTTTCATCTGATCCTCGCGCTTCCACGTGAACTCCGGTCCACGCCTTGAGTTCCAACGAACTCTCAAGATTGGAATGCGACTGTGCTTACGCACCTTGACCTCCCGGTCCATGATCTCTATAGGCTCTTCGACAAACTGCAACTTGTCGTCGATCTTTAGCTCTTGAAATGGCACAACCAGTGCTTCATCAGACAGACACTTCTTCAATTGCGAGACGTGAAAGACATCGTGAACATTACCCAACTCAGCAGTTAACTCAAGCTTGTAGGCTATTTTACCAATCCGCTCCAAAATTTTGAATGGCCCAACGTAACGTGGATTAAGCTTGCCGCGTTTCCCAAAACGCACCACCCCCTTCCAGGGTGAGACCTTTAACATGACACGATCATTAACTTCGAATTCCAAAGGTTTTCTACGCTTGTCTGCGTAACTTTTCTGACGATCACGTGCTGCCGCCATACGATCCCTGATCTGAACAATCTTTTCAAAGGTTTCAAGCACAAGTCCTAGACCTGTGATTAGGTTGTCATACACCTTAGTCCAACCAAAACAATCGGCATTGTCGCCCAAGCAATGCCTCAAACGGAGCTGTCCGAATACTAGTATGGTAACTGCTACAGTAGAACTCAACCATAAATAAGAGTCCACCCAATTTTCACTAAAGCCAAACACACACATGCTCGCAGCATGTCTTCAAGTGTCAGGATGGTTCGTTTACTTTGACCGTTTGTCCAATGCTCATGTCTAGATGTGAGCCAAGGGTGTTGTGTGTTGCCTGTCAAAAATCAAGCATAGATCAAAATCAGAGGTAACAGGAGTTGGCATCTCGTGCGTAAAAGCCGCCTTTCTCAGAGAAACATTCACAGCTGTGAAGACTCATCAGTTTTCTTGATTGCAAGAAAGTGTGCTGGTAACGTGAGTCAATCAACAATCATCCAGGAGGTAATGTTTCCGTTTCGAGTTGTAAGTAGACCAGTGATAAAATCCATGGCAGTCTGTTCCCATTTCCATATATGTGTTTCTGGTTGCTAATATCCCACCTTGACTTTCCCACAAGTCAAACATCGTTCTCATACGTTGCTATGTGGGCCTTCAGGCCCGGTCAACCGTACATGGTCTTCAGGTTTTAATTCATCCTATAAAAGCTCAAATGAATAGGATATCGAAACCCTTGCTTTGCCTGCACCAGTTCCCTAAGGTTGCTGTTTAATGAGGTCCATATTCGTTCCATGAAGTAGCAAATATCGTCCGACCTGCCAAAGGTTGCTTCCCCATGCCCCGCATGGGTCAATCTTGTGAACTCTCTTCCTTCAGTTCTTCAGTTTGAACATGGTGAATCTGATCAGGTATGTTAGAGGGGATAGCGAGCCACAAAGATCGTGCACGTCTAGGTTCCACGGTCGTATTCATTCAAAAGTTCCATCTAGCGATGCCATTAACTGATTTAAGTCTCTCGTAACCAGGGTACACGGGAGGCCCTTGTGATCGGTCTAAGTAGTGCATTCGGTACCGTCCAAGTAATGCCTCCCACTTAAATCCAACGACCACGGTTTCCATCGCAGATTGTATGTCGTGCAGTTCCTCTTCGTAACACTATTACGTAAGTTATCACTCTCTCGTGTTGCATCGGCGTGTAACTGGGGCTCTGATTCGGAGCATCATGGTATACCGCTAGATCACCCGTACCCTCGAGTAAAGACGATGCTTAGAGCACTGCAGAGTTGAGGTTCAAAAGCTGAAAGGACGTCCTCCTGTTTGTCTTCCCCGAACACAGCACCCTGCTGTGCTAAAGAGATTTAAGCTGCGCGATCTTCGGGAATCCTGTGTTGAATCTGCGATAGCATCTAGTGAGACCAAGAAATCGCTGCATCCTCGAAGGGATCTCTGGTGTCGATCAATTTCTAACTAAAACGGGTCTTAGCAAGATCCACGTATATTCCCACTTCGTTGATTATATGACCAAAAAGGTATCCCTCGCATCCAGAAGTTACATTTATCAAGACTTCGCGCGGTGTGGCTCCTCCTTCAGGAGCTCTCAAATAAGATACAAAGCTGCCCATGATGTTCCTTTCTCCTGGAAATGATTCAACATGTCGTCAATAAGCATGGTCGATTCATGTGATCCATAAAGCTGCTGGTGTGTTGATTAACTCAATGGTTATGGTGTACAAAGTCGCACTGGCCGTTTTGCGTTTAGTATGCCGTTCCAGGAACATCCTTCCCTTGGACTTCCATCTGATAATAGCTTGTTCGTTAATCAATCCTCGAATGAAAGCTTGTCCCTCGCAACTGGTCCGCCGGTCGTCAATACAATGGTTGAGGCAAGCAGTTCTTGACTGTCACCTTGCTGAGTTCTGGTACACATACAAAAAGGCTTATCTTTACGGATATAACTGGGGCTCCCCAAAGTGAAAAGAAACTAGGTCCGACAGAACACCTGTCTAATGGTTCCTGTATTTGATTTGACAGTTCTTGCAACCCTCCTGGAGCAAGATGGTAAGGAGCACGAGTAATCCAGGCTGTCTTTGACGTGAGGTCAGACTGTGATTCTATCTAATCAGTTGTGGAAGTAAACCTAAGAATCCCTCATGTAGCACACTGAGAGGTGTCACGAACAATTGATGGATCCTCAATCCTCTTTTCCTTAGCCTTAATGTCAGTGACGAGTGCTAGCATAGCGAGATAATCCCTTCGTAGACACCTCTAGGTTTCCGTTGCTGATATGATGCTAACCTTTACACCACTTTGACACTTCAGAGTATAAAACGATGCAAAATTTTCTTCCCACATGGTACATCTACGCGATATCTAGACGACCAGCTTACACAACTACCGCATCGAAACCATCAAGGATAGCAGAAGGAAAGTCGATGTCGAACACTTGTCCCACAAGGTCGAGTTTGCATTCCAACGAACATATAAGGTTTCCATTGCCTTGCCATCAGCCGTTAACACAACAGGTTTAGTTTAAATGGGTAACAGGTTTAAACAGGACAGAGGCGAAACGATTAATTACGCTTACAAGCTACCATGTTGCCATTATGCCTGGCGTCACCTACGCCAATCCTAAATGCTCCCCCACGAGCATCACTACCAGTGTTGTTACTCTTACGAGAATTTCCAGTACTGCCGTCGTCTCCTTGGTTGTTGTCGTCTTGGTTTAACACAGTCAATCCTTGTCGAAGTCACCTTCGTTCCGATACTATAAGCTACGATTACGAGTACCTTGATGTTGCCGCGACTGTTGCCTCTAAAATTGTTGCCTGTAACGGTGTCCTACGTCCTTTCACCAACAAGGTCCATCTTTTCACATTTCGTGCCACGTCCTAAGGCACTACTCATGGTGCGGGCAGTTACACAGTCCGTTCTATAGTCAATCGTCATCGATTTTGTCCCGATTGGTTCGTAAGAGTCGACTCCCATGAGTCGCTGGCTGGGGTTAAGGATTCGATTGGAGTCAAATCCTTGTTGTCCATTGCCGGTAACTAGGGTCGTTCAAATGCTGAAGTCGGTAAGGTACTACTTTTACTCTCTTGTCCATCGATCTTGCAAGTTGACTGAGTAACACACGGTATGTCGTGAGAGTGTTGCAGAAGTGATCGCACTTCGGGATCTAAGGCGTCAACACGCTAAGTTCCAGCAAACAAAGATAAGTGAGAAAAGTGTAGTCCAGTCATTTGACGCTGAGCCATCCAACTCAGGGACGTTCGTACTAGAACCTAACATTCTACACAGTTCGCTAGGCGTTCAGATGTGTGATCAGGTGATACTCGATAACATCGAGATTTGTAAGGATTCAGAAAGGAGTGAAAAGGTCACGTTCGAGTAGGAGATAATCACTGCTATGACTCCTATAGACTTGTTACGTTTCACATTGATCAAATAACAAAGCAGAACCCCTTTTTCACTTGTTAAGCCTCACTGGGACTCACATGCACCCCACACTATTATTATGTGTGCACCCACAATAATATTGTGATTTGCATGCTCATCTCAGCTCCTCCTAACTCATGTCAAATGGTTCCTCAAACTTGAGTAGCAAGCAAAGAACATCACAAAACGCGAGTCATGAATGTCTAAGGAAACACCACACTACCAATCACATAACACATGCAAGTAATGAATTCATACGGTTGTTCCAAACGTGCAATCACATTCAATATCATATGCAAGTGCTCGCTAGTTATGCAGTACAATGAGTAAACGAGAGACGTACCTTGCAGTCTGGAGCTGAGTGTCATGGTCGATTTCGGTACTGTTCGGTTATAGTCTGGTTTTATAAAAACGTTTTAAAACCAAGTTCACTATAACCAGTGGCTCTGATACCAAACTGTCACACCCTCAAATCCCACCTAGGGCATGTCCCTATTAGGTGTGTGACGTTCCAACAACGAGCCACTAATTACATTGAACGCGTACAAGTTTCAAAATAAAATCCTTAATTATTAATAAGAATACCATCATCAAGTTTAAGTGAAAACCAAAGTATTCAGCGGAAGCAAAATTAAACAGTTTCAAAACCAAAGTATAGTCTCAAGAAATCAATAATGTAAATCCATCCAGTCGACCCATGATCATTCCAGCTACTCCAGACAACAAGTTCCAATGCAAAAACATCTAACGACCTACAAGCATGCAAACAAGTGTGTCAGACAACGCTGGTGAGTTCAAAGTTTTGATACCGATTTTAGTTACCAGTCACATGTGTAAAACAGTTTAATAAGATGATTTGTTGATTTGATGTTTCGTTGTTTTGATGTTGTTATTACTCGATTACCGAATAGCTACAAGATATGTGATTGCCCAACCCCAATGTCTCTGTCAAAACATTGGTCATGCTTTAAGGAAATTAGTTCACGACCGTCCTCCCCGGTACGGTGTGAGGGTGCCAAACCTAATAGCGCTATCAACTAATAACCTCGTTGCCTCCTCGGCAACTGTCGGTAGATGTAAGGGGTCTTACGAGATAGATACTGAGTACAATAACAAACATCCCAATAAACACGCGTTCCTCCCCGGAACGTTACCCGATATCCCTCCCCGGGATGCATGCTTGAGAAAAAGCAGTGAACTCACCTTGGATTGCTCGGTAATGAAATTTATTTAATCTCTGTGGGTCAACCAACCACGTCCTAATCATGGTTATTATTTTAATCAGTTTCGTATTCACGTCTAGTCACATATCTCATCACAAGTTACCCACATAAAATACATACACGTAATGTCACGTAACAAGAAATAGTTGATCACGTAACACTCTTAACCATAGTCATACATTGTAACCATTATATGTACTCAACGCTTGGGTCATATGGAAATCATACCACACAAGACCTAGTTCGCCTTACATATTATAACCATTCGTTGAAACTAAGTTCAAGTACTCATGTCATGCCAAATTAACATATATACTCACATAATCAATCCATTCATAATATATCAGTAGCATGTGTGTGTAATCCAATTTCATAGGTTAATTATATGTGTGACTTATCCTATTATCATAACCTCAATTGTAGAAACGTGTCAACTGCTACTTATCCTAGTAACCAACCCTTGACTTTTGCAACAATCACCACTAACAATCTCAACCTTATATCAATCGGATATTATGAAGGTTCCAAAAATTGAGGTATCAATTCATTATCAATACAAATCTGAATCCTATGCATACAACAGTGATCGGACTAGAAAACGAATCATACAAATCAATTAACCTATCGTGAGTTTAACTATACACAGCCATCGCATCATATACAAAAGAAACATGGCAACTTGGTTCGGTTATCTAATATCATCAACGCCATGTATCATTGTTAAATCAACATATATATATATATATATATATATATATATATAACTTGTTAACTCAAGATTATGAATAAACAAGATCATACTTAATTGAATTCATACATCATCACCAAACAATAATCATCCTTCTCATTTAATCATACATATAAACAATATTAGGTGAACATACTAACCAAGAAGATGACAAGATCGGTGCTGATTCGAGAGGGGGGGGGGGGTCTGCTTCCGATTTCGTGCGGTCAGAGGATGGGGTGTGGGGTATGGTTTCTTTTCTTGTGATCTACGTCGATTATGGCAGACAACATGCCCATATAAAGTCTTTAATTATTTCGGTTGGGCTTTTGGCTCAATAGGTATGCTTTGGGCTTTCAAGGCTTTGGGCTGCATTAGTTTAAGCAACAGAAACGAAAACGAGGGTGCAGCCCACATAACAAACAGTTAACCCACATGGGTCTTATTCGGCCCAAGCATTAGTTTGACTCGTGTAACTTGGCCTGGAATGAATAGTGTTCGTGCTTTGGCCGAAGGGGTGTAACAAGTGCGGTTTAATTATAGTCTAAGGTCCAAACATCAAAACGGTGCTCTCGCTTACAATAAAGTTTAACAAATAACAAGCATTCACGTAGCGTTTGATAAAAAAACGTAGCGTAACGGGAATAATATCAGTTTAGAGTTACGAGGTTTGACGACACTAACCTTAAAAGTTCGGTTTGTCACAATGCAGCTTTTCTTTCACAGTCCATGCCACGGGATATTGAAGATGCCATTCTAGACTCCAGTTGGGTTCAGGCAATGCAGGAAGAATTATCTCAATTTCGCAAACTCAAAGTCTGGGAGTTAGTAAATTTACCTGACGGAAAGTTTCCGATTGGTACTAAATGGGTCTTTCGTAACAAGATGGATGATCGTGGAGTAGTAATCAAGAACAAGGCCAGATTGGTGGTGCAAGGCTTTCATCAGGAGGAAGGAATTGATTACGAAGAGGTTTTTGCTCCAGTTGCAAGATTGGAGGCAATCCGAATATTCCTGGCATACGCGTCATACAGGAATTTCAAAGTTTTTCAGATGTACGTAAAGAGCGCTTTTCTGTATGGGAAGGTAAAGGAAGAAGTTTACGTGTGTCAGCCTCCAGGCTTTGAAGATCCTCATTTTCCAGGTCGCTACTACAAGTTGGATAAAGCACTCTATGGTCTTCACCAAGCTCCACGTGCTTGGTATGAGACTTTGTTAACTTATCTTTTGAAATGTGGATACACAAGAGGAACGATCGACATGACTCTCTTCACCAAAAGAGTAGGAGAAGACGTAATGCTGGTTCAGATTTATGTGGACGATATCATATTCGGGTCAACTAACGAGGAACTGTGTAGAGAATTCGAGTCTATCATGAAGGCAAAGTTTGAAATGAGCATGATGGGAGAGCTGACGTTCTTCTTAGGGCTTGAAGTGAAGCAAAAGGAGGATGGGATTCTCATTCATCAGGCTAAGTACATTCGGGATATTCTCACGAAGTACAACATGAACGACTGTAAAGTTGCCAGCACACCGTTTGCCACTTAGACGGAGCTTACTCTAGATCCTCAAGGAAAACCAGTAAACAAGTCCTTTTACCGCTCCATGATCGGTTCTCTGATGTACCTAACAGCTAGCATGCCTGACATTATGTGGGCTGTCTGTCTCTGTGCTCGCTTTCAGACAAATCCCAAAGAATCACATGAATCTGCTGTGAAACGCATCTTCCGCTATCTCAAAGGAACTCCGAAACTAGGTCCTTGGTATCATAAAGATAGTAATTTTGATCTTATTGCTTATTCTGACAGTGATCATGCAGGTTGTAAAGTAGATCGCAGGTCTGTTTCGGGAGGATGTCAATTCTTGGGAAATCGTCTGATCTCATGGCAAAGCAAGAAACAGACAACTGTGTCCACCTCCACCACTCAAGCAGAATACACCGCGGCCTACAGTTGCTGTTCACAAGTTCTCTGGATACAAAATCAGTTGTTGGATTATGGAATCAACATCATGAAGACTCCTATATTCATCGACAATAAGGCATGTCTGGGAATTGTGAAGAATCCCATCCACCACTCCAGAACAAAGCACATCGAAATTCGAATTCACGCAATTCGAGATGCCTACAAAAAAGGGGTACATTCAAGTGGTGCTAGTGGATACCACACAGCAGCGGGCCGACATTTTCACGAAGGCCTTTGATAAAACCCGATTCAACCAGCTGGTAACCTGGTTGGAAATGGTTAATTTCCTTGAATGGAAATGAATCTTGTGGTCCAAATTGTCCGTAAATACTCTATCTTTTATATTTATAAAAAAAAAACGTTTGTTAATAGTAAAACAAGTACCGTTAAACGTTGCCGCATCCAAAAGATTTTATGAAAAATTAAAATTTCATTTTCGGGCAAATGGACTCTAAAAAATAAAGATTTTAGGGGGATATTGCAGAAAAATCAAAAGTGAGATGCTTGTGTCTGACTCCTGTTAGAGGAAATGATAGAAAATTGCTAACACTTTGCCATTTCTTGAAAAACAGAAAACAAAAAGAAATCGGGGTACCAAGCAACGACATGTCGGTAGATTCAGCAACACCGATGAGTAAACTGTTGTTAGGGAGCAAAACATAACGTCCACACAAGGATTCTGGCTTTTCTCAGGCATTACGCATCACAGTGGGTAACACGTTGCGGCATATGGCTTAATGGTCTTAAATCTTGCGTTGATAGATTGCCAAAGTCTGAAATCTCGGGTCTTTATATTGGTATTTCATTCGGGGATATCATTGTTGCTCTTCTGCTGCATCCAGATACATGCTGACCTAGACGCTATGATATCCTTTCCTAATAAGTGCCTTAAAAAATAAGGCCAAACCCTTTCATAATAAGTGCCAAAAATTGGCCAAAACTCTAGATAGATTAGTTTGGTCTCCCTGATGTATGGAAGTACTGACCTGTTCACCAAACTATCTGTCTCAGCCCTCAGTAGTTCTTGGGATCTCTGTTGTACGAATGTACAGACCTGATTTTCGATCTATCGTAGAAAAGAATGAAACCAATATACTCACCTGTTATGAGGAATCTTTGCGCATACCTTGATCGCGGGGGTATGTCCTGATATGGGACTCACGGGTGTAATGTCTCTATTATCAATAGCTTATGTGGGGGCCATTGAAGACTTGTCAATATTACCGAAAACATGATAAAAGCGCTCTCCGAAGGCATGTTGAAAGAAGGATGCATGGATTTAAGCGGACAAACATACTGGCAGTTTTTCTTGTGCCCTGGTTAGTAAATATTAATAATAATAATAATAATAATAATAATAATAATAAATACGAAATTGGTAAGTGTTGGCGATATGATCTTCTGCAGGTAACTCGACGAGCGTCAAATATCCGCTTCAAATGGAACTCCTCCCCAGAGCTGAAAATTCGAAGCTCGGAGTCAAAATGGCCCAGATTTTATCTACTTTGTATATATTTCACAATTTATAATGTTTTAAACCAAAATGGGCATGTTTTTCGAGAAAGTTTGAAATTCACAAGCGAATTTAAAATTTAGGTTTTGAAAAAGAATTTTTGTTAAAGGTCGGCAGAATAAAGATACCGGCGGAATTATTAATTCCGCCATGTACGGGAAATCGTGTATATATACCCCTCAACCGACCTTATTTCAAAACTTTTCAAATATCTTCATCTCTTTCTCTCTAATTTCGTACATCTTTTCAAATATCTTCACAAGATTCATTTTCGCTCAAGTTCATCAGGTAATCTTTGACGTTAATGAACATTTGCATCCCCTACATTTATTGTTTTACGAACTGATTTGTGTTTGTGTTTGGTTTCGGTTTTCTTCTCTTAGGATTCAAAACTTATGTCATAAATCAGTAGATGTTAAAACGTTTTAAGAATGTTTAGTCAAGAGATCATCGATTTTTTGTGGTTGTTGACATCTGTTCCAGTCGTTTTGAGATCAAAGATGATCAACCGGTGAAATCAGTTAGGGGTTTAAAGAGGGTTTTTCAAGAAATATTTGATGACAGCGAATTAACGATGAATGTAGCGAACTCAGCGAAATTAACATGGAATCTCAAAAGTCTCGAACGCGAGTTCGAGAAACCAGCAGAATAACCTATTTCACCGGTAATGTGGCCGACACAAGTGTCTTCGCTGCTAAATCGTTTACGGAACAAAACTCTGTCGTCGCTAAGTTCGCTAGCGAATTTATTTTGAATCATAAAGTTTTTTTTGCGATGATGCTCATGATTCGACAGTGTCGTCGGTGAAATTACCGGATCTCGATCACATACATCAGCGAAGACAACCATCCGGGTTTTCAGCGAAATTATCTGTCTATTAATTTTTTTTTACTTTTTGTAAATATTTTCTTTTAACCTAAATATTTTATTATTTATCCACTAATATTTTTTTCTTTTATTAAACGTAAATATCTTTGTAAATACTGCCTTTATTCATAGTTTTTCTTGTAAATATCCGTTTCTATCTCGAAATTTCTCTCACTTGGCTCGTTTGGTGTTTCAGAAGCAAGATGGTGAAAGTCATCGAATGAGATAAGACATTGAAACACAATCAAAGCATCAATCTCGATCAAGTTCCACAGGATTTTCAGGATGCAGCAAGATGGGTCAGATCGAGCAGAATTGGCTACGTCGTCGAAACAAATGTTAAAGTTTACAGAATCCACATTCAAGAGTTCTGGGAAAATGCGAAGCCTGAAACTATTAACAACGTCAGAGGAATTTCTTCAAAAGTTCGCAACAAACATATTGAAGTGACGGAAAAAAGGATTCGCAAAGTTTTGAAGCTGAAAGATAACGCTCAAGATCCAATCTCATTGAGCAAGGATGACGTTTTGGACGGATTTCGTGGTATGGGGTACGTAGGAGACTTTCGTCAAAAGAAAGAGATCAAGAGAAGTGGACTTACAAGGGATTGGAGGTTCATAGTTCACGTAATTGCTATGTGCTTAGTCCATCGTAAAGGTGGATTTGATGGCCTGAATCTGGAATGGTCGGCAGCAATGCTAAACCTGTGTCTGAATCATAAATTCAACATCTCCGGTCTATTTTTCAATTACATGTTAGAGAATGTTACTGGGGCAACTTGGGCAATGTATCCTAGATTCATTCAGATGCTGATCAATGATCAATATAAAGATCCACCGCATGATGGAAACCTCTACACTTTTCATGTGCCCACAAGTCGTCAGTTCACAGAGATTAAAACAAATGAATGGGTCTTGTTACATACTGGATGTATGCAGTAGAGAGACTGCCATTGGTTAAAGAAGCCTATAGAAAGTACAGAGAAGCCCTTCGAGAAAAGCAAAAAAGGATCAAGCTAAAGCTGAGGTAGCAGAAAAGGAAGAACGATCGAAAGGCAAAAGAAAAGGAAAGCAAGTTGCTGAAGATGAGCCCCTGAAGAAGAAAAAGGCATCTGAAAACCCAGAAAGACTCATGGGTGCAAGCTTCAGAGCAGCTGAATCTGAAGAACAGCGTCAACATATCAAAGATATGAAAGAAATCCACGCGTTGCAGCAAAAAGAAAAGAGAGAGAAGAGCCTCAAAAGAAAAGAAATGTCAGAATCTGAAAGGCCTAATACGGTAACAGAGGAAGTACAGTCTCTCGATGATTTTGTTGATACATTGTTAACTGATCCGGATGAAGGTTCAGTAAGCAAGAAAACTCCTCCTAAAAGGAAATCAACAGATGAAGGTCCCTCAATATTTCCTCAAGTCAAACCAACGAGGATCTCAAAGCCTCCAGTGGCTCCACAAAGAGTTCGTCCTTTTCAAGAACATTATGATAAACTCATTAAAGACACTGGTCCATCTGCAGCCAAGGAAATCTGTCTTCTCAAGAACCAAGTAAACGATACAAACATCTTAAGAAAGATGTTAAAGGATCAGCGTAAGAAGAACAAAGAAATGAACGCTTATATGGCCAAGCAATCAAAATTCATCAGATTCCAACAGATGGGGATTGAAAAACTGTATAGAATGATGAGGAGTATGTGTGCAAAGATGGAAATGGAGCCTATGTTCTCTTTCGAGGAAGTTTTCGACTTTGATGCCTTTATAGAAGAAGAAACCACCAGAAAGGCGAAAGAAGCAGAGGCAAAGAAGAAGCGTCTAGAGTCAACTGAAAAGGTGACTGAAGGAGATGAGAGTGAAGAAGAAGAGGTTGATAGGGATGAAATGCCTGCTAGATTCATTGAATGGGGTCTAGAAGAGGAAGTGTTATATGAGCAGGAAGATGGAAAAACTTTCTCTCCCCAGCATCCAGAGTGGTTCAAGAAAGAAAGAGAAAAAATCCCTGATTTTTATCAGGTGATAACTGTCGAAAAGACTGAGGCCACCGATAAAATCATCAGCTGGATGTACGACAATCTGAGAGGAATGTTTGTGGTTAAAAGACGAGGCGGCGTGATTCAGTACTTCCATACTGGATTTGATCTCTTTACTCTTCCTAGGTGGGATTTGCGTGAGCTTGGCCGTCTGGATATTCTAAATCCACAAGATAGAAGCATTGGCGGGGATTTTGAGCGCCTGATTGCTAAGGAATATAACAAGGGTTTCCCAAACCACAGGCCACAGCGTCCAAGACGGAGAGTGTCCAAAACAACTAGGGATCCGGTTACTGGAAAGGGAAAGGTGACGTGGGTGATTAACCCTGCTAAAATAGTCACGAGAATCAAACTTCCCGAAGAAGTTTCAGTATCCCTCAACAATTTCAAGAAATGGTTTTACGATAGCAAAACTGGTGAAGCTGTAATCAGATCCAACGAAAACGTGGATATCCGGATCTTGGATCCAATGGACGTGTTTATGTTTGGACTCTCGGATCTAACGGTACTAAATGCATGCCGCATAAACGTTGGAGCTGGAAATGCTAATCTTGAGGAGGCCATGCTATTTCAGCGAGCGGTAGATCGAGCCTGGAAGATAAAGAGAGATATGCTAGATCTCGTAGACAAAATCGAGAAAAGAAAAGAAGCTGAGGAAAAGAAGAAGGAAGCGTGGAAAAAGAAGAAGCATGAAAGGAAGAAAGAAAAGACCTCCGTTTCAACGACAGAGCCCACCACAACCTCCCAGCCAACATCATCACCTCTGGCCTCATCCACATATGAGGCCACTATGGAGGATCCACCAACAAGTGAAGCTGTTACTACTCAAGAATCTCCGGTTGCACCAGTCGAGACTCAAGAACCACCAGAAACGGCAGGGCATGAAGACAACCCTATCGAGCCTGAGAAAATAGCTACAAAGAATCCAGTGGAAACAACAGAAGAATGAGAAGACAAGTATGCAACGATCTAGGGGGGATATTGTTGGAACTTTTGAGATCGTTCATACTTGTACTGGATTAGTTTTATAGTTGTTTGTAGCTAATTTAATAGTATAGCGGCTTATTTTGTAATTTCATGAAACTAGAAATCTTGACTTGGTGTAGTAAAGATTCCAGCATAATTATAATTATGCTGGCAAGTCAGGCACTATATATAGCCCAAGCATTGTAACCTAGCCAAGCTTTTGGCTCTTTGGTGAATGAAGTGTTGTTTACATTAAATCTCTTGATATTGTGCTCAAATCTGTATTCCAAGGTGCTTTATTGATTTATATACTTGTTTGGATTCAATACAACACTTGTTGTATTCATCAATCCATTAGCTTCATCTTCATTCTTGATTATTCTTAACTTTTTCATAGTTCAAACACTTAATCATTAGGTGTTTTGGACTAAAACAACCAACCACTGTGATCCGGATTATTATTGGGATCCACATTCTTGACTGTATATCTCTTAAATATCAACATATACACGTGTGATTTAGTTTACGAAGATTTTTCAATGCCGAGATCCTCGATCAGAGAGTAAAAAAGGCGTAAGGTTCACAATGGTGTAAAATTAAAATGGGATATACCGGGCTAGGATTCGAGTTACAGGAACAAGGGCCAAACCAACCACCCAAGAATGGAATCGTCGAGCGAAAACACTTGACAACCTCCTAGAAGCAGCTTTTCTTAACACCAGACCTTTCTCCATCAATTAGGAATTTGATGCCGTCACTAAACACATTCCTTAAATTGTAGCCATTTGTTGAGTGTTTTTTTTGGTGTCTAATCCGCATATATATCACCATTGCCCTTGATTTTCTTGACTATATATCACTTAAATATCAACATATACATGTGTGATTTAGTTTACGAAGATTTTTCAATGCCGAGAACCTCGATCAGAGAGTAAAAAATGCGTAAGGTTCACAATGGTGTAAGATTAAAATGGGATATACCGGGCTAGGATTCGAGTTACAGGAACAAGGGCCAAACCAACCACCCAAGAATTGAATCGACGAGCGAAAACACTTGACAACCTCCTAGAAGCAGCTTTTCTTACCACCAGACCTTTCTCCATGAATTAGGAATCTGATGCTGTCACTAAACACATTCCATAAATTGTAGCCATTTGTTGAGTGTTTTTTTTTTTGTGTCTAATCCGCATATATATCACCATTGTCCCTGATTTTCTTGACTGTATATCTCTTAAATGTCAACATATACACGTGTGATTTAGTTTACGAAGATTTTTCAATGCCGAGAACCTCGATCAGAGAGTAAAAAAGGCGTAAGGTTCACAATGGTGTAAAATTTAATTTGGATATACCGGGCTAGGATTCGAGTTACAGGAACAAGGGCCAAACCAACCACCCAAGAATGGAATCCTCGAGCGAAAACACTTAACAACCTCCTAGAAGCAGCTTTTCTTGCCACCAGACCTTTCTCCATCAATTAGGAATCTGATGCCGTCACTAAACACATTCCTTAAATTGTAGACATTTGTTGAGTGTTTTTGTTTTTTTTTTTGTGTCTAATCCACATATATATCACCATTGCCCTTGATTTTCTTGACTTTATATCTCTTAAATATCAACATATAGACGTGTGATTTAGTTTGCGAAGGTTTTTCAATGCCGAGAACCTCGATCAGAGAGTAAAAAAGGCGAAAGGTTCACAATGGTGTAAAATTAAAATGGGATATACCGGGCTAAGATTCGAGTTACAGGAACAAGGGCCAAACCAAGGACCCAAGAATGGAATGGTCGAGCGAAAACACTTGACAACCTCCTAGAAGCAGCTTTTCATACCACAACACCTTTCTCCATCAATTAGGAATCTGATGCCGTCACTAAACACATTCCTTAAATTGTAGCCATTTGTTGAGTGTTTCTTTTTTTTTTGTCTAATCCGCATATATATCACCATTGCCCTTGATTTTCTTGACGGTATATCTATTAAATATCAACGTATACACGTGGGATTTAGTTTAGGAAGATTTTTTAATGCCGAGAACCTTGATCAGAGAGTAAAAAAGGCGTAAGGTTCACAATGGAGTAAAATTAAAATGGGATATACCGGGCTAGGATTCGAGTTACAGGAACAAGGGCCAAACCAACCACCCAAGAATGGAATCGTCGAGCGAAAACACTTGACAACCTCCTAGAAGCAGCTTTTCTTGCCACCAGACCTTTCTCCATCAATTAGGAATCTGATGTCGTCACTAAATACATTCCTTAAATTGTAGCCATTTGTTGAGTGTTTTTTTTTGTGTCTAATCCACATATATATCACCATTGCCCTTGATTTTCTTGACTGTATATCACTTAAATATCAACATATACACGTGTGATTTAGTTTACAAAGATTTTTCAATGCCAAGAACCTCGATCAGAGAGTAAAAAAGGCGTAAGGTTCACAAGGGTGTAAGATTAAAATGGGATATACCAGGCTTGGACTCGAGTTACAGGAACAAGGGCCGAATAAACCACCCAAGAATGGAATCGTCGAGCGAAAACACTTGATAACCTCTTAGAAGAAGCTTTTCTTACCACCAGACCTTTCTCCATCAATTAGGAATCTGATGCCGTCATTAAACACATTCCTTAAATTGTAGCCATTTGTTGAGTGTTTTTTTTGGTGTCTAATCCGCATATATATCACCATTGCCCTTGATTTTCTTGATTGTATATCTCTTAAATATCAACATATACACGTGTGATTTAGTTTACGAAGATTTTTCAATGTCGAGAACCTCGATCAGAAATTAAAAAAGGCGTAAGGTTCACAATGGTGTAAAATTAAAATGGGATATACCGAGCTCTGATTCGAGTTACAGGAACAAGGGCCAAACCAACTACCCAAGAATGGAATCGTCGAGTGAAAACACTTGACAACCTCCTAGAAGCAGCTTTTCTTGCCACCAGACCTTTCTCCATCAATTAGGAATCTGATGCCGTCACTAAACACATTCCTTAAATTGTAGCCATTTGTTGAGTGTTTTTTTTTGGTGTCTAATCCGCATATATATCACCATTGCCCTTGATTTTCTTGACGGTATAACTCTTAAATATCAACATATACACGTGTGATTTAGTTTACGAAGATTTTTCAATGCTGAGAACCTTGATCAGAGAGTAAAAAAGGCGTAAGGTTCACAATGGTGTAAAATTAAAATGGGATATACTGGGCTAGGATTCGAGTTACAGGAACAAGGGCCAAACCAACCACCCAAGAATGGAATCGTCGAGCGAAAACACTTGACAACCTCTTAGAAGCAGCTTTTCTTACCACCAGACCTTTCTCCATCAATTAGGAATCTGATGCCGTCACTAAACACATTTCTGAAATTGTAGCCATTTGTTGAGTGTTTTTTTTTTGTGTCTAATCCGCATAAATATCACCATTGCCCTTGATTTTCTTGACGGTATATCTCTTAAATATCAACATATACACGTGTGATTTAGTTTACGAAGATTTTTCAATTCCGAGAACCTTGATCAGAGAGTAAAAAAGGCGTAAGGTTCACTATGGTGTAAAATTAAAATGGTATATATCGGGCTAGGATTCGAGTTACAGGAACAAGGGCCAAACCAACCACCCAAGAATGGAATCGTCGAGCGAAAACACTTGACAACCTCCTAGAAGCAGCTTTTCTTGCCACCAGACCTTTCTTCATCAATTAGGAATCTGATGCCGTCACTAAACACATTCCTTAAATTGTAGCCATTTGTTGAGTGTTTTTATGGTGTCTAATCCGCATATATATCACCATTGTCCTTGATTTTCTTGACTGTATATCTCTTAAATATCAACATATACACGTGTGATTTAGTTTACGAAGATTTTTCAATGTCGAGAACCTCGATCAAAGAGTAAAAAAGGCGTAAGCTTCACAATGGTGTAAAATTAAAATGGGATATACCGGGCCAGGATTCGAGTTACAGGAACAAGGGCCAAACCAACCACCCAAGAATGGGATCGTCGATCGAAAATACTTGACACCCTCCTTAAAGCAGCTTTTCTTGCCAACAGACCTTTCTCCATCAATTAGGAATCTGATGCCGTTACTAAACACATTCCTTAAATTGTAGCCATTTGTTGAGTGTTTTTTTTGGTGTCTAATCCGAATATATATCACCATTGCCCTTGATTTTCTTGACTGTATATCTCTTAAATATCAACATATACACGTCTGATTTAGTTTACGAAGATTTTTCAATGCCGAGACCCTCGATCAGAGAGTAAAAAAGGCGTAAGGTTCACAATGGTGTAAAATTTAAATGGGATATACCGGCTAGGATTCGAGTTACAGGAACAATGGACAAACCAACCACCCAAGAATGGAATCGTCGAGCGAAAACATTTGACAACCTCCTAGAAGCAACTTTTCTTACCACCAGACCTTTCTCCATCAATTAGGAATCTGATGCCATCACTAAACACATTCCTTAAATTGTAGCCATTTGTTGAGTGTTTTTTTGGTGTCTAATCCGCATATATATCACCATTGCCCTTGATTTTCTTGAATGTATATCTCTTAAATATCAACATATACACGTGTGATTTAGTTTACGAAGATTTTTCAATGTCGAGAACCTCGATCAGAAATTAAAAAGGCGTAAGGTTCACAATGGTGTAAAATTAAAATGGGATATACCGAGCTCTGATTCGAGTTACAGGAACAAGGGCCAAACCAACTACCCAAGAATGGTATCGTCGAGTGAAAACACTTGACAACCTCCTAGAAGCAGCTTTTCTTGCCACCAGACCTTTCTCCATCAATTAGGAATCTGATGCCGTCACTAAACACATTCCTTAAATTGTAGCCATTTGTTGAGTGTTTTTTTGATGTCTAATCCGCATATATATCACCATTGCCCTTGATTTTCTTGACTGTATATCTCTTAAATGTCAACATATACACGTGTGATTTAGTTTACGAAGATTTTTCAATGTCGAGAACCTCGATCAGAAATTAAAAAGTCGTAAGGTTCACAACGGTGTAAAATTAAAATGGGATATACCGAGCTCTGATTCGAGTTACAGGAACAAGGGCCAAACCAACTACCCAAGAATGGTATCGTCGAGTGAAAACACTTGACAACCTCCTAGAAGCAGCTTTTCTTGCCACCAGACCTTTCTCCATCAATTAGGAATCTGATGCCGTCACTAAACACATTCCTTAAATTGTAGCCATTTGTTGAGTGTTTTTTTGATGTCTAATCCGCATATATATCACCATTGCCCTTGATTTTCTTGACTGTATATCTCTTAAATGTCAACATATACACGTGTGATTTAGTTTACGGAGATTTTTCAATGCCGAGAACCTCGATCAGAGAGTAAAAAAGGCGTAAGGTTCACAATGGTGTAAAATTAAAATGAGATATACTGGGCTAGGATTCGAGTTACAGGAACAAGGGCCAAACCAACCACCCAAGAATGGAATCGTTGAGCGAAAACACTTGACAACCTCCTAGAAGCAGCTTTTCTTGCCACCAAACCTTTCTCCATCAATTAGGAATCTGATGCTGTCACTAAACACATTCCTTAAATTGTAGCCATTTGTTGATTGTTTTTTTTCTCTAATCCGCATATATATCACCATGGCACTTAATTTTCTTGACTGTATATCTCTTAAATGTCAACATATACACGTCTGATTTAGTTTACGAAGATTTTTCAATGCCGAGAACCTCGATCAGAGAGTAAAAAAGGCGTAAGGTTCACAATGGTGTAAAATTTAATTTGGATATACCGGGCTAGGATTCGAGTTACAGGAACAAGGGCCAAACCAACCACCCAAGAATGGAATCCTCGAGCGAAAACACTTAACAACCTCCTAGAAGCAGCTTTTCTTGCCACCAGACCTTTCTCCATCAATTAGGAATCTGATGCCGTCACTAAACACATTCCTTAAATTGTAGACATTTGTTGAGTGTTTTTGTTTTTTTTTTGTGTCTAATCCACATATATATCACCATTGCCCTTGATTTTCTTGACTTTATATCTCTTAAATATCAACATATAGACGTGTGATTTAGTTTGCGAAGGTTTTTCAATGCCGAGAACCTCGATCAGAGAGTAAAAAAGGCGAAAGGTTCACAATGGTGTAAAATTAAAATGGGATATACCGGGCTAGGATTCGAGTTACAGGAACAAGGGCCAAACCAAGGACCCAAGAATGGAATGGTCGAGCGAAAACACTTGACAACCTCCTAGAAGCAGCTTTTCTTACCACAACACCTTTCTCCATCAATTAGGAATCTGATGACGTCACTAAACACATTCCTTAAATTGTAGCCATTTGTTGAGTGTTTCTTTTTTTTTGTCTAATCCGCATATATATCACCATTGCCCTTGATTTTCTTGACGGTATATCTATTAAATATCAACGTATACCCGTGGGATTTAGTTTAGGAAGATTTTTTAATGCCGAGAACCTTGATCAGAGAGTAAAAAAGGCGTAAGGTTCACAATGGAGTAAAATTAAAATGGGATATACCGGGCTAGGATTCGAGTTACAGGAACAAGGGCCAAACCAACCACCCAAGAATGGAATCGTCGAGCGAAAACACTTGACAACCTCCTAGAAGCAGCTTTTCTTGCCACCAGACCTTTCTCCATCAATTAGGAATCTGATGTCGTCACTAAATACATTCCTTAAATTGTAGCCATTTGTTGAGTGTTTTTTTTTGTGTCTAATCCACATATATATCACCATTGCCCTTGATTTTCTTGACTGTATATCACTTAAATATCAACATATACACGTGTGATTTAGTTTACAAAGATTTTTCAATGCCAAGAACCTCGATCAGAGAGTAAAAAAGGCGTAAGGTTCACAAGGGTGTAAGATTAAAATGGGATATACCAGGCTAGGACTCGAGTTACAGGAACAAGGGCCGAATAAACCACCCAAGAATGGAATCGTCGAGCGAAAACACTTGACAACCTCTTAGAAGAAGCTTTTCTTACCACCAGACCTTTCTCCATCAATTAGGAATCTGATGCCGTCATTAAACACATTCCTTAAATTGTAGCCATTTGTTGAGTGTTTTTTTTGGTGTCTAATCCGCATATATATCACCATTGCCCTTGATTTTCTTGATTGTATATCTCTTAAATATCAACATATACACGTGTGATTTAGTTTACGAAGATTTTTCAATGTCGAGAACCTCGATCAGAAATTAAAAAAGGCGTAAGGTTCAAAATGGTGTAAAATTAAAATGGGATATACCGAGCTCTGATTCGAGTTACAGGAACAAGGGCCAAACCAACTACCCAAGAATGGAATCGTCGAGTGAAAACACTTGACAACCTCCTAGAAGCAGCTTTTCTTGCCACCAGACCTTTCTCCATCAATTAGGAATCTGATGCCGTCACTAAACACATTCCTTAAATTGTAGCCATTTGTTGAGTGTTTTTTTTTTGGTGTCTAATCCGCAAATATATCACCATTGCCCTTGATTTTCTTGACGGTATAACTCTTAAATATCAACATATACACGTGTGATTTAGTTTACGAAGATTTTTCAATGCTGAGAACCTTGATCAGAGAGTAAAAAAGGCGTAAGGTTCACAATGGTGTTAAATTAAAATGGGATATACTGGGCTAGGATTCGAGTTACAGGAACAAGGGCCAAACCAACCACCCAAGAATGGAATCGTCGAGCGAAAACACTTGACAACCTCTTAGAAGCAGCTTTTCTTACCACCAGACCTTTCTCCATCAATTAGGAATCTGATGCCGTCACTAAACACATTTCTGAAATTGTAGCCATTTGTTGAGTGTTTTTTTTTTGTCTAATCCGCATAAATATCACCATTGCCCTTGATTTTCTTGACGGTATATCTCTTAAATATCAACATATACACGTGTGATTTAGTTTACGAAGATTTTTCAATGCCGAGAACCTTGATCAGAGAGTAAAAAAGGCGTAAGGTTCACTATGGTGTAAAATTAAAATGGTATATATCGGGCTAGGATTCGAGTTACAGGAACAAGGGCCAAACCAACCACCCAAGAATGGAATCGTCGAGCGAAAACACTTGACAACCTCCTAGAAGCAGCTTTTCTTGCCACCAGACCTTTCTTCATCAATTAGGAATCTGATGCCGTCACTAAACACATTCCTTAAATTGTAGCCATTTGTTGAGTGTTTTTTATGGTGTCTAATCCGCATATATATCACCATTGTCCTTGATTTTCTTGACTGTATATCTCTTAAATATCAACATATACACGTGTGATTTAGTTTACGAAGATTTTACAATGTCGAGAACCTCGATCAAAGAGTAAAAAAGGCGTAAGCTTCACAATGGTGTAAAATTAAAATGGGATATACCGGGCCAGGATTCGAGTTACAGGAACAAGGGCCAAACCAACCACCCAAGAATGGGATCGTCGATCGAAAATACTTGACACCCTCCTTAAAGCAGCTTTTCTAGGCCAACAGACCTTTCTCCATCAATTAGGAATCTGATGCCGTTACTAAACACATTCCTTAAATTGTAGCCATTTGTTGAGTGTTTTTTTTGGTGTCTAATCCGAATATATATCACCATTGCCCTTGATTTTCTTGACTGTATATCTCTTAAATATCAACATATACACGTCTGATTTAGTTTACGAAGATTTTTCAATGCCGAGACCCTCGATCAGAGAGTAAAAAAGGCGTAAGGTTCACAATGGTGTAAAATTTAAATGGGATATACCGGGCTAGGATTCGAGTTACAGGAACAAGGGCCAAACCAACCACCCAAGAATGGAATCCTCGAGCGAAAACACTTAACAACCTCCTAGAAGCAGCTTTTCTTGCCACCAGACCTTTCTCCATCAATTAGGAATCTGATGCCGTCACTAAACACATTCCTTAAATTGTAGACATTTGTTGAGTGTTTTTGTTTTTTTTTTGTGTCTAATCCACATATATATCACCATTGCCCTTGATTTTCTTGACTTTATATCTCTTAAATATCAACATATAGACGTGTGATTTAGTTTGCGAAGGTTTTTCAATGCCGAGAACCTCGATCAGAGAGTAAAAAAGGCGAAAGGTTCACAATGGTGTAAAATTAAAATGGGATATACCGGGCTAGGATTCTAGTTACAGGAACAAGGGCCAAACCAAGGACCCAAGAATGGAATGGTCGAGCGAAAACACTTGACAACCTCCTAGAAGCAGCTTTTCTTACCACAACACCTTTCTCCATCAATTAGGAATCTGATGCCGTCACTAAACACATTCCTTAAATTGTAGCCATTTGTTGAGTGTTTCTTTTTTTTTTGTCTAATCCGCATATATATCACCATTGCCCTTGATTTTCTTGACGGTATATCTATTAAATATCAACGTATACACGTGGGATTTAGTTTAGGAAGATTTTTTAATGCCGAGAACCTTGATCAGAGAGTAAAAAAGGCGTAAGGTTCACAATGGAGTAAAATTAAAATGGGATATACCGGGCTAGGATTCGAGTTACAGGAACAAGGGCCAAACCAACCACCCACGAATGGAATCGTCGAGCGAAAACACTTGACAACCTCCTAGAAGCAGCTTTTCTTGCCACCAGACCTTTCTCCATCAATTAGGAATCTGATGTCGTCACTAAATACATTCCTTAAATTGTAGCCATTTGTTGAGTGTTTTTTTTTGTGTCTAATCCACATATATATCACCATTGCCCTTGATTTTCTTGACTGTATATCACTTAAATATCAACATATACACGTGTGATTTAGTTTACAAAGATTTTTCAATGCCAAGAACCTCGATCAGAGAGTAAAAAAGGCGTAAGGTTCACAAGGGTGTAAGATTAAAATGGGATATACCAGGCTAGGACTCGAGTTACAGGAACAAGGGCCGAATAAACCACCCAAGAATGGAATCGTCGAGCGAAAACACTTGACAACCTCTTAGAAGAAGCTTTTCTTACCACCAGACCTTTCTCCATCAATTAGGAATCTGATGCCGTCATTAAACACATTCCTTAAATTGTAGCCATTTATTGAGTGTTTTTTTTGGTGTCTAATCCGCATATATATCACCATTGCCCTTGATTTTCTTGATTGTATATCTCTTAAATATCAACATATACACGTGTGATTTAGTTTACGAAGATTTTTCAATGTCGAGAACCTCGATCAGAAATTAAAAAAGGCGTAAGGTTCACAATGGTGTAAAATTAAAATGGGATATACCGAGCTCTGATTCGAGTTACAGGAACAAGGGCCAAACCAACTACCCAAGAATGGAATCGTCGAGTGAAAACACTTGACAACCTCCTAGAAGCAGCTTTTCTTGCCACCAGACCTTTCTCCATCAATTAGGAATCTGATGCCGTCACTAAACACATTCCTTAAATTGTAGCCATTTGTTGAGTGTTTTTTTTTTGGTGTCTAATCCGCATATATATCACCATTGCCCTTGATTTTCTTGACGGTATAACTCTTAAATATCAACATATACACGTGTGATTTAGTTTACGAAGATTTTTCAATGCTGAGAACCTTGATCAGAGAGTAAAAAAGGCGTAAGGTTCACAATGGTGTAAAATTAAAATGGGATATACTGGGCTAGGATTCGAGTTACAGGAACAAGGGCCAAACCAACCACCCAAGAATGGAATCGTCGAGCGAAAACACTTGACAACCTCTTAGAAGCAGCTTTTCTTACCACCAGACCTTTCTCCATCAATTAGGAATCTGATGCCGTCACTAAACACATTTCTGAAATTGTAGCCATTTGTTGAGTGTTTTTTTTTGTGTCTAATCCGCATAAATATCACCATTGCCCTTGATTTTTTTGACGGTATATCTCTTAAATATCAACATATACACGTGTGATTTAGTTTACGAAGATTTTTCAATGCCGAGAACCTTGATCAGAGAGTAAAAAAGGCGTAAGGTTCACTATGGTCTAAAATTAAAATGGTATATATCGGGCTAGGATTCGAGTTACAGGAACAAGGGCCAAACCAACCACCCAAGAATGGAATCGTCGAGCGAAAACACTTGACAACCTCCTAGAAGCAGCTTTTCTTGCCACCAGACTTTTCTTCATCAATTAGGAATCTGATGCCGTCACTAAACACATTCCTTAAATTGTAGCCATTTGTTGAGTGTTTTTTATGGTGTCTAATCCGCATATATATCACCATTGTCCTTGATTTTCTTGACTGTATATCTCTTAAATATCAACATATACACGTGTGATTTAGTTTACGAAGATTTTTCAATGTCGAGAACCTCGATCAAAGAGTAAAAAAGGCGTAAGCTTCACAATGGTGTAAAATTAAAATGGGATATACCGGGCCAGGATTCGAGTTACAGGAACAAGGGCCAAACCAACCACCCAAGAATGGGATCGTCGATCGAAAATACTTGACACCCTCCTTAAAGCAGCTTTTCTTGCCAACAGACCTTTCTCCATCAATTAGGAATCTGATGCCGTTACTAAACACATTCCTTAAATTGTAGCCATTTGTTGAGTGTTTTTTTTGGTGTCTAATCCGAATATATATCACCATTGCCCTTGATTTTCTTGACTGTATATCTCTTAAATATCAACATATACACGTCTGATTTAGTTTACGAAGATTTTTCAATGCCGAGACCCTCGATCAGAGAGTAAAAAAGGCGTAAGGTTCACAATGGTGTAAAATTTAAATGGGATATACCGGGCTAGGATTCGAGTTACAGGAACAATGGCCAAACCAACCACCCAAGAATGGAATCGTCGAGCGAAAACATTTGACAACCTCCTAGAAGCAACTTTTCTTACCACCAGACCTTTCTCCATCAATTAGGAATCTGATGCCATCACTAAACACATTCCTTAAATTGTAGCCATTTGTTGAGTGTTTTTTTGGTGTCTAATCCGCATATATATCACCATTGCCCTTGATTTTCTTGAATGTATATCTCTTAAATATCAACATATACACGTGTGATTTAGTTTACGAAGATTTTTCAATGTCGAGAACCTCGATCAGAAATTAAAAAGGCGTAAGGTTCACAATGGTGTAAAATTAAAATGGGATATACCGAGCTCTGATTCGAGTTACAGGAACAAGGGCCAAACCAACTACCCAAGAATGGTATCGTCGAGTGAAAACACTTGACAACCTCCTAGAAGCAGCTTTTCTTGCCACCAGACCTTTCTCCATCAATTAGGAATCTGATGCCGTCACTAAACACATTCCTTAAATTGTAGCCATTTGTTGAGTGTTTTTTTGATGTCTAATCCGCATATATATCACCATTGCCCTTGATTTTCTTGACTGTATATCTCTTAAATGTCAACATATACACGTGTGATTTAGTTTACGAAGATTTTTCAATGTCGAGAACCTCGATCAGAAATTAAAAAGGCGTAAGGTTCACAATGGTGTAAAATTAAAATGGGATATACCGAGCTCTGATTCGAGTTACAGGAACAAGGGCCAAACCAACTACCCAAGAATGGTATCGTCGAGTGAAAACACTTGACAACCTCCTAGAAGCAGCTTTTCTTGCCACCAGACCTTTCTCCATCAATTAGGAATCTGATGCCGTCACTAAACACATTCCTTAAATTGTAGCCATTTGTTGAGTGTTTTTTTGATGTCTAATCCGCATATATATCACCATTGCCCTTGATTTTCTTGACTGTATATCCCTTAAATGTCAACATATACACGTGTGATTTAGTTTACGGAGATTTTTCAATGCCGAGAACCTCGATCAGAGAGTAAAAAAGGCGTAAGGTTCACAATGGTGTAAAATTAAAATGAGATATACCGGGCTAGGATTCGAGTTACAGGAACAAGGGCCAAACCAACCACCCAAGAATGGAATCGTTGAGCGAAAACACTTGACAACCTCCTAGAAGCAGCTTTTCTTGCCACCAAACCTTTCTCCATCAATTAGGAATCTGATGCTGTCACTAAACACATTCCTTAAATTGTAGCCATTTGTTGATTGTTTTTTTTCTCTAATCCGCATATATATCACCATGGCACTTAATTTTCTTGACTGTATATCTCTTAAATGTCAACATATACACGTCTGATTTAGTTTACGAAGATTTTTCAATGCCGAGAACCTCGATCAGAGAGTAAAAAAGGCATAAGTTTCACATTGGTGTAAAATTAAATTGGGATATACCAGGCTAGGATTCGAGTTACAGGAACAAGGGCCAAACTAACCACCCAAGAATGGAATCGTCGAGCGAAATGTAACACCCCAAAAATTCACGTCCTATAATGTGTTGACACGTGTCATATGTTTGAACGTGTGAAATAATGTTATAAAAGGATTAAAGTTGACAATCATGAAAAGTATGTGAATATACGAGTTCTTAGTGTCAACAGTGAATAAATATATTGTACATTAACCCTACATGATGCTCATACCTTCAAACGAATAAATCATGGATCATACGGAGCTAAATATGAAAGAAAGTGAGATATTACAAACTACAGGGGTTAAATGTGTCAACATGTTTAAGTTATACCTCTGAGTGACCTTTTGACAAACCCGAAGCTTTGTAACGGTTAATTATGCTCACTAGAATGCACGATATAAATTTCATAAAGTTTCGTTATCGTATGAGAATGTTATGACCAAATTCGTATGCGAAGGGTTAAAAGCGTCAACGTTGAAGTTTATGACTTTTCGGGTAACAATAAAGTTAACCGAGGACTAAACAAAGTGGGTAAATGTCTTAAAGCCCTTATAAGTCAGTTTAGAGGGCTCATTTTGCAAAACAAGACGTGAAAGCGACCTTTAGAAGGACCAGGGGCCAAAACTGCAAATAATGGAAAATTGGTTTGGCTGAACCACACATGCTCGCGTAGCGTGAGCCCTAGGCCCTTTGACGTCGCGCTATGCGACGGCCTTATCTGATCAGCCTGCTCCAATTTGGCTGGATTCTTGTCTGCCATAGCCTTGTAGACGACTTTAACTCGATTTTCCTCATCTTGCTTGACCCCTAAACAACCCCTAGGCACTTAGGGACACTTGTGGATGAATTGTGGTCAGTTGTAGACTTAGATGTCAACAATCTATGGTGATTTAAACACTATAAAAGGCCACTAAGTTGCAACAAGTTCTTCACACCTTCCATCTGCACTTTGGAGCATTTCTGGAGCTAACGACTTCTCTCTAAGCTTCACATTCGTGCATAGGACTTCAGTAGGTTTACTTGTCCTTTCTTAGTTAAGTTTTTGCTTAGTTTAAGCTTAAAAGTCAAACCTTCGTAATTAACGGTTGACTTAACGATTAATCACTAATGGTTCAGTGATTAGTCGAATTGAAAGTAGTTATAAGTTGGTAATTATGTGGGTAATAAACCCTTAAAAGGGTTCCCCCTGATTCCCACTCTAACTAGGTCAAATGTCGGGTCAAACTTGTTATTAAAAAGTCAACAGGATACTTATTTTCTAATTTGTGTATAATTAGCAATGTAGCACACATACAACCTGTTTGATCATTAATATAACTTGGTAATTAGTGTAAGAACATGTCTAAACATGTTCAACCCGATAATTTACTGTTTAGACCCGGTTCGGAACCGAAAGTCACAAAGCTTTGACTTTTGCTTTGACTTCAGTTCTGACCCGTTTTGGTATGATTTAGAAATACCTTAGAGATCTATTTGGACAAGGTTACATGCTAGTATAACCCTCTGTGATTATACACCATGGTTCATTAGTTAACCAATTAATACGCATGATTCCGTTAATTGCTCATATGTTGACCATTATGCCCTTTTCACCTTAAAACATGATTTTTGAAAATGTAAAAGAGTAGAAACTTTAATTACTGATATATAAACTTGCACCCAAAATTTGACATCAGTTGGAGGTATAGATTGAGAGTTATGCTCATTAGCGTAAATTGAAAGCTTTATGTTAATTAAACGGCGTAATTAACATATAGCCTAGTTAAGCCTACTTTTTTATATCAAATTTATTACCCACTGATGTAATATATTATTTTGGGATTTTTTGAAGATTTTTAATTAATTTTAGGCTGAGCATAACTTATAGTCATAGGCTTAATCCGGTAATTGTCGGTTTTGCCCTTACGGGCTATAAAATGAGTTTTACATATCTAATCGACTCCAAACCTTTCGCTACTGAATACATATGATAAATAAATTATTTTAAGCCTTCTGGAATAATAAAAATATCAGTTTTCTAAATAGAACCCGGAAACGGCTTCTAATCGCCTTATTAAGCGTTTTAACGCATAGTATGAACTAGAACTATTTTAAACATACAAGGGTTGATACCTACTGATATTTTAGGTAAATTATAATATTTTAACAGTAAGCAAAAGTTGTTAAACTCAGACTTCAGTTTTGAGCTTTACGGCTCATGTGAAATTACCAAAATGCCCCTACGGTGCATAGTTTGGTTATAATTGATAAATTTCACATATATACTTTACCCTACTGTTATAACTTATTAAATTGAGTATTTTTGCTGATTACATCAGACCTGTAACTCAGGATAATACTTAAACTCTTTTATAACCTTGTAAATGACCAAACTACCCCTACGGGGCATAGTTTGTGTTTAAATTCGTTTCGGGCATAATAAAAGACATCTTACTGATGTCACAACATATCTGAAGCATATTAACTTAGGAAACTTGTATATGGCTCTTACGGATACCCGTTACGCTTATTACGCGTTCGGTTACATAAATTAGCCAAAGCGGGTCAAACCTTATCGGTTTTATCTCAAAATCCAGAATGTGTATGAAATACCCATATTAAGCAAGTCTCTGAACTTGTCGGGTCTAAATCACATTCTATCCGGTCTTCGCTTAATCGTGCGTACGAACCGTATCTTTGAAACTAACCGGTCTAAGCTTAAGCTTAATTAAAGACCCGTTAGGATTCTAATAGGTTATTATAAACCTTCGTTCCAGATTAGGAGGACCAGTAAAAGCTACTTGCATTTGCTTATTGTGATTATTACTTGCTCAGGTAAATACTTTTAACTTATTTTCCCTATACAGGCTTGGGTTACGGTATATAAAATACCGCTTGGTCGGGCATCAAATCTTCCATCGTTTGGTGGTTAATTGAATAATTTGATCCGCCCGTTTAAACAGTTTTGTTTACTTAAAAGCCTTTGGGGGGTTAATGACCATGTCCCGGATATCCCTGGCATCATTTTACGAAATGGCCACGACTTAAGCGCGGGGTGTAGGCGTACACCCGTCAGTGCATAAAAGAATAATGTGGTGTGTCTATTGATCTTTAACCCGGACACGATCCGGGCTACTGAAGGCATAAGGAACATGTAATTCGTTCACAAGATTATATATATTTAAATAATTATCCCAAGTAATAAAATGTTTATGCCACGTGCATCCAAACAAATTTTTAATCATTTTAAAATGAGTCAGTTGATTGTATTTACCAGTGTAAACTGACGTATTTTCCCAAAAAGATTAAATGCAGGTACCAACCGTAATTGGCTGGATATTCTCCTTAGCATCAATAAAGAGTCTCGCAAGCTTAAGATGCCTAAAGTCTGTTGAACTATTGTTTCCATTTTATTTTCGATCCGTCTGTGGATAAACAATCGACTGTTGTGATACTTGATATTACAATACTATATTCGGTTGAAAGATATATTTCAATTTCTTCCGCTGTGCATATTAAATATTGTGTTGTTTGACTATTGTGTTGCCAACTAGGTCACGATACTCCCCACCGGGCCCACCGGTGATACGTGGAAACCGGGGTGTGACACGAAAACACTTGACAACCTCCTAGAAGCAGCTTTTCGTGCCACCAGACCTTTCTCCATCAATTAGGAATCTGATGCCGTCACTAAACACATTCCTTAAATTGTAGCCATTTGTTGAGTGTTTTTTTTTGGTGTCTAATCCGCATATATATCACCATTGCCCTTGATTTTCTTGACTGTATATCTCTTAAATGTCAACATATACACGTGTGATTTAGTTTACGAAGATTTTTCAATGCCAAGAACCTCAATCAGAGAGTAAAAAAAGGCGTAAGGTTCACAATGGTGTAAAATTAAAATGGGATATACTGGGCTAGGATTCGAGTTATAGGAACTAGGGTTAAACCAACCACCCAAGAACGGAATCGTAGAGCGAAAACACTTGACAACCTCCTAGAAGAAACTTTTCTTGCCACCATACCTTTCTCCATTAATTATGAATCTGATGCCGTCACTAAACACATTCCTTAAATTGTAGCCATTTGTTGAGTGTTTTTTTTGCTGTCTAATCCGCATATATATCACCATTACCCTTGATTTTCTTGACTGTATATCTCTTAAATGTCAACATATACACGTGTGATTTAGTTTATGAAGATTTTTCAATGCTGAGAACCTCGATCAGAGAGTAAAAAAAGCGTAAGGTTCACAATGGTGTAAAATTAAAATGGGATATATCGGGCTAGGATTCGAGTTACAGGAACAAGGGCCAAACCAACCACCCAAGAATGGAATCGTTGAGCGAAAACACTTGACAACCTCCTAGAAGCAGCTTTTCTTGCCACCAGACCTTTCTCCATCAATTAGGAATCTGATGTCGTCACTAAACACATTCCTTAAATTGTAGCCATTTGTTGAGTGTTTTTTTTTGTGTCTAATCCGCATATATATTACCATTCCCCTTAATTTTCTTGACTGTATATCTCTTAAATGTCAACATATACACGTGTGATTTAGTTTACGAATATTTTTCAATGCCGAGAACCTCGATCAGAGAGGAAAAAAGTCATAAGGTTCACAATTGTGTAAAATTAAAATGGGTTATACCGGGATAGGATTCGAGTTACAGGAACAAGGGCCAAACCAACCACCCAAGAATGGAATCGTCGAGCGAAAACACTTGACAACCTCCTAGAAGCAGCTTTTCTTTCCACCAGACCTTTCTCCATGAATTAGGAATCTGATGTCGTCACTAAACACATTCCTTAAATTGTAGCCATTTGTTGAGTGTTTTTTTTGTGTCTAATCCACATATATATTACCATTGCCCTTAATTTTCTTGACTGTATATCTCTTAAATGCAACATATACACGTCTGATTTAGTTTACGAATATTTTTCAATGCCGAGAACCTCGATCAGAGAGTAAAAAAGGCATAAGGTTCACAATTGCGTAAAATTAAAATGGGATATACCGGGCTAGGATTCGAGTTAGAGGACCAAGGACCAAACCAACCACCCAAGAATGGAATCGTCGAGCGAAAACACTTGACAACCTCCTAGAAGCAGCTTTTCTTACAACCAGAACTTTCTCCATCATTTAGGAATCTGATGCCGTCTCTAAACACATCCCTTAAATTGTAGCCATTTGTTGAGTTGTTTTTTTTTTGTGTCTAATCCGCATATATATCACCATTGCCCTTGATTTTCTTGACTGTATATCTCTTAAATATCAACATATACACGTGTGATTTAGTTTACGAAGATTTTTCAATGCCGAGAACCTCGATCAGAGAGTAAAAATGCGTAAGGTTCACAATGGTGTAAAATTAAAAAGGGATATACAGGGCTAGGATTCGAGTTACATGAACAAGGGCCAAACCAACCACCCAAGAATGGAATCGTCAAGCGAAAACACTTGACAACCTCCTAGAAGCAGCTTTTCTTACCACCAGACCTTTCTCCATCAATTAGGAATATGATGCCGTCACTAAACACATTCCTTAAATTGTAGCCATTTGTTGAGTCTTTTTTTTGTGTCTAATCCGCATATATATCACCATTGCCATTGATTTTCTTGACTGTATACCTCTTAAATGTCAACATATACACGTGTGATTTAGTTTACGGAGATTTTTCAATGCCAAGAACCTCGATCAGAGAGTAAAAAAGGCGTAAGGTTCACAATGGTGTAAAATTAAAATGGGATATACCGGGCTAGGATTCGAGTGACAGGAACAAGGGCCAAACCAACCACCCAAGAATGGAATCGTCAAACGAAAACACTTGACAACCTCCTAGAAGCAGCTTTTCTTACTACCAGACCTTTCTCTATCAATTATGAATCTGATGCGTCACTAAACACATTCCTTAAATTGTAGCCATTTGTTGAGTGTTTTTTTTGGTGTCTAATCCACATATATATCACCATTGCCCTTGATTTTCTTGACTGTATATCTCTTAAATGTCAACATATACACGTGTGATTTAGTTTACGAAGATTTTTCAATGCTGAGAACCTAGATCAGAGAGTAAAAATGCGTAAGGTTAACAATGGTGTAAAATTAAAAAGGGGTATACAGGGCTAGGATTCGAGTTACAGGAACAAGGGCCAAACCAACCACCCAAGAATGGAATCGTCGAGCGAAAACACTTGACAACCTCTTAGAAGCAACTTTTCTTACCACCAGAACTTTCTCCATCAATTAGAAATCTGATGCCGTCACTAAACACATTCCTTTAATTGTAGCCATTTGTTGAGTGTTTTTTTGTTTGTCTAATCCGCATATATATCACCATTGCCCTTGATTATCTTGACTGTATATCTCTTAAATATCAACATATACACGTGTGATTTAGTTTACCAAGATTTTTCAATGCTGAGAACGTCGATCAAAGAGTAAAAAAGGCGTAAGGTTCACAATGGTGTAAAATTAAAATGGGATATACCGAGCTAGGATTCGAGTTACAGGAACAAGGGCCAAACCAACCACCCAAGAATGGAATCGTCGAGCGAAAACACTTGACAACCTCCTAGAAGCAGCTTTTCTTTCCACCAGACCTTTCTCCATCAATTAGGAATCTGATGCCGTCACTAAACACAATCCTTAATCTGTAGCCATTTGTTGAGTTATTTTTTTGTTGTCTAATCCGCATATATATCAGCAGTTCCCCTGATTTTCTTGACTGTATATCTCTTAAATGTCAACATATACACGTGTGATCTCGTTTACGAAGATTTTTCAATGCCAAGAACCTCGATCAGAGAGTAAAAAAGGCGTAAGGTTCACAATGGTGTAAGATTAAAATGGGATATACCGGGCTAGGATTCGTGTTACAGGAACAAGGGCCAAACCAACCACCCAAGAATGGAATCGTCGAGCGAAAACACTTGACAGCCTCCTAGAAGCAGCTTTTCTTACCACCTGACCTTTCTCCATCAATTAGGAATCTGATGCCGTCACTAAACACATTCCTTAAAATGTAGCCATTTGTTGAGTCTTTTTTTTCCTGTCTAATCCGCATATATATCACCATTGCCCTTGATTTTCTTGACTGTATATCTCTTAAATATCAACATATACACGTGTGATTTAGTTTAAGAAGATTTTTCAATGCCGAGAACCTCGATCAGAGAGTAAAAAAGGCCTAAGGTTCACAATGGTGTAAAATTAAAATGGGATATACCGAGCTAGGATTCGAGTTACAGGAACAAGGGCCAAACCAACCACCCAAGAATGGAATCGTCGAGCGAAAACACTTGACAACCTCCTAGAAGCAGCTTTTCTTGCCACCAGACCTTTCTCTATCAATTAGGAATCTGATGCCGTCACTAAACAAATTCCTTAAATTGTAGCCATTTGTTGAGTGTTTTTTTTGGTGTCTAATCCGCATATATATCACCATTGCCCATGATTTTCTTTACTGTATATCTCTTAAATGTCAACATATACTCGTGTGATTTAGTTTACGAAGATTTTTCAGTGCCGAGAACCTCGATCAGAGAGTAAAAAAGGCGTAAGTTTCACAATGGTGTAAAATTAAAAGTGGATATACCGGGCTAGGATTCAAGTTACAGGAACAAGGGCCAAACCAACCTCCCAAGAATGGAATCGTCGAGCGAAAACACTTGACAACCTCCAAGAAGCAGCTTTTCTTGCCACCAGACCTTTCTCTATCAATTAGGAATCTGATGCCGTCACTAAACAAATTCCTTAAATTGTAGCCATTTGTTGAGTGTTTTTTTTGTGTGTCTAATCCTCATATATATCACCATTGCCCTTGATTATCTTGACTGTATATCTCTTAAATATCAACATATACACGTGTGATTTAGTTTACGAAGATTTTTCAATGCTGAGAACCTCGATCAGAGAGTAAAAAAGGCATAAGGTTCTTAATGGTGTGAAACTAAAATGGGATATACCGAGCTAGGATTCGAGTTACAGGAACAAGGGCCAAACCAACCACCCAAGAATGGAATCGTCGAGCGAAAACACTTGAAAACCTCCTAGAAGCAGCTTTTCTTGCCACCAGACCTTTCTCTATCAATTAGGAATCTGATGCCGTCACTAAACAAATTTCTTAAATTGTAGCCATTTGTTGAGTGCTTTTTTTTGGTGTCTAATCCGCATATATATCACCATTGCCCATGATTTTCTTGACTGTATATCTCTTAAATGTCAACATATACTCGTGTGATTTAGTTTACGAAGATTTTTCAGTGCCGAGAACCTCGATCAGAGAGTAAAAAAGGCGAAAGGTTCACAATGGTGTAAAATTAAAAGGGGATATACCGGGCTAGGATTCAAGTTACAGGAACAAGGGCCAAACCAACCTCCCAAGAATGGAATCGTCGAGCAAAAACACTTGACAACCTCCAAGAAGCAGCTTTTCTTACCACCAGACATTTCTCCATCAATTAGGAATCTGATGCAGTCACTAAACACATTCCTTAAATTGTAGCCATTTGTTGAGTGTTTTTTTTGGCGTCTAATCCGCATATATATCACCACTGCCCTTGATTTTCTTAACTGTATATCTCCTAAATGTCAACATATACACGTGTGATTTAGTTTACGAAGATTTTTATTGCCGAGAACCTCGATCAGAGAGTAAAAAAGGTGTAAGGTTCATAATGGTGTAAAATTAAAATGGGATATACCGGGCTAGGATTCGTTTACAGGAACACGGGCCAAACCAACCACCCAAGAATGGAATCGTCGAGCGAAAACACTTGACAACCTCCTAGAAGCAACTTTTCTTGCCACCAGACCTTTCTCCATCAATTAGGAATCTGATGCCGTCACTAAACACATTCCTTAAATTGTAGCCATTTGTTGAGTGTTTTTTTTTTGGTGTCTAATCCGCATATATATCACCATTTCCCTTGATTTTCTTGACTGTATAACTCTTAAATATCAACATATACACATGTTATTTAGTTTACGAAGATTTTTCACTGCCGAGAACCTCGATCAGAGAGTAAAAAAGGCGAAAGGTTCACAATGGTGTAAAATTAAAAGGGGATATACCGGGCTAGGATTCAAGTTACAGGAACAAGGGCCAAACCAACCTCCCAAGAATGGAATCGTCGAGCAAAAACACTTGACAACCTCCAAGAAGCAGCTTTTCTTACCACCAGACATTTCTCCATCAATTAGGAATCTGATGCAGTCACTAAACACATTCCTTAAATTGTAGCCATTTGTTGAGTGTTTTTTTTTGGCGTCTAATCCGCATATATATCACCACTGCCCTTGATTTTCTTAACTGTATATCTCCTAAATGTCAACATATACACGTGTGATTTAGTTTACGAAGATTTTTAATGCCGAGAACCTCGATCAGAGAGTAAAAAAGGCGTAAGGTTCACAATGGTGTAAAATTAAAATGGGATGTACCGTGCTAGGATTCGAGTTACAGGAACAAGGGCCAACCCAACCACTCAAGAATGGAATCGACGAGCGAAAACACTTGACAACCTCCTAGAAGCAGCTCTTCTTACCACCAGACCTTTCTTCATCAATTAGGAATCTGATGCTGTCACTAAACACATTCCTTAAATTGTAGCCATTTGTTAAGTGTTTTTTTTGTGTCTAATATGCATATATATCACCATTTCCCTTGATTTTCTTGACTGTATATCTCTTAAATATCAACATATACATGTGTGATTTAGTTTACGAAGATTTTTAAATGTCAAGAACCTCGATCAGAGAGTAAAAAAGTTGTAAGGTTCATAATGGTGTAAAATTAAAATGGGATATACCGGGCTAGGATTCGTTTACAGGAACACGGGCCAAACCAACCACACAAGAATGGAATCGACGAGCGAAAACACTTGACAACCCCCTAGAAGCAACTTTTCTTGCCACCAGACCTTTCTCCATCAATTAGGAATCTGATGCCGTCACTAAACACATTCCTTAAATTGTAGTCATTTTTGAGTGTTTTTTTTTGGTGTCTAATCCGCATATATATCACCATTGCCCTTGATTTTCTTGACTGTATATCTCTTAAATGTCAACATATACACGTGTGATTTAGTTTACGAAGATTTTTCAATGCCGAGAACCTCGATCAGAGAGTAAAAAAGGCGTAAGGTTCACAATGGTATAAAATTAAAATGGGATATACCGGGCTAATATTCGAGTTACAGGAACAAGGGCCAAACCAAACACCCAAGAATGGAATGGTCGAGCGAAAACACTTGACAACCTCCTAGAAGCAGCTTTTCTTACCACCAGACTTTTCTCCATCAGTTAGGAATCTGATGTCATCACTAAACACATTCCTTAAATTGTAGTCATTTTTGAGTGTTTTTTTTTTGGTGTCTAATCCGCATATATATCACCATTGCCCTTGATTTTCTTGACTGTATATCTCTTAAATGTCAACATATACACGTGTGATTTAGTTTACGAAGATTTTTCAATGCCGAGAACCTCGATCGGAGAGTAAAAAAGGCGTAAGGTTCACAATGGTATAAAATTAAAATGGGATATACCGGGCTAATATTCGAGTTACAGGAACAAGGGCCTAACCAAACACCCAAGAATGGAATGGTCGAGCGAAAACACTTGACAACCTCCTAGAAGCAGCTTTTCTTACCACCAGACTTTTCTCCATCAGTTAGGAATCTGATGTCATCACTAAACACATTCCTTAAATTGTAGTCATTTTTGAGTGTTTTTTTTTGGTGTCTAATCCGCATATATATCACCATTGCCCTTGATTTTCTTGACTGTATATCTCTTAAATGTCAACATATACACGTGTGATTTAGTTTACGAAGATTTTTCAATGCCGAGAACCTCGATCAGAGAGTAAAAAAGGCGTAAGGTTCATAATGGTGTAAAATTAAAATGGGATATACCGGGCTAGGATTTGAGTTACAGAAACAAGGGCCAAACCAACCACCCAAGAATGGAATCGTTGAGCGAAAACACTTGACAACCTCCTAGAAGCAGCTTTTCTTGCCACCAGACCTTTCTCCATCAATTAGGAATCTGATGCCGTCACTAAACACATTCCTTAAATTGTAGCCATTTGTTGAGTGTTTTTTTGGTGTCTAATCCGCAGATATATCACCATTGCCCTTGATTTTCTTGACTGTATATCTCTTAAATGTCAACATATACTCGTGTGATTTAGTTTACGAAGATTTTTCAGTGCCGAGAACCTCGATCAGAGAGTAAAAAAGGCGAAAGGTTCACAATGGTTTAAAATTAAAAGGGGATATACCGGGCTAGGATTCAAGTTACAGGAACAAGGGCCAAACCAACATCCCAAGAATGGAATCGTCGAGCGAAAACACTTGACAACCTCCTAGAAGCAGCTTTTCTTGCCACCAGACCTTTCTCTATCAATTAGGAATCTGATGCCGTCACTAAACAAATTCCTTAAATTCTAGCCATTTGTTGAGTGTTTTTTTTGGTGTCTAATCCGCATATATATCACCATTGCCCTTGATTTTCTTGATTGTATATCTCTTAAATGTCAACATATACTCGTGTGATTTAATTTACGAAGATTTTTCAGTGCCGAGAACCTCGATCAGAGAGTAAAAAAGTCGTAAGGTTCACAATGGTATAAAATTAAAATGGGATATACCGGGCTAATATTCGAGTTACAGGAACAAGGGCCAAACCAAACACCCAAGAATGGAATGGTCGAGCAAAAACACTTGACAACCTCCTAGAAGCAGCTTTTCTTACCACCAGACTTTTCTCCATCAGTTAGGAATCTGATGTCATCACTAAACACATTCCTTAAATTGTAGTCATTTTTGAGTGTTTTTTTTTTTGTGTCTAATCCGCATATATATCACCATTGCCCTTGATTTTCTGGACGGTATATCTCTTAAATGTCAACATATACACGTATGATTTAGTTTACGAAGATTTTTCAATGCCGAGAACCTCGATCAGAGAGTAAAAAAGGCGTATGGTTCACAATGGTATAAAATTAAAATGGGATATACCGGGCTAATATTCGAGTTACAGGAACAAGGGCCAAACCAAACACCCAAGAATGGAATGGTCGAGCGAAAACACTTGACAACCTCCTAGAAGCAGCTTTTCTTACCACCAGACTTTTCTCCATCAGTTAGGAATCTGATGTCATCACTAAACACATTCCTTAAATTGTAGTCATTTTTGAGTGTTTTTTTTTGGTGTCTAATCCGCATATATATCACCATTGCCCTTGATTTTCTTGACTGTATATCTCTTAAATGTCAACATATACACGTGTGATTTAGTTTACGAAGATTTTTCAATGCCGAGAACCTCGATCAGAGAGTAAAAAAGGCGTAAGGTTCACAATGGTGTAAAATTAAAATGGTATATACCGGGCTAGGATTCGAGTTACAGAAACAAGGGCCAAACCAACCACCCAAGAATGGAATCGTTGAGCGAAAACACTTGACAACCTCCTAGAAGCAGCTTTTCTTGCCACCAGACCTTTCTCCATCAATTAGGAATCTGATGCCGTCACTAAACACATTCCTTAAATTGTAGCCATTTGTTGAGTGTTTTTTTTTTTGTGTCTAATCCGCATATATATCACCATTGCCCTTGATTTTCTTGACTGTATATCTCTTAAATGTCAACATATACACGTGTGATTTAGTTTACGAAGATTTTTCAATGCCGAGAACCTCGATCAGAGAGTAAAAAAGGCGTAAGGTTCACAATGGTATAAAATTAAAATGGGATATACCGGGCTAATATTCGAGTTACAGGAACAAGGGCCAAACCAAACACCCAAGAATGAAATGGTCGAGCGAAAACACTTGACAACCTCCTAGAAGCAGCTTTTCTTACCACCAGACTTTTCTCCATCAGTTAGGAATCTGATGTCATCATTAAACACATTCCTTAAATTGTAGTCATTTTTGAGTGTTTTTTTTTTGTGTCTAATCCGCATATATATCACCATTGCCCTTGATTTTCTTGACTGTATATCTCTTAAATGTCAACATATACACGTATGATTTAGTTTACGAAGATTTTTCAATGCCGAGAACCTCGATCAGAGAGTAAAAAAGGCGTAAGGTTCACAATGGTATAAAATTAAAATGGGATATACCGGGCTAATATTCGAGTTACAGGAACAAGGGCCAAACCAAACACCCAAGAATGGAATGGTCGAGCGAAAACACTTGACAACCTCCTAGAAGCAGCTTTTCTTACCACCGGACTTTTCTCCATCAGTTAGGAATCTGATATCATCACTAAACACATTCCTTAAATTGTAGTCATTTTTGAGTGGTTTTTTTTGGTGTCTAATCCGCATATATATCACCATTGCCGTTGATTTTCTTGATTGTATATCTCTTAAATGTCAACATATACACGTGTGATTTAGTTTACGAAGATTTTTCAATGCCGAGAACCTCGATCAGAGAGTAAAAAAGGCGTAAGGTTCACAATGGTGTAAAATTAAAATGGTATATACCGGGCTAGGATTCGAGTTACAGAAACAAGGGCCAAACCAACCACCCAAGAATGGAATCGTTGAGCGAAAACACTTGACAACCTCCTAGAAGCAGCTTTTCTTGCCACCAGACCTTTCTCCATCAATTAGGAATCTGATGCCGTCACTAAACACATTCCTTAAATTGTAGCCATTTGTTGAGTGTTTTTTTTGGTGTCTAATCCGCATATATATCACCATTGCCCTTGATTTTCTTGACTGTATATCTCTTAAATGTCAACATATACACGTGTGATTTAGTTTACGAAGATTTTTCAATGCCGAGAACCTCGATCAGAGAGTAAAAAAGGCGTAAGGTTCACAATGGTATAAAATTAAAATGGGATATACCGGGCTAATATTCGAGTTACAGGAACAAGGGCCAAACCAAACACCCAAGAATGGAATGGTCGAGCGAAAACACTTGACAACCTCCTAGAAGCAGCTTTTCTTACCACCAGACTTTTCTCCATCAGTTAGGAATCTGATGTCATCACTAAACACATTCCTTAAATTGTAGTCATTTTTGAGTGTTTTTTTTTGGTGTCTAATCCGCATATATATCACCATTGCCCTTGATTTTCTTGACTGTATATCTCTTAAATGTCAACATATACACGTGTGATTTAGTTTACGAAGATTTTTCAATGCCGAGAACCTCGATCAGAGAGTAAAAAAGGCGTAAGGTTCACAATGGTGTAAAATTAAAATGGTATATACCGGGCTAGGATTCGAGTTACAGAAAAAAGGGCCAAACCAACCACCCAAGAATGGAATCGTTGAGCGAAAACACTTGACAACCTCCTAGAAGCAGCTTTTCTTGCCACCAGACCTTTCTCCATCAATTAGGAATCTGATGCCGTCACTAAACACATTCCTTAAATTGTAGCCATTTGTTGAGTGTTTTTTTTGGTGTCTAATCCGCATATATATCACCATTGCCCTTGATTTTCTTGACTGTATATCTCTTAAATGTCAACATATACACGTGTGATTTAGTTTACGAAGATTTTTCAATGCCGAGAACCTCGATCAGAGAGTAAAAAAGGCGTAAGGTTCACAATGGTATAAAATTAAAATGGGATATACCGGGCTAATATTCGAGTTACAGGAACAAGGGCCAAACCAAACACCCAAGAATGGAATGGTCGAGCGAAAACACTTGACAACCTCCTAGAAGCAGCTTTTCTTACCACCAGACTTTTCTCCATCAGTTAGGAATCTGATGTCATCACTAAACACATTCCTTAAATTGTATTCATTTTTTAGTGTTTTTTTTTGGTGACTAATCCGCATATATATCACCATTGCCCTTGATTTTCTTGACTGTATATCTTTTAAATGTCAACATATACACGTGTGATTTAGTTTAGGAAGATTTTTCAATGCCGAGAACCTCGATCAGAGAGTAAAAAAGGCGTAAGGTTCACAATGGTGTAAAATTAAAATGGGATATACCGGGCTAGGATTCGAGTTACAGAAACAAGGGCCAAACCAACCACCCAAGAATGGAATCGTTGAGCGAAAACACTTGACAACCTCCTAGAAGCAGCTTTTCTTGCCACCAGACCTTTCTCCATCAATTAGGAATCTGATGCCGTCACTAAACACATTCCTTAAATTGTAGCCATTTGTTGAGTGTTTTTTTTGGTGTCTAATCCGCATATATATCCCCATTGCCCTTGATTTTCTTGACTGTATATCTCTTAAATGTCAACATATACTCGTGTGATTTAGTTTACGAAGATTTTTCAGTGCCGAGAAACTCGATCAGAGAGTAAAAAAGGCGAAAGGTTCACAATGGTTTAAAATTAAAAGGGGATATACCGGGCTAGGATTCAAGTTACAGGAACAAGGGCCAAACCAACCTCCCAAGAATGGAATCGTCGAGCAAAAACACTTGACAACCTCCAAGAAGCAGCTTTTCTTACCACCAGACATTTCTCCATCAATTAGGAATCTGATGCAGTCACTAAACACATTCCTTAAATTGTAGCCATTTGTTGAGTGTTTTTTTTGGCGTCTAATCCGCATATATATCACTACTGCCCTTGATTTTCTTAACTGTATATCTCCTAAATGTCAACATATACACGTGTGATTTAGTTTACGAAGATTTTTAATGCCGAGAACCTCGATCAGAGAGTAAAAAAGGCGTAAGGTTCACAATGGTGTAAAATTAAAATGGGATGTACCGTGCTAGGATTCGAGTTACAGGAACAAGGGCCAACCCAACCACTCAAGAATGGAATCGACGAGCGAAAACACTTGACAACCTCCTAGAAGCAGCTCTTCTTACCACCAGACCTTTCTCCATCAATTAGGAATCTGATGCAGTCACTAAACACATTCCTTAAATTGTAGTCATTTTTTAGTGTTTTTTTTGGTGTCTAATCCGCATATATATCACCATTGCCCATGATTTTCTTGACTGTATATCTCTTAAATGTCAACATATACACGTGTGATTTAGTTTACGAAGATTTTTCAATGCCGAGAACCTCGATCAGAGAGTAAAAAAGGCGTAAGGTTCACAATGGTGTAAAATTAAAAGGGGATATACCGGGCTAGGATTCAAGTTACAGGAACAAGGGCCAAACCAACCTCCCAAGAATGGAATCATCGAGCGAAAACACTTGACAACCTCCTAGAAGCAGCTTTTCTTGCCACCAGACCTTTCTCTATCAATTAGGAATCTGATGCCGTCACTAAACAAATTCCTTAAATTCTAGCCATTTGTTGAGTGTTTTTTTTGGTGTCTAATCCGCATATATATCCCCATTGCCCTTGATTTTCTTGACTGTATATCTCTTAAATGTCAACATATACTCGTGTGATTTAGTTTACGAAGATTTTTCAGTGTCGAGAACCTCGATCAGAGAGTAAAAAAGGCGAAAGGTTCACAATGGTGTAAAATTAAAAGGGGATATACCGGGCTAGGATTCAAGTTACAGGAACAAGGGCCAAACCAACCTCCCAAGAATGGAATCGTCGAGCAAAAACACTTGACAACCTCCAAGAAGCAGCTTTTCTTACCACCAGACATTTCTCCATCAATTAGGAATCTGATGCAGTCACTAAACACATTCCTTAAATTGTAGCCATTTGTTGAGTGTTTTTTTGGCGTCTAATCCGCATATATATCACCACTGCCCTTGATTTTCTTAACTGTATATCTCCTAAATGTCAACATATACACGTGTGATTTAGTTTACGAAGATTTTTAATGCCGAGAACCTCGATCAGAGAGTAAAAAAGGCGTAAGGTTCACAATGGTGTAAAATTAAAATGGGATGTACCGTGCTAGGATTCGAGTTACAGGAACAAGGGCAAACCCAACCACTCAAGAATGGAATCGACGAGCGAAAACACTTGACAACCTCCTAGAAGGAGCTCTTCTTACCACCAGACCTTTCTCCATCAATTAGGAATCTGATGCTGTCACTAAACACATTCCTTAAATTGTAGCCATTTGTTAAGTGTTTTTTTTTTGTGTCTAATATGCATATATATCACCATTTCCCTTGATTTTCTTGACTGTATATCTCTTAAATATCAACATATACATGTGTGATTTAGTTTACGAAGATTTTTAAATGTCAAGAACCTCGATCAGAGAGTAAAAAAGTTGTAAGGTTCATAATGGTGTAAAATTAAAATGGGATATACCGGGCTAGGATTCGTTTACAGGAACACGGGCCAAACCAACCACACAAGAATGGAATCGACGAGCGAAAACACTTGACAACCCCCTAGAAGCAACTTTTCTTGCCACCAGACCTTTCTCCATCAATTAGGAATCTGATGCCGTCACTAAACACATTCCTTAAATTGTAGTCATTTTTGAGTGTTTTTTTTTGGTGTCTAATCCGCATATATATCACCATTGCCCTTGATTTTCTTGACTGTATATCTCTTAAATGTCAACATATACACGTGTGATTTAGTTTACGAAGATTTTTCAATGCCGAGAACCTCGATCAGAGAGTAAAAAAGGCGTAAGGTTCACAATGGTATAAAATTAAAATGGGATATACCGGGCTAATATTCGAGTTACAGGAACAAGGGCCAAACCAAACACCCAAGAATGGAATGGTCGAGCGAAAACACTTGACAACCTCCTAGAAGCAGCTTTTCTTACCACCAGACTTTTCTCCATCAGTTAGGAATCTGATGTCATCACTAAACACATTCCTTAAATTGTAGTCATTTTTGAGTGTTTTTTTTTGTGTCTAATCCGCATATATATCACCATTGCCCTTGATTTTCTTGACTGTATATCTCTTAAATGTCAACATATACACGTGTGATTTAGTTTACGAAGATTTTTCAATGCCGAGAACCTCGATCAGAGAGTAAAAAAGGCGTAAGGTTCACAATGGTGTAAAATTAAAATGGGATATACCGGGCTAGGATTCGAGTTACAGAAACAAGGGCCAAACCAACCACCCAAGAATGGAATCGTTGAGCGAAAACACTTGACAACCTGCTAGAAGCAGCTTTTATTGCCACCAGACCTTTCTCCATCAATTAGGAATCTGATGCCGTCACTAAACACATTCCTTAAATTGTAGCCATTTGTTGAGTGTTTTTTTTTGGTGTCTAATCCGCATATATATCACCATTGCCCTTGATTTTCTTGACTGTATATCTCTTAAATGTCAACATATACTCGTGTGATTTAGTTTACGAAGATTTTTCAGTGCCGAGAACCTCGATCAGAGAGTAAAAAAGGCGAAAGGTTCACAATGGTTTAAAATTAAAAGGGGATATACCGGGCTAGGATTCAAGTTACAGGAACAAGGGCCAAACCAACCTCCCAAGAATGGAATCGTCGAGCGAAAACACTTGACAACCTCCTAGAAGCAGCTTTTCTTGCCACCAGACCTTTCTCTATCAATTAGGAATCTGATGCCGTCACTAAACAAATTCCTTAAATTCTAGCCATTTGTTGAGTGTTTTTTTTTGGTGTCTAATCCGCATATATATCACCATTGCCCTTGATTTTCTTGATTGTATATCTCTTAAATGTCAACATATACTCGTGTGATTTAATTTACGAAGATTTTTCAGTGCCGAGAACCTCGATCAGAGAGTAAAAAAGTCGTAAGGTTCACAATGGTATAAAATTAAAATGGGATATACCGGGCTAATATTCGAGTTACAGGAACAAGGGCCAAACCAAACACCCAAGAATGGAATGGTCGAGCGAAAACACTTGAAAACCTCCTAGAAGCAGCTTTTCTTACCACCAGACTTTTCTCCATCAGTTAGGAATCTGATGTCATCACTAAACACATTCCTTAAATTGTAGTCATTTTTGAGTGTTTTTTTTGTGTGTCTAATCCGCATATAGATCACCATTGCCCTTGATTTTCTTGACTGTATATCTCTTAAATGTCTGTTGGTGCACACATCTGTCGTCTTCGTCTTGTATCGAGTCTCGGTTCAGTGCGGATCTAAACAAGGCATGATGTCATGATGACATCATCGAGGTGATATCATCTATGACATCATCCCCACAAAAGACAAAGTCATTTAAAGATCAGTTTGTTATTCAGAAGGTTTCGCTTGAAACAAGAATGATAGATATGTAAGATTTCGCTTCAATGGTCTCGCTTGAAGGATTTCCAAGCGAAACCTTAACACACTATATATAGGATGATAGACTTGTCATTTGTAACAGTTCGATTGATTCTTCCGGTTAGCCACGAAGTGCTGCCGAAGTGTTGTTAGGTCTGTAATAGCATTTGTTATCAATACAACAACAGTTTAAAGTGATATCTCGCTGAATTGACCTCGGTTTCTTTGTTTCCGCTTCTGAAACCGAGATAAACTCTTCTGAACGACTCGTTCGGATCCGCAAACGATCCTACAATTGGTATCAGAGCTCAGGAGGAAGAGTTCATACCAATTCAGCAGCGTTTTCTGTTTCTACACCTTTCTTTTTCAAAAGTTAAAATTTTTTACGGTTAAAATCGGCTTAAACTTTCACATATTATGCGAAAATACATCTTAACAATTCCTGGAAAGTTTCAGAACCTAAATCGAATTAAAAACTGATTAAAATCATGAGATCGCTTGAAAGGTGTTCGACATATGCTGATGTCATCTGTGATTTCGCTTGAATATTGTGTGTTAATTGTCGATTTCGCTTGAAGAACTAAGGTGTCGCTTGAAATATTCTGTTTTAGCTTGAATTGTTGTTGAAGCGAAATAGATATATTAAGAATTCGCTTGAATATAATATCATTTAGTTTACTTGAAATCATTTTCACCGATTGATTCTGACACACCGCTTGAACATATTTTGAGAAATGAAATCATGAGGATGTATCAGATTGTCATGTGACCACATTTAAAGTGTCAGCCATGTGATGTAAACATGTGATGATATCGGAATTTCATGAAATTCATATTTGATAAATGTGTAATTTGTCAGTCTTTGCATGTGATGAGATAATTGTTGTCGACTGTTTTGTGTAGTCAGAATCTATGTGCTGTGTCTGAACCATTTAATGTTTGCATATGATGATGGTTATCGAGTAGAGAGTTAATCCTTTCAATATTATGCCATCACGTGAATACATTGATTCAATTTAGAATATGATAAGTCAAAAGGGAGGTACAATCAAAATGAAATGCATGTTGTCAGTTTACTGTTATTGTTTCATGACATACATGTGATAAAGCTTGTTGTTGTCAGCCACTGTTCAAATTGTGATTTAGTGGATTTAATGGCCTAATCAATTTTAATTTGTTTCATAAGTGTTGGACTAGTGATTGTGTCAGCCAACTTTATCGAGAATATCAGTAAGTAGGTATGTGTTGTGATGTTGACTACATGTGATATAATGTCTCGATTCACTTAAATTGAAAAGAAATCACATGTTTTTGTCGGATTATTAAATATATCAGTTTAGTGAGTATTGAGTTCAATTGATTTAAATCAAGTGTGTCAGCTTATTTAGCCCGATCCACTAGTTTGTTAAAGCCCAACATACCGAGCCCAAATCTTGGGTCAATCCACACCAAATTCAATCCTTATCAATTCAGGTTACTTGAAGTTTGAGGTTCTTAGATCACTTGATAGTTGTTCAATACATTTGAAAATTTTTCAAATCATCGTTGAGGTCACAAGGTTTGGAGTTTAGTTGGTTCGCTTGATTTGATCAGTACGTGTGTCAGTCAGGTTGTTTTGCGTGGTCGAGTCGCGTGATAAAGTCCAGTTCATACGATTTGGAGTTCAAAGATTTCGAAGGGTCAAGTCGATCGAATTCAATCCAGGTCACATCAGTCCGTACAGTTGGTCAACAGTCAGTCTGCACAGTTGGTCAACATTCAGTCCGCACAGAAATTTATCAGTTCGAGTACCAGTTTTATTCAGTTAATTGATAAACGGTTAAACTGATTGTGGTTTGTTTGTTTTGTTGTTAGGTAATCGAAAAGTATTTTACAAGGCGATACAGCTCATTTGAAAATCCGAAACATGGAGAACGAGTTTTACAATGCTTTTGCTAGTCCAGTTACAGTCACTCAGAGTGCTTTGCATGAAAATGAAACCGGGACGTCTCAAAAACCACCAAAACTCATGGATATTGATGATTACAATGGATGGTCTGAAAGGTTTGGAAATTGGGTTGAGGCATATCATTTGGATGCGTGGGAACACACTGAAGAGCGGTATGTTAAGCCCACAAAGAACGATGTTGTGAATGGTACTCCGTTAACACTTAGAGAAATGAGTACTGTAGATAAAAAGAAATATCGAGATGAGAAATTGATGGTGAGTCTGCTTCAGCAAGCGATAAAAGAAGATATTTTGATACTGCTTCAACATGATGGAACTGCATATTCGATATGGACAGAGTTGGAAGCAAAGTTTACTGGAAGTGACGATATGCTCAGGAATAAGATGTCTCTCATGAAAAAGGAATTTGACTTATTTCGGGGATTGAAAAATGAGAGTGTCAAGCAATTAATTGATAGATATTGTAACTTGGTGAGAAATATGACGAAACTTGGTGTTAAGAAAGATACTGATGAATTGGTTGAAAAACTTGCAGATGCACTACCATATGAAACATGGGGAACATTTCTGATGATGTTGCGGTCAAACAAAACAGATTATAAGAAAATGACATTGGGAGATTTCATCAAACACCTGGAAGCTCAGGAGATGGAGCAGAGGAAGATTGCTAGAATGAAGAATTATGATGGAGAACAAGATATCAGTTTGTATTACAAAGGTGGTGTCAACGAAAAATCAAAATTTTCTCCGAAAATAGAAACTGCTTACAGTGTGAAAGATTCTTCTGAAAAGAAATCATCCCAGGGATCAAGCAGCACAAGATTTTCATCATTCGATCCAAACATTTCAGCAACAAAGAACGGAAGAAAACTTCAGTGCAATATTGTTCTAAGTCTTGAAAATGATCAAGATTATACTGAAGAGGTTGCTAAAAATCAAATGTCTTTGTTGGGAATGGTGTTAGAGTCCTATAGTAGTTTTGTGGCCGGAAAGATTGGTAATCCAATGCTCACGAAAGAGGATTACGATCAAATCGATGCTGAGGAAATGGAATTAATGGATATTAAATGGTGCATGGCCAGTGTAATGAGAAGAGCTGAGAAGTTTAAACAAATCACGGGGAGAAATGACTTTCTTGATGCAAGTGTTTCAAACTTAGGATTTGATAAGTCCAAAGTTACATGTTTTCGTTGCAGGGAAAAGGGGCATTTCAAGAGAGAATGCAAAAATCGTGAAGCTACTGGAGCTCAGAATCCTTTTGGAAACAACGATTATCACAAAAAGGCAATTTATCATCAAATCACACCACCAGCACTGCATCAGGCACAAACTGCACATGGAATGATGCAGATTAAAGATTCAAAGAAAGCTTGTCTGGGAAATGATGGTGGATTTAGTTGGGAAAAATATGATCCAACAAACAGCAAAGTGTGTTTAACAGAACAAGATGATGAAAAACTGGCTGATGGTTTCAATTGGAACAATTTTTGTCCAGATAAAGAATTTATGGCCAAAGAGATGTCTAAAGACACTTCAAATGTTAATGTTTTCTTTGCTAATGCTTATGATTTGAAATGCGCAGAAAGATGCAGAAAAGTCATGGAAGCAGCTGAAGAAAGACAAAGGAAGAACAAAGAAGAGGAAGAAGAAGAAGAGAGATTGAAGAACGAAGCGAAAGCTGAGAAAAGAAGAAGAGCTGAGTTTTTACAATCAAGCACAAGTGTCAAAGAAGTTCCAGAATATGAAATGAAGATTGATGCAGAAAGAGTTGAAGTTTCTGAAAAGTGCATGAACTGTGATTCGTTAATCAAACAAAACAATGAGTTATTGCACAATATTCACAAGTTGAAAGAATCGTATGACACAATGAACAGAGAAATTAACAAATATACTGATTCGAGTGGTGAACAAGCAATGGCAATGAATACTTTGAAAGTAGCATATCTTAGACAGCTGGATGATGCTAACTTTTATATCAAGAAATGTGCTGATTTAGAGTTGGAACTGGCAACACAGAAGATAGAGACTGAGAAAGTTAAAAGGTTATTAAACAGTTACTCATGTTCTTCTTTTGTTGTTGACAGGATTTATCCAGTAGTGGAGAATTTGAAGACATTTGAAGAAATGAAAATGTCTGAAGAAAAGAAATCTGTGACAAAAGATGAAGTGAAGACTTCTGGTAAGAAACCAAGTGTGGTCTACACTAGATGTCCGCCCCCAGTCGAAAATGGATTTTTACCTCGAAATCCAAATTCAGAAAGAGTCGAAAAGGCAATGAACTTACAATGGGAGTCTGGGCCGTCGGATAACTTGCCAGAAAATATTGATGTCACGTACACGTCGTCCGATACTGATCATGAGTCAAAATTGATAAAAAGTGTGGTCGATCAGGTGTTAGACAAAGATGACATAGAGGAGTCAAAACCAGAGTCCAAATCCAAGTCAAAGTCTGAGTCCAAATCCAAGTCAAAGTCAACAGTCACAAAGGACAAACGGGTTTATGATAAAGAGTTTTTGATATCAAAATCTAATTTGAATGATGAATCATTTAAAGTGGCATATACTTTGAAAGATTCTGACAAATTATATTTTGATGAAGATTTTCCATTAAGAGGTGTAAAAACTGAGATGATCAAAAAGGTTTTCAAACTAACAGAAATCAATATTTTTGAATTAAAAGATGTAAATCTTATTGATAAACCTACAAAATACACCTCAAGAGTTCAACAAAGATTAAACAAGAAAAAGGGTTACAGTTCTGGTTCTGGTTTTCAAAAGAAACCAAACCATAATCGTAATTTCAAAAAGAAAGGATTAGGTTTTATACCACCGAAAAATTATAAAAATGAGGAAATTTATAAACCAAAAACTGATTTTGTTTCAGGAACAAGTCAAGAGAAAGAACAAAAGAGTTCATTTTGGAAGGAGACAAATCAAGAATTCCTTGCCAAGAAGCAAGTAGAGCTGAAGAAAAATGCTGTTCCAAAGAAGATTGAAAAGAGAACCTGTTTTCAGTGTAAAACTGTTGGTCATGTTGCTAGGGATTGTCCGAAGATATTCAAACCAAAACAGGAAATTTCTGGTAAACTAAAAGAGAAAGTGATTGAGAAAACTGAACTAACAACCAAAAAGTTCACAGGCTTTGAAAATTCGACCTTTGAAATTGGTGAATGTTCAAAGAATGTGGTTAAAAGAAAAGAAAATCTGATAAATCAAAAATGGGTTGTTAAGGGTTCAAGAAACAGTTCTGGTGATGAATTTGATTCCACAAAATCAGAGGAGCCACATGTTGAGAAAAAGGTTGAGAAATCAGTTTTAACTATGAACAATGAAAATTTTCCATCTTTGAAAGCTGAAAATTACATGAAGAAAGTTGGAAAAGTCGAAATTTCAAATCAATTTTATTCTGATAAAAAGAAGTTTGATGTTGATAAAGCTTTCAACGGAACTGTGAAACACATTTTTGGCAAAATGATTAATGGTAAGGCCAAAGGTGTTAAAGAATTTTACGCTGCCAAAAGAGGAGGTCATAGGATAGTTGAAAGAAAAGATGATGAAGAGGTTGTTACACCCAAGGAAGGTCAGGCTTGGGTGGATATATTTTTCAAAGAGTAAACACCTGACTTGCCGGAGATCCCAAGTTGGTAATCGTGGATCATGAATCGGCATCATTCTTTATCATATTTGTATAATGTTTTTGAGAAGTTTTGCAGGACTTGCCGGAACTCCCAGGTTTGTAAGCGAGGAGTAGGAATCGGCACCTTGAGAATTCAACTAACAGATGATGTTTGGTTGAAAATGTTTGATTGGATTGATCTTAAAAGTGGTAAATCAGGGACATTAAGTTGTATCTGATTTTCTACAAGTGGTTGAAAAACAATGTGATGATTTAATCCCCAATTTTACAAGTGGTAAAATCAACAAAACTTATTTTCCGGAAAAACCATTTGATTAAAACAAACTTAAGTGTTTTGAAATCGATGGGAAAATAGTTTGTTGTGAGGGGGAGTTCTGATTGTTTATGCAAAGTGGATGGCGAATTGAGGCAATTTGATATCAGTTGTCATGTTGTTGTACAGTTTGTTTTCAAATTTCCTTTAATGTGTTTGCATTTTAGGGGGAGTTAGAAATTTGTCAAGAAAATCCAAAAACATTTGAAAATTTGAAAAAGTAAAAAACATGATAAAATGAAAAATGAGTTTTTTGTTGCATAAAAGAGGAAATGATAGTACATCAGTGGACGATCACAACATGCTAAAGAATTGGAAAGATAAAAAAAGTGATAAACGGTCTCACTGATGATGTGCCAGTAGGTTTTTGCACATTTAGTAGATTGTGACGAGATATAAACCTAAATTTCAAACTTGCTTATTCTGTGGGTTAACAACTGCTTGGATATATAGGTAACCCCTGAAATCTTGTTTGAAAGGTCCCTTATTCTGAGATACTAGGTCTTTATACTCAGTGATATCTGGGGTATTATCCCGGGACTTCTGATTTTGCGGAAGCAATGGCCTAGTCCCCGGAGAATACTTTCTGCTTGCTTGAAATATAGCATCACCCTCAGCTAAAAAATGATGAAACATTGAAAAATGCTAATCATGGCTGTTGTAATTCAAAAGATCCTCTAAAGGGGACACACCTAAAAGTCAACTAGGCTCTCTGCTGAACGGAAGTTCTGACCTGAGCTATCACGGTTGCATAATTTATTCCCCTTACAGATATCATTTGTGGTATACTCACCTGTAAGACTGAATATTGGGATCTGGATACGGGAGTATATTCAAGTAGTGGGACACATGGATAAGTTTAAGTGCTTAAAACATTAACCTCGTATCTCGGATCAATTGAACTTTGTGTGAAAATTTAAGTGGACAAACATACTGACAATCTAAGTGAATCGTTTAGAACTTAAAATGATTTAAAGCTTAATGGTGTTGGTGATTGGTCTCAAAAACTGATATGATTCTCTTGCACAAACTAACAAAAAAAAAAAAAATATTGTTTGTAAATATTTCTTTACTGCATTTCATTCTATTCAAAAATCCAAAAAGATTTTAGTGTGTTTTAGCATAAAGTTTGAAAAATTCAAAAAGATTTTCGACAACTGGTGTTGAAGAGCTGATTTTCAAAATTCCAAGTGCTAAACATGATGAACAAATGGTTTGGGTGAAAGTGTTTGAAGAGTGTTGAAATGAAATGAGAAAAATGTTTTGAAATATAAATGTTTTTCTTGCAAGTGGTAAATTAGACTTGAAAATCTTATCTACAAAATGGTTATCAGAAAATTTATTTTTGGGTAGAGTTTTTGCAGGTTAGCCAGGTTCTGAAACCGGAGAGTGATAGAGTGCCAGATTACGATCTAAGAACCTGTGGAAAGTGATTTCCAGACTGCGATCCCAGCATATCGAAAGGGGGAGTCTGAAGACATCTGAGGAGGAGATTAGTTGAAGTCTGAAGGAAGCTTAAAGACTGATAAAGACTGAAGATTGAGAAGACTCGACACTTAAGACTCGTCAACATCTGAGGGGGAGTCTGTTGGTGCACACATCTGTCGTCTTCGTCTTGTATCGAGTCTCGGTTCAGTGCGGATCTAAACAAGGCATGATGTCATGATGACATCATCGAGGTGATATCATCTATGACATCATCCCCACAAAAGACAAAGTCATTTAAAGATCAGTTTGTTATTCAGAAGGTTTCGCTTGAAACAAGAATGATAGATATGTAAGATTTCGCTTCAATGGTCTCGCTTGAAGGATTTCCAAGCGAAACCTTAACACACTATATATAGGATGATAGACTTGTCATTTGTAACAGTTCGATTGATTCTTCCGGTTAGCCATGAAGTGCTGCCGAAGTGTTGTTAGGTCTGTAATAGCATTTGTTATCAATACAACAACAGTTTAAAGTGATATCTCGCTGAATTGACCTCGGTTTCTTTGTTTCCGCCTCTGAAACCGAGATAAACTCTTCTGAACGACTCGTTCGGATCCGCAAACGATCCTACAATGTCAACATATACACGTGTGATTTAGTTTACGAAGATTTTTCAATGCCGAGAACCTCGATCAGAGAGTAAAAAAGGCGTAAGGTTCACAATGGTATAAAATTAAAATGGGATATACCGGGCTAATATTCGAGTTACAGGAACAAGGGCCAAACCAAACACCCAAGAATGGAATGGTCGAGCGAAAACACTTGACAACCTCCTAGAAGCAGCTTTTCTTACCACCAGACTTTTCTCCATCAGTTAGGAATCTGATGTCATCACTAAACACATTCCTTAAATTGTAGTCATTTTTGAGTGTTTTTTTTTTGTGTCTAATCCGCATATATATCACCATTGCCCTTGATTTTCTTGACTGTATATCTCTTAAATGTCAACATATACACGTGTGATTTAGTTTACGAAGATTTTTCAATGCCGAGAACCTCGATCAGAGAGTAAAAAAGGCGTAAGGTTCACAATGGTATAAAATTAAAATGGGATATACCGGGCTAATATTCGAGTTACAGGAACAAGGGCCAAACCAAACACCCAAGAATGGAATGGTCGAGCGAAAACACTTGACAACCTCCTAGAAGCAGCTTTTCTTACCACCAGACTTTTCTCCATCAGTTAGGAATCTGATGTCATCACTAAACACATTCCTTAAATTGTAGTCATTTTTGAGTGTTTTTTTTTGGTGTCTAATCCGCATATATATCACCATTGCCCTTGATTTTCTTGACTGTATATCTCTTAAATGTCAACATATACACGTGTGATTTAGTTTACGAAGATTTTTCAATGCCGAGAACCTCGATCAGAGAGTAAAAAAGGCGTAAGGTTCACAATGGTGTAAAATTAAAATGGGATATACCGGGCTAGGATTCGAGTTACAGAAACAAGGGCCAAACCAACCACCCAAGAATGGAATCGTTGAGCGAAAACACTTGACAACCTCCTAGAAGCAGCTTTTATTGCCACCAGACCTTTCTCCATCAATTAGGAATCTGATGCCGTCACTAAACACATTCCTTAAATTGTAGCCATTTGTTGAGTGTTTTTTTTTGGTGTCTAATCCGCATATATATCACCATTGCCCTTGATTTTCTTGACTGTATATCTCTTAAATGTCAACATATACTCGTGTGATTTAGTTTACGAAGATTTTTCAGTGCCGAGAACCTCGATCAGAGAGTAAAAAAGGCGAAAGGTTCACAATGGTTTAAAATTAAAAGGGGATATACCGGGCTAGGATTCAAGTTACAGGAACAAGGGCCAAACCAACCTCCCAAGAATGGAATCGTCGAGCGAAAACACTTGACAACCTCCTAGAAGCAGCTTTTCTTGCCACCAGACCTTTCTCTATCAATTAGGAATCTGATGCCGTCACTAAACAAATTCCTTAAATTCTAGCCATTTGTTGAGTGTTTTTTTTTGGTGTCTAATCCGCATATATATCACCATTGCCCTTGATTTTCTTGATTGTATATCTCTTAAATGTCAACATATACTCGTGTGATTTAATTTACGAAGATTTTTCAGTGCCGAGAACCTCGATCAGAGAGTAAAAAAGTCGTAAGGTTCACAATGGTATAAAATTAAAATGGGATATACCGGGCTAATATTCGAGTTACAGGAACAAGGGCCAAACCAAACACCCAAGAATGGAATGGTCGAGCGAAAACACTTGACAACCTCCTAGAAGCAGCTTTTCTTACCACCAGACTTTTCTCCATCAGTTAGGAATCTGATGTCATCACTAAACACATTCCTTAAATTGTAGTCATTTTTGAGTGTTTTTTTTGTGTGTCTAATCCGCATATAGATCACCATTGCCCTTGATTTTCTTGACTGTATATCTCTTAAATGTCAACATATACACGTGTGATTTAGTTAACGAAGATTTTTCAATGCCGAGAACCTCGATCAGAGAGTAAAAAAGGCGTAAGGTTCACAATGGTATAAAATTAAAATGGGATATACCGGGCTAATATTCGAGTTACAGGAACAAGGGCCAAACCAAACACCCAAGAATGGAATGGTCGAGCGAAAACACTTGACAACCTCCTAGAAGCAGCTTTTCTTACCACCAGACTTTTCTCCATCAGTTAGGAATCTGATGTCATCACTAAACACGTTCCTTAAATTGTAGTCATTTTTGAGTGTTTTTTTTGGTGTCTAATCCGCATATATATCACCATTGCCCTTGATTTTCTTGACTGTATATCTCTTAAATGTCAACATATACACGTGTGATTTAGTTTACGAAGATTTTTCAATGCCGAGAACCTCGACCAGAGAGTAAAAAAGGCGTAAGGTTCACAATGGTATAAAATTAAAATGGGATATACCGGGCTAATATTCGAGTTACAGGAACAAGGGCCAAACCAAACACCCAAGAATGGAATGGTCGAGCGAAAACACTTGACAACCTCCTAGAAGCAGCTTTTCTTATCACCAGACTTTTCTCCATCAGTTAGGAATCTGATGTCATCAATAAACACATTCCTTAAATTGTAGTCATTTTTGAGTGTTTTTTTTTTGTGTCTAATCCGCATATATATCACCATTGCCCTTGATTTTCTTGACTGTATATCTCTTAAATGTCAACATATACACGTGTGATTTAGTTTACGAAGATTTTTCAATGCCGAGAACCTCGATCAGAGAGTAAAAAAGGCGTAAGGTTCACAATGGTGTAAAATTAAAATGGGATATACCGGGCTAGGATTCGAGTTACAGAAACAAGGGCCAAACCAACCACCCAAGAATGGAATCGTTGAGCGAAAACACTTGACAACCTCCTAGAAGCAGCTTTTATTGCCACCAGACCTTTCTCCATCAATTAGGAATCTGATGCCGTCACTAAACACATTCCTTAAATTGTAGCCATTTGTTGAGTGTTTTTTTTGGTGTCTAATCCGCATATATATCACCATTGCCCTTGATTTTCTTGACTGTATATCTCTTAAATGTCAACATATACTCGTGTGATTTAGTTTACGAAGATTTTTCAGTGCCGAGAACCTCGATCAGAGAGTAAAAAAGGCGAAAGGTTCACAATGGTTTAAAATTAAAAGGGGATATACCGGGCTAGGATTCAAGTTACAGGAACAAGGGCCAAACCAACCTCCCAAGAATGGAATCGTCGAGCGAAAACACTTGACAACCTCCTAGAAGCAGCTTTTCTTGCCACCAGACCTTTCTCTATCAATTAGGAATCTGATGCCGTCACTAAACAAATTCCTTAAATTCTAGCCATTTGTTGAGTGTTTTTTTTTGGTGTCTAATCCGCATATATATCACCATTGCCCTTGATTTTCTTGACTGTATATCTCTTAAATGTCAACATATACTCGTGTGATTTAATTTACGAAGATTTTTCAGTGCCGAGAACCTCGATCAGAGAGTAAAAAAGTCGTAAGGTTCACAATGGTATAAAATTAAAATGGGATATACCGGGCTAATATTCGAGTTACAGGAACAAGGGCCAAACCAAACACCCAAGAATGGAATGGTCGAGCGAAAACACTTGAAAACCTCCTAGAAGCAGCTTTTCTTACCACCAGACTTTTCTCCATCAGTTAGGAATCTGATGTCATCACTAAACACATTCCTTAAATTGTAGTCATTTTTGAGTGTTTTTTTTGTGTGTCTAATCCGCATATAGATCACCATTGCCCTTGATTTTCTTGACTGTATATCTCTTAAATGTCAACATATACACGTGTAATTTAGTTTACGAAGATTTTTCAATGCCGAGAACCTCGATCAGAGAGTAAAAAAGGCGTAAGGTTCACAATGGTGTAAAATTAAAATGGGATATACCGGGCTAGGATTCGAGTTACAGAAACAAGGGCCAAACCAACCACCCAAGAATGGAATCGTTGAGCGAAAACACTTGACAACCTCCTAGAAGCAGCTTTTATTGCCACCAGACCTTTCTCCATCAATTAGGAATCTGATGCCGTCACTAAACACATTCCTTAAATTGTAGCCATTTGTTGAGTGTTTTTTTTGGTGTCTAATCCGCATATATATCACCATTGCCCTTGATTTTCTTGACTGTATATCTCTTAAATGTCAACATATACTCGTGTGATTTAGTTTACGAAGATTTTTCAGTGCCGAGAACCTCGATCAGAGAGTAAAAAAGGCGAAAGGTTCACAATGGTTTAAAATTAAAAGGGGATATACCGGGCTAGGATTCAAGTTACAGGAACAAGGGCCAAACCAACCTCCCAAGAATGGAATCCCGAGCGAAAACACTTGACAACCTCCTAGAAGCAGCTTTTCTTGCCACCAGACCTTTCTCTATCAATTAGGAATCTGATGCCGTCACTAAACAAATTCCTTAAATTCTAGCCATTTGTTGAGTGTTTTTTTTTGGTGTCTAATCCGCATATATATCACCATTGCCCTTGAATTTCTTGATTGTATATCTCTTAAATGTCAACATATACTCGTGTGATTTAATTTACGAAGATTTTTCAGTGCCGAGAACCTCGATCAGAGAGTAAAAAAGTCGTAAGGTTCACAATGGTATAAAATTAAAATGGGATATACCGGGCTAATATTCGAGTTACAGGAACAAGGGCCAAACCAAACACCCAAGAATGGAATGGTCGAGCGAAAACACTTGAAAACCTCCTAGAAGCAGCTTTTCTTACCACCAGACTTTTCTCCATCAGTTAGGAATCTGATGTCATCACTAAACACATTCCTTAAATTGTAGTCATTTTTAAGTGTTTTTTTTGTGTGTCTAATCCGCATATAGATCACCATTGCCCTTGATTTTCTTGACTGTATATCTCTTAAATGTCAACATATACACGTGTGATTTAGTTTACGAAGATTTTTCAATGCCGAGAACCTCGATCAGAGAGTAAAAAAGGCGTAAGGTTCACAATGGTATAAAATTAAAATGGGATATACCGGGCTAATATTCGAGTTACAGGAACAAGGGCCAAACCAAACACCCAAGAATGGAATGGTCAAGCGAAAACACTTGACAACCTCCTAGAAGCAGCTTTTCTTACCACCAGACTTTTCTCCATCAGTTAGGAATCTGATGTCATCACTAAACACATTCCTTAAATTGTAGTCATTTTTGAGTGTTTTTTTTTGGTGTCTAATCCGCATATATATCACCATTGCCCTTGATTTTCTTGATTGTATATCTCTTAAATGTCAACATATACACGTGTGATTTAGTTTACGAAGATTTTTCAATGCCGGGAACCTCGATCAGAGAGTAAAAAAGGCGTAAGGTTCACAATGGTGTAAAATTAAAATGGGATATACCGGGCTAGGATTCGAGTTAAAGAAACAAGGGCCAAACCAACCACCCAAGAATGGAATCGTTGAGCGAAAACACTTGACAACCTCCTAGAAGCAGCTTTTATTGCCACCAGACCTTTCTCCATCAATTAGGAATTTGATGCCGTCACTAAACACATTCCTTAAATTGTAGCCATTTGTTGAGTGTTTTTTTTTGGTGTCTAATCCGCATATATATCACCATTGCCCTTGATTTTCTTGACTGTGTATCTCTTAAATGTCAACATATACTCGTGTGATTTAGTTTACGAAGATTTTTAAGTGCCGAGAACCTCGATCAGAGAGTAAAAAAGGCGAAAGGTTCACAATGGTTTAAAATTAAAAGGGGATATACCGGGCTAGGATTCAAGTTACAGGAACAAGGGCCAAACCAACCTCCCAAGAATGGAATCGTCGAGCGAAAACACTTGACAACCTCCTAGAAGCAGCTTTTCTTGCCACCAGACCTTTCTCTATCAATTAGGAATCTGATGCCGTCACTAAACAAATTCCTTAAATTCTAGCCATTTGTTGAGTGTTTTTTTTTTGTGTCTAATCCGCATATATATCACCATTGCCCTTGATTTTCTTGATTGTATATCTCTTAAATGTCAACATATACTCGTGTGATTTAATTTACGAAGATTTTTCAGTGCCGAGAAGCTCGATCAGAGAGTAAAAAAGGCGAAAGGTTCACAATGGTTTAAAATTAAAAGGGGATATACCGGGCTAGGATTCAAGTTACAGGAACAAGGGCCAAACCAACCTCCCAAGAATGGAATCGTCGAGCAAAAACACTTGACCACCTCCAAGAAGCAGCTTTTCTTACCACCAGACATTTCTCCATCAATTAGGAATCTGATGCAGTCACTAAACACATTCCTTAAATTGTAGCCATTTGTTGAGTGTTTTTTTTGGCGTCTAATCCGCATATATATCACTACTGCCCTTGATTTTCTTAACTGTATATCTCCTAAATGTCAACATATACACGTGTGATTTAGTTTACGAAGATTTTTAATGCCGAGAACCTCGATCAGAGAGTAAAAACGGCGTAAGGTTCACAATGGTGTAAAATTAAAATGGGATGTACCGTGCTAGGATTCGAGTTACAGGAACAAGGGCCAACCCAACCACTCAAGAATGGAATCGACGAGCAAAAACACTTGACAACCTCCTAGAAGCAGCTCTTCTTACCACCAGACATTTCTCCATCAATTAGGAATCTGATGCAGTCACTAAACACATTCCTTAAATTGTAGTCATTTTTGAGTGTTTTTTTTGGTGTCTAATCCGCATATATATCACCATTGCCCTTGATTTTCTTGACTGTATATCTCTTAAATGTCAACATATACACGTGTGATTTAGTTTACGAAGATTTTTCAATGCCGAGAACCTCGATCAGAGAGTAAAAAAGGCGTAAGGTTTACAATGGTGTAAAATTAAAAGGGGATATACCGGGCTAATATTCGAGTTACAGGAACAAGGGCCAAACCAACCTCCCAAGAATGGAATCGTCGAGCGAAAACACTTGACAACCTCCTAGAAACAGCTTTTCTTGCCACCAGACCTTTCTCTATCAATTAGGAATCTGATGCCGTCACTAAACAAATTCCTTAAATTCTAGCCATTTGTTGAGTGTTTTTTTTGGTGTCTAATCCGCATATATATCCCCATTGCCCTTGATTTTCTTGACTGTATATCTCTTAAATGTCAACATATACTCGTGTGATTTAGTTTACGAAGATTTTTCAGTGTCGAGAACCTCGATCAGAGAGTAAAAAAGGCGAAAGGTTCACAATGGTGTAAAATTAAAAGGGGATATACCGGGCTAGGATTCAAGTTACAGGAACAAGGGCCAAACCAACCTCCCAAGAATGGAATCGTCGAGCAAAAACACTTGACAACCTCCAAGAAGCAGCTTTTCTTACCACCAGACATTTCTCCATCAATTAGGAATCTGATGCAGTCACTAAACACATTCCTTAAATTGTAGCCATTTGTTGAGTGTTTTTTTGGCGTCTAATCCGCATATATATCACCACTGCCCTTGATTTTCTTAACTGTATATCTCCTAAATGTCAACATATACACGTGTGATTTAGTTTACGAAGATTTTTAATGCCGAGAACCTCGATCAGAGAGTAAAAAGGCGTAAGGTTCACAATGGTGTAAAATTAAAATGGGATGTACCGTGCTAGGATTCGAGTTACAGGAACAAGGGCCAACCCAACCACTCAAGAATGGAATCGACGAGCGAAAACACTTGACAACCTCCTAGAAGGAGCTCTTCTTACCACCAGACCTTTCTCCATCAATTAGGAATCTGATGCTGTCACTAAACACATTCCTTAAATTGTAGCCATTTGTTAAGTGTTTTTTTTTTGTGTCTAATATGCATATATATCACCATTTCCCTTGATTTTCTTGACTGTATATCTCTTAAATATCAACATATACATGTGTGATTTAGTTTACGAAGATTTTTAAATGTCAAGAACCTCGATCAGAGAGTAAAAAAGTTGTAAGGTTCATAATGGTGTAAAATTAAAATGGGATATACCGGGCTAGGATTCGTTTACAGGAACACGGGCCAAACCAACCACACAAGAATGGAATCGACGAGCGAAAACACTTGACAACCCCCTAGAAGCAACTTTTCTTGCCACCAGACCTTTCTCCATCAATTAGGAATCTGATGCCGTCACTAAACACATTCCTTAAATTGTAGTCATTTTTGAGTGTTTTTTTTTGGTGTCTAATCCGCATATATATCACCATTGCCCTTGATTTTCTTGACTGTATATCTCTTAAATGTCAACATATACACGTGTGATTTAGTTTACGAAGATTTTTCAATGCCGAGAACCTCGATCAGAGAGTAAAAAATGCGTAAGGTTCACAATGGTATAAAATTAAAATGGGATATACCGGGCTAATATTCGAGTTACAGGAACAAGGGCCAAACCAAACACCCAAGAATGGAATGGTCGAGCGAAAACACTTGACAACCTCCTAGAAGCAGCTTTTCTTACCACCAGACTTTTCTCCATCAGTTAGGAATCTGATGTCATCACTAAACACATTCCTTAAATTGTAGTCATTTTTGAGTGTTTTTTTTTGTGTCTAATCCGCATATATATCACCATTGCCCTTGATTTTCTTGACTGTATATCTCTTAAATGTCAACATATACACGTGTGATTTAGTTTACGAAGATTTTTCAATGCCGAGAACCTCGATCAGAGAGTAAAAAAGGCGTAAGGTTCACAATGGTGTAAAATTAAAATGGGATATACCGGGCTAGGATTCGAGTTACAGAAACAAGGGCCAAACCAACCACACAAGAATGGAATCGTTGAGCGAAAACACTTGACAACCTCCTAGAAGCAGCTTTTATTGCCACCAGACCTTTCTCCATCAATTAGGAATCTGATGCCGTCACTAAACACATTCCTTAAATTGTAGCCATTTGTTGAGTGTTTTTTTTTGGTGTCTAATCCGCATATATATCACCATTGCCCTTGATTTTCTTGGCTGTATATCTCTTAAATGTCAACATATACTCGTGTGATTTAGTTTACGAAGATTTTTCAGTGCCGAGAACCTCGATCAGAGAGTAAAAAAGGCGAAAGGTTCACAATGGTTTAAAATTAAAAGGGGATATACCGGGCTAGGATTCAAGTTACAGGAACAAGGGCCAAACCAACCTCCCAAGAATGGAATCGTCGAGCGAAAACACTTGACAACCTCCTAGAAGCAGCTTTTCTTGCCACCAGACCTTTCTCTATCAATTAGGAATCTGATGCCGTCACTAAACAAATTCCTTAAATTCTAGCCATTTGTTGAGTGTTTTTTTTTGGTGTCTAATCCGCATATATATCACCATTGCCCTTGATTTTCTTGATTGTATATCTCTTAAATGTCAACATATACTCGTGTGATTTAATTTACGAAGATTTTTCAGTGCCGAGAACCTCGATCAGAGAGTAAAAAAGTCGTAAGGTTCACAATGGTATAAAATTAAAATGGGATATACCGGGCTAATATTCGAGTTACAGGAACAAGGGCCAAACCAAACACCCAAGAATGGAATGGTCGAGCGAAAACACTTGAAAACCTCCTAGAAGCAGCTTTTCTTACCACCAGACTTTTCTCCATTAGTTAGGAATCTGATGTCATCACTAAACACATTCCTTAAATTGTAGTCATTTTTGAGTGTTTTTTTTTGTGTGTCTAATCCGCATATAGATCACCATTGCCCTTGATTTTCTTGACTGTATATCTCTTAAATGTCAACATATACACGTGTGATTTAGTTTACGAAGATTTTTCAATGCCGAGAACCTCGATCAGAGAGTAAAAAAGGCGTAAGGTTCACAATGGTATAAAATTAAAATGGGATATACCGGGCTAATATTCGAGTTACAGGAACAAGGGCCAAACCAAACACCCAAGAATGGAATGGTCGAGCGAAAACACTTGACAACCTCCTAGAAGCAGCTTTTCTTACCACCAGACTTTTCTCCATCAGTTAGGAATCTGATGTCATCACTAAACACATTCCTTAAATTGTAGTCATTTTTGAGTGTTTTTTTTTGGTGTCTAATCCGCATATATATCACCATTGCCCTTGATTTTCTTGACTGTATATCTCTTAAATGTCAACATATACACGTGTGATTTAGTTTACGAAGATTTTTCAATGCCGAGAACCTCGATCAGAGAGTAAAAAAGGCGTAAGGTTCAAAATGGTATAAAATTAAAATGGGATATACCGGGCTAATATTCGAGTTACAGGAACAAGGGCCAAACCAAACACCCAAGAATGGAATGGTCGAGCGAAAACACTTGACAACCTCCTAGAAGCAGCTTTTCTTACCACCAGACTTTTCTCCATCAGTTAGGAATCTGATGTCATCACTAAACACATTCCTTAAATTGTAGTCATTTTTGAGTGTTTTTTTTGGTGTCTAATCCGCATATATATCACCATTGCCCTTGATTTTCTTGACTGTATATCTCTTAAATGTCAACATATACACGTGTGATTTAGTTTACGAAGATTTTTCAATGCCAAGAACCTCGATCAGAGAGTAAAAAAGGCGTAAGGTTCACAATGGTGTAAAATTAAAATGGGATATACCGGGCTAGGATTCGAGTTACAGAAACAAGGGCCAAACCAACCACCCAAGAATGGAATCGTTGAGCGAAAACACTTGACAACCTCCTAGAAGCAGCTTTTATTGCCACCAGACCTTTCTCCATCAATTAGGAATCTGATGCCGTCACTAAACACATTCCTTAAATTGTAGCCATTTGTTGAGTGTTTTTTTTTGGTGTCTAATCCGCATATATATCACCATTGCCCTTGATTTTCTTGACTGTATATCTCTTAAATGTCAACATATACTCGTGTGATTTAGTTTACGAAGATTTTTCAGTGCCGAGAACCTCGATCAGAGAGTAAAAAAGGCGAAAGGTTCACAATGGTTTAAAATTAAAAGGGGATATACCGGGCTAGGATTCAAGTTACAGGAACAAGGGCCAAACCAACCTCCCAAGAATGGAATCGTCGAGCGAAAACACTTGACAACCTCCTAGAAGCAGCTTTTCTTGCCACCAGACCTTTCTCTATCAATTAGGAATCTGATGCCGTCACTAAACAAATTCCTTAAATTCTAGCCATTTGTTGAGTGTTTTTTTTGGTGTCTAATCCGCATATATATCACCATTGCCCTTGATTTTCTTGATTGTATATCTCTTAAATGTCAACATATACTCGTGTGATTTAATTTACGAAGATTTTTCAGTGCCGAGAACCTCGATCAGAGAGTAAAAAAGTCGTAAGGTTCACAATGGTATAAAATTAAAATGGGATATACCGGGCTAATATTCGAGTTACAGGAACAAGGGCCAAACCAAACACCCAAGAATGGAATGGTCGAGCGAAAACACTTGACAACCTCCTAGAAGCAGCTTTTCTTACCACCAGACTTTTCTCCATCAGTTAGGAATCTGATGTCATCACTAAACACATTCCTTAAATTGTAGTCATTTTTGAGTGTTTTTTTTGTGTGTCTAATCCGCATATAGATCACCATTGCCCTTGATTTTCTTGACTGTATATCTCTTAAATGTCAACATATACACGTGTGATTTAGTTAACGAAGATTTTTCAATGCCGAGAACCTCGATTAGAGAGTAAAAAAGGCGTAAGGTTCACAATGGTATAAAATTAAAATCGGATATACCGGGCTAATATTCGAGTTACAGGAACAAGGGCCAAACCAAACACCCAAGAATGGAATGGTCGAGCGAAAACACTTGACAACCTCCTAGAAGCAGCTTTTCTTACCACCAGACTTTTCTCCATCAGTTAGGAATCTGATGTCATCACTAAACACATTCCTTAAATTGTAGTCATTTTTGAGTGTTTTTTTTTGGTGTCTAATCCGCATATATATCACCATTGCCCTTGATTTTCTTGACTGTATATCTCTTAAATGTCAACATATACACGTGTGATTTAGTTTACGAAGATTTTTCAATGCCGAGAACCTCGACCAGAGAGTAAAAAAGGCGTAAGGTTCACAATGGTATAAAATTAAAATGGGATATACCGGGCTAATATTCGAGTTACAGGAACAAGGGCCAAACCAAACACCCAAGAATGGAATGGTCGAGCGAAAACACTTGACAACCTCCTAGAAGCAGCTTTTCTTATCACCAGACTTTTCTCCATCAGTTAGGAATCTGATGTCATCACTAAACACATTCCTTAAATTGTAGTCATTTTTGAGTGTTTTTTTTGGTGTCTAATCCGCATATATATCACCATTGCCCTTGATTTTCTTGACTGTATATCTCTTAAATGTCAACATATACACGTGTGATTTAGTTTACGAAGATTTTTCAATGCCGAGAACCTCGATCAGAGAGTAAAAAAGGCGTAAGGTTCACAATGGTGTAAAATTAAAATGGGATATACCGGGCTAGGATTCGAGTTACAGAAGAAAAGGGCCAAACCAACCACCCAAGAATGGAATCGTTGAGCGAAAACACTTGACAACCTCCTAGAAGCAGCTTTTATTGCCACCAGACCTTTCTCCATCAATTAGGAATCTGATGCCGTCACTAAACACATTCCTTAAATTGTAGCCATTTGTTGAGTGTTTTTTTTGGTGTCTAATCCGCATATATATCACCATTGCCCTTGATTTTCTTGACTGTATATCTCTTAAATGTCAACATATACTCGTGTGATTTAGTTTACGAAGATTTTTCAGTGCCGAGAACCTCGATCAGAGAGTAAAAAAGGCGAAAGGTTCACAATGGTTTAAAATTAAAAGGGGATATACCGGGCTAGGATTCAAGTTACAGGAACAAGGGCCAAACCAACCTCCCAAGAATGGAATCGTCGAGCGAAAACACTTGACAACCTCCTAGAAGCAGCTTTTCTTGCCACCAGACCTTTCTCTATCAATTAGGAATCTGATGCCGTCACTAAACAAATTCCTTAAATTCTAGCCATTTGTTGAGTGTTTTTTTTTGGTGTCTAATCCGCATATATATCACCATTGCCCTTGATTTTCTTGATTGTATATCTCTTAAATGTCAACATATACTCGTGTGATTTAATTTACGAAGATTTTTCAGTGCCGAGAACCTCGATCAGAGAGTAAAAAAGTCGTAAGGTTCACAATGGTATAAAATTAAAATGGGATATACCGGGCTAATATTCGAGTTACAGGAACAAGGGCCAAACCAAACACCCAAGAATGGAATGGTCGAGCGAAAACACTTGACAACCTCCTAGAAGCAGCTTTTCTTACTACCAGACTTTTCTCCATCAGTTAGGAATCTGATGTCATCACTAAACACATTCCTTAAATTGTAGTCATTTTTGAGTGTTTTTTTTGTGTGTCTAATCCGCATATAGATCACCATTGCCCTTGATTTTCTTGACTGTATATCTCTTAAATGTCAACATATACACGTGTGATTTAGTTTACGAAGATTTTTCAATGCCGAGAACCTCGATCAGAGAGTAAAAAAGGCGTAAGGTTCACAATGGTATAAAATTAAAATGGGATATACCGGGCTAATATTCGAGTTACAGGAACAAGGGCCAAACCAAACACCCAAGAATGGAATGGTCGAGCGAAAACACTTGACAACCTCCTAGAAGCAGCTTTTCTTATCACCAGACTTTTCTCCATCAGTTAGGAATCTGATGTCATCACTAAACACATTCCTTAAATTGTAGTCATTTTTGAGTGTTTTTTTTGGTGTCTAATCCGCATATATATCACCATTGCCCTTGATTTTCTTGACTGTATATCTCTTAAATGTCAACATATACACGTGTGATTTAGTTTACGAAGATTTTTCAATGCCGAGAACCTCGATCAGAGAGTAAAAAAGGCGTAAGGTTCACAATGGTGTAAAATTAAAATGGGATATACCGGGCTAGGATTCGAGTTACAGAAGAAAAGGGCCAAACCAACCACCCAAGAATGGAATCGTTGAGCGAAAACACTTGACAACCTCCTAGAAGCAGCTTTTATTGCCACCAGACCTTTCTCCATCAATTAGGAATCTGATGCCGTCACTAAACACATTCCTTAAATTGTAGCCATTTGTTGAGTGTTTTTTTTGGTGTCTAATCCGCATATATATCACCATTGCCCTTGATTTTCTTGACTGTATATCTCTTAAATGTCAACATATACTCGTGTGATTTAGTTTACGAAGATTTTTCAGTGCCGAGAACCTCGATCAGAGAGTAAAAAAGGCGAAAGGTTCACAATGGTTTAAAATTAAAAGGGGATATACCGGGCTAGGATTCAAGTTACAGGAACAAGGGCCAAACCAACCTCCCAAGAATGGAATCGTCGAGCGAAAACACTTGACAACCTCCTAGAAGCAGCTTTTCTTGCCACCAGACCTTTCTCTATCAATTAGGAATCTGATGCCGTCACTAAACAAATTCCTTAAATTCTAGCCATTTGTTGAGTGTTTTTTTTTGGTGTCTAATCCGCATATATATCACCATTGCCCTTGATTTTCTTGATTGTATATCTCTTAAATGTCAACATATACTCGTGTGATTTAATTTACGAAGATTTTTCAGTGCCGAGAACCTCGATCAGAGAGTAAAAAAGTCGTAAGGTTCACAATGGTATAAAATTAAAATGGGATATACCGGGCTAATATTCGAGTTACAGGAACAAGGGCCAAACCAAACACCCAAGAATGGAATGGTCGAGCGAAAACACTTGACAACCTCCTAGAAGCAGCTTTTCTTACTACCAGACTTTTCTCCATCAGTTAGGAATCTGATGTCATCACTAAACACATTCCTTAAATTGTAGTCATTTTTGAGTGTTTTTTTTGTGTGTCTAATCCGCATATAGATCACCATTGCCCTTGATTTTCTTGACTGTATATCTCTTAAATGTCAACATATACACGTGTGATTTAGTTTACGAAGATTTTTCAATGCCGAGAACCTCGATCAGAGAGTAAAAAAGGCGTAAGGTTCACAATGGTATAAAATTAAAATGGGTTATACCGGGCTAATATTCGAGTTACAGGAACAAGGGCCAAACCAAACACCCAAGAATGGAATGGTCGAGCGAAAACACTTGACAACCTCCTAGAAGCAGCTTTTCTTACCACCAGACTTTTCTCCATCAGTTAGGAATCTGATGTCATCACTAAACACATTCCTTAAATTGTAGTCATTTTTGAGTGTTTTTTTTTGGTGTCTAATCCGCATATATATCACCATTGCCCTTGATTTTCTTGATTGTATATCTCTTAAATGTCAACATATACACGTGTGATTTAGTTTACGAAGATTTTTCAATGCCGGGAACCTCGATCAGAGAGTAAAAAAGGCGTAAGGTTCACAATGGTGTAAAATTAAAATGGGATATACCGGGCTAATATTCGAGTTACAGGAACAAGGGCCAAACCAACCACCCAAGAATGGAATCGTTGAGCGAAAACACTTGACAACCTCCTAGAAGCAGCTTTTATTGCCACCAGACCTTTCTCCATCAATTAGGAATTTGATGCCGTCACTAAACACATTCCTTAAATTGTAGCCATTTGTTGAGTGTTTTTTTTTGGTGTCTAATCCGCATATATATCACCATTGCCCTTGATTTTCTTGACTGTGTATCTCTTAAATGTCAACATATACTCGTGTGATTTAGTTTACGAAGATTTTTAAGTGCCGAGAACCTCGATCAGAGCGTAAAAAAGGCGAAAGGTTCACAATGGTTTAAAATTAAAAGGGGATATACCGGGCTAGGATTCAAGTTACAGGAACAAGGGCCAAACCAACCTCCCAAGAATGGAATCTTCGAGCGAAAACACTTGACAACCTCCTAGAAGCAGCTTTTCTTACTACCAGACTTTTCTCCATCAGTTAGGAATCTGATGTCATCACTAAACACATTCCTTAAATGGTAGTCATTTTTGATTGTTTTTTTTGTGTGTCTAATCCGCATATAGATCACCATTGCCCTTGATTTTCTTGATTGTATATCTCTTAAATGTCAACATATACTCGTGTGATTTAATTTACGAAGATTTTTCAGTGCCGAGAACCTCGATCAGAGAGTAAAAAAGTCGTAAGGTTCACAATGGTATAAAATTAAAATGGGATATACCGGGCTAATATTCGAGTTACAGGAACAAGGGCCAAACCAAACACCCAAGAATGGAATGGTCGAGCGAAAACACTTGACAACCTCCTAGAAGCAGCTTTTCTTACTACCAGACTTTTCTCCATCAGTTAGGAATCTGATGTCATCACTAAACACATTCCTTAAATTGTAGTCATTTTTGAGTGTTTTTTTTGTGTGTCTAATCCGCATTTAGATCACCATTGCCCTTGATTTTCTTGACTGTATATCTCTTAAATGTCAACATATACACGTGTGATTTAGTTTACGAAGATTTTTCAATGCCGAGAACCTCAATCAGAGAGTAAAAAAGGCGTAAGGTTCACAATGGTATAAAATTAAAATGGGTTATACCGGGCTAATATTCGAGTTACAGGAACAAGGGCCAAACCAAACACCCAAGAATGGAATGGTCGAGCGAAAACACTTGACAACCTCCTAGAAGCAGCTTTTCTTACCACCAGACTTTTCTCCATCAGTTAGGAATCTGATGTCATCACTAAACACATTCCTTAAATTGTAGTCATTTTTGAGTGTTTTTTTTTGGTGTCTAATCCGCATATATATCACCATTGCCCTTGATTTTCTTGATTGTATATCTCTTAAATGTCAACATATACACGTGTGATTTAGTTTACGAAGATTTTTCAATGCCGGGAACCTCGATCAGAGAGTAAAAAAGGCGTAAGGTTCACAATGGTGTAAAATTAAAATGGGATATACCGGGCTAGGATTCGAGTTACAGAAACAAGGGCCAAACCAACCACCCAAGAATGGAATCGTTGAGCGAAAACACTTGACAACCTCCTAGAAGCAGCTTTTATTGCCACCAGACCTTTCTCCATCAATTAGGAATTTGATGCCGTCACTAAACACATTCCTTAAATTGTAGCCATTTGTTGAGTGTTTTTTTTTGGTGTCTAATCCGCATATATATCACCATTGCCCTTGATTTTCTTGACTGTGTATCTCTTAAATGTCAACATATACTCGTGTGATTTAGTTTACGAAGATTTTTAAGTGCCGAGAACCTCGATCAGAGCGTAAAAAAGGCGAAAGGTTCACAATGGTTTAAAATTAAAAGGGGATATACCGGGCTAGGATTCAAGTTACAGGAACAAGGGCCAAACCAACCTCCCAAGAATGGAATCGTCGAGCGAAAACACTTGACAACCTCCTAGAAGCAGCTTTTCTTGCCACCAGACCTTTCTCTATCAATTAGGAATCTGATGCCGTCACTAAACAAATTCCTTAAATTCTAGCCATTTGTTGAGTGTTTTTTTTGGTGTCTAATCCGCATATATATCACCATTGCCCTTGATTTTCTTGTTTGTATATCTCTTAAATGTCAACATATACTCGTGTGATTTAATTTACGAAGATTTTTCAGTGCCGAGAACCTCGATCAGAGAGTAAAAAAGTCGTAAGGTTCACAATGGTATAAAATTAAAATGGGATATACCGGGCTAATATTCGAGTTACAGGAACAAGGGCCAAACCAAACACCCAAGAATGGAATGGTCGAGCGAAAACACTTGACAACCTCCTAGAAGCAGCTTTTCTTACCACCAGACTTTTCTCCATCAGTTAGGAATCTGATGTCATCACTAAACACATTCCTTAAATTGTAGTCATTTTTGAGTGTTTTTTTTGTGTGTCTAATCCGCATATAGATCACCATTGCCCTTGATTTTCTTGACTGTATATCTCTTAAATGTCAACATATACACGTGTGATTTAGTTTACGAAGATTTTTCAATGCCGAGAACCTCGATCAGAGAGTAAAAAAGGCGTAAGGTTCACAATGGTATAAAATTAAAATGGGATATACCGGGCTAATATTCGAGTTACAGGAACAAGGGCCAAACCAAACACCCAAGAATGGAATGGTCGAGCGAAAACACTTGACAACCTCCTAGAAGCAGCTTTTCTTACCACCAGACTTTTCTCCATCGGTTAGGAATCTGATGTCATCACTAAACACATTCCTTAAATTGTAGTCATTTTTGAGTGTTTTTTTTTGTGTCTAATCCGCATATATATCACCATTGCCCTTGATTTTCTTGACTGTATATCTCTTAAATGTCAACATATACACGTGTGATTTAGTTTACGAAGATTTTTCAATGCCGAGAACCTCTATCAGAGAGTAAAAAAGGCGTAAGGTTCACAATGGTGTAAAATTAAAATGGGATTTACCGGGCTAGGATTCGAGTTACAGAAACAAGGGCCAAACCAACCACCCAAGAATGGAATCGTTGAGCGAAAACACTTGACAACCTCCTAGAAGCAGCTTTTCTTGCCACCAGACCTTTCTCCATCAATTAGGAATCTGATGCCGTCACTAAACACATTCCTTAAATTGTAGCCATTTGTTGAGTGTTTTTTTTGGTGTCTAATCCGCATATATATCACCATTGCCCTTGATTTTCTTGACTGTATATCTCTTAAATGTCAACATATACTCGTGTGATTTAGTTTACGAAGATTTTTCAGTGCCGAGAACCTCGATCAGAGAGTAAAAAAGGCGAAAGGTTCACAATGGTTTAAAATTAAAAGGGGATATACCGGGCTAGGATTCAAGTTACAGGAACAAGGGCCAAACCAACCTCCCAAGAATGGAATCGTCGAGCGAAAACACTTGACAACCTCCTAGAAGCAGCTTTTCTTACCACCAGAACTTTCTCTATCAATTAGGAATCTGATGCCGTCACTAAACAAATTCCTTAAATTCTAGCCATTTGTTGAGTGTTTTTTTTTTTGGTGTCTAATCCGCATATATATCACCACTGCCCTTGATTTTCTTAACTGTATATCTCCTAAATGTCAACATATACACGTGTGATTTAGTTTACGAAGATTTTTAATGCCGAGAACCTCGATCAGAGAGTAAAAAAGGCGTAAGGTTCACAATGGTGTAAAATTAAAATGGGATGTACCGGGCTAGGATTCGAGTTACAGGAACAAGGGCCAACCCAACCACTCAAGAATGGAATCGACGAGCGAAAACACTTGACAACCTCCTAGAAGCAGCTCTTCTTACCACCAGACCTTTCTCCATCCATTAGGAATCTGATGCTGTGACTAAACACATTCCTTAAATTGTAGCCATTTGTTAAGTGTTTTTTTTTGTGTCTAATCTGCATATATATCACCATTTCCCTTGATTTTCTTGACTGTATATCTCTTAAATATCAACATATACATGTGTGATTTAGTTTACGAAGATTTTTAAATGTCAAGAACCTCGATCAGAGAGTAAAAAAGGTGTAAGGTTCATAATGGTGTAAAATTAGAATGGGATATACCGGGGTAGGATTCGTTTACAGGAACACGGGCCAAACCAACCACCCAAGAATGGAATCGTCGAGCGAAAACACTTGACAACCTCCTAGAAGCAACTTTTCTTGCCACCGGACCTTTCTCCATCAATTAGGAATCTGATGCCGTCACTAAACACATTCCTTAAATTGTAGCCATTTGTTGAGTGTTTTTTTTTGGTGTCTAATCCGCATATATATCACCATTGCCCTTGATTTTCTTGACTGTATAACTCTTAAATATCAACATATACACATGTGATTTAGTTTACGAAGATTTTTCAATGCCGAGAACCTCGATCAGAGAGTAAAAAAGTCGTAAGGTTCACAATGGTATAAAATTAAAATGGGATATACCGGGCTAATATTCGAGTTACAGGAACAAGGGCCAAACCAAACACCCAAGAATGGAATGGTCGAGCGAAAACAGTTGACAACCTCCTAGAAGCAGCTTTTCTTACCACCAGACTTTTCTCCATCAGTTAGGAATCTGATGTCATCACTAAACACATTCCTTAAATTGTAGTCATTTTTGAGTGTTTTTTTTGGTGTCTAATCCGCATATATATCACCATTGCCCTTGATTTTCTTGACTGTATATCTCTTAAATGTCAACATATACACGTGTGATTTAGTTTACGAAGATTTTTCAATGCCGAGAACCTCGATCAGAGAGTAAAAAAGGCGTAAGGTTCACAATGGTGTAAAATTAAAATGGGATATACCGGGCTAGGATTCGAGTTACAGAAACAAGGGCCAAACCAACCACCCAAGAATGGAATCGTTGAGCGAAAACACTTGACAACCTCCTAGAAGCAGCTTTTCTTGCCACCAGACCTTTCTCCATCAATTAGGAATCTGATGCCGTCACTAAACACATTCCTTAAATTGTAGCCATTTGTTGAGTGTTTTTTTTGGTGTCTAATCCGCATATATATCACCATTGCCCTTGATTTTGTTGACTGTATATCTCTTAAATGTCAACATATACTCGTGTGATTTAGTTTACGAAGATTTTTCAGTGCCGAGAACCTCGATCAGAGAGTAAAAAAGGCGAAAGGTTCACAATGGTGTAAAATTAAAAGGGGATATACCGGGCTAGGATTCAAGTTACAGGAACAAGGGCCAAACCAACCTCCCAAGAATGTAATCGTCGAGCGAAAACACTTGACAACCTCCTAGAAGCAGCTTTTCTTGCCACCAGACCTTTCTCTATCAATTAGAAATCTGATGCCGTCACTAAACAAATTCCTTAAATTGTAGCCATTTGTTGAGTGTTTTTTTTGGTGTCTAATCCGCATATATATCACCATTGCCCTTGATTTGCTTGACTGTATATCTCTTAAATGTCAACATATACTCGTGTGATTTAGTTTACGAAGATTTTTCGGTGCCGAGAACCTCGATCAGAGAGTAAAAAAGGCAAAAGGTTTACAATGGTGTAAAATTAAAAGGGGATATACCGGGCTAGGATTCAAGTTACAGGAACAAGGGCCAAACCAACCTCCCAAGAATGGAATCGTCGAGCAAAAACACTTGACAACCTCCAAGAAGCAGCTTTTCTTACCACCAGACATTTCTCCATCAATTAGGAATCTGATGCAGTCACTAAACACATTCCTTAAATTGTAGCCATTTGTTGAGTGTTTATTTTGGCGTCTAATCCGCATATATATCACCACTGCCCTTGATTTTCTTAACTGTATATCTCCTAAATGTCAACATATACACCTGTGATTTAGTTTACGAAGATTTTTAATGCCGAGAAGCTCGATCAGAGAGTAAAAAAGGCGTAAGGTTCACAATGGTGTAAAATTAAAATGGGATGTACCGGGCTAGGATTCGAGTTACAGGAACAAGGGCCAACCCAACCACTCAAGAATGGAATCGACGAGCGAAAACACTTGACAACCTCCTAGAAGCAGCTCTTCTTACCACCAGACTTTTCTCCATCAATTAGGAATCTGATGCTGTCACTAAACACATTCCTTAAATTGTAGCCATTTGTTAAGTGTTTTTTTTTGTGTCTAATCTGCATATATATCACCATTTCCCTTGATTTTCTTGACTGTATATCTCTTAAATATCAACATATATATATATGTGTGATTTAGTTTACGACGATTTTTAAATGTCAAGAACCTCGATCAGAGAGTAAAAAAGGTGTAAGGTTCATAATGGTGTAAAATTAAAATGGGATATACCGGGCTAGGATTCGTTTACAGGAACACGGGCCAAACCAACCACCCAAGAATGGAATCGTCGAGCGAAAACACTTGACACCCTCCTAGAAGCAACTTTTCTTGCCACCAGACCTTTCTCCATCAATTAGGAATCTGATGCCGTCACTAAACACATTCCTTAAATTGTAGCCATTTGTTGAGCGTTTTTTTTTGTGTCTAATCCGCATATATATCACCATTGCCCTTGATTTTCTTGACTGTATAACTCTTAAATATCAACATATACACATGTGATTTAGTTTACGAAGATTTTTCAATGCCGAGAACCTCGATCAGAGAGTAAAAAAGTTGTAAGGTTCACAATGGTATAAAATTAAAATGGGATATACCGGGCTAATATTCGAGTTACAGGAACAAGGGCCAAACCAAACACCCAAGAATGGAATGGTCGAGCGAAAACACTTGACAACCTCCTAGAAGCAGCTTTTCTTACCACCAGACTTTTCTCCATCAGTTAGGAATCTGATGTCATCACTAAACACATTCCTTAAATTGTAGTCATTTTTTAGTGTTTTTTTTGGTGTCTAATCCGCATATATATCACCATTGCCCTTGATTTTCTTGACTGTATATCTCTTAAATGTCAACATATACACGTGTGATTTAGTTTACGAAGATTTTTCAATGCCGAGAACCTCGATCAGAGAGTAAAAAAGGCGTAAGGTTCACAATGGTATAAAATTAAAATGGGATATACCGGGCTAATATTCGAGTTACAGGAACAAGGGCCAAACCAAACACCCAAGAATGGAATGGTCGAGCGAAAACACTTGACAACCTCCTAGAAGCAGCTTTTCTTACCACCAGACTTTTCTCCATCAGTTAGGAATCTGATGTCATCACTAAACACATTCCTTAAATTGTACTCATTTTTGAGTGTTTTTTTTGGTGTCTAATCCGCATATATATCACCATTGCCCTTGATTTTCTTGACTGTATATCTCTTAAATGTCAACATATACACGTGTGATTTAGTTTACGAAGATTTTTCAATGCCGAGAACCTCGATCAGAGAGTAAAAAAGGCGTAAGGTTCACAATGGTGTAAAATTAAAATGGGATATACCGGGCTAGGATTCGAGTTACAGAAACAAGGGCCAAACCAACCACCCAAGAATGGAATCGTTGAGCGAAAACACTTGACAACCTCCTAGAAGCAGCTTTTATTGCCACCAGACCTTTCTCCATCAATTAGGAATCTGATGCCGTCACTAAACACATTCCTTAAATTGTAGCCATTTGTTGAGTGTTTTTTTTTGGTGTCTAATCCGCATATATATCACCATTGCCCTTGATTTTCTTGACTGTATATCTCTTAAATGTCAACATATACTCGTGTGATTTAGTTTACGAAGATTTTTCAGTGCCGAGAACCTCGATCAGAGAGTAAAAAAGGCGAAAGGTTCACAATGGTTTAAAATTAAAAGGGGATATACCGGGCTAGGATTCAAGTTACAGGAACAAGGGCCAAACCAACCTCCCAAGAATGGAATCGTCGAGCGAAAACACTTGACAACCTCCTAGAAGCAGCTTTTCTTGCCACCAGACCTTTCTCTATCAATTAGGAATCTGATGCCGTCACTAAACAAATTCCTTAAATTCTAGCCATTTGTTGAGTGTTTTTTTTGGTGTCTAATCCGCATATATATCACCATTGCCCTTGATTTTCTTGATTGTATATCTCTTAAATGTCAACATATACTCGTGTGATTTAATTTACGAAGATTTTTCAGTGCCGAGAACCTCGATCAGAGAGTAAAAAAGTCGTAAGGTTCACAATGGTATAAAATTAAAATGGGATATACCGGGCTAATATTCGAGTTACAGGAACAAGGGCCAAACCAAACACCCAAGAATGGAATGGTCGAGCGAAAACACTTGACAACCTCCTAGAAGCAGCTTTTCTTACCACCAGACTTTTCTCCATCAGTTAGGAATCTGATGTCATCACTAAACACATTCCTTAAATTGTAGTCATTTTTGAGTGTTTTTTTTTGTGTGTCTAATCCGCATATAGATCACCATTGCCCTTGATTTTCTTGACTGTATATCTCTTAAATGTCAACATATACACGTGTGATTTAGTTTACGAAGATTTTTCAATGCCGAGAACCTCGATCAGAGAGTAAAAAAGGCGTAAGGTTCACAATGGTATAAAATTAAAATGGGATATACCGGGCTAATATTCGAGTTACAGGAACAAGGGCCAAACCAAACACCCAAGAATGGAATGGTCGAGCGAAAACACTTGACAACCTCCTAGAAGCAGCTTTTCTTACCACCAGACTTTTCTCCATCAGTTAGGAATCTGATGTCATCACTAAACACATTCCTTAAATTGTAGTCATTTTTGAGTGTTTTTTTTTGGTGTCTAATCCGCATATATATCACCATTGCTCTTGATTTTCTTGATTGTATATCTCTTAAATGTCAACATATACACGTGTGATTTAGTTTACGAAGATTTTTCAATGCCGGGAACCTCGATCAGAGAGTAAAAAAGGCGTAAGGTTCACAATGGTGTAAAATTAAAATGGGATATACCGGGCTAGGATTCGAGTTACAGAAACAAGGGCCAAACCAACCACCCAAGAATGGAATCGTTGAGCGAAAACACTTGACAACCTCCTAGAAGCAGCTTTTATTGCCACCAGACCTTTCTCCATCAATTAGGAATCTGATGCCGTCACTAAACACATTCCTTAAATTGTAGCCATTTGTTGAGTGTTTTTTTTGGTGTCTAATCCGCATATATATCACCATTGCCCTTGATTTTCTTGACTGTATATCTCTTAAATGTCAACATATACTCGTGTGATTTAGTTTACGAAGATTTTTCAGTGCCGAGAACCTCGATCAGAGAGTAAAAAAGGCGAAAGGTTCACAATGGTTTAAAATTAAAAGGGGATATACCGGGCTAGGATTCAAGTTACAGGAACAAGGGCCAAACCAACCTCCCAAGAATGGAATCGTCGAGCGAAAACACTTGACAACCTCCTAGAAGCAGCTTTTCTTGCCACCAGACCTTTCTCCATCAATTAGGAATCTGATGCCGTCACTAAACACATTCCTTAAATTGTAGCCATTTGTTGAGTGTTTTTTTTGGTGTCTAATCCGCATATATATCACCATTGCCCTTGATTTTCTTGACTGTATATCTCTTAAATATCAGCATATACACATGTGATTTAGTTTACGAAGATTTTTCAATGCCGAGAACCTCGATCAGAGAGTAAAAAAGTCGTAAGGTTCACAATGGTATAAAATTAAAATGGGATATACCGGGCTAATATTCGAGTTACAGGAACAAGGGCCAAACCAAACACCCAAGAATGGAATGGTCGAGCGAAAACACTTGACAACCTCCTAGAAGCAGCTTTTCTTACCACCAGACTTTTCTCCATCAGTTAGGAATCTGATGTCATCACTAAACACATTCCTTAAATTGTAGTCATTTTTGAGTGTTTTTTTGTGTGTCTAATCCGCATATAGATCACCATTGCCCTTGATTTTATTGACTGTATATCTCTTAAATGTCAACATATACACGTGTGATTTAGTTTACGAAGATTTTTCAATGCCGAGAACCTCGATCAGAGAGTAAAAAAGGCGTAAGGTTCACAATGGTATAAAATTAAAATGGGATATACCGGGCTAATATTCGAGTTACAGGAACAAGGGCCAAACCAAACACCCAAGAATGGAATGGTCGAGCGAAAACACTTGACAACCTCCTAGAAGCAGCTTTTCTTACCACCAGACTTTTCTCCATCAGTTAGGAATCTGATGTCATCACTAAACACATTCCTTAAATTGTAGTCATTTTTGAGTGTTTTTTTTTGGTGTCTAATCCGCATATATATCACCATTGCCCTTGATTTTCTTGATTGTATATCTCTTAAATGTCAACATATACACGTGTGATTTAGTTTACGAAGATTTTTCAATGCCGGGAACCTCGATCAGAGAGTAAAAAAGGCGTAAGGTTCACAATGGTGTAAAATTAAAATGGGATATACCGGGCTAGGATTCGAGTTACAGAAACAAGGGCCAAACCAACCACCCAAGAATGGAATCGTTGAGCGAAAACACTTGACAACCTCCTAGAAGCAGCTTTTATTGCCACCAGACCTTTCTCCATCAATTAGGAATCTGATGCCGTCACTAAACACATTCCTTAAATTGTAGCCATTTGTTGAGTGTTTTTTTTGGTGTCTAATCCGCATATATATCACCATTGCCCTTGATTTTCTTGACTGTATATCTCTTAAATGTCAACATATACTCGTGTGATTTAGTTTACGAAGATTTTTAAGTGCCGAGAACCTCGATCAGAGAGTAAAAAAGGCGAAAGGTTCACAATGGTTTAAAATTAAAAGGGGATATACCGGGCTAGGATTCAAGTTACAGGAACAAGGGCCAAACCAACCTCCCAAGAATGGAATCGTCGAGCGAAAACACTTGACAACCTCCTAGAAGCAGCTTTTCTTGCCACCAGACCTTTCTCTATCAATTAGGAATCTGATGCCGTCACTAAACAAATTCCTTAAATTCTAGCCATTTGTTGAGTGTTTTTTTTTGGTGTCTAATCCGCATATATATCACCATTGCCCTTGATTTTCTTGATTGTATATCTCTTAAATGTCAACATATACTCGTGTGATTTAATTTACGAAGATTTTTCAATGCCGAGAACCTCGATCAGAGAGTAAAAAAGTCGTAAGGTTCACAATGGTATAAAATTAAAATGGGATATACCGGGCTAATATTCGAGTTACAGGAACAAGGGCCAAACCAAACACCCAAGAATGGAATGGTCGAGCGAAAACACTTGACAACCTCCTAGAAGCAGCTTTTCTTACCACCAGACTTTTCTCCATCAGTTAGGAATCTGATGTCATCACTAAACACATTCCTTAAATTGTAGTCATTTTTGAGTGTTTTTTTTGTGTGTCTAATCCGCATATAGATCACCATTGCCCTTGATTTTCTTGACTGTATATCTCTTAAATGTCAACATATACACGTGTGATTTAGTTTACGAAGATTTTTCAATGCCGAGAACCTCGATCAGAGAGTAAAAAAGGCGTAAGGTTCACAATGGTATAAAATTAAAATGGGATATACCGGGCTAATATTCGAGTTACAGGAACAAGGGCCAAACCAAACACCCAAGAATGGAATGGTCGAGCGAAAACACTTGACAACCTCCTAGAAGCAGCTTTTCTTACCACCAGACTTTTCTCCATCAGTTAGGAATCTGATGTCATCACTAAACACATTCCTTAAATTGTAGTCATTTTTGAGTGTTTTTTTTTGGTGTCTAATCCGCATATATATCACCATTGCTCTTGATTTTCTTGATTGTATATCTCTTAAATGTCAACATATACACGTGTGATTTAGTTTACGAAGATTTTTCAATGCCGGGAACCTCGATCAGAGAGTAAAAAAGGCGTAAGGTTCACAATGGTGTAAAATTAAAATGGGATATACCGGGCTAGGATTCGAGTTACAGAAACAAGGGCCAAACCAACCACCCAAGAATGGAATCGTTGAGCGAAAACACTTGACAACCTCCTAGAAGCAGCTTTTATTGCCACCAGACCTTTCTCCATCAATTAGGAATCTGATGCCGTCACTAAACACATTCCTTAAATTGTAGCCATTTGTTGAGTGTTTTTTTTGGTGTCTAATCCGCATATATATCACCATTGCCCTTGATTTTCTTGACTGTATATCTCTTAAATGTCAACATATACTCGTGTGATTTAGTTTACGAAGATTTTTCAGTGCCGAGAACCTCGATCAGAGAGTAAAAAAGGCGAAAGGTTCACAATGGTTTAAAATTAAAAGGGGATATACCGGGCTAGGATTCAAGTTACAGGAACAAGGGCCAAACCAACCTCCCAAGAATGGAATCGTCGAGCGAAAACACTTGACAACCTCCTAGAAGCAGCTTTTCTTGCCACCAGACCTTTCTCCATCAATTAGGAATCTGATGCCGTCACTAAACACATTCCTTAAATTGTAGCCATTTGTTGAGTGTTTTTTTTGGTGTCTAATCCGCATATATATCACCATTGCCCTTGATTTTCTTGACTGTATATCTCTTAAATATCAGCATATACACATGTGATTTAGTTTACGAAGATTTTTCAATGCCGAGAACCTCGATCAGAGAGTAAAAAAGTCGTAAGGTTCACAATGGTATAAAATTAAAATGGGATATACCGGGCTAATATTCGAGTTACAGGAACAAGGGCCAAACCAAACACCCAAGAATGGAATGGTCGAGCGAAAACACTTGACAACCTCCTAGAAGCAGCTTTTCTTACCACCAGACTTTTCTCCATCAGTTAGGAATCTGATGTCATCACTAAACACATTCCTTAAATTGTAGTCATTTTTGAGTGTTTTTTTGTGTGTCTAATCCGCATATAGATCACCATTGCCCTTGATTTTATTGACTGTATATCTCTTAAATGTCAACATATACACGTGTGATTTAGTTTACGAAGATTTTTCAATGCCGAGAACCTCGATCAGAGAGTAAAAAAGGCGTAAGGTTCACAATGGTATAAAATTAAAATGGGATATACCGGGCTAATATTCGAGTTACAGGAACAAGGGCCAAACCAAACACCCAAGAATGGAATGGTCGAGCGAAAACACTTGACAACCTCCTAGAAGCAGCTTTTCTTACCACCAGACTTTTCTCCATCAGTTAGGAATCTGATGTCATCACTAAACACATTCCTTAAATTGTAGTCATTTTTGAGTGTTTTTTTTTGGTGTCTAATCCGCATATATATCACCATTGCCCTTGATTTTCTTGATTGTATATCTCTTAAATGTCAACATATACACGTGTGATTTAGTTTACGAAGATTTTTCAATGCCGGGAACCTCGATCAGAGAGTAAAAAAGGCGTAAGGTTCACAATGGTGTAAAATTAAAATGGGATATACCGGGCTAGGATTCGAGTTACAGAAACAAGGGCCAAACCAACCACCCAAGAATGGAATCGTTGAGCGAAAACACTTGACAACCTCCTAGAAGCAGCTTTTATTGCCACCAGACCTTTCTCCATCAATTAGGAATCTGATGCCGTCACTAAACACATTCCTTAAATTGTAGCCATTTGTTGAGTGTTTTTTTTGGTGTCTAATCCGCATATATATCACCATTGCCCTTGATTTTCTTGACTGTATATCTCTTAAATGTCAACATATACTCGTGTGATTTAGTTTACGAAGATTTTTAAGTGCCGAGAACCTCGATCAGAGAGTAAAAAAGGCGAAAGGTTCACAATGGTTTAAAATTAAAAGGGGATATACCGGGCTAGGATTCAAGTTACAGGAACAAGGGCCAAACCAACCTCCCAAGAATGGAATCGTCGAGCGAAAACACTTGACAACCTCCTAGAAGCAGCTTTTCTTGCCACCAGACCTTTCTCTATCAATTAGGAATCTGATGCCGTCACTAAACAAATTCCTTAAATTCTAGCCATTTGTTGAGTGTTTTTTTTTGGTGTCTAATCCGCATATATATCACCATTGCCCTTGATTTTCTTGATTGTATATCTCTTAAATGTCAACATATACTCGTGTGATTTAATTTACGAAGATTTTTCAATGCCGAGAACCTCGATCAGAGAGTAAAAAAGTCGTAAGGTTCACAATGGTATAAAATTAAAATGGGATATACCGGGCTAATATTCGAGTTACAGGAACAAGGGCCAAACCAAACACCCAAGAATGGAATGGTCGAGCGAAAACACTTGACAACCTCCTAGAAGCAGCTTTTCTTACCACCAGACTTTTCTCCATCAGTTAGGAATCTGATGTCATCACTAAACACATTCCTTAAATTGTAGTCATTTTTGAGTGTTTTTTTTGTGTGTCTAATCCGCATATAGATCACCATTGCCCTTGATTTTCTTGACTGTATATCTCTTAAATGTCAACATATACACGTGTGATTTAGTTTACGAAGATTTTTCAATGCCGAGAACCTCGATCAGAGAGTAAAAAAGGCGTAAGGTTCACAATGGTATAAAATTAAAATGGGATATACCGGGCTAATATTCGAGTTACAGGAACAAGGGCCAAACCAAACACCCAAGAATGGAATGGTCGAGCGAAAACACTTGACAACCTCCTAGAAGCAGCTTTTCTTACCACCAGACTTTTCTCCATCAGTTAGGAATCTGATGTCATCACTAAACACATTTCTTAAATTGTAGTCATTTTTGAGTGTTTTTTTTTGGTGTCTAATCCGCATATATATCACCATTGCCCTTGATTTTCTTGACTGTATATCTCTTACATGTAAATATATACACGTGTGATTTAGTTTACGAAGATTTTTCAATGCCGAGAACCTCTATCAGAGAGTAAAAAAGGCGTAAGGTTCACAATGGTGTAAAATTAAAATGGGATATACCGGGCTAGGATTCGAGTTACAGAAACAAGGGCCAAACCAACCACCCAAGAATGGAATCGTTGAGCGAAAACACTTGACAACCTCCTAGAAGCAGTTTTTCTTGCCACCAGACCTTTCTCCATCAATTAGGAATCTGATGCCGTCACTAAACACATTCCTTAAATTGTAGCCATTTGTTGAGTGTTTTTTTTGGTGTCTAATCCGCATATATATCACCATTGCCCTTGATTTTCTTGACTGTATATCTCTTAAATGTCAACATATACTCGTGTGATTTAGTTTACGAAGATTTTTCAGTGCCGAGAACCTCGATCAGAGAGTAAAAAAGGCGAAAGGTTCACAATGGTTTAAAATTAAAAGGGGATATACCGGGCTAGGATTCAAGTTACAGGAACAAGGGCCAAACCAACCTCCCAAGAATGGAATCGTCGAGCGAAAACACTTGACAACCTCCTAGAAGCAGCTTTTCTTACCACCAGACCTTTCTCTATCAATTAGGAATCTGATGCCGTCACTAAACAAATTCCTTAAATTCTAGCCATTTGTTGAGTGTTTTTTTTTGGTGTCTAATCCGCATATATATCACCACTGCCCTTGATTTTCTTAACTGTATATCTCCTAAATGTCAACATATACACGTGTGATTTAGTTTACGAAGATTTTTAATGCCGAGAACCTCGATCAGAGAGTAAAAAAGGCGTAAGTTTCACAATGGTGTAAAATTAAAATGGGATGTACCGGGCTAGGATTCGAGTTACAGGAACAAGGGCCAACCCAACCACTCAAGAATGGAATCGACGAGCGAAAACACTTGACAACCTCCTAGAAGCAGCTCTTCTTACCACCAGACCTTTCTCCATCCATTAGGAATCTGATGCTGTCACTAAACACATTCCTTAAATTGTAGCCATTTGTTAAGTGTTTTTTTTTTGTGTCTAATCTGCATATATATCACCATTTCCCTTGATTTTCTTTACTGTATATCTCTTAAATATCAACATATACATGTGTGATTTAGTTTACGAAGATTTTTAAATGTCAAGAACCTCGATCAGAGAGTAAAAAAGGTGTAAGGTTCATAATGGTGTAAAATTAAAATGGGATATACCGGGGTAGGATTCGAGTTACAGGAACAAGGGCCAAACCAAACACCCAAGAATGGAATGGTCGAGCGAAAACACTTGACAACCTCCTAGAAGCAGCTTTTCTTACCACCAGACTTTTCTCCATCAGTTAGGAATCTGATGTCATCACTAAACACATTCCTTAAATTGTAGTCATTTTTGAGTGTTTTTTTGGTGTCTAATCCGCATATATATCACCATTGCCCTTGATTTTCTTGACTGTATATCTCTTAAATGTCAACATATACACGTGTGATTTAGTTTACGAAGATTTTTCAATGCCGAGAACCTCGATCAGAGAGTAAAAAAGGCGTAAGGTTCACAATGGTGTAAAATTAAAATGGGATATACCGGGGCTAGGATTCGAGTTACAGAAACAAGGGCCAAACCAACCACCCAAGAATGGAATCGTTGAGCGAAAACACTTGACAACCTCCTAGAAGCAGCTTTTCTTGCCACCAGACCTTTCTCCATCAATTAGGAATCTGATGCCGTCACTAAACACATTCCTTAAATTGTAGCCATTTGTTGAGTGTTTTTTTTGGTGTCTAATCCGCATATATATCACCATTGCCCTTGATTTTCTTGACTGTATATCTCTTAAATATCAGCATATACACATGTGATTTAGTTTACGAAGATTTTTCAATGCCGAGAACCTCGATCAGAGAGTAAAAAAGTCGTAAGGTTCACAATGGTATAAAATTAAAATGGGATATACCGGGCTAATATTCGAGTTACAGGAACAAGGGCCAAACCAAACACCCAAGAATGGAATGGTCGAGCGAAAACACTTGACAACCTCCTAGAAGCAGCTTTTCTTACCACCAGACTTTTCTCCATCAGTTAGGAATCTGATGTCATCACTAAACACATTCCTTAAATTGTAGTCATTTTTGAGTGTTTTTTTTGGTGTCTAATCCGCATATATATCACCATTGCCCTTGATTTTCTTGACTGTATATCTCTTAAATGTCAACATATACACGTGTGATTTAGTTTACGAAGATTTTTCAATGCCGAGAACCTCGATCAGAGAGTAAAAAAGGCGTAAGGTTCACAATGGTGTAAAATTAAAATGGGATATACCGGGCTAGGATTCGAGTTACAGAAACAAGGGCCAAACCAACCACCCAAGAATGGAATCGTTGAGCGAAAACACTTGACAACCTCCTAGAAGCAGCTTTTCTTGCCACCAGACCTTTCTCCATCAATTAGGAATCTGATGCCGTCACTAAACACATTCCTTAAATTGTAGCCATTTGTTGAGTGTTTTTTTTGGTGTCTAATCCGCATATATATCACCATTGCCCTTGATTTTCTTGACTGTATATCTCTTAAATATCAGCATATACACATGTGATTTAGTTTACAAAGATTTTTCAATGCCGAGAACCTCGATCAGAGAGTAAAAAAGTCGTAAGGTTCACAATGGTATAAAATTAAAATGGGATATACCGGGCTAATATTCGAGTCACAGGAACAAGGGCCAAACCAAACACCCAAGAATGGAATGGTCGAGCGAAAACACTTGACAACCTCCTAGAAGCAGCTTTTCTTACCACCAGACTTTTCTCCATCAGTTAGGAATCTGATGTCATCACTAAACACATTCCTTAAATTGTAGTCATTTTTGAGTGTTTTTTTTGGTGTCTAATCCGCATATATATCACCATTGCCCTTGATTTTCTTGACTGTATATCTCTTAAATGTCAACATATACACGTGTGATTTAGTTTACGAAGATTTTTCAATGCCGAGAACCTCGATCAGAGAGTAAAAAAGGCGTAAGGTTCACAATGGTGTAAAATTAAAATGGGATATACCGGGCTAGGATTCGAGTTACAGAAACAAGGGCCAAACCAACCACCCAAGAATGGAATCGTTGAGCGAAAACACTTGACAACCTCCTAAAAGCAGCTTTTCTTGCCACCAGACCTTTCTCCATCAATTAGGAATCTGATGCCGTCACTAAACACATTCCTTAAATTGTAGCCATTTGTTGAGTGTTTTTTTTGGTGTCTAATCCGCATATATATCACCATTGCCCTTGATTTTCTTGACTGTATATCTCTTAAATATCAGCATATACACATGTGATTTAGTTTACGAAGATTTTTCAATGCCGAGAACCTCGATCAGAGAGTAAAAAAGTCGTAAGGTTCACAATGGTATAAAATTAAAATGGGATATACCGGGCTAATATTCGAGTTTCAGGAACAAGGGCCAAACCAAACACCCAAGAATGGAATGGTCGAGCGAAAACACTTGACAACCTCCTAGAAGCAGCTTTTCTTACCACCAGACTTTTCTCCATCAGTTAGGAATCTGATGTCATCACTAAACACATTCCTTAAATTGTAGTCATTTTTGAGTGTTTTTTTTGGTGTCTAATCCGCATATATATCACCATTGCCCTTGATTTTCTTGACTGTATATCTCTTAAATGTCAACATATACACGTGTGATTTAGTTTACAAAGATTTTTCAATGCCGAGAACCTCGATCAGAGAGTAAAAAAGGCGTAAGGTTCACAATGGTGTAAAATTAAAATGGGATATACCGGGCTAGGATTCGAGTTACAGAAACAAGGGCCAAACCAACCACCCAAGAATGGAATCGTTGAGCGAAAACACTTGACAACCTCCTAGAAGCAGCTTTTCTTGCCACCAGACCTTTCTCCATCAATTAGGAATCTGATGCCGTCACTAAACAAATTCCTTAAATTGTAGCCATTTGTTGAGTGTTTTTTTTGGTGTCTAATCCGCATATATATCACCATTGCCCTTGATTTGCTTGACTGTATATCTCTTAAATGTCAACATATACTCGTGTGATTTAGGTTACGAAGATTTTTCGGTGCCGAGAACCTCGATCAGAGAGTAAAAAAGGCGAAAGGTTCACAATGGTGTAAAATTAAAAGGGGATATACCGGGCTAGGATTCAAGTTACAGGAACAAGGGCCAAACCAACCTCCCAAGAATGTAATCGTCGAGCGAAAACACTTGACAACCTCCTAGAAGCAGCTTTTCTTGCCACCAGACCTTTCTCTATCAATTAGAAATCTGATGCCGTCACTAAACAAATTCCTTAAATTGTAGCCATTTGTTGAGTGTTTTTTTTGGTGTCTAATCCGCATATATATCACCATTGCCCTTGATTTGCTTGACTGTATATCTCTTAAATGTCAACATATACTCGTGTGATTTAGGTTACGAAGATTTTTCGGTGCCGAGAACCTCGATCAGAGAGTAAAAAAGGCAAAAGGTTTACAATGGTGTAAAATTAAAAGGGGATATACCGGGCTAGGATTCAAGTTACAGGAACAAGGGCCAAACCAACCTCCCAAGAATGGAATCGTCGAGCAAAAACACTTGACAACCTCCAAGAAGCAGCTTTTCTTACCACCAGACATTTCTCCATCAATTAGGAATCTGATGCAGTCACTAAACACATTCCTTAAATTGTAGCCATTTGTTGAGTGTTTATTTTGGCGTCTAATCCGCATATATATCACCACTGCCCTTGATTTTCTTAACTGTATATCTCCTAAATGTCAACATATACACGTGTGATTTAGTTTACGAAGATTTTTAATGCCGAGAAGCTCGATCAGAGAGTAAAAAAGGCGTAAGGTTCACAATGGTGTAAAATTAAAATGGGATGTACTGGGCTAGGATTCGAGTTACAGGAACAAGGGCCAACCCAACCACTCAAGAATGGAATCGACGAGCGAAAACACTTGACAACCTCCTAGAAGCAGCTCTTCTTACCACCAGACCTTTCTCCATCAATTAGGAATCTGATGCTGTCACTAAACACATTCCTTAAATTGTAGCCATTTGTTAAGTGTTTTTTTTTTGTGTCTAATCTGCATATATATCACCATTTCCCTTGATTTTCTTGACTGTATATCTCTTAAATATCAACATATATATATGTGTGATTTAGTTTACGAAGATTTTTAAATGTCAAGAACCTCGATCAGAGAGTAAAAAAGGTGTAAGGTTCATAATGGTGTAAAATTAAAATGGGATATACCGGGCTAGGATTCGTTTACAGGAACACGGGCCAAACCAACCACCCAAGAATGGAATCGTCGAGCGAAAACACTTGACACCCTCCTAGAAGCAACTTTTCTTGCCACCAGACCTTTCTCCATCAATTAGGAATCTGATGCCGTCACTAAAGACATTCCTTAAATTGTAGCCATTTGTTGAGCGTTTTTTTTTGGTGTCTAATCCGCATATATATCACTATTGCCCTTGATTTTCTTGACTGTATAACTCTTAAATATCAACATATACACATGTGATTTAGTTTACGAAGATTTTTCAATGCCGAGAACCTCGATCAGAGAGTAAAAAAGTCGTAAGGTTCACAATGGTATAAAATTAAAATGGGATATACCGGGCTAATATTCGAGTTACAGGAACAAGGGCCAAACCAAACACCCAAGAATGGAATGGTCGAGCGAAAACACTTGACAACCTCCTAGAAGCAGCTTTTCTTACCACCAGACTTTTCTCCATCAGTTAGGAATCTGATGTCATCACTAAACACATTCCTTAAATTGTAGTCATTTTTGAGTGTTTTTTTTGTGTGTCTAATCCGCATATAGATCACCATTGCCCTTGATTTTCTTGACTGTATATCTCTTAAATGTCAACATATACACGTGTGATTTAGTTTACGAAGATTTTTCAATGCCGAGAACCTCGATCAGAGAGTAAAAAAGGCGTAAGGTTCACAATGGTATAAAATTAAAATGGGATATACCGGGCTAATATTCGAGTTACAGGAACAAGGGCCAAACCAAACACCCAAGAATGGAATGGTCGAGCGAAAACACTTGACAACCTCCTAGAAGCAGCTTTTCTTACCACCAGACTTTTCTCCATCAGTTAGGAATCTGATGTCATCACTAAACACATTTCTTAAATTGTAGTCATTTTTGAGTGTTTTTTTTTGGTGTCTAATCCGCATATATATCACCATTGCCCTTGATTTTCTTGACTGTATATCTCTTAAATGTCAACATATACACGTGTGATTTAGTTTACGAAGATTTTTCAATGCCGAGAACCTCTATCAGAGAGTAAAAAAGGCGTAAGGTTCACAATGGTGTAAAATTAAAATGGGATATACCGGGCTAGGATTCGAGTTACAGAAACAAGGGCCAAACCAACCACCCAAGAATGGAATCGTTGAGCGAAAACACTTGACAACCTCCTAGAAGCAGCTTTTCTTGCCACCAGACCTTTCTCCATCAATTAGGAATCTGATGCCGTCACTAAACACATTCCTTAAATTGTAGCCATTTGTTGAGTGTTTTTTTTGGTGTCTAATCCGCATATATATCACCATTGCCCTTGATTTTCTTGACTGTATATCTCTTAAATGTCAACATATACTCGTGTGATTTAGTTTACGAAGATTTTTCAGTGCCGAGAACCTCGATCAGAGAGTAAAAAAGGCGAAAGGTTCACAATGGTTTAAAATTAAAAGGGGATATACCGGGCTAGGATTCAAGTTACAGGAACAAGGGCCAAACCAACCTCCCAAGAATGGAATCGTCGAGCGAAAACACTTGACAACCTCCTAGAAGCAGCTTTTCTTACCACCAGACCTTTCTCTATCAATTAGGAATCTGATGCCGTTACTAAACAAATTCCTTAAATTCTAGCCATTTGTTGAGTGTTTTTTTTTGGTGTCTAATCCGCATATATATCACCACTGCCCTTGATTTTCTTAACTGTATATCTCCTAAATGTCAACATATACACGTGTGATTTAGTTTACGAAGATTTTTAATGCCGAGAACCTCGATCAGTGAGTAAAAAAGGCGTAAGGTTCACAATGGTGTAAAATTAAAATGGGATGTACCGGGCTAGGATTCGAGTTACAGGAACAAGGGCCAACCCAACCACTCAAGAATGGAATCGACGAGCGAAAACACTTGACAACCTCCTAGAAGCAGCTCTTCTTACCACCAGACCTTTCTCCATCCATTAGGAATCTGATGCTGTCACTAAACACATTCCTTAAATTGTAGCCATTTGTTAAGTGTTTTTTTTTGTGTCTAATCTGCATATATATCACCATTTCCCTTGATTTTCTTTACTGTATATCTCTTAAATATCAACATATACATGTGTGATTTAGTTTACGAAGATTTTTAAATGTCAAGAACCTCGATCAGAGAGTAAAAAGGTGTAAGGTTCATAATGGTGTAAAATTAAAATGGGATATACCGGGGTAGGATTCGAGTTACAGGAACAAGGGCCAAACCAAACACCCAAGAATGGAATGGTCGAGCGAAAACACTTGACAACCTCCTAGAAGCAGCTTTTCTTACCACCAGACTTTTCTCCATCAGTTAGGAATCTGATGTCATCACTAAACACATTCCTTAAATTGTAGTCATTTTTGAGTGTTTTTTTTGGTGTCTAATCCGCATATATATCACCATTGCCCTTGATTTTCTTGACTGTATATCTCTTAAATGTCAACATATACACGTGTGATTTAGTTTACGAAGATTTTTCAATGCCGAGAACCTCGATCAGAGAGTAAAAAAGGCGTAAGGTTCACAATGGTGTAAAATTAAAATGGGATATACCGGGCTAGGATTCGAGTTACAGAAACAAGGGCCAAACCAACCACCCAAGAATGGAATCGTTGAGCGAAAACACTTGACAACCTCCTAGAAGCAGCTTTTCTTGCCACCAGACCTTTCTCCATCAATTAGGAATCTGATGCCGTCACTAAACACATTCCTTAAATTGTAGCCATTTGTTGAGTGTTTTTTTTGGTGTCTAATCCGCATATATATCACCATTGCCCTTGATTTTCTTGACTGTATATCTCTTAAATATCAGCATATACACATGTGATTTAGTTTACGAAGATGTTTCAATGCCGAGAACCTCGATCAGAGAGTAAAAAAGTCGTAAGGTTCACAATGGTATAAAATTAAAATGGGATATACCGGGCTAATATTCGAGTTACAGGAACAAGGGCCAAACCAAACACCCAAGAATGGAATGGTCGAGCGAAAACACTTGACAACCTCCTAGAAGCAGCTTTTCTTACCACCAGACTTTTCTCCATCAGTTAGGAATCTGATGTCATCACTAAACACATTCCTTAAATTGTAGTCATTTTTGAGTGTTTTTTTTGGTGTCTAATCCGCATATATATCACCATTGCCCTTGATTTTCTTGACTGTATATCTCTTAAATGTCAACATATACACGTGTGATTTAGTTTACGAAGATTTTTCAATGCCGAGAACCTCGATCAGAGAGTAAAAAAGGCGTAAGGTTCACAATGGTGTAAAATTAAAATGGGATATACCGGGCTAGGATTCGAGTTACAGAAACAAGGGCCAAACCAACCACCCAAGAATGGAATCGTTGAGCGAAAACACTTGACAACCTCCTAGAAGCAGCTTTTCTTGCCACCAGACCTTTCTCCATCAATTAGGAATCTGATGCCGTCACTAAACACATTCCTTAAATTGTAGCCATTTGTTGAGTGTTTTTTTTGGTGTCTAATCCGCATATATATCACCATTGCCCTTGATTTTCTTGACTGTATATCTCTTAAATATCAGCATATACACATGTGATTTAGTTTACGAAGATTTTTCAATGCCGAGAACCTCGATCAGAGAGTAAAAAAGTCGTAAGGTTCACAATGGTATAAAATTAAAATGGGATATACCGGGCTAATATTCGAGTTACAGGAACAAGGGCCAAACCAAACACCCAAGAATGGAATGGTCGAGCGAAAACACTTGACAACCTCCTAGAAGCAGCTTTTCTTACCACCAGACTTTTCTCCATCAGTTAGGAATCTGATGTCATCACTAAACACATTCCTTAAATTGTAGTCATTTTTGAGTGTTTTTTTTGGTGTCTAATCCGCATATATATCACCATTGCCCTTGATTTTCTTGACTGTATATCTCTTAAATGTCAACATATACACGTGTGATTTAGTTTACGAAGATTTTTCAATGCCGAGAACCTCGATCAGAGAGTAAAAAAGGCGTAAGGTTCACAATGGTGTAAAATTAAAATGGGATATACCGGGCTAGGATTCGAGTTACAGAAACAAGGGCCAAACCAACCACCCAAGAATGGAATCGTTGAGCGAAAACACTTGACAACCTCCTAAAAGCAGCTTTTCTTGCCACCAGACCTTTCTCCATCAATTAGGAATCTGATGCCGTCACTAAACACATTCCTTAAATTGTAGCCATTTGTTGAGTGTTTTTTTTGGTGTCTAATCCGCATATATATCACCATTGCCCTTGATTTTCTTGACTGTATATCTCTTAAATATCAGCATATACACATGTGATTTAGTTTACGAAGATTTTTCAATGCCGAGAACCTCGATCAGAGAGTAAAAAAGTCGTAAGGTTCACAATGGTATAAAATTAAAATGGGATATACCGGGCTAATATTCGAGTTTCAGGAACAAGGGCCAAACCAAACACCCAAGAATGGAATGGTCGAGCGAAAACACTTGACAACCTCCTAGAAGCAGCTTTTCTTACCACCAGACTTTTCTCCATCAGTTAGGAATCTGATGTCATCACTAAACACATTCCTTAAATTGTAGTCATTTTTGAGTGTTTTTTTTGGTGTCTAATCCGCATATATATCACCATTGCCCTTGATTTTCTTGACTGTATATCTCTTAAATGTCAACATATACACGTGTGATTTAGTTTACAAAGATTTTTCAATGCCGAGAACCTCGATCAGAGAGTAAAAAAGGCGTAAGGTTCACAATGGTGTAAAATTAAAATGGGATATACCGGGCTAGGATTCGAGTTACAGAAACAAGGGCCAAACCAACCACCCAAGAATGGAATCGTTGAGCGAAAACACTTGACAACCTCCTAGAAGCAGCTTTTCTTGCCACCAGACCTTTCTCCATCAATTAGGAATCTGATGCCGTCACTAAACAAATTCCTTAAATTGTAGCCATTTGTTGAGTGTTTTTTTTGGTGTCTAATCCGCATATATATCACCATTGCCCTTGATTTGCTTGACTGTATATCTCTTAAATGTCAACATATACTCGTGTGATATAGGTTACGAAGATTTTTCGGTGCCGAGAACCTCGATCAGAGAGTAAAAAAGGCGAAAGGTTCACAATGGTGTAAAATTAAAAGGGGATATACCGGGCTAGGATTCAAGTTACAGGAACAAGGGCCAAACCAACCTCCCAAGAATGTAATCGTCGAGCGAAAACACTTGACAACCTCCTAGAAGCAGCTTTTCTTGCCACCAGACCTTTCTCTATCAATTAGAAATCTGATGCCGTCACTAAACAAATTCCTTAAATTGTAGCCATTTGTTGAGTGTTTTTTTTGGTGTCTAATCCGCATATATATCACCATTGCCCTTGATTTGCTTGACTGTATATCTCTTAAATGTCAACATATACTCGTGTGATTTAGGTTACGAAGATTTTTCGGTGCCGAGAACCTCGATCAGAGAGTAAAAAAGGCAAAAGGTTTACAATGGTGTAAAATTAAAAGGGGATATACCGGGCTAGGATTCAAGTTACAGGAACAAGGGCCAAACCAACCACCCAAGAATGGAATCGTCGAGCAAAAACACTTGACAACCTCCAAGAAGCAGCTTTTCTTACCACCAGACATTTCTCCATCAATTAGGAATCTGATGCAGTCACTAAACACATTCCTTAAATTGTAGCCATTTGTTGAGTGTTTATTTTGGCGTCTAATCCGCATATATATCACCACTGCCCTTGATTTTCTTAACTGTATATCTCCTAAATGTCAACATATACACGTGTGATTTAGTTTACAAAGATTTTTAATGCCGAGAAGCTCGATCAGAGAGTAAAAAAGGCGTAAGGTTCACAATGGTGTAAAATTAAAATGGGATGTACTGGGGTAGGATTCGAGTTACAGGAACAAGGGCCAACCCAACCACTCAAGAATGGAATCGACGAGCGAAAACACTTGACAACCTCCTAGAAGCAGCTCTTCTTACCACCAGACCTTTCTCCATCAATTAGGAATCTGATGCTGTCACTAAACACATTCCTTAAATTGTAGCCATTTGTTAAGTGTTTTTTTTTTGTGTCTAATCTGCATATATATCACCATTTCCCTTGATTTTCTTGACTGTATATCTCTTAAATATCAACATATATATATGTGTGATTTAGTTTACGAAGATTTTTAAATGTCAAGAACCTCGATCAGAGAGTAAAAAAGGTGTAAGGTTCATAATGGTGTAAAATTAAAATGGGATATACCGGGCTAGGATTCGTTTACAGGAACACGGGCCAAACCAACCACCCAAGAATGGAATCGTCGAGCGAAAACACTTGACACCCTCCTAGAAGCAACTTTTCTTGCCACCAGACCTTTCTCCATCAATTAGGAATCTGATGCCGTCACTAAAGACATTCCTTAAATTGTAGCCATTTGTTGAGCGTTTTTTTTTGGTGTCTAATCCGCATATATATCACTATTGCCCTTGATTTTCTTGACTGTATAACTCTTAAATATCAACATATACACATGTGATTTAGTTTACGAAGATTTTTCAATGCCGAGAACCTCGATCAGAGAGTAAAAAAGTCGTAAGGTTCACAATGGTATAAAATTAAAATGGGATATACCGGGCTAATATTCGAGTTACAGGAACAAGGGCCAAACCAAACACCCAAGAATGGAATGGTCGAGCGAAAACACTTGACAACCTCCTAGAAGCAGCTTTTCTTACCACCAGACTTTTCTCCATCAGTTAGGAATTTGATGTCATCACTAAACACATTCCTTAAATTGTAGTCATTTTTGAGTGTTTTATTTTGGTGTCTAATCCGCATATATATCACCATTGCCCTTGATTTTCTTGACTGTATATCTCTTAAATGTCAACATATACACGTGTGATTTAGTTTACGAAGATTTTTCAATGCCGAGAACCTCGATCAGAGAGTAAAAAAGGCGTAAGGTTCACAATGGTGTAAAATTAAAATGGGATATACCGGGCTAGGATTCGAGTTACAGAAACAAGGGCCAAACCAACCACCCAAGAATGGAATCGTTGAGCGAAAACACTTGACAACCTCCTAGAAGCAGCTTTTCTTGCCACCAGACCTTTCTCCATCAATTAGGAATCTGATGCCGTCACTAAACACATTCCTTAAATTGTAGCCATTTGTTGAGTGTTTTTTTTGGTGTCTAATCCGCATATATATCACCATTGCCCTTGATTTTCTTGACTGTATATCTCTTAAATATCAGCATATACACATGTGATTTAGTTTACGAAGATTTTTCAATGCCGAGAACCTCGATCAGAGAGTAAAAAAGTCGTAAGGTTCACAATGGTATAAAATTAAAATGGGATATACCGGGCTAATATTCGAGTTACAGGAACAAGGGCCAAACCAAACACCCAAGAATGGAATGGTCGAGCGAAAACACTTGACAACCTCCTAGAAGCAGCTTTTCTTACCACCAGACTTTTCTCCATCAGTTAGGAATCTGATGTCATCACTAAACACATTCCTTAAATTGTAGTCATTTTTGAGTGTTTTTTTTGGTGTCTAATCCGCATATATATCACCATTGCCCTTGATTTTCTTGACTGTATATCTCTTAAATGTCAACATATACACGTGTGATTTAGTTTACGAAGATTTTTAAATGCCGAGAACCTCGATCAGAGAGTAAAAAAGGCGTAAGGTTCACAATGGTGTAAAATTAAAATGGGATATACCGGGCTAGGATTCGAGTTACAGAAACAAGGGCCAAACCAACCACCCAAGAATGGAATCGTTGAGCGAAAACACTTGACAACCTCCTAGAAGCAGCTTTTCTTGCCACCAGACCTTTCTCCATCAATTAGGAATCTGATGCCGTCACTAAACACATTCCTTAAATTGTAGCCATTTGTTGAGTGTTTTTTTTGGTGTCTATTCCGCATATATATCACCATTGCCCTTGATTTTCTTGACTGTATATCTCTTAAATATCAGCATATACACATGTGATTTAGTTTACAAAGATTTTTCAATGCCGAGAACCTCGATCAGAGAGTAAAAAAGTCGTAAGGTTCACAATGGTATAAAATTAAAATGGGATATACCGGGCTAATATTCGAGTCACAGGAACAAGGGCCAAACCAAACACCCAAGAATGGAATGGTCGAGCGAAAACACTTGACAACCTCCTAGAAGCAGCTTTTCTTACCACCAGACTTTTCTCCATCAGTTAGGAATCTGATGTCATCACTAAACACATTCCTTAAATTGTAGTCATTTTTGAGTGTTTTTTTTGGTGTCTAATCCGCATATATATCACCATTGCCCTTGATTTTCTTGACTGTATATCTCTTAAATGTCAACATATACACGTGTGATTTAGTTTACGAAGATTTTTCAATGCCGAGAACCTCGATCAGAGAGTAAAAAAGGCGTAAGGTTCACAATGGTGTAAAATTAAAATGGGATATACCGGGCTAGGATTCGAGTTACAGAAACAAGGGCCAAACCAACCACCCAAGAATGGAATCGTTGAGCGAAAACACTTGACAACCTCCTAAAAGCAGCTTTTCTTGCCACCAGACCTTTCTCCATCAATTAGGAATCTGATGCCGTCACTAAACACATTCCTTAAATTGTAGCCATTTGTTGAGTGTTTTTTTTGGTGTCTAATCCGCATATATATCACCATTGCCCTTGATTTTCTTGACTGTATATCTCTTAAATATCAGCATATACACATGTGATTTAGTTTACGAAGATTTTTCAATGCCGAGAACCTCGATCAGAGAGTAAAAAAGTCGTAAGGTTCACAATGGTATAAAATTAAAATGGGATATACCGGGCTAATATTCGAGTTACAGGAACAAGGGCCAAACCAAACACCCAAGAATGGAATGGTCGAGCGAAAACACTTGACAACCTCCTAGAAGCAGCTTTTCTTACCACCAGACTTTTCTCCATCAGTTAGGAATCTGATGTCATCACTAAACACATTCCTTAAATTGTAGTCATTTTTGAGTGTTTTTTTTGGTGTCTAATCCGCATATATATCACCATTGCCCTTGATTTTCTTGACTGTATATCTCTTAAATGTCAACATATACACGTGTGATTTAGTTTACAAAGATTTTTCAATGCCGAGAACCTCGATCAGAGAGTAAAAAAGGCGTAAGGTTCACAATGGTGTAAAATTAAAATGGGATATACCGGGCTAGGATTCGAGTTACAGAAACAAGGGCCAAACCAACCACCCAAGAATGGAATCGTTGAGCGAAAACACTTGACAACCTCCTAGAAGCAGCTTTTCTTGCCACCAGACCTTTCTCCATCAATTAGGAATCTGATGCCGTCACTAAACAAATTCCTTAAATTGTAGCCATTTGTTGAGTGTTTTTTTTGGTGTCTAATCCGCATATATATCACCATTGCCCTTGATTTGCTTGACTGTATATCTCTTAAATGTCAACATATACTATTTTTCGGTGCCGAGAACCTCGATCAGAGAGTAAAAAAGGCGAAAGGTTCACAATGGTGTAAAATTAAAAGGGGATATACCGGGCTAGGATTCAAGTTACAGGAACAAGGGCCAAACCAACCTCCCAAGAATGTAATCGTCGAGCGAAAACACTTGACAACCTCCTAGAAGCAGCTTTTCTTGCCACCAGACCTTTCTCTATCAATTAGAAATCTGATGCCGTCACTAAACAAATTCCTTAAATTGTAGCCATTTGTTGAGTGTTTTTTTTGGTGTCTAATCCGCATATATATCACCATTGCCCTTGATTTGCTTGACTGTATATCTCTTAAATGTCAACATATACTCGTGTGATTTAGGTTACGAAGATTTTTCGGTGCCGAGAACCTCGATCAGAGAGTAAAAAAGGCAAAAGGTTTACAATGGTGTAAAATTAAAAGGGGATATACCGGGCTAGGATTCAAGTTACAGGAACAAGGGCCAAACCAACCTCCCAAGAATGGAATCGTCGAGCAAAAACACTTGACAACCTCCAAGAAGCAGCTTTTCTTACCACCAGACATTTCTCCATCAATTAGGAATCTGATGCAGTCACTAAACACATTCCTTAAATTGTAGCCATTTGTTGAGTGTTTATTTTGGCGTCTAATCCGCATATATATCACCACTGCCCTTGATTTTCTTAACTGTATATCTCCTAAATGTCAACATATACACGTGTGATTTAGTTTACGAAGATTTTTAATGCCGAGAAGCTCGATCAGAGAGTAAAAAAGGCGTAAGGTTCACAATGGTGTAAAATTAAAATGGGATGTACTGGGCTAGGATTCGAGTTACAGGAACAAGGGCCAACCCAACCACTCAAGAATGGAATCGACGAGCGAAAACACTTGACAACCTCCTAGAAGCAGCTCTTCTTACCACCAGACCTTTCTCCATCAATTAGGAATCTGATGCTGTCACTAAACACATTCCTTAAATTGTAGCCATTTGTTAAGTGTTTTTTTTTTGTGTCTAATCTGCATATATATCACCATTTCCCTTGATTTTCTTGACTGTATATCTCTTAAATATCAACATATATATATGTGTGATTTAGTTTACGAAGATTTTTAAATGTCAAGAACCTCGATCAGAGAGTAAAAAAGGTGTAAGGTTCATAATGGTGTAAAATTAAAATGGGATATACCGGGCTAGGATTCGTTTACAGGAACACGGGCCAAACCAACCACCCAAGAATGGAATCGTCGAGCGAAAACACTTGACACCCTCCTAGAAGCAACTTTTCTTGCCACCAGACCTTTCTCCATCAATTAGGAATCTGATGCCGTCACTAAAGACATTCCTTAAATTGTAGCCATTTGTTGAGCGTTTTTTTTTGGTGTCTAATCCGCATATATATCACTATTGCCCTTGATTTTCTTGACTGTATAACTCTTAAATATCAACATATACACATGTGATTTAGTTTACGAAGATTTTTCAATGCCGAGAACCTCGATCAGAGAGTAAAAAAGTCGTAAGGTTCACAATGGTATAAAATTAAAATGGGATATACCGGGCTAATATTCGAGTTACAGGAACAAGGGCCAAACCAAACACCCAAGAATGGAATGGTCGAGCGAAAACACTTGACAACCTCCTAGAAGCAGCTTTTCTTACCACCAGACTTTTCTCCATCAGTTAGGAATTTGATGTCATCACTAAACACATTCCTTAAATTGTAGTCATTTTTGAGTGTTTTATTTTGGTGTCTAATCCGCATATATATCACCATTGCCCTTGATTTTCTTGACTGTATATCTCTTAAATGTCAACATATACACGTGTGATTTAGTTTACAAAGATTTTTCAATGCCGAGAACCTCGATCAGAGAGTAAAAAAGGCGTAAGGTTCACAATGGTGTAAAATTAAAATGGGATATACCGGGCTAGGATTCGAGTTACAGGAACAAGGGCCAAACCAACCACCCAAGAATGGAATCGTCGAGCAAAAACACTTGACTACCTCCTAGAAGCAGCTTTTCGTGCCACTAGACCTTTCTCCATCAATTAGGAATCTGATGCCGTCACTAAACACATTCCTTAAATTGTAGCCATTTGTTGAGTGTTTTTTATTTTGTTGTCTAATACGCATATATATCTCCATTTCGCTTGATTTTCTTGACTGTATATCTCTTAAATGTCAACATATACACGTGTGATTTAGTTTACGAAGATTTTTCAATGACGAGAACCTCGATCAGAGAGTAAAAAAGGCGTAAGGTTCACAATGGTGTAAAATTAAAATGGGATATACCGGGCTAGGATTCGAGTTACAGGAACAAGGGCCAAACCAACCTCCCAAGAATGGAATCGTCGAGCGAAAACACTTGACAACCTCCTAGAAGCAGCTTTTCTTGCCACCAGACCTTTCTCTAGCAATTAGGAATCAGATGTCGTCACTAAACACATTCCTTAAATTGTAGTCATTTGTTGAGTGTTTTTTTTTGTGTCTAATCCGCATATATATCACCATTGCCCATGATTTTCTTGACTGTATATCTCTTAAATGTCAACATATACACGTGTGATTTAGTTTACGAAGATTTTTCAATGCCGAGAACCTCGATCAGAGAGTAAAAAAGGCGTAAGGTTCACAATGGTGTAAAATTAAAATGGGATATACCTGGCTATGATTCGAGTTACAGGAACAAAAAACCAAGCACCCAAGAATGGAATCGTCGAGTGAAAACACTTGACAACCTCCTAGAAGTAGCTTTTCTTACCACTAGACCTTTCTCTATCAATTAGGAATCAGATGCCATCACTAAACACATTCCTTAAATTGTAGCCATTTGTTGAGTGTTTTTTTTTGTGTCTAATCCGCATATATATCACCATTGCTCTTGATTTTCTAGATTATATATCTTTTAAATGTCAACATATACATGTGTGATTTAGTTTACGAAGATTTTTCAATGCCGATAACCTTAATCAGAGAGTAAAAAAGGCGTAAGGTTCACAATGGTGTAAAATTAAAATGGGATAAACCGGGCCAGGATTCGAGTTACATGAACAAGGGCCAAACCAACCACCCAAGAATGGAATCGTCGAGCGAAAACACTTGACAACCTCCTAGAAGCAGCTTTTCTTACCACCAGACCTTTCTCCATGAATTAGGAATCTGATGCAGTCTGTAAACATATTCCTTAAATTGTAGCCATTTGTTGAAAGTTTTTTTTGGTGTCTAATCCGCATATATATCACCATTGCGCTTGATTTTTTGACTGTATATCTCTTAAATGTCAACATATACATGTGTTTTTTAGTTTACGAAGATTTTTCAATGCCGAGAACCTCGATCAGAGAGTAAAAAAGGCGTAAGGTTCACAATGGTGTAAAATTAAAATGGGATATACCGGGATAGGATTCGAGTTAAAGGAACAAGGGCCAAACCAACCACCCAAGAATGGAATCGTCGAGCGAAAACACTTGACAACCTCCTAGAAGCAGCTTTTCTTGCCACCAGACCTTTCTCCATCAATTAGGAATATGATACCGTCACTAAACACATTCCTTAAATTGTAGCCATTTGTTGAGTGTTTTTTTTGGTGTCTAATCCGCATATATATCACCATTGCCCTTGATTTTCTTAAATGTATATCTCTTAAATGTCAACATATACACGTGTGATTTAGTTTACGAAGATTTTTCAATGCCGAGAACCTCGATCAGAGAGTAAAAAAGGCGTAAGGTTCACAATGGTGTAAAATTAAAATGGGATATACCGGGCTAGGATTCGAGTTACAGGAACAAGGGCCAAACCAACTGTTAGTGCACTACGTGTATTGACTTCGTCTTGGATCATGTAATAGAATAGGATAGAATTATCAGTGCCCAAGGTTCGAGAAACAGATTTTTAGGTTTAAGATAGTGAGTTCGCTTGAAAGTGTCTAGGACAAGTTCAAGCGAAACCTTAACATTGTGTGTTCGCTTGAAAGGATCAAAGACAAGTTCAAGCGAAACCAGCACAACTGAGTTCGCTTGAACGTGCTCTTGTCCATTTCAAGCGAACCTTCACACCTATAAATAGGGCACTTGTTGATTTCATTTGGTACGGCTTCTGGATTTGTAACGAAGTGCTGCCAAAATCTGTTCAGGTTGTAATTGATGTTATTATCAACATAACTGACAGATTTAATAGTATCAAGCTGTTTCCACGTCCGTTTCACTGATTTCGCCTTTGAATCGGATTACAAGCTCTTCTGAACGACTCGTTTGGGTCCAACAACGATCCTACAAGTGGTATCAGAGCTCAGGAAGAAGAGTTTAGCTTGATATCATCAATTTTCTGACCTCTACACCTTCTTTTCCAATCTGAACAAGTTTCTACGGTCAAAATGGCATGAGTTTTTCACCGAACATGCAAAACAGTATAATAACAAAGCCTTGAGAGTTTGAAACTGAAATTCGAAGTAAAAATGACAAAATTGGACTAAAAACTAGGTTTCGCTTGAACGAACACTTTGGGTTTCGCTTGCAAATAGCTGCTGAGTTCGCTTCAAACAGTCATTTCGCTTCAAAATATAGTTGAGTTCGGTTCAAACAACCATTTCGCTTGAAGTTATGTTTTCGCTTGAATGGTCATCTAGGCATCTCGCTTGAAAGCTGATATTCAGTTTTAACTTGTTGTTTCGCTTGAAGTCTCAGTTCGCTTGAAAGTGAAAATTCCGAGTCAAGATCATTTCACATCAACTGAGTGTCAGTTTGTTTTCAGAATATTTGATATTGTGTGTACTGATTGTGTTTGCTTTTATTGTATTTGTTCAGGATTACATCATGGCTGAAGAATTCTACAATACGTTTTTCAATGCGTTCACATCTGAATCTTCTGAGATTACAAATGTTACACCAAAAACCGTCACGAAAGTAATCAATGAGAACATCAAGCATGATAATTTCTACGGAACACACTCAAAGCCACTAACTCAAGAAAGCATTGAGGATTATACATGGTGGAAAGAACGGTTTCTTAATTGGGCGAAAGCGTATGCGCATGAAAGCTGGTTCTGTTTAGAGTTTGGATATGAACGACCGAAGGATGATAAAGGCGAAGTAATTTCATTTAAGAAATTACCGAGAGAAGACAAAGCAGATTATGCAGCTGAACAGAGAATGATTGCTTTATCCAGACGGCAATTAGAAATGATATTTTTGCACTGCTTAATCATGATGGGTCGTCAAAATATGTTTGGGAAGCTTTACGTGTTAAAGCTGAGGGGGGTAAACAGATTAGAAAAAAACAAAATTGCATTGCTTAAAAAAGAATTCGATTTATTTGATAGTTTAAAAGGATAGTCGGTGAGGCAAATGATAGAGAGATTCTGTCATCTCAAAATTGAACTTGAACGTTTTAAAATTGAGAAAACAAGAGAGGAAATTATAGATAAATTTGAGATGAAGGAGAAAACTCGAGAAGAGATCTTGAGTGAGAAAACTTATTGAGAAAGAAACGTTGTTTACAACAGAATGGATGAGATGCAGGAAGAATATGAGAGTGCTGTTATGAGCAGAAGATGGGATAAGAAGAGAGAATACTACTACAACAGAGAAGGAGAACCAGTTGTTCCAAAGAAAGACATAATCTTTGATGATGTTCTTCTCATAATTCCTTTGAGAGCCGAATATTATAGAAATGTGATGAAAGATGACACATATGCTAAAAGGCATGAAAAGGAGATCAGATATGCCATGACATCATGTCTGAGAAAAAGAGATGAAGAGAGAATGAAAAAGAATGTTGAAGAATTGGTGAACAATCTGAAGAAGGTTGCTGAAGAGGTTAAAGCAAAAACTGTTGAAGTTGAAGTTGTGAAAGAGGAAGTTTTGAAAAATGATGAGACAGAAAAGATTGAAGAAAAAGTTGTTGTGAATGAAGAGTTTGAGAAAGTTGTTACTAAAGAACAACAGATCAGAAAAGAGGTGAGGAAAGAAGAAGAAGAAGTTAAGAATGAGAATTTGGAAGCTGATAATATTGGTGATGATGTCGGTGTTGAAGAAAAGCAAGATGATGATGATCAGAAGGAAACTGAGGCAACTGCATCAAACACCGAAGTGCCAATCACTGAGGTACATTCTGATTCTGAAATCTTAAAGACTATTGATCAGTGCAAGAAATGCATGGAATCGTGCAAAGCTTGTACTGAAAAAGATGAGCAATTCAGAACAAGAGATCTTGAATTCACTAAAATTGAAAACATTTTTAAAGAAAAATGCAAAGAAATGCTAGAAAAAAAAAGTTTTGAAAGAAAATGATGAAAAACTTTCAGAAAAATGTAAAAAGTTAGAAACAAAAAATGAAGTTTTGAAAGAAAATGTTTCTAAAATGATAGAAGAATGTTCACAAAAAGAAATTGCTTGTCAAGAAATGAAGAAAGAATATGACTCAATGAAATTAGCATATCATATTACGAAAGAGTCATACGAAAAGGTGAAAGATGAAATGAAATATGCTCAATCAAGAATGAATTATCTTTCTAAAACAACTAAAGAATTTAAACGAATGTATTCCATAAAACAAGATGTTGTTAATTCTTATATTGAGGATGTTGCTAAGCTAAAGGGACAGATTGCTAATTTAGAACAGGATAACAACAAGTTAAAGAGTTATCACGTGTCGTCATATGTGCTTGAACGTATTTTCAATATAAAACCGGGAGATGGTGAGTCTGAGCAAAACAAGAAAGACATTGGCTCAGAGTTTCATCAAGTTCCACCACCGGGATAATTTGCATTTTATGATGAGGAAAAGGTCAAAAAAACTTTCAACCTGGTTGATCAATTGCCAGACAACATTGATGTAACCTATTCCAAATCTGATGATACTCATGATTCAGAGGTGGTAGGTAAAGTTGTTGAAAGTGTGTTGCAAGAAGAGTCGGATGATACAGGTAAATCTGAATCACAGGATGAAGATGAAGGAAATCTTCATGATATTTATCTGAAAAACACAAAATTTGAGAAAAAATTGAATGATGATTCAAAAGGATTGGTTTATACCATGATTGGATCGGACAAATTGTTCTTAGATGTTGTATTCCCGATTCAGAATGTGATTTCAGAAAAGGTTGATAAAGTTTTCAAAATGGTTGAGATAGAGAAATCTGAAATTTCAAAATTTGCTGGTAAAGGTCGCAAATCTTTTTATAACAACAAACCTGATTTTAAGAAGAAAAACATGAAGGCTGGGTTGGGTTATAAGAAGAAACAAAGTTGGAAAAGAAATGAAACTCCGAATTTTCAGATAAAAACGAGTTTTGTTCAAGGAAAGAGTTTAGCTGAAGAAAAAGAACTTAAAATTGGACAACAGTCTATTGAAGAGTTCCTAGCTCAAAAGAAAAAGCAACAACCACAGGTCAAAGATGTATCCAAGAGAACATGTTTTAAGTGTCATCAGATAGGACATCTTGCACGAAAGTGTCCAAATCCGAAACCTGTGGATGTTGATAAAAAGAGGACTGAAAATGCTGACAAACAAAAATTTGAGAATGTGAGACAAAGGTCAACCAGATTTGACTCAAAACAAACTTGGAGGTATAACACAAACAAGTTTGCTTCGAATCAAAACTGGAAATCAAACCCGAACAGGTTCGATTCGAGACAGACCTACACACCCAGAGTCAGAACAACTCAAAGTTGGAAAACAACTGTTGATATGACAAAACCACAAGAGTTTTGGAAACCAAAAGTTGTTCAAAAACAAAATATTCAAAAAGAGTCTCATTTTTACAAACGTAGTACTCCTAAAGGTCAAACATGGAGTGAAAAGAAACAAGTGATTTTTGAAAAAGATGAAAAAGTTGAAGTAAAAGTTGAAAAGATTTTTATGAAAGATTACAAAGAGTTTCCAGCATTGAATGAAAATTATTGTGTTGAAATGCCTAAGGTTCAACAGACCTGGGCTAAATTGTTCAAGTAATGAAGTAGTCTGAATGTGCAGGTGCTCAACAAATCCGAATATTGTGAGAAGGGAAGTTGGAGCAGCCTGACACAACGAGGAGAGGAGGCTGCTGAATCCTGTATTGGTTGAAACAGGAAGTTTGTTTGTTTTTTGTAAATAAATAAACCATATTTTAAAACCCTAAAAATTGAAAAATTAAAAACCAAAAATATGTTTTTAGTTTGTTAAAATTTGAAAAAACAAAAATATGTTTTTTTTTTGTTAAAAATAGAAAATTTTAAAAATTTGTGATTGATTGAATACGCCGAAACCCTCACGGCTGAACAAACATGATTATTTTAACAAGATTGAAAAACGGTTTTCAAATTGTCGAAGATCAATGAGTTGTAAATCATGGGGGTACTTTATATTAGTTTTCCGCAAAACAGAGCACATTTAGCAGAAAATGGATGGCGAGACAAAGCTATCAGTATTGGTTGTCAAATTTTCTTTAAATGATTTTGGATTTTAGGAGGAGAAAAATTGTTAGAAAATACAAAAACATTAGAAAATTTGAAAAAGCTAAAAACATGATAAAATTCATAAATTGAGTTTTTGCGTAAAAAGAGTAAATGATAGTACATCAGTAGACGGTTACAGTATGCTAAAGAATTGTAATGATTAAATAGTGTTAAACGGTCTCATTGATGATATGCCGATAGGTTTTTATACATTTAGTAAACTTTTTCGGGATATAAACCTAAATTCAAACTTGCTTATTTCGTGGGGAACACTACTTGGATATATAGGTAACCCCTGAAATGTCGTTTGAAGGACCCCTCTTTCTGAGATACTAGGTCTTTATACTTAGTGATATCTGGGGTATTATTCCAGGACTTCTGCTGAATGGAAGTTCTGACCTAGTCTCCGAATAATACTTTCTGCAATGCTTGAAACATAGCGCCGCCCTCAGCAAATTGATGAAACAATAAAATTGATAGTCATTGCTGTTGTAATTCAAAAGATCCTCTAAAGGGGACATACCAAAAGTCGAGCCGTCATCTCTCTGCTGAACGGAAGTTCTGACCTGAGCTCTCACGGTTTCGTAATATAATTTATTCCCCTTATAGATATCATCTAGGTATACTCACCTGTAAGACTGAATATTGGGATCTGGATACGGGAGTATATTCAAGAGGCGGGACACATGAATGAGTTTAAGTTCTTAATTCACCTAATTCGTATCCCGAATCAGTTGAAACTTGTGTAAAAATTTAAATGGATCAGTATATCGACAATCTAAGTGAATTGTTTAATTCTTAATGTGTAAATAAGCTCAACGGTACTTGTGACGTGTCAAAAATTGATATGATCCTCTGACGCATACTCAAACAAAAATATTGTCTGTAAATATGTTTGTACATATTTCTTTACTGCTTTATATTTTCAGAAAAATACAAAAATATTTTTGATTCTGCTTTACTTTTGACAACCGAAGTTTGAGATGCTGAGTTTCAAAATCTAACTAAGCAGATTGTGTTTCTGAAAATAAAACAAGTTCATTAATTTGAAACTTGAATTAAAATAAAAAATTTCAAAAACAGTTTGTGATATCTCCAAGGTCATTAGTTTGGACTTGGATGATTAACTGTGAGGGATTTTGGATTCTTGACATTGCTAAATCTGTAAAGATTGTTGATAGGGGGGTGGTTTAAAGAAGAATGAATAGCCAGGTTACGATTCTTGGTAGTTTAAAATGTTGTTACTTATAAACGTATGAGTAATTGCAGGAAAGAGTCCAGATTACGATCCCGAGAGCTGAGTCTAAGGGGGAGTCTGAAGACAAGCTTGAAACAAGAGGGAGCTTGTAAATGGATAGCTAGGTGTCGATCCCAAAGCATGGAAGCTTGACAAAAGGGGGAGCCTGAAGATGATGGAAAAAGAGAAGGATTGATGGATGCTTATAATGTTACAATTTGGATGAGAAGGCAGAATGATCAAGATTGAAGATGTGTCATGATGAAGACTAGACACTGAAGACTTCGTCAATATCCGAGGGGGAGTCTGTTAGTGCACTACGTCTATTGACTTCGTCTTGTATCATGTAATAGAATAGGATAGAATTATCAGTGCCCAAGGTTCGAGAAATAGATTTTTAGGTTTAAGATAGTGAGTTCGCTTGAAAGTGTCTAGGACAAGTTCAAGCGAAACCTTAACATTGTGTGTTCACTTGAAAGGATCAAAGACAAGTTCAAGCGAAACCAGCACAACTGAGTTCGCTTGAATGTGCTCTTGTCCATTTCAAGCGAACCTTAACACCTATAAATAGGGCACTTGTTGATTTCATTTGGTACGGCTTTTGGATTTGTAACGAAGTGCTGCCAAAATCTGTTCAGGTTGTAATTGATGTTGTTATCAATATAAGTGACAGATTTAATAGTATCAAGCTGTTTCCACGTCCGTTTCACTGATTCCGCCTTTGAATCGGATTACAAGCTCTTCTGAACGACTCGTTTGGGTCCAACAGCGATCCTACACCAACCACCCAAGAATGGAATCGTCGAGCGAAAACACTTGACAACCTCCTAGAAGCAGCTTTTCTTGCCACCAGACCTTTCTCCATCAATTAGGAATCTGATGCCGTCACGAAACACATTCCTTAAATTGTAGCCATTTGTTGAGTGTTTTTTTTGGTGTCTAATCCGCATATATATCACCATTGCCCTTGATTTTCTTCACTGTATATCTCTTAAATGTCAACATATACACGTGTGATTTAGTTTACGAAGATTTTTCAATGCCGAGAACCTCGACCAGAGAGTAAAAAAGGTGTAAGGTTCACAATGGCGTAAGATTAAAATGGGATATAATTCGAGTTACAGGAACAAGAACAAACCAACCAACCAAGAATTGAATCGTCGAGCGAAAACACTTGGCAACCTCCTAGAAGCAGCTTTTCTTGCCACCAGACCTTTCTCTATCAATTAGGAATCTGATGCCGTCACTAAACACATTCCTTAAATTGTAGCCATTTGTTGAGTGTTTTTTTTTGTGTTTCTAATCCACATATATATCACCATTGCCCTTGATTTTCTTGACTGTATATCTCTTAAATGTCAACATATACACGTGTGATTTAGTTTACGAAGATTTTTCAATGCCGAGAACCTCGATCAGAGAGTAAAAAAGGCGTAAGGTTCACAATGGTGTAAAATTAAAATGGGATATACCGGGCTATGATTCGAGTTACAGGAACAAAAAACCAAGCACCCAAGAATGGAATCGTCGAGTGAAAACACTTGACAACCTCCTAGAAGCAGCTTTTCTTGCCACCTGACCTTTCTCCATCAATTAGGAATCTGATGCTGTCACTAAACACATTCCTTAAATTGTAGCCATTTGTTGAGTGTTTTTTTTGGTGTCTAATCCGCATATATATCACCATTGCCCTTGATTTTCTTGACTGTATATCTCTTAAATATCAACATATACACGTGTGATTTAGTTTACGAATATTTTTTGTTGGTGCATACGTCTGTCGACTTCGTCTTGTATCGAGTCTTGTACTAGAATTGTTAGATCAGGGCACGTAGTTCGAGAAATTAGGATTTATTGGTAATTTCCTTTGAAGTGGGTAATTTCGCATGAAATAGCCACTTGCTATTTCAAACGAAATTAGACTTTGTAATTTCGCTTGAAATGGTCAATGCCACTTTCAAGCGAAATCACCTCCACTATAAATACCCCTTCAAGCGAAATCATTTGTAACTTTTGTAATTCCGGTACCGAAGTGCTGCCGACGTGTCTACTGATCTGTAATCGTGTTATAATCAATATACAAGACATTTACAAGTGAAACAAGCTGTTTTCCAAGTTAATTCATTTGTTTCCGCCTCTTGAGTTGATAAGAACTCTTCTGATTGACTCGTTTGGGTCACAGAACGATCCTACATGTGGTATCAGAGCTCAGGAGGAAGAGTTCTTGCCAAAACAGCCATAATTTCTGATTTCTACACCTTTTCAAAATTAAACGGAATTTTACTGTCAAAATGGTCTAAATTTCACACATAATAGGCGAAACAGTATTTTAAAGAATCCTTGAAAGAATTGGACCTTAATTCAGCTTAAAATTGGTAAAAATTGTAATTTCGCTTGAAAATGATTTCGGATTAAGTGACGTCAGCAGCATTTCACACGAAATTAGCACTTGATTTCGCTTGAAATTGCTATTCCGCTTGAAAAGTACCATTGATTTCACACGAAATTACCTGATTCCGCTTCAAAAGGTGATTCCGTTTGAGACATTCCACACGAAATTAGTAATTTCACTCCAAAGTGTAATTCCGTTTGAACATTCATTTGTTTCACATGAAATCAGGTATTCCGTGTGAAAGTGTAATCTCGTTTGAAAGCGATTTCATGTGAAACTGTATTTTTTAGACTTATGTTTGTGAAACAATTTGTCTAATCATGGAAGAAGAATTTTACAATGCGTTTGCTACTCCAGTTGCACCAGTTACAGCTGCTGAAACAATGTACAGTGAAAATGAGACGGGAACTCATCAAAACCCGCCAAGGCTCATGTACATTAAAGATTTTAAAGGATGGCAAAATCGATTTGAGAACTGGGTGCAAGCTTATAAGTTTGACGCATGGTGTTCATTGGAAAAAGATTACGACAAACCGAAAAATGAACGTGGGATTGAAAAAGCATTTTGTGACTTTTCAAAGAATGATAAATTGAAATATACAAGTGAAAAAATGATGATCATTAGTTTTCAACAAGAGATTAAAGAAGATATCTTTGTGTTACTCCAACACGATAGCACTGCTAGATCAATTTGGACGGCATTAATTCAAAAGTTTAAAGGAAGTGCAGATATGATCAAGAACAAAAATGCTTCACTAAAGAAATCATTTGATATATTTGTAGCTTTCGTAGGAGAATCAACAAAAACAAAAATTGATAGATATTGTCATCTTGTTTTAGAAATGGGAAGATTGGAAATAAAGAAAGACGACGAAGAATGGGTTGATAAACTAGCCGATGCATTACCACAGAAGAAATGGGGAACTTATTTGATGATTCTTAAACACACGAGAAAATCTGAAAATATGAATCTGGCATAGTTTATTCAGAAGATTGAAGAGCACGAGTTGGATATCCGAAAACAGCAATCATGAAGAATCAAAATGCTCAACAAGATGTCAGTTTATACTATAGAGGAAACAAATTTGAAGCTACTCCCAGTCCAAAGATTCAAACTGGTTTCAATGCTGATAGTTCTTTTGGAACAAAAGGTCATACTGTGATTCAGAGTGGTGGACATTCGTCTTCGTATTCAAGCTTTGATCCAAATCATACAACACCAAGTCCTCAACAGCAGAATTCTACAAATCTGCAGTGCAATGTTACTTTAAACATTCAAAATGGTCAAAATTTGTCTCTAGAAATAGCTAAGCAACACATGGCATCACTCGTTGCTATGTTGGAATCATATGAAAGTTTGATTGCTCACAAAATTGGAAATCCGATGCTTACAAAAGAAGATTATGACCAAATTGATGCAGAGGAACTTGAGTTGATGGATGTCAAATGGTGTATGGCTAGTGCTGTTAGAAGGGCAGGAAAATTTCAACAAATCACAGGTAGAGATGAGTTTCGGGGATTGGCTAATTCTCCATTAGGATTTGACAAGTCAAAAGTTACATGTTTTCGTTGCAAAGGAAAAGGACACTTTAAACGAGAGTGTAAAAATCAAGAAGCAAGAAGAGGATCAGAAAAGAATGATTATTATCAGAAATCCATTTTTCATCAGATTGATCAGCAACCACAAACGGCACATGCACGTACTATTGAAGATAAAAAGAAAGCTTGTCTTGTTAATTAAGATGATGAAAAAGTTGCAGAGGGGTTTAGCTGGGATAAATTCGTTCCACCGGGTTCAGGATTTGTTGCTCAAATTTTGGAAACAGAATCAATCAAATCTCAGTAAAAAAGAATACCTATTTTTCCAGAATTAGGAAATGACGCAGACACAGATGATGAAGAAGAGTATATTAATAAAGCTAGAAAAGGTTTGGATACTGATAGTTTTTATTTGTTCTTTGCAGATAAGATTGAGATGCTAAATGAGAAAAGGGCTGCTAGATTGAAGAGAGAGTTGGAAGCAAAAAGAATTGTTGAAGAAAAAGAAAAACTAGAAGCCAAGAAAACTGTAGTTACAGAAATTTCAACAAAGAAAGTTGAAGATGAAGAGTATGAGATAAAAATAGAAGTTGATGAAGAAAAGATAATTGAGAAAATTGTTAAAGTTGAGAAAATTGTCGAGGTTGAAAAAATAGTCGAAGTTGAGAAAATCGTCGAGGTAGAAAAAATTGTTGAAATTGAGAAGATTGTCTAGGTTGAAAAGACAGTTGAGGTCATTAAACCTTGTCTGAAATGTTTGGAGCCTTGCAAACATTGTGAGAAAAAAGATAAGAAGATTTGTGAACTGGAAGAGATGAAAGAGAATTTGTTATCTGACATAAAGTATGTGAAGGAATCATATGATGTCCTGAACAACACAGTGAATGGTCTGAAAAAGACAAATTCAGAAATTGAAGCTGCTATGACAAAGATGAACTCAACATTAATGTCAAAGCAGAAGGTCATTAATGAGTACATTGAAGATTGTGCACAGTTGAAGAAAGAATTGGAACTCGAAATGATTGAGAGTGAAAGAATCAAAAGGTTACTGTTGAGTTATACAACATGTGATTATTTGATTGATCGAGTTTATCCTACTGTTGCAGGTCTTGAAGCTTTCAAAGATAAAGAGATGAAAGAAACGGATGCTAGTAAGAAACAAAGTGTCAAGTATAACAAGTGTCCGCCTCCAATCTATGAGAGTTATTCCCCCAGAAATCCAAACGAGGAGCGTTTATAAAAGGTAGTCAACATCAAGTTAAAGTCTGAAACCATTGATGAGTTACCAGATAACATTGATGTCAAATTCTCAGTGTCTGACACTGATCATGAGTCAGTATTGTTAAAGAAAGTGGTTGATCAGGTGTTGGATATGGATGAAGAGTCAAATTCGGAGTCTAAGTCAGATAGTTCAAGTTCATCAGAAAAGAGTCCGAATTCACCGATTAAAAGGGTTTACAATAAAGAATTCCTGTTATCAAAATCTAATTTGAATGATGGACCAATCAAAGTGGCATATACTTTGAATGATTCAGACAAATTATATTCTGATGAGGATTTTTCAATAAGAAGTGTCAAATCTGAAATGATCAAACAGGTTTTCAAATTAACAGAAATTAACATTTCTGAAATAAAAGATTTAAATCTTCATGAAAAACCTAAAAAGTACACTTCAAGAGTTCAACTTCCTTGTGGTTTATTGGTTTCCAAGTTGCTAGTGGAGCTTTGGAGTCAATTGACCACAAGTTCGAGGTTGGTGGTGGTGGTGAAAGAGTTCAACAAAGATTGAACAAGAAAAAGGGTTACAGTTCAGGTTCAGGTTATCGAAAGAAACCAAACCATAATGGTAATTTCAAAAAGCAGGGATTAGGTTTCATTTCCCAGAAAAATTATAAAAATGAGAAAAAATATAAATCAAAAACAAAATTTGTTGCAGGAGGAAGTTCAGAAGAAGAGCAGAAGAAATCATTTTCGAGACAGTCAAACCAAGAGTTTCTTGCTGAGAAGAAAAATAATATGATGATGAGAAATGAGCAAAGAGTTGAGAGAAGAATGTGTTTCAAATGTCACAAGATTGGATACATTGCTTGGAACTGTCAACAGTCAAACAACACAAAACAGGGAGTTTCTTTTAACTCAAGATTGGAAGAAATACATATTGATGAAAAGAAACAATCAACAAATTTTGAAATTGGTGAAACTTCAAAACGTTTTTACAAAAGAAAAGTTGATTTGAACAAACAAAGGTGGGTTGTTGTCACACCCCCAAAAATCCACACGCAGAGTATCACCGCTTGGAGGCGTGACATGACCAGGATCAAGCCACCAATCATATTGAACATTGTAAGTAATAAATAAAAGTCATTCATCAATACGATAGGTGTTCAAAACCATAACATAGTGAAGCATTTAGTGGAAGCATAAGTATGTAAACCTAACATAAGTTTAAATGTTTCAAATGTTTAACATGGCACATAGCTGTCCATGTCCCACAACGACTCCTCTCCACTCCAATGCAAGCTCCATAGATACCTAACGACCTGCAAGGCATGTAACAGAGAGTCAACAACAAAGTTGAGCGAGTTCACAGTTGGTTGTTCAGTAATAAGTTCGTTTAACAAATCGTAAGTTCGTTTATAACCATGCCGTATATTACTAGGCCATTTGTATGTTCATCTAGTGGGGGCTTCCCATGTTGTAAGTTCAATTAGTGGGGGCTTCCCATACTGTAAGTTACTAGACTAGTTGTATCCATAAGTATCCTTCCTAATCCTAGGATAGTAGTAAGTATAAATTTACGTAGGTTTTACGTAAGTGCCCTTCCCAACCGAGGACAGTACGTAGCGAGTACGTAGGTTTAGCGCTGGTGTCCTTCCCCATCCGAGGACAATGGTACGTAGGATTTACGTAGGTTTTAACACTAGTTTCCTTCCCAAACCGAGGACAGTACGTAGGTTTTACGTAGATTTTGGCACAGGCATCCTTCCCAATCTGAGGGCTGTGGTAAGTAGTCTAGTAGTGATGTTAGTACAAGTAATCATTCAATCCCATTCCCAACCCACCGGGGAATCCCATGCCTTGGTAAGAGTGTGAACTCACCTTAGAATGCTCGGTAGATAATAGTGTTTATCCTAAACTTGGTCACCACGTCCTATAACGGTTACCACTTGTTAGGACCATATGCAGGCAATTCACATGTAACAAGCATTTCATACACGTAGCAAGTAATCACGTATTTCACCGTAGTGTACAACCAGTAAGTAGTTTACGACCAAACAGTGTGTGACTACGATCATTAATAATTGTGCGACTTATATACGGTGAAGGATATGATATAATAGATGTGCGAATGTTTTTATGATTTGAATTACAATCAAACAGTGCATGACTAACACCCTGGACCAAGTTGTGTAGCCCAACAAAATGGCTTGTGCGATCAATGCCCAGTTGTGCGATTCATGCTAAAAAAATACAAGACAAGTGGTGGGGCCGGTTCATTAAATGAAGTGTGCGATGTGGTCGGTGTTGGACAAAAACACATATCCTTTTCACCCTTCCAAATCAGCAGGAAATAGACAAAAATATTTAAATCACACAATTTTCCAATCATCACGTGAGACCCATTATCTCTGAAATATAAAGGCATACACCAATCAGTTGTACCTTTTGCATGTAAGATTGTACACACCATGAAAGCATGGACTCAAGATTTCAAACAACAGTGATCATATATCAATTTTTTTCTCAACAAAATCCCTTGACATCACTGTTTTATAACTAACATTCAAAACATGATTACTCCGACATCTTCAACGTCCATTTTATTTCATCCAGTTTCAAATCTAATATAGATTCACAGATTCAAATCATTATCATCTATTGTTTTTAACAACTTATCAGAGATCATTAGCTATTAATAATCATTCTCTACATCAAAGCGTTCAATCAACACAAAAAACAAATAAACACAAACAGTTGATAACCGAGATATATTCAATCAAAGCATTCGCATAATCATTCTCATCTTCAACCCAACAAACAAACTCAAGGAGTAAGTACCAATCCCTCTAACAGTTTCACATAATTATCACAGAAATCGTTTAAAGCAAGCTCATTTAAAGATCACAGTTTTTCATGTATCTCATATATTCAGAAATCTCGCTAACTCCTAGAAATACAAACTTTCTAACCTGAGTTGAAGATCGTAACGGAGCGTTAACTGAGAGACCGAAGCGGAGTTCCGAGTCGGAGTGCCGCGGGCTGCCGACGATGGAGTGGAGTGGAACGTGGTTACTGGATAAGCGTAGTGAACATACGCCGGTGGTCGATCGGAGCCAAAACGTACGGCCGATGGTCTTGTGTTGCAGGTTTTCTTGTTGTTGAAGATGGAAATTGAAGAGAGAGGAGGAGATGCGATTAGGGTTTTCTGTCAGATATTGATTTCGTGCACACGTTAAAAACAATCCTCTGCCCGATCGATACTGGGCCAAAGCCCATGTGGAGTTTTCGCCGGCCCTCTCTTGATAAAAACACTTTGTGTTTTCGCCGAGAGGTGATTTCGTAGGGGGGTGGGTTTTAGGGTAGGGGTGATTTCGAGTGGGAGGTTGTTTTCAGCTAGGGGTCCATGTTTGTTGTTTTGTTACACAATACAATTTTTAATTCAAAACATATCATTAACATATACAATTTTTAATTCAAAACATATCATTAACATACATGCTTATACTGCACCTCAATACATAAGAAATACTTCGCAAATAAGTACAAGGTTAAGTCAAATAGAGACCTTCAAAACTGAGTTGTCACATTATCCCCAACTTGAAAGAAATTTCGTCTAGAAATTTAGCACGTGGTTACTGAGGAAGCTAGTTGTGTTGTGTAGTTTACTGGTTTTCCTGGGGTGTCACATCATCCCCCCGTTGGTTTGGAATTTCGTCCCGAAATACTGCAGTAGCTTCAGTCTCAGTAGTGGTTGCACTGTTTCCGAACAACTGGGGATACTTGAGTTTCATTTGATCTTCTCGTTCCCAGGTAAACTCTGGGCCACGACGGGAGTTCCAACGAACTCGAACAAGAGGTATTTTGGTGTGCTTGAGGACCTTAACATCTCGGTCCGTGATCTCTACCAGTTCCTCGACGAATCGCAGCTGATCGTCAATAGTGAGCTCCTTCAAAGGAACTATGAGGGTCTCATCTGACAGACATTTCTTCAGATTCGACATGTGAAAGACGTTATGAACTGCACTGAGTTCTGCGGGTAGATTTAGTTTGTAGGCCACTTTGCCTATTTTCTCTATGATTTCAAATGGTCTGACGTATCGCGGATTGAGCTTGCCCCGTTTGCCAAAACGAACCACACCTTTCCAGGGTGAAACTTTGAGTAGCACTCGATCCCCAACTTGGAACTCGAGTGGTTTCCGACACTTGTTTGCGTAGGCTTTCTGACGGTCGCGAGCTGCCGCCATGCGTTGCCGTATCTGTGCAATCCTTTCAGTTGCGTCTACTACCAGTTCTGGGCCAGTGATTTGGCTGTCGCCAACTTCTGCCCAACAGAGAGGTGATCGGCATTTACGCCCGTACAATGCCTCAAATGGAGCGGCTTGAATGCTGGTGTGATAACTGTTGTTATACGAAAACTCCACTAACGGGAGATGTTTTTCCCAGCCGTTGCCGAAATCGATTACACATGCACGAAGCATGTCTTCTAGAGTTTGGATGGTGCGCTCAGACTGCCCATCTGTTTGCAGATGGTAAGCTGTGCTCATGTCTAATCGTGAGCCAAAGGATTTGTGCATCGCTTGCCAAAGTTCTGAAGTGAAATGTGCATCACGATCAGAGATAATAGAAGTTGGCACTCCGTGCCTCGAGACAACTTCCTTAAGGTAGACGTCTGCTAGAGCGGAGAACTTATCCGTCTCCTTGATAGCCAAGAAGTGTGCAGACTTTGTGAGTCGATCCACGATCACCCAAATAGTATCATTCCCACGTTGAGATCTAGGCAGGCTAGTAACAAAATCCATGGAAATTTGCTCCCATTTTCATTGTGGTATCTCTGGTTATTGGTGTAGGCCCGATGGTTTCTGATATTCAGTCTTGACTCTCGCACAAGTCAAACACTTGTTAACGTAAGTTGCTATGTGAGCTTTCATGCTAGGCCACCAATACGTAGTTCTGAGATCATGGTACGTCTTATCTGAACCAGGATGTACTGAGTAGCGAGACTTATGTGCTTCATCCATTACAAGTTCTCGTAAATTGTCATAGAGTGGGACCCAGATGCGTCCTGTTACATAGTAGGCGCCGTCTGCCTTTTGTTCTAACCATTGCCTTGAGCCGCGTAAAGCTTCAGCCTTGACATTTTCTGGTTTCAATGCTTCTACCTGAGCATCTCGTATTTGAGAAGGAAGACTAGACTGAATAGTGAGTTGCAACGCTCGTGCATGCCTAGGTGTAGTATCCTTTCGACTGAGGGCGTCGGCCACCACATTGGCTTTGCCCGGATGGTACTTTATAGCACATTCGTAATCGTTTAAAAGCTCGACCCATCGACGCTGACGCATGTTCAACTCTTTCTGCTTGAAGATATGCTCGAGACTCCTATGATCGGTGTAGATGGTGCACTTGGTATCGTACAGGTAATGTCTCCATATCTTGAGCGCGAAAACAACAGCTCCCAGCTCTAAATCGTGTGTAGTGTAATTCCGTTTGTGAATCTTAAGTTGGCGCGAAGCATAAGCAATGACTTTATCCCGTTGCATCAACACACATCCAAGACCCTGAATGGATGCGTCGCAGTAGACTACAAAATCATATGTGCCTTCAGGCAATAAGAGGATAAGTGCGCTACAAAGTCTATCCTTCAAGTGCTGAAATGCTGATTCCTGTGTATTACCCCAACGATAGATAACGCCTTTCTGAGTTAGTGAGGTGAGGGGTTGTGCAATCTTTGAGAAGTCTTTGATGAACCTTCTGTAGTAGCCCGCCAAACCCAAAAATTGGCGGATTTCTGTTGGTGTACGGGGTGCAGGCCAGTTCTTAATCGAGTCTTCCTTGGATGGATCAACGTGTATCCCATCCTTGTTCACCACGTGGCCTAGGAAATGTACTTCACGAAGCCAGAAGTCGCATTTCGAGAACTTGGCATACAGTTGCTCCGTTCGAAGAAGTTCCAAAATAAGCCGCAGATGTTGCTCGTGTTCCTCCTGGCTCTTGGAGTAAATCAAAATGTCGTCGATAAATACAATAACAAACTTATCCATATAGGGCTTGCATACTCTGTTCATAAGATCCATGAAGACCGCAGGCGCGTTTGTTAACCCGAATGGCATGACCAGAAACTCGTAGTGGCCATAGCGAGTTCTAAATGCTGTTTTGGAGATGTCCTCGTCCCGGACTCTCAGTTGATGGTAGCCTGACCTCAGATCAATCTTTGAATAGTAGCTCGACCCTTGCAGATGGTCGAACAAGTCGTCAATGCGTGGAAGAGTATAGCGATTCTTTACGATCACCTTATTCAGTTCGCGGTAATCTATGCACATACGGAAAGTACCGTCTTTCTTCTTCACAAATAATACTGGAGCTCCCCAGGGCGAAGAGCTAGGACGAATGAAACCCTTTTCCAAGAGTTCTTGCAATTGCTTAGACAGTTCTTCCAGTTCGGTTGGAGCTAAGCGATAAGGTGCTCGAGCTATGGGTGCTGCTCCAGGAGCTAGCTCGATTTGAAATTCGACCTAGCGATGAGGCGGTAGCCCAGGTAAATCTTTAGGAAACACCTGAGGAAAATCGCGTACTACTGGAATATCCTTGATCTTCTTCTCTTTCGTTGATGCGTCAGTAACAAGTGCTAAGATAGCGGTGTGGCCCTTTCGCAAACACTTCTGGGCCTTAAGGAAGGAGATGATGCCCACTACAGCACCACTCTTGTCTCCTTGAATTTCGAGAGGTTCTTTACCAGAACGGGGAATACGGACAATCTTTTCTTTGCATAGGATCTATGCTTGCTGTTGGGATAACCAATCCATCCCAATGACGATGTCAAAACTACCCAGAACTATAGGAATGAGATCGATAGAGAAAGTCTGACCAACGAGGATAAGATTACAACCCTGAACTATGTGTGTGGCCTCTAGACTTTTACCACTTGCTAACTCTATGACATGCTTGGTGTTTAAGGGAGTTGATGTACGTTTAAGCATTTGACTAACTTTTAGAGACACATAACTGGCTTCGGCACCCGAATCAAATAAAACAATAACATAAAAGTCGTCGAGAAGGAACTTACCCATCACTACGTTAGGATCATTCCTTGCGTCACCCTGACCGATCACGAACGCTCGACCCCTGGCACCATTGTTTCCATCATTGTTTCCCCCGTTGTTGTTCCCATTGCCCCGATTATTGTTGTTATTGTTCTGATTCTGATTTAACTGAGGGCAGTGTCTCTTGTAGTGACCTTCAGCTCCGCACTGAAAGCATCCCTTGTTACCCTGTTGCTGTTGCTGGTTCTGCGGTGCTTGCTATTGCTGCTGACGATTCTGAGGTGCAGGTTGTGAGTTCCTGCAATCTTTGGCTTCATGACCCATCTTGAGACACCTCGGACAACGAACCTTGTTGCACTGACCACTGTAGTGTCTGTTGCATCTGTTGCACTTTGGGTGATTTCCTCGATATCCACCCTGCCCTTGACTACCAGAAGACTGCTGAATGGGGCTCTGGTAATTATCTGTCTTTCGCTGCTGTGCCTGGGACTGAACCGAAGTTGAACCCTTGCTGGAGGTTCCATCCCATTTTCGCTTGTTGTCACTGAGAGTAGCAGTAGTGATAGCAGCAGTAGTAGCACTGATACGTTTAGGCAGCCTGTTCTGTTCCACTGCCTGGTCTGTGAGACGATGAGCTAGAAGAGTAACCTCTTGAATGGTAGCAAGATTAGCAGAAGTCACATGGCTTTGAATTTCTGGTACAAGACCCTTGAGATACAGCTCGATGCGCTTGATTGGAGGATCTACCATAGTTGGGCATAACATTGCCAGTTCATTGGATCACTTTGTATACGCTTCTATCTCTGACCCCGTCATTGTTAGGTTAAAGAACTCCACTTCCAGCTTGTGGATGTCATCACGACTACAGTATTCCCGCTTGATCAGTTCCTTAAAGTCTTTCCACGGGGTGGCATTGGCAGCTGCCAACCCTAACATTTGTACTTTTGCATTCCACCAGGTCAACACAACGCCTTCGAGAGTACCAGTGGCATACTTCACCCTACGAGCCTCAGGGCATTCACACATTTCGAAGACTGACTCGAGCTTCTCGAACCAGTGGAGGAGTCCAACGGCCCCTTCAGTGCCACTGAAAGTAGTAGGATGACAATCCATAAAAGTCTTGAAGGTGCACACAGGCGGCTGAGCATGCTGACCTCCTGCTTGGGCAACTGCGAGTGCTGTAGTAACTTGTTCAGTGATCAAAGCCGCCAACTGGGCTTGTGTCATGTTAACGCGTCCAGCCATGATCTTCATATCAAGGGAAACATGAGTAAGAGGGGTTCGCGAAAGTGCGATGACAGAAGAGAGTAAGCACACAAGGTGTTTCAAGCAATAGTTGTTACGTTTATCTAAGTATACTATGAGCAGTGTACTATGTAACTAGCAAGTAGGTAATATAAACATAAACCATATCTCCTAGGATGTTGAGCCTTGCACGTGGAGCGAAGCGTCGTTGTGATCGTTGAGCACTGCCAGGTTATAGTCTGGTTTTAACAAAAACTTTTCCCTTATTAAAACCAAGTTCACTATAACCAATGGCTCTGATACCAATCTGTCACACCCCCAAAAATCCACACGCGGAGTATCACCGCTTGGAGGCGTGACATGACCAGGATCAAGCCACCAATCGTATTGAACATTGTAAGTAATAAATAAAAGTCATTCATCAATACGATAGGTGTTCAAAACCATAACAAAGTTAAGCGTTTAGCGGAAGCATAAGTATGTAAACCCAACATAAGTTTAAATGTTTCAAATGTTTAACATGGCACACAGCTGTCCATGTCCCACAACGACTCCTCTCCACTCCACTCCAATGCAAGCTCCATATATACCTAACGACCTGCAAGGCATGTAACAGAGAGTCAACAACAAAGTTGAGCTTGTTCACAGTTGGTTGTTCAGTAATAAGTTCGTTTAACAAATCGTAAGTTCGTTTATAACCATGCCGTATATTACTAGGCCATTTGTATGTTCATCTAGTGGGGGCTTCCCATGTTGTAAGTTCAATTAGTAGGGGCTTCCCATACTGTAAGTTACTAGACTAGTTGTATCCATAAGTATCCTTCCCAATCCGAGGATAGTAGTAAGTATAAGTTTACGTAGGTTTTACGTAAGTGCCCTTCCCAACCGAGGACAGTACGTAGCGAGTACGTAGGTTTAGCGCTGGTGTCCTTCCCCATCCGAGGACAATGGTACGTAGGATTTACGTAGGTTTTAACACTAGTGACCTTCCCAAACCGAGGACAGTACGTAGGTTTTACATAGATTTTGGCACAGGCATCCTTCCCAATCCGAGGGCCGTGGTAAGTAGTCTAGTAGTGATGTGAGTACAAGTAACCATTCAATCCCATTCCCAACCCACCGGGGAATCCCATTCCTTGGTAAGAGTGTGAACTCACCTTAGATTGCTCGGTAGAAAATAATGTTTATCCTAAACTTGGTCACCGCGTCCTATAACGGTTACCACTTGTTAGGACAGTATGCAAGCAATTCACATGTAACAAGCATTTCATACACGTAGCAAGTAATCACGTATTTCACCGTAGTGTACAACCAGTAAGTAGTTTACGACCAAACAGTGTGTGACTACGATCATTAATAATTGTGCGACTTATATACGGTGAAGGATATGATATAATAGATGTGCGAATGTTTTTATGATTTGAATTACATTCAAACAGTGCATGACTAACACCCTGGCCCAAGTTGTGCAGCCCAACAAAATGGCTTGTGCGATCAATGACCAGTTGTGCGATTCATGCTAAAAAATACAAGACAAGTTGTGGGGCCGGTTCATTAAATGAAGTGTACGATGTGATCGGTGTTGGACAAAAACACATATCCTTTTCACCCTTCCAAATCAGCAGGAAATAGACAAAAATATTTAAATCACACAATTTTCCAATCATCACGTGACACCCATTATCTCTGAAATATAAAGGCATACACCAATCAGTTATACCTTTTGCATGTAAGATTGTACACACCATGAAAGCATGGATTCAAGATTTCAAACAACAGTGATCATATATCATTTTTTTCTCAACAAAATCCCTTGACATCACTGTTTTATAACTAACATTCAAAACATGATTACTCCGACATCTTCAACGTCCATTTTATTTCATCCAGTTTCAGATCTAATATAGATTCACATATTCAAATCATTATCATCTATTGTTTTTAACAACTTATCAGAGATCATTCACTATTAATAATCATTCTCTACATCAAAGCGTTCAATCAACACAAAAATCAAATAAACACAAACAGTTGATAACCGAGATATATTCAATCAAAGCATTCGCATAATCATTCTCATCTTCAACCCAGCAAACAAACTCAAGGAGTAAGTACCAATCCCTCTAACAGTTTCACATAATTATCACATAAATCATTTAAAGCAAGCTCATTTAAAGATGACAGTTTTTCACGTATCTCATATATTCAGAAATCTCGCTAACTCCTAGAAATACAAACTTTCTAACCTGAGTTGAAGATCGTAACGGAGCGTTAACTGAGAGACCGAAGCGGAGTTCCGAGTTGGAGTGTCGCGGGCTGCCGACGATGGAGTGGAGTGGAACGTGGTTACTGGATAAGCGTAGTGAACATACGCCGGTGGTCGATCGGAGCCAAAAAGTACGGCCGATGGTCTTGTGTTGCAGGTTTTCTTGTTGTTGAAGATGGAAATTGAAGAGAGAGGAGGAGATGCGATTAGGGTTTTCTGTCAGATATTGATTTCGTGCACACATTAAAAACAATCCTCTGCCCGATCGATACTGGGCCAAAGCCCATGTGGAGTTTTCGCCGGCCCTCTCTTGATGAAAACACTTTGTGTTTTCGCCGAGAGGTGATTTCGTAGGGGGGTGGGTTTTCGGGTAGGGGTGATTTCGAGTGGGAGGTTGTTTTCAGCTAGGGGTCCATGTTTGTTGTTTTGTTACACAATACAATTTTTAATTCAAAACATAACATTAACATATACAATTTTTAATTCAAAACATATCATTAACATACATGCTTATACTGCACCTCAATACATAAGAAATACTTCGCAAATAAGTACAAGGTTAAGTCAAATAGAGACCTTGAAAACTCGGGTTGTCACAATTGTAAAATCTGAAAGCAGTTCTGACAATGAATCTGAATCCATAAAATCAGAGGAGTCATTGGTTGAGAAAATGAGTGAAAATTCCGTTCCTGAGATGAACGATGTAAACTTTCCAAAACTGTCAAAAGCAAATCTAAAATCAAAAGGTAGGTTTGAGATTTCAGATCAATTCTTCTCTGGTAAAGGAGAATTTGATGCTGAGAAGGCTTTCAATGGGAAAATCAAACACATCTTTGGGAAGATGGTTGATGGGAAGGTTAAAGGTGCAAAAGAATTTTATCAATCGAAAAGATGGTGGGATAGATGTGTACCAAAATCACCCAAGGCTGGTCAGGCTTGGGTGACAGGATTTTCAAACTAAAAACCTGACTTGCCGGAGCTCCCAGGTTGGTAAAAGTGGACCAGGTATCGGCATTTTTCTTGAGAAATATCACAAATGTGTGTGTTGGTAAATGGTTTATTGATATTTCGACTTACAAGTGGTAAATCAGGGACATTAAGTTGTACTTGATTTTCTACAAGTAGTGTTTATTGATTGAACTTAAAATTGTTATTTTTTTCAAAAGGTTGAAAATGAAAGAACAAAGTGATGAATTAATCCCCTAACCTACAAGTGATTTTATAAAATCAACAAAACTTATTTTCCGGAAAAACCATTTGATTAATATAAACTTAAGTTTTTTGAAATCATATGGGAAAATAGTTTGTTGAGAGGGGGAGTTCTGATTGTTCATGCCAAGTGGATGGCGAATTGAAGTGATTCGATATCAGTTGTCACTTTACTCTGTATAGTTTGTTGTCAAAGTTTCTTTAAATGATTTTTAAATTTTAGGGGGAGTAAGAAATTTCAGAAAATCCAAAAACATTTGAAAATTTGAAAAAGTCAAAAACATGATAAAATCAAAAATGAGTTGTGTTGTCAAAAAGAGGAAATGATAGTACATCAGTAGACGATCACAACATGCTAAAGAATTGGAAGGTCAAAAATGTGATAAACAGTCTCACTGATGATGTGCTAGTAGGTTTTTACACATTTAGTAGATTGTGACGAGATATAAATCTAAATTTCAAACTTGCTTATATCGTGGGGAACATCTCTCGGATATATGGGTAACCCCCAAAATCTTGTTTGAAAGGTCCCTCTTTCTGAGATACTAGGTCTTTATGCTTAGTGATATCTGGGGTATTATCCCGGGACTTCTGATTTTGCAGAAGCAATGGCCTAGTCCCCGGAGAATACTTTATGCTTGCTTGAAATATAGCCCACCCTCAGCATAAAAAAATGATGAAACATTACAAAATGCTAATCATGTGCTGTTGAAGAAAAGATTCTCTAAAGGGAACCCACCAAAAGTCGAAGCCGTCATCTCTCTGATTTTGCGGAAGCAATAGCCTGAGCTCTCACGGCCCTCGCATTTAACCCTTTACAGATATCATCTAGGTATACTCACCTGTAAGACTGAATATTGGGATCTGGATACGGGAGTATATTCTGAGGTGGGACACGCGAATAAGTTTAAGTCTCTAAAACATTAATCTCGTATCTCGAAACAGTTGAACTTTGTGTGATAATTTAAGTGGATTAGTATACTGACAATCTAAGTGAATCGTTTAGAACTTAAAATGTTTAAAGCTTAACAGTGTTGGTGATTTGTCTCAAAAACTGATATGATCCTCTTACACAAACTCACAAAAATATTAGTTTGTATATATTTTTTTTCTGCATTTCAGTTATATCAAAAATCCAAAAATATTTTCGGAGTGTTTTAGCATAAATTTTGAAAAATTCAAAAAGATTTTAGACAACTGATGTTGAAAAGATGATTTTCAAAATTCCTAGTGCTATACATGACGAACTGGTTTGGGAGAGTGTTGTGAGAAAAATGTTGTGTTTGCAAGTAGTCATCAAAAAATTAAATTTGTTATATTAATAATTGATGTTTTTGAACTGAGTTTATTAAGTGGTTAGCAAAGTTTAAATTTGTCAAATTGTTAATTTGTGAAATTTACTTTGAGGTAGAGTATGTGCACGTTATGGCTATGAGAGAGCCAGTTTGTGATTCTAGTACCTGAGCAGGATGTGAGCCAGGTCACGATCTTGAAATCTGTGAAAGCCAGACTACTATCCCAGCACAACTTAAGGGGGAGTTTGCTAGGAGAACAACATCCGAGGGAGAAAAGAGTCTGTAGATGCAAGAGCCAGAATCGAATCCTGATGATACAAGAGAGTAGAGGATAAAGATTGAGGATGCATACACTGTTAAATACTGAGAAAAGAAGCCTAAAGACTGATAAAGACTGAAGATTATGAAGACTCGACACTTAAGACTCGTCAACATCCGAGGGGGAGTCTGTTGGTACATACGTCTGTCGACTTCGTCTTGTATCGAGTCTTGTACTAGAATTGTTAGATCAGGGCACGTAGTTCGAGAAATTAGGATTTATTGGTAATTTCGTTTGAAGTGGGTAATTACGCTTGAAATGGCCAGTTCCACTTTCAAGCGAAATCAGCTCCACTATAAATACCCCTTCAAGCAAAATCATTTGTAACTTTTGTAATTCCAGTACCAAAGTGCTGCCGACGTGTCTACTGATCTGTAATCGTGTTATAATCAATATACAAGACATTTAAAAGTGAAAGAAGCTGTTTTCCAAGTCAATTCATTTGTTTCCGCCTCTTGAATTGATAAGAACTCTTATGATTGACTCGTTTGGGTCACAGAACGATCCTACATTTTTCAATGCCGAGAACCTCAATCAGAGAGTAAAAAAGGCGTAAGGTTCACAATGGTGTAAAATTAAAATGAGATATACCGGGCTAGGATTCGAGTTACAGGAACAAGGGCTAAACCAACCACCCAAGAATGGAATCATCGAGCGAAAACACTTGACAACCTCCTAGAAGCAGCTTTTCATGCCACCAGACCTTTCTCCATCAATTAGGAATCTGATGCCGTCACTAAACACATTCCTTAAATTGTAGCCATTTGTTGAGTGTTTTTTTTTGTGTCGAATCCGCATATATATCACCATTTCCCTTGATTTTCTTGACTGTATATCTCTTAAATGTCAACATATACACGTGTGATTTAGTTTACCAAGATTTTTCAATGCCGAGAACCTCGATCAGAGAGTAAAAAAGGCCTAAGGTTCACAATGGTGTAAGATTAAATTGGGATATACCGGGCTAGGATTCGAGTTACAGGAACAAGGGCCAAACCAACCAACCAAGAATGGAATCGTCGAGCGAAAACACTTGACAACCTCCTAGAAGCAGCTTTTCTTGCCACCAGACCTTTCTCCATCAATTAGGAATCTGATGCCGTCTCTAAACACATTCCTTAAATTGTAGCCATTTGTTGAGTGTTTTTTTTTTGTGTCTAAGCCGCATATATATCACCATTGCCCTTGATTTTCTTGACTGTATATCTCTTAATTATCAACATATACACGTGTGATTTAGTTTACGAAGATTTTTCAATGCCGAGAACCTCGATCAGAGAGTAAAATAGGCGTAAGGTTCACAATGGTGTAAGATTAAAATGGGATATACCGGGCTAGGATTCGAGTTACAGGAACAAGGGCCAAACCAACTACCCAAGAATGGAATCGTCGAGCGAAAACACTTGACAAGCTCCTAGAAGAAACTTTTCTTGCCACCAGACCTTTCTCCATCAATTAGGAATCTGATGCCGTCACTAAACATATTCCTTAAATTGTAGCCATTTGTTGAGTGTTTTTTTTTGGTGTCTAATCCACATATATATCACCATTGCCCTTGATTTTCTTGACTTTATATCTCTTAAATGTCAACATATACACGTGTGATTTAGTTTACGAAGATTTTTCAATGCCGAGAACCTCTATCAGAGAGTAAAAAAGGCGTAAGGTTCACAATGGTGTTAGATTAAAATGGGATATACCGGGCAAGGGCCAAACCAACCAACCAAGAATGGAATCGTCGGGCGAAAACACTTGACAACCTCCTAGAAGCAGCTTTTCTTGCCACTAGAACTTTCTCCATCAATTAGGAATCTAATGCCGTCACTAAACACATTCCTTAAATTGTAGCCATTTGTTGAGTGTTTTTTTTGGTGTCTAAGCCGCATATATATCACCATTGCCCTTGATTTTCTTGACTGTATATCTCTTAAATATCAACATATGCACGTGTGATTTAGTTTACGAAGATTTTTCAATGCCGAGAACCTCGATCAGAGAGTAAAAAAGGTGTAAGGTTCACAATGGTGTAAGATTAAAATGGGATATACCCGGCTAGGATTCGAGTTACAGGAACAAGGGCCAAACCAACCACCCAAGAATGGAATCATCGAGCGAAAACACTTGACAACCTCCTAGACGCAGCTTTTCTTGCCACCAGACCTTTCTCCATCAATTAGGAATCTGATGCCGGCACTAAACACATTCCTTAAATTGTAGCCATTTGTTGAGTGTTTTTTTCGGTTTCTAATCCACATATATATCACCATTGCCCTTGATTTTCTTGACTTTATATCTCTTAAATGTCAACATATACACGTGTGATTTAGTTTACGAAGATTTTTCAATGCCGAGAACCTCTATCAGAGAGTAAAAAAGACGTAAGGTTCACAATTGTGTAAAATTAAAATGGGATATACCGGGCTAGGATTCGAGTTACAGGAACAAGGGCCAAACCAACCACCCAAGAATGGAATCGTCGAGCGAAAACACTTGACAACCTCCTAGTAGCAACTTTTCTTGCCACCAGACCTTTCTCCATCAATTAGGAATCTGATGCCGGCACTAAACACATTCCTTAAATTGTAGCCATTTGTTGAGGTTTTTTTTTTTGTGTCTAATCCGCATATATATATCACCATTGCCCTTAATTTTCTTGACTGTATATCTCTTAAATGTAAACATATACACGTGTGATTTAGTTTACGAAGATTTTTCAATGCCGAGAACCTCTATCAGAGAGTAAAAAAGGCGTAAGGTTCACAATTGTGTAAAATTAAAATGGGATATACCGGGCTAGGATTCGAGATACAGGAACAAGGGCCAAACCAACCACCTAAGAATGGAATTATCGAGCGAAAACACTTGACAACCTCCTAGAAGCAGCTTTTCTTGCCACCAGACCTTTCTCCATCTATTAGGAATCTGATGCCGTCACTAAACACATTCCCTAAATTGTAGTCATTTGTTGAGTGTTTTTTTTTTGTCTCTAATCCGCATATATATCACCATTGCCCTTGATTTTCTTGACTGTATATCTCTTAAATATCAACATATACACGTGTGATTTTGTTTACGAAGATTTTTCAATGCCGAGAACCTCGATCAGAGAGTAAAAAAGGCATAAGGTTCACAATGGTGTAAGATTAAAAAGGGATATACCGGGCTAGGATTCGAGTTACAGGAACAAGGGCCAAACCAACCACCTGAGAATGGAATCGTCGAGCGAAAACACTTGACAACCTCCTAGAAGCAGCTTTTCTTGCCACCAGACCGTTCTCCATCAATTAGGAATCTGATGCCGTCACTAAACACATTCATTAAATTGTAGCCATTTGTTGAGTGTTTTTTTTATGTCTAATCCACATATATATATCACCATTGCCCTTAATTTTCTTGACTGTATATCTCTTAAATGTCAACATATACACGTGTGATTTAGTTTACGAAGATTTTTCAATGCCGAGAACCTCTATCAGAGAGTAAAAAAGGCGTAAGGTTCACAATTGTGTAAAATTAAAATGGGAAATACCGGGCTAGGATTCGAGTTACAGGAACATGGGCCAAACCAACCACCCAAGAATGGAATCGTCGAGCGAAAACACTTGACAACCACCTAGAAGCAGCTTTTCTTGCCACCAGACCTTTCTCCATCAATTAGGAATCTGATGCCGTCACTAAACACATTCCTCAAATTGTAGCCATTTGTTGAGTGTTTTTTTTGTGTCTAATCCACATATATATCACCATTGCCCTTGATTTTCTTGACTTTATATCTCTTAAATGTCAACATATACACGTGTGATTTAGTTTACGAAGATTTTTCAATGCCGAGAACCTCGATCAGAGAGTAAAAGAGGCGTTGGGTTCACAATGGTGTATGATTAAAATGAGATATACCGGGCTAGGATTCGAGTTATAGGAACAAGGGCCAAACCAACCAACCAAGAATGGAATCGTCGAGCGAAAACACTTGACAACCTCCTAGAAGTAGCTTTTCTTGCCACCAGACCTTTCTCCATCAATTAGGAATCTGATGCCGTCACTAAACACATTCCCTAAATTGTAGCAATTTGTTGAGTGTTTTTTTTTTTGTGTCTAATCTGCATATATATCACCATTGCCCTTGATTTTCTTGCTTGTATATCTCTTAAATATCAACATATACACATGTGATTTAGTTTACGAAGATTTTTCAATGCCGAGAACCTCGATCAGAGAGTAAAAAAGGCGTAAGGTTCACAATGGTGTAAGATCAAAAAGGGATATATCTTGCTAGGATTCGAGTTACAGGAACAAGGGCCTAACCAACCACCCAAGAATGGAATCCTCGAGCGAAAACACTTGACAACCTCCTAGAAGCAGCTTTTCTTGCCACCAAACCTTTCTCCATCAATTAGGAATCTGATGCCGTCACTAAACACATTCCTTAAATTGTAGCCATTTGTTGAGTGTTTTTTTTTGGTGTCTAATCCGCATATATATATATATATATATCACCATTGCCCTTAATTTTCTTGACTGTATATATCTTAAATGTCAACATATACACGTGTGATTTAGTTTACGAAGATTTTTCAATACCGAGAACCTCTATCAGAGAGTAAAAAAGGCGTAAGGTTCACAATTGTGTAAAATTAAAATGGGATATACCGGGCTAGGATTCGAGTTACAGGAACAAGGGCCAAACCAACCACCCAAGAATGGAATCATCGAGCGAAAACACTTGACAACCTCCTAGAAGCATCTTTTCTTGCCACCAGAACTTTCTCCATCTGTTAGGAATCTGATGCCGTCACTAAACACATTCCCTAAATTGTAGCCATTTGTTGAGTGTTTATTTTGGTGTCTAATCCGCATATATATCACCATTGCCCTTGATTTTCTTGACTGTATATGTCTTAAATGTCAACATATACACGTGTGATTTAGTTTACGAAGATTTTTCAATGCCGAGAACCTCTATCAGAGAGTAAAAAAGGCGTAAGGTTAACAATTGTGTAAAATTAAAATGGGATATACCGGGCTAGGATTCGAGTTACAGGAACAAGGGCCAAACCAACCACCCAAGAATGGAATCGTCGAAAAAAAACACTTGACAACCTCCAAGAAGCAGCTTTTCTTGCCACCAGTCCTTTCTCCATAAATTAGGAATCTGATGCCGTCACTAAACACATTCCTTAAATTGTAGCCATTTGATGAGTGTTTTTTTTAGTGTCTAATCTGCATATATATCACCATTGCCCTTGATTTTCTTGACTGTATATCTCTTAAATATCAACATATTCACGTGTGATTCAGTTTATGAATATTTTTCAAGGCCGAGAACCTCAATTAGAGAGTAAAAAATGCGTAAGGTTCAAAATGGTGTAAGATTAAAACAGGATATACCTGGCTAGGATTCGAGTTACAGGAACAAGGGCCAAACCAACCACCCAAGAATGGAATCATCGAGCGAAAACACTTGACAACCTCCTAGAAGCAGCTTTTCTTGCCACCAAACCTTTCTCCATCAATTAGGAATCTCATGCCGTCACTAAACACATTCCATAAATTGTAGCCATTTGTTGAGTGTTTTTTTTGGTGTCTAATCCGCATATATATCACCATTGCCCTTGATTTTCTTGACTGTATATCTCTTAAATATCAACAAATACACATGTGATTTAGTTTACTAAGATTTTTCAATGCCGAGAACCTCGATAAGAGAGTAAAAAAGGCGTAAGGTTCACAATGGTGTAAAATTAAAATGGGATATACCGGGCTAGGATTCGAGTTACAGGAACAAGGGCCAAACCAACCACCCAAGAATGGAATCGTCGAGCGAAAACACTTGACAACCTCCTAGAAGCAGCTTTTCTTGCCACCAGACCTTTCTCCATCAATTAGGAATCTGATGCCGTCACTAAACACATTCCTTAAATTGTAGCCATTTGTTAAGTGTTTTTTTTGGTGTCTAATCTGCATATATATATCACCATTGCCCTTGATTTTCTTGACTGTATGTCTCTTAAATGTCAACATATACACGTGTGATTTAGTTTACGAAGATTTTTCAATGCCGAGAACCTCTATCAGAGAGTAAAAAAGGCGTAAGGTTCACAATGGTGTAAGATTAAAATGGGATATACCGGGCTAGGATTCGAGTTACAGGAACATGGGCCAAACCAACCACCCAAGAATGGAATCATCGAGCGAAAACACTTGACAACCTCCTAGAAGCAGCTTTTCTTGCCACCAGACCTTTCTCCATCAATTAGGAATCTGATTCCGTCACTAAACACTTTCCTTAAATTGTAGCCATTTGTTGAGTGTTTTTTTGTGTCTAATCCACATATATATATCACCATTGCCCTTGATTTTCTTGACTGTATATCTCTTAAATGTCAACATATACACGTGTGATTTTGTTTATGAAGATTTTTCAATGCCGAGAACCTCTATCAGAGAGTAAAAAAGGCATAAGGTTCACAATGGTGTAAGATTAAAATGGGATATACCGGGCTAGGATTCGAGTTACAGGAACATGGGCCAAACCAACCACCCAAGAATGGAATCATCGAGCGAAATACTTGACAACCTCCTAGAAGCAGCTTTTCTTGCCACCAAACCTTTCTCCATCAATTAGGAATCTCATGTCGTCACTAAACACATTCCATAAATTGTATCCATTTGTTGAGTGTTTTTTTTGGTGTCTAATCCGCATATATATCAGCATTGCCCTTGATTTTCTTGACTGTATATCTCTTAAATATCAACATATACACATGTGATTTAGTTTACGAAGATTTTTCAATTTCGAGAACCTCGATAAGAGAGTAAAAAAGGCGTAAGGTTCACAATGGTGTAAAATTAAAATGGGATATACCGGGCTAGGATTCGAGTTACAGGAACATGGGCCAAACCAACCACCCAAGAATGGAATCATCGAGCGAAAACACTTGACAACCTCCTAGAAGCAGCTTTTCTTGCCACCAGACCTTTCTCCGTCAATTAGGAATCTGATTCCGTCACTAAACACTTTCCTTAAATTGTAGCCATTTGTTGAGTGTTTTTTTTGTGTCTAATCCACATATATATATCACCATTGCCCTTGATTTTCTTGACTGTATATCTCTTAAATGTCAACATATACACGTGTGATTTAGTTTATGAAGATTTTTCAATGCCGAGAACCTCTATCAGAGAGTAAAAAAGGCGTAAGGTTCACAATGGTGTAAGATTAAAATGGGATATACCGGGCTAGGATTCGAGTTACAGGAACATGGGCCAAACCAACCACCCAAGAATGGAATCATCGAGCGAAATACTTGACAACCTCCTAGAAGCAGCTTTTCTTGCCACCAAACCTTTCTCCATCAATTAGGAATCTCATGCCGTCACTAAACACATTCCATAAATTGTATCCATTTGTTGAGTGTTTTTTTCGGTGTCTAATCCGCATATATATCACCATTCCCTTGATTTTCTTGACTGTATATCTCTTAAATATCAACATATACACATGTGATTTAGTTTACGAAGATTTTTCAATGCCGAGAACCTCGATAAGAGAGTAAAAAAGGCGTAAGGTTCACAATGGTGTAAAATTAAAATGGGATATACCGGGCTAGGATTCGAGTTACAGGAACATGGGCCAAACCAAACACCCAAGAATGGAATCATCGAGCGAAAACACTTGACAACCTCCTAGAAGCAGCTTTTCTTGCCACCAGACCTTTCTCTATCAATTAGGAATCTGATGCCGTCACTAAACACTTTCCTTAAATTGTAGTCATTTGTTGAGTGTTTTTTTTTTGTGTCTAATCCGCATATATCACCATTGCCCTTGATTTTCTTGACTGTATATCTCTTAAATGTCAACATATACAAGTGTGATTTAGTTTACGAAGCTTTTTCAATGCCGAGAACCTCTATCAGAGAGTAAAAAAGGCGTAAGGTTCACAATTGTGTAAAATTAAAATGGGATATACCTGGCTAGAATTCGAGTTACAGGAACAAGGGCCAAACCAACCATCCAAGAATGGAATCGTTGAGCGAAAACACTTGACAACCTCCTAGAAGCAACTTTTCTTGCCACCAGACCTTTCTCCATCAATTAGGAATCTGGTGCCGTCACTAAACACATTCCATAAATGGTAGCCATTTGTTGAGTGTTTTTTTTGGTGTCTAATCCGCATATATATCACCATTGCCCTTGATTTTCTTGACTGTATATCTCTTAAATATCAACATATACACGTGTGATTTAGTTTATGAAGATTTTTAATGCCGAGAACCTCGATCAGAGAGTAAAAAAGGCGTAAGGTTCACAATGGTGTAAAATTAAAATGGGATATATACCGGGCTACGATTCGAGTTACAGGAACAAGGGCCAAACCAACCACCCAAGAATGGAATCGTCGAGCGAATACACTTGACAACTTCCTAGAAGCAGCTTTTCTTACCAACAGACCTTTCTCCATCAATTAGGAATCTGATGCGGTCAATTATAGCCGTTTGTTGAGTGTTTTTTTTGTGTCTAATCCGCATATATATCACCATTGCCCTTGATTTTCTTGGCTGTATATCTGTTAAATATCAACATATACACGTGTGATTTAGTTTACGAAGATTTTTTGATGCCGAGAACCTCGATTAGAGAGTAAAAAAGGCGTAAGGTTCACAATGGTGTAAAATTAAAATGGGATATACCGGGCTAGGATTCGAGTTACATGAACTAGGGCCAAACCAACCACCCAAGAATGGAATCGTCGAGCGAAAATACTTTACAACCTCCTAGAGGCAGCTTTTCTTACCAACAGACCTTTCTCTATCAATTAAAAATCTGATGCCGTCACTAAACACATTCCTTAAATTGTAGCCATTTGTTGAGTGTTTTTTTTTGTGTCTAATCCGCATATATATCACCATTGCCCTTGATTTTCTTGACTGTATATCTCTTATGTATCAACATATACACGTGTGATTTAGTTTACAAAGATTTTTCAATGCCGAGAACCTCGATCAGAGAGAAAAAAAGGCGTAGGGTTCACAATGGTGTAAAATTAAAATGGGATATACCGGGCTAGGATTCGAGTTACAGGAACAAGGGCCAAACCAACCACCCAAGAATGGAATCATCGAGCGAAAACACTTGACAACCTCCTAGAAGCAGCTTTTCTTGCCAACAGACCTTTCTCCATCAATTAGGAATCTGATGCCGTCACTAAACACTTTCCTTAAATTGTAGCCATTTGTTGAGTGTTTTTTTTTGTGTCTAATCCGCATATATATCACCATTGCCCTTGATTTTCTTGACTGTATATCTCTTAAATGTCAACATATACCGTGATTTAGTTTACGAAGATTTTTCAATGCCGAGAACCTCTATCAGAGAGTAAAAAAGGCATAAGGTTCACAATTGTGTAAAATTAAAATGGGATATACCTGGCTAGGATTCGAGTTACAGGAACAAGGGCCAAACCAACCACCCAAAAATGGAATCGTTGAGCGAAAACACTTGACAACCTCCTAGAAGCAACTTTTCTTGCCACCAGACCTTTCTCCATCAATTAGGAATATGATGCCGTCACTAAACACATTTCATAAATGGTAGCCATTTGTTGAGTGTTTTTTTTGGTGTCTAATCCGCATATATATCACCATTGCCCTTGATTTTCTTGGCTGTATATCTGTTAAATATCAACATATACACGTGTGATTTAGTTTACGAAGATTTTTCGATGCCGAGAACCTCGATTAGAGAGTAAAAAAGGCGTAAGGTTCACAATGGTGTAAAATTAAAATGGGATATACCGGGCTAGGATTCGAGTTACAGGAACTAGGGCCAAACCAACCAACCAAGAATGGAATCGTCGAGCGAAAATACTTTACAACCTCCTAGAGGCAGCTTTTCTTACCACCAGACCTTTCTCTATCAATTAAAAATCTGATGCCGTCACTAAACACATTCCTTAAATTGTAGCCATTTGTTGAGTGTTTTTTTTTGTGTCTAATCCGCATATATATCACCATTGCCCTTGATTTTCTTGACTGTATATCTCTTATGTATCAACATATACACGTGTGATTTAGTTTACGAATATTTTTCATTGCCGAGAACCTCGATCAGAGAGAAAAAAAGGCGTAGGGTTCACAATGGTGTAAAATAAAAATGGGATATACCGGGCTAGGATTCGAGTTACAGGAACAAGGGCCAAACCAACCACCCAAGAATGGAATCGTCGAGTGAAAACACTTGACAACCTCCTGGAGGCAGCTTTTCTTACCACCAGACCTTTCTGTATCAATTAAGAATCTGATGCCTTCACTAAACACATTCCTTAAATTGTAGCCATTTGTTGAGTGTTTTTTTTGGTGTCCAATCCGCATTTATATCACCAATGCCCTTGATTTCTTGACTGTATATCTCTTAAATATCAACATATACACGTGTGATTTAGTTTACGAAGATTTTTTCAATGCCAAGAACCTCGATCAGAGAGTAAAAAAGGCGTAAGGTTCACAATGGTGTAAGATTAAAATGGGATATACCGGGCTAGGATTCGAGTTACAGGAACAAGGGCCAAACCAACCACCCAAGAATGGAATCGTCGAGCGAAAACACTTTACAACCACCTAGAAGCAGATTTTCTTACCACCAGACCATTCTCTATCAATTAAAAATCTGATGCTGTCACTAAACACATTCCTTAAATTGTAGCCATTTGTTGAGTGTTTTTTTTTGTGTCTAATCCGCATATATATCACCATTGCCCTTGATTTTCTTAACTGTATATCTCTTAAATATCAACATATACACGTGTGATTTAGTTTACGAAATTTTTTCAATGCTGAGAACCTCGATCAGAGAGTAAAAAAGGCGTAAGGTTCACAATGGTGTAAGATTAAAATGGGATATACCGGGCTAGGATTCGAGTTACAGGAACAAGGGCCAAACCAACCACCCAAGAATGGAATCGTCGAGCGAAAACACTTGACAACTTCCTAGAAGCAGCTTTTCTTGCCACCAGACCTTTCTCCATCAATTAGGAATCTGATGCCGTCACTAAACACATTCCTTAAATTGTAGCCAGTTGTTGAGTGTTTTTTTTGGTGTCTAATCTGCATATGTATCACCATTGCCCTTGATTTTCTTAACTGTATATCTCTTAAATATCAACATATACACGTGTGATTTAGTTTACGAAGATTTTTCAATGCCGAGAACCTCGATCAGAGAGTAAAAAAAGCGTAAGTTTCACAATGGTGTAAGATTAAAATGGGATATACCGGGCTAGGATTCGAGTTACAGGAACAAGGGCCAAACCAACCACCCAAGAATGGAATCATCGAGCGAAAACACTTGACAACCTCCTAGAAGCAGCTTTTCTTGCCAACAGACCTTTCTCCATCAATTAGGAATCTGATGCCGTCACTAAACACTTTCCTTAAATTGTAGCCATTTGTTGAGTGTTTTTTTTTGCGTCTAATCCGCATATATATCACCATTGCCCTTGATTTTCTTGACTGTATATCTCTTAAATGTCAACATATACCGTGATTTAGTTTACGAAGATTTTTCAATGCCGAGAACCTCTATCAGAGAGTAAAAAAGGCATAAGGTTCACAATTGTGTAAAATAAAATGGGATATACCTGGATAGGATTCGAGTTACAGGAACAAGGGCCAAACCAACCACCCAAAAATGGAATCGTTGAGCGAAAACACTTGACAACCTCCTAGAAGCAGCTTTTCTTGCCACCAGACCTTTCTCCATCAATTAGGAATATGATGCCGTCACTAAACACATTTCATAAATGGTAGCCATTTGTTGAGTGTTTTTTTTGGTGTCTAATCCGCATATATATCACCATTGCCCTTGATTTTCTTGACTGTATATCTCTTAAATATCAACATATACACGTGTGATTTAGTTTACGAAGATTTTTCAATGCCGAGAACCTCGATCAGAGAGTAAAAAAGGCGTAAGGTTCACAATGGTGTAAAATTAAAATGGGATATACCGGGCTAGGATTCGAGTTACAGGAAAAAGGGCCAGACCAACCACCCAAGAATGGAATCGTCGAGCAAAAACACTTGACAACCTCCTAGAAGCACCTTTTCTTGCCACCAGACCTTTCTGCATCAATTAGGAATCTGATGCTGTCACTAAACACATTCCTTAAATTGTAGCCATTTGTTGAGTGTTTTTTTTGGTGTCTAATCCGCATATATATCACCATTGCCCTTGATTTTCTTGACTGTATATCTCTTAAATATCAACATATACACGTGTGATTTAGTTTACGAAGATTTTTCAATGCCGAGAACCTCGATCAGAGAGTAAAAAAGGCGTAAGGTTAACAATGGTGTAAAATTAAAATGGGATATACCGGGCTACGATTCGAGTTATAGGAACAAGGGCCAAACCAACCACCCAAGAATGGAATCGTCGAGCGAAAACACTTGACAACTTCCTAGAAGCAGCTTTTCTTACCACCAGACCTTTCTCCATCAATTAGGAATCTGATGCCGTCACTAAACACATTCCTTAAATTGTAGCCATTTGTTGAGTGTTTTTTTTGGTGACTAATCCGCATATATATCACCATTTCCCTTGATTTTCTTGACTGTATATCTCTTAAATATCAACATATACACGTGTGATTTAGTTTACGAAGATTTTTCAATGCCAAGAACCTCGATCAGAGAGTAAAAAAGGCGAAAGGTTCACAATGATGTAAGATTAAAATGGGATATACCGGGCTAGGATTCGAGTTACAGGAACAAGGGCCAAACCAACCACCCAAGAATGGAATCATCGAGCAAAAACACTTGACAACCTCCTAGAAGCAGCTTTTCTTGCCAACAGACCTTTCTCCACCAATTAGGAATCCTATGCCGTCACTAAACACTTTCCTTAAATTGTAGCCATTTGTTGAGTGTTTTTTTTTTTGTGTCTAATCCGCATATATATCACCATTGCCCTTGATTTTCTTGACTGTATATCTCTTAAATGTCAACATATACCGTGATTTTGTTTACGAAGATTTTTCAATGCCGTGAACCTCTATCAGAGAGTAAAAAAGGCATAAGGTTCACAATTGTGTAAAATTAAAATGGGATATACCTGGATAGGATTCGAGTTACAGGAACAAGGGCCAAACCAACCACCCAAAAATGGAATCGTTGAGCGAAAACACTTGACAACCTCCTAGAAGCAGCTTTTCTTTCCACCAGACCTTTCTCCATCAATTAGGAATATGATGCCGTCACTAAACACATTTCATAAATGGTAGCCATTTGTTGAGTGTTTTTTTTGGTGTCTAATCCGCATATATATCACCATTGCCCTTGATTTTCTTGACTGTATATCTCTTAAATATCAACATATACACGTGTGATTTAGTTTACGAAGATTTTTCAATGCCGAGAACCTCGATCAGAGAGTAAAAAAGGCGTAAGGTTCACAATGGTGTAAAATTAAAATGGGATATACCGGGCTAGGATTCGAGTTACAGGAAAAAGGGCCAGACCAACCACCCAAGAATGGAATCGTCGAGCAAAAACACTTGACAACCTCCTAGAAGCACCTTTTCTTGCCACCAGACCTTTCTGCGTCAATTAGGAATCTGATGCCGTCACTAAACACATTCCTTAAATTATAGCCATTTGTTGAGTGTTTTTTTTGGTGACTAATCCGCATATATATCACCATTGCCCTTGATTTTCTTGACTGTATATCTCTTAAATATCAACATATACACGTGTGTTTTAGTTTACGAAGATTTTTCAATGCCGAGAACCTCGATCAGAGAGTAAAAAAGGCGTAAGGTTAACAATGGTGTAAAATTAAAATAGGATATACCGGGCTACGATTCGAGTTATAGGAACAAGGGCCAAACCAACCACCCAAGAATGGAATCGTCGAGCGAAAACACTTGATAACTTCCTAGAAGCAGCTTTTCTTACCACCAGACCTTTCTCCATCAATTAGGAATCTGATGCCGTCACTAAACACATTCCTTAAATTGTAGCCATTTGTTGAGTGTTTTTTTTGGTGTCTAATCCGCATATATATCACCATTTCCCTTGATTTTCTTGACTGTATATCTCTTAAATATCAACATATACACGTGTGATTTAGTTTACGAAGATTTTTCAATGCCGAGAACCTCGATCAGAGAGTAAAAAAGGCGAAAGGTTCACAATGGTGTAAGATTAAAATGGGATATACCGGGCTAGGATTCGAGTTACAGGAACAAGGGCCAAACCAACCACCCAAGAATGGAATCATCGAGCAAAAACACTTGACAACCTCCTAGAAGCAGCTTTTCTTGCCAACAGACCTTTCTCCACCAATTAGGAATCCTATGCCGTCACTAAACACTTTCCTTAAATTGTAGCCATTTGTTGAGTGTTTTTTTTTTGTGTCTAATCCGCATATATATCACCATTGCCCTTGATTTTCTTGACTGTATATCTCTTAAATGTCAACATATACCGTGATTTTGTTTACGAAGATTTTTCAATGCCGTGAACCTCTATCAGAGAGTAAAAAAGGCATAAGGTTCACAATTGTGTAAGATTAAAATGGGATATACCTGGATAGGATTCGAGTTACAGGAACAAGGGCCAAACCAACCACCCAAAAATGGAATCATCGAGCGAAAACACTTGACAACCTCCTAGAAGCAGCTTTTCTTGCCAACAGACCTTTCTCCATCAATTAGGAATCTGATGCCGTCACTAAACACTTTCCTTAAATTGTAGCCATTTGTTGAGTGTTTTTTTTTTGCGTCTAATCCGCATATATATCACCATTGCCCTTGATTTTCTTGACTGTATATCTCTTAAATGTCAACATATACCGTGATTTAGTTTACGAAGATTTTTCAATGCCGAGAACCTCTATCAGAGAGTAAAAAAGGCATAAGGTTCACAATTGTGTAAAATTAAAATGGGATATACCTGGATAGGATTCGAGTTACAGGAACAAGGGCCAAACCAACCACCCAAAAATGGAATCGTTGAGCGAAAACACTTGACAACCTCCTAGAAGCAGCTTTTCTTGCCACCAGACCTTTCTCCATCAATTAGGAATATGATGCCGTCACTAAACACATTTCATAAATGGTAGCCATTTGTTGAGTGTTTTTTTGGTGTCTAATCCGCATATATATCACCATTGCCCTTGATTTTCTTGACTGTATATCTCTTAAATATCAACATATACACGTGTGATTTAGTTTACGAAGATTTTTCAATGCCGAGAACCTTGATCAGAGAGTAAAAAAGGCGTAAGGTTCACAATGGTGTAAAATTAAAATGGGATATACCGGGCTAGGATTCGAGTTACAGGAAAAAGGGCCAGACCAACCACCCAAGAATGGAATCGTCGAGCAAAAATACTTGACAACCTCCTAGAAGCACCTTTTCTTGCCACCAGACCTTTCTGCATCAATTAGGAATCTGATGCTGTCACTAAACACATTCCTTAAATTGTAGCCATTTGTTGAGTGTTTTTTTTGGTGTCTAATCCGCATATATATCACCATTGCCCTTGATTTTCTTGACTGTATATCTCTTAAATATCAACATATACACGTGTGATTTAGTTTACGAAGATTTTTCAATGCCGAGAACCTCGATCAGAGAGTAAAAAAGGCGTAAGGTTAACAATGGTGTAAAATTAAAATGGGATATACCGGGCTACGATTTGAGTTATAGGAACAAGGGCCAAACCAACCTCCCAAGAATGGAATCGTCGAGCGAAAACACTTGACAACTTCCTAGAAGCAGCTTTTCTTACCACCAGACCTTTCTCCATCAATTAGGAATCTGATGCCGTCACTAAACACATTTCTTAAATTGTAGCCATTTATTGAGTGTTTTTTTGGTGTCTAATCCGCATATATATCACCATTTCCCTTGATTTTCTTGACTGTATATCTCTTAAATATCAACATATACACGTGTGATTTAGTTTACGAAGATTTTTCAATGCCGAGAACCTCGATCAGAGAGTAAAAAAGGCGAAGGGTTCACAATGATGTAAGATTAAAATGGGATATACCGGGCTAGGATTCGAGTTACAGGAACAAGGGCCAAACCAACCACCCAAGAATGGAATCATCGAGCAAAAACACTTGACAACCTCCTAGAAGCAGCTTTTCTTGCCAACAGACCTTTCTCCACCAATTAGGAATCTTATGCCGTCACTAAACACTTTCCTTAAATTGTAGCCATTTGTTGAGTGTTTTTTTTTGTGTCTAATCCGCATATATATCACCATTGCCCTTGATTTTCTTGACTGTATATCTCTTAAATGTCAACATATACCGTGATTTTGTTTACGAAGATTTTTCAATGCCGTGAACCTCTATCAGAGAGTAAAAAAGGCATAAGGTTCACAATTGTGTAAAATTAAAATGGGATATACCTGGATAGGATTCGAGTTACAGGAACAAGGGCCAAACCAACCACCCAAAAATGGAATCGTTGAGCGAAAACACTTGACAACCTCCTAGAAGCAGCTTTTCTTGCCACCAGACCTTTCTCCATCAATTAGGAATATGATGCCGTCACTAAACACATTTCATAAATGGTAGCCATTTGTTGAGTGTTTTTTTGGTGTCTAATCCGCATATATATCACCATTGCCCTTGATTTTCTTGACTGTATATCTCTTAAATATCAACATATACACGTGTGATTTAGTTTACGAAGATTTTTCAATGCCGAGAACCTCGATCAGAGAGTAAAAAAGGCGTAAGGTTCACAATGGTGTAAAATTAAAATGGGATATACCGGGCTAGGATTCGAGTTACAGGAAAAAGGGCCAGACCAACCACCCAAGAATGGAATCGTCGAGCAAAAACACTTGACAACCTCCTAGAAGCACCTTTTCCTGCCACCAGACCTTTCTGCGTCAATTAGGAATCTGATACCGTCACTAAACACATTCCTTAAATTGTAGCCATTTGTTGAGTGTTTTTTTTGGTGTCTAATCCGCATATATATCACCATTGCCCTTGATTTTCTTGACTGTATATCTCTTAAATATCAACATATACACGTGTGTTTTAGTTTACGAAGATTTTTCAATGCCGAGAACCTCGATCAGAGAGTAAAAAAGGCGTAAGGTTAACAATGGTGTAAAATTAAAATGGGATATACCGGGCTACGATTCGAGTTATAGGAACAAGGGCCAAACCAACCACCCAAGAATGGAATCGTCGAGCGAAAACACTTGACAACTTCCTAGAAGCAGCTTTTCTTACCACCAGACCTTTCTCCATCAATTAGGAATCTGATGCCGTCACTAAACACATTCCTTAAATTGTAGCCATTTGTTGAGTGTTTTTTTTGGTGTCTAATCCGCATATATATCACCATTTCCCTTGATTTTCTTGACTGTATATCTCTTAAATATCAACATATACACGTGTGATTTAGTTTACGAAGATTTTTCAATGCCGAGAACCTCGATCAGAGAGTAAAAAAGGCGAAAGGTTCACAATGGTGTAAGATTAAAATGGGATATACCGGGATAGGATTCGAGTTACAGGAACAAGGGCCAAACCAACCAACCAAGAATGGAATCGTCGAGCGAAAACACTTGACAACTTCCTAGAAGCAGCTTTTCTTGCCACCAGACCTTTCTCCATCAATTAGGAATCTGATGCCGTCACTAAACACTTTCCTTAAATTGTAGCCATTTGTTGAGTGTTTTTTTTTTGCGTCTAATCCGCATATATATCACCATTGCCCTTGATTTTCTTGACTGTATATCTCTTAAATTTCAACATATACCGTGATTTAGTTTACGAAGATTTTTCAATGCCGAGAACCTCTATCAGAGAGTAAAAAAGGCATAAGGTTCACAATTGTGTAAAATTAAAATGGGATATACCTGGATAGGATTCGAGTTAAAGGAACAAGGGCCAAACCAACCACCCAAAAATGGAATCGTTGAGCGAAAACACTAGACAACCTCCTAGAAGCAGCTTTTCTTGCCACCAGACCTTTCTCCATCAATTAGGAATATGATGCCGTCACTAAACACATTTCATAAATGGTAGCCATTTGTTGAGTGTTTTTTTTGGTGTCTAATCCGCATATATATCACCATTGCCCTTGATTTTCTTGACTGTATATCTCTTAAATATCAACATATACACGTGTGATTTAGTTTACGAAGATTTTTCATTGCCGAGAACCTCGATCAGAGAGTAAAAAAGGCGTAAGGTTCACAATGGTGTAAAATTAAAATGGGATATACCGGGCTAGGATTCGAGTTACAGGAAAAAGGGCCAGACCAACCACCCAAGAATGGAATCGTCGAGCAAAAACACTTGACAACCTCCTAGAAGCACCTTTTCTTGCCACCAGACCTTTCTGCATCAATTAGGAATCTGATGCTGTCACTAAACACATTCCTTAAATTGTAGCCATTTGTTGAGTGTTTTTTTGGTGTCTAATCCGCATATATATCACCATTGCCCTTGATTTTCTTGACTGTATATCTCTTAAATATCAACATATACACGTGTGATTTAGTTTACGAAGATTTTTCAATGCCGAGAACCTCGATCAGAGAGTAAAAAAGGCGTAAGGTTAACAATGGTGTAAAATTAAAATGGGATATACCGGGCTACGATTCGAGTTATAGGAACAAGGGCCAAACCAACCACCCAAGAATGGAATCGTCGACCGAAAACACTTGACAACTTCCTAGAAGCAGCTTTTCTTACCACCAGACCTTTCTCCATCAATTAGGAATTTGATGCCGTCACTAAACACATTCCTTAAATTGTAGCCATTTGTTGAGTGTTTTTTTTGGTGTCTAATCCGCATATATATCACCATTTCCCTTGATTTTCTTGACTGTATATCTCTTAAATATCAACATATACACGTGTGATTTAGTTTACGAAGATTTTTCAATGCCGAGAACCTCGATCAGAGAGTAAAAAAGGCGAAAGGTTCACAATGATGTAAGATTAAAATGGGATATACCGGGCTAGGATTCGAGTTACAGGAACAAGGGCCAAACCAACCACCCAAGAATGGAATCATCGAGCAAAAACACTTGACAACCTCCTAGAAGCAGCTTTTCTTGCCAACAGACCTTTCTCCACCAATTAGGAATCTTATGCCGTCACTAAACACTTTCCTTAAATTGTAGCCATTTGTTGAGTGTTTTTTTTGTGTGTCTAATCCGCATATATATCACCATTGCCCTTGATTTTCTTGACTGTATATCTCTTAAATGTCAACATATACCGTGATTTTGTTTACGAAGATTTTTCAATGCCGTGAACCTCTATCAGAGAGTAAAAAAGGCATAAGGTTCACAATTGTGTAAAATTAAAATGGGATATACCTGGATAGGATTCGAGTTACAGGAACAAGGGCCAAACCAACCACCCAAAAATGGAATCGTTGAGCGAAAACACTTGACAACCTCCTAGAAGCAGCTTTTCTTGCCACCAGACCTTTCTCCATCAATTAGGAATATGATGCCGTCACTAAACACATTTCATAAATGGTAGCCATTTGTTGAGTGTTTTTTTTGGTGTCTAATCCGCATATATATCACCATTGCCCTTGATTTTCTTGACTGTATATCTCTTAAATATCAACATATACACGTGTGATTTAGTTTACGAAGATTTTTCAATGCCGAGAACCTCGATCAGAGAGTAAAAAAGGCGTAAGGTTAACAATGGTGTAAAATTAAAATGGGATATACCGGGCTAGGATTCGAGTTACAGGAAAAAGGGCCAGACCAACCACCCAAGAATGGAATCGTCGAGCAAAAACACTTGACAACCTCCTAGAAGCACCTTTTCTTGCCACCAGACCTTTCTGCGTCAATTAGGAATCTGATGCCGTCACTAAACACATTCCTTAAATTGTTGCCATTTGTTGAGTGTTTTTTTTGGTGTCTAATCCGCATATATATCACCATTGCCCTTGATTTTCTTGACTGTATATCTCTTAAATATCAACATATACACGTGTGTTTTAGTTTACGAAGATTTTTCAATGCCGAGAACCTTGATCAGAGAGTAAAAAAGGTGTAAGGTTCACAATGGTGTAAAATTAAAATGGGATATACCGGGCTACGATTCGAGTTACAAGAACAAGGGCCAAACCAACCACCCAAGAATGGAATCGTCAAGCGAAAACACTTGACAACTTCCTAGAAGCAGCTTTTCTTACCACCAGACCTTTCTCCATCTATTAGGAATCTGATGCCGTCACTAAACACATTACTTAAATTGTAGCCATTTGTTGAGTGTTTTTTTTGTTGTCTAATCCGCATATATATCACCATTTCCCTTGATTTTCTTGACTGTATATCTCTTAAATATCAACATATATACGTGTGATTTAGTTTACGAAGATTTTTCAATGCCGAGAACCTCGATCAGAGAGTAAAAAAAGGTGTAAGGTTCACAGTGGTGTAAAATTAAAATGGGATATACCGAGCAAGGATTCAAGTTACAGGAACAAGGGCCAAACCAACCACCCAAGAATGGAATCGTCGAGCGAAAACATTTTACAACCTCCTAGAAGCAGCTTTTCTTACCACCAGACCTTTCTCTAACAATTAAAAATCTGATGTCGTCACTAAACACATTCCTTAAATTGTAGTCATTTGTTGAGTGTTTTTTTGGTGTCTAATCCGCATATATATCACCATTGCCCTTGATTTTCTTGACTATATATCTCTTAAATATCAACATATACACGTGTGATTTAGTTTACGAAGATTTTTCAATGCCGAGAACCTCGATCAGAGAGTAAAAAAGGCGTAGGGTTCACAATGGTGTAAAATTAAAATGGGATATAACGGGCTAGGATTCGAGTTATAGGAACATGGGCCAAACCAACCACCCAAGAATGGAATCGTCGAGCGAAAACACTTGACAACCTCCTGGAAGCAGCTTTTCTTACCACCAGACCTTTCTCTATCAATTAGGAATCTGATGCCTTCACTAAACACACTCCTTAAATTGTAGCCATTTGTTGAGTGTTTTTTTTTTGGTGTCTAATCCGCATATATATCACCAATGCCCTTGATTTTCTTGACTGTATATCTCTTAAATATCAACATATACACGTGTGATTTTGTTTACGAAGATTTTTCAATGCCGAGAACCTCGATCAGAGAGTAAAAAAGACGTAAGGTTCACAATGGTGTAAATTTAAAATTGGATATACCGAGCTAGGATTCGAGTTACAAGAACAAGGGCCAAACGAACCACCCAAGAATGGAATCGTCGAGCGAAAACACTTGACAACCTCCTAGAAGCAGCTTTTCTTGCCACCAGACCTTTCTCCATCAATTAGGAATCTGATGCCGTCACTAAACACATTCCTTAAATTGTAGTCATTTGTTGAGTGGTTTTTTTTTGTTTCTAATCCGCATATATATCACCAATGCCCTTGATTTTCTTGACTGTATATCTCTTAAATATCAACATATACACGTGTTATTTTGTTTACGAAGATTTTTCAATGCCGAGAACCTCGATCAAAGAGTAAAAAAGGCGTAAGGTTCACAATGGTGTAAAATTAAAATGGGATATACTGGGCTAGGATTCGAGTTACAAGAACAAGGGCCAAACGAACCACCCAAGAATGGAATCGTCGAGCGAAAACACTTGACAACCTCCTAGAAGCAACTTTTCTTGCCACCAGACCTTTCTCCATCAATTAGAAATCTGTTGCCGTCACTAAACACATTCCTTAAATTGTAGTCATTTGTTGAGTGTTTTTTTTGGTTTCTAATCCGCATATATATCACCATTGCCCTTTATTTTCTTGACTGTATATCTCTTAAATGTCAACATATACACGTGTGATTTAGTTTACGAAGATTTTTCAATGCCGAGAACCTCGATCAGAGAGTAAAAAAGGCGTAGGGTTCACAATGGTGTAAAATTAAAATGGGATATAACGGGCTAGGATTCGAGTTATAGGAACATGGGCCAAACCAACCACCCAAGAATGGAATCGTCGAGCGAAAACACTTGACAACCTCCTGGAAGCAGCTTTTCTTACCACCAGACCTTTCTCTATCAATTAGGAATCTGATGCCTTCACTAAACACACTCCTTAAATTGTAGCCATTTGTTGAGTGTTTTTTTTTTGGTGTCTAATCCGCATATATATCACCAATGCCCTTGATTTTCTTGACTGTATATCTCTTAAATATCAACATATACACGTGTGATTTTGTTTACGAAGATTTTTCAATGCCGAGAACCTCGATCAGAGAGTAAAAAAGACGTAAGGTTCACAATGGTGTAAATTTAAAATTGGATATACCGAGCTAGGATTCGAGTTACAAGAACAAGGGCCAAACGAACCACCCAAGAATGGAATCGTCGAGCGAAAACACTTGACAACCTCCTAGAAGCAGCTTTTCTTGCCACCAGACCTTTCTCCATCAATTAGGAATCTGATGCCGTCACTAAACACATTCCTTAAATTGTAGTCATTTGTTGAGTGGTTTTTTTTTGTTTCTAATCCGCATATATATCACCAATGCCCTTGATTTTCTTGACTGTATATCTCTTAAATATCAACATATACACGTGTTATTTTGTTTACGAAGATTTTTCAATGCCGAGAACCTCGATCAAAGAGTAAAAAAGGCGTAAGGTTCACAATGGTGTAAAATTAAAATGGGATATACTGGGCTAGGATTCGAGTTACAAGAACAAGGGCCAAACGAACCACCCAAGAATGGAATCGTCGAGCGAAAACACTTGACAACCTCCTAGAAGCAACTTTTCTTGCCACCAGACCTTTCTCCATCAATTAGAAATCTGTTGCCGTCACTAAACACATTCCTTAAATTGTAGTCATTTGTTGAGTGTTTTTTTTGGTTTCTAATCCGCATATATATCACCATTGCCCTTTATTTTCTTGACTGTATATCTCTTAAATGTCAACATATACACGTGTGATTTAGTTTACGAAGATTTTTCAATGCCGAGAACCTCGATCAGAGAGTAAAAAAGGCGTAAGGTTCACAATGGTGTAAAATTAAAATGGGATATACCTGGCTAGGATTCGAGTTACAGGATAAAGTGCCAAACCAACCACCCAGGAATGGAATCGTCGAGCGAAAACACTTGACAACCTCCTAGAAGCAGCTTTTCTTGCCACCAGACCTTTCTCCATCAATTAGGAATCTGATGCCGTCACTAAACACATTCCTTAAATTGTAGTCGTTTGTTGAGTGTTTTTTTTGGTGTCTAATCCGCATATATATCACCATTGCCCTTGATTTTCTTGACTGTATATCTCATAAACATCAACATATACACGTGTGATTTAGTTTACGAAGATTTTTCAATGTCGAGAGCCTCGATCAGAGTGTAAAAAAGGCGTAAGGTTCACAATGGTGTAAAATTAAAATGGGATATACCGGGCTAGGATTCGAGTTACAGGACCAAGGGCCAAACCAACCACCCAACAATGGAATCGTCGAGCGAATACACTTGACCACCTCCTACAAGCAGCTTTTCTCACCACCAGACCTTTCTACATAAATTAGGAATTTGATGCCGTCACTAAACACATTCCTTAAATTGTAGCCATTTGTTGAGTGTTTTTTTTGTCTAATCCGCATATATATCACCATTGCCCTTGATTTTCTAGTCTGTATATCTCTTAAATATCAACATATACACGTGTGATTTAGTTTACGAAGATTTTTCAATGACGAGAACCTCGATCATAGAGTAAAAAAGGCGTAAGGTTCACAATGGTGTAAAATTAAAATGGGATATACCGGGGTAGGATTCGAGTTACAGGAACAAGGGCCAAACCAACCACCCAAGAATGGAATCTTCGAGCGAAAACACTTGACAACCTCCTAGAAGCAGCTTTTCTTGCCACCAGACCTTTCTCCATCAATTAGGAATGTCATGCCGTCACTAAACACATTTCTTAAATGGTAGCCATTTGTTGAGTGTTTTTTTTATTTGGTGTCTAATCCGCAAATATAACACCATTGCCCTTGATTTTCTTGACTGTATATCTCTTAAATATCAACATATACACGTGTGATTTAGTTTTCGAAGATTTTTCAATGCCGAGAACCTTGATCAGAGAGTAAAAAAGACGTAAGGTTCACAATGGTGTAAAATTAAAATGGGATATACCGGGCTAGGATTCGAGTTACAGGAACAAGGGCCAAACCAACACCGAAGAATGGAATCGTCGAGCGAAAACACTTGACAACCTCCTAGAAGCAGCTTTTCTTACCACCAGACCTTTCTCCATCAACTAGGAATCTGATGCCTTCACTAAACACATTCCTTAAATTGTAGCCATTTGTTGAGTGTTTTTTTTTTGGTGTCTAATCCGCATATATATCACATTGCCGTTGATTTTCTTGACTGTATATCTCTTAAATGTTAACATATACACGTGTGATTTAGTTTACGAAGATTTTTCAATGCCGAGAACCTCGATTAGAGAGTAAAAAGGGCGGAAGGTTCACAATGGTGTATAATTAAAATGGGATATACCGGGCTAGGATTCGAGTTACAGGACCAAGGGCCAAGCCAACCACCCAAGAATGGAATCGTCGAGCGAAAACACTTGACCACCTCCTACAAGCAGCTTTTCTTACCACCAGACCTTTCTACATAAATTAGGAATTTGATGCCGTCACTAAACACATTCCTTAAATTGTAGCCATTTGTTGAGTGTTTTTTTTTTTGTCTAATCCGCATATATATCACCATTGCCCTTGATTTTCTTGACAGTATATCTCTTAAATATCAACATATACACGTGTGATTTAGTTTACGAAGATTTTTCAATGCCGAGAACCTCGATCATAGAGTAAAAAAGGCGTAAGGTTCACAATGGTGTAAAATTAAAATGGGATATACCGGGCTAGGATTCGAGTTACAGGAACAAGGGCCAAACCAACCACCCAAGAATAGAATCGTCGAGCGAAAACACTTCACAACCTCCTAGAAGCAGCTTTTCTTGCCACCAGACCTTTCTCCATCAATTAGGAATGTGATGCCGTCACTAAACACATTTCTTAAATGGTAGCCATTTGTTGAGTTTTTTTTTATTTGGTGTCTAATCCGCAAATATAACACCATTGCCCTTGATTTTCTTGACTGTATATCTCTTAAATATCAACATATACACGTGTGATTTAGTTTACGAAGATTTTTCAATGCCGAGAACCTCGATGAGAGAGTAAAAAGGGCGTAAGGTTCACAATGGTGTAAAATTAAAATGGGATATACCGGGCTAGGATTCGAGTTACAGGAACAAGGGCCAAACCAACCACCCAAGTATGGAATCGTCGAGCGAAAACACTTGACAACCTCCTAGAAGCAGCTTTTCTTACCACCAGATCTTTCTCCATCAATTAGGAATCTGATGCCGTCACTAAACACATTTCTTATATGGTAGCCATTTGTTGAGAGTTTTTTTATTTCGTGTCTAATCCGCAAATATAACACCATTGCCCTTGATTTTCTTGACTGTATATCTCTTAAATATCAACATATACACGTGTGATTTAGTTTACGAAGATTTTTCAATGCCGAGAACCTTGATCAGAGAGTAAAAAAGGCGTAAGGTTCACAAAGGTGTAAAATTAAAATGGGATATACCGGGGTAGGATTCGAGTTACATGAAGAAGGGCCAAACCAACCACCCAAGAATGGAATCGTCGAGCGAAAACACTTGACAACCTCCTAGAAGCAGCTTTTCTTACCACCAAACCTTTCTCCATCAACTAGGAATCTGATGTCGTCACTAAACACATTCCTTAAATTGTAGCCATTTGTTGAGTGTTTTTTTTGGTGTCTAATCCGCATATATATCACATTGCCGTTGATTTTCTTGACTGTATATCTCTTAAATGTTAACATATACACGTGTGATTTAGTTTACGAAGATTTTTCAATGCCGAGAACCTCGATTAGAGAGTAAAAAGGGCGGAAGGTTCACAATGGTGTATAATTAAAATGGGATATACCGGGCTAGGATTCGAGTTAAAGGACCAAGGGCCAAGCCAACCACCCAAGAATGGAATCGTCGAGCGAAAACACTTGACCACCTCCTACAAGCAGCTTTTCTTACCACCAGACCTTTCTACATAAATTAGGAATTTGATGCCGTCACTAAACACATTCCTTAAATTGTAGCCATTTGTTGAGTGTTTTTTTTTTGTCTAATCCGCATATATATCACCATTGCCCTTGATTTTCTTGACAGTATATCTCTTAAATATCAACATATACACGTGTGATTTAGTTTACGAAGATTTTTCAATGCCGAGAACCTCGATCATAGAGTAAAAAAGGCGTAAGGTTCACAATGGTGTAAAATTAAAATGGGATATACCGGGCTAGGATTCGAGTTACAGGAACAAGGGCCAAACCAACCACCCAAGAATAGAATCGTCGAGCGAAAACACTTCACAACCTCCTAGAAGCAGCTTTTCTTGCCACCAGACCTTTCTCCATCAATTAGGAATGTGATGCCGTCACTAAACACATTTCTTAAATGGTAGCCATTTGTTGAGTGTTTTTTTTATTTGGTGTCTAATCCGCAAATATAACACCATTGCCCTTGATTTTCTTGACTGTATATCTCTTAAATATCAACATATACACGTGTGATTTAGTTTACGAAGATTTTTCAATGCCGAGAACCTCGATGAGAGAGTAAAAAGGGCGTAAGGTTCACAATGGTGTAAAATTAAAATGGGATATACCGGGCTAGGATTCGAGTTACAGGAACAAGGGCCAAACCAACCACCCAAGTATGGAATCGTCGAGCGAAAACACTTGACAACCTCCTAGAAGCAGCTTTTCTTACCACCAGATCTTTCTCCATCAATTAGGAATCTGATGCCGTCACTAAACACATTCCTTATATTGTAGCAATTTGTTGAGAGTTTTTTTATTTCGTGTCTAATCCGCAAATATAACACCATTGCCCTTGATTTTCTTGACTGTATATCTCTTAAATATCAACATATACACGTGTGATTTAGTTTACGAAGATTTTTCAATGCCGAGAACCTTGATCAGAGAGTAAAAAAGGCGTAAGGTTCACAAAGGTGTAAAATTAAAATGGGATATACCGGGGTAGGATTCGAGTTACATGAAGAAGGGCCAAACCAACCACCCAAGAATGGAATCGTCGAGCGAAAACACTTGACAACCTCCTAGAAGCAGCTTTTCTTACCACCAAACCTTTCTCCATCAACTAGGAATCTGATGTCGTCACTAAACACATTCCTTAAATTGTAGCCATTTGTTGAGTTTTTTTTTTGGTGTCTAATCCGCATAAATTGTAGCCATTTGTTGAGTGTATCTCTTAAATGTCAACATATACACGTGTGATTTAGTTTACGAAGATTTTTCAATGCCGAGAACCTCGATCAGAGAGTAAAAAAGGCGTAAGGTTCACAATGGTGTAAAATTAAAATGGGATATACCGGGCTAGGATTCGAGTTACAGGAACAAGGGCCAAACCAAACACCCAAGAATGGAATCGTCGAGCGAAAACACTTGGCAACCTCCTAGAAGCAGCTTTTCTTACCACCACATCTTTCTACATTAATTAGGAATCTGATGCCGTCACTAAACACATTCCATAAATTGTAGCCATTTGTTGAGTGTTTTTTTGGTGTCTAATCCGCATATATATCCCCATTGCCCTTGATTTTCTTCACTGTATATCTCTTAAATATCAACTTATACACGTGCGATTTAGTTTACGAAGATTTTTCAATGCCGAGAACCTCGATCAGAGAGTAAAAAAGGCGTAAGGTTCAGAATGGTGTAAAATTAAAATGGGATATACCGGGCTAGGATTCGAGTTACAGGAACAAGGGCCAAACCAAGAACCCAGGAATGGAATCGTCGAGCGAAAACAATTGACAACCTCCTAAAGCAGCTTTTCTTACCACCAGACCTTTCTCCATCAATTAGGAATCTGATGTCGTCGATAAACACATTCCTTAAATTGTAGTCATTTGTTGTGTGTGTTTTTTTTTTGTGTCTAATCCGCATATATATCACCAATGCCCTTGATTTCCTTGACTGTATATCTCTTAAATATCAACATATACACGTGTGATTTAGTTTACGAAGATTTTTCAATGCCGAGAACCTCGATCAAAGAGTAAAAAATGGCGTAAGGTTCACAATTGTGTAAAATTAAAATGGGATATACCTGGCTAGGATTCGAGTTACAGGAACAAGGGCCAAACCAACCACCCAAGAATGGAATCGTCGAGCGAAAACACATGACAACCTCCTAGAAGAAGCTTTTCTTGCCACCAGACCTTTCTCCATCAATTAGGAATCTGATGCCGTCACTAAACACATTCCTTAAATTGTAGCCATTTGTTGAGTGTTTTTTTTGGTGTCTAATCCGCATATATATCCCCATTGCCCTTGATTTTCTTCATTGTATATCTCTTAAATATCAACATATACACGTGTGATTTAGTTTACGAAGATTTTTCAATGCCGAGAACCTTGATCAGAGAGTAAAAAAGGCGTAAGGTTCACAATGGTGTAAAATCAAAATGGGATATACCGGGCTAGGATTCGAGTTACAGGAACAAGGGCCAAACCAACCACCCAAGAATGGAATCGTCGAGCGAAAACACTTGACAACCTCCTATAAGCAGCCTTTCTTACCACCAGGCCATTCTCCATCAACTAGGAATCTGATGCCGTCACTAAACACATTCCTTAAATTGTAGCCGTTTGTTGAGTGTTTTTTTTGGTGTCTAATCCGCATATATATCACCATTGCCCTTGATTTTCTTGACTGTATATCTCTTAAATATCAACATATACACGTGTGATTTAGTTTACGAAGATTTTTCAATGCCGAGAACCTTGATTAGAGAGTAAAAAAGGCGTAAGGTTCACAAAGGTGTAAAATTAAAATGTGATATACCGGGCTAGGATTCGAGTTACAGAAACAAGGGCCAAACCAACCACCCAAGAATCGAATCGTCGAGCGAAAACACTTGACAACCTCCTAGAAGCAGCTTTTCTTACCACCAGACCTTTCTCCATCAACTAGGAATCTAATGTCGTCACTAAACACATTCCTTAAATTGTAGCCATTTGTTGAGTGTTTTTTTTTTGGTGTCTAATCTGCATATATATCACATTGTCGTTGATTTTCTTGACTGTATATCTCTTAAATGTCAACATATACACGTGTGATTTAGTTTACGAAGATTTTTCAATGCCGAGAACCTCGATCAGAGAGTAAAAAAGGCGTAAGGTTCATAATGGTGTAAAATTAAAATGGGATATACCGGGCTAGGATTCGAGTTACAGGAACGAGGGCCAAACCAACCACCCAAGAATGGAATCGTCGAGCGAAAACACTTGGCAACCTCCTAGAAGCAGCTTTTCTTACCACCAGATCTTTCTACATTAATTAGGAATCTGATGCCGTCACTAAACACATTCCATAAATTGTAGCCATTTGTTGACTGTTTTTTTGGTGTCTAATCCGCATATATATCCCCATTGCCCTTGATTTTCTTCACTGTATATATCTTAAATATCAACTTATACACGTGCGATTTAGTTTACAAAGATTTTTCAATGCCGAGAACCTTGGTCAGAGAGTAAAAAAGGCGTACGGTTCAGAATGGTGTAAAATTAAAATGGGATATACCGGGCTAGGATTCGAGTTACAGGAACAAGGGCCAAACCAACTACCCAGGAATGGAATCGTCGAGCGAAAACAATTGACAACCTCCTAGAAGCAGCTTTTCTTACCACCAGACCTTTCTCCATCAATTAGGAATCTGATGTCGTCGCTAAACACAATCCTTAAATTGTAGTCATTTGTTGAGTGTTTTTTTTTTGTGTCTAATCCGCATATATATCACCAATGCCCTTGATTTCCTTGACTGTATATCTCTTAAATATCAACATATACACGTGTGATTTAGTTTACGAAGATTTTTCAATGCCGAGAACCTCGATCAGAGAGTAAAAAAAGGCGTAAGGTTCACAATTGTGTAAAATTAAAATGGGATATACCTGGCTAGGATTCGAGTTACAGGAACAAGGGCCAAACCAACCACCCAAGAATGGAATCGTCGAGCGAAAACACATGACAACCTCCTAGAAGAAGCTTCTCTTGCCACCAGACCTTTCTCCATCAATTAGGAATCTGATGCCGTCACTAAACACATTCCTTAAATTGTAGCCATTTGTTGAGTGTTTTTTTTGGTGTCTAATCCGCATATATATCCCCATTGCCCTTGATTTTCTTCATTGTATATCTCTTAAATATCAACATATACACGTCTGATTTAGTTTACGAAGATTTTTCAATGCCGAGAAGCTTGATCAGAGAGTAAAAAAGGCGTAAGGTTCACAATGGTGTAAAATTAAAATGGGATATACCGGGCTAGGATTCGAGTTACAAGAACAAGGGCTAAACCAACCACCCAAGAATGGAATCGTCGAGCGAAAACACTTGACAACCTCCTAGAAGCAGCTTTTCTTACCACCAGACCTTTCTCCATTAACTAGGAATCTGATGACGTCACTAAACACATTCCTTAAATTGTAGCCATTTGTTGAGTGTTTTTTTTGGTGTCTAATCCGCATACATATATCACCATTGCCCTTGATTTTCTTGACTGTATATCTCTTAAATGTCAACATATACACATGTGATTTAGTTTACGAAGTTTTTTCAATGCCGAGAACCTCTATCAGAGAGTAAAAAAGGAGTAAGGTTCACAATTGTGTTAAACTAAAAGGGGATATACCGGGCTAGGATTCGAATTACAGGAACAAGGGCCAAACCAGCCACCCAAGAATGGAATCGTCGAGTGAAAACACTTGACAACCTCCTAGAAGCAGTTTTTCTTGCCACCATACCTTTCTCCATCAATTAGGAATCTGATGCCGTCACTAAACACATTCCTTAAATTGTAGCCATTTGTTGAGTGTTTTTTTTTGGTGTCTAATCCGCATATATATCCCCATTGCCCTTGATTTTCTTCATTGTATATCTCTTAAATATCAACTTATACACGTGTGATTTAGTTTACGAAGATTTTTCAATGCCGAGAACCTCCCTCAGAGAGTAAAAAAGGCTTAAGGTTCAGAATGGTGTAAAATTAAAATGGGATATACCGGGCTAGGATTCGAGTTACAGGAACAAGGGCCAAACCAACCACCAAAGAATGGAATCGTCGAGCGAAAACACTTGACAACCTACTTGAAGCAGCTTTTCATACCACCAGACCTTTCTCCATCAATTAGGAATCTGATGTCGTCGCTAAACACATTCCTTAAATTGTAGTCAATTGTTGAGTGTTTTTTTTGTGTCTAATCCGCATATATATCACCATTGCCCTTGATTTCTTGACAGTATATCTCTTAAATATCAACATATACACGTGTGACTTAGTTTACGAAGATTTTTCAATGTCGAGAACCTCGATGAGAGAGTAAAAAGGCGTAAGGTTCACAATGGTGTAAAATTAAAATAGGATATACCGGGCTAGGATTCGAGTTACAGGAACATGGGCCAAACCAACCACCCAAGAATGGAATCGTCGAGCGAAAACACTTGACAACCTCCTAGAAGCAGCTTTTCTTGCCACCAGACCTTTCTCCATCAATTAGGAATCTGATGCCGTCACTAAACACATTCCTTAAATTGTAGCCATTTGTTGAGTGGTTTTTTTATTTGGTGTCTAATCCGCAAATATAACACCATTGCCCTTGATTTTCTTGACTGTATATGTTGGTGCACTAAATGTCTGATTGATTACGTCATTATCAAGTCTTGTGTCTAGGTTTGTTTGAATGATTACACAATAGGGTTTAAGTTAGGGTTTTTAAGGTTTAAACATGAGATTTCGCTTGAAGAGGTTATGTGAATGCTTGAAGCGAAATCAAGAACACATGATTTCGCTTCAGACTGCCTCAAGCGAAATCTTGTACTCTATATATAGATGTGTTGTTCATTTGAAGAGATATCAGAGTTGTCATTGTATGTGAGTCAAGGTGCTGCTGAATTTTTGTCAGAAATTCATTGTAAAGACTCAGAAGGCATTAATAGAAAGAAAATTAAGAGGAACAAAGCTGTTATGACTTTATGTGCATTGATTCCGCCTTTACACATAGAGATGAACGCTTTAACTGACTTTTAGAGGTCGTACAACGGTCCAACAAGTGGTATCAGAGCTCAGGACGAGGAGTTCATACCATAGCAGTACATTTATGATGGATGATATTTTCTTGAACCCGTTTAGCAATATGTACGCATTCGCAGGAAACTCGGGAGATGATACTTCTACAAACAACAACAATACGAATGAGAACGAGAATACTCCGAAAGAAAAGAAAAAGGAAGCTTGGGAATCTGAAAGCGCATTCGGAACGTTCAATAAACCCCCAAAGCTAATGGCTATTGAGGAGTACAGTAGGTGGTCCAGAAAATTCGAAGACTGGTTGATGGCATTCGCATTTCCTAGCTGGAAGAGTTTGAAAAACGGTTATGAACATGGAAAGAAATATGGTGAAACTTTAAGAGCAGCTGAGGAGATTGAATCGTTTGTAGCTGAACAAAAGTGTGTGGCATTGTTATTTCAGTCAGTTCGGGAAGACATAATCTCACTTATCGACTATTCAAATGCAAAAGATCTTTGGGAAAAGTTAGAAAAGAAATGTATAGGTAGTCAAGAAATTAAGTAAAACAAAAAGAAACTTCTTAGGAAAGAGTTTGATCTGTTTGGATGTCTTAAGAATGAGTCAGTGTGTAAAATGATAGAAAGGTTTGGTCATCTGAAGCTGGAATTAGTAAGACATGATATTGACATTCCTGAAGAAGATCTTATCGACAAATTGTTCGATTCGTTGCCTGACGAGATGGATTGGAGATATTATGCGTTGATGCTGAAGAATACCATCAAAGAACCAGAAAAGCTGACATTAGATTTGCTGATTGAAAAACTCGAGAGTCATGAACTAGAGTTGAAGAAGACGTACAAAATTAATCATTCATCTTATCAGCAGAATCTGGATTTATACTATCCAAAGAGTATGATGCCGAAAGCTACTTCTCCAAAGACTGCATTTTCTGCTGAAAATGTGTCGACAGTCGGCAAAGAAAGTCAAAGTGGTCAAAGCAGTGGAAGCCATAGTGGTTATCACAGTGGATCTACATCTTCCGCAAATCATTCTGATGCGAAGTTTTCTTGCAATATCGCGATAGATCTGAAAAACACACAGAATTTTGATGCGGAGTCGGCCAAGCAACAAATGGTCTTTTTGGCATCTGTTTTGGAATCCTACGAAGGATTGGTGGCTGGAAAAATCGGAAATACAAATTTGACGAAAGAAGACTACGATCAGATAGATCCTGAAGAAATGGAGTTGATAGACATTCGTTGGGCAATGGCAAGTGCAGTTCGACGTGCACAACGCTTCATGGAAATTACTGGAAGAAAAACAATTGGTGGTGCTTCTACCAAGCTGGGATTCGATAAATCAAAGGTGACTTGTTTCAAATGTAAGCAGAAGGGTCACTTCAAACGAGAATGCCGAAACGCTTATGCTGATGAATCGGAGAATCCTTTCAGAGATGATTACTACAAGAAGGCAATTTATCACCAGAATAAATCTGAGCCGCCTAGATTGAAGCAGGTTGAAGACAACAGAGAGAAATCCAGAGCTCTTGCAGTGATTTATGATGATGAGGGTTATGACTGGAGTCAAGAGGTTCTACCAGAAGAAGATGCGGTTGGTTACGCATTCATGGCGAAAAATGATGATCCTAAGCCATGGAAAGACGATCGAACTGAAGACCAAAAGTATAGATATAGAAAAATGATAGCTGAAAACAAAATCATTAGAATTTCTCGTATCTTTCTGGAAGCAAGGAGAGCCAATAGATGGGATCCAGATAGAGAGTGCTATCTTGATGAGTATGGAAATATTGCAATTGATGATAGTACACTTGATATCGAAGCCATCATCAAGGAGTACAAAGAAGAAGATGAATATTGGCAACACAAGTGGTGGGGAACTCCAACTTCGAAAATGATTGAAGAAGAGAAAGAGAAAGAAAGAAAGGAGAAAGAGGAAAAAGAGAAGAAAGAAAAGCAAGTTGATACAGGCATAATTGATACTACGCAAGAGTTGACAGCTGAAAACCTGGGAGTGATGGCTGACAAAGTGCTAGCTGCAAAAGCACTTGAGGTAGATCCTAATTCTGCTACTAAATCAAAGGGGTCGGTCAGTCAAAGTGTGTCAACAAATGCGTCAGGTAACAAAATTGGGTCAGATAACAAGATTGATGGGAATACTGACTGCAAAAATTGCACCAAACAATGCAATTTTTGTAGCACTGTCACATATCTTAACAATGAGAAAATCCAGAATCTGACAACAAAGGTTAGAAATGTTGAAAATCAGATTCTCGATCGTGACAAAAGTGTAAGAGCTTCAACTGAACGGATTAAAGAATTAACGGTTCAAATTGAAAATGATAAAACTGAACGTGAGAAAATAAAATCTGAAAATGAAAAGTTAATTCTTGAAAACCGTCAAATTTCTGAAAAATTTGAGAAATTGAAAAGCATTGTCAAAGATAGTGATGATCGTAATGGCAAAACATTTAAAGAAAATGAACATCTAAGAGCTGTTTTGAGTTAAAAGAAGAATTGATTAATGAACAACTGGATCAAATTGCTAAACTGAAACTTAAATTTCAAGAAGCTGAAATTGAGAATGAACGAATCCAGTTGAAGCTTAACAGCTATAAATCGGCAAGTTTTGTTTTGCAGTATATTGTTCCTAAACCTATAGGGAAAAACAAAGATGGCGAGGATGTGTTTTCTGATGGAACGGGTGTAGGTTTTCACAAAGTTCCACCGCCAATTTTAGACAACTACACGAAAAAGCAGTCTAGTTTGTTGGAAATTGAGGAAGAAAGTGAAGTTAAACTTCCTGAAAACATTGATGTCACGTTCACATCTTCCAATGACGAGGGTGTCCAAAGTGATGTGGTGAAAAGTGTGATAGACAAAGTGCTTAAACCGGATTGTGACACTTCTGAGGAGGATGGGGGTTTCTTGGACAAATACATTCAGAAATCAAAGTCCAAAAACAACTTAAGTGATGAACCGGGTCTTGTAATGTACAAGATGGCTGGATCTGATAAGTTGTTTTCGGATTCTGAATTTCCCATTGAGAATGTTAACATAAACAAGCTGACAAATGTTTTCAAATTGGTTGAAGTTGAGTTGTCAGAAGTGAACAGTTTGAAACAAACAAAAAGGCAAATGAATTTTGAGAAAGATAAAGCTTATTACAAAAAGCCTATTGTTCCACCACGTTTTTATAATAACAATCGAAACAATTGGTCGGGTGGTTATCGAGGTGGTAAGAGTTATCAGAAAAAGAGTTTTCAAAACAAGAGGTTTGCTGAAAAGAAGGTGTTTGTGAATGGTTCAAGTTCACTTTCTGATGAGGAAAATGAAATTTTTTCAAAATCAAATGAAGAGTTCTTTGAGAAAAGAGCTTCACATTATCAGTCTGAAGGCAAAAGTCTAGGTGTTGATACTCGTACGTGTTTTAGATGTAATCAAGTGGGTCACATTGCACGAAAGTGTACCAAGGTGAAGCCTAAGACTGAAAATGTGAAGTATCAACGGAAGAAAGTTGATGTGAAGGGTAAAGCACCAATCGTTGTTGAGAAAAAGAATGTGAAAAATGACAACATCAAATTGAACAATGAATCAGTAAAGAAAGTGGTAACTAAAAATGACAAATTTTACAAGAGGGTTGCATTATCTCAACAAGTTTGGAAACCAAAAACTGAAATGAAAATTTCAACTTCTGAAGTGAAAACGGCTGACGAATCAATTTCGGTTGATTATGATGCAAGTTTTCCATCTTTGAAGGCTGAAAATTTCAAAATTCAAGTTGCTAGAGTCAAGGTTACACCTAAGGCTGATGAAGCCTGGGTGGACACCATGTTCGAATAAGCAGTTTGAATTGCCAGAGCTTCCTGGATCGCGAAGCATGAATCGGCATCTTTATTGAAATGTTTTAAAATCAATTTGTGATATATGCAGGATCTTCCAAGAGCCATTTCAAGATGGATCATGGATAGTGGCGCATCTCGACATATGACAGGAAAAACTGCATTGCTGTATGATGTGAAGAATATCAATGGTGGTTATGTGGGATTTGCTGGTCATGAAGGTGGTCGAATTGTTGGTGAAGGAACGTTATCCAATGGGATTGTGACGTTTGAGAGAGTTAACTACATCACTGAATTGGAGAACAATCTGCTTAGTATCTCGCAGATTTGTGACAATCAGTATTCTACTCACTTCACTGATAAGGAATGTTTGATCTTGAAACCTGGTTTTGTTGTTCCTGAAGAATGGATTATTATGAGGGCACCTAGAGTGAATGATTTATATGTGTTAGACATGTCTGTAGCAACTACAACTACTGGTCAAGCACATTGTTTCGTGTCTAGAGCAACTGAGAAAGAGTCAAGATTGTGGCACCGAAAGATGGGGCATATACATCTAAGGAAGATGAATCACTTGGTGCACAATGATTTGGTATTGGGAGTTAATATCAAAGGTTTTCATCTGGAAAGGGAGTGCATTAGCTGCATCAAAGGCAAGCAGAAGAAAAAGTCACACCCTACAAAGCAAGTCAATTCAGTTTCGAGACCTCTGGAAAGACTTCACATGGATTTGTTTGGACCTGTGAATGTCAAAAGCATTACAGGAGATTACTATTGTTTGGTCGTTACTGATGATTATTCCAGATTTTCATGGGTTTCTTTCTTGAAGACAAAAGATGAAACATTTGACAGTTTGATGGGGTTGTTCAGGAAGATTGAGAATTTGTACCAAAGGCGTATCAAGAGAATTCGAAGTGATAATGGTACTGAATTCAAGAACAGCAAGATGGAAGAATTTTGTGATGAAAGAGGTATTTTGCATGAGTTTAGTGCTCCGTACACTCCGCAGCAGAATGGAGTCGCAGAACGCAAAAACCGGACGCTAATCGAAACGGCTAGAACTATGCTCGCAGATTCGAAGTTACCAATTAATTTTTGGGCTGAAGCTGTGTCTGCCGCATGCTATACGCTCAACAGGGTTCTCACTGTGAAGAAGTTCAACAAAACATGCTTTGAGCTAATCAATAACCGCAAACCGAATTTGAAGTATCTAGAACCGTTCGGGTCACCTTGTACGGTTATAGAGCCTTTTGGGAAGTTTGGTCCGAAGTGCATTGAGGGTATATTTGTTGGTTATTCAAATCCATTGCGACGTGTCTTCGTTCCAAGTGAAAAGCGGATTATTGAAGCTACAAATGTTGAATGTCAAGGTTATACTATGCCGCCGCAGAATCCTGGTGATTCATGGCGTTATCATTATGACAAACTTTGGGATTCGTTTGACATGAGAGAAGAATCAGAGGATGAAGAAGATTTCTTTGATGAGTTGGATATTTTGCGTGAATATGAGTCGCAGTTAAGGTTCCCAGCTGAGTATTCAAGAAGACCACGGGAAACTTCAAATGATGATGAAGCAGGTCCAAGTAATGCTGGTGAACATGATGATGTCCAACAGAATGAAGTTGCTCAGGATAATCAGTCGGCTCAGAATGATAATTTAGAAGCTGAAAACATGCCAGTATTTGATCATGGTGATTCAGATTCAGATTCTGAGGGGGAGCAAATTCAGATTTCAGGTCAAACAAACCAAGTTGGTGAACAAGATGCAGAGCAAAATGTTACTAATCTGGAAGGAAATGTAGATGTTCAAAGTGAAGTGATGCCGCGAACTTTTTCATATCATCCAGAGGAGTTGATCATAGGAGAATTGCAAGCAGGCGTTCGCACTCGAAATCAGATTGATAAAGGGCTTACATGTTTTTATACAAAAGTTGCTCCTTTGCAAACTGAATTCTCATTAAGTTGTTTTATCTCGCAGATTGAACCAAGAACTTACAAAGAGGCGCTTACTGAAGACTCTTGGGTCAATGCTATGCAGGAGGAACTTAGTCAATTCGAGAAATTGGGAGTGTGGAAGTTAGTTGATTTGCCAGATGGTCATAGAAAAATTAACACTAAGTGGGTGTTTAAGTGTAAGAGAGACGATAGAGGAGTTGTGTGACAACTCGAGTTTCCGACACTCTTTATTCGTATTAAATGCACGATAACTGTTTGATCGTTTGTCTGTCTGAATTGTAATTGTAAAACACTGGGCTTCAATGTATGAATTTATGTGAGAATGTACTTGTTGTATATGTGTTAATCTTATATTGTACCCGTAAACACTTAGACCCCCTGAACATCTAATCATTTCGACGAAACACAAGTAGACGACGAATCACACATGACGAATCAGGAATCTGTTTCGCCATCATATATACGACGAATCATGTTTGATTCGCCGGGAATCTGTTTCGCCGTTTTGATTCGCTGGCCCAAAGTGTTTCGCCGAGCCCATTAAGGCCCAAGGGTCTGTTACGGTTAAATACTAGGTCTCGTTTAGATTTGTACGTTTTGATTAAGAACCAGAAAACCCTAGAGACTTGTGACGGCAACCTAGTATCCGCAGAAGATTATTCATTGATCAAATCATCGTGTAATACCTTCCGGTTAGTTTTAATCGGTTGTGGTTTGATTATTTTATATATTCCAAATTCTCGTATTCGTGTTAAGTGCTATATCGTAGTCGGTTGATTTGTTTACATGATGATAATGGTTAGGGATTTGTTAGTATGTTGATGCACGTATAAAACAGAATGATCTGTATATGAAAATATTGCAAAGACAAAAGAAACTGATTACGATCGAGTCTTTATACTTTGAATCGATTATATGTGTTTAACATGGCTTGATGTTGTTGATGATAATTGATTTCATAGTTAGTGTGTGGTTTCTGCTTGACGATGTTTTACTTATGATCTACGAATGAGGTGACGGCAGAATTAGGGTTTACCATGTAACTGATGCTATGACGTAACTAATATATGACGAATCAAACTATTATCGACGAAACAGAGGTAACGACGAAACAGTATGTGTTTCGTCGAGACCTCAACGACGAATCAAGAGGGTAGACGAAACGGGGTGTTTCGTCGAAGGGACTTATGGCGAAACAGGGGTGTTTCGCCAAGTGGGTAATCAGCACAGTAACATGTTTTTATTCTGTTTAAAAGTTAATCGGGTTAGTTAACTGCTGTTAAGTGTTACCATCTTGTGTATGATCTGAAATACGTGCTACGTGCTACTTGCTTACCAATTGTGTGTCTATACATGAACACAAGCTGATTTCACATACGTGCATACTTTAGGACGTGATTGATTACTTGCGAGCATACACTTAGCATACCGAGCAAACCAAGGTGAGTTCACACAAGCCAAGGCATGGGGATTCCCAGGGGGGGATGGGGATTTGATGATTACTGTACATGTAAAGATGACAGAACCTACTGCTAGACTAGTAACACTTATTGAACGATCTTCGCACACCTGCCAAGGACATTGGCCGCGATATTATGACTGACTTCGCACACCTGCCAAGGACATTGGCCGCGAACTAAACTTACAACATCTTCGCACACCTGCCAAGGACATTGGCCGCGAACTAAACTTACAACATCTTCGCACACCTGCCAAGGACATTGGCCGCGAACTAAACTTACAACATCTTCGCACACCTGCCAAGGACATTGGCCGCGAACTAAACTTACAACATCTTCGCACACCTGCCAAGGACATTGGCCGTGATGGAAACTAATATGATACATTGTAACGAACGAACATACTACTACTCACGCTATACTGTTACTGAACTATTAACTGTGAACTCGCTCAACTAGTTGTTGACTCTCTCTTACATGCCTTGCAGGACCTTAGGTACATATGGAGCTTGCACAGGAAGGAGCAGGTCGTTGTGGGATACGGATCGTAGACGATATTTGAACTTATAACTTACTTTGGGTTTTCATTATTATGCTTCCGCTACTTAAACAATGTTTGGTTATGAACTTCAGTCATGTCAAGATGAATTACATTTTCCTACTTTTACACTTAAATACTATGTTTGATATGATTGATGGCTTGATCCTGGTCAGTCACGCCTCCAAGCGGTGATACCCCGAGTGTGGATTTTGGGGGTGTGACAGATTGGTATCAGAGCCATTGGTTATAGAGAACTCGGTTTTAATAAAGGGAAAACGATTTTTGTTAAAACCAGACTATAACCAGAACAGTGCTCTCAACGATCCACAACGACGCTTCGCTCCACGTGCAAGGCTCAACACCATAGGTATTACTATTCATGTTACATTACCTACATGCTAGAACTACATAGAACTTTGCTCGTGGTATGCCTAGAGTACAGAACCTACTATATGTTATTGCTCGAGAATACTTGTGTGCTCACTCTCTTCGCACTATTCGCGAACCTCTCACCCACATGTTCTCCTTGATGTCAAGATCATGTGTGGACGCGTTAACCTAACTCAAGCCCAGTTGGCGGCTTCGATCACTGAACAAGTTACTGCAGCACTCACAGCTGCCCAGGCAGGAGGTGTAACCTACCATCGCCACTTACTCTAGGATTTTTAGATCCTACTCTCGTAACTCAACACTTGTGCTTAATTTTGATTTCTCTTACGCACACGACAAGTCAACACGCTCAGCCACCTGTATGCACATACACGACTTTTATGGACTGTCGTCCTACTACTTTCAGCGACACGGAAGGAGCTGTTGGACTCCTCCATTAGTTCGAGGAACTCGAATCGGTCTTCAAATGTGTGAATGACCTGAGGCTCATAAGGTGAAATATGCCACTGATATTCTCGAAGGCACTGCGCAAACTTGGTGGAACGCGCAAGTTACGATGCTGGGGCTGGCTGCTGCTAATGCCACCCCATGGAATGATTTTAAGGAACCTATCGAACGTGAATACAGTAGTTATGATGCCATCCACAAGTTGGAAGTGGAGTCCTTTAACATGAAGATGACGGGGTCAGAGATAGAAGCATGCACGGTAACGATCCAACAAACTGACAATTTTGTGTCCAACTATGGTGAATCCTCCCATAAAGAGCTTTGAGCTGTACCTCAAAGGCTTAGTACCAGGAATTCAAAACTATGTGATGACGGCTAATCTTGCTACTATTCTAGATGTTACTTATCTTGCTCATCGTCTCACAAACCAGGCAGTGGAACAGAATAAGCTGCCTCAACGTATCAGCGCTACTACTACCACTACTACTTCAACTACTTCTGCTATCCTCAGTAACAACGAATGAAAGTGGGATGGAACCTCTGGCAAGGGTTCGGCTACGATTCCGTCCCAGGCACAGCAGCGAAGGATCGAAGACAACCAAAGTCCTGGTCAGCAACCTTTTAGTAGTCAAGGGCAGGGTGGATACAAGGGAAACCACCCTAAGCGCAAACGATGTAACCTGCACCACAGCGGGCAGGGCAAACGCAATCATTGTCAATAAGGCAACAAGCTTGGTCATGGAACCAAAGAGGGTAGAAACTCACGTCCTGCAAAACAGAACCAACAACAACAGCCACAAGATCTATAGAATCGGCGACAACAGCATGGTAACAAGGGATGTTATCAGATGGTGCTGAAGGTCACTTCAAAAGACACTGCCCACGGTTGAACCAGAACCAGAATCAGAACCACAACCAAGGAAACGGGAACTAGGGAAGACAACGGGGGTAATAACGACGGCAATGGTGCCAGGGGTCGAGTGTTCGTGATTGGTCAGGGTGATACTAGGAATGACCCCAGCGTTGCGATAGTTTCGACATCGACATTGGTATGGATTAGTTATCCCAACAACAAGCAGAGATCCTATACATAGAGAAGATCATTCGTATCCCACGTTCTGGTAAAGAACCTCTCGAAGTTCAAGGCGACAAGAGTGGTGTCGTGAGTGGCATCATCTCCTTTTTGAAGGCTCAGAAGTGTTTACGCAAGGGGCACACTGCTATATTAGCACTCGTTACAGATACCTCGAAGAAAGAGAAGAAGATTGAGGATATTCCAGTGGTACGCGATTTTCCTCAAGTATTTCCAGAAGAGTTACCCGGGTTACCGCCTCATCGTCAGGTTGAATTTCAGATCGAGCTCGCTCCAGGAGCGGCACCCATAGCTCGAGCGCCTTATCGTTTGGCTCCAACTGAATTGGAAGAATTGTCAAAGCAGCTACAAGAACTCTTGGAAAAGGGTTTTATACGTCCTAGCTCTTCGCCTTGGGGAGCTCCAGTGTTATTCGTGAAGAAGAAAGACGGTACGTTCAGGATGTGTATAGACTACCGTGAACTCAACAAGGTGACAATCAAGAATCGTTATCCTCTTCCGCGCATAGATGATTTATTCGACCAGCTGCAAGGGTCGAGCTACTATTCTAAGATAGACTTAAGGTCAGGATACCACCAACTGAGAGTCCGGGATGAGGACGTCTCCAAAACAGCGTTCAGAACACGCTACGACCACTACGAGTTTATGGTCATGCCATTCGGGCTAACGAACGCGCCTGCCGTATTTATGGATCTTATGAACAGGGTGTGCAAACCCTATCTCGACAAGTTCGTCATTGTTTTTATTGACGACATCCTGATTTATTCGAAGAGTCAGGAGGAACACGAGCAGCACCTACGACTTATACTAGAACTTCTACGAACGGAACAGCTATACGCTAAGTTTTCTAAATGTGACTTCTGGCTTCGTGAAGTCCACTTTTTAGGCCACGTGGTGAACAAAGATGGGATCCATGTCGATCCATCCAAGGTAGATTCGATTAAGAACTGGCCTGCGCCTCGTACACCAACCGAAATACGCCAATTCTTGGGTTTGGCGGGTTATTACAGACGTTTCATCAAAGACTTCTCAAAGATTGCTCAGCCGCTTACACTGTTGACGCAGAAGGGTGTTGTTTATCGTTGGGGTAACGCACAGGAAATAGCGTTTCAGCACTTAAAGGATAGACTATTTAGCGCACCTATCCTCTCACTGCCTGAAGGCACGGACGATTTCGTAGTCTACTGCGACGCATCTATCCAAGGTCTTGGATGTGTATTGATGCAGAGGGATAAAGTTATTGCTTATGCTTCGCGCCAACTTAAGATTCACGAACGGAATTATACGACACACGACCTAGAGCTGGGAGCGGTTGTCTTTGCACTCAAGATATGGCGACACTACTTGTATGGTACCAAGTGCGCAATCTACACTGATCACAGAAGCCTCGAACATAGCTTCCAACAGAAAGAACTGAATATGCGACAGCGACGATGGGTTGAACTGTTAAACGACTATGAATGCTCAATCAGGTACCACCCAGGCAAAGCCAATGTTGTGGCTGACGCCCTCAGTCGAAAGGACACCGCGCCTAAGCGCGTGCGAGCTTTACAACTCACCATACAGTCTAGTCTTCCTTCCCAGATACGAGATGCTCAGGTAGAAGCATTGAAACCAGAAAATGTCAGGACTGAAGCCCTACGCGGCTCAAGACAACGGTTGGAACAAAAGGCGGACGGCGCCTACTATGTAACGGGACGCATCTGGGTCCCACTTTATGGTAACTTACGCGAGCTTGTAATGGATGAAGCTCATAAGTCTCGCTACTCAGTACATCCTGGTTCGGATAAAATGTACCACGACATCAAAACTACATATTGGTGGCCTAGCATGACGGCCCACATAGCCACATACGTTAGTAAATGCTTGACTTGTGCGAGAGTCAAGGCAGAATATCAGAAACCGTCAGGACCACTACAACAACCTGAGATACCACAATGGAAATGGGAGCAAATTTCCATGGACTTTGTTACTGGCTTACCTAGATCTCAGCGCGGAAATGATACTATTTGGGTGATCGTGGATCGACTCACAAAGTCTGCTCACTTCCTGGCCATTAAAGAAACAGACAAGTTCTCTACCTTAGCAGACATCTACTTAAAAGAAGTGGTCTCAAGGCACGGTGTGCCAACCTCCATCATCTCTGATCGTGACGCACGTTTTACTTCAGAACTGTGGCAAGCAATGCATAAATCGTTTGGCTCTCGTTTAGACATGAGCACGGCGTATCATCCTCAGACCGATGGGCAGTCTGAGCGCACTATTCAAACTCTAGAAGACATGCTTCGGGCGTGCGTAATAGACTTTGGCAATGGTTGGGAAAAACCCATCTGCCACTTGTGGAATTTTCGTATAACAACAGCTACCACACCAGCGTTAAAGCTGCACCATTCGAGGCACTGTACGGGCGTAAGTGCCGGTCACCTCTCTGTTGGGCAGAGGTGGGAGAAAGTCAAATCACAGGTCCAGAAATGGTAGTCGATACTACAGAAAAGATTGCACAAATACGACAACGCATGGCGGCAGCACGCGACCGTCAGAAAGCATACGCTGATTTAGACAGGAAACTACTCGAATTCCAGGTTGGGGATCGAGCGCTACTTAAAGTTTCACCCTGGAAGGGTGTGGTTCGTTTTGGCAAACGCGGCAAACTAAATCCACGATATGTTGGACCTTTCGAGGTTATTGAGAAAATAGGCAAAGTGGCCTACAGATTGAACTTACCACCTGAACTCAATGCAGTTCACAACGTCTTTCACGTGTCGAATCTGAAGAAGTGTACGTCAGATGAGACCCACATAGTTCCCTTGAAGGAACTCACTATCGACGAACGGTTGCACTTCGTCGAGGAACCTGTTGAAATCACGGACCGGGATGTTAAGGTCCTCAAGAACACGAGAATCCCTCTTGTACGAGTTCGTTGGAACTCCCGCCGCGGCCCAGAGTTCACCTGGGAGCGTGAAGATCAAATGGAACTCAAATATCCCCAGTTATTCGGAACCAATGCAACTACTACTGAGGCTGAAGCTACCAATACAGAATTTCGGGACGAAATTCCAAATCAACGGGGGGATAATGTGACACCCCAAGAAAACCAGTAATCTTCGCAAACCTGCTCGGGGAGCCGCGATACAATACAGGTAAACAACGTCACACTACTAGCTTCCTCAGTAATTGCATGCTAAATTTCGGGACGAAATTTCTTTCAAGTTGGGGATAATGTGACAACTCGAGTTTCCGACACTCTTTATTCGTATTAAATGCACGATAACTGTTTGATCGTTTGTCTGTCTGAATTGTAATTGTAAAACACTGGGCTTCAATGTATGAATTTATGTGAGAATGTACTTGTTGTATATGTGTTAATCTTATATTGTACCCGTAAACACTTAGACCCCCCTGAACATCTAATCATTTCGACGAAACACAAGTAGACGACGAATCACACATGACGAATCAGGAATCTGTTTCGCCATCATATATACGACGAATCATGTTTGATTCGCCGGGAATCTGTTTCGCCGTTTTGATTCGCTGGCCCAAAGTGTTTCGCCGAGCCCATTAAGGCCCAAGGGTCTGTTACGGTTAAATACTAGGTCTCGTTTAGATTTGTACGTTTTGATTAAGAACCAGAAAACCCTAGAGACTTGTGACGGCAACCTAGTATCCGCAGAAGATTATTCATTGATCAAATCATCGTGTAATACCTTCCGGTTAGTTTTAATCGGTTGTGGTTTGATTATTTTATATATTCCAAATTCTCGTATTCGTGTTAAGTGCTATATCGTAGTCGGTTGATTTGTTTACATGATGATAATGGTTAGGGATTTGTTAGTATGTTGATGCACGTATAAAACAGAATGATCTGTATATGAAAATATTGCAAAGACAAAAGAAACTGATTACGATCGAGTCTTTATACTTTGAATCGATTATATGTGTTTAACATGGCTTGATGTTGTTGATGATAATTGATTTCATAGTTAGTGTGTGGTTTCTGCTTGACGATGTTTTACTTATGATCTACGAATGAGGTGACGGCAGAATTAGGGTTTACCATGTAACTGATGCTATGACGTAACTAATATATGACGAATCAAACTATTATCGACGAAACAGAGGTAACGACGAAACAGTATGTGTTTCGTCGAGACCTCAACGACGAATCAAGAGGGTAGACGAAACGGGGTGTTTCGTCGAAGGGACTTATGGCGAAACAGGGGTGTTTCGCCAAGTGGGTAATCAGCACAGTAACATGTTTTTATTCTGTTTAAAAGTTAATCGGGTTAGTTAACTGCTGTTAAGTGTTACCATCTTGTGTATGATCTGAAATACGTGCTACGTGCTACTTGCTTACCAATTGTGTGTCTATACATGAACACAAACTGATTTCACATACGTGCATACTTTAGGACGTGATTGATTACTTGCGAGCATACACTTAGCATACCGAGCAAACCAAGGTGAGTTCACACAAGCCAAGGCATGGGGATTCCCAGGGGGGATGGGGATTTGATGATTACTGTACATGTAAAGATGACAGAACCTACTGCTAGACTAGTAACACTTATTGAACGATCTTCGCACACCTGCCAAGGACATTGGCCGCGATATTATGACTGACTTCGCACACCTGCCAAGGACATTGGCCGCGAACTAAACTTACAACATCTTCGCACACCTGCCAAGGACATTGGCCGCGAACTAAACTTACAACATCTTCGCACACCTGCCAAGGACATTGGCCGCGAACTAAACTTACAACATCTTCGCACACCTGCCAAGGACATTGGCCGCGATGGAAACTAATATGATACATTGTAACGAACGAACATACTACTACTCACGCTATACTGTTACTGAACTATTAACTGTGAACTCGCTCAACTAGTTGTTGACTCTCTCTTACATGCCTTGCAGGACCTTAGGTACATATGGAGCTTGCACAGGAAGGAGCAGGTCGTTGTGGGATACGGATCGTAGACGATATTTGAACTTATAACTTACTTTGGGTTTTCATTATTATGCTTCCGCTACTTAAACAATGTTTGGTTATGAACATCAGTCATGTCAAGATGAATTACATTTTCCTACTTTTACACTTAAATACTATGTTTGATATGATTGATGGCTTGATCCTGGTCAGTCACGCCTCCAAGCGGTGATACCCCGAGTGTGGATTTTGGGGGTGTGACAAGTTGTCGTAAGGAACAAAGCTCGACTCGTTGTTCAGGGATTTAGTCAACAGGAGGGAATTGATTTTACCGAAGTCTATGCTCCTGTAGCACGACTAGAGGCTATCAGAATTTTCCTAGCATTTGCGTCTTGGAAGAACTTCAAAGTATATCAGTTAGATGTAAAATCGGCTTTTCTCTATGGGAAGGTTAAAGAGGAGGTTTATGTCGGTCAGCCGCCGGGCTTTACTGATCCAATCCACAAAAACAAGGTCTACTTATTGGACAAAGCACTGTATGGTTTACACCAGGCCCCGAGAGCCTGGTACGAGACTTTGTCTCAACACCTACTCGCTAACAAGTTCATTCGTGGAAAAGTGGATGCCACTCTCTTCACTAAAGAGGTCGATGGTCATCTTCTGATAGTTCAGATTTATGTGGACGATATAATCTTTGGGTCAACGAATGAAAATCTATGCAAAGATTTTGAATCAGTGATGAAGCAGAAGTTTGAAATGTCATCAATGGGGGAAATGAAATTCTTTCTGGGATTACAAGTTGAACAACTTCCTGAAGGAATTTTCATTCATCAGTCAAAGTATGTTCATGATATTCTAGAGAAATTTGGGATGTCAAGTTCTACTCCAGCTGCTACCCCACTTGCAACAAATCATGGAATTCACCCAGATCTCACCGGAGACAGGGCTGATGAAACTTTTTACAGATCCATGATAGGTTCTTTAATGTACCTAACTGCTTCACGTCCTGATATCATGTACCCAACGTGCCTCGCAGCAAGATTTCAGTCTAACCCAAGAGCATCGCACATGATTATTGTGAAGAGGATATTGCGCTACCTGAAAGGAACTCCTTCATTGGGGTTGTGGTATCCTAGAAAAGGCGACTTTACGCTCGAAGGGTATTCCGATTCGGATTTCGGATGCTGCAAAGTTAATTCAAAATCAACAACTGCAGGATGCCAGTTCTTTGGTCCTAGATTGGTTACCTGGCAGTGTAAGAAACAAACGTCTGTGGCGTTATCTACTTGTGAAGCGGAGTATGTTTCTGCTAGCAGTTGCTGTTCTCAGATCTTGTGGATACAGCAACAGATGCGCGACTACGGTTTGCAGTTTCTTAACACACCTCTTTTTGTTGATAATGAGGCCGCTATAAATATAACAAAAAATCCAATACATCACGCTAAAACTAAACACATAGAAATTCGTCATCACTTTATTCGTGATTGCTTTGAGAAAAAGTTGATACGAATTGAGAAAATCCACACTGATGAACAGAAAGCTGATTTACATACCAAAGCTTTTGATAAAAATCGGTTTAAATATTTGTTAAAACTGAATGGTATGAAGCTTCTGTCGGTGTCGGATGGCATAATTGGCGTTGATGAGAGTACTGTTGCGGATGAAGACGAGAAACAATCTGCAATGGTTTGTCGAATTTTTACTTGTTTTGGTATTTAGGGGGAGTAGATGTTTGTACATAGTTTATTTTCAGAAAATACAAAAACAGTAAAAAATGCAAAAATACAAAAACATGATAAAATGAAAAAGAGCTTGTGTATATAGGGAAAATGATAGTACATCAGCTAGACGATTACAGTATGCTAAAGATTTGAAAAGTATAAAAGAGTTAAACAATCTTACTGATGATGTGTCGATAGGTTTTCGTACATTTAGTAGATTTATTCGGGATATAAACCTAAAATTCAAACTGGTGAATTTGTGGGGAACACTACTTGGATATATAGGTAACCCCTGAAATCTCGTTTGAAAGGTCTCTTAATCTGATATACTAGGTCTTTATACTCTATGATATCTGGGGTATTATTCCGGGACTTCTGCTGAACGGTAGTTCTGACCTAGTCCCTGGCTAATACTTGCTGCAATGCTTGAAACACAGCATTACACCCTCAGCATGCTGAAACAATAAAATTGATATATGCTGCTGTTGTAAGCAAAAAGATCCTTTAAAGGGGACACACCGAAAAGTCGAAGCTGATATCTCTCTGCGTATACGGAAGTATCGATCTGAGATCCCTCGGCCCTCGCATACCTAAATTATATACAGATATCATTGTAGTATTCTCACCTGTAAGACTGATTATTGAGATTCTGGATACGGGAGTATATTCAAGAGGTGGGACACATGAATGATCTAAGTTCTTAATTCATCTTAATCGTATCCTGAATAAGTTGAACTTTGTATGAGAATTTAAGATGGATCAGTATATCGACAATCGAGGTAAATTGTTTAAGTCTGAGTATGAAATGTAGCTTAATGGTACTTGTGATTTGTCTGAAAAGCTGATATGATTCCCTGATACGCTCACCAAAAATATGTTTGTAAATAGTTTACTTTGTTTACTTTCTGAAATTTAAGTTTTCTGTTTTTCATTTCTTTGTTTAGAATACTTTGATAAAATCCAAAAAGATTTTATTTCTGCTTTATTTTCCGACAAACCAAAGTGGAAAGTTGATTGTTGGATTCTCAGTTGTTTGAAGCAGATGCAGGAGATTCTGGACTGAAGAATGAGGAGAGCTTACTTTGATGAAGTTTAAATTGTTTGTAATGACAAAAACAAGTTCATTAACTTGATACTTGTTATTTTCAGAAAATGTTTGAAATAGTTGTTTTAAAATCAGTATTGATTCGTCAAAAGATCAACCAAGGTCATTAAATTGGACTTGGTAGATTAATTGAGTAATCAGGGTCATTAACTTGAAACTGAATACTTGAGTGGATTGTTAAAGCTGATTGAGTTTGTGTTTTATTGTTGAAAAGATAGAATGGTTATGTTTGTTGGTTGAGTAACAGGATTGGACTTCATCATTTCCCACGGAAGCTTATTGTTAAAGCTTGAACCAGATTTCTCAGATTCTAGCATATCGAGAGGGGGAGTCTGTGAAAGGGGGAGTCTGGATCAACGGTCAAAGGGAAGATTGAAGACAAAGATTGATGAGAGTTTTTACAATGTTTGAAGATTGTTAAAGACAAAGACTTGAAGCCAAAGACTTCATCAACATCCAAGGGGGAGTCTGTTGGTGCACTAAATGTCTGATTGATTACGTCATTATCAAGTCTTGTGTCTTGGTTTGTTTGAATGATTACACAATAGGGTTTAAGTTAGGGTTTTTAAGGTTTAAACATGAGATTTCGCTTGAAGAGGTTATGTGAATGCTTGAAGCGAAATCAAGAACACATGATTTCGCTTCAGACTGCCTCAAGCGAAATCTTGTACTCTATATATAGATGTGTTGTTCATTTGAAGAGATATCAGAGTTGTCATTGTATGTGAGTCAAGGTGCTGCTGAATTTTTGTCAGAAATTCATTGTAAAGACTCAGAAGGCATTAATAGAAAGAAAATTAAGAGGAAGAAAGCTGTTATGACTTTATGTGCATTGATTCCGCCTTTACACATAGAGATGAACGCTTTAACTGACTTTTAGAGGTCGTACAACGGTCCAACAGTATATATCTTAAATATCAACATATACACGTGTGATTTAGTTTACAAAGATTTTTCAATGCCGAGAACCTTGATCAGAGAGTAAAAAAGGCGTAAGGTTCACAATGGTGTAAAATTAAAATGGGATATACCGGGCTAGGATTCGAGTTACAAGAACAAGGGCCAAACCAACCACCCAAGAATGGAATCGTCGAGCGAAAACACTTGACAACCTCCTTGAAGCAGGTTTTCTTACCACCAGACCTTTCTCCACTAACTAGGAATCTGATGCCGTCACTAAACACATTCCTTAAATTGTAGCCATTTGTTGAGTGTTTTTTTTGGTGTCTAATCCGCATACATATATCACCATTGCCCTTGATTTTCTTGACTGTATATCTCTTAAATGTCAACATATACACATGTGATTTAGTTTACGAAGATTTTTCAATGCCGAGAACCTCTATCAGAGAGTAAAAAAGGAGTAAGGTTCACAATTGTGTTAAACTAAAAGGGGATATACCGGGCTAGGATTCGAATTACAGGAACAAGGGCCAAACCAGCCACCCAAGAATGGAATCGTCGAGTGAAAACACTTGACAACCTCCTAGAAGCAGTTTTTCTTGCCACCATACCTTTCTCCATCAATTAGGAATCTGTTGCCGTCACTAAACACATTCCTTAAATTGTAGCCATTTGTTGAGTGTTTTTTTTTGGTGTCTAATCCGCATATATATCCCCATTGCCCTTGATTTTCTTCATTGTATATCTCTTAAATATCAACTAATACACGTGTGATTTAGTTTACGAAGATTTTTCAATGCCGAGAACCTCCCTCAGAGAGTAAAAAAGGCTTAAGGTTCAGAATGGTGTAAAATTAAAATGGGATATACCGGGCTAGGATTCGAGTTACAGGAACAAGGGCCAAACCAACCACCAAAGAATGGAATCGTCGAGCGAAAACACTTGACAACCTACTTGAAGCAGCTTTTCATACCACCAGACCTTTCTCCATCAATTAGGAATCTGATCCCGTCGCTAAACACATTCCTTAAATTGTAGTCAATTGTTGAGTGTTTTTTTTGTGTCTAATCCGCATATATATCACCATTGCCCTTGATTTCTTGACAGTATATCTCTTAAATATCAACGTATACACGTGTGACTTAGTTTACGAAGATTTTTCAATGTCGAGAACCTCGATGAGAGAGTAAAAAGGCGTAAGGTTCACAATGGTGTAAAATTAAAATAGGATATACCGGGCTAGGATTCGAGTTACAGGAACATGGGCCAAACCAACCACCCAAGAATGGAATCGTCGAGCGAAAACACTTGACAACCTCCTAGAAGCAGCTTTTCTTGCCACCAGACCTTTCTCCATCAATTAGGAATCTGATGCCGTCACTAAACACATTCCTTAAATTGTAGCCATTTGTTGAGTGGTTTTTTTATTTGGTGTCTAATCCGCAAATATAACACCATTGCCCTTGATTTTCTTGACTGTATATATCTTAATTATCAACATATACACGTGTGATTTAGTTTACAAAGATTTTTCAATGCCGAGAACCTTGATCAGAGAGTAAAAAAGGCGTAAGGTTCACAATGGTGTAAAATTAAAATGGGATATACCGGGCTAGGATTCGAGTTACAAGAACAAGGGCCAAACCAACCACCCAAGAACGGAATCGTCGAGCGAAAACACTTGACAACCTCCTTGAAGCAGGTTTTCTTACCACCAGACCTTTCTCCACTCACTAGGAATCTGATGCCGTCACTAAACACATTCCTTAAATTGTAGCCATTTGTTGAGTGTTTTTTTTTGGTGTCTAATCCGCATATATATCACATTGCCGTTGATTTTCTTGACTGTATATCTCTTAAATGTCAACATATACACGTGTGATTTAGTTTACGAAGATTTTTCAATGCCGAGAACCTCGATCAGAGAGTAAAAAAGGCGTAAGGTTCACAATGGTGTAAAATTAAAATGAGATATACCGGGCTACGATTCGAGTTACAGGAACAAGGGACAAACCAACCACCTAAGAATGGAATCGTCGAGCGAAAACACTTGACAACCTCCTAGAAGCAGCTTTTCTTACCACCAGAACTTTCTCCATCAATGTGGAATCTGATGCCGTCACTAAACACATTCCTTAAATTGTAGCCATTTGTTGAGTATTTTTTTGTGCCTAATCCGCATATATATCCCCATTGCCCTTGATTTTCTTCACTATATATCTCATAAATATCAACTTATACACGTGTGATTTAGTTTACGAAGATTTTTCAATGCCGAGAACCTCGATCAGAGAGTAAAAAAGGCTTAAGGTTCAGAATGGTGTAAAATTAAAATGGGATATACCGGGCTAGGATTCGAGTTACAGGAACAAGGGCCAAACCAACCACCAAAGAATGGAATCGTCGAGCGAAAACACTTGACAACCTCCTTGAAGTAGCTTTTCTTACCACCAGACCTTTCTCCATCAATTAGGATTCTGATGCCGTCGCTAAACACATTCCTTAAATTGTAGTCATTTGTTGAGTGTTTTTTTTGTGTCTAATCCGCATATATATCACCATTGCCCTTGATTTTCTTGACTGTATATCTCTTAAATATCAACATAAACACGTGTGACTTAGTTTACGAAGATTTTTCAATGTCGAGAACCTCGATTAGAGAGTAAAAAAGGCATAAGGTTCACAATGGTGTAAAATTAAAATAGGATATACCGGGCTAGGATTCGAGTTACAGGAACATGGGCCAAACCAACCACCCAAGAATGGAATCGTCGAGCGAAAACACTTGACAACCTCCTAGAAGCAGCTTTTCTTGCCACCAGACCTTTCTCCATCAATTAGGAATCTGATGCCGTCGCTAAACACATTCCTTAAATTGTAGTCAATTGTTGAGTGTTTTTTTTGTGTCTAATCCGCATATATATCACCATTGCCCTTGATTTCTTGACAGTATATCTCTTAAATATCAACATATACACGTGTGACTTAGTTTACGAAGATTTTTCAATGTCGAGAACCTCGATGAGAGAGTAAAAAGGCGTAAGGTTCACAATGGTGTAAAATTAAAATAGGATATACCGGGCTAGGATTCGAGTTACAGGAACATGGGCCAAACCAACCACCCAAGAATGGAATCGTCGAGCGAAAACACTTGACAACCTCCTAGAAGCAGCTTTTCTTGCCACCAGACCTTTCTCCATCAATTAGGAATCTGATGCCGTCACTAAACACATTCCTTAAATTGTAGCCATTCGTTGAGTGGTTTTTTTATTTGGTGTCTAATCCGCAAATATAACACCATTGCCCTTGATTTTCTTGACGGTGTATCTCTTAAATATCAACATATACACGTGTGATTTAGTTTACAAAGATTTTTCAATGCCGAGAACCTTGATCAGAGAGTAAAAAAGGCGTAAGGTTCACAATGGTGTAAAATTAAAATGGGATATACCGGGCTAGGATTCGAGTTACAAGAACAAGGGCCAAACCAACCACCCAAGAATGGAATCGTCGAGCGAAAACACTTGACAACCTCCTTGAAGCAGGTTTTCTTACCACCAGAACTTTCTCCACTAACTAGGAATCTGATGCCGTCACTAAACACATTCCTTAAATTGTAGCCATTTGTTGAGTGTTTTTCTTTTGGTGTCTAATCCGCATATATATCACATTGCCGTTGATTTTCTTGACTGTATATCTCTTAAATGTCAACATATACAAGTGTGATTTAGTTTACGAAGATTTTTCAATGCCGAGAACCTCGATCAGAGAGTAAAAAAGGCGTAAGGTTCACAATGGTGTAAAATTAAAATGGGATATACCGGGCTACGATTCGAGTTACAGGAACAAGGGACAAACCAACCACCTAAGAATGGAATCGTCGAGCGAAAACACTTGATAACCTCCTAGAAGCAGCTTTTCTTACCACCAGAACTTTCTCCATCAATGTGGAATCTGATGCCGTCACTAAACACATTCCTTAAATTGTAGCCATTTGTTGAGTATTTTTTTGTGCCTAATCCTCATATATATCCCCATTGCCCTTGATTTTCTTCACTGTATATCTCATAAATATCAACTTATACACGTGTGATTTAGTTTACGAAGATTTTTCAATGCCGAGAACCTCGATCAGAGAGTAAAAAATGCTTAAGGTTCAGAATGGTGTAAAATTAAAATGGGATATACCGGGCTAGGATTCGAGTTACAGGAACAAGGGCCAAACCAACCACCAAAGAATGGAATCGTCGAGCGAAAACACTTGACAACCTCCTTGAAGCAGCTTTTCTTACCACCAGACCTTTCTCCATCAATTAGGATTCTGATGCCGTCGCTAAACACATTCCTTAAATTGTAGTCATTTGTTGAGTGTTTTTTTGTGTCTAATCCGCATATATATCACCATTGCCCTTGATTTTCTTGACTGTATATCTCTGAAATATCAACATAAACACGTGTGACTTAGTTTACGAAGATTTTTCAATGTCGAGAACCTCGATTAGAGAGTAAAAAAGGCGTAAGGTTCACAATGGTGTAAAATTAAAATAGGATATACCGGGCTAGGATTCGAGTTACAGGAACATGGGCCAAACCAACCACCCAAGAATGGAATCGTCGAGCGAAAACACTTGACAACCTCCTAGAAGCAGCTTTTCTTGCCACCAGACCTTTCTCCATCAATTAGGAATCTGATGCCGTCACTAAACACATTCCTTAAATTGTAGCCATTTGTTGAGAGTTTTTTTATTTGGTGTCTAATCCGCAAATATAACACCATTGCCCTTGATTTTCTTGACGGTGTATCTCTTAAATATCAACATATACACGTGTGATTTAGTTTACAAAGATTTTTCAATGCCGAGAACCCTGATCAGAGAGTAAAAAAGGCGTAAGGTTCACAATGGTGTAAAATTAAAATGGGATATACCGGGCTACGATTCGAGTTACAGGAACAAGGGACAAACCAACCACCTAAGAATGGAATCGTCGAGCGAAAACACTTGATAACCTCCTAGAAGCAGCTTTTCTTACCACCAGAACTTTCTCCATCAATGTGGAATCTGATGCCGTCACTAAACACATTCCTTAAATTGTAGCCATTTGTTGAGTATTTTTTTGTGCCTAATCCTCATATATATCCCCATTGCCCTTGATTTTCTTCACTGTATATCTCATAAATATCAACTTATACACGTGTGATTTAGTTTACGAAGATTTTTCAATGCCGAGAACCTCGATCAGAGAGTAAAAAATGCTTAAGGTTCAGAATGGTGTAAAATTAAAATGGGATATACCGGGCTAGGATTCGAGTTACAGGAACAAGGGCCAAACCAACCACCAAAGAATGGAATCGTCGAGCGAAAACACTTGACAACCTCCTTGAAGCAGCTTTTCTTACCACCAGACCTTTCTCCATCAATTAGGATTCTGATGCCGTCGCTAAACACATTCCTTAAATTGTAGTCATTTGTTGAGTGTTTTTTTGTGTCTAATCCGCATATATATCACCATTGCCCTTGATTTTCTTGACTGTATATCTCTGAAATATCAACATAAACACGTGTGACTTAGTTTACGAAGATTTTTCAATGTCGAGAACCTCGATTAGAGAGTAAAAAAGGCGTAAGGTTCACAATGGTGTAAAATTAAAATAGGATATACCGGGCTAGGATTCGAGTTACAGGAACATGGGCCAAACCAACCACCCAAGAATGGAATCGTCGAGCGAAAACACTTGACAACCTCCTAGAAGCAGCTTTTCTTGCCACCAGACCTTTCTCCATCAATTAGGAATCTGATGCCGTCACTAAACACATTCCTTAAATTGTAGCCATTTGTTGAGAGTTTTTTTATTTGGTGTCTAATCCGCAAATATAACACCATTGCCCTTGATTTTCTTGACGGTGTATCTCTTAAATATCAACATATACACGTGTGATTTAGTTTACAAAGATTTTTCAATGCCGAGAACCCTGATCAGAGAGTAAAAAAGGCGTAAGGTTCACAATGGTGTAAAATTAAAATGGGATATACCGGGCTAGGATTCGAGTTACAAGAACAAGGGCCAAACCAACCACCAAAGAATGGAATCGTCGAGCGAAAACACTTGACAACCTCCTAGAAGCAGCTTTTCTTACCACCAGACCTTTCTCCATTAACTAGGAATCTGATGCCGTCACTAAACACATTCCTTAAATTGTAGCCATTTGTTGAGTGTTTTTTTTTGGTGTCTAATCCGCATATATATCACATTGCCGTTGATTTTCTTGACCGTATATCTCTTAAATGTCAACATATACACGTGTGATTTAGTTTACAAAGATTTTTCAATGCCGAGAACCTCGATCAGAGAGTAAAAAAGGCGTAAGGTTCACAATGGTGTAAAATTAAAATGGGATATACCGGGCTGGGATTTGAGTTACAGGAACAAGGGATAAACCAACCACCTAAGAATGGAATCGTCGAGCGAAAACACTTGACAGCCTCCTAGAAGCAGCTTTTCTTACCACCCGAACTTTCTCCATCAATTAGGAATCTGATGCTGTCACTAAACACATTCCTTAAATTGTAGTCATTTGTTGAGTATTTTTTTTGTGCCTAATCCGCATATATATCCCCATTGCCCTTGAATTTCTTCACTGTATATCTCATAAATATCAACTTATACACGTGTGATTTAGTTTACGAAGATTTTTCAATGCCGAGAACCTCGATCAGAGAGTAAAAAAGGCTTAAGGTTCAGAATGGTATAAAATTAAAATGGGATATACCGGGCTAGGATTCGAGTTACAGGAACAAGGGCCAAACCAACCACCAAAGAATGGAATCGTCAGCGAAAACACTTGACAACCTCCTTGAAGCAGCTTTTCATACCACCAGACCTTTCTCCATCAATTAGGAATCTGATGCCGTCGCTAAACACATTCCTTAAATTGTAGTCAATTGTTGAGTATTTTTTTTGTGTCTAATCCGCATATATATCACCATTGCCCTTTATTTTCTTGACAGTATATTTCTTAAATATCAACATATACACGTGTGACTTAGTTTACGAAGATTTTTCAATGTCGAGAACCTCGATGAGAGAGTAAAAAAGGCGTAAGTTTCACAATGGTGTAAAATTAAAATAGGATATACCGGGCTAGGATTCGAGTTACAGGAACATGGGCCAAACCAACCACCCAAGAATGGAATCGTCGAGCGAAAACACTTGACAACCTCCTAGAAGCAGCTTTTCTTTCCACCAGACCTTTCTCCATCAATTAGGAATCTGATGCCGTCACTAAACACATTCCTTAAATTGTAGCCATTTGTTGAGTGTTTTTTTATTTGGTGTCTAATCCGCAAATATAACACCATTGCCCTTGATTTTCTTGACTGTATATATCTTAAATATCAACATATACACGTGTGATTTAGTTTACGAAGATTTTTCAATGCCGAGAACCTTGATCAGAGAGTAAAAAAGGTGTAAGGTTCACAATGGTGTAAAATTAAAATGGGATATACCGGACTAGGATTCGAGTTACAAGAACAAGGGCCAAACCAACCACCCAAGAATGGAATCGTCGAGCGAAAACACTTGACAACCTCCTTGAAGCAGCTTTTCTTACCACCAGACCTTTCTCCATTAACTAGGAATCTGATGCCGTCACTAAACACATTCCTTAAATTGTAGCCATTTGTTGAGTGTTTTTTTTTGTGTCTAATCCGCAAATATATCACATTGTCGTTGATTTTCTTGACTGTATATCTCTTAAATGTCAACATATACACGTGTGATTTAGTTTACGAAGATTTTTCAATGCCGAGAACCTCGATCAGAGAGTAAAAAAGGCGTAAGGTTCACAATGGTGTAAAATTAAAATGGGATATACCGGGCTACGATTCGAGTTACAGGAACAAGGGACAAACCAACTACCTAAGAATGGAATCGTCGAGCGAAAACACTTGACAATCTCCTAGAGGCAGCTTTTCTTACCACCAGAACTTTCTCCATCAATTAGGAATCTGATGCCGTCACTAAACACATTCCTTAAATTGTAGCCATTTGTTGAGTATTTTTTTTGTGCCTAATCCGCCTATATATCCCCATTGCCCTTGATTTTCTTCACTGTATATCTCATAAATATCAACTTATACACGTGTGATTTAGTTTACGAAGATTTTTCAATGCCGAGAACCTCGATCAGAGAGTAAAAAAGGCTTAAGGTTCAGAATGGTGTAAAATTAAAATGGGATATACCGGGCTAGGATTCGAGTTACAGGAACAAGGGCCAAACCAACCACCAAAGAATGGAATCGTCGAGCGAAAACACTTGACAACCTCCTTAGCGAAAACACTTGACAACCTCCTAGAAGCAGCTTTTCTTCCCACCAGACCTTTCTCCATCAATTAGGAATCTGATGCCGTCACTAAACACATTCCTTAAATTGTAGCCATTTGTTGAGTGTTTTTTTATTTGGTGTCTGATCCGCAAATATAAAACCATTGCCCTTGATTTTCTTGACTGTATATCTCTTAAATATCAACATATACCCGTGTGATTTAGTTTACGAAGATTTTTCAATGCCGAGAACCTTGATCAGAGAGTAAAAAAGGCGTAAGGTTCACAATGGTGTAAAATTAAAATGGGATATACCGGGCTAGGATTCGAGTTACAAGAACAAGGGCCAAACCAACCACCCAATAATGGAATCGTCGAGCGAAAACACTTGACAACCTCCTAGAAGCAGCTTTTCTTACCACCAGACCTTTCTCCATTAACTAGGAATCTGATGCCGTCACTAAACACATTCCTTAAATTGTAGCCATTTGTTGAGTGTTTTTTTTTGTGTCTAATCCGCATATATATCACATTGCCGTTGATTTTCTTGACTGTATATCTCTTAAATGTCAACATATACACGTGTGATTTAGTTTACGAAGATTTTTAAATGCCGAGAACCTCGATCAGAGAGTAAAAAAGGCTTAAGGTTCAGAATGGTGTAAAATTAAAATGGGATATACCGGGCTAGGATTCGAGTTACAGGAACAAGGGCCAAACCAACCACCAAAGAATGGAATCATCGAGCGAAAACACTTGACAACCTCCTTGAAGCAGCTTTTCTTACCACCAGACCATTCTCCATCAATTAGGAATCTGATGCCGTCGCTAAACACATTCCTTAAATTGTAGTCATTTGTTGAGTGTTTTTTTTTTGTGTCTAATCCGCATATATATCACCATTGCCCTTGATTTTCTTGACAGTATATCTCTTAAATATCAACATATACACGTGTGACTTAGTTTACGAAGATTTTTCAATGTCGAGAACCTCGATTAGAGAGTAAAAAAGGCGTAAGGTTCACAATGGTGTAAAATTAAAATAGGATATACCGGGCTAGGATTCGAGTTACAGGAACATGGGCCAAACCAACCCCCCAAGAGTGGAATCGTTTAGCGAAAACACTTGTCAACCTCCTAGAAGCAGCTTTTCTTGCCACCAGACTTTTCTCCATCAATTAGGAATCTGATGCCGTCACTAAACACATTCCATAAATTGTAGCCATTTGTTGAGTGTTTTTTTTTTTTGGTGTCTAATCCGCATATATATCACCATTGCCCTTGATTTTCTTGACTGTATATCTCTTAAATATCAACATATACACGTGTGATTTAGTTTACGAAGATTTTTCAATGCCGAGAACCTCGATCAGAGAGTAAAAAAGGCGTAAGGTTCACAATGGTGTAAAATTAAAATGGGATATATTCGAGTTACAGGAACATGGCCCAAACCAACCACCCAAGAATGGAATCATCGAGCGAAAACACTTGACAACTTCCTAGATGCAGCTTTTCTTACCACCAGACCTTTCTCCATCAATTAGGAATCTGATGCCGTCACTAAACACATTCCTTAAAATGTAGCCATTTGTTGAGTGTTTTTTTTGGTGTCTAATCCGCATATATATCACCATTGCCATTGATTTTCTTGAGTGTATATCTCTTAAATATCGACATATACACGTGTGATTTAGTTTACGAAGATTTTTCAATGCCGAGAACCTCTATCAGAGAGTAAAAAAGGCGTAAGGTTCACAATTGTGTGAAATTAAAGTGGGATGTACCAGGCTAGGATTCGAGTTACAGGAACAAGGGCCAAACCAACCACCCAAGAATGGATCGTCGAGCAAAACACTTTACAACCTCCTAGAAGCAGCTTTTCTTACCACCAGACCTTTCTCTATCAATTAAAAATCTGATGCCGTCACTAAACACATTCCTTAAATTGTAGCCATTTGTTGAGTGTTTTTTTTTGGTGTCTAATCCGCATCTATATCACCAATGCCCTTGATTTTCTTGACTGTATATCTCTTAAATATCAACACATACACGTGTGATTTAGTTTACGAAGATTTTTTTTGCCGAGAACCTCGATCAGAGAGTAAAAAAGGCGTAAGGTTCACAATAGTGTAAAATTAAAATGACATATACCAGGCTAGGATTCGAGTTACAAGAAAAAGGGCCAAACCAACCACCCATGAATGGAATCGTCGAGTGAAAACACTTGACAACCTCCTAGAAGCAGCTTTTCTTGCCACCAGACCTTTCTCCATCAATTAGGAATCTGATGCTGTCACGAAACACATTCCTTAAATTGTAGTCATTTGTTGAGTGTTTTTTTTTGGTTTCTAATCCGCATACATATCGCCATTGCCCTTGATTTTCTTGACTGTATATCTCTTAAATGTCAACATATACACGTGTGATTTAGTTTACGAAGATTTTTCAATGCCGAGAACCTCGATCAGAGAGTAAAAAAGGCGTAAGGTTCACAATGGTGTAAAATTAAAGTGGGATATACCGGGCTAGGATTCGACTTACAGGAACAAGGGCCAAACCAACCACCCAAGAATGGAATCGTCGAGCGAAAACACTTGACAACCTCCTAGAAGCAGCTTTTCTTGCCACCAGACCTTTCTCCATCAATTAGGAATCTGATGCCGTCTCTAAACACATTCCATAAATTGTAGGCATTTGTTGAGTGTTTTTTTTATTTGGTGTCTAATCCGCAAATATAACAACATTGCCCTTGATTTTCTTGACTGTATATCTCTTAAATATCAACATATACACGTGTGATTTAGTTTACGAAGATTTTTCAATGCCGAGAACTTTGATCAGAGAGTAAAATAGGCGTAAGGTTCACAATGGTGTAAAATTAAAACGGGATATACCGGGCTAGGATTCGAGTTACAGGAACAAGGGCCAAACCAACCACCCAAGAATGGAATCGTCGAGCGAAAACACTTGACAACCTCCTAGAAGCAGCTTTTCTTACCACCAGACCTTTCTCCATCAACTAGGAATCTGATGCCATCACTAAACACATTCCTTAAATTGTAGCCGTTTGTTAATTGTTTTTTTTTGGTGTCTAATCCGCATATATATCACCATTGCCCTTGATTTTCTTGACTGTATATCTCTTAAATATCAACATATACATGTGTGATTTAGTTTACGAAGATTTTTCAATGCCGAGAACCTCGATCAGAGAGTAAAAAAGGCGTAAGGTTCACAATGGTGTAAAATTAAAATGGGATATACCGGGCTAGGATTCGAGTTACAGGAACAAGGGCCAAACCAACCACCCAAGAATGGAATCGTCGAGCGAAAACACTTGACAACCTCCTAGAAGCAGCTTTTCTTGCCACCAGACCTTTCTCCATCAATTAGGAATCTGATGTCGTCACTAAACACATTCCTTAAATTGTAGCCATTTGTTGAGTGTTTTTTTATTAGGTGTCTAATCCGCAAATATAACACCATTGCCCTTGATTTTCTTGACTGTATATCTCTTAAATATCAACGTATACACGTGTGATTTAGTTTACGAAGATTTTTCAATGTCGAGAACCTTGATCAGAGAGTAAAAAAGGCGCAAGGTTCACAATGGTGTAAAATTAAAATGGGATATACCAGGCTAGGATTCGAGTTACAAGAACAAGGGCCAAACCAACCACCCAAGAATGGAATCGTCGAGCGAAAACACTTGACAACCTCCTAGAAGCAGCTTTTCTTACCACCAGACCTTTCTCCATTAACTAGGAATCTGATGCCGTCACTAAACACATTCCTTAAATTGTAGCCATTTGTTGAGTGTTTTTTTGTGCCTAATCCGCATATATATCCCCATTGCCCTTGATTTTCTTCACTGTATATCTCATAAATATCATCTTATACACGTGTGATTTAGTTTTCGAAGATTTTTCAATGCCGAGAACCTCGATCAGAGAGTAAAAAAGGCGTAAGGTTCAGAATGGTGTAAAATTAAAATGGGATATACCGGGCTAGGATTCGAGTTACAGGAACAAGGGCCAAACCAACCACCAAAGAATGGAATCGTCGAGCGAAAACACTTGACAACCTCCTTGAAGCAGCTTTTCTTACCACCAGACCTTTCTCCATCAATAAGGAATCTGATGCCGTCGCTAAACACATTCCTTAAATTGTAGCCATTTGTTGAGTGTTTTTTTTTTGTGTCTAATCCGCATATATATCACAATTGCCCTTGATTTTCTTGACAATATATCTCTTAAATATCAACATATACACGTGTGACTTAGTTTACGAAGATTTTTCAATGTCGAGAACCTCGATCAGAGAGTAAAAAAGGCGTAAGGTTCACAATGGTGTAAAATTAAAATAGGATATACCGGGCTAGGATTCGAGTTACAGGAACATGGGCCAAACCAACCACCCAAGAATGGAATCGTCGAGCGAAAACACTTGACAACCTCCTAGAAGCAGCTTTTCTTGCCACCAGACCTTTCTCCATCAATTAGGAATCTGATGCCGTCACTAAACACAATCCTTTAATTGTAGCCATTTGTTGAGTGTTTTTTTTTATTTGGTGTCTAATCCGCAAATATAACACCATTGCCCTTGATTTTCTTGACTGTATATCTTTTAAATATCAACATATACACGTGTGATTTAGTTTACAAAGATTTTTCAATGCCGAGAACCTTGATCAGAGAGTAAAAAAGGCGTAAGGTTCACAATGGTGTAAAATTAAAATGGGATATATCGGGCTAGGATTCGAGTTACAAGAACAAGGGCCAAACCAACCACCCAAGAATGGAATCGTCGAGCGAAAACACTTGACAACCTCCTAGAAGCAGCTTTTCTTACCACCAGACCTTTCTCCATCAACTAGGAATCTGATGCCGTCACTAAACACATTCCTTAAATTGTAGCCATTTGTTGAGTGTTTTTTTTGGTGTCTAATCCGCATATATATCCCCATTGCCCTTGATTTTCTTGACTGTATATCTCTTAAATGTCAACATATACACGTGTGATTTAGTTTATGAAGATTTTTCAATGCCGAGAACCTCGATCAGAGTGTAAAAAAGGCGTAAGGTTCACAATGGTGTAAAATTAAAATAGGATATACCGGGCTAGGATTCGAGTTACAGGAACATGGGCCAAACCAACCACCCAAGAATGGAATCGTCGAGCGAAAACACTTGACAACCTCCTAGAAGCAGCTTTTCTTACCACCAGACCTTTCTCCATCAACTAGGAATCTGATGCCGTCACTAAACACATTCCTTAAATTGTAGCCATTTGTTGAGTGTTTTTTTTGGTGTCTAATCCGCATATATATCCCCATTGCCCTTGATTTTCTTGACTGTATATCTTTTAAATATCAACATATACACGTGTGATTTAGTTTACAAAGATTTTTCAATGCCGAGAACCTTGATCAGAGAGTAAAAAAGGCGTAAGGTTCACAATGGTGTAAAATTAAAATGGGATATACCGGGCTAGGATTCGAGTTACAAGAACAAGGGCCAAACCAACCACCCAAGAATGGAATCGTCGAGCGAAAACACTTGACAACCTCCTAGAAGCAGCTTTTCTTACCACCAGACCTTTCTCCATTAACTAGGAATCTGATGCCGTCACTAAACACATTCCTTAAATTGTAGCCATTTGTTGTGTGTTTTTTTTGTGCCTAATCCGCATATATATCCCCATTGCCCTTGATTTTCTTCACTGTATATCTCATAAATATCATCTTATACACGTGTGATTTAGTTTACGAAGATTTTTCAATGTCGAGAACCTCGATCAGAGAGTAAAAATGCGTAAGGTTCACAATGGTGTAAAATTAAAATAGGATATACCGGGCTAGGATTCGAGTTACAGGAACATGGGCCAAACCAACCACCCAAGAATGGAATCGTCAAGCGAAAACACTTGACAACCTCCTAGAAGCAGCTTTTCTTGCCACCAGACCTTTCTCCATCAATTAGGAATCTGATGCCGTCACTAAACACAATCCTTAAATTGTAGCCATTTGTTGAGTGTTTTTTTTTTATTTGGTGTCTAATCCGCAAATATAACACCATTACCCTTGATTTTCTTGACTGTATATCTTTTAAATATCAACATATACACGTGTGATTTAGTTTACAAAGATTTTTTAATGCCGAGAACCTTGATCAGAGAGTAAAAAAGGCGTAAGGTTCACAATGGTGTAAAATTAAAATGGGATATAACGGGCTAGGATTCGAGTTACAAGAACAAGGGCCAAACCAACCACCTAAGAATGGAATCGTCGAGCGAAAACACTTGACAACCTCCTAGAAGCAGCTTTTCTTACCACCAGACCTTTCTCCATCAACTAGGAATCTGATGCCGTCACTAAACACATTCCTTAAATTGTAGCCATTTGTTGAGTGTTTTTTTTGGTGTCTAATCCGCATATATATCCCCATTGCCCTTGATTTTCTTGACTGTATATCTCTTAAATGTCAACATATACACGTGTGATTTAGTTTATGAAGATTTTTCAATGCCGAGAACCTCGATCAGAGAGTAAAAAAGGCTTAAGGTTCACAATGGTGTAAAATTAAAATGGGATATACCGGGCTAGGATTCGAGTTACAGGAACAAGGGACAAACCAACCACCTAAGACTGGAATCGTCGAGCGAAAACACTTGACAACCTCCTAGAAGCAGCTTTTCTTACCACCAGACCTTTCTCCATCAATTAGGAATCTGATGCCGTCACTAAACACATTCCTTAAATTGTAGCCATTTGTTGAGTGTTTTTTTTGTGCCTAATCCGCATATATATCCCCATTGCCCTTGATTTTCTTCACTGTATATCTCATAAATATCATCTTATACACGTGTGATTTAGTTTTCGAAGATTTTTCAATGCCGAGAACCTCGATCAGAGAGTAAAAAAGGCGTAAGGTTCAGAATGGTGTAAAATTAAAATGGGATATACCGGGCTAGGATTCAAGTTACAGGAACAAGGGCCAAATCAACCACCAAAGAATGGAATCGTCGAGCGAAAACACTTGACAACCTCCTTGAAGCAGCTTTTCTTACCACCAGACCTTTCTCCATCAATAAGGAATCTGATGCCGTCGCTAAACACATTCCTTAAATTGTAGCCATTTGTTGAGTGTTTTTTTTGTGTCTAATCCGCATATATATCACCATTGCCCTTGATTTTCTTGACAGTATATCTCTTAAATATCAACATATACACGTGTGACTTAGTTTACGAAGATTTTTCAATGTCGAGAACCTCGATCAGAGAGTAAAAAAGGCGTAAGGTTCACAATGGTGTAAAATTAAAATAGGATATACCGGGCTAGGATTCGAGTTACAGGAACATGGGCCAAACCAACCACCCAAGAATGGAATCGTCGAGCGAAAACACTTGACAACCTCCTAGAAGCAGCTTTTCTTGCCACCAGACCTTTCTCCATCAATTAGGAATATGATGCCGTCACTAAACACATTCCTTAAATTGTAGCCATTTGTTGAGTGTTTTTTTTATTTGGTGTCTAATCCGCAAATATAACACCATTGCCCTTGATTTTCTTGACTGTATATCTTTTAAATATCAACATATACACGTGTGATTTAGTTTACAAAGATTTTTCAATGCCGAGAACCTTGATCAGAGAGTAAAAAAGGCGTAAGGTTCACAATGGTGTAAAATTAAAATGGGATATACCGGGCTAGGATTCGAGTTACAAGAACAAGGGCCAAACCAACCACCCAAGAATGGAATCGTCGAGCGAAAACACTTGACAACCTCCTTGAAGCAGCTTTTCTTACCACCAGACCTTTCTCCATAAACTAGGAATCTGATGCCGTCACTAAACACATTGCTTAAATTGTAGTCATTTGTTGAGTGTTTTTTTTGGTGTCTAATCCGCATATATATCCCCATTGCCCTTGATTTTCTTGACTGTATATCTCTTAAATGTTAACATTTACACGTGTGATTTAGTTTATGAAGATTTTTCAATGCCGAGAACCTCGATCAGAGAGTAAAAAAGGCGTAAGGTTCACAATGGTGTAAAATTAAAATGGGATATACCGGGCTAGGATTCGAGTTACGGGAACAAGGGCCAAACCAACCACCCAAGAATGGAATCGTCGAGCGAAAACACTTGACATCCTCCTAGAAGCAGCTTTTCTTGCCACCAGAGCTTTCTCCATCAATTAGGAATATGATGCCGTCACTAAACACATTCCTTAAATTGTAGCCATTTGTTGAGTGTTTTTTTTATTTGGTGTCTAATCCGCAAATATAACACCATTGCCCTTGATTTTCTTGACTGTATATCTTTTAAATATCAACATATACACGTGTGATTTAGTTTACAAAGATTTTTCAATGCCGAGAACCTTGATCAGAGAGTAAAAAAGGCGTAAGGTTCACAATGGTGTAAAATTAAAATGGGATATACCGGGCTAGGATTCGAGTTACAAGAACAAGGGCCAAACCAACCACCCAAGAATGGAATCGTCGAGCGAAAACACTTAACAACCTCCTTGAAGCAGCTTTTCTTACCACCAGACCTTTCTCCATCAACTAGGAATCTGATGCCGTCACTAAACACATTCCTTAAATTGTAGTCATTTGTTGAGTGTTTTTTTTGGTGTCTAATCCGCATATATATCCCCATTGCCCTTGATTTTCTTGACTGTATATCTCTTAAATGTTAACATTTACACGTGTGATTTAGTTTATGAAGATTTTTCAATGCCGAGAACCTCGATCAGAGAGTAAAAAAGGCGTAAGGTTCACAATGGTGTAAAATTAAAATGGGATATACCGGGCTAGGATTCGAGTTACGGGAACAAGGGCCAAACCAACCACCCAAGAATGGAATCGTCGAGCGAAAACACTTGACAACCTCCTAGAAGCAGCTTTTCTTGCCACCAGACCTTTCTCCATCAATTAGGAATCTTATGCCGTCAGTAAACACATTCCTTAAATTGTAGCCATTTGTTGAGTGTTTTTTTTTTGTGTCTAATCCGCATATATATCACTACTGCCCTTGATTTTCTTGACTGTATATCTATTAAATGTCAACATATACACGTGTGATTTAGTTTAGGAAGATTTTTCAATGCCGAGAACCTCGATCAGAGAGTAAAAAAGGCGTAAGGTTCACAATGGTGTAAAAATAAAATGGGATATACCGGGCTAGGATTCGAGTTACAGGATCAAGGGCCAAACCAACCACCCAAGAATGGAATTGTCGAGCGAAAACACTTGACAACCTCCTAGAAGCAGCTTTTCTTGCCACCAGACATTTCTCCATCAATTAGGAATCTGATGCCGTCACTAAACACATTCCTGAAATTGTAGCCATTTGTTGAGTGTTTTTTTTTGTGTCTAATCCGCATATATATCACCATTGCCCTTGATTTTCTTGACTGTATATCTCTTAAATGTCAACATATACACGTGTGATTTAGTTTACGAAGATTTTTCAATTCAAAGAACCTCGATCAGAGAGTAAAAAAGGCGTAAGGTTCACAATGGTGTAAAATTAAAATGGGATATACCAGGCTAGGATTCGAGTTATAGGAACAAGGGCCAAACCAACCACCCAAGAATGGAATCGTCGAGCGAAAACACTTGACAACCTCCTAGAAGCAGCTTTTCTTGCCACCAGACCTTTCTCCACCAATTAGGAATCTGATGCCGTCACTAAGCACATTCCTTAAATTGTAGCCATTTGTTGAGTGTTATTTTCTGGTGTCTAATCCGCATATATATCACCATTGCCCTTGATTTTCAAGAATGTATATCTCTTAAATATCAACATATACACGTGTGATTTAGTTTACGAAGATTTTTCAATGCCGAGAACCTCGATCAGAGAGTAAAAAATGCGTAAGGTTCACAATGGTGTAAAATTAAAATGAGATATACAGGGCTAGGATTCGAGTTACCGGAACAAGGTCCAAACCAACCACCCAAGAATGGAATCGTCGAGCGAAAACACTTGACAACCTCCTTGAAGCAGCTTTTCTTACCACCAGACCTTTCTCCATCAATTAGGAATCTGATGCCGTCGCTAAACACATTCCTTAAATTGTAGCCATTTGTTGAGTGCTTTTTTTTTGTGTCTAGTACGCATATATATCACCATTGCCCTTTATTTTATTGACTGTATATCTCTTAAATGTCAACAAATACACGTGTGATTTAGTTTACGAAGATTTTACAATGCCGAGAAACTCGATCGGAGAGTAAAAAAGGCATAAGGTTCACAATGGTGTAAAATTAAAATGGGATATACCGGGCTAGGATTCGAGTTACAGGAACAAGGGCCAAACCAACCACCCAAGAATGGAATCGCTGAGCGAAAACACTTGACAACCTCCTAGAAGCAACTTTTCTTGCCACCAGACCTCTCTCCATCAATTAGGAATCTGATGTCGGCATTAACACATTCCTTAAATTGTAGCCATTTGTTTAGTGTTTTTTTTTGGCGTCTAATCCGCATATAAATCACCATTGCCCTTGATTTTATTGACTGTATATCTCTTAAATGTCAACATATACACGTGTGATTTAGTTTACGAAGATTTTACAATGCCGAGAAACTCGATCAGAGAGTAAAAAGGGCATAAGGTTCACAATGGTGTAAAATTAAAATTGGATATACCGGGCTAGGATTCGAGTTACATGAACAAGTGCCAAACCAACCACCCAAGAATGGAATCGTCGAGCGAAAACACTTGACAACCTCCTAGAAGCAGCTTTTCTTGGCACCAGACCTTTCTCCATCAATTAGGAATCTGATGTCGTCATTAATACATTCCTTAAATTGTAGCCATTTGTTAAGTGTTTTTTTTTTGGCGTCTAATCCGCATATATATCACCATTGCCCTTGATTTTCATGAATGCATATCTCTTAAATATCAACATATACACGTGTGATTTAGTTTACGAAGATTTTTCAATGCCGAGAACCTCGATCAGAGAGTAAAAAAGGCGTAAGGTTCACAATGGTGTAAAATTAAAATAGGATATACCGGGCTAGGATTCGAGTTACAGTAACATGGGCCAAACCAACCACCCAAGAATGGAATCGTCGAGCGAAAACACTTGACAACCTCCTAGAAGCAGCTTTTCTTGCCACCGGACCTTTCTCCATCAATTAGGAATCTGATGCCGTCACTAAACACATTCCTTAAATTGTAGCCATTTGTTGAGTTTTTTTTTATTTGGTGTCTAATCCGCAAATATAACACCATTGCCCTTGATTTTCTTGACTGTATATCTTTTATATATCAACATATACACGTGTGATTTAGTTTACAAAGATTTTTCAATGCCGAGAACCTTGAACAGAGAGTAAAAAAGGCGTAAGGTTCACAATGGTGTAAAATTAAAATGGGATATACCGGGCTAGGATTCGAGTTACAAGAACAAGGGCCAAACCAACCACCCAAGAATGGAATCGTCGAGCGAAAACACTTGACAACCTCCAAGAAGCAGCTTTTCTTACCACCAGACCTTTCTCCATCAACTAGGAATCTGATGCCGTCACTAAACACATTCCTTAAATTGTAGCCATTTGTTGAGTGTTTTTTTTTGGTGTCTAATCCGCATATATATCCCCATTGCCCTTGATTTTCTTGACTGTATATCTCTTAAATGTCAACATTTACACGTGTGATTTAGTTTATGAAGATTTTTCAATGCCGAGAACCTCGATTAGAGAGTAAAAAAGGCGTAAGGTTCACAATGGTGTAAAATTAAAATGGGATATACCGGGCTAGGATTCGAGTTACGGGAACAAGGGCCAAACCAACCACCCAAGAATGGAATCGTCGAGCGAAAACACTTGACAACCTCCAAGAAGCAGCTTTTCTTGCCACCAGACCTTTCTCCATCAATTAGGAATCTTATGCCGTCAGTAAACACATTCCTTAAATTGTAGCCATTTGTTGAGTGTTTTTTTTTGTCTAATCCGCATATATATCACTACTGCCCTTGATTTTCTGGACTGTATATCTATTAAATGTTAACATATACACGTGTGATTTAGTTTAGGAAGATTTTTCAATGCCGAGAACCTCGATCAGAGAGTAAAAAAGGCGTAAGGTTCACAATGGTGTAAAATTAAAATGGGATATACCGGGCTAGGATTCGAGTTACAGGATCAAGGGCCAAACCAACCACCCAAGAATGGAATTGTCGAGCGAAAACACTTGACAACCTCCTAGAAGCAGCTTTTCTTGCCACCAGACATTTCTCCATCAATTAGGAATCTGATGCCGTCACTAAACACATTCCTGAAATTGTAGCCATTTGTTGAGTGTTTTTTTTGTGTCTAATCCGCATATATATCACCATTGCCCTTGATTTTCTTGACTGTATATCTCTTAAATGTCAACATATACACGTGTGATTTAGTTTACGAAGATTTTTCAATTCAAAGAACCTCGATCAGAGAGTAAAAAAGGCGTAAGGTTCACAATGGTGTAAAATTAAAATGGGATATACCAGGCTAGGATTCGAGTTATAGGAACAAGGTCCAAACCAACCACCCAAGAATGGAATCGTCGAGCGAAAACACTTGACAACCTCCTAGAAGCAGCTTTTCTTGCCACCAGACCTTTCTCCACCAATTAGGAATCTGATGCCGTCACTAAGCACATTCCTTAAATTGTAGCCATTTGTTGAGTGTTATTTTCTGGTGTCTAATCCGCATATATATCACCATTGCCCTTGATTTTCAAGAATGTATATCTCTTAAATATCAACATATACACGTGTGATTTAGTTTACGAAGATTTTTCAATGCCGAGAACCTCGATCAGAGAGTAAAAAATGCGTAAGGTTCACAATGGTGTAAAATTAAAATGAGATATACAGGGCTAGGATTCGAGTTACCGGAACAAGGTCCAAACCAACCACCCAAGAATGGAATCGTCGAGCGAAAACACTTGACAACCTCCTTGAAGCAGCTTTTCTTACCACCAGACCTTTCTCCATCAATTAGGAATCTGATGCCGTCGCTAAACACATTCCTTAAATTGTAGCCATTTGTTGAGTGTTTTTTTTTTGTGTCTAGTACGCATATATATCACCATTGCCCTTTATTTTATTGACTGTATATCTCTTAAATGTCAACAAATACACGTGTGATTTAGTTTACGAAGATTTTACAATGCCGAGAAACTCGATCGGAGAGTAAAAAAGGCATAAGGTTCACAATGGTGTAAAATTAAAATGGGATATACCGGGCTAGGATTCGAGTTACAGGAACAAGGGCCAAACCAACCACCCAAGAATGGAATCGCTGAGCGAAAACACTTGACAACCTCCTAGAAGCAGCTTTTCTTGCCACCAGACCTCTCTCCATCAATTAGGAATCTGATGTCGGCATTAACACATTCCTTAAATTGTAGCCATTTGTTTAGTGTTTTTTTTGGCGTCTAATCCGCATATAAATCACCATTGCCCTTGATTTTATTGACTGTATATCTCTTAAATGTCAACATATACACGTGTGATTTAGTTTACGAAGATTTTACAATGCCGAGAAACTCGATCAGAGAGTAAAAAGGGCATAAGGTTCACAATGGTGTAAAATTAAAATTGGATATACCGGGCTAGGATTCGAGTTACATGAACAAGTGCCAAACCAACCACCCAAGAATGGAATCGTCGAGCGAAAACACTTGACAACCTCCTAGAAGCAGCTTTTCTTGCCACCAGACCTTTCTCCATCAATTAGGAATCTGATGTCGTCATTAATACATTCCTTAAATTGTAGCCATTTGTTAAGTGTTTTTTTTTTTGGCGTCTAATCCGCATATATATCACCATTGCCCTTGATTTTCATGAATGCATATCTCTTAAATATCAACATATACACGTGTGATTTAGTTTACGAAGATTTTTCAATGCCGAGAACCTCGATCAGAGAGTAAAAAAGGCGTAAGGTTCACAATGGTGTAAAATTAAAATAGGATATACCGGGCTAGGATTCGAGTTACAGTAACATGGGCCAAACCAACCACCCAAGAATGGAATCGTCGAGCGAAAACACTTGACAACCTCCTAGAAGCAGCTTTTCTTGCCACCGGACCTTTCTCCATCAATTAGGAATCTGATGCCGTCACTAAACACATTCCTTAAATTGTAGCCATTTGTTGAGTTTTTTTTATTTGGTGTCTAATCCGCAAATATAACACCATTGCCCTTGATTTTCTTGACTGTATATCTTTTATAAATCAACATATACACGTGTGATTTAGTTTACAAAGATTTTTCAATGCCGAGAACCTTGATCAGAGAGTAAAAAAGGCGTAAGGTTCACAATGGTGTAAAATTAAAATGGGATATACCGGGCTAGGATTCGAGTTACAAGAACAAGGGCCAAACCAACCACCCAAGAATGGAATCGTCGAGCGAAAACACTTGACAACCTCCAAGAAGCAGCTTTTCTTACCACCAGACCTTTCTCCATCAACTAGGAATCTGATGCCGTCACTAAACACATTCCTTAAATTGTAGCCATTTGTTGAGTGTTTTTTTTTGGTGTCTAATCCGCATATATATCCCCATTGCCCTTGATTTTCTTGACTGTATATCTCTTAAATGTCAACATTTACACGTGTGATTTAGTTTATGAAGATTTTTCAATGCCGAGAACCTCGATCAGAGAGTAAAAAAGGCGTAAGGTTCACAATGGTGTAAAATTAAAATGGGATATACCGGGCTAGGATTCGAGTTACGGGAACAAGGGCCAAACCAACCACCCAAGAATGGAATCGTCGAGCGAAAACACTTGACAACCTCCAAGAAGCAGCTTTTCTTGCCACCAGACCTTTCTCCATCAATTAGGAATCTTATGCCGTCAGTAAACACATTCCTTAAATTGTAGCCATTTGTTGAGTGTTTTTTTTGTCTAATCCGCATATATATCACTACTGCCCTTGATTTTCTGGACTGTATATCTATTAAATGTCAACATATACACGTGTGATTTAGTTTAGGAAGATTTTTCAATGCCGAGAACCTCGATCAGAGAGTAAAAAAGGCGTAAGGTTCACAATGGTGTAAAATTAAAATGGGATATACCGGGCTAGGATTCGAGTTACAGGATCAAGGGCCAAACCAACCACCCAAGAATGGAATTGTCGAGCGAAAACACTTGACAACCTCCTAGAAGCAGCTTTTCTTGCCACCAGACATTTCTCCATCAATTAGGAATCTGATGCCGTCACTAAACACATTCCTGAAATTGTAGCCATTTGTTGAGTGTTTTTTTTGTGTCTAATCCGCATATATATCACCATTGCCCTTGATTTTCTTGACTGTATATCTCTTAAATGTCAACATATACACGTGTGATTTAGTTTACGAAGATTTTTCAATTCAGAGAACCTCGACCAGAGAGTAAAAAAGGCGTAAGGTTCACAATGGTGTAAAATTAAAATGGGATATACCGGGCTAGGATTCGAGTTATAGGAACAAGGGCCAAACCAACCACCCAAGAATGGAATCGTCGAGCGAAAACACTTGACAACCTCCTAGAAGCAGCTTTTCTTGCCACCAGACCTTTCTCCACCAATTAGGAATCTGATGCCGTCCCTAAGCACATTCCTTAAATTGTAGCCATTTGTTGAGTGTTATTTTTTGGAGTCTAATCCGCATATATATCACCATTGCCCTTGATTTTCAAGAATGTATATCTCTTAAATATCAACATATACACGTGTGATTTAGTTTACAAAGATTTTTCAATGCCGAGAACCTCGATCAGAGAGTAAAAAAGGCGTAAGGTTCACAATGGTGTAAAATTAAAATGAGATATACAGGGCTAGGATTCGAGTTACCGGAACAAGGTCCAAACCAACCACCCAATAATGGAATCGTCGAGCGAAAACACTTGACAACCTCCTTGAAGCAGCTTTTCTTACCACCAGACCTTTCTCCATCAATTAGGAATCTGATGCCGTCACTAAACACATTCCTTAAATTGTAGCCATTTGTTGAGTGTTTTTTTTTGTGTCTAGTCCGCATATATATCACCATTGCCCTTTATTTTATTGACTGTATATCTCTTAAATGTCAACAAATACACGTGTGATTTAGTTTACGAAGATTTTACAATGCCGAGAAACTCGATCAGAGAGTAAAAAAGGCATAAGGTTCACAATGGTGTAAAATTAAAATGGGATATACCGGGCTAGGATTCGAGTTACAGGAACAAGGGCCAAACCAACCACCCTAGAATGGAATCGCTGAGCGAAAACACTTGACAACCTCCTAGAAGCAGCTATTCTTGCCACCAGACCTCTCTCCATCAATTAGGAATCTGATGTCGGCATTAACACATTCCTTAAATTGTAGCCATTTGTTTAGTGTGTTTTTTGGCGTCTAATCCGCATATAAATCACCATTGCCCTTGATTTTATTGACTGTATATCTCTTAAATGTCAACATATACACGTGTGATTTAGTTTACGAAGATTTTACAATGCCGAGAAACTCGATCAGAGAGTAAAAAGGGCATAAGGTTCACAATGGTGTAAAATTAAAATGGGATATACCGGGCTAGGATTCGAGTTACAGGAACAAGGGCCAAACCAACCACCCAAGAATGGAATCGTCGAGCGAAAACACTTGACAACCTCCTAGAAGCAGCTTTTCTTGCCACCAGACCTTTCTCCATCAATTAGGAATCTGATGTCGTCATTAACACATTCCTTAAATTGTAGCCATTTGTTAAGTGTTTTTTTTTGGCGTCTAATATGCATATATATCACCATTGCCCTTGATTTTCATGAATGTATATCTCTTAAATATCAACATATACACGTGTGATTTAGTTTACGAAGATTTTTCAATGCCGAGAACCTCGATCAGAGAGTAAAAAAGACGTAAGGTTCACAATGGTGTAAAATTAAAATAGGATATACCGGGCTAGGATTCGAGTTACAGGAACATGGGCCAAACCAACCACCCAAGAATGGAATCGTCGAGCGAAAACACTTGACAACCTCCTAGAAGCAGCTTTTCTTGCCACCGGACCTTTCTCCATCAATTAGGAATCTGATGCCGTCACTAAACACATTCCTTAAATTGTAGCCATTTGTTGAGTGTTTTTTTTATTTGGTGTCTAATCCGCAAATATAACACCATTGCCCTTGATTTTCTTGATTGTATATCTTTTAAATATCAACATATACACGTGTGATTTAGTTTACAAAGATTTTTCAATGCCGAGAACCTTGATCAGAGAGTAAAAAAGGCGTAAGGTTCACAATGGTGTAAAATTAAAATGGGATATACCGGGCTAGGATTCGAGTTACGGGAACAAGGGCCAAACCAACCACCCAAGAATGGAATCGTCGAGCGAAAACACTTGACAACCTCCTAGAAGCAGCTTTTCTTGCCACCAGACCTTTCTCCATCAATTAGGAATCTGATGTCGTCATTAACACATTCCTTAAATTGTAGCCATTTGTTAAGTGTTTTTTTTGGCGTCTAATATGCATATATATCACCATTGCCCTTGATTTTCATGAATGTATATCTCTTAAATATCAACATATACACGTGTGATTTAGTTTACGAAGATTTTACAATGCCGAGAAACTCGATCAGAGAGTAAAAAAGGCATAAGGTTCACAATGGTGTAAAATTAAAATGGGATATACCGGGCTAGGATTCGAGTTACAGGAACAAGGGCCAAACCAACCACCCTAGAATGGAATCGCTGAGCGAAAACACTTGACAACCTCCTAGAAGCAGCTTTTCTTACCACCAGACCTTTCTCCATCAACTAGGAATCTGATGCCGTCACTAAACACATTCCTTAAATTGTAGCCATTTGTTGAGTGTTTTTTTTGGTGTCTAATCCACATATATATCCCCATTGCCCTTGATTTTCTTGACTGTATATCTCTTAAATGTCAACATTTACACGTGTGATTTAGTTTATGAAGATTTTTCAATGCCGAGAACCTCGATCAGAGAGTAAAAAAGGCGTAAGGTTCACAATGGTGTAAAATTAAAATGGGATATACCGGGCTAGGATTCGAGTTACGGGAACAAGGGCCAAACCAACCACCCAAGAATGGAATCGTCGAGCGAAAACACTTCACAACCTCCTAGAAGCAGCTTTTCTTGCCACCAGACCTTTCTCCATCAATTAGGAATCTTATGCCGTCAGTAAATACATTCCTTAAATTGTAGCCATTTGTTGAGTGTTTTTTTTGGTGTCTAATCCGAATATATATCACTACTGCCCTTGATTTTCTTGACTGTATATCTATTAAATGTCAACATATACACGTGTGATTTAGTTTAGGAAGATTTTTCAATGCCGAGAACCTCGATCAGAGAGTAAAAAAGGCGTAAGGTTCACAATGGTGTAAAATTAAAATGGGATATACCGGGCTAGGATTCGAGTTACAGGATCAAGGGCCAAACCAACCACCCAAGAATGGAATTGTCGAGCGAAAACACTTGACAACCTCCTAGAAGCAGCTTTTCTTGCCACCAGACATTTCTCCATCAATTAGGAATCTGATGCCGTCACTAAACACATTCCTGAAATTGTAGCCATTTGTTGAGTGTTTTTTTTGTGTCTAATCCGCATATATATCACCATTGCCCTTGATTTTCTTGACTGTATATCTCTTAAATGTCAACATATACACGTGTGATTTAGTTTACGAAGATTTTTCAATTCAGAGAACCTCGATCAGAGAGTAAAAAAGGCGTAAGGTTCACAATGGTGTAAAATTAAAATGGGATATACCGGGCTAGGATTCGAGTTATAGGAACAAGGGCCAAACCAACCACCCAAGAATGGAATCGTCGAGCGAAAACACTTGACAACCTCCTAGAAGCAGCTTTTCTTGCCACCAGACATTTCTCCACCAATTAGGAATCTGATGCCGTCACTAAGCACATTCCTTAAATTGTAGCCATTTGTTGAGTGTTATTTTTTGGTGTCTAATCCGCATATATATCACCATTGCCCTTGATTTTAAAGAATGTATATCTCTTAAATATCAACATATACACGTGTGATTTAGTTTACGAAGATTTTTCAATGCCGAGAACCTCGATCAGAGAGTAAAAAAGGCGTAAGGTTCACAATGGTGTAAAATTAAAATGAGATATACAGGGCTAGGATTCGAGTTACCGGAACAAGGTCCAAACCAACCACCCAAGAATGGAATCGTCGAGCGAAAACACTTGACAACCTCCTTGAAGCAGCTTTTCTTACCACTAGACCTTTCTCCATCAATTAGGAATCTGATGCCGTCGCTAAACACATTCCTTAAATTGTAGCCATTTGTTGAGTGTTTTTTTTTGTGTCTAGTCCGCATATATATCACCATTGCCCTTTATTTTATTGACTGTATATCTCTTAAATGTCAACAAATACACGTGTGATTTAGTTTACGAAGATTTTACAATGCCGAGAAACTCGATCAGAGAGTAAAAAAGGCATAAGGTTCACAATGGTGTAAAATTAAAATGGGATATACCGGGCTAGGATTCGAGTTACAGGAACAAGGGCCAAACCAACCACCCAAGAATGGAATCGCTGAGCGAAAACACTTGACAACCTCCTAGAAGCAGCTTTTCTTGCCACCAGACCTCTCTCCATCAATTAGGAATCTGATGTCGGCATTAACACATTCCTTAAATTGTAGCCATTTGTTTAGTGTTTTTTTTTGGCGTCTAATCCGCATATAAATCACCATTGCCCTTGATTTTATTGACTGTATATCTCTTAAATGTCAACATATACACGTGTGATTTAGTTTACGAAGATTTTACAATGCCGAGAAACTCGATCAGAGAGTAAAAAGGGCATAAGGTTCACAATGGTGTAAAATTAAAATGGGATATGCCGGGCTAGGATTCGAGTTACAGGAACAAGGGCCAAACCACCCACCCAAGAATGGAATCGTCGAGCGAAAACACTTGACAACCTCCTAGAAGCAGCTTTTCTTGCCACCAGACCTTTCTCCATCAATTAGGAATCTGATGTCGTCATTAACACATTCCTTAAATTGTAGCCATTTGTTAAGTGTTTTTTTTGGCGTCTAATCCGCATATATATCACCATTTCCCTTGATTTTCATGAATGTATATCTCTTAAATATCAACATATACACGTGTGATTTAGTTTACGAAGATTTTTCAATGCCGAGAACCTCGATCAGAGACTAAAAAAGGCGTAAGGTTCACAATGGTGTAAAATTAAAATGGGATATACCGGGCTAGGATTCGAGTTACGGGAACAACGGCCAAACCAACCACCCAAGAATGGAATCGTCGAGCGAAAACACTTGACAACCTCCTAGAAGCAGCTTTTCTTGCCACCAGACCTTTCTCCATCAATTAGGAATCAGATGTCGTCATTAACACATTCCTTAAATTGTAGCCATTTGTTTAGTGTTTTTTTTTGGCATCTAATCCGCATAAATTTCACCATTGCCCTTGATTTTATTGACTGTATATCTCTTAAATGTCAACATATACACGTGTGATTTAGTTTACGAAGATTTTACAATGCCGAGAAACTCGATCAGAGAGTAAAAAAGGCATAAGGTTCACAATGGTGTAAAATTAAAATGGGATATACCGGGCTAGGATTCGAGTTACAGGAACAAGGGCCAAACCAACCACCCAAGAATGGAATCGTCGAGCGAAAACACTTGACAACCTCCTATAAGCAGCTTTTCTTGCCACCAGACCTTTCTCCATCAATTAGGAATCTGATGTCGTCACTAAACACATTCCTTAAATTGTAGCCATTTGTTTAGTGTTTTTTTTTGTCGTCTAATCCGCATATATATCACCATTGCCCTTGATTTTCTTGACTGTATATCTTTTAAATATCAACATATACACGTGTGCTTAGTTTACGAAGATTTTTCAATGCCGAGAACCTCGATCATAGAGTAAAAAAGCCGTAAGTTTCACAATGGTGGAAAATTAAAATGAGATATACCGGGCTAGCATTCGAGTTACAGTAACAAGGGCCAAACCAACCACCCAAGAATGGAATCGTCGAGCGAAAACACTTGACAACCTCCTAAAAGCAGCTTTTCTTGCCACCAGACCTTTCTCTATCAATTAGGAATCTTAAGCCGTCAGTAAACACATTCCTCAAATTGTCTCCATTTGTTGAGTGTTTTTTTTTGTGTCTAATCCGCATATATATCACCACTGCCCTTGATTTTCTTGACTGTATATCTATTAAATGTCAACATATACACGTGTGATTTAGTTTACGAAGATTTTTCAATGCCGAGAACCTCGACCAGAGAGTAAAAAAGGCGTAAGGTTCACAATGGCGTAAAATTAAAATGGGATATACCGAGCTAGGAATCGAGTTACAGGAACAAGGGCCAAACCAACCACCCAAGAAAGGAATCGTCGAGCGAAAACACTTGATAACCTCCTAGAAGCAGCTTTTCTTACCACTAGACCTTTCTACATCAATTAGGAATCTGATGCCGTCACTAAACACATTCCTTAAATTGTTGCCATTTGTTGAGTGTTTTTTTTTTGTGTCTAATCCGCATATATATCGCCATTGCCCTTGATTTTCTGGACTGTATATCTCTTAAATATCAACATATACACATGTGATTTAGTTTACGAAGATTTTTCAATGCCGAGAACCTCGATCAGAGAGTAAAAAAGGCGTAAGGTTCACAATGGTGTAAAATTAAAATGGGATATACCTAGGATTCGAGTTTCAGGAACAAGGGCAAACCAACCACCCAAGAATGGAATCGTCGAGTCAAAACACTTGACAACCTCCTAGAAGCAGCTTTTCTTGCCACCAGACCTTTCTCCATCAATTAGGAATCTGATGTCGTCACTAAACACATTCCTTAAATTGTAGCCATTTGTTGAGTGTTTTTTTGGTGTCTAATCCACATATATATCACCATTGCCATTGATTTTTTTTGCTGTATATCTCTTAAATGTTAACATATACACATGTGATTTAGTTTACGAAGATTTTTCATTGCCGAGAACCACGATCAGAGAGTAAAAAAGGCGTAAAGTTCACAATGGTGTAAAATTAAAATGGGATATACCGGGCTAGGATTCGAGTTACTGGAACAAGGGCCAACCAACCACCCAAGAATGGAATCGTCGAGCGAAAACACTTGACAACCTCCTAGAAGCAGCTTTTCTTACCACCAGACCTTTCTCCATCAATTAGGAATCTGATGTCGTCACTAAACACATTCCTTAAATTGTAGCCATTTGTTGAGTGTTTTTTTTTGTGTCTAATCCGCATATATAACACCATTGCCCTTGATTTTCTTGACTGTATATCTCTTATATATCAACATATACACGTGTGATTTAGTTTACGATGATTTTTCAATGCCGAGAACCTCGATCAGAGAGTAAAAAAGGCGTAAGGTTCACAATGGTGTAAAATTAAAATGGGATATACCGGGCTAGGATTCGAGTGACAGGAACAAGGGCCAAACCAACCACCCAAGAATGCAATCGTCGAGCAAAAGCACTTGACAACCTCCTAGAAGCAGCTTTTCTTGCAACCAGACCTTTCTCCATCAATTAGGAATCTGATGCCATCACTAAACAAATTCCTTAAATTGTAGCCATTTGTTGAGTGTTTTTTTTTTGTGTCTAATCCGTATATATATCACCATTGCCCTTGATTTTCTTGACTGTATATCTCTTAAATATCAACATATACACATGTGATTTAGTTTACGCAGATTTTTCAATGCCGAGAACCTCGATCAGAGAGTAAAAAAGGAGTAAGGTTCACAATGGTGTAAAATTAAAATGAGATATACCGGGCTAGGATTCGAGTTACAGGAACAAGAGCCAAACCAACCACCCAAGAATGGAATCCTCGAGCGAAAACACTTGAAAACCTCCTAGAAGCAGTTTTTCTTGCCACCAGACCTTTCTCCATCAATTAGGAATCTTATGCCGTCACTAAACACATTCCATAAATTGTAGCCATTTGTTGAGTGTTTTTTTTTGTGTCTAATCCGCATATATATCATCATTGCCCTTGATTTTCTTGACTGTATATCTCTTAAATATCAACATATACACGTGTGATTTAGTTTACGAAGATTTTTCAATGCCGAGAACCTCGATCAGAGAGTAAAAAAGGCGTAAGGTTCACAATGGTGTAAAATTAAAATGGGATATACCGGGCTAGGATTCGAATGACAGGAACAAGGGCCAAACCAACCACCCAAGAATGCAATCGTCGAGCGAAAGCACTTGACAACCTCCTAGAAGCAGCTTTTCTTGCCACCAGACCTTTCTCCATCAATTAGGAATCTGATGCCATCACTAAACACATTCCTTAAATTGTAGCCATTTGTTGAGTGTTTTTTTTGGTGTATAATCCGTATATATATCACCATTGCCCTTGATTTTCTTGACTGTATATCTCTTAAATATCAACATATACACGTGTGATTTAGTTTACGAAGTTTTTTCAATGCAGAGAACCTCGATCAGAGAGTAAAAAAGGCGTAAGGTTCATAATGGTGTAAAATTAAAATGGGATATACCGGGCTAGGATTTGAGTTACAGGAACAAGGGCTAAACCAACCACCCAAGAATGGAATCCTCGAGCGAAAACACTTGAAAACCTCCTAGAAGCAGCTTTTCTTGCCTCCAGACCTTTCTCCATCAATTAGGAATCTTATGCCGTCACTAAACACATTCCTTAAATTGTAGCCATTTGTTGAGTGTTTTTTTTGGGTGTCTAATCCGAATATATCACCATTGCCCATGATTTTCTTGACTGTATATCTCTTAAATGTCAACATATACACGTGTGATTTTGCTTTCGAAGGTTTTTCAATGCCGAGAACCAAGATCAGAGAGTAAAAAAGGCGTAAGGTTCACAATGGTGTAAAATTAAAATGGGATATACCGGGCTAGGATTCGAGTTACAGGAACAAGGGCCAAACCAACCACCCAAGAATGGAATGGTCGAGCGAATACACTTGACAACCTCCTAGAAGCAGCTTTTCTTACCCCCAGACCTTTCTCTACCAATTAGGAATCTGATGCCGTCACTAAACACATTCCTGAAATTGTAGCCATTTGTTGAGTGTTATTTTTTTTTGGTGTCTAATCCGCATATATATCACCATTGCCCTTGATTTTCTTGACAGTATATCTCTTAAATGTCAACATATACACGTGTGATTTAGTTTACGAAGATTTTTCAATGCCGAGAACCTCGATCAGAGAGTAAAAAAGGCGTAAGGTTCACAATGGTGTAAATTTAAAATGGGATATACTGGGCTAGGAATCGAGTTACAGGAACAAGGGCTAAACCAACCACCCATGAATGGAATCGTCAAGCGAAAAACTTGACAACCTCCTAGAAGCAGCCTTTCTTTCCACCAGACCTTTCTCCATCAATTAGGAATCTTATTCCGTCACTAAACACATTCCTTAAATTGTAGCCATTTGTTGAGTGTTTTTTTTGTGTCTAATCCGCATGTATATCACCATTGCCCTTGATTTTCTTGACTGTATATCTCTTAAATGTCAGCATATACACGTGTGATTTAGTTTACGAAGATTTTTCTATGCCGAGAACCTCGATCAGAGAGTAAAAAAGGCGTAAGGTTCACAATGGTGGAAAATTAAAATGGGATATACCGGGCAAGGATTCGAGTTACAGGAACAAGGGCCAAACCAACCACCCAAGAATGGAATCGTCGAGCGAAAACACATGACAACCTCCTAGAGCAGCTTTTCTTACCACCAGACCTTTCTCCATCAATTAGGAATCTGATGCCGTCACTAAACACATTCCTTAAATTGTACTCATTTTTTCAGTGATTTATTGGTGTCTAATCCGCATATATATCACCCTTTCCCTTGATTTTCTTGACTGTATATCTCTTAAATGTCAACATATACACGTGTGATTTTGTTTACGAAGATTTTTCAAGTTCGAGAACCCCTATCTGAGAGAAAAAAAGGCGTAAGGTTCACAATGGTGTAAACTTAAAATGGGATATAACGGGCTAGGATTCGAGTTACAGGAACAAGGGCCAAACCAACCACCCAAGAATGGAATCGTCGAGCGAAAATACTTGACAACCTCCTAGAAGCAGATTTTCTTGCCACCAGACCTTTCTCCATCAATTAGGAATCTGATGCCGTCACTAAACACATTCCTTAAAATTGTAGCCATTTGTTGAGTGTTTTTTCTTTGGTGTCTAATCCGCATATATATCACCATTACCCTTTATTTTCTTGACTGTATATCTCTTAAATGTCAACATATACACGTGTAATTTAGTTTACAAAGATTTTTCAATACTGAGAACCTCAATCAGAGAGTAAAAAAGGCGTAAGGTTCACAATGGTGTAAAATTAAAATGGGATATACCGGGCAAGGATTCGAGTTATAGGAACAAGGGCCAAACCAACCACCCAAGAATGGAATCGTCGAGCGAAAACACTTGACATCCTCCTAGAAGCAGCTTTTCTTACCACCAGAGCTTTCTTCATCGATTAGGAATCTGATGCCGTCACTAAACACATTCCTTAAATTGTAGCCATTTGTTGAGTGTTTTTTTTGGTGTCTAATCCGCATATATATCACCATTGCCCTTGATTTTCTTGACTGTACAACTCTTAAACATCAACATATACACGTGTGATTTAGTTTACGAAGATTTTACAATGCCGAGAACCTCGATTAGAGAGTAAAAAAGGCGTAAGGTTCACAATGGTGTAAAATGAAAATGGGATATACCGGGCTAGGATTCGAGTTACAGGAACAAGGACCAAACCAACCACCCAAGAATGGAATCGTCGAGCGAAAACACTTTACTACCTCCTAGAAGCAGCATTTCTTACCACCAGACCTTTCTCCATCAATTAGGAATCTGATGCCGTCACTAAACACATTCCTTAAATTGTACCCATTTGTTGAGTGTTTTTTTTTGGTGTCTAATCCGCATATATATCACCATTGCCCCTGATTTTCTTGACTGTATATCTCTTAAATGTCAACATATACATGTGTGATTTAGTTTATGAAGACTTTTCAATGCCGAGAACCTCGATCAGAGAGTAAAAAAGGCGTAAGGTTCACAATGGTGTAAAATTAAAATGGGATATACCAGGCTAGGATTCGAGTTACAGGAACAAAGGCCAAACCAACCTCCCAAGAATGGAATCGTCGAGCGAAAACACTTGACAACCTCCTAGAAGCAGCTTTTCTTACCACCAGACCTTTTTTCATCGATAAGGAATCTGATGCCGTCACTAAACACATTCCTTAAATTGTAGCCATTTGTTGAGTGTTTTTTTTGGTGTCTAATCCGCATATATATCACCATTGCCCTTGATTTTCTTGACTGTACAACTCTTAAACATCAACATATACACGTGTGATTTAGTTTACGAAGATTTTTCAATGCCGAGAACCTCGATTAGAGAGTAAAAAAGGCGTAAGGTTCACAATGGTGTAAAATGAAAATGGGATATACCGGGCTAGGATTCGAGTTACAGGAACAAGGGCCAAACCAACCACCCAAGAATGGAATCGTCGAGCGAAAACACTTTACTACCTCCTAGAAGCAGCATTTCTTGCCACCAGACCTTTCTCCATCAATTAGGAATCTGATGCCGTCACTAAACACATTCCTTAAATTGTACCCATTTGTTGAGTGTTTTTTTTGGTGTCTAATCCGCATATATATCACCATTGCCCCTGATTTTCTTGACTGTATATCTCTTAAAAGTCAACATATACATGTGTGATTTAGTTTACGAAGACTTTTCAATGCCTAGAACCTCGATCCGAGAGTAAAAAAGGCGTAAAGTTCACAATGGTGTCAAATTAAAATGGGATATACCAGGCTAGGATTCGAGTTACAGGAACAAAGGCCAAACCAACCACCCAAGAATGGAATCGTCGAGCGAAAACACTTGACAACCTCCTAGAAGCAGTTTTTCTTGCCACCAGACCTTTCTCCATCAATTAGGAATCTTATGCCGTCACTAAACACATTCCATAAATTGTAGCCATTTGTTGAGTGTTTTTTTTTGGTGTCTAATCCGCATATATATCACCATTGCCCTTGATTTTCTTGACTGTACAACTCTTAAACATCAACATATACACGTGTGATTTAGTTTACGAATATTTTTCCATGCCGAGAACCTCGATCAGAGAGTAAAAAAGGCGTAAGGTTCACAATGGTGTAAAATTAAAATGGGATATACCGGGCTAGGATTCGAGTGACAGGAACAACGGCCAAACCAACCTCCCAAGAATACAATCGTCGAGCGAAAGCACTTGACAACCTCCTAGAAGTAGCTTTTCTTGCCACCAGACCTTTCTCCATCAATTAGGAATCTGATGCCATCACTAAACACATTCCTTAAATTGTAGCCATTTGTTGAGTGTTTTTTTTTTGTGTGTAATCCGTATATATATCACCATTGCCCTTGATTTTCTTGACTGTATATCTCTTAAATATCAACATATACACATGTGATTTAGTTTACGCAGATTTTTCAATGCCGAGAACCTCGATCAGGATGTAAAAAAGGAGTAAGGTTCACAATGGTGTAAAATTAAAATGAGATATACCGGGCTAGGATTCGAGTTACAGGAACAAGGGCCAAACCAACCACCCAAGAATGGAATCCTCGAGCGAAAACACTTGAAAACCTCCTAGAAGCAGTTTTTCTTGCCACCAGACCTTTCTCCATCAATTAGGAATCTTATGCCGTCACTAAACACATTCCATAAATTGTAGCCATTTGTTGAGTGTTTTTTTTTGGTGTCTAATCCGCATATATATCACCATTGCCCTTGATTTTCTTGACTGTACAACTCTTAAACATCAACATATACACGTGTGATTTAGTTTACGAAGATTTTTCAATGCCGAGAACCTCGATTAGAGAGTAAAAAAGGCGTAAGGTTCACAATGGTGTAAAATGAAAATGGGATATACCGGGCTAGGATTCGAGTTACAGGAACAAGGGCCAAACCAACCACCCAAGAATGGAATCGTCGAGCGAAAACACTTTACTACCTCCTAGAAGCAGCATTTCTTTCCACCAGACCTTTCTCCATCAATTAGGAATCTGATGCCGTCACTAAACACATTCCTTAAATTGTACCCATTTGTTGAGTGTTTTTTTTTGGTGTCTAATCCGCATATATATCACAATTGCCCTTGATTTTCTTGACTGTATATCTCTTAAATGTCAACATATTCACGTGTGATTTAGTTTACGAAGACTTTTCAATGCTGAGAACCTCGATCAGAGAGTAAAAAAGGCGTAAGGTTCACAATGGTGTAAAATTAAAATGGGATATACCAGGCTAGGATTCGAGTTACAGGAACAAAGGCCAAACCAACCACCCAAGAATGGAATCGTCGAGCGAAAACACTTGACATCCTCCTAGAAGCAGCTTTTCTTACCACCAGACCTTTCTTCATCGATTAGGAATCAGATGCCGTCACTAAACATATTCCTTAAATTGTAGCCATTTATTGAGTGTTTTTTTGGTGTCTAATCCGCATATATATCACCATTGCCCTTGATTTTCTTGACAGTATATCTCTTAAATGTCAACATATACACGTGTGATTTAGTTTACGAAGATTTTTCAATGCCGAGAACCTCGATCAGAGAGTAAAAAAGGCGTAAGGTTCACAATGGTGTAAAATTAAAATGGGATATACTGGGCTAGGATTCGAGTTACATGAACAAGGGCTAAATCAACCACCCAAGAATGGAATCGTCGAGCGAAAAACTTGGCAACCTCCTAGAAGCAGCTTTTCTTTCCACCAGACCTTTCTCCATCAATTAAGAATCTTATGCCGTCACTAAACACATTCCTTAAATTGTAGCCATTTGTTGAGTGTTTTTTTTTGTGTCTAATCCGCATGTATATCACCATTGCCCTTAATTTTCTTGACTGTATATCTCTTAAATGTCAGCATATACACGTGTGATTTAGTTTACGAAGATTTTTCAATGCCGAGAACCTCGATCAGAGAGTAAAAAAGGCGTAAGGTTTACAATGGTGGAAAATTAAAATGGGATATACCCGGCTAGAATTCGAGTTACAGGAACAAGGGCCAAACCAACCACCCAAGAATGGAATCGTCGAGCGAAAACACATGACAACCTCCTAGAGCAGCTTTTCTTACCACTAGACCTTTCTCCATCAATTAGGAATCTGATGCCGTCACTAAACACATTCCTTAAATTGTACTCATTTTTTCAGTGATTTATTGGTGTCTAATCCGCATATATATCACCATTTCCCTTGATTTTCTTGACTGTATATCTCTTAAATGTCAACATATACACGTGTGATTTTGTTTACGAAGATTTTTCAAGTTCGAGAACCCCTATCTGAGAGAAAAAAAGGCGTATGGTTCACAATGGTGTAAACTTAAAATGGGATATAACGGGCTAGGATTCGAGTTACAGGAACAAGGGCCAAACCAACCACCCAAGAATGGAATCGTCGAGCGAAAATACTTGACAACCTCCTAGAAGCAGATTTTCTTGCCACCAGACCTTTCTCCATCAATTAGGAATCTGATGCCGTCACTAAACACATTCCTTAAAATTGTAGCCATTTGTTGAGTGTTTTTTCTTTGGTGTCTAATCCGCATATATATCACCATTACCCTTGATTTTCTTGACTGTATATCTCTTAAATGTCAACATATACACGTGTAATTTAGTTTACAAAGATTTTTCAATACTGAGAACCTCAATCAGAGAGTAAAAAAGGCGTAAGGTTCACAATGGTGTAAAATTAAAATGGGATATACCGGGCAAGGATTCGAGTTATAGGAACAAGGGCCAAACCAACCACCCAAGAATGGAATCGTCGAGCGAAAACACTTGACATCCTCCTAGAAGCAGCTTTTCTTACCACCAGAGCTTTCTTCATCGATTAGGAATCTGATGCCGTCACTAAACACATTCCTTAAATTGTAGCCATTTGTTGAGTGTTTTTTTTGGTGTCTAATCCGCATATATATCACCATTGCCCTTGATTTTCTTGACTGTACAACTCTTAAACATCAACATATACACGTGTGATTTAGTTTACGAAGATTTTACAATGCCGAGAACCTCGATTAGAGAGTAAAAAAGGCGTAAGGTTCACAATGGTGTAAAATGAAAATGGGATAAACCGGGCTAGGATTCGAGTTACAGGAACAAGGTCCAAACCAACCACCCAAGAATGGAATCGTCGAGCGAAAACACTTTACTACCTCCTAGAAGCAGCATTTCTTGCCACCAGACCTTTCTCCATCAATTAGGAATCTGATGCCGTCACTAAACACATTCCTTAAATTGTACCCATTTGTTGAGTGTTTTTTTTGGTGTCTAATCCGCATATATATCACCATTGCCCCTGATTTTCTTGACTGTATATCTCTTAAATGTCAACATATACATGTGTGATTTAGTTTACGAAGACTTTTCAATGCCGAGAACCTCGATCAGAGAGTAAAAAAGGCGTAAGGTTCACAATGGTGTCAAATTAAAATGGGATATACCAGGCTAGGATTCGAGTTACAGGAACAAAGGCCAAACCAACCACCCAAGAATGGAATCGTCGAGCGAAAACACTTGACAACCTCCTAGAAGCAGTTTTTCTTGCCACCAGACCTTTCTCCATCAATTAGGAATCTTATGCCGTCACTAAACACATTCCATAAATTGTAGCCATTTGTTGAGTGTTTTTTTTTGGTGTCTAATCCGCATATATATCACCATTGCCCTTGATTTTCTTGACTGTACAACTCTTAAACATCAACATATACACGTGTGATTTAGTTTACGAAGATTTTTCCATGCCGAGAACCTCGATCAGAGAGTAAAAAAGGCGTAAGGTTCACAATGGTGTAAAATTAAAATGGGATATACCGGGCTAGGATTCGAGTGACAGGAACAAGGGCCAAACCAACCACCCAAGAATACAATCGTCGAGCGAAAGCACTTGACAACCTCCTAGAAGTAGCTTTTCTTGCCACCAGACCTTTCTCCATCAATTAGGAATCTGATGCCATCACTAAACACATTCCTTAAATTGTAGCCATTTGTTGAGTGTTTTTTTTTTGTGTGTAATCCGTATATATATCACCATTGCCCTTGATTTTCTTGACTGTATATCTCTTAAATATCAACGTATACACATGTGATTTAGTTTACGCAGATTTTTCAATGCCGAGAACCTCGATCAGAGAGTAAAAAAGGAGTAAGGTTCACAATGGTGTAAAATTAAAATGAGATATACCGGGCTAGGATTCGAGTTACCGGAACAAGGGCCAAACCAACCACCCAAGAATGGAATCCTCGAGCGAAAACACTTGAAAACCTCCTAGAAGCAGTTTTTCTTGCCACCAGACCTTTCTCCATCAATTAGGAATCTTATGCCGTCACTAAACACATTCCATAAATTGTAGCCATTTGTTGAGTGTTTTTTTTTGGTGTCTAATCCTCATATATATCACCATTGCCCTTGATTTTCTTGACTGTACAACTCTTAAACATCAACATATACACGTGTGATTTAGTTTACGAAGATTTTTCAATGCCGAGAACCTCGATTAGAGAGTAAAAAAGGCGTAAGGTTCACAATGGTGTAAAATGAAAATGGGATATACCGGGCTATGATTCGAGTTACAGGAACAAGGGCCAAACCAACCACCCAAGAATGGAATCGTCGAGCGAAAACACTTTACTACCTCCTAGAAGCAGCATTTCTTTCCACCAGACCTTTCTCCATCAATTAGGAATCTGATGCCGTCACTAAACACATTCCTTAAATTGTACCCATTTGTTGAGTCTTTTTTTTTGTGTCTAATCCGCATATATATCACAATTGCCCTTGATTTTCTTGACTGTATATCTCTTAAATGTCAACATATTCACGTGTGATTTAGTTTACGAAGACTTTTCAATGCTGAGAACCTCGATCAGAGAGTAAAAAAGGCGTAAGGTTCACAATGGTGTAAAATTAAAATGGGATATACCAGGCTAGGATTCGAGTTACATGAACAAGGGCTAAATCAACCACCCAAGAATGGAATCGTCGAGCGAAAAACTTGGCAACCTCCTAGAAGCAGCTTTTCTTTCCACCAGACCTTTCTCCATCAATTAGGAATCTTATGCCGTCACTAAACACATTCCTTAAATTGTAGCCATTTGTTGAGTGTTTTTTTTTTGTGTCTAATCCGCATGTATATCACCATTGCCCTTAATTTTCTTGACTGTATATCTCTTAAATGTCAGCATATACACGTGTGATTTAGTTTACGAAGATTTTTCAATGCCGAGAACCTCGATCAGAGAGTAAAAAAGGCGTAAGGTTTACAATGGTGGAAAATTAAAATGGGATATACCCGGCTAGAATTCGAGTTACAGGAACAAGGGCCAAACCAACCACCCAAGAAGGGAATCGTCGAGCGAAAACACATGACAACCTCCTAGAGCAGCTTTTCTTACCACCAGACCTTTCTCCATCAATTAGGAATCTGATGCCGTCACTAAACACATTCCTTAAATTGTACTCATTTTTTCAGTGATTTATTGGTGTCTAATCCGCATATATATCACCATTTCCCTTGATTTTCTTGACTGTATATCTCTTAAATGTCAACATATACACGTGTGATTTTGTTTACGAAGATTTTTCAAGGTCGAGAACCCCTATCTGAGAGAAAAAAAGGCGTAAGGTTCACAATGGTGTAAACTTAAAATGGGATATAACGGGCTAGGATTCGAGTTACATGAACAAGGGCCAAACCAACCACCCAAGAATGGAATCGTCGAGCGAAAATACTTGACAACCTCCTAGAAGCAGATTTTCTTGCCACCAGACCTTTCTCCATCAATTAGGAATCTGATGTCGTCACTAAACACATTCCTTAAATTGTAGCCATTTGTTTAGTGTTTTTTCTTTGGTGTCTAATCCGCATATATATCACCATTACCCTTGATTTTCTTGACTGTATATCTCTTAAATGTCAACATATACACGTGTAATTTAGTTTACAAAGATTTTTCAATACTAAGAAGCTCAATCAGAGAGTAAAAAAGGCGTAAGGTTCACAATGGTGTAAAATTAAAATGGGATATACCGGGCATGGATTCGAGTTATAGGAACAAGGGCCAAACCAACCACCCAAGAATGGAATCGTCGAGCGAAAACACTTGACATCCTCCTAGAAGCAGCTTTTCTTACCACCAGACCTTTCTTCATCGATTAGGAATCTGATGCCGTCACTAAACACATTCCTTAAATTGTAGCCATTTGTTGAGTGTTTTTTTTTTTGTGTCTAATCCGCATATATATCACCATTGCCCTTGATTTTCTTGACTGTACAACTCTTAAACATCAACATATACACGTGTGATTTAGTTTACGAAGATTTTTCAATGCCGAGAACCTCGATCAGAGAGTAAAAAAGGCGTAAGGTTCACAATGGTGTAAAATGAAAATGGGATATACCGGGCTAGGATTCGAGTTACAGGAACAATGGCCAAACCAACCACCCAAGAATGGAATCGTCGAGCGAAAACACTTTACTACCTCCTAGAAGCAGCATTTCTTGCCACCAGACCTTTCTCCATCAATTAGGAATCTGATGCCGTCACTAAACACATTCCTTAAATTGTACCCATTTGTTGAGTGTTTTTTTTGGTGTCTCATCCGCATATATATCACCATTGCCCCTGATTTTCTTGACTGTATATCTCTTAAATGTCAACATATACACGTGTGATTTAGTTTACGAAGACTTTTCAATGCCAAGAACCTCGATCAGAGAGTAAAAAAGGCGTAAGGTTCACAATGGTGTAAAATTAAAATGGGATATACCAGGCTAGGATTCGAGTTACAGGAACAAAGGATAAACCAACCACCCTAGAATGGAATCGTCGAGCGAAAACACTTGACAACCTCCTAGAAGCAGCTTTTCTTACCACCAGACCTTTCTTCATCGATTAGGAATCTGATGCCGTCACTAAACACATTCCTTAAATTGTAGCCATTTGTTGAGTGTTTTTTTTGGTGTCTAATCCGCATATATATCACCATTGCCCTTGATTTTCTTGACTGTACAACTCTTAAACATCAACATATACACGTGTGATTTAGTTTACGAAGATTTTTCAATGCCGAGAACCTCGATCAGAGAGTAAAAAAGGCGTAAGGTTCACAATGGTGTAAAATGAAAATGGGATATACCGGGCTAGGATTCGAGTTACAGGAACAAGGGCCAAACCAACCAACCAAGAATGGAATCGTCGAGCGAAAACACTTTACTACCTCCTAGAAGCAGCATTTCTTGCCACTAGACCTTTCTCCATCAATTAGGAATCTGATGTCGTCACCAAACACATTCCTTAAATTGTACCCATTTGTTGAGTGTTTTTTTTGGTATCTAATCTGCATATATATCACCATTGCCCTTGATTTTCTTGCCTGTATATCTCTTAAATGTCAACATATACACGTGTAATTTAGTTTACGAAGACTTTTCATTGCCGAGAACCTCGATCAGAGAGTAAAAAAGGCGTAAGGTTCACAATGGTGTAAAATTAAAATGGGATATACCAGGCTAGGATTCGAGTTACAGGAACAAAGGCCAAACCAACCACCCAAGAATGGAATCGTCGAGCGAAAACACTTGACATCCTCCTAGAAGCAGCTTTTCTTACCTCCAGGCCTTTCTTCATCGATTAGGAATCTGATGCCGTCACTAAACACATTCCTTAAATTGTAGCCATTTGTTGAGTGTTTTTTTGGTGTCTAATCCGCATATATATCACCATTGCCCTTGATTTTCTTGACTGTACAACTCTTAAACATCAACATATACACGTGTGATTTAGTTTACGAAGATTTTTCAATGCCGAGGACCTCGATCAGAGAGTAAAAAAGGCGTAAGGTTCACAATGGTGTAAAATGAAAATGGGATATACCGGGCTAGGACTCGAGTTACAGGAACAAGGGCCAAACCAACCACCCAAGAATGGAATCGTCGAGCGAAAACACTTTACTACCTCCTAGAAGCAGCATTTCTTGCCACCAGACCTTTCTCCATCAATTAGGAATCTGATGCCGTCACTAAACACATTCCTTAAATTGTACCCATTTGTTGAGTGTTTTTTTTTTGTGTCTAATCCGCATATATATCACAATTGCCCTTGATTTTCTTGACTGTATATCTCTTAAATGTCAACATATACACGTGTGATTTAGTTTGCGAAGACTTTTCAATGCCGAGAACCTCGATCAGAGAGTAAAAAAGGCGTAAGGTTCACAACGGTGTAAAATTAAAATGGGATATACCAGGGTAGGATTCGAGTTACAGGAACAAAGGCCAAACCAACCACCCAAGAATGGAATCGTCGAGCGAAAACACTTGACAACATCCTAGAAGCAGCTTTTCTTACCACCTGACCTTTTTCCATCAATTAGGAATCAGATCCCGTCACTAAACAAATTCCTTAAATTGTAGCCATTTGTTGAGTGATTTTTTTTTGTGTCTAATCAGCATATATATCACCATTGCCCTTGATTTTCTTGACTGTATATCTCTTAAATGTCAACATATACACGTGTGATTTTGTTTACGAAAATTTTTCAATGCCGAGAACCTTCTATCAGAGAGAAAAAAAGGCGTAAGGTTCACAAAGGTGTAAAATTAAAATGGGATATACCGGGCTAAGATTCTAGTTACAGGAACAAGGGCCAAACCAACCACCCAAGAATGGAATCGTCGAGCAAAAACACATGACAACCTCCTAGAGCAGCTTTTCTTGCCACCAGACATTTCTCCATCAATTAGGAATCTGATGCCGTCACTAAACACATTCCTTAAATAGTAGCCATTTGTTGAGTGTTTTTTTTTTGTGTCTAATCCGCAAATATATCACCATTGCCCTTGATTTTCTTGACTGTATATCTCTTAAATGTCAACATATACACATGTGATTTAGTTTACGAATATTTTTCAATGCCGAGAACGTCGATCAGAGAGTAAAAAAGGCGTAAGGTTCACAATGGTGGAAAATTAAAATGTGATATACCCGGCTAGAATTCGAGTTACAGGAACAAGGGCAAAACCAACAACCCAAGAATGGAATCGTCGAGCAAAAACACATGACAACCTCCTAGAGCAGCTTTTCTTACCACCAGACATTTCTCCATCAATTAGGAATCTGATGCCGTCACTAAACACATTCCTTAAATAGTAGCCATTTGTTGAGTGTTTTTTTTGGTGTCTAATCCGCAAATATATCACCATTTCCCTTGATTTTCTTGACTGTATATCTCTTAAATGTCAACATATACACATGTGATTTAGTTTACGAATATTTTTCAATGCCGAGAACCTCGATCAGAGAGTAAAAAAGGCGTAAGGTTCACAATGGTGTAAACTTAAAATGGGATATAACGGGCTAGGATTCGAGTTACAGGAACAAGGGCCAAACCAACCACCCAAGAATGAAATCGTCGAGCGAAAATACTTGACAACCTCCTAGAAGCAGCTTTTCTTGCCACCAGACCTTTCTCCATCAATTAGGAATCTGATGCCGTCACTAAACACATTCCTTAAATTGTAGCCATTTGTTGAGTGTTTTTTCTTTGGTGTCTAATCCGCATATATATCACCATTACCCTTGATTTTCTTGACTGTATATCTCTTAAATGTCAACATATACACGTGTAATTTAGTTTACGAAGATTTTTCAATACTGAGAACCTCAATCAGAGAGTAAAAAGGGCGTAAGGTTCACAATGGTGTAAAATTAAAATGGGATATACCGGGCAAGGATTCGAGTTATAGTAACAAGGGCCAAACCAACGACCCAAGAATCGAATCGTCGAGCGAAAACACTTGACATCCTCCTAGAAGCACCTTTTCTTACCACCAGACCTTTCTTCATCGATTAGGAATTTGATGCCGTCACTAAACACATTCCTTAAATTGTAGCCATTTGTTGAGTGTTTTTTTTGGTGTCTAATCCGCATATATATCACCATTGCCCTTGATTTTCTTGACTGTACAACTCTTAAACATCAACATATACACGTGTGATTTAGTTTACGAAGATTTTTCAATGCCGAGAACCTAGACCAGAGAGTAAAAAAGGCGTAAGGTTCACAATGGTGTAAAATGAAAATGGGATATATCGGGCTAGGATTCGAGTTACAGGAACAAGGGCCAAACCAACCACCCAAGAATGGAATCGTCGAGCGAAAACACTTTACTACCTCCTAGAAGCATCATTTCTTGCCACCAGACCTTTCTCCATCAATTAGGAATCTGATGCCGTCACTAAACACATTCCTTAAATTGTACCCATTTGTTGAGTGTTTTTTTTGTGTCTAAACCGCATATATATCACCATTGCCCCTGATTTTCTTGACTGTATATCTCTTAAATGTCAACATATACACGTGTGATTTAGTTTACGAAAACTTTTCAATTCCGAGAACCTCGATCAGAGAGTAAAAAAGGCGTAAGGTTCACAATGGTGTAAATTTAAAATGGGATATACCAGGCTAGGATTCGAGTTACAGGAACAAAGGCCAAACCAACAACCCAAGAATGGAATCGTCGAGCGAAAACACTTGACATCCTTCTAGAAGCAGCTTTTCTTACCACCAGACCTTTCTTCATCGATTAGGAATCTGATGCCGTCACTAAACACATTCCTTAAATTGTAGCCATTTGTTGATTGTTTTTTTTGGTGTCTAATCCGCATATATATCACCATTGCCCTTGATTTTCTTGACTGTACAACTCTTAAACATCAACATATACACGTGTGATTTAGTTTACGAAGATTTTTCAATGCCGAGAAACTCGAACAGAGAGTAAAAAAGGTGTAAGGTTCACAATGGTGTAAAATGAAAATGGGATATACCGGGCTAGGATTCGAGTTATAGGAACAAGGGCCAAACCAACCACCCAAGAATGGAATCGTCGAGCGAAAACACTTTACTACCTCCTAGAAGCAGCATTTCTTGCCACCAGACCTTTCTCCATCAATTAGGAATCTGATGCCGTCACTAAACACATTCCTTAAATTGTACCCATTTGTTGAGTGTTTTTTTTGGTGTCTAATCCGCATATATATCACAATTGCCCTTGATTTTCTTGACTGTATATCTCTTAAATGTCAACATATACACGTGTGATTTAGTTTGCGAAGACTTTTCAATGCCGAGAACCTCGATCAGAGAGTAAAAAAGGCGTAAGGTTCACAACGGTGTAAAATTAAAATGGGATATACCAGGGTAGGATTCGAGTTACAGGAACAAAGGCCAAACCAACCACCCAAGAATGGAATCGTCGAGCGAAAACACTTGACAACATCCTAGAAGCAGCTTTTCTTACCACCTGACCTTTTTCCATCAATTAGGAATCAGATCCCGTCACTAAACAAATTCCTTAAATTGTAGCCATTTGTTGAGTGATTTCTTTTTGTGTCTAATCAGCATATATATCACCATTGCCCTTGATTTTCTTGACTGTATATCTCTTAAATGTCAACATATACACGTGTGATTTTGTTTACGAAAATTTTTCAATGCCGAGAACCTTCTATCAGAGAGAAAAAAAGGCGTAAGGTTCACAAAGGTGTAAAATTAAAATGGGATATACCGGGCTAAGATTCGAGTTACAGGAACAAGGGCCAAACCAACCACCCAAGAATGGAATCGTCGAGCAAAAACACATGACAACCTCCTAGAGCAGCTTTTCTTGCCACCAGACATTTCTCCATCAATTAGGAATCTGATGCCGTCACTAAACACATTCCTTAAATAGTAGCCATTTGTTGAGTGTTTTTTTTTTGTGTCTAATCCGCAAATATATCACCATTGCCCTTGATTTTCTTGACTGTATATCTCTTAAATGTCAACATATACACATGTGATTTAGTTTACGAATATTTTTCAATGCCGAGAACGTCGATCAGAGAGTAAAAAAGGCGTAAGGTTCACAATGGTGGAAAATTAAAATGTGATATACCCGGCTAGAATTCGAGTTACAGGAACAAGGGCCAAACCAACAACCCAAGAATGGAATCGTCGAGCAAAAACACATGACAACCTCCTAGAGCAGCTTTTCTTACCACCAGACATTTCTCCATCAATTAGGAATCTGATGCCGTCACTAAACACATTCCTTAAATAGTAGCCATTTGTTGAGTGTTTTTTTTGGTGTCTAATCCGCAAATATATCACCATTTCCCTTGATTTTCTTGACTGTATATCTCTTAAATGTCAACATATACACATGTGATTTAGTTTACGAATATTTTTCAATGCCGAGAACCTCGATCAGAGAGTAAAAAAGGCGTAAGGTTCACAATGGTGTAAACTTAAAATGGGATATAACGGGCTAGGATTCGAGTTACAGGAACAAGGGCCAAACCAACCACCCAAGAATGAAATCGTCGAGCGAAAATACTTGACAACCTCCTAGAAGCAGCTTTTCTTGCCACCAGACCTTTCTCCATCAATTAGGAATCTGATGCCGTCACTAAACACATTCCTTAAATTGTAGCCATTTGTTGAGTGTTTTTTCTTTGGTGTCTAATCCGCATATATATCACCATTACCCTTGATTTTCTTGACTGTATATCTCTTAAATGTCAACATATACACGTGTAATTTAGTTTACGAAGATTTTTCAATACTGAGAACCTCAATCAGAGAGTAAAAAGGGCGTAAGGTTCACAATGGTGTAAAATTAAAATGGGATATACCGGGCAAGGATTCGAGTTATAGTAACAAGGGCCAAACCAACGACCCAAGAATCGAATCGTCGAGCGAAAACACTTGACATCCTCCTAGAAGCAGCTTTTCTTACCACCAGACCTTTCTTCATCGATTAGGAATTTGATGCCGTCACTAAACACATTCCTTAAATTGTAGCCATTTGTTGAGTGTTTTTTTTGGTGTCTAATCCGCATATATATCACCATTGCCCTTGATTTTCTTGACTGTACAACTCTTAAACATCAACATATACACGTGTGATTTAGTTTACGAAGATTTTTCAATGCCGAGAACCTAGACCAGAGAGTAAAAAAGGCGTAAGGTTCACAATGGTGTAAAATGAAAATGGGATATATCGGGCTAGGATTCGAGTTACAGGAACAAGGGCCAAACCAACCACCCAAGAATGGAATCGTCGAGCGAAAACACTTTACTACCTCCTAGAAGCATCATTTCTTGCCACCAGACCTTTCTCCATCAATTAGGAATCTGATGCCGTCACTAAACACATTCCTTAAATTGTACCCATTTGTTGAGTGTTTTTTTTTGTGTCTAAACCGCATATATATCACCATTGCCCCTGATTTTCTTGACTGTATATCTCTTAAATGTCAACATATACACGTGTGATTTAGTTTACGAAAACTTTTCAATTCCGAGAACCTCGATCAGAGAGTAAAAAAGGCGTAAGGTTCACAATGGTGTAAATTTAAAATGGGATATACCAGGGTAGGATTCGAGTTACAGGAACAAAGGCCAAACCAACAACCCAAGAATGGAATCGTCGAGCGAAAACACTTGACATCCTCCTAGAAGCAGCTTTTCTTACCACCAGACCTTTCTTCATCGATTAGGAATCTGATGCCGTCACTAAACACATTCCTTAAATTGTAGCCATTTGTTGATTGTTTTTTTTGGTGTCTAATCCGCATATATATCACCATTGCCCTTGATTTTCTTGACTGTACAACTCTTAAACATCAACATATACACGTGTGATTTAGTTTACGAAGATTTTTCAATGCCGAGAAACTCGAACAGAGAGTAAAAAAGGTGTAAGGTTCACAATGGTGTAAAATGAAAATGGGATATACCGGGCTAGGATTCGAGTTATAGGAACAAGGGCCAAACCAACCACCCAAGAATGGAATCGTCGAGCGAAAACACTTTACTACCTCCTAGAAGCAGCATTTCTTGCCACCAGACCTTTCTCCATCAATTAGGAATCTGATGCCGTCACTAAACACATTCCTTAAATTGTACCCATTTGTTGAGTGTTTTTTTTATGTCTAATCCGCATATATATCACCATTGCCCTTGATTTTCTTGACTGTATATCCCTTAAATGTCAACATATACACGTGTGATTTAGTTTACGAAGACTTTTCAATGCCGAGAACCTCGATCAGAGAGTAATAAAGGCGTAAGGTTCACAATGGTGTAAAATTAAAATGGGATATACCAGGCTAGGATTCGAGTTACAGGAACAAGAGCTAAACCAACCACCCAAGAATGGAACCGTCGAGCAAAAACACTTGACAACCTCCTAGAAGCAGCTTTTCTTGCCACCAGACCTTTCTCCATCAATTAGGAATCTGATGCCGTCACTAAACACATTCCTTAAATTGTAGCCATTTGTTGAGTGATTTTTTTGGTGTCTAATCCTCATATATATCACCATTGCCCTTGATTTTCTTCACCGTATCTCTCTTAAATGTCAACATATACACATGTGATTTAGTTTACGAAGATTTTTCAATGCCGAGAACCTCGATCAGAGAGTAAAAAAGGCATAAGTTTCACAATGGTGTAAAATTAAAATGGGATATACCGGGCTAGGATTCGAGTTACAGGAACAAGGGCCAAACCAACCACCCAAAAATGGAATCGTCGAGCGAAAACACTTGACAACCTCCTTGAAGAAGCTTTTCTTACCACCAGACCTTTCTCCATCAATTAGGAATCTGATGCCGTCACAAAACACAATCCTTAAATTGTAGCCATTTGTTAAGTGTTTTTTTTGGTGTCTAATCCGCATATATATCACCATTGCCCTTGATTTTCTTGACTGTATATCTCTTAAATATCAACATATACATGTGTGATTTAGTTTATGAAGATTTTTAAATGCCGAGAACCTCGATCAGAGAGTAAAAAAGGCGCAAGGTTCACAATGGTGTAAAATTGAAATGGGATATACCGGGCTAGGATTCGAGTTACAGGAACAAGGGCCAAACCAACCGCCCAAGAATGGAATCGTCGAGCGAAAACACTTGACAACCTCCTAGAAGCAGCTTTTCTTACCACCAGATCTTTCTCCATCAATTAGGAATCTGATCCCGTCACTAAACACATTCCTTAAATTGTAGCCATTTGTTGAGTTTTTTCTAGGTGTCTAATCCACATATATATCACCATCGCCCTTGATTTTCTTGATTGTATATCTATTAAATGTCAACAAATACACGTGTGATTTAGTTTACAAAGCTTTTCAATGCCGAGAACCTCGATCAGAGAGTAAAAAAGGCGTAAAGTTCACAATGGTGTAAAATTAAAATGGAATATACCACGCTAGGATTTGAGTTACAAGAACAACGGCCAAACCAACCACCCAAGAATGGAATCGACGAGCGAAAACACTTGACAACCTCCTAGAAGCAGCTTTTCTTGCCACCAGACCTTTCTCCATCAATTAGGAATCTGATGCCGTGACTAAACACATTCCTTAAATTGTAGCCATTTGTTGAGTGTTTTTTTGGGTGTCTAATCCGCATATATATCACCATTGCTCTTGATTTTCTTTACTGTATATCTCTTAAATATCAACATATACACGTGTGATTTAGTTTACGAAGATTTTTCAATGCCGAGAACCTCGATCAGAGAGTAAAAAAGGCGTAAGGTTCACAATGGTGTAAAATTAAAATGGGATATACCGGGCTAGGATTCGAGTTACAGGAACAAGGGCCAAACCAACCACCCAAGAATGGAATCGTCGAGCGAAAATTCTTGACAACCTCCTTGAAGAAGTTTTTCTTCCCAACAGACCTTTCTCCATCAATTAGGAATCTCATGCCGTCACTAAACACATTCCTTAAATTGTAGCCATTTGTTGAGTGTTTTTTTTTGGTGTCTAATCCGCATATATATCACCATTGCCCTTGATTTTCTTGACTGTATATCTCTTAAATGTCAACATATACACGTGTGATTTAGTTTACGAAGATTTTTCAATGCCGAGAACCTCGATCAGAGAGTAAAAAAGGCGTAAGGTTCACAATGGTGTAAAATTAAAAAGGGATATACCGGGCTAGGATTCGAGTTACAGGAACAAGGGCCAAACCAACCACCCAAGAACGGAATCATCGAGCGAAAACACTTGACAACCTCCTAGAAGCAGCTTTTCTTGCCACCAGACCTTTCTCCATCAATTAGGAATCTGATGCCGTCACTTAACACATTCCTTAAATTGTAGCCATTTGTTGAGTGTTTTCTTTTTTGGTGTCTAATCCGCATATATATCACCATTGCCCTTGATTTTCTTAACTATATATCTCTTAAATGTCAATATATACACGTGTGATTCTGTTTACGAAGATTTTTCAATGCCGAGAACCTCGATCAGAGAGTAAAAAAGGCGTAAGGTTCACAATGGTGTAAAATTAAAATGGGATATACCGGGCTAGGGTTCGAGTTACAGGAACAAGGGCCAAACCAACCACCCAAGAATGGAATCGTCGAGCGAAAACACTTGACAACCTCCTAAAAGCAGCTTTTCTTGCCACCGGACCTTTCTCCATCAATTAGGAATCTGATGCCATCACTTAACACATTCCTTAAATTGTAGCCATTTGTTGAGTGTTTTCTTTTTTGGAGTCTAATCCGCATATATATCACCATTGCCCCTGATTTTCTTAACTATATATCTCTTAAATGTCAATATATACACGTGTGATTCTGTTTACGAAGATTTTTCAATGCCGAAAACCTCGATCAGAGAGTATAAAAGGCATAAGGTTCACAATGGTGTAAAATTAAAATGGGATATTCCGGGCTAGGATTCGAGTTACAGGAACAAGGGCCAAACCAACCACCCAAGAATGGAATCGTCAAGCGAAAACACTTGACAACCTCCTAGAAGCAGCTTTTCTTGCCACCGGACCTTTCTCAATCAATTCAGAATCTGATGCCATCACTAAACACATTCCTTAAATTGTAGCCATTTGTTGAGTGTTTTTTTTTGTGTCTAATCCGCATATATATCACCATTGCCCTTGATTTTCTTGAATGTATATCTCTTAAATGTCAACATATACACGTGTGATTTAGTTTAGGAAGATTTTTCAATGCCGAGAACCTCGATCTGAGAGTAAAAAAGGCGTAAGGTTAACAACGGTGTAAAATTAAAATGGGATATACTAGGCTAGCATTCGAGTTACAGGAACAAGTGTCACACCCTCAAAACACCACAAGCGAAAACCCCCACGAGGTGTGTGACGTACCTGGATCTTGCCACCAATCATATTGAACTCATAGGTATATTTAAATAAAACTTTCATTTATTAACATTAAGTGTTACAACATTACAAACAAATTATAGTGTACAACGGAAGCATAATTCATTTGTTGCGTGTTTATAAACCTCATGTAAAATCCATTAGTCTTGTGTTACGATTCCATGTATCTCGACCCATGACCACTCCAGCGTCCCAGACAGCAAGTTCCAACAATATGCACCTAAAGGCCTGCAAGGCATGTAACAACGAGTCAACAACAAAGTTGAGCGAGTTCACAGTTGGTTATTTAGTTTTACAAGTTTGTTTTGAAAACCATAAGTTGTTTCGTAAACCACGAGTTAACCAGTATCTTTGTTTCCCAAACCATATCCATAATCAGTGGGGGCTTCCCCATGTGAACCACTAGACCGTTAATAAAAGCTACGAGCGTTTACTAGAGTATACTAACACGGAACATGCAACACATGAAAGAGAATTAACGAGAAGTTAAGATCACAAGTTAAAATGTTACTAATCATGAAAGTTCGGGTTGTCACATCATCCCCAACTTGAAAGAAATTTCGTCCCGAAATTTAGCACGCAGTTACTGAGGAAGCTAGTTAGGTTGCGTAGTTTTTTCCTGGTTTTCCTGGGGTGTCACATTACCCCCCCCCCGGTTGGTTTGGAATTTCGTCCCGAAATTCCGCAGTAGCTTTAGCCTCAGTAGTGGTTTCATTATTCTCGAACAACTGGGGATATTTGTGTTTTATTTGGTCTTCTCGTTTTCAGGTAAACTCTAGGCCATGACGGAAGTTCCAACGAACTCGAACAATAGGTATCCCGGTGCGTTTGAGAATCTTGACCTCCCGGTCCAAGATTGCCACTGGTTCTTTGACAAATCGCAACTGATCGTCGATGGTGAGCTCCTTGAAAGGAACTGTGAGGGTTTCATCTGACAGACACTTCTTTAGATTCGACCCATGGAATACGTTGTGGACTCCACTGAGTTCTTCGGGTGGATTCAATCTGTAGGCCACCTTGCCAATTCTCTCCGTAATTTTGAAAAGTTCAACATATCGCGGTTTGAGTTTTGTCTCGTATACCAAAATGAAGTACACCATCCCAAGGTGAGACTTTAGGTAGTACTCGATCCCCAACTTGGAACTCGAGTGGTTTCTTGCGCTTTTAAGCGTAGCTTTTCTGAGGGTCACGAACTGCCGCCATTCGTTGTCGCATCTGAGCAATCTCCTCTACTATGTCTATGACGAGTTCTGGGCCAGTGATTTGGCCGTTTCCAACTTCTGTCCAACAAAGAGATGATTGGCACTTTCATCCGTACGATGTCTCGAACGGAGCAACCTGAATGCTAGTATGGTAACTGTTGTTATACGGAAGCTCCACTAAAGGGAGGTGTTTTCCCCGACCGTTGCCAAAATTGATTTCACGTGCTCGAAGCATGTCTTCAAGAGTTTGGATGGTGCGTTCAGTCTGCCCATCCGTCCGTGGATGATATGCTGTGCTCATGTCTAGACGTGAGCCAAAGGATTTGTGCATCGCTTGCCACAAATCAGATGCAAATCATGGGTCGCGATCAGAGATAATGGAGGTTGGCACCATCTGCCTAGCAACCACTTCTTTAAGGTAGATGACTGCGAGTGTAGAAGACTTATCCGTTTCCTTGGTGGCTAAAAAGTGTTCTTGTTACGTGAGACAATCAACGATCATCCAGGTGATATTGTTTTCGTTTCGAGTTGTAAGTAGACTAGCGACCGAATCCATGCCAGTCTGTTCTCATTTCTATGTGGGTATTGCTGGTTGTTGATACTTCACCTTGACTTTCCCACAAGTCAATCAGCCATTCACATACCAAACTAGGTGGGCCTTCATGCCCGATCACCAGTACAAGGTTTATAAATCCAAATGTCTCTCATCAAAACCCAAACGACAAAAATATCGAGGCTGTGTGCTTTGCTCAACACAAGTTCCCTAAAGTTTCCGTATAATAAGATCCACATTCTTTCCATGGGATAGCGAATACCGTCCGACCTATCAAACTTGCTTCTCCATGCCCCGTATGGGTTCAACTTCAAAATCCTCTTCCTTTAGTTCTCCAGTTTGGAACAGAGCGAGTCTGGTCAGGTAAGTTAGAGTCGATAGCGAGCTCCAAAGCTCGTGCACATTCAAGTTTCATAGTCGTAATCATCCTAAAGTTCCCTCCAGTGATGCCATTAACTGATTTAGCTCTGACAATGCCGAGGTACACGGGAGGCCCTTGTGATCGGTTTAAGTAACGCATCTGGTACGGTCCAAGTAATGCCTCCATCTAAAATCCCAAGACCACGATTTTCACCGCCTGATCTGTGTCGTGCAGTTCCTCTTTGTAAGTCCATCACTTAAGCCATCACTCTCTCGTGTTGCATCGGCGAGTATCTGGGACTCTGTTTCGGACCATCATGGTATACCGCCAGATCACCCGTACCCTCTGGTAAAGACGACGCTCAGTGCATGGTTGCGTTGGGTTTCAAAAGCTGTAAAGACATTCTCCTGTTTATCTTCCACGAACACAGCACCCTGCGGTGCAAAAGAGATTTAAGCTGCGCGACCTTCGAAAGTCCTGTGATGAATCTGTGATAGTATCTAGTGAGACCAAGAAACTCCTGTATCCTCGAATGGATCTTTGATGTTGATCAGTTTCTAACAAAATGGATCTTAGCGAGATCCACTTGTATTCCCACTTCGTTGTTTATATGACTAAAAATGTGTACTTCCTAAATCCTGAAGTCACACTTAGGTAGACTTCGCACGTAGATGCTCCTCCCCTAGAAGCTCTACGATGAAATACAAGTGCTGTTCATGGTGCTCCTTTCTCCTGGAAGTGATTCAAAACGTCCTAGATAAACACGGTTGGCGAATCTGGCAAGATGGGGCTGGCACATACCACTCATGTGATCCCTAAGGCTGCTGGTGTGTTGGGTAACTTTAAACAACGAGAACAGAAAATCGTAGTGGCCGTCCTATGCCTGTAACGCCGTGTTAGAAGTCATCCTCCCATGGGTCTTCCATGAAGTGACAGTCTGATCTTAAGTCGGTTTCCGAATAGAAGCTTGATCATTGCTGTTATGGCTCATTTTCTAAGCATACATATCTTGAACTATATCCTGCTTTTAATTGTTTATCTGTGATCAGGATAGTGGACGGGGATATTGCTAACATCCTGGGTGATATCCTGAGGTATATCGAATTAATCACGTGCAGGTTAAAGACTGGGACTTGCAAACGGTCAAATGGACTCCATCTCCTCAAGACTCGGGTGTATTTGTTAAAGGAGAGACGTTGAACCCGAAAGACCAGGTCTACAACGTTCGACTAAGGAATATTCGTTGGATCCCGGTTATGTAGGATAGTTAGTTACATTTGTTTTACTATAAATAGATGGGGGCGGATCAGATTAAGGCACAACGCAACTTTCACACACTCTCAAACACTTCTGCTTTCTAGCTTTCAACAATCACTACACACAAACACTTGTAATCGAATTACATTGTAACACCTAGTTGATCCGCACCACATCCTGCACTGTATCCTGATATTTGAAGCAATAGAAGAACAAGGCAGCTGCGATTGTCAACTCCCAAGGTTTTATGCCGGCGATCTAGATTGATCAAGGGCTTTCCTCATACATCACGTGTCAACCTTTACATTTTTGCTCATTGTTTGATTGTAGATACAGCTCGATATCCTGAGCCGTATCCTCAAACTGTTTTCATAACTAATTTGGTTAACACATTTTTTCACACATAATATTAGCACACTACCTCACTTAACTAATTTGATCACTAAATTGCTTCGGTAATTTTTGACCAAAACAATTTGGCGCCCACCGTGGGGCAAGTGGTGCTACTTTTACTAAAAATCTTTGTGAAATCGTTGATCGGTTTTCTATTTTCAAAACTTTTTGCCACATTGTTTACAATGGCCTCAAGATCAAACATGAGCTCCTGCACTATGTCTGCTGCAACCTCTGCTACTACCGGTTAGGTGCTTCCACCACCTCCTCCAAGGATGCCATTTTCTTCACAACCTCAAGATGTTATCCCTACTCGGAGTGTTCAGGGATCTGCTCCCGTTTTAGCCTCTAATGATGAAATTCTAACTTTATTTGGAAGTGCGCAGGAACAAATGAGGCAGCAACAGGAAACTAACCAAATGCTGTTAAGAGAAATACAACTCTTAAAAGCTAGCTCGAGTAGACCTGCTGAAGAAACTGTCACTCCCATACAACCCAGGGCTTTGAACTTCAGTTCCGCAGTTTACACTGAGGATAACAGGGGGAATATCGTCCTAAGCCATTCTCGGAATCATACCCTGAGATACCCTCCTTGGTCAGGATGTCGACTGTGAGGAGTTCAGGATATGCTTCAGGATATGGACAAAATCCTCAGACCGGTAATGTGTCAAATAATAATATTCTTGCTACTAACAACAATGGCTCTTTGCAGGATGCAGGTATGACGTCAACATTTACAAGGGAGCTCTAGAAATTGAAGGACATGATATCCAGTGTACCTGGAGTGGTCCAGCCAATTCCGGAAGTATCCCAAGACAGCCACAGGATATCCCGCTTTGCATATCCTATCTGTGATGCTGAAATCCCAAAAAGATTTCAGACTCCCAACATGAAGCTGTATGATGGGACTACGGATCCTGAAGAGCATATTGCCCAGTATAGGGAAAGAAGGGAGATTAACCCTATCCTTCCGGAGCTCAAGGAAGCATGCTTGTGCAAGGGTTTTGGGTCTACCCTGACAGGATCAGCCTTAAAATGGCTATTAAATGTCCCTCCTCACTCAATTACTTCGTTTGCTCATTTGGTTAATTTATTTAATAGTCAGTTTTCTTGCAGCCGGAGTTTTGAGAAACTAACCGGTGATCTTTACAGGATAACTCAAGGGCCTCAGGAATCCTTGAGGGATTATGTGAACAAATTCAGTCGAGAATCCTTAGATATCCCACATCTTGATGTTGCAACAGCTATGCAAGCTTTTAAGATGGGGTTGCAAAAGGATTCTCAGTTTTATCAGGATCTTGTAATGAATCCCTGCAGGAATCTCGACGAAGCTCGTAACAGGGCTTTGAGATATATCCCTTTGGAAGATGACAAGAAGATGCAGGAGAGGATGATTTCTACCTCAACCTATGAATCAACTAACATGAAATCAGAATCCTCATATAAGCCATATCGCTCCAAGCCATATGGCAGAAATGATAACAAGAAAGTGAATGCTGTTGAAGACGAGGATCCTGAAGAATATCCTGACTTATCTGAATACTGCTTTTCTGTTAATATACCTGAGTTAATGTATGCTATGCAGGGTTTAGGGGACAAAGCTAGGTGGCCTCGAAAGAACCCGCAGAAAGCTGATTGGAAGGATAAATCTAAATGGTGTGCCTTCCATGAAGACTTCGGACATATGACCGAGGATTGCATTGCTTTAAGGAAAGAGATAAATTACCTGTTAAGCAAGGGGTATCTGAAGGACTTGCTGGGAAGAAAGAAGAATAAAGGGCAGGATCCCGAGAAGGATCCTGAACGAGCAGCATCACCCCCAGCAGATGCCAAGATAATTAACTTTATTTCAGGAGGATCCGACATTTGTGGGACTTCGTATTCGGCGGCTAAGAGACATGCAAAGGAAGCTAAGAGTGAAAGGGGAGACAAACCAGTCAGGATGACTACCCTCACAGCTGATAAAGTGATCAATTTCGATAGTGATGACAGGGATACTGTTCAGGATCCTCAACATGATGCTTTGGTAATAACATTATATGTGGCTAACCATTTTGTACGCAGGATACTGGTAGACAACGGTAGTTCTGTCAATATAATTCAGCTGGAAACATTGAAGAGGATGAATGTACCTCCGATGGACATTACTTCGAAGTCCACTGTGCTCGTTGGTTTCAGTGGAGAAGCTAGAAATACTGTAGGAGAGATAAAGTTACCAGTATACGTTGAAGGGGTCAACTCGATACAACGCTTCTGTGTGATGGACTCCTTATCCTGCTATAACATCATACTGGGAAGACCATTGATTCACGATATGAAGGCTGTGCCATCAACATATCACCAATGCATCAAGATCCCTACCCCTTGGGGAGTTGTCAAGGTTGAAAGTGATCAGCAGGAGGCGAAAGAATGCTACTCATCCTCAACCAAGCCTAATCAAGCATAGCAATAAAAGATGCGGGCCCGGGATACCTTGGAAGCTTCGGAGCAGGATGTGAAGAAAATTATCCTGGATCGGGATAATCCTGATATCTCGATGCTCGTAGGAACCAATATCCCTCGAGATATTTAAGAGCAGTTAACTAACTTTTTGAAAAGCAGGATGTTGACGTTTGCATGGAAGCATGAGGATATGACAGGAATATCCAAAGACGTTATCAGTCACAAACTTGGAATTGACAGATCATTCAAGCCTGTTCAGCAAAAAAGAAGGAAATTTGCTCCTGAGCGGAATACGATTATCCAAGAGGAAGTTGAAAGACTATTGAAGTCCAGGATGATCAGAGAAGTCAAGTTCCCAAGGTGGTTGGCAAATGTGGTCGTAGTGTAGAAGAAAAATGGGAAATGGAGAGTCTGTGTAGATTACACAGACTTGAATAAGGCTTATCCTAAAGATCCGTTCCCCCTTCCGCATATCGATGCAATGGTGGATGCTACTGCTGGGCATGAAATGTTAACGTTCATGGACGCATCCTCAGGATTTCAGCAGATTCAAATGGAGCCTTCGGATCAGGAGGATACTGCTTTCATGACACCAACAGGTATATATTGCTATACTGCTATGCCTTTCGGTTTGAAAAATGCAGGTGCAACATACCAGAGATTAGTGAACATGATGTTCAAAGATAAGCTGGGGGACACCATGGAGGTATATATTGACGATATGGTGGTGAAATCTAAAAAGGCTGAGGATCACCTCCAGGATATCAAGGGAGCATTTGATATCCTGGATCAATATAACATGAAGCTGAATCCTGCTAAGTGCCATTTCGGAGTGGAGGCAGGAAAGTTTCTTGGATATATGTTGACGAAAAGGGGGATAGAGGCAAGCCCGGAGCTGATTAAAGCTATCCTGGATATAAAATCACCCTCGAATATGAAGGATGTTCAACAGTTAACAAGACGAGTAGCAGCATTGAACAGATTTATTTCGAGATCCTCGGAAAAATGCAAGGAATTCTATGATATCCTCAAGAAGAATAAGAAGTTCGAATGGGGAGCAAAGCATGAAGCAGCCTTGCAGGATTTGAAGCGATGTCTCTCAACTGCACCTCTATTGATGAAGCCAGAGAATGGTGAACCACTATCCCTATACCTCGCTGTATCAGGGAATGCTGTAAGTGCTGTTCTTATTAAGGATCATGAAGGTCAGCAGTATCCTGTTTATTATGTTAGTAAAAGTTTGTTGGATGCTGAAACTAGATATTCTCATTTAGAAAAATTGATACTGGCATTAGTTATGGCATCAACGAAGCTTAGACATTACTTTGAGACACATAGAATTCATGTTAAAACAAATTATCCTGTCAAAAATGTGCTTAGGAAACCAGAGATGTCAGGTAGGATGGCCAAGTGGTCAGTAAAGTTAAGTGCTTATGATTTAGTATATGAACCTAGAAATGCCATAAAGTCTCAGGCTTTAGCTGACTTTGTGGCTGATTTCAGTAGTGACATTCAGGATGAGGTAGACCTAGAAGTTCAACAGTTAGGAGAATCCTCAGGATCCTGGACATTATATACTGATGGTGCATCTAATGTAAGAGGAGTAGGATTGGGAATACTACTAAAATCGCCACAGGGGGACATATTACCCCAGGCTATTAGGTGTGAATTTCCTGCTACTAATAATGAGGCAGAATATGAGGCTTTAATTGCAGGATTAGAGTTGGCTAAGAATATGAATATCAAGAATTTGCAAGTATATGTTGACTCCTTGTTAATTACTAACCATTTTAATGGATCCTATGCAGTCAAGGGTGAGAAATTAATCGAATACCTAAATATTCTCAAAAAATTAGCAGGATATTTCGATGTTTTTACACTTGAACAGGTACCAAGGGAGGATAATGCTGAAGCGGTTGCCTTAGCAAATCTGGGATCATCGATCAGGATACCAGAAGGGACCCAAATACCGATATTACATATCTTGTATCCTGCAACGAATCCTCAGGGTAAAGAAGTAGCGGGTATTCAGGATCCTGGAGCAGAATATACGGAAAATGATCCTAGATCTTGGACGGCTCCAATTATAAAATATCTCAAGGAAGGAGATATCCCCGGAGATGAAAATCCTAAGGCATTTAGGATGAATGTATCACAATTCACTCTCATAAATAATGTTTTATACAAGAAATCTTTTGCAGGACCGTATTTGAGATGCTTGGAGGATCCTGAAGCCAAATAAGTACTTCAGGATATACATGAAGGGGATTGTGGTAACCATACTGGGGGCAGGTCATTATTATCAAAAGTATTAAGGACAGGATATTATTGGCCGACAATGAGGAAAGATGCCACATAATATGTTCGAAGATGTGATGCATGTCAAAGACATAGTAACATACTGGAAAATTGTTATGGGTGAAATTCTGAGCCCATATCCTGGAAAATATCTTGATTTATATCTTGGTTGTGTAATATCTGTTTACGTCCGGGATGCTGGTTCAGGATATTGGTAATATCCTAAAAGGTATCCTCGAGATTACTAATGGATTATATGCAGGTACGTGTGTTAGAAGCTAGCAACGTTCACAAAGACTTATTCCGCGGAAGACTCGGTCCAGGCCGTTCAAAGAAAGACGTTGAAACCCTATTACTCGGTCTACAACGTTCGTGGTGGAATATTCGGAGCATCCCATATTTATAGGAATATTTGTTTGTATTTCGTTACTATAAATAGGAGGAACACCAGATCAAATAGGACACAACAATCTCACTGCAATCACACTCACTACACTCTAACACTTGTTCTCTCGCAATTTGTACTCTCACACGAATTCATTGTAACACTTAGTGATCTGGTTGATATCCTGCACTGTATCCTGAAGTTTAAAGCAATAAGAAGAACAAGGCAGCTGCGATTGTCAGCTCCCGAGGTTTTATGCCGGCGATCTAGATTGATCAAGGGCTTTCCTCGTACATCTCGTGTCATTTCCTTTACTTTTTGCTCATTGTTTGCTCATTGTTTGATCGTTGATATAGCTCAATATCCTGAGCCGTATCCTGAATACTAATTTTCTAAATAACTCAACAAGCATATTTTCCATACACTTTCTAGCACACTACCTCACATTACTAATTTGATCACTAAATTGCTTCGGTAATTTTTGACCAAAACAATTTGGCGCCCACCGTGGGGCAAGTGGTGCTCTCTTTACTAAAAATTCTTGTTAAATCGCTAATCGGTTTTTTATTTTCAAAACTTTTTGCTACATTGTCCATAATGGCCTCAAGATCAAACATGAGTTCCTCTACTATGTCTGCTATGACTTCTGCCACTACCGGTTCGGTGCTTCCACCACCTCCTCCAAGGATGCCAGCTTCTACGCAATCTCAAGATGTTATCCCTACTCGGAGTGTCCAGGGATCTGCTCCGGTTTTAGCTTCTAACGATGAAATTTTAACCTTATTTGGAAGTGTGCAGGAACAAATGAGGCAACAACAGGAAACAAACCAAATGCTTTTAAGGGAAATACAACTCCTGAAGTCTGGCTCGAGCAGATCTGCTGAGGATATTGTCACTCTAATACATCCCAGAATGTTGAACTTCAGCTCGGCTGTGTATACTGAGGATAACAGGGGGAATATTGTGCCCAGCCTTCCTCAAAATCATACTCCTGAAATACCCTCCTCGGTTAGGATGTCGACCATAAGGAGCTCAGGATATGCTTCAGGATATGGGCAAAATCCTCCAACGGGTAACGTGTCGAATAATAATAATACTCATGCTACTAACAATAGTGGATCTTTGCAGGATACAGGTGTGACATCGACACTTACTAGGGAACTTCAGAAGTTGAAGGACATGATATCAAGTGTACCCGGGGTGGTCCAGCCAATCCCGGAAGTGTCTCAAGACAGCCACAAGATATCTCGTTTTGCATATCCTATTTGTGATGCTGAGATCCCAAAGAGGTTCCAAACCCCCAACATGAAGCTTTATGACGGAACAACGGATCCTGAAGAGCATATTGCTCAGTATAGGGAAAGGATGGAGATTAACCCTATCCCTCCGGATCTCAAGGAAGCATGCTTGTGCAAGGGTTTTGGTTCAACCTTAACCGGATCAGCTTTGAAATGGCTCTTGAATGTGCCTCCACATTCAATTACATCTTTTGCTCACTTAGTAAATTTATTTAATAGTCAGTTTTCTTGTAGTAGAAGCTTTGAAAAATTAACAAGTGATCTCTACAGGATAACACAAGGGCCTCAGGAATCCCTTAGGGATTATGTGAACAAGTTTAGCCGGGAATCACTAGACATTCCTCATCTTGATGTTGCGACAGCTGTGCAAGCTTTCAAGATGGGGTTGCAAAAGGATTCTCAATTTTACCAAGACCTTGTAATGAACCCATGCAGGAACCTGGATGAAGCTCGGAACAGGGCCCTAAGATACATTCGGTTGGAAGATGACAGAAAGATGCAAGAAAGGATGAACTCATCCAACACTTATGAGTCAACTAACAGGAAGTCAGAATCCTCATTCAAGTCGTATCAGCCTAAGCCATATGGCAGAAATGAGAACAAGAGAGTAAATGCTGTCGAAGATGAGGATCCTGAAGAGTATCCTGAATTATCGGAATATTGCTTTTCTGTTAGCATTCCTGAATTGATGTATGCCATGTAGGGTCTAGGAGACAAGGCAAGATGGCCTCGAAAGAATCAACAAAAAGCGGATTGGAAAGACAAATCAAAATGGTGTGCTTTCCACGAAGATTTCGGACATATGACTGAGGATTGCATCGCTTTGAGGAAAGAAATAAGCTATCTTCTAAGCAAGGGATATTTGAAAGATCTCTTAGGGAGAAAGAAGAATAAGGGTCAGGATACTGAGAAGGATCCTGAGCGAGCAGCATCACCTCCCGCGGATGCCAAGATAATCAACTTCATTTCAGGAGGATCCGACATTTGTGGGACCTCGTATTCGGCAGCGAAGAGACATGCAAAGGAAGCTAAGGCCGAAAGGGGAGACAAACCTGTCAGGATGACTACACTCACAACTGACAAAGTGATCACATTTGATGCTGATGACAGGGATAATGTCCAGGATCCTCACCATGATGCTCTGGTAATAACGTTATATGTGGCTAACCATTTTGTACGCAGGATATTGGTTGATAATGGCAGCTCCGTCAACATAATCCAACTAGAGACACTTAAAAGAATGAATGTATCCCCAATGGATATCACTTCAAAGTCTACCGTGCTTGTTGGGTTCAGTGGAGAGGCCAGAAACACAGTGGGAGAGATAAAGTTGCCGGTGTACGTTGAAGGAGTTAACTCGATACAGCGTTTCTGTGTGATGGACTCTCTATCCTGCTATAACATTATACTGGGAAGACCGTGGATTCACGTTATGAAGGCCGTGCCATCAACATATCACCAATGCATCAAGATACTTACCCCTTGGGGGGTTGTTAAAGTTGATAGCGATCAGCAGGAGGCGAAAGAATGCTACTCATCCTCAATGAAATCCTCAACCAAACCTAGTGCAGCATAGCAATTAAAGACGCGGGCCCAGGATATTATGGAGGATCCGGAGCAGGATGTGAAGAAAATTATCCTCGACCAGGATAATCCCGATATTTCGGTGCTCGTGGGAACCAATATCCCTCAGGATATTGAAGAGCAGTTAATTAACTTTTTAAAATGCAGGATGTCGACGTTTGCATGGAAGCATGAGGATATGACAGGCATATCCAAAGACATTATCACTCACAAGCTTGGAATTGATAAATCATTCAAGCCCGTGCAACAAAAAAAGAAGGAAGTTTGCTCCTGAACGCAATACAATTATTCAAGAGGAAGTTGAAAGCTTGTTGAAGTCCAAAATGATTAGAGAAGTCAAATTCCCAAGGTGGCTAGCAAACGTGGTTGTGGTACAGAAGAAAAACGGGAAATGGAGAGTCTGTGTAGATTACACAGACTTGAACAAAGCTTGTCCTAAAGACCCATTTCCTCTCCCCCACATTGATGCAATGGTAGATGCCACTGCTGGGCATGAAATGCTGACTTTCATGGATGCATCCTCAGGATTTCAACAGATCCAAATGGAGCCTTCTGACCAGGAGGATACTGCCTTCATGACACCAACAGGTATTTATTGTTATACAGCTATGCCTTTTGGTTTGAAAAATGCAGGTGCAACATACCAAAGATTGGTAAACATGATGTTCAAAGACAAACTGGGGGACACCATGGAGGTGTACATTGACGATATGGTGGTAAAGTCAAAGAAAGCTCAGGATCACCTCCAGGATATTAAAGGAGCGTTTGATATCCTGGATCAGTATAATATGAAGCTGAATCCCGCTAAGTGCCATTTTGGAGTAGGAGCAGGAAAATTCCTAGGATATATGGTGACCAAAAGAGGAATAGAAGCAAGCCCGGAACAGATTAAAGCCATCTTGGATATTAAATCACCCTCAAATATGAAGGATGTTCAACGATTAACAGGGCGAGTGGCAGCATTGAATAGATTTATCTCAAGGTCTTCAGAAAAATTCAAGGATTTTTATGATATCCTGAAGAAGAACAAAAAATTCGAGTGGGGTGAGAAGCATGAAGCAGCCCTACAGGATTTGAAACGATATCTCTCAACCGCACCTCTACTGATGAAACCTGAAAATGGTGAACCACTATCCCTGTACCTTGCTGTATCAGGGAATGCTGTAAGTGCCGTTCTTATAAAAGACCATGAAGGTCAGCAATATCCTGTTTATTATGTTAGTAAAAGTTTGTTGGATGCTGAAACTAGGTATTCTCATTTAGAAAAATTAATACTAGCATTAGTTATGGCATCAACCAAACTTAGACACTACTTTGAGACACATAGGATACACGTTAAAACAAATTATCCTGTTAAAAGTGTACTTAGGAAACCGGAAATGTCGGGTAGAATGGCTAAGTGGTCAGTAAAGTTAAGTGCCTATGATTTAGTATATGAACCTAGGAATGCCATAAAGTCTCAGGCTTTAGCCGACTTTGTGGCTGATTTTAGTAGTGACATTCAGGATGAGGTAGACCTAGAAGTTCAACAGCTAGGAGAATCCTCAGGATCCTGGACATTATATACTGATGGTGCATCTAATATAAGAGGAGTAGGATTAGGAATACTACTAAAATCGCCACAGGGGGACATATTACCCCAGGCTATTAGGTGTGAATTTCCTGCTACCAATAATGAAGCAGAATATGAGGCTTTAATTGCAGGATTAGAATTGGCTAAAAGCATGAATATCAAAAATTTACAAGTATATGTTGATTCTTTGTTAATTACTAACCATTTTAATGGCTCCTATGCAGTTAAGGGTGAGAAGTTAATAGAATATCTTGATATTCTCAAAAAATTAGCAGGATATTTCGATATTTTTACACTTGAACAGGTACCAAGGGAGGATAATGCCCAAGCAGATGCCTTGGCAAATTTGGGATCATCAATCAGGATACCTGAAGGGACCCAAATACCAGTATTACATGTCTTATATCCTACAACGAATCCTCAGGATAAAGCAGTAGCGGGTATTCAGGATCCTGAAGTGGAATATCCTGAACAGGATCCTAAATCTTGGACGGCTCCAATTATGAGATATCTCAAAGAAGGACATGTCCCCGAAAATGAAAATCCTAAGGCATTTAGGATGAAGGTATCACGGTTCACTATTATAAATAATGTTTTATACAAGAAATCTCTTGCAGGACCGTATTTGAGGTGCCTGGAGGATCCTGAAGCCAAAGAAGTACTCCAGGATATACATGAAGGGGATTGTGGTAATCACACCGGGGGCAGATCATTGTTTTCGAAAGTATTAAGGACAGGATATTATTGGCCAACGATGAGGAAAGATGCTGCGGAATATGCTCGAAGATGTGATGCATGTCAAAGACATAGTAACATACTACATCAACCAGCTGAACCATTATATCCTGTAGTTTCCCCTTGGCCATTCATGAAGTGGGGGATGGATATAGTAGGGAAGTTACCAAAAGCTCCGGGAGGAAAAGTTTTTATGTTAGCTATGACAGACTATTTCTCCAAGTGGGTTGAGGCTGAAGCATTTGTCCAAGTAAGAGACCAAGAAGTAGTATCCTTTATAAAAAGGAATATCCTGACTAGGTTTGGAGTACCAGCTGAGATCATTTGTGATAATGGGTCCCAGTTTATAAGCAAAAGAACTACTGACTTTTGCAAAAGTTGGGGAATCAAAATGATCACATCTACCCCAGTACATCCTCAAGCGAATGGACAAGCTGAATCTTCAAACAAGATAATAGTCAATAACTTAAAGAAGAGACTTGGGGCCAAAAAAGGAAGATGGGCAGATGAGTTACCCTTTGTTTTGTGGGCTGATAGGACAACTGTAAAGAATGCAACCGGCCAAACCCCGTTTTCCTTGGTATTTGGAGCGGAGGCGATGATTCCAGCAGAAATGACGATACCTACTGCAAGATCTATGTTGCAGGATCCTGAACAGAATCCTGAACTCTTATGTCAGGATTTGGATACTATAGACGAAAAAAGAGATGCAGCGAGGCTAAGGATAGCAGCATATCAACAAAGAATATCCAGAGCATATAATAAAAACATAAGGACTAGAAGATTTCGAGTTGGTGATTGGGTGCTAAGAAAGGCTTTTCAAAATACCACTAATCCTGCCGATGGCAAGCTAGCTCCGAAATGGGAAGGACCTTATGAAGTCGAGTCAGAAGCAGGGAAAGGAGCATATCGACTCAGGAATATGGAAGGGGATATGCTACCGAGATCTTGAAATGCTATACATCTCAAGCTTTACTTCAAGTGAGTTTAGAATTCAATATTCTAACTCAGAATGGTATGAATTCTATCTTTTTTAGATATGTTTTGGTTTAATTTACCCTTTGAAACTCAATACTAACTTAAGCATCGGAGGGGTGTTAGCCAAGCTAACACCCACCTTAGTTTACAATTGTTTTGCAGAATATCTTTCAGGATATAGCTCCAGGATATATGCTCAGGATAAGTCGAAAGATTAGAGGATTGGCCCCCTCTCTCACGTTTAAGGGATCCTGGTCCCTTCAAAGGTTTAAAGGTATTCACCTTTCTCTCGAATTGGGTTTAAACACCTCGCCTGGAGCGCAAGTTATCTAGGTATAGTTCAAGGTAGCGGGACCAGTTCATGTAAAAGTGGCTGACAATTTCGTTACTATTGGCTATATCCTGGATCCTAAAGGTATATGAGGATTGATCACCCTCTCTCACGAAAGAGTATTTTCATACTCTCAAAGGTTTAAAGGTTTTCACCTTTCTAAGAATTGGAGTTTATACACTCTCGCCTGTAGCGCATGAAATTTAGGGTTTATCCCCAGATATCAGGGTTTATCCCCAGTATGCTAAGGATTCGTTTCAGGATATCAGGGGTTCTGCCCTTGGGCATTCGGAATTCATTCGAGTCAAAATGTAAATACATTTGTGTTTTTGTTGGACACAGGGGACACACATTATTCTGATTCAAAGGATGGATCTAAGTTTATAAGTATGCACCGGGGACAAATTTATGATAAAGGATTGGAACTGATTCTCTAAGAATCTCCGGTATGATCTCTCCTTTTTGTTTGGACAATTTATAGGTTATATTTCAATATCCCTTTTTAGGATATCTTTCAGGATATCTCCCAGGATATATTTATGATATGTGTTCCTAAGAATGTTCAAACCAAACAATTTTCACAAGTAAAATTTGTGTGACAATAATAATAAAGTCAAAAGAGTAGTTATATTATTAACATACCAAAAGAAGTGCTCTTAGTTTCACCTCAAAACAAGGCCCATCCACTAAGAGCACTAATAGTTCATAACCATATTTACCCAACAGTTGAAGGTTTCATCTCAAACCGAGACCCATCCACCTTCAACTGTTGTATTGTTCAAAAAGCATGCAGGAAATGTAAATTGTTCAGGTACGGGAAAGTAAAATGCAGAAAAGTAAATTGTTTGTGGAACTGCAAACCAACATTCAAACTCAAAAAGGTGGGCTCTGGCCTTGGCACGTATATCCGTCATCGCCCACCTAGATGCCCTCACACAGCGGCATCTCCTCCAACTTTCTCAGACTTCTCCGCTCCAGCATCCTGCGCAGCATCCCGACCAATGACCATCTCAGCATCAGCTCCAGCATCCTTCTTCTCTCCAGCTTGGACCACCACCTCTGCTGACTTAGAAGATTCACCGGCTTCAGCAGGAAGTGGCACAGCTTTGCCTCCGAGCTCCTTTAACTTAGCCACCCAGGATTCAACTGGCCAAGATGGACAAACAAGGCCCGTCTCCTTGGCCTCGTAGGCCATCTTGATGCGTGCTTGCAGCAGGGAGACGATAGCAGAAGCCTTGATTCCTTCTCGAAAGTTAATCAAAGCCTGATCATGATCCATTTGAACGCTGGCAAGTTTGACCTCGGCGTCTTGGGTGACCTTCTTTAGCAAGCTTTCATAGTGCCGGCTCTTCGCTTCAGCAATAGCACCTTGGTCAGCAACGGTGCTCTCGAGCTGCTTGATCCTGGCTTCGTGAAGTGCCACAGTACCACAAGCGTCATTGTACAAGTGGAGCAAATGCTGGAGGCCCTGCACATTAATTACAGGTATGAATTTAGAATGTATGCTGACTAAGACGTCCTACCAGGATATCCTGTTAGGATATACGTGCAGGATATATGTGCAGGATATACATGAAGGATATGCGTCAGGATATTACCTTTTTGAGGAAGGATGTCATTGGCTCTAAGGAGTCGGAGAAGCTGAGTTCGTCATAGGAGAACCCTTCTGAGCCTGGAGCACTGACCTCGAGACCCTTTCTCTTTTTCGCTGCAGAAGCACGGGTTCTTGGATTGGCCTTGGGAGCTGGGAGTGGCTTGGAGCTAGTGGTAGCAGGAGTCTCCTTCTTGACTGTGGCTGGAATCTGCACACAGGGAGTAAATTCTAAATCCCTCCTATGAATAACAGATAAAAAACATATGTGTGCAGGATATTTTGCAGGATCCTTACCAGACATGTTGGCACTGGAAAGAGGGCTTGGAGTCGGTGGAGATGGATTGAAACTTCTCTCTGCCTCTGGAAGGGGTCTGATGGCGTCTATTCTTTCTTGAGAATTTGCAAGAGGAGGTGCAATCTTCCTGAAATCAGCTGCACAAAAATGAAAATTTGTTAGTTCAGAATATGAGACAGGATAAGAGACAAGATCATTCTTAAACCCTAAGTCCTACCCTTTCTTAACCATCTCATCGGATAATCCGTTCCACCGGGGATTGAATCCCTTTTTACGAAGAAAAACTTGGATTGCCAACCATCCTCGTTTTTGGTGGCACGAAGTATCAATGGGGGACCGGAACTAGAGTAAAATAGAAACCTAGATGAGCCATGGCATCTACGCTTGTAGGCTAAAGGGAGGTCATGGACGGAAAGGTCAGGTATGTGGTTTCTCTTGATTTGGTCAAGAACAGACAAAACACGCCAAAGCATTGGCATGGTTTGGCTAAAAGAAATTTTAGTGATGTTAAAAAACTCGGTAATAAAGTCCGGAAAGGGGAATCGTAGCCCTGAGGTAAAGGAGAAAGCATTGAAACAAATCCACTCGGTAGAAACCATATCTGACCGGATTTCTCTGTCAAAGGGTCGGAATATGGTTCCATCCGGAAAGATACCGGAGGATTTCAAAGCCGACAGATGAGCACTATCAAAGGTGCATGTTTCATTCTCCGGTTCTTGGAGAAGATTCTGTTGGATGAATGTTGGAGCCGAGTCGCCTGAACTGGACCTCGTTTGCCTAGGCATTTGGTTGCCTGAATTCTTACCGGAGTAAGGTGAAAGATGGTTATGAAGATGAGAGAGAGAATATTACCTTTTTCTTGTCGATTGTGGGTAAAAAAGGAGATGAGGATGAGAAGATATAGGGTATGATGAGTAAATATAGGCCGGGTGGTTGAAAACTGTCACATCAGAAGTCTTATCTCTTAATTGCCTCGGCCACTGTGAAAAAATGTAACCGTTAGGATATCAAACGGTAACATTTTTGGGGACAATTGTTATGGGTGAAATTCTGAGCCCATATCCTGGAAAATATCTTGATTTATATCTTGGTTGTGTAATATCTGTTTACGTCCGGGATGCTGGTTCAGGATATTGGTAATATCCTGAAAGGTATCCTCGGGATTACTAATGGATTATGTGCAGGTACGTGTGTTAGAAGCTAGCAACGTTCACAAAGACTTATTCCGCGGAAGACTCGGTCCAGGCCGTTCAAAGAAAGACGTTGAAACCCTATTACTCGGTCTACAACGTTCGTGGTGGAATATTCGGAGCATCCCATATTTATAGGAATATTTGTTTGTATTTCGTTACTATAAATAGGAGGAACACCAGATCAAATAGGACACAACAATCTCACTGCAATCACACTCACTACACTCTAACACTTGTTCTCTCGCAATTTGTACTCTCACACGAATTCATTGTAACACTTAGTGATCTGGTTGATATCCTGCACTGTATCCTGAAGTTTAAAGCAATAAGAAGAACAAGGCAGCTGCGATTATCAGCTCCCGAGGTTTTATGCCGGCGATCTAGATTGATCAAGGGCTTTCCTCGTACATCTCGTGTCATTTCCTTTACTTTTTGCTCATTGTTTGCTCATTGTTTGATCGTTGATACAGCTCAATATCCTGATCCGTATCCTGAATACTAATTTTCTAAATAACTCAACAAGCATATTTTCCATACACTTTCTAGCACACTACCTCACATTACTAATTTGATCACTAAATTGCTTCGGTAATTTTTGACCAAAACAGGTACCTACAGCAAGATCCAACCTCTGGGATCCTGAAAAGAATCCTGAAGTCCTATGCCAGGAGTTGGATACTATTGATGAGACAAGAGATGCAGCAAGGCTGAGGATGGCAGCATATCAACAAAGAATATCCAGAGCATATAACAAGAATATAAGGACCAGAAGATTTAAGGTTGGAGATTGGGTGTTAAGAAAGGCTTTTCAGAATACTACTAATCCTGCCGATGGCAAGCTAGCTCCAAAATGGGAAGGACCATATGAAGTTGAATCAGAAGCAGGGAAAGGAGCATATAGACTCAAGAATATGGAAGGGGATATGCTACCGAGATCTTGGAATGCTATACACCTTAAGCTTTATTTCAAGTGAGCTTAGAATTTAATTTCTAACTCAGGATGGTGTGAATTCTATCTTTCTTAAATATGTTTGGTTTAATTTATTCTTTGAAACCCAATACTAACTTAAGCATCGGAGGGGTGTTAGCCAAGCTAACACCCACCTTAGTTTAAGGATGTTTTGCAGTATATGCTTTAGGATATAGCTCCAGGATGCTCACTCAGGATACTTCAGAAGATTAGAGGATTGGCCCCCTCTCTCACGTATAAGGGATCCTGATCCCTTCACAGGTTTAAAGGTATTCACCTTTCTTTCGAGTTGGGTTTAAACACTCCGCCTAGAGCGCAAGTTATTCGGGAATAGTTCAAGGTGGCGGGACCAGTCCATGTAAAAGTGGCTGACAATTTCGTTACTGTTGGCTATATCCTGAATCCTAAAGGTATATGAGGATTGATCACCCTCTCTCACGAAAGGGTATTTTCATACTCTCTAAGGTTTAAAGGTTCTCACCTTTCTAAGTCTTGGAGTTTATACACTCCCGCCTGTAGCGCACGAAAATTTGGGATTTCCCCCAGAATTCAAGGGATTTATTTCCAGTACATTCTTGGGTTTTAGCCCTGTAATACGAAAAATTGTCTATACAATTGGAACTAATATCCAGAAGATTTCTAAGTGTTTGAAGACATTGTACACAGGGGACAATCCTACTAAGGCAATGGAGTAAAGCTTAAAGGATGAAGCTTGGAACTAATGCCCTAAATGTCTCAGTCAGGGGACATCTTCATTGGAAAAGTTGCAAAGGGAATGAGGTTTAATAATAGGGTTGTACCCTATCCCTGGTATGATATTTCCTTTGTAAAACATCGTTTAAGTTTTTGATAACACTATGTTTGGTAAAAGGTTAAATATCCTGATATATTCTCAAAATATATTTTTGAAATACTTCTCAGAATATTTGATTAAAATATTTGAAACTAATACTAGTTTGAAACTTTGATCATTTAGGTATTATCAAAACAGGTTTTGGGAAAGTGGACTGTTTTTCACTCTTTAAAAAGCTTTCTACAAAGTTGAACGAATTTTAGAAGTCCTATCTAATAAAAGTTTTTATAATATATCGCTGAGCATATTGATCAGGATATTTTCATAAGATAACAATACAAAATTTTTACAAACCTAAGAGTTACATTAAGTAATGCAAGGCAACAACAAATAAGTCACGAGATAGTTATATTATTAACAAGTCAAAAGTTGTGCTTTTGGTTTCACCTTAAACCAAGGCCCATCCGCCAAAAGCACGATTAGTTTTTACCATACCTACGTAACGGTTGAAGGTTTTATCTCAAAACGAAACCTGTCCACCTTCAACCGCTACGAAATTCAAAACAAATTATACTAACTGATGACCAAGGGCTTCATCCTAAAACCTAGGACCCATCCACCTTTGGTCATCGTATTGTTCTAATGCAGGAAATATAAATTGTTCAAAGACAGGAAATGTAAATTGTTTTTCACAACCACAACCATGAAATTTAAAAAAGTGGGCTCCGGCCTTGGCACGTATATCCATCATCGCCCACTTCGCCGCTTAAGAAGCGGCGCCTTCCTGATCAGCAACTTCTTTCCCAGCATTCGCACCAGCATCAGCTTCAGGATTCTTCACGACATCATCACCAGCATTGGTCACTTCCTCTGCCGCCTTAGAAGGCTCTTCACCAGCATGCTTTGCAGGATGAACAACGGGATGACCTCCGAGATCCTGTAGTTTCCCTTCCCAAGCCTTTACGTTCCAGGAGGGGCATTCGAAGCCCAAATCCCTGGCCTCATAAGCCATCCTAATCCTGGCTTGGAGAAGAGAGATGACCACGGATGCTTTGAGACTGTCCCGATATGAACTCATATCCTGCTGGTATTGGAGAAGGGCGGCATCTAGATTGGCTTGGGCATCCTCTTTGACCTTGTGGAGGGCAGCTTGATGTTCCTGGGTCATTGCCTTGTACTTGTCCTCATAATGCTGGGACTTGGCAGCTGCAATTGTTCCTTGATCAGCTATGGTGGCTTCAGCTTTTTCGAGTTTGATCTGCAGCATCTTATTAAGCCCACAGGCGTCTTCATACAAATGCGTGAGACGTTCCAAGCCCTGCAGTTAAAGATACAGGTATCGGCGTAAAATGAACAGGATAATGATTAACATGTGTGTTCAGGATATTGGAAGGGAATTTTTACCTGCTTGAGGAATGAAGTAGCTTCACTAAACCCATGATTCTCGAGAGAGAATGTCTCAGAGGCGGCTGGAGAATCCATTTCTTTCCTCTTCCGGGAACTAGATGCCTGGGTCCTGGATGCTGGAGGGGCTTTAGAAGCAGTAGTAGTCTTTGAAGTGATGGACTTCGGTGTGGCAGATGGCTTCGGCTTAGGTTCTTGTTTGGCAGGCACAAGGCTGGAGTAACTGTCCAACTCGTCAAGTTGGAAGCCTTCGAGGTTAATAACTGGCAGTGCCCATGGGAAGATGTTTTAAGCTTATTATATCTCTAAAAATAATAATCAATTTAATATAAAAATAATTCCTGAAATTATGCTTACCAGACATGTTGGAACTTGATCTTTGACTTGAGCTTGTGAGTAACAGGTTAAAGGTTCTTTCACCCTCTGGAAGCTTGTAGATCTCTTTTATTCTCCCTTCCGATTCAGCACTAGGAGGAGCTAGTTCTTTAAAGTTTGCTGCAAGAAAAGAAATAGACATATCAGGGTGTTGGTTCAGTATGGAGGTTCGGGATATGATTAGGGATACTCCTAAAAACCCTAACTCCTACCGGAAGTCAACCATCTTTTAGGGAGGTCAAAACCCTTATCAATGGAGTCTCTTTTCACAAAAAAGAATTTTCTTGTCCACTTATCCTCGTTCTTGGTAGCCTTGAGGATGAGAGGGTCTTTGGAAATAGAGAATAGAAGGAATCGGCTGGAACCATGAGATCTTAAACGATAAGCCATCGGCAAATCCTCAATGCACAGGTCGGGCATATGGCGAGCCTTAATTCCTTCCAAGGTGAGTAATATGCGCCAAACCATGGGCATGATTTTGGCAAAGCTAAGACCCGTAAGTTCGAAGAAACGAGAAATAAAAGGTAAAAACGGGTATTGAAGTCCTATGGAGAAAGGATAGGCAAAAAAGCAGACCCATTCGTCGGAACAAAAGTCCGATCGGACCTCTCGGTCGAATGGACGGAAGATTGTCCCAGCGGGAAAGGCACTGGAAGCTCGTAGGGCCGCGATCTCGGAATTGTCGAAAGAACACACATCTTTTGAAGGTTTTTGAAGCAAATTCTGTTTGTGAAAGGTGGAAACAGAGTCCGCCATTTGCGATCTAGTACGGGTCGCCATGGAAGATCACAATCGGAGAAAAGGAGATATAAACAAGGAAAATAGAAAGGATAGAGAGAAAAGTACCTGATATTCGGTTGAAGATACGGATAACCATAATGAGGAGTCCCTCGGTTAATATAGGCTGAATGTAGGGGGTAAAGAGTAAATAACGCTTTGGAAGTTGCACCACTGCCATTTCAAGGGTCTAGTCGTATTGATTGCCTTAAGTTATGAGATAAAACTTTTAAAATATATCCGTTGGATTGGTATACCAACCGATATATTTGGGGACAATTGTTATGGCTCATTTTCTAAGCATACATATCTTGAACTATATCCTGCTTTTAATTGTTTATCTGTGATCAGGATAGTGGACGGGGATATTGCTAACATCCTGGGTGATATCCTGAGGTATATCGAATTAATCACGTGCAGGTTAAAGACTGGGACTTGCCAACGGTCAAATGGACTCCATCTCCTCAAGACTCGGGCGTATTTGTTAAAGGAGAGACGTTGAACCCGAAAGACCAGGTCTACAACGTTCGACTAAGGAATATTCGTTGCATCCCGGTTATGTAGGATAGTTAGTTACATTTGTTTTACTATAAATAGATGGGGGCGGATCAGATTAAGGCACAACGCAACTTTCACACACTCTCAAACACTTCTGCTTTCTAGCTTTCAACAATCACTACACACAAATACTTGTAATCGAATTACATTGTAACACCTAGTTGATCCGCACCACATCCTTCACTGTATCCTGATATTTGAAGCAATAGAAGAACAAGGCAGCTGCGATTTTCAGCTCCCGAGGTTTTATGCCGGCGATCTAGATTGATCAAGGGCTTTCCTCGTACATCACGTGTCAACCTTTACATTTTTGCTCATTGTTTGATTGTAGATACAGCTCGATATCCTGAGCCGTATCCTGAAACTGTTTTCATAACTAATTTGGTTAACACATTTTTCACACATATTATTAGCACACTACCTCACTTATGTAATTTGATCACTAAATTGCTTCAGTAATTTTTGACCAAAACAATTGCAGCGGGTCAAGCAGGTTGTCGATGCGAGATAAAAGGTGACAGTCTATGATTGCCACCTTGGGGTAGTCTGTACGCGTACGAAAGGACTTGTCCTTCATTTCCACAATAGAGCTCGGGCTCCCCAGAACAAGGAGCTAGATCGCTAAAACTCCCACCCGGTAGTTCCTGAAGTTGACTAGACAGTTCTTGCAACCCTCCAAGTGCAAGACGGTATGAAGTACGAGCGGTCAAGGCTGCTTCTGGCGGGAGATTAAACTAAGATTCTACCTAACAGTTATGGGAGTAAACCTAAAAGTTCCTCGTGTAGCACACCGAGAGGAATTACGAACAATTTGGCGGATCCTCGATCCTCCTTTTTCCTAGCCTTAATATCGGTAACGGTTGTTAACATAGCGGAGTAGTCCATCCGTGGACACTTCTGGCCTTCACTGCCGAATTGATGCTAACCTCTACACCACTCTGACGCGTTAGAACAGATAACAATCCTCCACTAGGAGAGGGATACGTAGAATCTTACGTTCACAGGGTACATCTATCAAGAACAACAGAAGAAAGGTCGATGTCGAACACTTGTCCCACAAGGTCGAGTTTGCATCCCATCGATCATATGAGGTTTCCATTGTCTTACCATCAGCCGATTCCACAACAGGTTCGGTTTCAAGAAACATCAGGGTTATATTGAACATAGATGAAGTGATTCGTTACCCAGAACTTGTAAGCTACCATGTTATTACAATCCTGGCGTCCCCCACGCCATTCCTAAATGCCCCTCCAGGAGCATTATTTCCCGTGTGGTTGTACTTGTTGCGAGGATTTCCAGTACGGCTGTTGTTTCCTTGATTGTTGTTGTTTGAAACGGAGCTCTACGATCTTTAATCGACAGGGTCCATCTTTTCATATTCTGCGTCACGTCCTAAGGCGCTACCCCTTGTGCTGGCAGTTTCACGTTCCATACCATGGTCGATTGTCATCTCTTACGTCCCGATTAATTCGTAGAAGTTGACTCCCATGAGTCGCTGTCAAGGGTTATGGATTTGACTGAAACTAATTCGCTGGTGCTTGTTGCCGGTAATCAGGGCCGTCAAAGTACTGAGGTCGGTAAAGCACTACACTCAACCTCCTATCCATTGATGTTGCAAATTGTTTGAGTATTACACGGTTTGTTACGAGAGTGTTGCAGAAGTGATCACCCTTCGGGATCTAAGACGTCAATACTTGAGTTCCAGCAAACAAAAAGGTGTAAGAAAGGTATCGATCAATCATTCAACGTTGCGACATCCAACTCAGGGACGTTCGTATAAGCATCTAACATTCTACACGGTTCGCCAGGTGTTCAGATGGGTGTTCAGGTAATAGTCGATAGCGTCGAGATTTGAAAGGATCCATAGAAGGATGAAAAGTTCACGTTCAAGTAGGGGATAATCACTGCTATGACCCCTATAGGTTTGTTATGTTTCACATCTATCAAATACCGGAACGGAACCCCTTTTTCACTTGTTAAGCCTCACTGGGACTTGCATGCACCCCACATTATTATTATGTGTGCACCCATAATAACATTGTGATTTGCATGCTCATATCAGCTCCTCTTAACTCATGTCAAATGGTTCTTCTAACTCGAATAGCAAACAAAAAGCATCACGAAGTGTAAGCCATGAAGGTTTAGGGAAAATACCACCCTATCGGTCACATAACACATGCAAGTAATACATGAATTCATATTGTTGTGCGATACGTGCAATCACATGCAATATCATATGTAGGTGTTCACTAGTTATGCAGTACAATGAGTATATGAGAGATGAACCTTGCAATCTGGAGCTGAGTGTCATGGTCTTGTTCACGTTTTCAGAACTGTTCGGTTATAGTCTGGTTTTACAAAAACGTTTTTCCTCTTTTTAAAACCAAGTTCACTATAACCAATGGCTCTGATACCAATCTGTCACACCCTCAAAACACCACAAGCGGAAACCCCTACGAGGTGTGTGACGTACCAGGATCTAGCCACCAATCATATTGAATTCATAGGTATATTTAAATAAAACTTTCATTTATTAACATTAAGTGTTACAACATTACAAATAAATTACAGTGTACAGCGGAAGCATAATTCATTCGTTACGTGTTTATAAAACACATGTAAAATCCATTAGTCTGGTGTTGCGATTCCATGTATCTCGACCCATGACCACTCCAGCCTCCCAGACAGCAAGTTCCAACAATATGCACCTAAAGGCCTGCAAGGCATGTAATAACGAGTCAACAACAAAGTTGAGCGAGTTCACAGTTGGTTGTTTACTTTTACAAGTTTGTTTGGAAAACCATAAGTTGTTTCGTAAACCACGAGTTAACCAGTATCTTTGTTTCCCAAACCATATCCATAATCAGTGGGGGCTTCCCCATGTGAACCACTAGACCGTTACCATATCGACTACTGATGAAAGTAAGTTGTGCCCTAAGTCAATGTTTATCATCATTGACTGTTTGCCATGATCCATTAGTACACGCCCGTCCGACCGGCACGGTGTGAGGTTTGTCAAACCTAATAGCGCTATTAACTAATGACCCGCTCGCCATCGGCCTCGGCGATTAAGTCGATATAAAATGAGGGACTTAATGATAGAGTTTTGTCTAGTAAGTTAAGGTTGTTGTCCTACCCAAGGAGGACGAACGTACGTATTCTACCCAAGGAGAATACGCAGGATTAATATTGGCATCCTACCCATGGAGGATGGCGGTACATATCCTACCCAAGGAGGATATGTAGGTTCCGTTTTAATTCTTTAACCCATTCCCAACCACCGGGAATCCAATGCCTTGTAGAAAGTGTTTTGGTCAAAAAATCTGATGAGGATAATGCAACCAAACTCTCTGTTACAGGGTATGATGCTTATGATGTGGGACAATGACAAGGATCACTTCAATGTAAATTGCACTAATGACACAAGGATTTATACAGGGAAAAAGCCCTTGATCAAGAGTTGATCTCCGGCACAAAAAACCCCGGGTGATGGAAACTACCGATCACCAAGATCAAATAAATCAATAAACGTTTACAACTTTGGATAGTAACGAGCTAGGTACAAGGACTATCGTGAAATGTGTAAAAGTGAGTGAAAACTAATAAGTGTTCGTCGAGAGCTTCAAGAGTGCGAGTATATGAGAGTGTGTGTAGCTGAAAATGGCTAAGTGTTCTAATTCTAGCTCGTTACCCCTTTTAAAAATAGAAGTTAACTACAATAACTAACTATCCGACTTTTGTGCCAAGCTCCCACGTTCTCCACAACGTCCATTTTTGGTCAATCGTGTGCGAAATGCCCGTGGAATATTCCTTAGTACCGTTGCCAAGACCAAGTCAAGCTTGTTACTCCTGCGAAGTAATACAAAACACAGATAAACAATCGTCAGTACGAGGATCCTTAAAGTGATCCATGATCCTGATCCTGAAGCTCTTCTGAGGATCACTATCTGTAACAGAAGTAAGGATCATTAATTAGGATAACAAATAAGGATCACTAATTGTTAGAAAATCCTCCCCTAACAATTGCCCCCAAAACATAAGGAGTGAAATGTAAAATGAGCGAGTTATGTTTTCCTGATCTTATCCGCAACTAACTATCGCAAATATAGCCGTTATTGTTGAACTAGCAGTTGCAACCATGACGTCACAGAAGTGACAACCCTGCACGATCATGATTATAAATAGGAGATAGAGATAGGATCAAATGCATTTAAAATTTCAGAAAGACTCCCTTTATAACTGCATTCCGAAGATAGACAGGTATTCTCTCTTCATCTTCTTCCTTCTCTTACTCTGTTTTTCTTACTTTACCACCATCTCTTCAAGAATGATGCTCCGGTCCTCTCCCGCCAAGGATCACCAGAAGGATAGCCCCTTGAAGAGTCAAAAGATCATCAAAGACTCCACAAATGAGAGGTGTTGCTTTAATGATGCTCAAATAGACAAGATTCGCCATTGGTTTCCGGCGAGTGCCTTTTTCAAACCCTTCGATCCTACTATTCTGAGCGACTATGTTTCAGAAACATGGGTTGCCTTTCCAGTTACTCCATTTGCCATAGGATACACCTATCCTTTCCAAGAATTTACACAATCCTTCTTTTCCCTTACCGGCATCTCTTACATCCAAGCCATGCCGATGATTTGGAGGGTTTTGTACACCCTGGAGAGGATCATCGAACAGGAAGGCATTGATTTAGGCATGTCAGAGCTGACACAATTGTATGATCTTACTACCTTTGGTTCCCATCGTTATTTGTTCAAACGAAAACCCGGCGGAGAACACCCCCTTCTTAAAGTCACCAAGAATGACACAAATTGGAAACGTCGCTTCTTCTTTGTCAGGAGGGATACCATTCCAAACGGAAAGGATCTACCAAAGACCTGGTCCACCCATGGTAGGCCAGAGGATCCTGAGAAGGATCACCAGGTAGTCTTGTTTTTGTATAAGGATTACTGACCCCTTTGTCTTGTGTTATGCAGCTATTTCCGTCTGATACATCATCACATCACCTGCAACCAAGGATAGGCTTGCTGCTTTTTGGAAGCTTGATCCTGAAACAAGGACATTCAAGATAGACACCCAAGACTCACATGAAGTATCCTCAGGTTCCATTACCATGTCAAGTAAGTATCCTGTCTTTTGCATAGTTGGAATATTAAAATAAATAAGTAAATTGAAATAGGATAAGGATACTTATCTTGCTTTGAATGTGTAGGTGCCGGAAAATCTGCCAAGCCTGTATCCCAATTCAACACGGCTGACCTCGATGTTGTTCGATCCAGGAAGAAGAGGTCCACTACCAGTCCCAGCATCTCCATTCCCAAGGCACCCACTAAAGGGAAAGGTGGCAAGAAGAGGAAAACTTCTGACACCGAGGATCTTCAAGGCCTACCACTGATCCGCCACCAGTTCCTTGAATACTTTAATGATGTAAGGATCCCCAATTCTGCCTAGGTATCCTACTCGTATGAGGATCACCTGATCTTGAACTGCTTTATCCTTTTCTTTGCAGAAATTTGCTGAGATTGAAGATTATGTGGGGAACGTTGAGGAGCAGGACAAGAAGATTGCTGACCTCCAACAGGTTGCAGTGCTCAAGGACCTTGCAATTGCTGATCTTCAGAAGGAACTCCAAGATGCCAAGACTAAGACGGCTAAGCTTCTGATTGACCTTGACTATGAGAAGCATGATCTCATAGAAAATGCTAAGGTCTCTGCTGCCATCACAATGTATCAGACAAAATTGAAGATGGCCCAGGAAGCTCAAGATCCTAACTTTGACAAAAGCAGCTGGGATGTTGAGGGCTAGAAAGCAAGGTTGGCCGATCTTGAGGATGATGAAGAGGAGGCTACTGAGGTCTTGGCGATTGAGGCAAGTGGCAGTGGAAAGGATCTGATGAAGGATACCGCAGCTGGAGGAGAAGAGGATGCAGCAAAGGTGTAGGCTGCACAATTGGACATTCCTAGACGCAGCCGGAGCCCAATTTTTAAATTTGGTAGTAGTTTTTTGTGGTTGTGATGTTGAACAATTTAATGGTTTGTAAAGAACAATAGTTTCTAGGATTAAGGATCATGTATGATCCTTTGGACAATAGGCAGGATTGCAATTGGTGGAGGGATCCTCTGTTTGGGGGATGAAGCCATTGTGATCCTGCCGCCTTTATATTCCTGCACTACTTTTGAACTTATTATCATGGACACCCTTTACCTACCCCAGCGGACGGGCCACGTTTTGCTGGTAGATGCTTGGGGTAGGTAATTTTGGCAACCTTTTAAGGGTTAATCCTTTGTTAATAAATAAAATCTTAACCTTTTGTCGCTTATCTTGTATTGTTATCCTTTTGTTTCTTTAATTTTCCTTTGTTTTGATGCATATTTATTGAATAAACAATTTCGAATAAGTCATATTGAAAACATTTAGGACATGATCCATGATCAAATATCCTATAGTTAAAGAATCCCAAAAAATAATATGTTTTAAGAATCACGAGTCTAGTTGTCAAATTCAAAGGGTTATTCAAATAAACAATGAATAGAAAAAAAATTAAGGATCATACCTGAGGATCCAAGTTAGGATCCTAACCATAATAAGGATAACTATAAGACAAACCTTAGAGAGAAGTAAGGATCAAGGATCCCTAGTTGCCTATCTTCAAGGACCTGAAATAGAGCATAACTTGGGACTAAGCCAATATGAGAAAAAGAGTTAGCAACTGGGGACAAGCCCAAGGATAACTAGGGACAAGCCCAAGGATAACTAGGGACAAGCCCAAGGATAACTGGGGACAAGCCCGAGGATAACTGGGGACAAGCCCAAGGATCGTATGTAAACTGGAGTATGGCCCTAACTGGCGACTATCCAAACTTATTGACATGACAATGCCAACACCTTAGCTAACGTGTAAACGTTAGAAACCTTAGCTAACGTGAAAACGTTAGAAACCTTAGGAACGGATGTATGGTACGTCTACCATTATACGTAGGATCCTAGGCATAGCCATTACAATGGAATTATCAGCCCCTAAAGCGAGTACTGGTCCCACTGCCTTGAACTCTACCAGGATCATCATGCGCTACAGGCGGAACTGGGGTCAAGCCCTAATAACTGGGGTTAAACCCAAGGAACAGATTGCTTCTGCACATAACCAATGTTATGCTAAGGATACCTGAACTTTCAAAACTTAAAATCACGTGAGAAGTGGATAAAGGATACATGATCCTTATCCTTATATGAAAAATAAAGAAATGAAATGGTTTAAGATTAGGATATTACCAAAGTAAGGATCACGGGATACTTTGAGGATCCTTTAAGGATATCCCTATCGTGAAGATCATCTGTGCCATGAGGATCCTGCTCATAAGAAATATTTCTTCAAGTGGACAGCATTCCAAGCTCTTGGTAGCAAATCACCTTCCATTGTTAGCAATCTATATGCCCCATTTCCTGCTTCAGCTTGAATCAAATAAGGGCCTTCCCATTTTGGAGCTAATTTTCCATCAGCAGGATTAGTGGTATTCTGAAATGCTTTCCTCAATACCATGTCTCCAACTTGAAACTTCCTGATCCTGACATTTTTGTTGTAGGCACCAGCCATTCTCTGTTGATAACTGGCCATCCTTATCCTAGCCATATCCTTGATTTCTTCAATAGTATCCAGGTCTTGAGCCAAGTTCTCCTCAGGATCACGGGTACTTGTTCTAGCAGTTGGAACCACCATTTCTGTTGGGATCACTAACTCTGCCCCAAATACCAAAGAGAATGGTGTTTGACCAGTAGCATTCTTAGGGGTTGTCCTATCAGCTCAAAGCACATAGGGTAGTTCTTCTGCCCATTTCCCTTTCTTTGATCCAAGCTTCTTCTTCAAATTATTGATGATGATCTTGTTGGATGATTCTGCTTGACCATTAGCTTGTGGGTGGACTGGTGTTGATGTTATCATCTTAATCCCCCAACTGTCACAAAAGTTAGTGGTTTTGCCCCCAATAAATTGGGAACCATTATCACATATAATCTCAGAAGGAATTCCAAATCTAGTTATAATATTTCTTTTAATGAAGGATATAACTTCCTTTTCTCTGACTTGGGTAAAAGCTTCAGCCTCTATCCACTTGGAGAAGTAATCAGTCATAGCAAGCATGAATACTTTTCCACCAGGTGCCTTAGGGAGCTTACCAACTATATCCATACCCCATCTCATAAATGGCCAAGAGGAGGATATAGGATGCAATAATTCAGCTGGTTAATGAAGGATATTGCTGTGTCTCTGACAAGGATCACATCTCTTAGCATACTCCACAGCATCTCTCTTCATGGTTGGCCAGTAGTATCCTGAATGGGATCGAGTATCCTCACTAGGGATAATTGCAGAATCATTTCCTGTCTCCATAGCCACATGATCCTCGATAGCCGGGGTCAGGATATGGATAATAGGGATCTTGATATCCTCCGGGATCTTCAAGGATGATCCTAAGTTAGCCAATGCATCCGCCTCTGTATTTTCTTCCCTTGGTACCTGCGTCAAACTAAAGGAAACAAAAGAGAGTGCCAAACTTTTGACTATCTCTAAATATTTGGTTAGCTTTTCACCTTTAACAGCATAGGATCCATTAAAGTGGTTTGTAATTAATAATGAATCTACATGTACCTCAAGATACCTGATCCCCATATGCTTTGCAATTTGCAAACCAGCAATTAAGGCTTCATATTCAGCCTCATTATTAGTGGTTTGGAACTCACAAGCTATAGAGTGGGGTATTTTGTCCCCCTGTGGCGATTTTAGTAGTATTCCAAGCCCTGTGCCTTTGACATTTGAGGATCCATCAGTGTAGAGTATCCAAGGATCCTTGGTCTCCTCTAGCTGCTGGACTTCTAACTCAGCTTCTTTTTGTAAATCACTGCTGAAATCAGCCACAAAGTCAGCTAATGCTTGGGATTTGATGGCTGTCCTAGGCTCATATCTTATATCATATGCACTTAGCTTCACTGCCCACTTAGTCATCCTTCCTGACATCTCTGGTTTCCTGAGGACATTCTTAATTGGAAAATTAGTTTTAACAACAATAACATGAGTTTAAAAATAATGTCTCAACTTAGTAGATGCCATAATCAATGCAAGAATAAGCTTTTCAAGGTGTGAATACCTGGATTCAGCATCAAGTAAACTTTTACTTACATAATAGACAGGATGTTGTGTACCTTCATGATCCTTAGCAAGGACCGCACTTACTGCTTTTGAGGATACTGCAAGATATAAGGATAGCACATCGCCTTTTTCTGGTTTCATCAAGGTCGGGGCTGAGGACAGATAATCTTTGAGGGCTCTTAAAGCATTTTCATGCTTCTCAGTCCACTCAAATTTCTTGTTCTTCCTTAGGATATCATAGAATTCTTTGCACTTCTCTGAGGATTTGGATATAAATCTGTTCAAAGCTGTTATCCTGCCTGTTAGCCTTTGAACATCCTTAGCATTGGCTGGAGATTTGATGTTCACTATTGCTTTGATTTGTTCCGGGCTAGCTTCAATGCCTCTCTTGGTTACCATGTATCCTAAGAATTTACCTGCTTTAACACCAAAGTGACATTTTGAAGGGTTAAGTTTCATGTTATATTTGTCAAGGATATCGAATGCTTCCTCCAAGTCCCTTAGGTGATCCTCAGCTTTTATGGATTTTACCACCATATCATCTATGTAAACCTCCATAGTTTGTCCAATCTGATCCTTGAACATCATATTCACCAACCTTTGATATGTTGCACCTGCATTTCTTAGTCCGAACGGCATAGCAATATAGCAGTATATACCAGTTGGAGTCATGAAGGCTGTATCCTCTTGGTCGAATGGTTCCATTTGGATTTGTTGGAATCCAGATGAAGCATCCATAAAAGTTAACAGTTCATGACCCGCAGTTGCATCCACCATAGAGTCAATGTGGGGTAATGGGAAAGGATCCTTGGGACATGCCTTATTTAAATCGTTAAAATCGACACATACCCTCCACTTTCCGTTTTTCTTTTGAACAACCACCACATTGGCCAACCATCTTGGATACTTAACCTCTCTAATCATACCTGCCCGGAGCAACTTCTCTACCTCTTCTTGGATAATGGCATTCCTTTCTGGTTCAAACTTTCTTCTCCTTTGATGAATTGGTTTGAAGGACCTGTCAATGCCAAGTTTGTGAGTGATTACATCTTTAGATATACCAGTCATGTCTTCGTGTTTCCATGCAAAGGTAGTCTTTCTCCTTTTGAGGAAGGATATGAGGTCTTCCTTCATTTCGCCAAGGATCCCTGATCCGATATAGATTTTGAATTCAGGATCATCAGGATCTATGAGGACTTCTATTACATCCTGCTCTCTTGCCTCCAAGACATTCCTTGGAGGATACTTTGATTGCTATTGCTCCCTTGACTTTGAAGCTGGTTTCATCGATGAAGTATAGCAATTCTTAGCCTCTTGCTGATCACTATCAATCTTCACTATTCCCCAAGGACTAGGGAGCTTCACACATTGATGGTAGGTAGATGGGACTGCCTTCATATCGTGTATCCAGGGCCTGCCAAGGATAACATTACAACAAGATAAACACTCAATAACACAAAATTTTTGATAAGAGTGTAGGCCTTCGTTGTATATTGGGAGTTTAATGTCCCCTAGGGTATTCTTAGTTTCGCCACTAAATCCCACAAGCACGGAGGATCTTGGTATGATGTCCGATTCAGGAATACCTATCTTCTTTAGAACATCAAGCTGGATAATGTTCACTGAGCTTCCTCCGTCTATAAGGATCCTGCGGACAAAATGGTTAGAAATGAAAAGAGTAATAACTAAACCATCGTGATGAGGATCCTGGATATCAACACGATCATCCTCATCAAAGGTTATGACTTTTCCTTCGGAGACACTTGATGTTCGAACGGGTCTTTCTCCATTATCCATTTTAGTTTCCTTTGCATGCCTTTTAGCTGCTGAGAAGGATGTGCCACAAATGTCTGATCCTCCAGAAATAAAGTTTATTACTTGTGCATCTGCTGGAGGGGCTGGAGCCTTCTCAGGGATCCTTTCAGGATCCTGAGTCCTTGACTTTTTTCTTCCCAACAATTCTTTTAGATGCCCCTTGTCCAACAAGTATCCAATTTCCTTTCTTAGTGCAATGCATTCTTCTGTGAGATGCCCAAAATCTTCATGGTATGCATACCACTTTGATTTATCCTTAGTTGCAGCTGGCCTATCATTTTTTCTGGGCCTTCTAGCTTTATCACCTAGATTCTGCATCGCAAGGATTAGTTCATTGTTATCAACAGAAAAACAATATTCAGAAATTGGAGGATAATCCTCATCATCCTCTTCTTGATCAATAGAATGCACGTTCTGGTTATCAGATCTGTTGTAGGATCTGAACTTGTTGTTCCGGAACGAGGATCCTTGCTTATCTTGCTTTGAGGATCCTGCTAACCTCTCCTGGATCCTCTTGTCATCCTCTAGCCGGATGAACCTAAGTGCCCGGGTTCTTACCTCATCTAAGTTCCTGCATGGTGTCATAACAAGATCATCATAGAATGACGAATCCCTAAGCAATCCCATTTTAAAGGCCTCAACAGCCGTGGCTATATCTAAGTTGGGAATGTCTAAGGATTCTTTACTGAATTTGGTAATGTAATCCCTTAATGATTCATTATGACCCTGGGTTATCCTATATAGATCACTAGTTAATCGTTCAAATTTTCTACTACAAGAAAACTGATTATTAGACAGGTTAACTAGATTAGCAAATGAGGTAATAGAGTAGGGGGGAAGACTTAGCAGCCATTTGAGAGCTGATCCAGTAAGAGTGGATCCGAATCCCTTGCACAGGCACGCTTCCTTTAACCTTTCTGGGATTGGATTGATCTCCATCCTCTCCCTGTATTGTGCTATGTGTTCTTCAGGATCCGTCGAACCATCATACAGCTTCATTGTTGGCACGTGGAACCTCTTGGGTATCTCGGCATCACAGATTGGTGGTGCAAAACGAGATATCTTGTGGCTCCCGTCTGCGATCTCTGGGATAGGTTTGACCACTCCTGGAACACTTGATATCATATCCTTTAGCTTTTGCAATTCTCTGGCCATGGCATGATTGATACCTGGATCCTGCATAAGACCATGGTTAGTAGTATAAGAATTATTAAAAGTGTTACCTCCCACTGGATTCAGATTAGGAAGATTGGATGTCAATCCATATTGTTGTGGCTCTGGAATGATCGAGGGACCAGTAGAAGCATTGGTCTGCATTGGAATAAAATCTCCCTGATGGACATCTGAACTTCCTGTTTGCAAGCTCCTCAAGGATCCTGGCATCTGGAAGGATCCTTGAACATGGGATGATCCTGGAACAAGGGAGGATCCTTGAACCTGGGATGATCCTGGAACAAAGGAGGATCCTTGAACATGGGATGATCCTGGAACAAGGGAGGATCCTTGAACCTGGGATGATCCTGGAACAAAGGAGGATCCTTGAACCTGGGATGATCCTGGAACAAGGGAGGATCCTTGAACCTGGGATGATCCTGGAACAAAGGAGGATCCTTGAACCTGCAATGATCCTGGAACGGAGGAAGATCCTTGAATCTGCTGCGCTCCTGAATAACCTCCTGCATTCATGAAGGATCCTATATACTGAGGATAGGATCCTGCTGGCTGGAAATAAGAACCCGATGCCTGAGTCACTGTTGTTGTTCCGTAGTGCACTCCTTTTGGTCCACCCACATATTGAACATCTGGAACCACTGATGGCTGAGAAGTAATCACCGGCGTATCAAAATTCAAAGATTTTGGCACCAATGGGGAATGATCCTCTGCCGTTTTCTTTTGTTTCTTGAGGTCTCCGATTTCTTTGAGAATCCTTTCATTGGTCTTATCCTGTTGCTGTATATGATCATTCATCTGCAAAATCAAAGTAAACATGTCACTAGTAGTAGGAGTGTAGGAAGCAGAAGAAGTTGGAGGTTTTGAGAAAATGGGAGTTGGTTTCTTCGCAGCATTCTCAGCATTCTTCTGGGATCTAGAAGGTGGTGGAGGCAAAGGGGGAACACCTTGTGAAGAAGTGAATGAAGGCATCAAATTTGAAGCATTCTTCGCTGAGGAAGCCATTTGCTTGGTTGTAGTGAACTGAAATGAGCACAGAAATGCGAATTTTTCTAAGGATGAAGCACCAATTGCCCCACGGTGGGCGCCAAACTGTTTTGATCAAAAAATCTGATGAGGATAATGCAACCAAACTCTCTATTACGGGGTATGATGCTTATGATGTGGGACAATGACAAGGATCACTTCAATGTAAATTGCACTAATGACACAAGGATTTATACGGGGAAAAAGCCCTTGATCAAGAGTTGATCTCCGGCACAAAAAACCCCGGGTGATGGAAACTACCGATCACCAAGCTCAAATAAATCAATAAACGTTTACAACTTCGGATAGTAACGAGCTAGGTACAAGGATCACTATCGTGAAATGTGTAAAAGTGAGTGGAAACTAATAAGTGTTCGTCGAGAGCTTCAAGAGTGCGAGTATATGAGAGTGTGTGTAGCTGAAAATGGCTAAGTGTTCTAATTCTAGCTCGTTACCCCTTTTAAAAATAGAAGTTAACTACAATAACTAACTATCCGACTTTTGTGCCAAGCTCCCACGTTCTCCACAATGTCCATTTTTGGTCAATCGTGTGCGAAATGCCCGTGGAATATTCCTTAGTACCGTTGCCAAGACCAAGTCAAGCTTGTTACTCCTGCGAAGTAATACAAAACACAGATAAACAATCGTCAGTACGAGGATCCTTAAAGTGATCCATGATCCTGATCCTGAAGCTCTTCTGAGGATCACTATCTGTCATAGAAGTAACGATCATTAATTAGGATAACAAATAAGGATCACTAATTGTTAGAAAATCCTCCCCTAACAGAAAGTGTGTGAACTCACCTTGGTTTGCTCGATATGACTAGTTACTTTGTTTACGTTTACTGTTGGTCAACCAAACCCTACCGTGGTTACCAGAATTAGTCAGTCACAAGAACACACATCTATGTACTTGCATTTACTACATAATTTACGAATAAGTAGCACGTATAATATAACGCAGATCATAGCAAGCGATTGGATGTAAAGGCAATACCAAATCATATCACAACATATTACAAGTGGTTCAATTTACATTCGGAACATGTGGGTTTCGTATTGCAACATGACTGACCAAACAACACAATGCATTACTTATACTCAACCCATTCCGTAGCTCCCAACCCAATCGGCCCAGCTAGCAATTAACATAAAATCATCACCACTACCCATTTAACATCATTAACTACCCAAATCAATAATAAGTTCCACCCTCCTCATTAACATCAGGCCCAAACCTATTTACATAAGTTTATTAGTTTAATTTTTATATCAGCCCAAGTACTGAAGACATATACCATCGGCCTCAACACCCATTTATTTATCCCAGCTAATTAACATGTAGAGAAATTAATATACAAGCCCAACAACCTTAAAGTCCAGTTATGGATTGCAATAGTTAAACATGTTAAGCACTTTCTTTGAATCACATAATATAAATATTAACAATCATGTGCACATAATCTTAATACTCGTGACCAATCTGACAACTTTATTATGATATGCACATGGCTTGGTTTAACAAATGCTACCAACACACGCACATGAACCGCCAGTTTCATTATACAAAGTTATCCTTTTTTATGAAACCATTGCATGAATTCCCTATTGGACCGTTACTGTTTCATCAATTTAATTATGAATCCAAATATCACAAAGACATATGCTCAAATAGAATACAATTCATGTATTCATCCTAGGATCATGCCTAACCTACCCATCAAAGATCAACTAGCTCATCATTATCAACCTCATCACACTTCGCATAATAGTTCATAACCCGATATCATATAACAGTTAATTATTATGAGTTTGCACAATATCATGTATCATGGATCTAACAGTTTACTAATATACAAACACTATGCACTAACAATTCAACCAAAAAGTTGACATATCATGCGATCCATGTTTAACAAAGAATGAGATATAGTAACATAAAGCGTACACTAACCGAGAGTTTGACTGGATTAAGATGTTGATTGACTAGAGGGTTGCATGGAAGAGAAGGGGGGGGGGTCTGCCTGCCATGGCAAAATAGAGAAGGGGGTAGGGTTTGTTGTGATTTGATATTGTGATAACGTGATCATTCAAAAGAGGTTACGTAGCCCCCCCTTAATTATATTGCCGTTCAACAAGTGAGGTGGGCCGATCATGAGATGTCTTAGGCTACAAGGTCTGGGCCGAAATCCAAGCTTACAAAAAGTGGGACTAAGCAAGGTATGTAATCAGCTTGGGTGGTCCATGTTGTAGGTGTTGAGATTAATAAAAAAAAACAAGCAGAATGGGCCTAAGTGATATGGGCCGGACTCAAGTGTGGGACCGAGATATATTTTTATGTGCGGCCCTACCAGAACCAATGATCCAACAGAAAACCCGCTACACGTACAAGCTTAATCATACATGTTACACGTTAAACACGTTAATAAAAGCTACGAGCGTTTACTAGAGTATACTAACACGGAACATGCAACACATGAAAGAGAATTAACGAGAAGTTAAGATCACAAGTTAAAATGTTACCAATCATGAAAGTTTGGGTTGTCACAACAAGGGCCAAACCAACCACCCAAGAATGGAATCGTCGAGCGAAAACACTTGACAACCTTCTAGAAGCAGCTTTTCTTGCCACCAGACCTTTCTCCATCAATTAGGAATCTGATGCCGTCACTAAACACATTCCTTAAATTATAGCCATTTGTTGAGTGATTTTTTTTGGTGTCTAATCCGCATATATCACCGTTGCCCTTGATTTTCTTGACTGTATATCTCTTAAATGTCAACTTATGCACGTGTGATTTAGTTTACGAAGATTTTTCAATGCCGGGAACCTCGATCAGAGAGTAAAAAGGGCGTAAGGTTCACAATGGTGTAAAATTAAATTTGGATATACCGGGCTAGGATTCGAGTTACAGGAACAAGGGCCAAACCAACCACCCAAGAATGGTATCGTCGAGCGAAAACACTTGACAACCTCCTAGAAGCAGCTTTTCTTGCCACCAGACCTTTCTCCCTCAATTAGGAATCTGATGCCGTCACTAAACGCATTCCTTAAATTGTAGCCATTTGTTGAGTGTTTTTTTTGGTGTCTAATACGCATATATATCACCATTGCCCTTGATTTTCTTGACTGTATATCTCTTAAAGGTCAACATATACAGGTGTGATTTAGTTTACGAAGATTTTTCAATGCCGAGAACCTCGATCAGAGAGTAAAAAAGGCGTAAAGTTCACAATGGTGTAAAATTAAAATGGGGTATACCTGGCTAGGATTCGAGTTACAGGAACAAGGGCCAAACCAACCACCCAAGAATGGAATCGTCGAGCAAAAACACTTGACAACCTCCTAGAAGCAGCTTTTCTTGCCACCAGACCTTTCTCCATCAATTAGGAATCTGATGCCCTCACTAAACACATTCCTTAAATTGTAGCCATTTGTTGAGTTTTTTTTGGTGTCTAATCTGCATATATATCACCATTGCCCTTGATTTTCTTGACTGTGTATCTCTTAAATGTCAACATATACACGTGTGATTTAGTTTACGAAGATTTTTCAATGTCGAGAACCTCGATCAGAGAGTAAAAAAGGCGTAAGGTTCACAATGGTGTAAAATTAAAATGGGATATACCGGGCTAGGATTCGAGTTACAGGAACAAGTGCCAAACCAACCACCGAAGAATGGAATCGTCGAGCGAAAACACTTGACAACCTCCTAGAAGCAGCTTTTCTTGCCACCAGACCTTTCTCCATCAATTAGGAATCTGATGCCGTCACTAAACACATTACTTAAATTGTAGCCATTTGTGGAGTTTTTTTTGGTGTCTAATCCGCATATAGATCACCATTGCCCTTGATTTTCTTGACTGTATATCTCTAAAATATCAACATATACACGTGTGATTTAGTTTACGAAGATTTTTCAATGTCGAGAACCTCGATCAGAGAGTACAAAAGGCGAAAGGTTCACAATGGTGTAAAATTAAATTTGGATATACCGGGCTAGGATTCGAGTTACAGGAACAAGGGCCAAACCAACCACCCAAGAATGGAATCGTCGAGCGAAAACACTTGACAACCTCCTAGAAGAAAACTTTTTTTGCCACCAGACCTTTCTCCCTCAATTAGGAATCCGATGCCGTCACTAAACACATTCCTTAAATTGTATCCATTTTCTGAGTGTTTTTTTTGGTGTCCAATCCGCATATATATCACCATTGCCCTTGATTTTCTTGACTGTATATCTCTTAAATGTCAACATATACAGGTGTGATTTAGTTTACGAAGATTTTTCAATGCCGAGAACCTCGATCAGAGAGTAAAAAAGGCGTAAAGTTCACAATGGTGTAAAATTAAAATGGGATATACCTGGCTAGGATTCGAGTTACAGGAACAAGGGCCAAACCAACCACCCAAGAATGGAATCGTCGAGCAAAAACACTTGACAACCTCCTAGAAGCAGCTTTTCTTGCCACCAAACCTTTCTCCCTCAATTAGGAATCTGATGCCGTCACTAAACACATTCCTTAAATTGTAGCCATTTGTTGAGTTTTTTTTTGGTGTCTAATCTGCATATATATCACCATTGCCCTTGATTTTCTTGACTGTGTATCTCTTAAATGTCAACATATACATGTGTGATTTAGTTTACGAAGATTTTTCAATGTCGAGAACCTCGATCAGAGAGTAAAAAAGGCGTAAGGTTCACAATGGTGTAAAATTAAAATGGGATATACGGGGCTAGGATTCGAGTTACAGGAACAAGTGCCAAACCAACCACCCAAGAATGGAATCGTCGAGCGAAAATACTTGACCACCTCCTAGAAGCAGCTTTTCTTACCACCAGACCTTTCTACATAAATTAGGAATCTGATGCCGTCACTAAACACATTCCTTAAATTGTAGCCATTTGTTGTGTGTTTTTTTTTAGTGTCTAATCCGCATATATATCACCATTGCCCTTGATTTTCTTGACTGTATATCTCTTGAATGTCAACTTATACACGTGTGATTTAGTTTACGAAGATTTTTCAATGCCGAGAACCTCGATCAGACAGTAAAAAAGGTGTAAGGTTCACAATGGTGAAAAATTTAAATGGGCTATACCGGGCTAGGATTCGAGTTACAGCAACAAGGGCCAAACCAACCACCCAAGAATGGAATCGTCGAGCGAAAACACTTGACAACCTCCTAGAAGCAGCTTTTCTTGACACCATACCTTTCTCCATCAGTTAGGAATCGGATGCCGTCACTAAACACATTCCTTAAATTGTAGCCATTTGTTGAGTGTTTTTTTTGTGTCTAATTCGCATATATATCATCATTGCCCATGATTTTCTTGACTGTATATCTCTTAAATGTCAACATATACATGTGTGATTTAGTTTACGAAGATTTTTCAATGACGAGAACCTCGATCAGAGAGTAAAAAAGGCGTAAGGTTCACAATGGTGTAAATTTAAAATGGGATATACTGGGCGAGTATTCGAGTTACAGGAACAAGGGCTAAACCAACCACCCAAGAATGGAATCGTCGAGCGAAAACACTTGACAAGCTCCTAGAAACAGCTTTTCTTGCCACCATACCTTTCTCCATCAATTAGGAATCTGATGCCGTCACTATACACATTCCTTAAATTGTAGCCATTTGTTGAGTGTTTTTTTTTGGTGTCTAATCCGCATATATATCACCATTGCCCTTGATTTTCTTGACTGTATATCTCGTAAATGTCAACATATACACGTGCGATTTAGTTTATGAAGATTTTTCAATGCCGAGAACCTCGATCAGAGAGTAAAAAAGGCGTAAGGTTCACAATGGTGTAAAAGTAAAATGGGATATACCGGTCTAGGATGCGAGTTACTGGAACAAAGGCCAATCCAACCACCCAAGAATGGAATCGTCGTGCGAAAACACTTGACAACCTCCTAGAAGCAGCTTTTCTTGCCATCAGACCTTTCTCCATTAATTAGGAATCTGATGCCGTCACTAAACACATTCCTTAAATTGTAGCCATTTGTTGAGTGTTTTTTTGGTGTCTAATCCGCATATATATCACCATTGCCATTGATTTTCTTGACTGTATATCTCTTAAATGTCAATATATACATGTGTGATTTGGTTTACGAAGATTTTTCAATGCCGAGAACCTCGATCAGAGAGTATAAAAGGCGTAAGGTTCACAATGGTGTAAAATTAAAATGGGATATACCGGGCGTGGATTCGAGTTACAGGATCAAGGGCCAAACCAACCACCCAAGAATGGAATTGTCGAGCGAAAACACTTGACAACCTCCTAGAAGCAACTTTTTTTGCCACCAGACCTTTCTCCCTCAATTAGGAATCCGATGCCGTCACTAAACACATTCCTTAAATTGTAGCCATTTGTTGAGTGTTTCTTTTGGTGTCCAATCCGCATATATATCACCATTGCCCTTGATTTTCTTGACTGTATATCTCTTAAATGTCAACATATACAGGTGTGATTTAGTTTACGAAGATTTTTCAATGCCGAGAACCTCGATCAGAGAGTAAAAAAGGCGTAAAGTTCACAAGGGTGTAAAATTAAAATGGGATATACCTGGCTAGGATTCGAGTTACAGGAACAAGGGCCAAACCAACCACCCAAGAATGGAATCGTCGAGCAAAAACACTTGACAACCTCCTAGAAGCAGCTTTTCTTGCCACCAGACCTTTCTCCATCAATTAGGAATCTGATGCCGTCACTAAACACATTCCTTAAATTGTAGCCATTTGTTGAGTTTTTTTTTGGTGTCTAATCTGCATATATATCACCATTGCCCTTGATTTTCTTGACTGTGTATCTCTTAAATGTCAACATATACATGTGTGATTTAGTTTACGAAGATTTTTCAATGTCGAGAACCTCGATCAGAGAGTAAAAAAGGCGTAAGGTTCACAATGGTGTAAAATTAAAATGAGATATACCGGGCTAGGATTCGAGTTACAGGAACAAGTGCCAAACCAACCACCCAAGAATGGAATTGTCGAGCGAAAATACTTGACCACCTCCTAGAAGCAGCTTTTCTTACCACCAGACCTTTCTACATAAATTTGGAAACTGATGCCGTCACTAAACACATTCCTTAAATTGTAGCCATTTGTTGAGTGTTTTTTTTTGGTGTCTAATCCGCATATATATCACCATTGCCCTTGATTTTCTTGACTGTATATCTCTTGAATGTCAACATATACACGTGTGATTTAGTTTACGAAGATTTTTCAATGCCGAGAACCTCGATCAGACAGTAAAAAAGGTGTAAGGTTCACAATGGTGAAAAATTTAAATGGGCTTTACCGGGCTAGGATTCGAGTTACAGGAACAAGGGCCAAACCAACCACCCAAGAATGGAATCGTCGAGCGAAGACACTTGACAACCTCCTAGAAGCAGCTTTTCTTGACACCATACCTTTCTCCATCAGTTAGGAATCGGATGCCGTCACTAAACACATTCCTTAAATTGTAGCCATTTGTTGAGTGTTTTTTTTTTGTGTCTAATCCGCATATATATCATCATTGCCCATGATTTTCTTGACTGTATATCTCTTAAATGTCAACATATACATGTGTGATTTAGTTTACGAAGATTTTTCAATGACGAGAACCTCGATCAGAGAGTAAAAAAGGCGTAAGGTTCACAATGGTGTAAATTTAAAATGGGATATACTGGGCGAGTATTCGAGTTACAGGAACAAGGGCTAAACCAACCACCCAAGAATGGAATCGTCGAGCGAAAACACTTGACAAGCTCCTAGAAATAGCTTTTCTTGCCACCATACCTTTCTCCATCAATTAGGAATCTGATGCCGTCACTATACACATTCCTTAAATTGTAGCCATTTGTTGAGTGTTTTTTGGTGTCTAATCCGCATATATATCACCATTGCCCTTGATTTTCTTGACTGTATATCTCGTAAATGTCAACATATACACGTGTGATTTAGTTTATGAAGATTTTTCAATGCCGAGAACCTCGATCAGAGAGTAAAAAAGGCGTAAGGTTCACAATGGTGTAAAAGTAAAATGGGATATACCGGTCTAGGATGCGAGTTACTGGAACAAAGGCCAATCCAACCACCCAAGAATGGAATCGTCGTGCGAAAACACTTGACAACCTCCTAGAAGCAGCTTTTCTTGCCATCAGACCTTTCTCCATTAATTAGGAATCTGATGCCGTCACTAAACACATTCCTTAAATTGTAGCCATTTGTTGAGTGTTTTTTTTTTGTGTCTAATCCGCATATATATCACCATTGCCATTGATTTTCTTGACTGTATATCTCTTAAATGTCAATATATACATGTGTGATTTGGTTTACGAAGATTTTTCAATGCCGAGAACCTCGATCAGAGAGTAAAAAAGGCGTAAGGTTCACAATGGTGTAAAATTAAAATGGGATATACCGGGCGTGGATTCGAGTTACAGGAGCAAGGGCCAAACCAACCACCCAAGAATGGAATTGTCGAGCGAAAACACTTGACAACCTCCTAGAAGCAACTTTTTTTGCCACCAGACCTTTCTCCCTCAATTAGGAATCCGATGCCGTCACTAAACACATTCCTTAAATTGTAGCCATTTGTTGAGTGTTTTTTTTGGTGTCCAATCCGCATATATATCACCATTGCCCTTGATTTTCTTGACTGTATATCTCTTAAATGTCAACATATACAGGTGTGATTTAGTTTACGAAGATTTTTCAATGCCGAGAACCTCGATCAGAGAGTAAAAAAGGCGTAAAGTTCACAATGGTGTAAAATTAAAATGGGATATACCTGGCTAGGATTCGAGTTACAGGAACAAGGGCCAAACCAACCACCCAAGAATGGAATCGTTGAGCAAAAACACTTGACAACCTCCTAGAAGCAGCTTTTCTTGCCACCAGACCTTTCTCAATCAATTAGAAATCTGATGTCGTCACTAAACACATTCCTTAAATTGTAGCCATTTGTTGAGTTTTTTTTTGGTGTCTAATCTGCATATATATCACCATTGCCCTTGATTTTCTTGACTGTGTATCTCTTAAATGTCAACATATACATGTGTGATTTAGTTTACGAAGATTTTTCAATGTCGAGAACCTCGATCAGAGAGTAAAAAAGGCGTAAGGTTCACAGTGGTGTAAAATTAAAATGGGATATACCGGGCAAGGATTCGAGTTACAGGAACAAGTGCCAAACCAACCACCCAAGAATGGAATCGTCGAGCGAAAATACTTGACCACCTCCTAGAAGCAGCTTTTCTTACCACCAGACCTTTCTACATAAATTAGGAATCTGATGCCGTGACTAAACATATTCCTTAAATTGTAGCCATTTGTTGAGTGTTTTTCTTTGGTGTCTAATCCGCATATATATCACCATTGCCCTTGATTTTCTTGACTGTATATCTCTTGAATGTCAACATATACACGTGTGATTTAGTTTACGAAGATTTTTCAATGCCGAGAACCTCGATTAGACAGTAAAAAAGGTGTAAGGTTCACAATGGTGAAAAATTTAAATGGGCTATACCGGGCTAAGATTCGAGTTACAGGAACAAGGGCAAAACCAACCACCCAAGAATGGAATCGTCGAGCGAAAACACTTGACAACCTCCTAGAAGCAGCTTTTCTTGACACCATACCTTTCTCCATCAGTTAGGAATCGGATGCCGTCAGTAAACACATTCCTTAAATTGTAGCCATTTGTTGAGTGTTTTTTTTGTGTCTAATCCGCATATATATCATCATTGCCCATGATTTTCTTGACTGTATATCTCTTAAATGTCAACATATACATGTGTGATTTAGTTTACGAAGATTTTTCAATGACGAGAACCTCGATCAGAGAGTAAAAAAGGCGTAAGGTTCACAATGGTGTAAATTTAAAATGGGATATACTGGGCGAGTATTCGAGTTACAGGAACAAGGGCTAAACCAACCACCCAAGAATGGAATCATCGAGCGAAAACACTTGACAAGCTCCTAGAAACTGCTTTTCTTGCCACCATACCTTTCTCCATCAATTAGGAATCTGATGCCGTCACTATACGCATTCCTTAAATTGTAGCCATTTGTTGAGTGTTTTTTTTGGTGTCTAATCCGCATATATATCACCATTGCCCTTGATTTTCTTGATTGTATATCTCGTAAATGTCAACATATACACGTGTGATTTAGTTTATAAAGATTTTTCAATGCCGAGAACCTCGATCAGAGAGTAAAAAAGAAGTAAGGTTCACAATGGTGTAAAAGTAAAATGGGATATACCGGTCTAGGATGCGAGTTACTGGAACAAAGGCCAATCCAACCACCCAAGAATGGAATCGTCGTGCGAAAACACTTGACAACCTCCTAGAAGCAGCTTTTCTTGCCATCAGACCTTTCTCCATTAATTAGGAATCTGATGCCGTCACTAAACACATTCCTTAAATTGTAGCAATTTGTTGAGTGTTTTTTTGGTGTCTAATCCGCATATATATCACCATTGCCATTGATTATCTTGACTGTATATCTCTTAAATGTCAATATAAACATGTGTGATTTGGTTTACGAAGATTTTTCAATGCCGAGAACCTCGATCAGAGAGTAAAAAAGGCGTAAGGTTCACAATGGTGTAAAATTAAAATGGGATATACCGGGCGTGGATTCGAGTTACAGGAGCAAGGGCCAAACCAACCACCCAAGAATGGAATTGTCGAGTGAAAACACTTGACAACCTCCTAGAAGCAGCTTTTCTTGCCACCAGACATTTCTCCATCAATTAGGAATCTGATGCCATCACTAAACACGTTCCTTAAATTGTAGCCATTTGTTGAGTGTTTTTTTTGGTGTCTAATCCGCATATATATCACCATTGCCCTTGATTTTCTTGACTGTATGTCTCTTAAATGTCAACATATACACATGTGATTTAGTTTACGAAGATTTTTCAATGCCGAGAACCTCGATCAGAGAGTAAAAAAGGTGTAAGGTTCACAATGGTGAAAAATTTAAATGGGCTATACCGGGCTAGGATTCGAGTTACAGGAACAAGGGCAAAACCAACCACCCAAGAATGGAATCGTCGAGCGAAAACACTTGACAACCTCCTAGAAGCAGCTTTTCTTGACACCATACCTTTCTCCATCAGTTAGGAATCGGATGCCGTCACTAAACACATTCCTTAAATTGTAGCCATTTGTTGAGTGTTTTTTTTTGTGTCTAATCCGCATATATATCATCATTGCCCATGATTTTCTTGACTGTATATCTCTTAAATGTCAACATATACATGTGTGATTTAGTTTACGAAGATTTTTCAATGACGAGAACCTCGATCAGAGAGTAAAAAAGGCGTAAGGTTCACAATGGTGTAAATTTAAAATGGGATATACTGGGCGAGTATTCGAGTTACAGGAACAAGGGCTAAACCAACCACCCAAGAATGGAATCATCGAGCGAAAACACTTGACAAGCTCCTAGAAACTGCTTTTCTTGCCACCATACCTTTCTCCATCAATTAGGAATCTGATGCCGTCACTATACGCATTCCTTAAATTGTAGCCATTTGTTGAGTGTTTTTTTTGGTGTCTAATCCGCATATATATCACCATTGCCCTTGATTTTCTTGATTGTATATCTCGTAAATGTCAACATATACACGTGTGATTTAGTTTATAAAGATTTTTCAATGCCGAGAACCTCGATCAGAGAGTAAAAAAGGCGTAAGGTTCACAATGGTGTAAAAGTAAAATGGGATATACCGTTCTAGGATGCGAGTTACTGGAACAAAGGCCAATCCAACCACCCAAGAATGGAATCGTCGTGCGAAAACACTTGACAACCTCCTAGAAGCAGCTTTTCTTGCCATCAGACCTTTCTCCATTAATTAGGAATCTGATGCCGTCACTAAACACATTCCTTAAATTGTAGCAATTTGTTGAGTGTTTTTTTGGTGTCTAATCCGCATATATATCACCATTGCCATTGATTTTCTTGACTGTATATCTCTTAAATGTCAATATATACATGTGTGATTTGGTTTACGAAGATTTTTCAATGCCGAGAACCTCGATCAGAGAGTAAAAAAGGCGTAAGGTTCACAATGGTGTAAAATTAAAATGGGATATACCGGGCGTGGATTCGAGTTACAGGAGCAAGGGCCAAACCAACCACCCAAGAATGGAATTGTCGAGTGAAAACACTTGACAACCTCCTAGAAGCAGCTTTTCTTGCCACCAGACATTTCTCCATCAATTAGGAATCTGATGCCATCACTAAACACGTTCCTTAAATTGTAGCCATTTGTTGAGTGTTTTTTTTGGTGTCTAATCCGCATATATATCACCATTGCCCTTGATTTTCTTGACTGTATATCTCTTAAATGTCAACATATACACGTGTGATTTAGTTTACGAAGATTTTTCAATGCCGAGAACCTCGATCAGAGAGTAAAAAAGGTGTAAGGTTCACAATGGTGAAAAATTTAAATGGGCTATACCGGGCTAGGATTCGAGTTACAGGAACAAGGGCAAAACCAACCACCCAAGAATGGAATCATCGAGCGAAAACACTTGACAACCTCCTAGAAGCAGCTTTTCTTGACACCATACCTTTCTCCATCAGTTAGGAATCGGATGCCGTCACTAAACACATTCCTTAAATTGTAGCCATTTGTTGAGTGTTTTTTTTTTGTGTCTAATCCGCATATATATCATCATTGCCCATGATTTTCTTGACTGTATATCTCTTAAATGTCAACATATACATGTGTGATTTAGTTTACGAAGATTTTTCAATGACGAGAACCTCGATCAGAGAGTAAAAAAGGCGTAAGGTTCACAATGGTGTAAATTTAAAATGGGATATACTGGGCGAGTATTCGAGTTACAGGAACAAGGGCTAAACCAACCACCCAAGAATGGAATCATCGAGCGAAAACACTTGACAAGCTCCTAGAAACTGCTTTTCTTGCCACCATACCTTTCTCCATCAATTAGGAATCTGATGCCGTCACTATACGCATTCCTTAAATTGTAGCCATTTGTTGAGTGTTTTTTTTGGTGTCTAATCCGCATATATATCACCATTGCCCTTGATTTTCTTGATTGTATATCTCGTAAATGTCAACATATACACGTGTGATTTAGTTTATAAAGATTTTTCAATGCCGAGAACCTCGATCAGAGAGTAAAAAAGGCGTAAGGTTCACAATGGTGTAAAAGTAAAATGGGATATACCGTTCTAGGATGCGAGTTACTGGAACAAAGGCCAATCCAACCACCCAAGAATGGAATCGTCGTGCGAAAACACTTGACAACCTCCTAGAAGCAGCTTTTCTTGCCATCAGACCTTTCTCCATTAATTAGGAATCTGATGCCGTCACTAAACACATTCCTTAAATTGTAGCAATTTGTTGAGTGTTTTTTTGGTGTCTAATCCGCATATATATCACCATTGCCATTGATTTTCTTGACTGTATATCTCTTAAATGTCAATATATACATGTGTGATTTGGTTTACGAAGATTTTTCAATGCCGAGAACCTCGATCAGAGAGTAAAAAAGGCGTAAGGTTCACAATGGTGTAAAATTAAAATGGGATATACCGGGCGTGGATTCGAGTTACAGGAGCAAGGGCCAAACCAACCACCCAAGAATGGAATTGTCGAGTGAAAACACTTGACAACCTCCTAGAAGCAGCTTTTCTTGCCACCAGACATTTCTCCATCAATTAGGAATCTGATGCCATCACTAAACACGTTCCTTAAATTGTAGCCATTTGTTGAGTGTTTTTTTTGGTGTCTAATCCGCATATATATCACCATTGCCCTTGATTTTCTTGACTGTATATCTCTTAAATGTCAACATATACACGTGTGATTTAGTTTACGAAGATTTTTCAATGCCGAGAACCTCGATCAGAGAGTAAAAAAGGTGTAAGGTTCACAATGGTGAAAAATTTAAATGGGCTATACCGGGCTAGGATTCGAGTTACAGGAACAAGGGCAAAACCAACCACCCAAGAATGGAATCGTCGAGCGAAAACACTTGACAACCTCCTAGAAGCAGCTTTTCTTGACACCATACCTTTCTCCATCAGTTAGGAATCGGATGCCGTCACTAAACACATTCCTTAAATTGTAGCCATTTGTTGAGTGTTTTTTTTTTGTGTCTAATCCGCATATATATCATCATTGCCCATGATTTTCTTGACTGTATATCTCTTAAATGTCAACATATACATGTGTGATTTAGTTTACGAAGATTTTTCAATGACGAGAACCTCGATCAGAGAGTAAAAAAGGCGTAAGGTTCACAATGGTGTAAATTTAAAATGGGATATACTGGGCGAGTATTCGAGTTACAGGAACAAGGGCTAAACCAACCACCCAAGAATGGAATCATCGAGCGAAAACACTTGACAAGCTCCTAGAAACTGCTTTTCTTGCCACCATACCTTTCTCCATCAATTAGGAATCTGATGCCGTCACTATACGCATTCCTTAAATTGTAGCCATTTGTTGAGTGTTTTTTTTGGTGTCTAATCCGCATATATATCACCATTGCCCTTGATTTTCTTGATTGTATATCTCGTAAATGTCAACATATACACGTGTGATTTAGTTTATAAAGATTTTTCAATGCCGAGAACCTCGATCAGAGAGTAAAAAAGGCGTAAGGTTCACAATGGTGTAAAAGTAAAATGGGATATACCGGTCTAGGATGCGAGTTACTGGAACAAAGGCCAATCCAACCACCCAAGAATGGAATCGTCGTGCGAAAACACTTGACAACCTCCTAGAAGCAGCTTTTCTTGCCATCAGACCTTTCTCCATTAATTAGGAATCTGATGCCGTCACTAAACACATTCCTTAAATTGTAGCAATTTGTTGAGTGTTTTTTTGGTGTCTAATCCGCATATATATCACCATTGCCATTGATTTTCTTGACTGTATATCTCTTAAATGTCAATATATACATGTGTGATTTGGTTTACGAAGATTTTTCAATGCCGAGAACCTCGATCAGAGAGTAAAAAAGGCGTAAGGTTCACAATGGTGTAAAATTAAAATGGGATATACCGGGCGTGGATTCGAGTTACAGGAGCAAGGGCCAAACCAACCACCCAAGAATGGAATTGTCGAGTGAAAACACTTGACAACCTCCTAGAAGCAGCTTTTCTTGCCACCAGACATTTCTCCATCAATTAGGAATCTGATGCCATCACTAAACACGTTCCTTAAATTGTAGCCATTTGTTGAGTGTTTTTTTTGGTGTCTAATCCGCATATATATCACCATTGCCCTTGATTTTCTTGACTGTATATCTCTTAAATGTCAACATATACACGTGTGATTTAGTTTACGAAGATTTTTCAATGCCGAGAACCTCGATCAGAGAGTAAAAAAGGTGTAAGGTTCACAATGGTGAAAAATTTAAATGGGCTATACCGGGCTAGGATTCGAGTTACAGGAACAAGGGCAAAACCAACCACCCAAGAATGGAATCGTCGAGCGAAAACACTTGACAACCTCCTAGAAGCAGCTTTTCTTGACACCATACCTTTCTCCATCAGTTAGGAATCGGATGCCGTCACTAAACACATTCCTTAAATTGTAGCCATTTGTTGAGTGTTTTTTTTTTGTGTCTAATCCGCATATATATCATCATTGCCCATGATTTTCTTGACTGTATATCTCTTAAATGTCAACATATACATGTGTGATTTAGTTTACGAAGATTTTTCAATGACGAGAACCTCGATCAGAGAGTAAAAAAGGCGTAAGGTTCACAATGGTGTAAATTTAAAATGGGATATACTGGGCGAGTATTCGAGTTACAGGAACAAGGGCTAAACCAACCACCCAAGAATGGAATCATCGAGCGAAAACACTTGACAAGCTCCTAGAAACTGCTTTTCTTGCCACCATACCTTTCTCCATCAATTAGGAATCTGATGCCGTCACTATACGCATTCCTTAAATTGTAGCCATTTGTTGAGTGTTTTTTTTGGTGTCTAATCCGCATATATATCACCATTGCCCTTGATTTTCTTGATTGTATATCTCGTAAATGTCAACATATACACGTGTGATTTAGTTTATAAAGATTTTTCAATGCCGAGAACCTCGATCAGAGAGTAAAAAAGGCGTAAGGTTCACAATGGTGTAAAAGTAAAATGGGATATACCGGTCTAGGATGCGAGTTACTGGAACAAAGGCCAATCCAACCACCCAAGAATGGAATCGTCGTGCGAAAACACTTGACAACCTCCTAGAAGCAGCTTTTCTTGCCATCAGACCTTTCTCCATTAATTAGGAATCTGATGCCGTCACTAAACACATTCCTTAAATTGTAGCAATTTGTTGAGTGTTTTTTTGGTGTCTAATCCGCATATATATCACCATTGCCATTGATTTTCTTGACTGTATATCTCTTAAATGTCAATATATACATGTGTGATTTGGTTTACGAAGATTTTTCAATGCCGAGAACCTCGATCAGAGAGTAAAAAAGGCGTAAGGTTCACAATGGTGTAAAATTAAAATGGGATATACCGGGCGTGGATTCGAGTTACAGGAGCAAGGGCCAAACCAACCACCCAAGAATGGAATTGTCGAGTGAAAACACTTGACAACCTCCTAGAAGCAGCTTTTCTTGCCACCAGACATTTCTCCATCAATTAGGAATCTGATGCCATCACTAAACACGTTCCTTAAATTGTAGCCATTTGTTGAGTGTTTTTTTTGGTGTCTAATCCGCATATATATCACCATTGCCCTTGATTTTCTTGACTGTATATCTCTTAAATGTCAACATATACACGTGTGATTTAGTTTACGAAGATTTTTCAATGCCGAGAACCTCGATCAGAGAGTAAAAAAGGCGTAAGGTTCACAATGGTGTAAAATTAAAATGGGATATACCGGGCTAGGATTCGAGTTACAGGAACAAGGGACAAACCAACCACCCAAGAATGGAATCGTCGAGCGAAAACACTTGACAACCTCCTAGAAGCAGCTTTTCTTGCCACCAGACCTTTCTCCATCAATTAGTAATCTGATGCCGTCACTAAACACATTCCTTAAATTGTAGCCATTTGTTGAGTGTTTTTTTTTTGTGTCTAATCCGCATATATATCACCATTGCCCTTGATTTTCTTGACTGTATATCTCTTAAATGTCAACATAAACACGTGTGATTTAGTTTACGAAGATTTTTCATTGCCGAGAACCTCGATCAGAGAGTCAAAAAGGCGTAAGGTTCACAATGGTGTAAAACTAAAATGGGATATACCGGGCTAGGATTCGAGTTACAGGAACAAAGGCTAAACCAACCACCCAAGAATGGAATCGTCGAGCGAAAACACTTGACAACCTCCTAGAAGCAGCTTTTCTTGCCACCAGACCTTTCTCCATCAATTAGGAATCTGATGCCGTCACTAAACACATTCCTTAAATTGTAGCCATTTGTTGAGTGTTTTTTTTTGTGTCTAATCCGCATATATATCACCATCGCCCTTGATTTTTTTTACTGTATATCTCTTAAATATCAACATATACGCGTGTGATTTAGTTTACGAAGATTTTTCGATGCCGAGAACCTCGATTAGAGAGTAAAAAAGGCGTAAGGTTCACAATGGTGTAAAATTAAAATGGGATATACCTGGCTAGGATTCGAGTTACAGGAACAAGGGCCAAACCAACCACCCAAGAATGGAATCGTCGAGCAAAAACACTTGACAACCTCCTAGAAGCAGCTTTTCTTGCCACCAGACCTTTCTCCATCAATTAGAAATCTGATGTCGTCACTAAACACATTCCTTAAATTGTAGCCATTTGTTGAGTTTTTTTTTGGTGTCTAATCCGCATATATATCACCATTGCCCTTGATTTTCTTGACTGTGTATCTCTTAAATGTCAACATATACATGTGTGATTTAGTTTACGAAGATTTTTCAATGTCGAGAACCTCGATCAGAGAGTAAAAAAGGCGTAAGGTTCACAATGGTGTAAATTTAAAATGGGATATACTGGGCGAGTATTCGAGTTACAGGAACAAGGGCTAAACCAACCACCCAAGAATGGAATCATCGAGCGAAAACACTTGACAAGCTCCTAGAAACTGCTTTTCTTGCCACCATACCTTTCTCCATCAATTAGGAATCTGATGCCGTCACTATACGCATTCCTTAAATTGTAGCCATTTGTTGAGTGTTTTTTTTGGTGTCTAATCCGCATATATATCACCATTGCCCTTGATTTTCTTGACTGTGTATCTCTTAAATGTCAACATATACATGTGTGATTTAGTTTACGAAGATTTTTCAATGTCGAGAACCTCGATCAGAGAGTAAAAAAGGCGTAAGGTTCACAGTGGTGTAAAATTAAAATGGGATATACCGGGCAAGGATTCGAGTTACAGGAACAAGTGCCAAACCAACCACCCAAGAATGGAATCGTCGAGCGAAAATACTTGACCACCTCCTAGAAGCAGCTTTTCTTACCACCAGACCTTTCTACATAAATTAGGAATCTGATGCTGTGACTAAACATATTCCTTAAATTGTAGCCATTTGTTGAGTGTTTTTCTTTGGTGTCTAATCCGCATATATATCACCATTGCCCTTGATTTTCTTGACTGTATATCTCTTGAATGTCAACATATACACGTGTGATTTAGTTTACGAAGATTTTTCAATGCCGAGAACCTCGATTAGACAGTAAAAAAGGTGTAAGGTTCACAATGGTGAAAAATTTAAATGGGCTATACCGGGCTAGGATTCGAGTTACAGGAACAAGGGCAAAACCAACCACCCAAGAATGGAATCGTCGAGCGAAAACACTTGACAACCTCCTAGAAGCAGCTTTTCTTGACACCATACCTTTCTCCATCAGTTAGGAATCGGATGCCGTCACTAAACACATTCCTTAAATTGTAGCCATTTGTTGAGTGTTTTTTTTTGTGTCTAATCCGCATATATATCATCATTGCCCATGATTTTCTTGACTGTATATCTCTTAAATGTCAACATATACATGTGTGATTTAGTTTACGAAGATTTTTCAATGACGAGAACCTCGATCAGAGAGTAAAAAAGGCGTAAGGTTCACAATGGTGTAAATTTAAAATGGGATATACTGGGCGAGTATTCGAGTTACAGGAACAAGGGCTAAACCAACCACCCAAGAATGGAATCATCGAGCGAAAACACTTGACAAGCTCCTAGAAACTGCTTTTCTTGCCACCATACCTTTCTCCATCAATTAGGAATCTGATGCCGTCACTATACGCATTCCTTAAATTGTAGCCATTTGTTGAGTGTTTTTTTTGGTGTCTAATCCGCATATATATCACCATTGCCCTTGATTTTCTTGATTGTATATCTCGTAAATGTCAACATATACACGTGTGATTTAGTTTATAAAGATTTTTCAATGCCGAGAACCTCGATCAGAGAGTAAAAAAGGCGTAAGGTTCACAATGGTGTAAAAGTAAAATGGGATATACCGGTCTAGGATGCGAGTTACTGGAACAAAGGCCAATCCAACCACCCAAGAATGGAATCGTCGTGCGAAAACACTTGACAACCTCCTAGAAGCAGCTTTTCTTGCCATCAGACCTTTCTCCATTAATTAGGAATCTGATGCCGTCACTAAACACATTCCTTAAATTGTAGCAATTTGTTGAGTGTTTTTTTGGTGTCTAATCCGCATATATATCACCATTGCCATTGATTTTCTTGACTGTATATCTCTTAAATGTCAATATATACATGTGTGATTTAGTTTACGAAGATTTTTCAATGCCGAGAACCTCGATCAGAGAGTAAAAAAGGCGTAAGGTTCACAATGGTGTAAAATTAAAATGGGATATACCGGGCGTGGATTCGAGTTACTGGAGCAAGGGCCAAACCAACCACCCAAGAATGGAATTGTCGAGTGAAAACACTTGACAACCTCCTAGAAGCAGCTTTTCTTGCCACCAGACATTTCTCCATCAATTAGGAATCTGATGCCATCACTAAACACGTTCCTTAAATTGTAGCCATTTGTTGAGTGTTTTTTTTGGTGTCTAATCCGCATATATATCACCATTGCCCTTGATTTTCTTGACTGTATATCTCTTAAATGTCAACATATACACGTGTGATTTAGTTTACGAAGATTTTTCAATGCCGAGAACCTCGATCAGAGAGTAAAAAAGGCGTAAGGTTCACAATGGTGTAAAATTAAAATGGGATATACCGGGCTAGGATTCGAGTTACAGGAACAAGGGACAAACCAACCACCCAAGAATGGAATCGTCGAGCGAAAACACTTGACAACCTCCTAGAAGCAGCTTTTCTTGCCACCAGACCTTTCTCCATCAATTAGTAATCTGATGCCGTCACTAAACACATTCCTTAAATTGTAGCCATTTGTTGAGTGTTTTTTTTTGTGTCTAATCCGCATATATATCACCATTGCCCTTGATTTTCTTGACTGTATATCTCTTAAATGTCAACATAAACACGTGTGATTTAGTTTACGAAGATTTTTCATTGCCGAGAACCTCGATCAGAGAGTCAAAAAGGCGTAAGGTTCACAATGGTGTAAAACTAAAATGGGATATACCGGGCTAGGATTCGAGTTACAGGAACAAAGGCTAAACCAACCACCCAAGAATGGAATCGTCGAGCGAAAACACTTGACAACCTCCTAGAAGCAGCTTTTCTTGCCACCAGACCTTTCTCCATCAATTAGGTATCTAATGCCATCACGAAACACATTCCTTAAATTGTAGCCATTTGTTGAGTTTTTTTTTTTGTCTAATCTGCACATATATCACCATCGCCCTTGATTTTTTTTACTGTATATCTCTTAAATATCAACATATACACGTGTGATTTAGTTTACGAAGATTTTTCAATGCCGAGAAGCTCGATCAGAGAGTAAAAAAGGCGTAAGGTTCACAATTGTGTAAGATTAAAATGGAATATACCGGGCTAGGATTCGACTTACAGGAACAAGGGCCAAACTAACCACCCAAGAATGGAATCGTCGAGCGAAAACACTTGACAACCTCCTAGAAGCAGCTTTTCTTGCCACCAGACCTTTCTCCATCAATTAGGAATCTGATGCCGTCACTAAACACATTCCTTAAATTGTAGCCATTTGTTGAGTGTTTTTTTTGTGTCTAATCCGCATATATATCACCATCGCCCTTGATTTTTTTTACTGTATATCTCTTAAATATCAACATATACGCGTGTGATTTAGTTTACGAAGATTTTTCGATGCCGAGAACCTCGATCAGAGAGTAAAAAGGGCGTAAGGTTCACAATGGTGTAAAATTAAAATGGAATATACCGGGCTAGGATTCGAGTTACAGGAACAAGGGCTAAACCAACCACCCAAGAATGGAATCGTCGAGCGAAAACACTTGACAACCTCCTAGAAGCAGCTTTTCTGGCCACCAGACCTTTCTCCATCAATTAGGAATCTGATGCCGTTAATAAACACATTCTTTATATTGTAGCCATTTGTTGAGTGTTTTTTTTGGTGTCTAATTCGCATATATATCACCTATGCCCTTGATTTTCTTAGCTGTATGTCTCTTAAATTTCAACATATACACATGTGATTTAGTTTACGAAGATTTTTCAATGCCGAGAACCTCGATCAGAGAGTAAAAAAGGCGTAAGGTTCACAATGTTGTAAAATTAAAATGGGATATACCGGGCTAGGATTCGAGTTACAGGAACAAGGGCCAAACCAACCACCCAAAAATGGAATCATCGAGCGAAAACACTTGACAACCTCCTAGAAGCAGCTTTTCTTACCACCAGACCTTTCTCCATCAATTAGGAATCTGATGCCGTCACTAAACACATTCCTTAAATTGTAGCCATTTGTTGAGTGTTTTTTTTTTGTGTGTCTAATCCGCATATATATCACCATTGCCCTTAATTTTCTTGACTTTATATCTCTTAAATATCAACATATACACGTGTGATTTAGTTTACGAGTATTTTTCAATGTCGAGAACCTCGATCAGGGAGAAAAAAAGGCATAAGGTTCACAATGGTGTAAAATTAAAATGGGATATACCGGGTTAGGATTCGAGTTACAGGAACAAGGGCCAAACCAACCACCCAAGAAAAGAATCGTCAAGCGAAAACACTTGACAACCTCCTAGAAGCAACTATTCTTGCCACCAGACCTTTCTCCATCAATTAGGAATCTGATGCCATCACTAAACACATTCCATAAATTGTAGCCATTTGTTGAGTGTTTTTTTTTTGGTGTCTAATCCGCATATATATCACCAATGCCCTTGATTTTCTTGACTGTATATCTCTTAAATGTCAACATATACACGTGTGATTTAGTTTACGAAGATTTTTCAATGCCGAGAAGCTCGATCAGAGACTAAAAATGGCGTAAGGTTCACAATGGTGTAAGATTAAAATGGGATATACCGAGCTAGGATTCGAGTTACAGGAACAAGGGCCAAACCAACCACCTAAGAATGGAATCGTTGAGCGAAAACACTTGACAACCTCCTAGAAGCAGCTTTTCTTGCCACCAGACCTTTCTCCAGCAATTAGGAATCTGATGCCATCACTAAACACATTCCTTAAATTGTAGCCATTTGTTGAGTGTTGTTTTTTGGTGTCTAATCCGCATATACATCACCATTGCCCTTGATTTTCTTAACTGTATGTCTCTTAAATGTCAACATATACACGTGTGATTTAGTTTACGAAGATTTTTCAATACTGAGAACCTCGATCAGAGAGAAAAAAAGGCGTAAGGTTCACAATGGTGTAAAATTAAAATGGGATATACCGGGATAGGATTCGAGTTACAGGAACAAGGGCCAAACCAACCACCCAAGAATAGAAACGTCGATCGAAAACACTGGACAACCTCCTAGAAGCAGCTATTCTTGCCACCAGACCTTTCTCCATCAATTAGGAATCTGATGCCATCACTAAACACATTCCATAAATTGTAGCCATTTGTTGAGTGTTTTTTTTTTTTGGTATCTAATCCGCATATATATCACCAATGCCCTTGATTTTCTTGACTGTATATCTCTTAAATGTCAACATATACACGTGTGATTTAGTTTACGAAGATTTTTCAATGCCGAGAAGCTCGATCAGAGAGTAAAAATGGTGTAAGGTTCATAATGGTGTAAGATTAAAATGGGAAATACCGAGCTCGGATTCGAGTTACAGGAACAAGGGCCAAACCAACCATCTAAGAATGGAATCGTCGAGCGAAAACACTTGACAACCTCCTAGAAGCAGCTTTTCTTGCCACCAGACCTTTCTCCATCAATTAGGAATCTGATGCCGTCACTAAACACATTCCTTAAATTGTAGCCATTTGTTGAGTGCTGTTTATTGGTGTCTAATCCGCATATATATCACCATTGCCCTTGATTTTCTTAACTGTATGTCTCTTAAATGTCAACATATACACGTGTGATTTAGTTTACGAAGATTTTTCAATACTGAGAACCTCGATCAGAGAGAAAAAAAGGCGTAAGGTTCACAATGGTGTAAAATTAAAATGTGATATATCGGGATAGGATTCAAGTTACAGGAACAAGGGCCAAGCCAACCACCCAAGAATAGAAACGTCGATCAAAAAAAACTTGACAACCTCCTAGAAGCAGCTTTTCTTGCCACCAGACCTTCCTCCATCAATTAGGAATCTGATGCCATCACTAAACACATTCCTTAAATTGTAGCCATTTGTTGAGTGTTTTTTTTTGGTGTCTAATCCGCATATATATCACCAATGCCCTTGATTTTCTTGACTGTATATCTCTTAAATGTCAACATATACACGTGTGATTTAGTTTACGAAGATTTTTCAATGCCGAGAAGCTCGATCAGAGAGTAAAAAAGGCGTAAGGTTCACAATGGTGTAAAATTAAAATGGGATATACCGGGCTAGGATTCGAGTTACAGGAACAAGGGCCAAACCAACCACCCAAGAATGGAATCGTCGAGCGAAAACACTTGACAACCTCCTAGAAGCAGCTTTTCTTGCTACCAGACCTTTTTCCATCAATTAAGAATCTGATGCCGTCACTAAAGACATTCCTTAAATTGAGCCATTTGTTGAGTGTTTTTTTTGGTGTCTAATTCGCATATATATCACCATTGCCCTTGATTTTCTTAACTGTATGTCTCTTAAATGTCAACATATACACGTGTGATTTAGTTTACGAAGATTTTTCAATGACGAGAACCTCGATCAGAGAGTAAAAAAGGCGTAAGGTTCACAATGCTGTAAAATTAAAATGGGATATACCTGGCTAGGATTCGAGTTACAGGAACAAGGGTCAAACCAACCACCCAAGAATGGAATCGTCGAGAGGAAACACTTGACAACCTCCTAGAAGCAGCTTTTCTTACCACCAGACCTTTCTCCATCAATTAGGAATCTGATGCCGTCACTAAACACATTCCTTAAATTGTAGCCATTTGTTAAGTGTTTTTTTTTTGTATCTAATCCGCATATATATCACCAATGCCCTTGATTTTCTTAACTGTATATCTCTTAAATGTCAACATATACACGTGTGATTTAGTTTACGAAGATTTTTCAATGCCGAGAACCTCGATCAGAGAGTAAAAAAGGTGTAAGGTTCACAATGGTGTAAGATTAAAATGGGATATACCGGGCTAGGATTCGAGTTACAGGAACACGGGCCAAACCAACCACCCAAGAATGGAATCGTCGAGCGAAAACACTTGACAACCTCAGAGAAGCAGTTTTTCTTGCCACAAGACCTTTCTCCATCAATTAGGAATCTGATGCCGTCACTCAACACATTCCTTAAATTGTAGCCATTTGTTGAGTGTTTTTTTTTTGTGTCTAATCCGTATATATATCACCATTGCCCTTAATTTTCTTGACTGTATATCTCTTAAATATCAACATTTACACGTGTGATTTAGTTTACGAAGATTTTTCAATGTCGAGAACCTCGATCAGAGAGAAAAAAAGGCGGAAGGTTCACAATGGTGAAATATTAAAATGGGATATACCGGGCTAGGATTCGAGTTAATGAGAAAACGGCCAAACCAACCACCCAAGAATAGAATCGTCGAGCGAAAGCACTTGACAACCTCCTAGAAGCAGCTTTTCATGCCACCAGACCTTTCTCCATCAATTAGGAATCTGATGCCATCACTTAAGACATTCCTTAAATTGTGGCCATTTGTTGAGTGTTTTTTTTGTTTCTAATCCGTATATATATCACCAATGCCCTTGATTTTCTTGACTATATATCTCTTAAATGTCAACATATACACGTGTGATTTAGTTTACGAAGATTTTTCAATGTCGAGAACCTCGATCAGAGAGAAAAAAAGGCGTAAGGTTCACAATGGTTTAAAATTAAAATTGGATATACCGGGCTAGGATTCGAGTTACAGGAACAAGGGCCAAACCAACCACCCAAGAATGGAATCGTCGAGCGAAAACACTTGACAACCTCCTAGAAGCAAGTTTTCTTGCAACCAGACCTTTCTCAATCAATTAGGAATCAGATGCCGTCACTAAACACATTCCTTAAATTGTAGCCATTTGTTGAGTGTTTTTTTTGGTATCTAATCCGCATATATATCACCAATGCCCTTAATTTTCTTAACTGTATATCTCTTAAATGTCAACATATACACGTGTGATTTAGTTTACTAAGATTTTTCAATGCCGAGAACCTCGATCAGAGAGTAAAAAAGGCGTAAGGTTCACAATGGTTTAAAATTAAAATTTGATATACCGGGCTAGGATTCGAGTTACAGGAACAAGGGCCAAACCAACCACCCAAGAATGCAATCGTCGAGCGAAAACACTTGACAACCTCCTAGAAGCAGCTTTTCTTGCAACCAGACCTTTCTCCATCAATTAGGAATCAGATGCCGTCACTAAACACATTCCTTAAATTGTAGCCATTTGTTGAGTGTTTTTTTTTTTGGTGTCTAATCCACATATATATCACCAATGCCCTTAATTTTCTTAACTGTATATCTCTTAAATGTCAACATATACACGTGTGATTTAGTTTATTAAGATTTTTCAATGCCGAGAACCTCGATCAGAGAGTAAAAAAGGCGTAAGGTTCACAATGGTGTAAGATTAAAATGGGATATACGGTGCTAGGATTCGAGTTACAGGAACAAGGGCCAAACCAACCACCCAAGAATGGAATTGTCGAGCGAAAACACTTGACAACCTCCTAGAAGCAGCTTTTATTGCCACCAGACCTTTATCCATCAATTAGGAATCCGATGCCGTCACTAAACACATTCCTTAAATTGTAGCCATTTGTTGAGTGTTTTGTTTTGGTGTCTAATCCGCATATATATATCACCATTGCCCTTGATTTTCTTAATTGTATATCTCTTAAATGTCAACATATACACTTGTGATTTAGTTTACTAAGATTTTTCAATGCCGAGAACCTCGATCAGAGAGTAAAAAAGGCGTAAGGTTCACAATGGTGTAAGATTAAAATGGGATATACGGTGCTAGGATTCGAGTTACAGGAACAAGGGCCAAACCAACCACCCAAGAATGGAATCGTCGTGCGAAAACACTTGACAAGCTCCTAGAAACAGCTTTTCTTACCACCAGACCTTTCTCCATCAGTTAGGAATTTGATGCCGTCAATAAACACATTCCTTAAATTGTAGCCATTTGTTGAGTGTTTTTTTTTGTGTCTAATCCGTATATATATCACCATTGCCCTTAATTTTCTTGACTGTATATCTCTTAAATATCAACATATACACGTGTGATTTAGTTTACGAAGATTTTTCAATGTCGAGAACCTCGATCAGAGAGAAAAAAAGGCGGAAGGTTCACAATGGTGAAAAATTAAAATGGGATATACGGGGCTAGTATTCGAGTTAATGGAAAAAGGGCCAAACCAACCACCCAAGAATAGAATCGTCGAGCGAAAACACTTGACAACCTCCTAGAAGCAGCTTTTCGTGCCACCAGACCTTTCTCCATCAATTAGGAATCTGATGCCATCACTTAAGACATTCCTTAAATTGTAGCCATTTGTTGAGTGTTTTTTTTTTGTCTAATCCGTATATATATCACCAATGCCCTTGATTTTCATGACTATATATCTCTTAAATGTCAACATATACACGTGTGATTTAGTTTACGAAGATTTTTCAATGTCGAGAACCTCGATCAGAGAGAAAAAAAGGCGTAAGGTTCACAATGGTTTAAAATTAAAATTGGATATACCGGGCTAGGATTCGAGTTACAGGAACAAGGGCCAAACCAACCACCCAAGAATGGAATCGTCGAGCGAAAACACTTGACAACCTCCTAGAAGCAGCTTTTCTTGCAACCAGACCTTTCTCCATCAATTAGGAATCAGATGCCGTCACTAAACACATTCCTTAAATTGTAGCCATTTGTTGAGTGTTTTTTTTGGTGTCTAATCCGCATATATATCACCAATGCCCTTAATTTTCTTAACTGTATATCTCTAAAATGTCAACATATACACGTGTGATTTAGTTTACTAAGATTTTTCAATGCCGAGAACCTCGATCAGAGAGTAAAAAAGGCATAAGGTTCACAATGGTTTAAAATTAAAATTGGATATAACGGGCTAGGATTCGAGTTACAGGAACAAGGGCCAAACCAACCACCCAAGAATGGAATCGTCGAGCGAAAACACTTGACAACCTCCTAGAAGCAGCTTTTCTTGCAACCAGACCTTTCTCCATCAATTAGGAATCAGATGCCGTCATTAAACACTTTCCTTAAATTGTAGCCATTTGTTGAGTGTTTTTTTCGGTGTCTAATCCGCATATATATCACCAATGCCCTTAATTTTCTTAACTGTATATCTCTTAAATGTCAACATATACACGTGTGATTTAGTTTACTAAGATTTTTCAATGCCGAGAACCTCGATCAGAGAGTAAAAAAGGCGTAAGGTTCACAATGGTGTAAGATTAAAATGGGATATACGGTGCTAGGATTCGAGTTACAGGAACAAGGGCCAAACCAACCACCCAAGAATGGAATCGTCGAGCGAAAACACTTGACAACCTCCTAGAAGCAGCTTTTCTTGCCACCAGACCTTTCTCCATCAATTAGGAATCTGATGCCGTCACTAAACACATTCCTTAAATTGTAGCCATTTGTTGAGTGTTTTTTTTTGTGTCTAATCCGCATATATATCACCATTGCCCTTGATTTTCTTAACTGTATATCTCTTAAATGTCAACATATACATGTGTGATTTAGTTTACGAAAATTTTTCAATGCCGAGAACCTCGATCAGAGAGTAAAAAACGCATAAGGTTCACAATGGTGTAAAATTAAAATGGGATATATCGTGCTAGGATTCGAGTTACAGGAACAAGGGCCAAATCAACCACCCAAGAATGGAATCGTCGAGCGAAAACACTTGACAACCTCCTAGAAGCAGCTTTTCTTGCCACCAGACCTTTCTCCATCAATTAGGAATCTGATGCCGTCACTAAACACATTCCTTAAATTGTAGCCATTTGTTGAGTGTTTTTTTTTTTGGTGTCTAATCCGCATATATATCACCATTGCCCTTGATTTTCTTAACTGTATATCTCTTAAATGTCAACATATACATGTGTGATTTAGTTTACGAAAATTTTTCAATGCCGAGAACCTCGATCAGAGAGTAAAAAAGGCATAAGGTTCACAATGTTGTAAAATTAAAATGGGATATATCGGGCTAGGATTCGAGTTACAGGAACAAGGGCCAAACCAACCACCCAAGAATGGAATCGTCGAGCGAAAATACTTGACAACCTCCTAGAAGCAGCTTTTCTTGCCACCAGACCTTTCTCCATCAATTAGGAATCTGATGCCGTCACCAAACACATTCCTTAAATTGTAGCCATTTGTTGAGTGTTTTTTTTGTGTCTAATCCGCATATATATCATCATTGCCCTTGATTTTCTTAAATGTATGTCTCTTAAATGTCAGCATATACACGTGTGATTTAGTTTACGAAGATTTTTCAATGTCGAGAACCTCGATCAGAGAGAAAAAAAGGCGGAAGGTTCACAATGGTGAAAAATTAAAATGGGATATACCGGGCTAGGATTCGAGTTAAAGGAACAAGGGCCAAACCAACCACCCAAGAATAGAATCGTCGAGCGAAAACACTTGAGAACCTCCAAGAAGCAGCTTTTCATGCCACCAGACCTTTCTCCATCAATTAGGAATCTGATGCCATCACTTAAGACATTCCTTAAATCGTAGCCATTTGTTGAGTGTTTTTTTTGTGTCTAATCCGTATATATATCACCAATGCCCTTGATTTTCTTGACTATATATCTCTTAAATGTCAACATATACACGTGTGATTTAGTTTACGAAGATTTTTCAATGTCGAGAACCTCGATCAGAGAGAAAAAAAGGCGTAAGGTTCACAATGGTGTAAAATTAAAATGGGATATATCGGGTTAGGATTCGAGTTACAGGAACAAGGGCCAAACCAGCCACCCAAGAATAGAATCGTCGAGCGAAAATACTTGACAACCTCCTAGAAGCAGAATTTCTTGCCACCAGACCTTTCTCCATCAATTAGGAATCTGATGCCGTCACTAAACACATTCCTTAAATTGTAGCCATTTGTTGAGTGCTTTTTTTTTGGTGTCTAATCCGCATATATATCACCATTCCCTTGATTTTCTTAACTGAATGTCTCTTAAATGTCAACATATACATGTGTGATTTAGTTTACGAAGATTTTTCAATGCCGAGAACCTCGATCAGAGAGTAAAAAAGGCGTAAGGTTCACAATGCTGTAGAATTAAAATGGGATATACCGGGCTAGGATTCAAGTTACAGGAACAAGGGCCAAACCAACCACCCAAGAATGGAATCGTCGAGCGAAAACACTTGACAACCTCCTAGAAGCAGCTTTTCTTACCACCAGACCTTTCTCCATCAGTTAGGAATTTGATGCCGTCAATAAACACATTCCTTAAATTGTAGCCATTTGTTGAGTGTTTTTTTTTTGTGTCTAATCCGTATATATATCACCATTTCCCTTAATTTTCTTGACTGTATATCTCTTAAATATCAACATTTACACGTGTGATTTTGTTTACGAAGATTTTTCAATGTCGAGAACCTCGATCAGAGAGAAAAAAAGGCGGAAGGTTCACAATGGTGAAAAATTAAAATGGGATATACCGGGCTAGGATTCGAGTTAAAGGAACAAGGCCAAACCAACCACCCAAGAATAGAATCGTCGAGCGAAAACACTTGACAACCTCCTAGAAGCAGGTTTTCATGCCACCAGACCTTTCTCCATCAATTAGGAATCTGATGCCATCACTTAAGACATTCCTTAAATTGTAGCCATTTGTTGAGTGTTTTTTTGTGTCTAATCCGTATATATATCACCAATGCCCTTGATTTTCTTGACTATATATCTCTTAAATGTCAACATATACACGTGTGATTTAGTTTACGAAGATTTTTCAATGTCGAGAACCTCGATCAGAGAGAAAAAAAGGCGTAAGGTTCACAATGGTGTAAAATTAAAATGGGATATATCAGGTTAGGATTCGAGTTACAGGAACAAGGGCCAAACCAACCACCCAAGAATAGAATCGTCGAGCGAAAATACTTGACAACCTCCTAGAAGCAGGTTTTCATGCCACCAGACTTTTCTCCATCAATTAGGAATCTGATGCCATCACTTAAGACATTCTTTAAATTGTAGCCATTTGTTGAGTGTTTTTTTGTGTCTAATTCGTATATATATCACCAATGCCCTTAATTTTCTTAACTGTATATCTCTAAAATGTCAACATATACACGTGTGATTTAGTTTACTAAGATTTTTCAATGCCGAGAACCTCGATCAGAGAGTAAAAAAGGCATAAGGTTCACAATGGTTTAAAATTAAAATTGGATATAACGGGCTAGGATTCGAGTTACAGGAACAAGGGCCAAACCAACCACCCAAGAATGGAATCGTCGAGCGAAAACACTTGACAACCTCCTAGAAGCAGCTTTTCTTGCAACCAGACCTTTCTCCATCAATTAGGAATCAGATGCCGTCATTAAACACTTTCCTTAAATTGTAGCCATTTGTTGAGTGTTTTTTCCGGTGTCTAATCCGCATATATATCACCAATGCCCTTAATTTTCTTAACTGTATATCTCTTAAATGTCAACATATACACGTGTGATTTAGTTTACTAAGATTTTTCAATGCCGAGAACCTCGATCAGAGAGTAAAAAAGGCGTAAGGTTCACAATGGTGTAAGATTAAAATGGGATATACGGTGCTAGGATTCGAGTTACAGGAACAAGGGCCAAACCAACCACCCAAGAATGGAATCGTCGAGCGAAAACACTTGACAACCTCCTAGAAGCAGCTTTTCTTGCCACCAGACCTTTCTCCATCAATTAGGAATCTGATGCCGTCACTAAACACATTCCTTAAATTGTAGCCATTTGTTGAGTGTTTTTTTTTGTGTCTAATCCGCATATATATCACCATTGCCCTTGATTTTCTTAACTGTATATCTCTTAAATGTCAACATATACATGTGTGATTTAGTTTACGAAAATTTTTCAATGCCGAGAACCTCGATCAGAGAGTAAAAAAGGCATAAGGTTCACAATGGTGTAAAATTAAAATGGGATATATCGTGCTAGGATTCGAGTTACAGGAACAAGGGCCAAATCAACCACCCAAGAATGGAATCGTCGAGCGAAAACACTTGACAACCTCCTAGAAGCAGCTTTTCTTGCCACCAGACCTTTCTCCATCAATTAGGAATCTGATGCCGTCACTAAACACATTCCTTAAATTGTAGCCATTTGTTGAGTGTTTTTTTTTTGGTGTCTAATCCGCATATATATCACCATTGCCCTTGATTTTCTTAACTGTATATCTCTTAAATGTCAACATATACATGTGTGATTTAGTTTACGAAAATTTTTCAATGCCGAGAACCTCGATCAGAGAGTAAAAAAGGCATAAGGTTCACAATGTTGTAAAATTAAAATGGGATATATCGGGCTAGGATTCGAGTTACAGGAACAAGGGCCAAACCAACCACCCAAGAATGGAATCGTCGAGCGAAAATACTTGACAACCTCCTAGAAGCAGCTTTTCTTGCCACCAGACCTTTCTCCATCAATTAGGAATCTGATGCCGTCACCAAACACATTCCTTAAATTGTAGCCATTTGTTGAGTGTTTTTTTTGTGTCTAATCCGCATATATATCATCATTGCCCTTGATTTTCTTAAATGTATGTCTCTTAAATGTCAACATATACACGTGTGATTTAGTTTACGAAGATTTTTCAATGTCGAGAACCTCGATCAGAGAGAAAAAAAGGCGGAAGGTTCACAATGGTGAAAAATTAAAATGGGATATACCGGGCTAGGATTCGAGTTAAAGGAACAAGGGCCAAACCAACCACCCAAGAATAGAATCGTCGAGCGAAAACACTTGAGAACCTCCTAGAAGCAGCTTTTCATGCCACCAGACCTTTCTCCATCAATTAGGAATCTGATGCCATCACTTAAGACATTCCTTAAATCGTAGCCATTTGTTGAGTGTTTTTTTTGTGTCTAATCCGTATATATATCACCAATGCCCTTGATTTTCTTGACTATATATCTCTTAAATGTCAACATATACACGTGTGATTTAGTTTACGAAGATTTTTCAATGTCGAGAACCTCGATCAGAGAGAAAAAAAGGCGTAAGGTTCACAATGGTGTAAAATTAAAATGGGATATATCGGGTTAGGATTCGAGTTACAGGAACAAGGGCCAAACCAGCCACCCAAGAATAGAATCGTCGAGCGAAAATACTTGACAACCTCCTAGAAGCAGAATTTCTTGCCACCAGACCTTTCTCCATCAATTAGGAATCTGATGCCGTCACTAAACACATTCCTTAAATTGTAGCCATTTGTTGAGTGCTTTTTTTTTGGTGTCTAATCCGCATATATATCATCATTCCCTTGATTTTCTTAACTGAATGTCTCTTAAATGTCAACATATACATGTGTGATTTAGTTTACGAAGATTTTTCAATGCCGAGAACCTCGATCAGAGAGTAAAAAAGGCGTAAGGTTCACAATGCTGTAGAATTTAAATGGGATATACCGGGCTAGGATTCAAGTTACAGGAACAAGGGCCAAACCAACCACCCAAGAATGGAATCGTCGAGCGAAAACACTTGACAACCTCCTAGAAGCAGCTTTTCTTACCACCAGACCTTTCTCCATCAGTTAGGAATTTGATGCCGTCAATAAACACATTCCTTAAATTGTAGCCATTTGTTGAGTGTTTTTTTTGTGTCTAATCCGTATATATATCACCATTTCCCTTAATTTTCTTGACTGTATATCTCTTAAATATCAACATTTACACGTGTGATTTAGTTTACGAAGATTTTTCAATGTCGAGAACCTCGATCAGAGAGAAAAAAAGGCGGAAGGTTCACAATGGTGAAAAATTAAAATGGGATATACCGGGCTAGGATTCGAGTTAAAGGAACAAGGGCCAAACCAACCACCCAAGAATAGAATCGTCGAGCGAAAACACTTGACAACCTCCTAGAAGCAGGTTTTCATGCCACCAGACCTTTCTCCATCAATTAGGAATCTGATGCCATCACTTAAGACATTCCTTAAATTGTAGCCATTTGTTGAGTGTTTTTTTGTGTCTAATCCGTATATATATCACCAATGCCCTTGATTTTCTTGACTATATATCTCTTAAATGTCAACATATACACGTGTGATTTAGTTTACGAAGATTTTTCAATGTCGAGAACCTCGATCAGAGGGAAAAAAAGGCGTAAGGTTCACAATGGTGTAAAATTAAAATGGGATATATCAGGTTAGGATTCAAGTTACAGGAACAAGGGCCAAACCAACCACCCAAGAATGGAATCGTCGAGCGAAAACACTTGACAACCTCCTAGAAGCAGCTTTTCTTACCACCAGACCTTTCTCCATCAGTTAGGAATTTGATGCCGTCAATAAACACATTCCTTAAATTGTAGCCATTTGTTGAGTGTTTTTTTTTGTGTCTAATCCGTATATATATCACCATTTCCCTTAATTTTCTTGACTGTATATCTCTTAAATATCAACATTTACACGTGTGATTTAGTTTACGAAGATTTTTCAATGTCGAGAACCTCGATCAGAGAGAAAAAAAGGCGGAAGGTTCACAATGGTGAAAAATTAAAATGGGATATACCGGGCTAGGATTCGAGTTAAAGGAACAAGGGCCAAACCAACCACCCAAGAATAGAATCGTCGAGCGAAAACACTTGACAACCTCCTAGAAGCAGGTTTTCATGCCACCAGACCTTTCTCCATCAATTAGGAATCTGATGCTATCACTTAAGACATTCCTTAAATTGTAGCCATTTGTTGAGTGTTTTTTTGTGTCTAATCCGTATATATATCACCAATGCCCTTGATTTTCTTGACTATATATCTCTTAAATGTCAACATATACACGTGTGATTTAGTTTACGAAGATTTTTCAATGTCGAGAACCTCGATCAGTGAGAAAAAAAGGCGTAAGGTTCACAATGGTGTAAAATTAAAATGGGATATATCAGGTTAGGATTCGAGTTACAGGAACAAGGGCCAAACCAACCACCCAACAATAGAATCGTCGAGCGAAAATACTTGACAACCTCCTAGAAGCAGCTTTTCTTGCCACCAGACCTTTCTCCATCAATTAGGAATCTGATGCCGTCACTAAACACATTCCTTAAATTGTAGCCATTTGTTGAGTGTTTTTTTTGGTGTCTAATCCGCATATATATCACCATTGCCCTTGATTTTCTTAACTGAATGTCTCTTAAATGTCAACATATACATGTGTGATTTAGTTTTCGAAGATTTTTCAATGCCGAGAACCTCGATCAGAGAGTAAAAAAGGCGTAAGGTTCACAATGCTGCAGAATTAAAATGGGATATACCGGGCTAGGATTCAAGTTACAGGAACAAGGGCCAAACCAACCACCCAAGAATGGAATCGTCGAGCGAAAACACTTGACAACCTCCTAGAAGCAGCTTTTCTTACCACCAGACCTTTCTCCATCAGTTAGGAATTTGATGCCGTCAATAAACACATTCCTTAAATTGTAGCCATTTGTTGAGTGTTTTTTTTTGTGTCTAATCCGTATATATATCACCATTTCCCTTAATTTTCTTGACTGTATATCTCTTAAATATCAACATTTACACGTGTGATTTAGTTTACGAAGATTTTTCAATGTCGAGAACCTCGATCAGAGAGAAAAAAAGGCGGAAGGTTCACAATGGTGAAAAATTAAAATGGGATATACCGGGCTAGGATTCGAGTTAATGGAAAAAGGGCCAAACCAACCACCCAAGAATAGAATCGTCGAGCGAAAACACTTGACAACCTCCTAGAAGCAGCTTTTCATGCCACCAGACCTTTCTCCATCAATTAGGAATCTGATGCCATCACTTAAGACATTCCTTAAATTGTAGCCATTTGTTGAGTGTTTTTTTTGTGTCTAATCCGTATATATATCACCAATGCCCTTGATTTTCTTGACTATATATCTCTTAAATGTCAACATATACACGTGTGATTTAGTTTACGAAGATTTTTCAATGTCGAGAACCTCGATCAGAGAGAAAAAAAGGCGTAAGGTTCACAATGGTGTAAAATTAAAATGGGATATATCGGGTTAGGATTCGAGTTACAGGAACAAGGGCCAAACCAACCACCCAAGAATAGAATCGTCGAGCGAAAATACTTGACAACCTCCTAGAAGCAGCTTTTCTTGCCACCGGACCTTTCTCCATCAATTAGGAATCTGATGCCGTCACTAAACACATTCCTTAAATTGTAGCCATTTGTTGAGTGCTTTTTTTTGGTGTCTAATCCGCATATATATCACCTTGCCCTTGATTTTCTTAACTGAATGTCTCTTAAATGTCAACATATACATGTGTGATTTAGTTTACGAAGATTTTTCAATGCCGAGAACCTCGATCAGAGAGTAAAAAAGGCGTAAGGTTCACAATGCTGTAGAATTAAAATGGGATATACCGGGCTAGGATTCAAGTTACAGGAACAAGGGCCAAACCAACCACCCAAGAATGGAATCGTCGAGCGAAAACACTTGACAACCTCCTAGAAGCAGCTTTTCTTACCACCAGACCATTCTCCATCAGTTAGGAATTTGATGCCGTCAATAAACACATTCCTTAAATTGTAGCCATTTGTTGAGTCTTTTTTTTTGTGTCTAATCCGTATATATATCACCATTGCCCTTAATTTTCTTGACTGTATATCTCTTAAATATCAACATTTACACGTGTGATTTAGTTTACGAAGATTTTTCAATGTCGAGAACCTCGATCAGAGAGAAAAAAAGGCGGAAGGTTCACAATGGTGAAAAATTAAAATGGGATATACCGGGCTAGGATTCGAGTTAATGGAAAAAGGGCCAAACCAACCACCCAAGAATAGAATCGTCGAGCGAAAACACTTGACAACCTCCTAGAAGCAGCTTTTCATGCCACCAGACCTTTCTCCATCAATTAGGAATCTGATGCCATCACTTAAGACATTCATTAAATTGTAGCCATTTGTTGAGTGTTTTTTTTGTGTCTAATCCGTATATATATCACCAGTGCCCTTGATTTTCTTGACTATATATCTCTTAAATGTCAACATATACACGTGTGATTTAGTTTACGAAGATTTTTCAATGTCGAGAACCTCGATCAGAGAGAAAAAAAGGCGTAAGGTTCACAATGGTTTAAAATTAAAATTGGATATACCGGGCTAGGATTCGAGTTACAGGAACAAGGGCCAAACCAACCACCCAAGAATGGAATCGTCGAGCGATAACACTTGACAACCTCCTAGAAGCAGCTTTTCTTGCAACCAGACCTTTCTCCATCAATTAGGAATCAGATGCCGTCACTAAACACATTCCTTAAATTGTAGCCATTTGTTGAGTGTTTTTTTTGGTGTCTAATCCGCATATATATCACCAATGCCCTTAATTTTCTTAACTGTATATCTCTTAAATGTCAACATATACACGTGTGATTTAGTTTACTAAGATTTTTCAATGCCGAGAACCTCGATCAGAGAGTAAAAAAGGCGTAAGGTTCACAATGGTTTAAAATTAAAATTGGATATACCGGGCTAGGATTCGAGTTACAGGAACAAGGGCCAAACCAACCACCCAAGATTGGAATCGTCGAGCGAAAACACTTGACAACCTCCTAGAAGCAGCTTTTCTTGCAACCAGACCTTTCTCCATCAATTAGGAATCAGATGCCGTCACTAAACACATTCCTTAAATTGTAGCCATTTGTTGAGTGTTTTTTTTGGTGTCTAATCCGCATATATATCACCAATGCCCTTAATTTTCTTAACTGTATATCTCTTAAATGTCAACATATACACGTGTGATTTAGTTTACTAAGATTTTTCAATGCCGAGAACCTCGATCAGAGAGTAAAAAAGGCGTAAGGTTCACAATGGTGTAAGATTAAAATGGGATATACGGTGCTAGGATTCGAGTTACAGGAACAAGGGCCAAACCAACCACCCAAGAATGGAATCGTCGAGCGAAAACACTTGACAACCTCCTAGAAGCAGCTTTTCTTGCAACCAAACCTTTCTCCATCAATTAGGAATCAGATGCCGTCACTAAACACATTCCTTAAATTGTAGCCATTTGTTGAGTGTTTTTTTTGGTGTCTAATCCGCATATATATCACCAATGCCCTTAATTTTCTTAACTGTATATCTCTTAAATGTCAACATATACACGTGTGATTTAGTTTACTAAGATTTTTCAATGCCGAGAACCTCGATCAGAGAGTAAAAAAGGCATAAGGTTCACAATGGTTTAAAATTAAAATTGGATATACCGGGCTAGGATTCGAGTTACAGGAACAAGGGCCAAACCATCCACCCAAGAATGGAATTGTCGAGCGAAAATACTTGACAACCTCCTAGAAGCAGCTTTTCTTGCCACCAGACCTTTCTCCATCAATTAGGAATCTGATGCTGTCACCAAACACATTCCTTAAATTGTAGCCATTTGTTGAGTGTTTTTTTTGTGTCTAATCCGCATATATATCACCATTGCCCTTGATTTTCTTAAATGTATGTCTCTTAAATGTCAACATATACACGTGTGATTTAGTTTACGAAGATTTTTCAATGTCGAGAACCTCGATTAGAGAGAAAAAAAGGCGGAAGGTTCACAATGGTGTAAGATTAAAATGGGATATACCGGGCTACGATTCGAGTTAAAGGAACAAGGGCCAAACCAACCACCCAAGAATAGAATCGTCGAGCGAAAACACTTGACAACCTCCTAGAAGCAGCTTTTCATGCCACCAGACCTTTCTCCATCAATTAGGAATCTGATGCCGTCACTAAACACATTCCTTAAATTGTACCCATTTGTTGAGTGTTTTTTTTTGTGTCTAATCCGCATATATATCACCATTGCCCTTGATTTTCTTAACTGTATATCTCTTAAATGTCAACATATACATGTGTGATTTAGTTTACGAAAATTTTTCAATGCCGAGAACCTCGATCAGAGAGTAAAAAAGGCATAAGGTTCACAATGGTGTAAAATTAAAATGGGATATATCGTGCTAGGATTCGAGTTACAGGAACAAGGGCCAAATCAACCACCCAAGAATGGAATCGTCGAGCGAAAACACTTGACAACCTCCTAGAAGCAGCTTTTCTTGCCACCAGACCTTTCTCCATCAATTAGGAATCTGATGCCGTCACTAAACACATTCCTTAAATTGTAGCCATTTGTTGAGTGTTTTTTTTTGGTGTCTAATCCGCATATATATCACCATTGCCCTTGATTTTCTTAACTGTATATGTCTTAAATGTCAACATATACATGTGTGATTTAGTTTACGAAAATTTTTCAATGCCGAGAACCTCGATCAGAGAGTAAAAAAGGCATAAGGTTCACAATGGTGTAAAATTAAAATGGGATATATCGTGCTAGGATTCGAGTTACAGGAACAAGGGCCAAATCAACCACCCAAGAATGGAATCGTCGAGCGAAAATACTTGACAACCTCCTAGAAGCAGCTTTTCTTGCCACCAGACCTTTCTCCATCAATTAGGAATCTGATGCCGTCACCAAACACATTCCTTAAATTGTAGCCATTTGTTGAGTGTTTTTTTTGTGTCTAATCCGCATATATATCACCATTGCCCTTGATTTTCTTAAATGTATGTCTCTTAAATGTCAACATATACACGTGTGATTTAGTTTACGAAGATTTTTCAATGTCGAGAACCTCGATTAGAGAGAAAAAAAGGCGGAAGGTTCACAATGGTGAAAAATTAAAATGGGATATACCGGGCTACGATTCGAGTTAAAGGAACAAGGGCCAAACCAACCACCCAAGAATAGAATCGTCGAGCGAAAACACTTGACAACCTCCTAGAAGCAGCTTTTCATGCCACCAGACCTTTCTCCATCAATTAGGAATCTGATGCCATCACTTAAGACATTCCTTAAATTGTAGCCATTTGTTGAGTGTTTTTTTTGTGTCTAATCCGTATATATATCACCAATGCCCTTGATTTTCTTGACTATATATCTCTTAAATGTCAACATATACACGTGTGATTTAGTTTACGAAGATTTTTCAATGTCGAGAACCTCGATCAGAGAGAAAAAAAGGCGTAAGGTTCACAATGGTTTAAAATTAAAATTGGATATACCGGTCTAGGATTCGAGTTACAGGAACAAGGGCCAAACCAACCACCCAAGAATGGAATCGTCGAGCGAAAACACTTGACAACCTCCTAGAAGCAGCTTTTCTTGCAACCAGACCTTTCTCCATCAATTAGGAATCAGATGCCGTCACTAAACACATTCCTTAAATTGTAGCCATTTGTTGAGTGTTTTTTTTGTGTCTAATCCGCATATATATCACCAATGCCCTTAATTTTCTTAACTGTATATCTCTTAAATGTCAACATATACACGTGTGATTTAGTTTACTAAGATTTTTCAATGCCGAGAACCTCGATCAGAGAGTAAAAAAGGCGTAAGGTTCACAATGGTGTAAGATTAAAATGGGATATACGGTGCTAGGATTCGAGTTACAGGGACAAGGGCCAAACCAACCATCCAAGAATGGAATCGTCGAGTGAAAACACTTGACAACCTCCTAGAAGCAGCTTTTCTTGCCACCAGACCTTTCTCCATCAATTAGGAATCTGATGCGGTCACTAAACACATTCCTTAAAGTGTAGCCATTTGTTGAGTGTTTTTTTTTTGGTGTCTAATCCGCATATATATCCGCATATCCCTTGATTTTCTTAACTTTATGTCTCTTAAATGTCAACATATACACGTGTGATTTAGTTTACGAAGATTTTTCAATGCCGAGAACCTCGATCAGGGAGTAAAAAGGGCGTAAGGTTCACAATGCTGTATAATTAAAATGGGATATACCGGGCTAGGATTCGAGTTACAGGAACAAGGACCAAACCAACCACCCAGGAATGGAATTGTCGAGCTAAAACACTTGACAACCTCCTAGAAGCAGCTTTTCATGCCCCCAGACCTTTCTCCATCAATTAGGAATCTGATGCCGTCACAAAACGCATTCTTTAAATTGTATCCATTTGTTGAGTGTTTTTTTGGTGTCTAATCCGCATATATATCACCATTGCCCTTGATTTTCTTAACTGTATGTCTCTTAAATGTCAACATATACAGGTGTGATTTAGTTTACGAAGACTTTTCAATGTCGAGAACCTCGATCAGAGAGAAAAAAAGGCGTAAGGTTCACAATGGTGTAAAATTAAAATGGGATATATCGGGTTATGATTCGAGTTACAGGAACAAGGGCCAAACCAACCACCCAAGAATAGAATCCTCGAGCGAAAACACATGACAACCTCCTAGAAGCAGCTTTTCTTGCCACCAGACCTTTCTCCATCAATTAGGAATCTGAGGCCATCATTAAACACATTCCTTAAATTGTAGCCATTTGTTGTGTGTTTTTTTTGGTCTCTAATCCGCATATATATATCACCAATGCCCTTGATTTTCTTGACTGTATATCTCATAAATGTCAACATATACACTTGTGATTTAGTTTACGAAGATTTTTCAATGTCGAGAACCTCGATCAGAGAGAAAAAAAGGCGTAAGGTTCACAATGGTTTAAAATTAAAATTGGATATACCGGGCTAGGATTCGAGTTACAGGAACAAGGGCCAAACCAACCACCCAAGAATGGAATCGTCGAGCGAAAACACTTGACAACCTCCTAGAAGCAGCTTTTCTTGGAACCAGACCTTTCTCCATCAATTAGGAATCAGATGCCGTCACTAAACACATTCCTTAAATTGTAGCCATTTGTTGAGTGTTTTTTTTGGTGTCTAATCCGCATATATATCACCAATGCCCTTAATTTTCTTAACTGTATATCTCTTAAATGTCAACATATACACGTGTGATTTAGTTTACTAAGATTTTTCAATGCCGAGAACCTCGATCAGAGAGTAAAAAAGGCGTAAGGTTCACAATGGTGTAAGATTAAAATGGGATATACGGTGCTAGGATTCGAGTTACAGGAACAAGGGCCAAACCAACCACCCAAGAATGGAATCGTCGAGCGAAAACACTTGACAACCTCCTAGAAGCAGCTCTTCTTGTCACCAGACCTTTCTCCATCTATTACGAATCTGATGCCGTCACTAAACACATTCCTTAAATTGTAGCCAATTGTTGAGTGTTTTTTTTTTGGTGTCTAATCCAGATATATATCACCATTGCCCTTGATTTTCTTAACTGTATATCTCTTAATGTCAACATATACACGTGTGATTTAGTTTACGAAGATTTTTCAATGCCGAGAACCTCGATCAGAGAGTAAAAAAGGTGTAAGGTTCACAATGGTGTAAAATTAAAATGGGATATACCGGGCTAGGATTCGAGTTACAGGAACAAGGGCCAAACCAACCACCCAAGAATGGAATCGTCGAGCGAAAACACTTGACAACCTCCTAGAAGCAGCTTTTCTTGCCACCAGACCTTTCTCCATCAATTAGGAATCTGATGCCGTCACCAAACACATTCCTTAAATTGTAGCCATTTGTTGAGTGTTTTTTTTTTGTGTCTAATCCGCATATATATCACCATTGCCCAAGATTTTCTTAACTGTATGTCTCTTAAATGTCAACATATACACGTGTGATTTAGTTTACAAAGATTTTTCAATGCAGAGAACCTCGACCAGAGAGTAAAAAAGGCGTAAGGTTCACAATGCTGTAAAATTAAAATGGGATATACCGGGCTAGGATTCGAGTTACAGGAACAAGGGCCAAACCAACCACCCAAGAATGGAATCATCGAGCGAAAACACTTGACAACCTCCAAGAAGCAGCTTTTCTTGCAACCAGACCTTTCTCCATCAATTAGGAATCAGATGCCGTCACTAAACACATTCCTTAAATTGTAGCCATTTGTTGAGTGTTTTTTTTTTGTGTCTAATCCACATATATATCACCATTGCCCTTGATTTTCTTAACTGTATGTCTCTTAAATGTCAACATAAACACGTGTGATTTAGTTTACGAAGATTTTTCAATGCCGAGAACCTCGATCAGAGAGTAAAAAAGGCGTAAGGTTCACAATGCTGTAAAATTAAAATGGGATATACCGGGCTAGGATTCGAGTTACAGGAACAAGGGCCAAACCAACCACCCAAGAACGGAATCGTCGAGCGAAAACACTTGACAACCTCCTAGAAGCAGCTTTTCTTGCAACCAGACCTTTCTCCATCAATTAGGAATCAGATGCCGTCACTAAACACATTCCTTAAATTGTAGCCATTTGTTGAGTGTTTTTTTTTTGGGTGTCTAATCCGCATATATATATCACCAATGCCCTTGATTTTCTTAACTGTATATCTCTTAAATGTCAACATATACACGTGTGGTTTAGTTTACGTAGATTTTTCAATGCCGAGAACCTCGATTAGAGAGTAAAAAAAGCGTAAGGTTCACAATGGTGTAAGATTAAAATGGGATATATGGTGCTAGGATTCGAGTTACAGGAACAAGGGCCAAACCAACCACCCAAGAATGGAATCGTCGAGCGAAAACATTTGACAACCTCCTAGAAGCAGCTTTTCTTGCCACCAGACCTTTCTCCATTAATTACGAATCTGATGCCGTCACTAAACACATTCTTTAAATTGTAGCCAATTGTTGAGTGTTTTTTTGGTGTCTAATCCGGATATATATCACCATTGCCCTTGATTTTCTTAACTGTATATCTCTTAAATGTCAACATATACACGTGTGATTTAGTTTACCAAGATATTTCAATGCCGAGAACCTCGATCAGAGAGTAAAAAAGGCGTAAGGTTCACAATGCTGTAAAATTAAAATGGGATATACCGGGCTAGGATTCGAGTTACAGGAACAAGGGCCAAACCAACCACCCAAGAATGGAATCGTCGAGCGAAAACACTTCACAACCTCCTAGAAGCAGCTTTTCTTGCCACCAGACCTTTCTCCATCAATTAGGAATCTGATGCCGTCACCAAACACATTCCTTAAATTGTAGCCATTTGTTGAGTGTTTTTTTTTGTGTCTAATCCGCATATATATCACCATTGCCCATGATTTTCTTAACTGTATGTCTCTTAAATGTCAACATATACACGTGTGATTTAGTTTACAAAGATTTTTCAATGCAGAGAACCTCGACCAGAGAGTAAAAAAGGCGTAAGGTTCACAATGCTGTAAAATTAAAATGGGATATACCGGGCTAGGATTCGAGTTACAGGAACAAGGGCCAAACCAACCACCCAACAATGGAATCATCGAGCGAAAACACTTGACAACCTCCAAGAAGCAGCTTTTCTTGCAACCAGACCTTTCTCCATCAATTAGGAATCAGATCCCGTCACTAAACACATTCCTTAAATTGTAGCCATTTGTTGAGTGTTTTTTTTTTGTGTCTAATCCACATATATATCACCATTGCCCTTGATTTTCTTAACTGTATGTCTCTTAAATGTCAACATAAACACGTGTGATTTAGTTTACGAAGATTTTTCAATGCCGAGAACCTCGATCAGAGAGTAAAAAAGGCGTAAGGTTCACAATGCCGTAAAATTAAAATGGGATATACCGGGCTAGGATTCGAGTTACAGGAACAAGGGCCAAACCAACCACCCAAGAACGGAATCGTCGAGCGAAAACACTTGACAACCTCCTAGAAGCAGCTTTTCTTGCAACCAGACCTTTCTCCATCAATTAGGAATCAGATGCCGTCACTAAACACATTCCTTAAATTGTAGCCATTTGTTGAGTGTTTTTTTTTGGGTGTCTAATCCGCATATATATATCACCAATGCCCTTGATTTTCTTAACTGTATATCTCTTAAATGTCAACATATACACGTGTGGTTTAGTTTACGTAGATTTTTCAATGCCGAGAACCTCGATCAGAGAGTAAAAAAAGCGTAAGGTTCACAATGTTGTAAGATTAAAATGGGATATATGGTGCTAGGATTCGAGTTACAGGAACAAGGGCCAAACCAACCACCCAAGAATGGAATCGTCGAGCGAAAACATTTGACAACCTCCTAGAAGCAGCTTTTCTTGCCACCAGACCTTTCTCCATTAATTACGAATCTGATGCCGTCACTAAACACATTCCTTAAATTGTAGCCAATTGTTGAGTGTTTTTTTTGGTGTCTAATCCGGATATATATCACCATTGCCTTGATTTTCTTAACTGTATATCTCTTAAATGTCAACATATACACGTGTGATTTAGTTTACCAAGATATTTCAATGCCGAGAACCTCGATCAGAGAGTAAAAAAGGCGTAAGGTTCACAATGGTGTAAAATTAAAATGGGATATACCGGGCTAGGATTCGAGTTACAGGAACAAGGGCCAAACCAACCACCCAAGAATGGAATCGTCGAGCGAAAACACTTGACAACCTCCAAGAAGCAGCTTTTGTTGCCACCAGACCTTTCTCCATCAATTAGGAATCAGATGCCGTCACTAAACACATTCCTTAAATTGTAGCCATTTGTTGAGTGTTTTTTTTTTGTGTCTAATCCACATATATATCACCATTGCCCTTGATTTTCTTAACTGTATGTCTCTTAAATGTCAACATAAACACGTGTGATTTAGTTTACGAAGATTTTTCAATGCCGAGAACCTCGATCAGAGAGTAAAAAAGGCGTAAGGTTCACAATGCTGTAAAATTAAAATGGGATATACCGGGCTAGGATTCGAGTTACAGGAACAAGGGCCAAACCAACCACCCAAGAACGGAATCGTCGAGCGAAAACACTTGACAACCTCCTAGAAGCAGCTTTTCTTGCAACCAGACCTTTCTCCATCAATTAGGAATCAGATGCCGTCACTAAACACATTCCTTAAATTGTAGCCATTTGTTGAGTGTTTTTTTTTTGGGTGTCTAATCCGCATATATATATCACCAATGCCCTTGATTTTCTTAACTGTATATCTCTTAAATGTCAACATATACACGTGTGGTTTAGTTTACGTAGATTTTTCAATGCCGAGAACCTCGATCAGAGAGTAAAAAAAGCGTAAGGTTCACAATGGTGTAAGATTAAAATGGGATATATGGTGCTAGGATTCGAGTTACAGGAACAAGGGCCAAACCAACCACCCAAGAATGGAATCGTCGAGCGAAAACATTTGACAACCTCCTAGAAGCAGCTTTTCTTGCCACCAGACCTTTCTCCATTAATTACGAATCTGATGCCGTCACTAAACACATTCTTTAAATTGTAGCCAATTGTTGAGTGTTTTTTTGGTGTCTAATCCGGATATATATCACCATAGCCCTTGATTTTCTTAACTGTATATCTCTTAAATGTCAACATATACACGTGTGATTTAGTTTACCAAGATATTTCAATGCCGAGAACCTCGATCAGAGAGTAAAAAAGGCGTAAGGTTCACAATGCTGTAAAATTAAAATGGGATATACCGGGCTAGGATTCGAGTTACAGGAACAAGGGCCAAACCAACCACCCAAGAATGGAATCGTCGAGCGAAAACACTTCACAACCTCCTAGAAGCAGCTTTTCTTGCCACCAGACCTTTCTCCATCAATTAGGAATCTGATGCCGTCACCAAACACATTCCTTAAATTGTAGCCATTTGTTGAGTGTTTTTTTTTGTGTCTAATCCGCATATATATCACCATTGCCCATGATTTTCTTAACTGTATGTCTCTTAAATGTCAACATATACACGTGTGATTTAGTTTACAAAGATTTTTCAATGCAGAGAACCTCGACCAGAGAGTAAAAAAGGCGTAAGGTTCACAATGCTGTAAAATTAAAATGGGATATACCGGGCTAGGATTCGAGTTACAGGAACAAGGGCCAAACCAACCACCCAACAATGGAATCATCGAGCGAAAACACTTGACAACCTCCAAGAAGCAGCTTTTCTTGCAACCAGACCTTTCTCCATCAATTAGGAATCAGATGCCGTCACTAAACACATTCCTTAAATTGTAGCCATTTGTTGAGTGTTTTTTTTTTGTGTCTAATCCACATATATATCACCATTGCCCTTGATTTTCTTAACTGTATGTCTCTTAAATGTCAACATAAACACGTGTGATTTAGTTTACGAAGATTTTTCAATGCCGAGAACCTCGATCAGAGAGTAAAAAAGGCGTAAGGTTCACAATGCCGTAAAATTAAAATGGGATATACCGGGCTAGGATTCGAGTTACAGGAACAAGGGCCAAACCAACCACCCAAGAACGGAATCGTCGAGCGAAAACACTTGACAACCTCCTAGAAGCAGCTTTTCTTGCAACCAGACCTTTCTCCATCAATTAGGAATCAGATGCCGTCACTAAACACATTCCTTAAATTGTAGCCATTTGTTGAGTGTTTTTTTTTGCGTGTCTAATCCGCATATATATATCACCAATGCCCTTGATTTTCTTAACTGTATATCTCTTAAATGTCAACATATACACGTGTGGTTTAGTTTACGTAGATTTTTCAATGCCGAGAACCTCGATCAGAGAGTAAAAAAAGCGTAAGGTTCACAATGTTGTAAGATTAAAATGGGATATATGGTGCTAGGATTCGAGTTACAGGAACAAGGGCCAAACCAACCACCCAAGAATGGAATCGTCGAGCGAAAACATTTGATAACCTCCTAGAAGCAGCGTTTCTTGCCACCAGACCTTTCTCCATTAATTACGAATCTGATGCCGTCACTAAATACATTCCTTAAATTGTAGCCAATTGTTGAGTGTTTTTTTTGGTGTCTAATCCGGATATATATCACCATTGCCTTGATTTTCTTAACTGTATATCTCTTAAATGTCAACATATACACGTGTGATTTAGTTTACCAAGATATTTCAATGCCGAGAACCTCGATCAGAGAGTAAAAAAGGCGTAAGGTTCACAATGGTGTAAAATTAAAATGGGATATACCGGGCTAGGATTCGAGTTACAGGAACAAGGGCCAAACCAACCACCCAAGAATGGAATCGTCGAGCGAAAACACTTGACAACCTCCAAGAAGCAGCTTTTGTTGCCACCAGACCTTTCTCCATCAATTAGGAATCTGATGCCGTCACCAAACACATTCCTTAAATTGTAGCCATTTGTTGAGTGTTTTTTTTTTGTGTCTAATCCGCATATATATCACCATTTCCCTTGATTTTCTTAACTGTATGTCTCTTAAATGTCAACATATACACGTGTGATTTAGTTTACGAAGATTTTTCAATGCAGAGAACCTCGACCAGAGAGTAAAAAAGGCGTAAGGTTCACAATGCTGTAAAATTAAAATGGGATATACCGGGCTAGGATTCGAGTTACAGGAACAGGGGCCAAACCAACCACCCAAGAATGGAATCATCGAGCGAAAACACTTGACAACCTCCTAGAAGCAGCTTTTCTTGCAACCAGACCTTTCTCCATCAATTAGGAATCAGATGCCGTCACTAAACACATTCCTTAAATTGTAGCCATTTGTTGAGTGTTTTTTTTTGTTTCTAATCCACATATATATCACCATTGCCCTTGATTTTCTTAACTGTATGTCTCTTAAATGTCAACATAAACACGTGTGATTTAGTTTACGAAGATTTTTCAATGCCGAGAACCTCGATCAGAGAGTAAAAAAGGCGTAAGGTTCACAATGCCGTAAAATTAAAATGGGATATACCGGGCTAGGATTCGAGTTACAGGAACAAGGGCCAAACCAACCACCCAAGAACGGAATCGTCGAGCGAAAACACTTGACAACCTCCTAGAAGCAGCTTTTCTTGCAACCAGACCTTTCTCCATCAATTAGGAATCAGATGCCGTCACTAAACACAATCCTTAAATTGTAGCCATTTGTTGAGTGTTTTTTTTTGGGTGTCTAATCCGCATATATATATCACCAATGCCCTTGATTTTCTTAACTGTATATCTCTTAAATGTCAACATATACACGTGTGGTTTAGTTTACGTAGATTTTTCAATGCCGAGAACCTCGATCAGAGAGTAAAAAAAGCGTAAGGTTCACAATGTTGTAAGATTAAAATGGGATATATGGTGCTAGGATTCGAGTTACAGGAACAAGGGCCAAACCAACCACCCAAGAATGGAATCGTCGAGCGAAAACATTTGACAACCTCCTAGAAGCAGCTTTTCTTGCCACCAGACCTTTCTCCATTAATTACGAATCTAATGCCGTCACTAAACACATTCCTTAAATTGTAGCCAATTGTTGAGTGTTTTTTTTGGTGTCTAATCCGGATATATATCACCATTGCCCTTGATTTTCTTAACTGTATATCTCTTAAATGTCAACATATACACGTGTGATTTAGTTTACCAAGATATTTCAATGCCGAGAACCTCGATCAGAGAGTAAAAAAGGCGTAAGGTTCACAATGGTGTAAAATTAAAATGGGATATACCGGGCTAGGATTCGAGTTACAGGAACAAGGGCCAAACCAACCACCCAAGAATGGAATCGTCGAGCGAAAACACTTGACAACCTCCAAGAAGCAGCTTTTGTTGCCACCAGACCTTTCTCCATCAATTAGGAATCTGATGCCGTCACCAAACACATTCCTTAAATTGTAGCCATTTGTTGAGTGTTTTTTTTGTGTCTAATCCGCATATATATCACCATTTCCCTTGATTTTCTTAACTGTATGTCTCTTAAATGTCAACATATACACGTGTGATTTAGTTTACGAAGATTTTTCAATGCAGAGAACCTCGACCAGAGAGTAAAAAAGGCGTAAGGTTCACAATGCTGTAAAATTAAAATGGGATATACCGGGCTAGGATTCGAGTTACAGGAACAGGGGCCAAACCAACCACCCAAGAATGGAATCATCGAGCGAAAACACTTGACAACCTCCTAGAAGCAGCTTTTCTTGCAACCAGACCTTTCTCCATCAATTAGGAATCAGATGCCGTCACTAAACACATTCCTTAAATTGTAGCCATTTGTTGAGTGTTTTTTTTTTGTTTCTAATCCACATATATATCACCATTGCCCTTGATTTTCTTAACTGTATGTCTCTTAAATGTCAACATAAACACGTGTGATTTAGTTTACGATGATTTTTCAATGCCGAGAACCTCGATCAGAGAGTAAAAAAGGCGTAACGTTCACAATGCTGTAAAATTAAAATGGGATATACCGGGCTACGATTCGAGTTACAGGAACAAGGGCCAAACCAACCACCCAAGAATGGAATCGTCAAGCGAAAACACTTGACAACCTCCTAGAAGCAGCTTTTCTTGCAACCAGACCTTTCTCCATCAATTAGGAATCAGATGCCGTCACTAAACACATTCCTTAAATTGTAGCCATTTGTTGAGTGTTTTTTTTTGGTGTCTAATCCGCATATATATATCACCAATGCCCTTGATTTTCTTAACTGTATATCTCTTAAATGTCAACATATACACGTGTGATTTAGTTTACGTAGATTTTTAAATGCCGAGAACCTCGATCAGAGAGTAAAAAAGGCGTAAGGTTCACAATGGTGTAAGATTAAAATGGGATATACGGTGCTAGGATTCGAGTTACAGGAACAAGGGCCAAACCAACCACCCAAGAATGGAATCGTCGAGCGAAAACACTTGACAACCTCCAAGAAGCAGCTTTTCTTGCCACCAGAACTTTCTCCATCAATTAGGAATTAGATGCCATCACTAAACACATTCCTTAACTTGTAGCCAATTGTTGAGTGTTTTTTTTTGGTGTCTGATCCGGATATATATCACCATTGCCCTTGATTTTCTTAACTGTATATCTCTTAAATGTCAACATATACACGTGTGATTTAGTTTACCAAGATTTTTCAATGCCGAGAACCTCGATCAGAGAGTAAAAAAGGCGTAAGGTTCACAATGGTGTAAAATTAAAATGGGATATACCGGGCTAGGATTCGAGTTACAGGAACAAGGTACAAACCTACCACCCAAGAATGGAATCGTCGAGCGAAAACACTTAACAACCTCCTAGAAGCAGCTTTTCTTGCAACCAGACCTTTCTCCATCAATTAGGAATCAGATGCCGTCACTAAACACATTCCTTAAATTGTAGCCATTTGTTGAGTGTTTTTTTTTGTGTCTAATCCACATATATATCACCATTGCCCTTGATTTTCTTAACTGTATGTCTCTTAAATGTCAACATAAACACGTGTGATTTAGTTTACGAAGATTTTTCAATGCCGAGAACCTCAATCAGAGAGTAAAAAAGGCGTAAGGTTCACAATGCTGTAAAATTAAAATGGGATATACCGGGCTAGGATTCGAGTTACAGGAACAAGGGCCAAACCAACCACCCAAGAATAGAATCATCGAGCGAAAACACTTGACAACCTCCTAGAAGCAGCTTTTCTTGCAACCAGACCTTTCTCCATCAATTAGGAATCAGATGCCGTCACTAAACACATTCCTTAAATTGTAGCCATTTGTTGAGTGTTTTTTTGTGTGTCTAATCCGCATATATATCACCATTTCCCTTGATTTTCTTAACTGTATGTCTCTTAAATGTCAACATATACACGTGTGATTTAGTTTACGAAGATTTTTCAATGCAGAGAACCTCGACCAGAGAGTAAAAAAGGCGTAAGGTTCACAATGCTGTAAAATTAAAATGGGATATACCGGGCTAGGATTCGAGTTACAGGAACAAGGGCCAAACCAACCACCCAAGAGTAGAATCATCGAGCGAAAACACTTGACAACCTCCTAGAAGCAGCTTTTCTTGCAACCAGACCTTTCTCCATCAATTAGGAAACAGATGCCGTCACTAAACACATTCCTTAAATTGTAGCCATTTGTTGAGTGTTTTTTTTTTGTGTCTAATCCACATATATATCACCATTGCCCTTGATTTTCTTAACTGTATGTCTCTTAAATGTCAACATAAACACGTGTGATTTAGTTTACGAAGATTTTTCAATGCCGAGAACCATGATCAGAGAGTAAAAAAGGCGTAAGGTTCACAATGCTGTAAAATTAAAATGGGATATACCGGGCTAGGATTCGAGTTACAGGAACAAGGGCCAAACCAACCACCCAAGAATGGAATCGTCGAGCGAAAACACTTGACAACCTCCTAGAAGCAGCTTTTCTTGCAACCAGACCTTTCTCCATCAATTAGGAATCAGATGCCGTCACTAAACACATTCCTTAAATTGTAGCCATTTGTTGAGTGTTTTTTTTTGGTGTCTAATCCGCATATATATATCACCAATGCCCTTGATTTTCTTAACTGTATATCTCTTAAATGTCAACATATACACCTGTGATTTAATTTACGTAGATTTTTCAATGCCGAGAACCTCGATCAGATAGTAAAAAAGGCGTAAGGTTCACAATGGTGTAAGATTAAAATGGGATATATGGTGCTAGGATTCGAGTTACAGGAACAAGGGCCAAACCAACCACCCAAGAATGGAATCGTCGAGCGAAAACACTTGACAACCTCCTAGAAGCAGCTTTTCTTGCCACCAGACCTTTCTCCATTAATTACGAATCTGATGCCGTCATTAAACAGATTCCTTAAATTGTAGCCAATTGTTGAGTGTTTTTTTTTGGTGTCTAATCCGGATATATATCACCATTGCCCTTGATTTTCTTAACTGTATATCTCTTATATGTCAACATATACACGTGTGATTTAGTTTACCAAGATTTTTCAATGCCGAGAACCTCGATCAGGGAGTAAAAAAGGCGTAAGGTTCACAATGGTGTAAAATTCAAATGAGATATATCGGGCTAGGATTCAAGTTACAGAAACAAGGGCCAAACCAACCACCCAAGAATGGAATCGTCGAGCGAAAACACTTGACAACCTCCTAGAAGCAGCTTTTCTTTCCACCAGACCTTTCTCCATCAATTAGGAATCTGATGCTGTCACTAAACACATTCCTTAAATTGTAGCCATTTGTTGAGTGTTTTTTTTTGGTGTCTAATCCGCATATATATCACCATTCCCTTGATTTTCTTAACTGTATATCTCTTAAATGTCAACATATACACGTGTGATTTAGTTTACGAAGTTTTTTCAATGCCGAGAACCTCGATCAGAGAGTAAAAAAGGCGTAAGGTTCACAATGGTGTATAATTAAAACGGGATATACCGGGCTTGGATTCGAGTTACAGGAACAAGGGCCAAACCAACCACCCAAGAATGGAATCGTCGAGCGAAAACACTTGACAACCTCCTAGAAGCAGCTTTTCTTGCAACCAGACCTTTCTCCATCAATTAGGAATCAGATGCCGTCACTAAACACATTCCTTAAATTGTAGCCATTTGTTGAGTGTTTTTTTTTTGTGTCTAATCCGCTTATATATATCACCAATGCCCTTGATTTTCTTAACTGTATATCTCTTAAATGTCAACATATACACGTGTGATTTAGTTTACGTAGATTTTTCAATGCCGAGAACCTCGATCAGAGAGTAAAAAAGGCGTAAGGTTCACAATGGTGTAAGATTAAAATGGGATATACGGTGCTAGGATTCGAGTTACAGGAACAAGGGCCAAACCAACCACCCAAGAATGGAATCGTCGAGCGAAAACACTTGACAACCTCCTAGAAGCAGCTTTTCTTGTCACCAGACCTTTCTCCATCTATTACGAATCTGATGCTGTCACTAAACACATTCCTTAAATTGTAGCCAATTGTTGAGTGTTTTTTTTTTGGTGTCTAATCCAGATATATATCACCATTGCCCTTGATTTTCTTAACTGTATATCTCTTAATGTCAACATATACACGTGTGATTTAGTTTACCAAGATTTTTCAATGCCGAGAACCTCGATCAGAGAGTAAAAAAGGCGTAAGGTTCACAATGGTGTAAAATTAAAATGGGATATACCGGGTTAGGATTCGAGTTACAGGAACAAGGGCCAAACCAACCACCCAAGAATGGAATCGTCGAGCGAAAACACTTGACAACCTCCTAGAAGCAGCTTTTCTTGCCACCAGACCTTTCTCCATCAATTAGGAATCTGATGCCGTCACCAAACACATTCCTTAAATTGTAGCCATTTGTTGAGTGTTTTTTTTTTGTGTCTAATCCGCATATATATCACCATTGCGCATGATTTTCTTAACTGTATGTCTCTTAAATGTCAAAATATACACGTGTGATTTACTTTACAAAGATTTTTCAATGCAGAGAACCTCGACCAGAGAGTAAAAAAGGCGTAAGGTTCACAATGCTGTAAAATTAAAATGGGATATACCGGGCTAGGATTTGAGTTACAGGAACAAGGGCCAAACCAACCACCCAAGAATGGAATCATCGAGCGAAAACACTTGACAACCCCCAAGAAGCAGCTTTTCTTGCAACCAGACCTTTCTCCATCAATTAGGAATCAGATGCCGTCACTAAACACATTCCTTAAATTGTAGCCATTTGTTGATTGTTTTTTTTGGGTGTCTAATCCGCATATATATATCACCAATGCCCTTGATTTTCTTAACTGTATATATCTTAAATGTCAACATATACACGTGTGGTTTAGTTTACGTAGATTTTTCAATGCCGAGAACCTCGATCAGAGAGTAAAAAAGGCGTAAGGTTCACAATGGTGTAAGATTAAAATGGGATATATGGTGCTAGGATTCGAGTTACAGGAACAAGGGCCAAACCAACCACCCAAGAATGGAATCGTCGAGCGAAAACACTTGACAACCTCCTAGAAGCAGCTTTTCTTGCCACCATACCTTTCTCCATTAATTACGAATCTGATGCCGTCACTAAACACATTCCTTAAATTGTAGCCAATTGTTGAGTGTTTTTTTTTTTGGTGTCTAATCCGGATATATATCACCATTGCCCTTGATTTTCTTAACTGTATATCCCTTAAATGTCAACATATACACGTGTGATTTAGTTTACCAAGATTTTTCAATGCCGAGAACCTCTATCAGAGAGTAAAAAAGGCGTAAGGTTCACAATGGTGTAAAATTAAAATGGGATATACCGGGCTAGGATTCGAGTTACAGGAACAAGGGCCAAACCAACCACCCAAGAATGGAATCGTCGAGCGAAAACACTTGACAACCTCCAAGAAGTAGCTTTTGTTGCCACCAGACCTTTCTCCATCAATTAGGAATCTGATGCCGTCACCAAACACATTCCTTAAATTGTAGCCATTTGTTGAGTGTTTTTTTTTTGTGTCTAATCCGCATATATATCACCATTGCCCTTGATTTTCTTAACTGTATGTCTCTTAAATGTCAACATATACACGTGTGATTTAGTTTACGAAGATTTTTCAATGCAGAGAACCTCGACCAGAGAGTAAAAAAGGCGTAAGGTTCACAATGCTGTAAAATTAAAATGGGATATACCGGGCAAGGATTTGAGTTACAGGAACAAGGGCCAAACCAACCACCCAAGAATGGAATCATCGAGCGAAAACACTTGACAACCTCCTAGAAGCAGCTTTTCTTGCAACCAGACCTTTCTCCATCAATTAGGAATCAGATGCCGTCACTAAACACATTCCTTAAATTGTAGCCATTTGTTGAGTGTTTTTTTTTTGTGTCTAATCCACATATATATCACCATTGCCCTTGATTTTCTTAACTGTATGTCTCTTAAATGTCAACATAAACACGTGTGATTTACTTTACGATGATTTTTCAATGCCGAGAACCTCGATCAGAGAGTAAAAAAGGCGTAAGGTTCACAATGCTGTAAAATTAAAATGGGATATACCGGGCTAGGATTCGAGTTACAGGAACAAGGGCCAAACCAACCACCCAAGAATGGAATCGTCGAGCGAAAACACTTGACAACCTCCTAGAAGCAGCTTTTCTTGCAACCAGACCTTTCTCCATCAATTAGGAATCAGATGCCGTCACTAAACACATTCCTTAAATTGTAGCCATTTGTTGAGTGTTTTTTTTTTGGTGTCTAATCCGCATATATATATCACCAATGCCCTTGATTTTCTTAACTGTATATCTCTTAAATGTCAACATATACACGTGTGATTTAGTTTACGTAGATTTTTAAATGCCGAGAACCTCGATCAGAGAGTAAAAAAGGCGTAAGGTTCACAATGGTGTAAGATTAAAATGGGATATACGGTGCTAGAATTCGAGTTACAGGAACAAGGGCCAAACCAACCACCCAAGAATGGAATCGTCGAGCGAAAACACTTGACAACCTCCAAGAAGCAGCTTTTCTTGCCACCAGAACTTTCTCCATCAATTAGGAATTAGATGCCATCACTAAACACATTCCTTAAATTGTAGCCAATTGTTGAGTGTTTTTTTTTTGGTGTCTAATCCGGATATATATCACCATTGCCCTTCATTTTCTTAACTGTATATCTCTTAAATGTCAACATATACACGTGTGATTTAGTTTACCAAGATTTTTCAATGCCGAGAACCTCGATCAGAGAGTAAAAAAGGCGTAAGGTTCACAATGGTGTAAAATTAAAATGGGATATACCGGGCTAGGATTCGAGTTACAGGAACAAGGGCCAAACCAACACCCAAGAATAGAATCATCGAGCGAAAACACTTGACAACCTCCTAGAAGCAGCTTTTCTTGCAACCAGACCTTTCTCCATCAATTAGGAATCAGATGCCGTCACTAAACACATTCCTTAAATTGTAGCCATTTGTTGAGTGTTTTTTTTTGTGTCTAATCCACATATATATCACCATTGCCCTTGATTTTCTTAACTGTATGTCTCTTAAATGTCAACATAAACACGTGTGATTTAGTTTACGAAGATTTTTCAATGCCAAGAACCTCGATCAGAGAGTAAAAAAGGCGTAAGGTTCACAATGCTGTAAAATTAAAATGGGATATACCGGGCTAGGATTCGAGTTACAGGAACAAGGGCCAAACCAACCACCCAAGAATGGAATCGTCGAGCGAAAACACTTGACAACCTCCTAGAAGCAGCTTTTCTTGCAACCAGACCTTTCTCCATCAATTAGGAATCAGATGCCGTCACTAAACACATTCCTTAAATTGTAGCCATTTGTTGAGTGTTTTTTTTTGGTGTCTAATCCGCATATATATATCACCAATGCCCTTGATTTTCTTAACTGTATATCTCTTAAATGTCAACATATACACCTGTGATTTAGTTTACGTAGATTTTTCAATGCCGAGAACCTCGATCAGAGAGTAAAACAGGCGTAAGGTTCACAATGGTGTAAGATTAAAATGGGATATATGGTGCTAGGATTCGAGTTACAGGAACAAGGGCCAAACCAACCACCCAAGAATGGAATCGTCGAGCGAAAACACTTGACAACCTCCTAGAAGCAGCTTTTCTTGCCACCAGACCTTTCTCCATTAATTACGAATCTGATGCCGTCATTAAACAGATTCCTTAAATTGTAGCCAATTGTTGAGTGTTTTTTTTTTGTGTCTAATCCGGATATATATCACCATTGCCCTTGATTTTCTTAACTGTATATCTCTTAAATGTCAACATATACACGTGTGATTTAGTTTACCAAGATTTTTCAATGCCGAGAACCTCGATCAGAGAGTAAAAAAGGCGTAAGGTTCACAATGGTGTAAAATTAAAATGGGATATACCGGGCTAGGATTCGAGTTACAGGAACAAGGGCCAAACCAACCACCCAAGAATGGAATCGTCGAGCGAAAACACTTGACAACCTCCTAGAAGCAGCTTTTGTTGCCACCAGACCTTTCTCCATCAATTAGGAATCTGATGCCGTCACCAAACACATTCCTTAAATTGTAGCCATTTGTTGAGTGTTTTTTTTTGTGTCTAATCCGCATATATATCACCATTGCCCTTGATTTTCTTAACTGTATGTCACTTAAATGTCAACATATACACGTGTGATTTAGTTTACGAAGATTTTTCAATGTAGAGAACCTCGACCAGAAAGTAAAAAAGGCGTAAGGTTCACAATGCTGTAAAATTAAAATGGGATATACCGGGCTAGGATTCGAGTTACAGGAACAAGGGCCAAACCAACCACCCAAGAATGGAATCATCGAGCGAAAACACTTGACAACCTCCTAGAATCAGCTTTTCTTGCCAGCAGACCTTTTTCCATCAATTAGGAATCAGATGCCGTCACTAACCACATTCCTTAAATTGTAGCCATTTGTTGAGTGTTTTTTTTTTTGTGTGTCTAATCCACATATATATCACCATTGCCCTTGATTTTCTTAACTGTATATCTCTTAAATGTCAACATAAACACGTGCGATTTAGTTTACGAAGATTTTTCAATGCCGAGAACCTCGATCAGAGAGTAAAAAAGGCGTAAGGTTCACAATGCTGTAAAATTAAAATGGGATATACCGGGCTAGGATTCGAGTTACAGGAACAAGGGCCAAACCAACCACCCAAGAATGGAATCGTCGAGCGAAAACACTTGATAACCTCCTAGAAGCAGCTTTTCTTGCAACCAGACCTTTCACCATCAATTAGGAATCAGATGCCGTCACTAAACACATTCCTTAAATTGTAGCCATTTGTTGAGTGTTTTTTTTTGGTGTCTAATCCGCATATATATATCACCAATGCCCTTCATTTTCTTAACTGTATATCTCTTAAATGTCAACATATACACGTGTGATTTAGTTTACGTTGATTTTTCAATGCCGAGAACCTCGATCAGAGAGTAAAAAAGGCGTAAGGTTCACAATGGTGTAAGATTAAAATGGGATATACGGTGCTAGGATTCGAGTTACAGGAACAAGGGCCAAACCAACCACCCAAGAATGGAATCGTCGAGCGAAAACACTTGACAACCTCCTAGAAGCAGCTTTTCTTGCCACCAGAACTTTCTCCATCAATTAGGAATCAGATGCCGTCACTAAACACATTCCTTAAATTGTAGCCAATTGTTGAGTGTTTTTTTTTTGGTGTCTAATCCGGATATATATCACCATTGCCCTTGATTTTCTTAACTGTATATCTCTTAAATGTCAACATATACACGTGTGATTTAGTTTACCAAGATTTTTCAATGCCGAGAACCTCGATCAGAGAGTAAAAAAGGCGTAAGGTTCACAATGGTGTAAAATTAAAATTGGATATACCGGGCTAGGATTCGAGTTACATGAACAAGGGCCAAACCAACCACCCAAGAATGGAATCGTCGAGCGAAAACACTTGACAACCTCCTAGAAGCAGCTTTTCTTGCCACCAGACGTTTCTCCATCAATTACGAATCTGATGCCGTCACTAAACACATTCCTTAAATTGTAGCCAATTCTTGAGTGTTTTTTTTTTTGGTGTCTAATCCGGATATATATCACCATTGCCCTTGATTTTCTTAACTGTATATCTCTTAAATGTCAACATATACACGTGTGATTTAGTTTACCAAGATTTTTCAATGCCGAGAACCTCGATCAGAGAGTAAAAAAGGCGTAAGGTTCACAATGGTGTAAAATTAAAATGGGATATACCGGGCTAGGATTCGAGTTACAGGAACAAGGGCCAAACCAACCACCCAAGAATGGAATCGTCGAGCGAAAACACTTGACAACCTCCTAGAAACAGCGTTTCTTGCCACCAGACCTGTCTCCATCAATTAGGAATTTGATGCCGTCGCCAAACACATTCCTTAAATTGTAGCCAATTGTTGAGTGTTTTTTTTTGGTGTCTAATCCGCATATATATATCACCAATGCCCTTGATTTTCTTAACTATATATCTCTTAAATGTCGACATATACACGTGTGATTTAGTTTACGAAGATTTTTCAATGCAGAGAACCTCGATCAGAGGGTAAAAAAGGCGTAAGGTTCACAATGCTGTAAAATTAAAATGGGATATACCGGGCTAGGATTCGAGTTACAGGAATAAGGGCCAAACCAACCACCCAAGAATGGAATCATCGAGCGAAAACACTTGACAACCTCCTAGAAGCAGCTTTTCTTGCGACCAGACCTTTCTCCATCAATTAGGAATCAGATGTTGTCACAAAACACATTCCTTAAATTGTAGGCATTTGATGAGTGTTTTTTTTTTGGTGTCTAATCCGCATATATATATCACCAATGCCCTTGATTTTCTTAACTGTATGTCTCTTAAATGTCAACATATACACGTGTGATTTAGTTTACGAAGATTTTTCAATGCCGAGAACCTCGATCAGAGAGTAAAAAAGGCGTAAGGTTCACAATGATGTAAGATTAAAATGGGATATATCGGGCTAGGATTCGAGTTTCTGGAACAACGGCCAAACCAACCACCCAATAATGGAATCGTTGAGCGAAAACACTTGACAACCTCCTAGAAGCAGCTTTTCTTGCCACCAGACCTTTCTCCATCAATTAGGAATCTGATGCCGTCACTAAACACATTTCTTAAATTGTAGCCATTTGTTGAGTGTTTTTTTTTTGGTGTCTAATCCGCATATATATCAGCTTTGCCCTTGATTTTTTTGACTGTATATCTCTTGAATGTTAACATATACACGTGTGATTTAGTTTACGAAGATTTTTCAATGCCGAGAACCTCAATCAGAGAGTAAAAAAGGCGTAAGGTTCACAATGCTGTAAAATTAAAATGGGATATACCAGGCTAGGATTCGAGTTACAGGAACATGGGCCAAACCAACCACCCAAGAATGGAATCATCGAGCGAAAACACTTGACAACCTCCTAGAAGCAGCTTTTCTTGCCACCAGACCTTTCTCCATCAATTACGAATCTGATGCCGTCACTAAACACATTCCTTAAATTGTAGCCAATTGTTGAGTGTTTTTTTTGGTGTCTAATCCGGATATATATCACCATTGCCCTTGATTTTCTTAACTGTATAACTCTTAAATGTCAACATATACACGTGTGATTTAGTTTACCAAGATTTTTCAATGCCGAGAACCTCGATCAGAGAGTAAAAAAGGCGTAAGGTTCACAATGGTGTAAAATTAAAATGGGATATACCGGGCTTGGATTCGAGTTACAGGAACAGGGGCCAAACCAACCACCCAATAATGGAATCGTCGAGCGAAAACACTTGACAACCTCCTAGAAGCAGCTTTTCTTGCCACCAGACCTTTCTCCATCAATTAGGAATCTGATGCCGTCGCCAAACACATTCCTTAAATTGTAGCCAATTGTTGAGTGTTTTTTTTGGTGTCTAATCCGCATATATATATCACCAATGCCCTTGATTTTCTTAACTGTATATCTCTTAAATGTCAACATATACACGTGTGATTTAGTTTACGAAGATTTTTCAATGCAGAGAACCTCGATCAGAGGGTAAAAAAGGCGTAAGGTTCACAATGCTGTAAAATTAAAATGGGATATACCGGGCTAGGATTCGAGTTACAGGAACAAGGGCCAAACCAACCACCCATGAATGGAATCATCGAGCGAAAACACTTGACAACCTCCTAGAAGCAGCTTTTCTTGCAACCAGACCTTTCTCCATCATTTAGGAATCAGATGCCGTCACTAAACACATTCCTTAAATTGTAGGCATTTGTTGAGTGTTTTTTTTTTTTGGTGTCTAATCCGCATATATATATCACCAATGCCCTTGATTTTCTTAACTGTATATCTCTTAAATGTCAACATATACACGTGTGATTTAGTTTACGAAGATTTTTCAATGCCGAGAACCTCGATCATAGAGTAAAAAAGGCGTAAGGTTCACAATGGTGTAAGATTAAAATGGGATATACCGGGCTAGGATTCGAGTTACTGGAACAAGGGCCAAACCAACCACCCAAGAATGGAATCGTTGAGCGAAAAACTTGACAACCTCCTAGAAGCAGCTTTTCTTGCCACCAGACCTTTCTCCATCAATTAGGAATCTGATGCCGTCACTAAACACATTTCTTAAATTGTAGCCATTTGTTGAGTGTTTTTTTTTGGTGTCTAATCCGCATATATATCAGCTTTGCCCTTGATTTTTTTGACTGTATATCTCTTGAATGTTAACATATACACGTGTGATTTAGTTTACGAAGATTTTTCAATGCCGAGAACCTCAATCAGAGAGTAAAAAAGGCGTAAGGTTCACAATGCTGTAAAATTAAAATGGGATATACCGGGCTAGGATTCGAGTTACAGGAACATGGGCCAAACCAACCACCCAAGAATGGAATCATCGAGCGAAAACACTTGACAACCTCCTAGAAGCAGCTTTTCTTGCCACCAGACCTTTCTCCATCAATTACGAATCTGATGCCGTCACTAAACACATTCCTTAAATTGTAGCCAATTGTTGAGTGTTTTTTTTGGTGTCTAATCCGGATATATATCACCATTGCCCTTGATTTTCTTAACTGTATAACTCTTAAATGTCAACATATACACGTGTGATTTAGTTTACCAAGATTTTTCAATGCCGAGAACCTCGATCAGAGAGTAAAAAAGGCGTAAGGTTCACAATGGTGTAAAATTAAAATGGGATATACCGGGCTAGGATTCGAGTTACAGGAACAGGGGCCAAACCAACCACCCAATAATGGAATCGTCGAGCGAAAACACTTGACAACCTCCTAGAAGCAGCTTTTCTTGCCACCAGACCTTTCTCCATCAATTAGGAATCTGATGCCGTCGCCAAACACATTCCTTAAATTGTAGCCAATTGTTGAGTGTTTTTTTTGGTGTCTAATCCGCATATATATATCACCAATGCCCTTGATTTTCTTAACTGTATATCTCTTAAATGTCAACATATACACGTGTGATTTAGTTTACGAAGATTTTTCAATGCAGAGAACCTCGATCAGAGGGTAAAAAAGGCATAAGGTTCACAATGCTGTAAAATTAAAATGGGATATACCGGGCTAGGATTCGAGTTACAGGAACAAGGGCCAAACCAACCACCCATGAATGGAATCATCGAGCGAAAACACTTGACAACCTCCTAGAAGCAGCTTTTCTTGCAACCAGACCTTTCTCCATCATTTAGGAATCAGATGCCGTCACTAAACACATTCCTTAAATTGTAGGCATTTAATGAGTGTTTTTTTTTTGGTGTCTAATCCGCATATATATATCACCAATGCCCTTGATTTTCTTAACTGTATATCTCTTAAATGTCAACATATACACGTGTGATTTAGTTTACGAAGATTTTTCAATGCCGAGAACCTCGATCAGAGAGTAAAAAAGGCGTAAGGTTCACAATGGTGTAAGATTAAAATGGGATATACCGGGCTAGGATTCGAGTTACTGGAACAAGGGCCAAACCAACCACCCAAGAATGGAATCGTTGAGCGAAAACACTTGACAACCTCCTAGAAGCAGCTTTTCTTGCCACCAGACATTTCTCCATCAATTAGGAATCTGATGCCGTCACTAAACACATTTCTTAAATTGTAGCCATTTGTTGAGTGTTTTTTTTGGTGTCTAATCCGCATATATATCACCATTGCACTTGGTTTTTTTGATTGTATATCTCTTAAATGTTAACATATACACGTGTGATTTAGTTTACGTAGATTTTTCAATGCCGAGAACATCAATCAGAGAGTAAAAAAGGCGTAAGGTTCACAATGCTGTAAAATTAAAATGGGATATACCAGGCTAGGATTCGAGTTACAGGAACAAGGGCAAAACCAACCACCCAAGAATGGAATCGTCGAGCGAAAACACTTGAAAACCTCCTAGAAGAAGCTTTTCTTACCACCAGACCTTTCTCCATCAATTAGGAATCTGATGCCGTCACTAAACACATTCCTTAAATTTTAGCCATTTGATTAGTGTTTTTTTTGGTGTCTAATCCGCATATATATCACCATTGCCCTTAATTTTATTGACTGTATATCTCTTAAATATCAATATATACACGTGTGATTTAGTTGACGATGATTTTTCAATGTCGAGAACCTCGATCAGAGAGAAAAGAAGGCGTAAGGTTAACAATGGTGTAAAATTAAAATGGGATATACTGGGCTAGGATTCGAGTTACAGGAACAAGGGCCAAACCAACCACCCAAGAAAGGAATCGTCGAGCGAAAACACTTGACAACCTCCTAGAAGCAGCTTTTCTTGCCACCAGACCTTTCTCCATCAATTAGGAATCTGATGCCGTCACTAAACACATTCCATAAATTGTATCCATTTGTTGAGTGTTTTTTTTTTGTGTGTAATCCGCATATATATCACCAATGCCCTTGATTTTCTTAACTGTATATCCCTTAAATGTCAAGATATACACGTGTGATTTAGTTTACGAAGATTTTTCAATGCCGAGAACCTCGATCAGAGAGTAAAAAAGGCGTAAGGTTCACAATGGTGTAAGATTAAAATGGGATATACCGGGCTAGGATTCGAGTTACAGGAACAAGGGCCAAACCAACCACCCAAGAACGGAATCGTCGAGCGAAAACACTTGACAACCTCCTAGAAGCAGCTTTTCTTGCGAACAGACCTTTCTCCATCATTTAGGAATCTGATGCCGTCACTAAACACATTCCTTAAATTGAAGCCATTTGTTGAGTGTTTTTTTTGTGTCTAATCCGCATATATATCACCATTGCCCTTGATTTTCTTGACTGTATATCTCTTAAATATCAACATATACACGTGTGATTTAGTTTACGAAGATTTTTCAATGCCGAGAATCTCGATCAGAGAGTAAAAAAGGCGTAAGGTTCACAATGGTGTAAGATTAAAATGGGATATACCGGGCTAGGATTCGAGTTACAGGAACAAGGGCCAAACCAACCACCCAAGAATGGAATCGTCGAGAGAAAAAACTTGACAACCTCCTAGAAGATGCTTTTCTTACCACCAGACCTTTCTCCATCAATTAGGAATCTGATGCTGTCACTAAACACATTCCTTAAATTGTAGCCATTTGTTGAGTGTTTTTTTTGTGTCTAATCCGCATATATATCACCATTGCCCTTGATTTTCTTAACTGTATATCTCTTAAATGTCAAGATATACACGTGTGATTTAGTTTACGAATATTTTTCAATGCCGAGAACCTCGATCAGAGAGTAAAAAAGGCGTAAGGTTCACAATGGTGTAAGATTAAAATGGGATATACCGGGCTAGGATTCGAGTTACATAAAGAAGGGCCAAACCAACCACCCAAGAATGGAATCGTCGAGCGAAAACACTTGACAACCTCCTAGAAGCAGCTTTTCTTGCGACCTGACCTTTCTCCATCATTTAGGAATCTGATGCCGTCACTAAACACATTCCTTAAATTGAAGCCATTTGTTGAGTGTTTTTTTTGGTGTCTAATCCGCATATATATCACCATTGCCCTTGATTTTATTGATTGTATATCTCTTAAATATCAACATATACACGTGTGATTTAGTTTACGAAGATTTTTTAATGCTGAGAAACTCGATCAGAGAGAAAAAAAGGCGTAAAGTTCACAATGGTGTAAAATTAAAATGGGATATACCGGGAGAGGATTCGAGTTACTGGAACAAGGGCCAAAGCAACCACCCAAGAATTGAATTGTCGAACGAAAACACTTGACAACCTCTTAGAAGCAGCTTTTCTTACCACCAGACCTTTCTCCATCAATTAGGAATCTAATGCCGTCATTAAACACATTCCTTCAGTTGTAGCCATTTGTTGAGTGTTTTTTTTTTGGTGTCTAATCTGCATATATATCACCATTGCCCTTGATTTTCTTGACTGTATATCTCTTAAATATTAATATATACACGTGTGATTTAGTTTACGAAGATTTTTCAATGCCAAGAACCTCGATCATAGAGTAAAAAAGGCGTAAGGTTCACAATGGTGTAAAATTAAAATGGGATATACCGGGCTAGGATTCGAGTTACAGGAACAATGGCCAAACCAACCACCCAAGAATGGAATCGTCTAGCGAAAACACTTGACAACCTCCTAGAAGCAGCTTTTCTTGCCACCAGACCTTTCTCCATCAATTAGGAATCTGATGCCGTCACTAAACACATTCCTTAAATTGTACCCATTTGTTGAATGTTTTTTTGTGTCTAATACGCATTTATATCACAATTTCCCTTGATTTTCTTGACTGTATATCTCTTAAAAATAAACATATACACGTGTGATTTAGTTTACAAAGATTTTTCAATGCCGTGAACCTCGATCAGAGAGTAAAAAAGGCGTAAGGTTCACAATGGTGTAAAATTAAAATGGGATATACCGGGCTAGGATTCGAGTTACAGGAACAAGGGCCAAACCAACCACCCAAGAATGGAATCGTCGAGCGAAAACACTTGACAACCTCCTAGAAGCAGCTTTTCTTACCACCAGACCTTTCTCCATCAATTAGGAATCTGATGTCGTTACTAAAGACATTCCTTAAATTGTAGCCATTTGTTGAGTGTTTTTTTTTGGTGTCTAATCCGCATATATATCACCATTGCCCTTGATTTTCTTGACTGTATATCTCTTAAATATCAAAATATATACATGTGTGATTTAGTTTACGAAGGTTTTTCAATGCCGAGAACCTCGATCAGAGAGTAAAAAAGGCGTAAGGTTCACAATGGTGTAAAATTAAAATGGGATATACCGGGCTAGGATTCGAGTTACAGGAACAAGGGCCAAACCAACCACCCAAGAATGGAATCGTCGAGCGAAAATACTGAAAACCTCCTAGAAGCAGCTTTTCTTGCCACCAGACCTTTCTCCATCAATTAGGAATCTGATGCCGTCACTAAACGCATTTCTTAAATTGTAGCCATTTGTTGAGTGTTTTTTTTGGTGTCTAATCCGCATATATATCACCATTGCCCTTGATTTTTTTGACTGTATATCTCTTAAATGTCAACATATACATCTGTGATTTAGTTTACGAAGATTTTTCAATGCCGAGAACCTCGATCAGAGAGTAAAAAAGGCGTAAGGTTCGCAATGGTGTAAAATTAAAATGGGATATACCGGGATAGGATTCGAGTTACAGGAACAAGGGCCAAACCAACCACCAAAGAATAGAATCGTCGAGCGAAAACACTTGACAACCTCCTAGAAGCAGCTTTTCTTGCCACCAGACCTTTCTCCATCAATTAGGAAGTTAATGTCGTCACTAAACACATTCGTTAAATTGTAGCCATTTGTTGAGTGTTTTTTTGGTGTCTAATCCGCACATATATCACCATTGCCCTTGATTTTCTTGACAGTATATCTCTTAAATATCAACATGTACACGTGCGATTTAGTTTACGAAAATTTTTCAATGCCGAGAACCTCAATCAGAGAGTAAAAAAGGTGTAAGGTTCACAGTGGTGTAAAATTAAAATGGGATATACCGGCTAGGATTCGAGTTACAGGAACAAGGGCCAAACCAACTACCCAAGAATGGAATCGTCGAGCGAAAACACTTGACAACCTCCTAGAAGCAGCTTTTCTTACCACCAGACCTTTCTCTATCAATTAAGAATCTGATGCCGTCACTAAACACATTCCTTAAATTGTAGCCATTTGTTGAGTGTTTTTTTTGGTGTCTAATCCGCATATATATCACCATTGCCCTTGATTTTCTTGACTGTATATCTCTTAAATATCAACATATACATGTGTGATTTAGTTTACAAAGGTTTTTTAATGCCGAGAACCTCAATCAGAGAGTAAAAAAGGCGTAAGGTTCACAATGGTGTAAAATTAAAATGGGATATACTGGGCTAGGATTCGAGTTACAGGAACAAGGGCCAAACCAACCACCCAAGAATGGAATCGTCGAGCGAAAACACTTGTCAACCTCCTAGAAGTAGCATTTTTTACCACCAGACCTTTCTCCATCAATTAGGAATCTGATGCCGTCACTAAACACATTCCTTAAATTGTAGCCATTTGTTGAGTGTTTTTTTTGGTGTCTAATCCGCATATATATCACCAGTGCCCTTGATTTTCTTGACTGTATATCTCTTAAATATCAACATATACACGTGTGATTTAGTTTACGAAGATTTTTCAATGCCGAGAACCTCAATCAGAGAGTAAAAAAGGTGTAAGGTTCACAGTGGTGTAAAATTAAAATGGGATATACCGGCTAGGATTCGAGTTACAGGAACAAGGGCCAAACCAACCACCCAAGAATGGAATCGTCGAGCGAAAACACTTGACAACCTCCTAGAAGCACCTTTTTTCTTACCACCAGACCTTTCTCCATCAATTAGGAATCTGATGTCGTTACTAAAGACATTCCTTAAATTGTAGCCATTTGTTGAGTGTTTTTTTTTGGTGTCTAATCCGCATATATATCACCATTGCCCTTGATTTTCTTGACTGTATATATCTCTTAAATATCAAAATATATACATGTGTGATTTAGTTTACGAAGGTTTTTCAATGCCGAGAACCTCGATCAGAGAGTAAAAAAGGCGTAAGGTTCACAATGGTGTAAAATTAAAATGGGATATACCGGGCTAGGATTCGAGTTACAGGAACAAGGGCCAAACCAACCACCCAAGAATGGAATCGTCGAGCGAAAACACTGAAAACCTCCTAGAAGCAGCTTTTCTTGCCACCAGACCATTCTCCATCAATTAGGAATCTGATGCCATCACTAAACACATTTCTTAAATTGTAGCCATTTGTTGAGTGTTTTTTTTGATGTCTAATCCGCATATATATCACCATTGCCCTTGATTTTTTTGACTGTATATCTCTTAAATGTCAACATATACATGTGTGATTTAGTTTACGAAGATTTTTCAATGCCGAGAACCTCGATCAGAGAGTAAAAAAGGCGTAAGGTTCGCAATGGTGTAAAATTAAAATGGGATATACCGGGCTAGGATTCGAGTTACAGGAACAAGGGCCAAACCAACCACCAAAGAATAGAATCGTCGAGCGAAAACACTTGACAACCTCCTAGAAGCAGCTTTTCTTGCCACCAGACCTTTCTCCATCAATTAGGAAGTTAATGCCGTCACTAAACACATTCGTTAAATTGTAGCCATTTGTTGAGTGTTTTTTTGGTGTCTAATCCGCACATATATCACCATTGCCCTTGATTTTCTTGACAGTATATCTCTTAAATATCAACATGTACACGTGCGATTTAGTTTACGAAAATTTTTCAATGCCGAGAACCTCAATCAGAGAGTAAAAAAGGTGTAAGGTTCACAGTGGTGTAAAATTAAAATGGGATATACCGGCTAGGATTCGAGTTACAGGAACAAGGGCCAAACCAACTACCCAAGAATGGAATCGTCGAGCGAAAACACTTGACAACCTCCTAGAAGCAGCTTTTCTTACCACCAGACCTTTCTCTATCAATTAGGAATCTGATGCCGTCACTAAACACATTCCTTAAATTGTAGCCATTTGTTGAGTGTTTTTTTTGGTGTCTAATCCGCATATATATCACCATTGCCCTTGATTTTCTTGACTGTATATCTCTTAAATATCAACATATACATGTGTGATTTAGTTTACAAAGGTTTTTTAATGCCGAGAACCTCAATCAGAGAGTAAAAAAGGCGTAAGGTTCACAATGGTGTAAAATTAAAATGGGATATACTGGGCTAGGATTCGAGTTACAGGAACAAGGGCCAAACCAACCACCAAAGAATGGAATCGTCGAGTGAAAACACTTGTCAACCTCCTAGAAGTAGCATTTTTTACCACCAGACCTTTCTCCATCAATTAGGAATCTGATGCCGTCACTAAACACATTCCTTAAATTGTAGCCATTTGTTGAGTGTTTTTTTTGGTGTCTAATCCGCATATATATCACCAGTGCCCTTGATTTTCTTGACTGTATATCTCTTAAATATCAACATATACACGTGTGATTTAGTTTACGAATATATTTCAATGCCGAGAACCTCTATCTGAGAGTAAAAAAGGCGTAAGGTTCACAATGGTGTAAACCAACCACCCAAGAATGGAATCGTCGAGCGAAAACACTGAAAACCTCCTAGAAGCAGCTTTTCTTGGCACCAGACCTTTCTCCATCAATTAGGAATCTGATGCCGTCACTAAACGCATTTCTTAAATTGTAGCCATTTGTTGAGTGTTTTTTTTGGTGTCTAATCCGCATATATATCACCATTGCCCTTGATTGTTTTGACTGTATATCTCTTAAATGTCAACATATACATGTGTGATTTAGTTTACGAAGATTTTTCAATGCCGAGAACCTCGATCAGAGAGTAAAAAGGCATAAGGTTCACAATGGTGTAATATTAAAATGGGATATACCGGGCTAGGATTCGAGTTACAGGAACAAGGGCCAAACCAACCACCCAAGAATGGAATCGTCGAGCAAAAACACTTGACAACCTCCTAGAAGCAGCTTTTCTTGCCACCAGACCTTTCTCCATCAATTAGGAATTTAATGCCGTCACCAAACACATTCCTTAAATTGTAGTCATTTGTTGAGTGTTTTTTTTTGGTGTCTAATCCGCATATAAATCACCATTGCCCTTGATTTTCTTGACAGTAGATCTCTTAAATATCAACATATACACATGTGATTTAGTTTACGAAGATTTTTCAATGCCGAGAACCTCAATCAGAGAGTAAAAAAGGTGTAAGGTTCACAGTGGTGTAAAATTAAAATGGGATATACCGGCTAGGATTCGAGTTACAGGAACAAGGGCCAAACCAACCACCCAAGAATGGAATCGTCGAGCGAAAACACTTGACAACCTCCTAGAAGAAGCTTTTCTTACCACCAGACCTTTCTCCATCAATTAGGAATCTGATGCCGTCTCTAATGTAACATCCCAAAAACGGGTTTGGTAATCAAACCACGTTAATAGTAAAGACGGGTAAAATATCATTAGTGGTAAAAATTTACCCGGTAAATATTTGGATTTAAATAAGAAATCCTAATATTATATATATGAACGAATCAAAGTTTTAAGGAATTAAGTCTATGAGAGCCTGAATTAACGGGACTCAAAATAATCTGGGTTATAACTCCCGGAACCCACTAAATAACTAGGAATATCAACCTAGTTAGTCTAGTGTTTTAAAAATAATGCGGAACTTGATGTAGTAACCTTTATAAACCCGGGTAACGTTGAGGGACTAAAATGGTTAAAGTGAGAAATAGGTTTTTATTAATTAAAATCTAAAACACCAAAACACACACCTTTGTGTGTGTTCTGGTCGTACAAAACACAGGGCCAAGAAGAGCTCTCAAGCTCAAACCCTAACATCCATAAAATTAGCAAATTGAAGGGGTAAATCCAACCCAAATCGAAATCCAAGCTCGTATTCATGAACACCTAGTTGAAAGGATCACAAGGTATGTAAAATTGTGACATTTTGATCCATCTCAAATTCTAGGTTATTTGTAAGAAACTGAAATTGAGCTTGATTATGTCATGCATGAGTGAATCTTGAAGTAATATGATGTCTAGGAGTAAACCCTAGTCAATAACATGTGAGATTGTTGGGGAAAAACTATGAGATTTATGATGATCCATTGATAAGATAAGTGGGTTTTATGTTAATATGATGAACACTAGGAAATAGATTGTTGATCTAGTGTAAATTGACAATTTGAAGTGAATTCAGAAATTATAGAAGTTAACCACTTTGTAAGATGGTTGATTTATGTGAAATTTGGGCTAAGAGATAAGCTAGAGACATGATAAATAAATCATGTAAAATTCTGCCCTTAAGGTGTTCGTTGAAATGCCTCAAAGAAGGCTCGAAACTAGAATTTTGTAGTTAAAACACCTAGTTGTGATGTTTCGACTATTATGCAAAATGTGATTAAAAAGAGTTCTAAATGTGTTAAACGCGAATAGAACTTTGGTTAAAACGGAGGTCTAAAGATAACGCCTACCGGGTAATTAAAGAGTGCTAAAACTAGTTGATAACTCGAAAATGCAATTAGCATACTAATGGGCATTTGACTATTAAAAAGGTCAAACTGACCTATAATACGATAAATAGCAATTTTGATATGAAATGCATAAGGTGGAATAATCGTATTAGAGTATGATTAAACTAACCACCTTGAAAACGATGATGATAGTTGACGCGTAACAAGCTAGGTGGAAGCTTGGAGTGAAAGCGGGTCAAACAAGTCAAGCATGGAAGAAAAGTGTAGCTCGGATGCAAGGTAAGTGAAACTTACACACTTTTGTAGAATACTTGTTTACTTTACAAGTAATAAATGAGATAATGATAATAATGAAAATATGGTTTCCGACACGATTGGTACGAGTCGGAACATATAAAGGTGATAAAAACCATGGTTTATGGTAAACAGGATAAATCGGTAAATTGGTCATGTAATGACTAAGAGATTATGAGTTTTGAAAAGATTACCGCGTAGTGTAATCTAATATTGAGAAAAAGGGGTAAAAAAAATGGAAATTTAGTCAAGTGTTGACTAATGTAATTTAACAATAAGAAGGGCACCCATGGCGTAAGCCGAACGGGTCAAATTTGTGAGAATTGAGTTAAAGAGAAAAAGAGGGGTCAAGTGGTAACATCTGACATGGGCCGGATGTGTAAATTTGAAATTTAAAACCTCGTTTTACTACATATGTAAATGTTTGGTCATATGAGCCAAACGGGTCAAATGGTGTGATAACACCATTTGACAATATCGACTAATATGGTTGCCAAGTCTTATGCTAACAGGACCGATTAGCGATTCGGATACTTCCGTCGCCATAGAAAATGTGATAATAAAAGCGAGGTATAAATCGGGTCTATTTGTTGATCCGAGCCAGGTACGCATATTTATGTTGTAGTTAAAAGTGATATCTTGGTCGAATAATTGGTGAGAGTCCTTCATTGTAAAAGAAGGACCAAAATCGACCAAAACGCCCTTGTAGGCTAAATCGAACAAACAACCCTTAAAGGTTGTTTGGAAACGAGTCTTATGATTAAACAAAAGCTTAGAATAAGTGTAGATGTTGATAGATGTAATACGTTAGCCAAATAGCTCTATTTGAGTCTTACCGTAAAATAACAATCCGAAGGGTAAAACTCGGAACATATAGATTTACACATTGAAATCCAACACACAAAGAGTTGTAGTTGAATATTACTTGATAAGAAATGTAGGAATAAGATGCTAGAAAGGAATGAAAGCGATTTCAAGCTTTAAAGTGCTTAAACACCCTTAACGGGTCAAAATAAGCATACGAGCATAAACGGGTTTAAATAGTGTAATAAACCTATGATTAGAACCTAATATAGTAGGTAACATTAATTTGAAGAAGTGTATGTGATATAGAAATCAAACAATATGATTGTTTGATAAAATGCACAAACGGGTCAAAATTTGGAAATAGGGCGATAAGCCGAAGACTTAAAAGTCTGAAATTTTGTTAAACCGGATGTTATATTTTAACTCCATATGATGGAGAATCAAATTACAAACACGTAGGAAGAAACGGGAGGTTAAACGGATAAACGGTTCAAAAGTTACGCGCGTTTTAGTGCGTACGAACGACAAATCAACACAGCAGAAAAATGAAGATTCTGATAGGCGTCGCCGACGCGGGAAGGTGGCGTCGCCGACGCCGCCTGGAAAATCTGTTTTCCTGTTGACGCCAGTTTCCTCTGGTTGACGCGGGAAGTGGAGTCGTTGACGCTACCCAACTCGGAAAAATGCTATTTTTGTCATTTTTAACCCCTGTACTTGTTTGAACTTCATATTTGACTATCAAAACTAACTTTTAAGTTGGTTTTGATTATAGGTGATTGCCAAGAGTGCCCGGATGAAGATCAAGCTCGAAGAGGAACCGAACACGCTCTAAACACAAGCTTCCGCACATGATTATATCGCCACTTTTAAATGACGAAGTTGTTCACATTAAACTATTCGGATAACTTTTGTAAAAGTTTTAGATTACTCGTATTTTCCAAGGATAATTAATAGTAATTACATGGTTGTTATCGATATTTATACGATAACCTTCGAATTAATAACTAGGGTGTTACAAGTTGGTAATCAGAGCCCAAGGTTAAAGGGTAAAGTGTTCGGTTCGAGGCATGATCGCAAATCCGGTAAGTACAAGTATGTTAATAGCTTAGCATGCTAAAGTGTTTTAAACAGCACATAGGGCTATCGTGTGATACACGTTACCCCAATTAAAACGATTGATATAGTTGACGAAAATACGCGCGTTGACGCGTATAGTAGAAAAAGCCTTGTATTATAATACGGGCGATTATTGAAATTGACGTTACTAACTTTTGTGAATGTCTTAATTGAAGGACACTCGCGTTTGAAGACGAAGAGAGTCAAAGGAATTGTGAATACGATGATGGAAAGGTCCGAAGCATGACAAGAGGAGCATGCTCACCGAGGACAAAATCGCGTAACGGTCGCGAACAAGACTAATGACAAGAGAAGCCCGTTAAGGCAAGCATTATCAGGTGCACACTTTTAAATTTAATCGCACGAGTCGTTATATGCAACAAACACGTAAGTAATAACGGTTGCATACACATATGATAGAACTTGGAAAACCTGATTTCCAAGAGAAATTTAATAGGAAATGTGTTATTCACAATGATGAATAACAAATGAATAACAAGACTTGTTTATGTAGAAACTTGGACGAGAGTGATCATCCAAGTAAGTATTCTCAATATAAATCCTATTGAGAAAAGTAATGATCACATCAATGAATGTGAATAAATGTTTATAAAAAGGGACATTGTACATGTTCAAGGATAAACGACTAAAACTAATAATTGTTAACTAACAATTAAATAAAGTTTTACCAAATGAAACCATAAACATGGAGATAATTTGAGGAGTTACTTACATAGGGCGCGATGTGAAAACTATAAAAAGGTCATGTGTGTCAGGTGTTAACCACTTACTCTGGCCAAGTAAGTAGTGGCATATGATACCATGAACTTCTTATGGCGGACTCGTTTACGTCCGATGTGGTAATGGCGGTGTGAATGGGACTAGTTAAAAAGTACCCAAATGAGACAGATAAGCAAGATATTTGAAAATAATGTAAACCCACAACCGAGTGACGGAAGTGTGTTACATTAGGATAATGAGCCCGAGCGAAGGGACAAAGAAGCATGTAAAATGATTTAGACAAGTATTGGGAGGGAGTGTACTTACACTCGAACCCATAAAACGCAAGCAAGTAAAATGATTTAGACAAGTATTGGGAGGGAGTGTACTTACACTCGAACCCATAAAACGCAAGCAAGTAAAATGATTTAGACAAGTATTGGGAGGGAGTGTACTTACACTCGAACCCATAAAACGCAAGCAAGTAAAATGAGTTAGACAAGCAATGGGAGGGAGTGTACTTGCACTCGAACCCGAAAAATGCAAATATGTCCCTTAACGGGTCGTTTTTGTAAAACACCAAACTTAAGGGCAAAGTCTGAATATAAAAATGAAGCGAGGTCTTAATGCATACCGGGAGGGTTGCAATAATAACGACTTCGGTAAAACACCCGGTTAATGGGTAAGAATTAAACACATGCGTAGAGACCAAGAGACGTGAACACGGGTTGAGAAATCAAAGGACTTGGATTACGAGTTATGACTATAAGATCTCGTAAATAGAAATTGTGAGTAAATATGTTCAACTATTCAAAGTCGAATGGGTTGAATAAAGAATAAAGTTGATTATTATAAGTGACGGATTTCACATTAATAGGTCAAACAAGTTGAATACAATATAACGCCGAATGGCACTAATGAACGTTAGCCAGATAAAGGTAGCGTTCAATGCAAGAGAATAATAAGCCCGGTAATGGGATATAACCAAATAAGAATATATGCAAATCAAATAACAGTAAGCATAAGAACAAACTGACGCAAAAATAACGTCAGAAGTCATAAAGTCGGAAGGATTAGTCCGGAAGTAAACAAATGAGACCTTGGACTACAGTCAAGGTCAATTGAAGTTCAAGGGTGAAAATAAACGATTCCAAACATACCAAGAAATGCCTGAAGCTATATGTGTATATATACATTTGAATATAGACAAGAATAAAAGATGATCTACGGGATCATCATAACCTACGGGATTAAACACAGTGTTAAGGTCTACGGACCAAAAAGACCCTCGGGTCATAAAGAGAAGGAAACGAGTTGTTAATATCTCACCTTAAGAAGGTGAAAAACTTAAAGAACTAGCCTATGAGGCTAAGTGAAAGAATCTACGGGTTAATAGTGTATAGCAGGGGGAACTAGTTGTGATTCCCCGCATAAAACTAAAACTTCGGTTTTAGCAAGAAATAACGTTTTTACAAACATAAATTCTGATAGGAATTTAAATAATAAGCATGAAAGGTTCAAGTCTTGACACCGATAGGCGCAAGACGTTATATACAAAAGTGATATTTCGGAAGGGGAATTTTGATATAAATTAAACATGATGTAACACGATCACGGTCAAGAAAGGTAATGTGAAGTAGAATCACATTATGACCAAGCAAGTGGTAAAAAGTAACTGGACTAATAAGTCTAAGTGGTGAGACCGGTCAAGGTCATTTAAATAAATTTTGGTTTGCTTGTAAGCGGTAGGTTCGGTATGACTGAACCGAATAAATAAATTTGAAGACAAAAGAAATTGCTGCTAAAAGTGAAAAGATTTCACTAAATACCTTTAAACGAGTCAAAATAACGGATTCGTAAGGAATTCGATAGTATATGAAAGCGATGGATATCGCTAAATTAACTAAACTAGTGGAAATAACGAGATTACGTTATTTTAAGTTGCACTAAGTCATATGGGATACGTAGACAATTAGTGACCAAAAAGATGTTACCATGCTTATCTGGTAATACTAATAATTGGTTAAAAGTATAAGTAATGTTTAAAAGATATCTCGGACCAAATACATTGAGTTTAAACTCAATGAATTATGTAAGAAAAGGTTTCGAGGACGAAACCTCTTTAAGGGGGGTAGACTTGTAACATCCCAAAAACGGGTTTGGTAATCAAACCACGTTAATAGTAAAGACGGGTAAAATATCATTAGTGGTAAAAATTTACCCGGTAAATATTTGGATTTAAATAAGAAATCCTAATATTATATATATGAACGAATCAAAGTTTTAAGGAATTAAGTCTATGAGAGCCTGAATTAACGGGACTCAAAATAATCTGGGTTATAACTCCCGGAACCCACTAAATAACTAGGAATATCAACCTAGTTAGTCTAGTGTTTTAAAAATAATGCGGAACTTGATGTAGTAACCTTTATAAACCCGGGTAAAGTTGAGGGACTAAAATGGTTAAAGTGAGAAATAGGTTTTTATTAATTAAAATCTAAAACACCAAAACACACACCTTTGTGTGTGTTCTGGTCGTACAAAACACAGGGCCAAGAAGAGCTCTCAAGCTCAAACCCTAACATCCATAAAATTAGCAAATTGAAGGGGTAAATCCAACCCAAATCGAAATCCAAGCTCGTATTCATGAACACCTAGTTGAAAGGATCACAAGGTATGTAAAATTGTGACATTTTGATCCATCTCAAATTCTAGGTTATTTGTAAGAAACTGAAATTGAGCTTGATTATGTCATGCATGAGTGAATCTTGAAGTAATATGATGTCTAGGAGTAAACCCTAGTCAATAACATGTTAGATTGTTGGGGAAAAACTATGAGATTCATGATGATCCATTGATAAGATAAGTGGGTTTTATGTTAATATGATGAACACTAGGAAATAGATTGTTGATCTAGTGTAAATTGACAATTTGAAGTGAATTCAGAAATTATAGAAGTTAACCACTTTGTAAGATGGTTGATTTATGTGAAATTTGGGCTAAGAGATAAGCTAGAGACATGATAAATAAATCATGTAAAATTCTGCCCTTAAGGTATTCGTTGAAATGCCTCAAAGAAGGCTCGAAACTAGAATTTTGTAGTTAAAACACCTAGTTGTGATGTTTCGACTATTATGCAAAATGTGATTAAAAAGAGTTCTAAATGTGTTAAACGCGAATAGAACTTTGGTTAAAACGGAGGTCTAAAGATAACGCCTACCGGGTAATTAAAGAGTGCTAAAACTAGTTGATAACTCGAAAATGCAATTAGCATACTAATGGGCATTTGACTATTAAAAAGGTCAAACTGACCTATAATACGATAAATAGCAATTTTGATATGAAATGCATAAGGTGGAATAATCGTATTAGAGTATGATTAAACTAACCACCTTGAAAACGATGATGATAGTTGACGCGTAACAAGCTAGGTGGAAGCTTGGAGTGAAAGCGGGTCAAACAAGTCAAGCATGGAAGAAAAGTGTAGCTCGGATGCAAGGTAAGTGAAACTTACACACTTTTGTAGAATACTTGTTTACTTTACAAGTAATAAATGAGATAATGATAATAATGAAAATATGGTTTCCGACACGATTGGTACGAGTCGGAACATATAAAGGTGATAAAAACCATGGTTTATGGTAAACAGGATAAATCGGTAAATTGGTCATGTAATGACTAAGAGATTATGAGTTTTGAAAAGATTACCGCGTAGTGTAATCTAATATTGAGAAAAAGGGGTAAAAAAAAATGGAAATTTAGTCAAGTGTTGACTAATGTAATTTAACAATAAGAAGGGCACCCATGGCGTAAGCCGAACGGGTCAAATTTGTGAGAATTGAGTTAAAGAGAAAAAGAGGGGTCAAGTGGTAACATCTGACATGGGCCGGATGTGTAAATTTGAAATTTAAAACCTCGTTTTACTACATATGTAAATGTTTGGTCATATGAGCCAAACGGGTCAAATGGTGTGATAACACCATTTGACAATATCGACTAATATGGTTGCCAAGTCTTATGCTAACAGGACCGATTAGCGATTCGGATACTTCCGTCGCCATAGAAAATGTGATAATAAAAGCGAGGTATAAATCGGGTCTATTTGTTGATCCGATCCAGGTACGCATATTTATGTTGTAGTTAAAAGTGATATCTTGGTCGAATAATTGGTGAGAGTCCTTCATTGTAAAAGAAGGACCAAAATCGACCAAAACGCCCTTGTAGGCTAAATCGAACAAACAACCCTTAAAGGTTGTTTGGAAACGAGTCTTATGATTAAACAAAAGCTTAGAATAAGTGTAGATGTTGATAGATGTAATACGTTAGCCAAATAGCTCTATTTGAGTCTTACCGTAAAATAACAATCCGAAGGGTAAAACTCAGAACATATAGATTTACACATTGAAATCCAACACACAAAGAGTTGTAGTTGAATATTACTTGATAAGAAATGTAGGAATAAGATGCTAGAAAGGAATGAAAGCGATTTCAAGCTTTAAAGTGCTTAAACACCCTTAACGGGTCAAAATAAGCATACGAGCATAAACGGGTTTAAATAGTGTAATAAACCTATGATTAGAACCTAATATAGTAGGTAACATTAATTTGAAGAAGTGTATGTGATATAGAAATCAAACAATATGATTGTTTGATAAAATGCACAAACGGGTCAAAATTTGGAAATAGGGCGATAAGCCGAAGACTTAAAAGTCTGAAATTTTGTTAAACCGGATGTTATATTTTAACTCCATATGATGGAGAATCAAATTACAAACACGTAGGAAGAAACGGGAGGTTAAACGGATAAACGGTTCAAAAGTTACGCGCGTTTTAGTGCGTACGAACGACAAATCAACACAGAAGAAAAATGAAGATTCTGATAGGCGTCGCCGACGCGGAAAGGTGGCGTCGCCGACGCCGCCTGGAAAATCTATTTTCCTGTTGACGCCAGTTTCCTCTGGTTGACGCGGGAAGTGGAGTCGTTGACGCCACCCAACTCGGAAAAATGCTATTTTTGTCATTTTTAACCCCTGTACTTGTTTGAACTTCATATTTTACTATCAAAACTAACTTTTAAGTTGGTTTTGATTATAGGTGATTGCCAAGAGTGCCCGGATGAAGATCAAGCTCGAAGAGGAACCGAACACGCTCTAAACACAAGCTTCCGCACATGATTATATCGCCACTTTTAAATGACGAAGTTGTTCACATTAAACTATTCGGATAACTTTTGTAAAAGTTTTAGATTACTCGTATTTTCTAAGGATAATTAATAGTAATTACATGGTTGTTATCGATATTTATACGATAACCTTCGAATTAATAACTAGGGTGTTACATCTAAACACATTCCTTAAATTGTAGCCATTTGTTGAATGTTTTTTTGTGTCTAATCCGCATTTATATCACCATTTCCCTTGATTTTCTTGAATGTATATCTCTTAAAAATCAACATATACACGTGTGATTTGGTTTTCGAAGATTTTTCAATGCCAAGAACCTCGATCAGAGAGTAAAAAAGGCGTCAGGTTCACAATGGTGTAAAATTAAAATGGGATATACCGGGCTAGGATTCGAGTTACAGGAACAAGGTACAAACCTACCACCCAAGAATGGAATCGTCGAGCGAAAACCCTTAATAACCTCCTAGAAGCAGCTTTTCTTACCACCAGATATTTCTCCATCAATTAGGAATCTGATGCCATCACTAAACACATTCCTTAAATTGTAGCCATTTGTTGAGTGTTTTTTTTTTGTGTCTAATCCGCATATATATCACCATTGCCCTTGATTTTATATCTCTTAAATATCAACATATACACGTGTGATTTAGTTTACGAAGATTTTTCAATGCCGAGAACCTCGATCAGAGATTAAAAAAGGCGTAAGGTTCACAATGGTGTAAGATTAAAATGGGATATACCGGGCTAGGATTCGAGTTACAGGAACAAGGGCCAAACCAACCACCCAAGAATGGAATCGTCGAACGAAAACACTTGACAACCTCCTAGAAGCAGCTTTTCTTACCACCTGACCTTTCTCCATCAATTAGGAATCTGATGCCATCACTAAACACATTCCTTAAATTGTAGCCATTTGTTGAGTGTTTTTTTTTTGGTGTCTAATCCGCATATATATCACCATTGCCCTTGATTTTATTGAATGTATATCTCTTAAATATCAACATATACATGTGTGATTTAGTTTACGAAGATTTTTCAATGCCGAGAACCTCTATCAGAGAGTAAAAAAGGTGTAACGTTCACAGTGGTGTAAAATTAAAATGGGATATACCGGGCTAGGATTCGAATTACAGGAACACGGGCCAAACCAACCACCCAAGAATGGAATCGTCGAGCGAAAACACTTGACAACCTCCTAGAAGCAGCTTTTCTTACCACCAGACCTTTCTCCATCAATTAGGAATCTGATGTCGTTACTAAAGACATTCCTTAAATTGTAGCCATTTGTTGAGTGTTTTTTTTTGGTGTCTAATCCGCATATATATCACCATTGCCCTTCATTTTCTTGACTGTATATCTCTTAAATATCAAAATATATACATGTGTGATTTAGTTTACGAAGGTTTTTCAATGCCGAGAACCTCGATCAGAGAGTAAAAAAGACGTAAGGTTCACAATGGTGTAAAATTAAAATGGGATATACCGGGCTAGGATTCGAGTTACAGGAACAAGGGCCAAACCAACCACCCAAGAATGGAATCGTCGAGCAAAAACACTGAACAACCTCCTAGAAGCAGCTTTTCTTGCCACCAGACCTTTCTCCATCAATTAGGAATTTAATGCCGTCACTAAACACATTCCTTAAATTATAGCCATTTGTTGAGTGTTTTTTTTTTGTCTCTAATCCGCATATATATCACCATTGCCCTTGATTTTCATGACTATATATCTCTTAAATATCAACATATACACGTGTGATTTAGTTTACGAAGATTTTTCAATTCCGAGAACCTCTATCAGAGAGTAAAAAAGGTGTAAGGTTCACAATGGTGTAAAACTAAAATGGGATATACCGGGCTAGGATTCGAGTTACAGGAACAAGGGCCAAACCAACCACCCAAGAATGGAATCGTCAAGCGAAAACACTGAAAACCTCCTAGAAGCAGCTTTTCTTGCCACCAGACCTTTCTTCATCAATTTGGAATCTGATGCCGTCACTAAACGCATTTCTTAAATTGTAGCCATTTGTGGAGTGTTTTTTTTGGTTTCTAATCCGCATATATATCACCATTGCCCTTGATTTTTTTGACTGTATATCTCTTAAATGTCAACATATACATGTGTGATTTAGTTTACGAAGATTTTTCAATGACGAGAACCTCGATCAGAGAGTAAAAAGGCATAAGGTTCACAATGGTGTAATATTAAAATGGGATATACCGGGCTAGGATTCGAGTTACAGGAACAAGGGCCAAACCAACCACCCAAGAATGGAATCGTCGAGCAAAAACACTTGACAACCTCCTAGAAGCAGCTTTTCTTGCCACCAGACCTTTCTCTATCAATTAGGAATTTAATGCCGTCACTAAACACATTCCTTAAATTGTAGCCATTTGTTGAGTGTTTTTTTGGTGTCTAATCCGCATATATATCACCATTGCCCTTGATTTTCTTGACAGTATATCTCTTAAATATCAACATATACACATGTGATTTAGTTTACGAAGATTTTTCAATGCCGAGAACCTCAATCAGAGAGTAAAAAAGGTGTAAGGTTCACAGTGGTGTAAAATAAAAATGGGATATACCGGCTAAGATTCGAGTTACAGGAACAAGGGCCAAACCAACCAACCAAGAATGGAATCGTCGAGCGAAAACACTTGACAACCTCCTAGAAGCAGCTTTTCTTACCACCAGACCTTTCTCCGTCAATTAGGAATCTGATGCCGTCTCTAAACACATTCCTTAAATTGTAGCCATTTGTTGAATGTTTTTTTTGTGTCTAATCCGCATTTATATCACCATTTCCCTTGATTTTCTTGACTGTATATCTCTTAAAAATCAACATATACACGTGTGATTTGGTTTTCGAAGATTTTTCAATGCCGAGAACCTCGATCAGAGAGTAAAAAAGGCGTCAGGTTCACAATGGTGTAAAATTAAAATGGGATATACCGGGCTAGGATTCGAGTTACAGGAACAAGGTACAAACCTACCACCCAAGAATGGAATCGTCGAGCGAAAACCCTTAATAACCTCCTAGAAGCAGCTTTTCTTACCACCAGATATTTCTCCATCAATTAGGAATCTGATGCCATCACTAAACACATTCCTTAAATTGTAGGCATTTGTTGAGTGTTTTTTTGTGTCTAATCCGCATATATATCAACATTACCCTTGATTTTCTTGATTGTATATCTCTTAAATATCAACATATACAGGTGTGATTTAGTTTACGAAGATTTTTCAATGCCGAGAACCTCGATCAGAGAGTAAAAAGGCATAAGGTTCACAATGGTGTAAGATTAAAATGGGATATACCGGGCTAGGATTCGAGTTACAGGAACAAGGGCCAAACCAACCACCCAAGAATGGAATCGTCGAGCGAAAACACTTGACAACCTCCTAGAAGCAGCTTTTCTTACCACCTTACCTTTCTCCATCAATTAGGAATCTGATGCCATCACTAAACACATTCCTTAAATTGTAGCCATTTGTTGAGTGTTTTTTTTGGTGTCTAATCCGCATATATATCACCATTGCCCTTAATTTTATTGAATGTATATCTCTTAAATATCAACATATACATGTGTGATTTAGTTTACGAAGATTTTTCAATGCCGAGAACCTCTATCAGAGAGTAAAAAAGGTGTAACGTTCACAGTGGTGTAAAATTAAAATCGGATATACCGGGCTAGGATACGAGTTACAGGAACACGGGCCAAACCAACCACCCAAGAATGGAATCGTCGAGCGAAAACACTTGATAACCTCCTAGAAGCAGCTTTTCTTACCACCAGACCTTTCTCCATCAATTAGGAATCTGATGCCGTCACTAAACGCATTCCTTAGATTGTAGCCATTCGTTGAGTGTTTTTTTTTGTGTCTAATCCGCATATATATCACCATTGCCCTTGATTTTCTTGACTGTATATCTCTTAAATATCAACACATACATGTGTGATTTAGTTTACAAAGATTAATCAATGCCGAGAACCTCGATCAGAGAGTAAAAAGGCGTAAGGTTCACAATGGTGTAATATTAAAATGGGATATACCGGGCTAGGATTCGAGTTACAGGAAAAAGGGCCAAACCAACCACCCAAGAATGGAATCGTCGAGCAAAAACACTTAACAACCTCCTAGAAGCAGCTTTTCTTGCCACCAGACCTTTCTCCATCAATTAGGAATTTAATGCCGTCACTAAACACATTCCTTAAATTGTAGCCATTTGTTGAGAGTTTTTTTTGGTGTCTAATCCGCATATATATCACCATTGCCCTTGATTTTCTTGACTGTATATCTCTTAAATATCAACATATACACGTGTGATTTAGTTTACGAAGATTTTTCAATGCCGAGAACCTCAATCAGAGAGTAAAAACGGTGTAAGGTTCACAGTGGTGTAAAATTAAAATGGGATATACCGGCTAGGATTCGAGTTACAGGAACAAGGGCCAAACCAACCACCCAAGAATGGAATCATCGAGCGAAAACACTTGACCACCTCCTAGAAGTAGCTTTTCTTACCCCCAGACCTTTCTCCATCAATTAGGAATTTGATGTCGTTACTAAAGACATTCCTTAAATTGTAGCCATTTGTTGAGTGTTTTTTTTGGTGTCTAATCCGCATATATATCACCATTGCCCTTGATTTTCTTGACTGTATATCTCTTAAATATCAAAATATATACATGTGTGATTTAGTTTACGAAGGTTTTTCAATGCCGAGAACCTCGATCAGAGAGTAAAAAAGGCGTAAGGTTCACAATGGTGTAAAATTAAAATGGGATATACCGGGCTAGGATTCGAGTTACAGGAACAAGGGCCAAACCAACCACCAAAGAATAGAATCGTCGAGCGAAAACACTTGACAACCTCCTAGAAGCAGCTTTTCTTGCCACCAGACCTTTCTCCATCAATTAGGAATTTAATGCCGTCACTAAACACATTCCTTAAATTGTAGCCATTTGTTGAGTGTTTTTTTTGGTGTCTAATCCGCATATATATCACCATTGCCCTTGATTTTCTTGACAGTATATCTTTTAAATATCAACATATACACATGTGATTTAGTTTACGAAGATTTTTCAATGCCGAGAACCTCAATCAGAGAGTAAAAAAGGTGTAAGGTTCACAGTGGTGTAAAATTAAAATGGGATATACCGGCTAGGATTCGAGTTACAGGAACAAGGGCCAAACCAACCACCCAAGAATGGAATCGTAGAGCGAAAACACTTGACAACCTCCTAGAAGCAGCTTTTCTTACCACCAGACCTTTCTCCATCAATTAGGAATCTGATGCCGTCTCTAAACACATTCCTTAAATTGTAGCCATTTGTTGAATGTTTTTTTTGTGTCTAATCCGCATTTATATCACCATTTCCCTTGATTTTCTTGACTGTATATCTCTTAAATGTCAACATATACACGTGTGATTTGGTTTTCGAATGCCGAGAACCTCGATCAGAGAGTAAAAAAGGTGTCAGGTTCACAATGGTGTAAAATTAAAATGGGATATACCGGGCTAGGATTCGAGTTACAGGAACAAGGTACAAACCTACGACCCAAGAATGGAATCGTCGAGCGAAAACCCTTAATAACCTCCTAGAAGCAGCTTTTCTTACCACCAGATATTTCTCCATCAATTAGGAATCTGATGCCATCACTAAACATATTCCTTAAATTGTAGGCATTTGTTGAGTGTTTTTTTTGTGTCTAATCCGCATATATATCACCATTGCCCTTGATTTTCTTGATTGTATATCTCTTAAATATCAACATATACACGTGTGATTTAGTTTACGAAGATTTTTCAATGCCGAGAACCTCGATCAGAGATTAAAAAAGGCGTAAGGTTCACAATGGTGTAAGATTAAAATGGGATATACCGGGCTAGGATTCTAGTTACAGGAACAAGGGCCAAACCAACCACCCAAGAATGGAATCGTCGAGCGAAAACACTTGACAACCTCCTAGAAGCAGCTTTTCTTACCACCTGACCTTTCTCCATCAATTAGGAATCTGATGCCATCACTAAACACTTTCCTTAAATTGTAGCCATTTGTTGAGTGTTTTTTTTTTGTGTCTAATCCGCATATATATCACCATTGCCCTTGATTTTATTGAATGTATATTTCTTAAATATCAACATATACATGTGTGATTTAGTTTACGAAGATTTTTCAATGCCAAGAACCTCTATCAGAGAGTAAAAAAGGTGTAACGTTCACAGTGGTGTAAAATTAAAATGGGATATACCGGGCTAGGATTCGAGTTACAGGAACACGGGCCAAACCAACCACCCAAGAATGGAATCGTCGAGCGAAAACACTTGACAACCTCCTAGAAGCAGCTTTTCTTACCACCAGACCTTTCTCCATCAATTAGGAATCTGATGCCGTCACTAAACGCATTCCTTAGATTGTAGCCATTCGTTGAGTGTTTTTTTTGTGTCTAATCCGCATATATATCACCATTGCCCTTGATTCTCTTGACTGTATATCTCTTAAATATCAACATATACATGTGTGATTTAGTTTACAAAGATTAATCAATGCCGAGAACCTCGATCAGAGAGTAAAAAGGCGTAAGGTTCACAATGGTGTAATATTAAAATGGGATATACCGGGCTAGGATTCGAGTTACAGGAAAAAGGGCCAAACCAACCACCCAAGAATGGAATCGTCGAGCAAAAACACTTAACAACCTCCTAGAAGCAGCTTTTCTTGCCACCAGACCTTTCTCCATCAATTAGGAATTTAATGCCGTCACTAAACACATTCCTTAAATTGTAGCCATTTGTTGAGAGTTTTTTTTTGGTGTCTAATCCGCATATATATCACAATTGCCCTTGATTTTCTTGACTGTATATCTCTTAAATGTCAACATATACACGTGTGATTTAGTTTACGAAAATGTTTCAATGCCGAGAACCTCGATCAGAGAGTAAAAAAGGCGTAAGGTTCATAATGGTGTAAGATTAAAATGGGATATACCGGGCTAGGATTCGAGTTACAGGAACAAGGGCCAAACCAACCACCCAATAATGGAATCGTCGAGCCAAAACACTTGACAACCTCCTAGAAGCAGCTTTTCTTGCCACCAGACCTTTCTCCATCAATTAGGAATCTGATGTCGTCACTAAACACATTCCTTAAATTGTAGCCATTTGTTGAGTGTTTTTTTTTGGTGTCTAATTCGCATATATATCACCATTGCCGTTGATTTTCTTGACTGTATATCTCTTAAATGTCAACATATACACGTGTGATTTAGTTTACGAAGATTTTTCAATGCCGAGAACCTCGATCAGAGAATAAAAAAGGCGTAAGGTTCACAATGGTGTAAAATTAAAATGGGATATACCGGGCTAGGATTCGAGTTACAGGAACAAGGGCCAAACCAACCACCCAAGAATTGAACCGTCGAGCGAATACACTTGACAACCTCCTAGAAGCAGCTTTTCTTACCACCAGACCTTTCTCCATCAATTAGGAATCTGATGCCATCACTAAACACATTCCTTAAATTGTAGCCATTTGTTGAGTGTTTTTTTTTTGGTATCTAATCCGCATATATATCACCATGGCCCTTGATTTTCTTGACTGTATATCTCTTAAATATCAACATATACATGTGTGATTTAGTTTACGAAGGTTTTTAATGCCGAGAACCTCGATCTGAGAGTAAAAAAGGCCTAAGGTTCACAATCGTGTAAAACTAAAATGGAATATACCGGGCTAGGATTCGAGTTACAGGAACAAGGGCCAAACCAACCACCCAAGAATGGAATCGTCGAGCGAAAACACTTGACAACCTCCTAGAAGCAGCTTTTTTTACCACCAGACCTTTCTCCATCAATTAGGAATCTGATCCCGTCACTAAACACATTCCTTAAATTGTAGCCATTTGTTGAGTGTTTTTTTTTTGTGTCTAATCCGCATATATATCACCATTGCCCTTGATTTTCTTGACTGTATATCTCTTAAATATCAACATATACACGTGTGATTTAGTTTACGAAGATTTTTCAATGCCGAGAACCTCGATCAGAGAGTAAAAGAGGCGTAAGGTTCACAATGGTGTAAAATTAAATTGGGATATACCGGGCTTGGATTCGAGTTACAGGAACAAGGGCCAAACCAACCACCGAAGAATGGAATCGTCGAGCGAAAACACTTGACAACCTCCTAGAAGCAACTTTTCTTGCCAACAGAAATTTCTCCATCAATTAGGAATCTGATGCCGTCACTAAACACATTCCTTATATTGTAATCATTTGTTGAGTGTTTTTTTTTGTCTAATCCGCATATATATAACCATTGCCCTTGATTTTCTTGACTGTATATCTCTTAAATGTCAACATATACACGTGTGATTTAGATTACGAAAATTTTTTTCAATGCCGAGAACCTCGATCAGAGAGTAAAAAAGGCGTAAGGTTCACAATGGTGTAAGATTAAAATGGGATATACCGGGTTAGGATTTGAGTTACAGGAACAAGGGCCAAACCAACCACCCAATAATGGAATCGTTGAGCCAAAACACTTGACAACCTCCTAGAAGCAGATTTTCTTGCCACCAGACCTTTCTCCATCAATTAGGAATCTGATGCCGTCACTAAACACTTTCCTTAAATTGTAGCTATTTGTTGAGTGTTTTTTTTGGTGTCTAATCCGCATATATATCACCATTGCCGTTGATTTTCTTGACTGTATATCTCTTAAATGTCAACATATACACATGTGATTTAGTTTACGAAGATTTTTCAATGCCGAGAACCTAGATCAGAGAGTAAAAAAGGCGTAAGGTTCACAATGGTGTAAAATTAAAATGGAATATACCGGGCTAGGATTCGAGTTACAGGAACAAGGCAAAACTAACCACCCAATAATGGAATCGTCGAGCCAAAACACTTGACAACCTCCTAGAAGCAGCTTTTTTTACCACCAGACTTTTCTCCATCAATTAGGAATCTGATGCCGTCACTATACACATTCCTTAAATTGTAGCCATTTGTTGAGTGTTTTTTTTTTGTGTCTAATCCGCATATATATCACCATTGCCCTTGATTTTCTTGACTGTATATCTCTTAAATATCAGCATATACACGTGTGATTTAGTTTACGAAGATTTTTCAATGCCAACAACCTCGATCAGAGAGTAAAAGAGGCGTAAGGTTCACAATGGTGTAAAATTAAAATGGGATATACCGGGCTTGGATTCGAGTTACAGGAACCAGGGCCAAACCAACCACCGAAGAATGGAATCGTCGAGCGAAAACACTTGACAACCTCCTAGAAGCAGCTTTTCTTGCCAACAGACATTTCTCCATCAATTAGGAATCTGATGCCATCACTAAACACATTCCTTGTATTGTAATTATTTGTTGAGTTTTTTTTTGTCTAATCCGCATATATATAACCATTGCCCTTGATTTTCTTAACTGTATATCTCTTAAATGTCAACATATACACGTGTGATTTAGATTACGAAATTTTTTTTCAATGCCGAGAACCTCGATCAGAGAGTAAAAAAGGCGTAAGGTTCACAATGGTGTAAGATTAAAATGGGATATACTGGGTTAGGATTTGAGTTACAGGAACAAGGGCGAAACCAACCACCCAATAATGGAATCGTCGAGCCAAAACACTTGACAACCTCCTAGAAGCAGCTTTTCTTGCCACCAGACCTTTCTCCATCAATTAGGAATCTGATGCCGTCACTAAACACATTCCTTAAATTGTAGCCATTTGTTGAGTGTTTTTTTTGTTGTCTAATCCGCATATATATCACCAATGTCATTGATTTTCTTGACTGTATATCTCTTAAATGTCAACATATACACGTGTGATTTAGTTTACGAAGATTTTTCAATGCCGAGAACCTCGATCAGAGAGTAAAAAAGGCGTAAGGTTCACAATGGTGTAAAATTAAAATGGGATATACCGGGCTAGGATTCGAGTTACAGGAACAAGGCCAAACTAAACACCAAATAATGGAATCGTCGAGCCAAAACACTTGACAACCTCCTAGAAGCATCTTTTCTTGCCACCAAACCTTTCTCCATCAATTAGGAATCTGATGCCGTCACTAAACACAATCTTTAAATTGTAGCCATTTGTTGAGTGTTTTTTCTTGGTGTCTAATCCGCATATATATCACCATTGCCCTTGATTTTCTTGACTGTATATCTATTAAATGTCAACATATACACGTGTGATTTAGTTTACAAAGATTTTTCAATGCCGAGAACCTCGATCAGAGAGTAAAAGAGGCGTAAGGTTCACAATGGTGTAAAATTAAATTGGGATATACCGGGCTTGGATTCGAGTTACAGGAACAAGGGCCAAACCAACCACCGAAGAATGGAATCGTCGAGCGAAAACACTTGACAACCTCCTAGAAGCAACTTTTCTTGCCAACAGAAATTTCTCCATCAATTAGGAATCTGATGCCGTCACTAAACACATTCCTTATATTGTAATCATTTGTTGAGTGTTTTTTTTTGTCTAATCCGCATATATATAACCATTGCCCTTGATTTTCTTGACTGTATATCTCTTAAATGTCAACATATACACGTGTGATTTAGATTACGAAAATTTTTTTCAATGCCGAGAACCTCGATCAGAGAGTAAAAAAGGCGTAAGGTTCACAATGGTGTAAGATTAAAATGGGATATACCGGGTTAGGATTTGAGTTACAGGAACAAGGGCCAAACCAACCACCCAATAATGGAATCGTTGAGCCAAAACACTTGACAACCTCCTAGAAGCAGATTTTCTTGCCACCAGACCTTTCTCCATCAATTAGGAATCTGATGCCGTCACTAAACACTTTCCTTAAATTGTAGCTATTTGTTGAGTGTTTTTTTTGGTGTCTAATCCGCATATATATCACCATTGCCGTTGATTTTCTTGACTGTATATCTCTTAAATGTCAACATATACACATGTGATTTAGTTTACGAAGATTTTTCAATGCCGAGAACCTAGATCAGAGAGTAAAAAAGGCGTAAGGTTCACAATGGTGTAAAATTAAAATGGGATATACCGGGCTAGGATTCGAGTTACAGGAACAAGGCAAAACTAACCACCCAATAATGGAATCGTCGAGCCAAAACACTTGACAACCTCCTAGAAGCAGCTTTTTTTACCACCAGACTTTTCTCCATCAATTAGGAATCTGATGCCGTCACTATACACATTCCTTAAATTGTAGCCATTTGTTGAGTGTTTTTTTTTTGTGTCTAATCCGCATATATATCACCATTGCCCTTGATTTTCTTGACTGTATATCTCTTAAATATCAGCATATACACGTGTGATTTAGTTTACGAAGATTTTTCAATGCCAACAACCTCGATCAGAGAGTAAAAGAGGCGTAAGGTTCACAATGGTGTAAAATTAAAATGGGATATACCGGGCTTGGATTCGAGTTACAGGAACCAGGGCCAAACCAACCACCGAAGAATGGAATCGTCGAGCGAAAACACTTGACAACCTCCTAGAAGCAGCTTTTCTTGCCAACAGACATTTCTCCATCAATTAGGAATCTGATGCCATCACTAAACACATTCCTTGTATTGTAATTATTTGTTGAGTTTTTTTTTGTCTAATCCGCATATATATAACCATTGCCCTTGATTTTCTTAACTGTATATCTCTTAAATGTCAACATATACACGTGTGATTTAGATTACGAAATTTTTTTTCAATGCCGAGAACCTCGATCAGAGAGTAAAAAAGGCGTAAGGTTCACAATGGTGTAAGATTAAAATGGGATATACTGGGTTAGGATTTGAGTTACAGGAACAAGGGCGAAACCAACCACCCAATAATGGAATCGTCGAGCCAAAACACTTGACAACCTCCTAGAAGCAGCTTTTCTTGCCACCAGACCTTTCTCCATCAATTAGGAATCTGATGCCGTCACTAAACACATTCCTTAAATTGTAGCCATTTGTTGAGTGTTTTTTTTGTTGTCTAATCCGCATATATATCACCAATGTCATTGATTTTCTTGACTGTATATCTCTTAAATGTCAACATATACACGTGTGATTTAGTTTACGAAGATTTTTCAATGCCGAGAACCTCGATCAGAGAGTAAAAAAGGCGTAAGGTTCACAATGGTGTAAAATTAAAATGGGATATACCGGGCTAGGATTCGAGTTACAGGAACAAGGCCAAACTAAACACCAAATAATGGAATCGTCGAGCCAAAACACTTGACAACCTCCTAGAAGCATCTTTTCTTGCCACCAAACCTTTCTCCATCAATTAGGAATCTGATGCCGTCACTAAACACAATCTTTAAATTGTAGCCATTTGTTGAGTGTTTTTTCTTGGTGTCTAATCCGCATATATATCACCATTGCCCTTGATTTTCTTGACTGTATATCTATTAAATGTCAACATATACACGTGTGATTTAGTTTACAAAGATTTTTCAATGCCGAGAACCTCGATCAGAGAGTAAAAGAGGCGTAAGGTTCACAATGGTGTAAAATTAAATTGGGATATACCGGGCTTGGATTCGAGTTACAGGAACAAGGGCCAAACCAACCACCGAAGAATGGAATCGTCGAGCGAAAACACTTGACAACCTCCTAGAAGCAACTTTTCTTGCCAACAGAAATTTCTCCATCAATTAGGAATCTGATGCCGTCACTAAACACATTCCTTATATTGTAATCATTTGTTGAGTGTTTTTTTTTGTCTAATCCGCATATATATAACCATTGCCCTTGATTTTCTTGACTGTATATCTCTTAAATGTCAACATATACACGTGTGATTTAGATTACGAAAATTTTTTTCAATGCCGAGAACCTCGATCAGAGAGTAAAAAAGGCGTAAGGTTCACAATGGTGTAAGATTAAAATGGGATATACCAGGTTAGGATTTGAGTTACAGGAACAAGGGCCAAACCAACCACCCAATAATGGAATCGTTGAGCCAAAACACTTGACAACCTCCTAGAAGCAGATTTTCTTGCCACCAGACCTTTCTCCATCAATTAGGAATCTGATGCCGTCACTAAACACTTTCCTTAAATTGTAGCTATTTGTTGAGTGTTTTTTTTGGTGTCTAATCCGCATATATATCACCATTGCCGTTGATTTTCTTGACTGTATATCTCTTAAATGTCAACATATACACATGTGATTTAGTTTACGAAGATTTTTCAATGCCGAGAACCTAGATCAGAGAGTAAAAAAGGCGTAAGGTTCACAATGGTGTAAAATTAAAATGGGATATACCGGGCTAGGATTCGAGTTACAGGAACAAGGCAAAACTAACCACCCAATAATGGAATCGTCGAGCCAAAACACTTGACAACCTCCTAGAAGCAGCTTTTTTTACCACCAGACTTTTCTCCATCAATTAGGAATCTGATGCCGTCACTATACACATTCCTTAAATTGTAGCCATTTGTTGAGTGTTTTTTTTTTGTGTCTAATCCGCATATATATCACCATTGCCCTTGATTTTCTTGACTGTATATCTCTTAAATATCAGCATATACACGTGTGATTTAGTTTACGAAGATTTTTCAATGCCAACAACCTCGATCAGAGAGTAAAAGAGGCGTAAGGTTCACAATGGTGTAAAATTAAAATGGGATATACCGGGCTTGGATTCGAGTTACAGGAACCAGGGCCAAACCAACCACCGAAGAATGGAATCGTCGAGCGAAAACACTTGACAACCTCCTAGAAGCAGCTTTTCTTGCCAACAGACATTTCTCCATCAATTAGGAATCTGATGCCATCACTAAACACATTCATTGTATTGTAATTATTTGTTGAGTTTTTTTTTGTCTAATCCGCATATATATAACCATTGCCCTTGATTTTCTTAACTGTATATCTCTTAAATGTCAACATATACACGTGTGATTTAGATTACGAAATTTTTTTTCAATGCCGAGAACCTCGATCAGAGAGTAAAAAAGGCGTAAGGTTCACAATGGTGTAAGATTAAAATGGGATATACTGGGTTAGGATTTGAGTTACAGGAACAAGGGCGAAACCAACCACCCAATAATGGAATCGTCGAGCCAAAACACTTGACAACCTCCTAGAAGCAGCTTTTCTTGCCACCAGACCTTTCTCCATCAATTAGGAATCTGATGCCGTCACTAAACACATTCCTTAAATTGTAGCCATTTGTTGAGTGTTTTTTTTGTTGTCTAATCCGCATATATATCACCAATGTCATTGATTTTCTTGACTGTATATCTCTTAAATGTCAACATATACACGTGTGATTTAGTTTACGAAGATTTTTCAATGCCGAGAACCTCGATCAGAGAGTAAAAAAGGCGTAAGGTTCACAATGGTGTAAAATTAAAATGGGATATACCGGGCTAGGATTCGAGTTACAGGAACAAGGCCAAACTAAACACCAAATAATGGAATCGTCGAGCCAAAACACTTGACAACCTCCTAGAAGCATCTTTTCTTGCCACCAAACCTTTCTCCATCAATTAGGAATCTGATGCCGTCACTAAACACAATCTTTAAATTGTAGCCATTTGTTGAGTGTTTTTTCTTGGTGTCTAATCCGCATATATATCACCATTGCCCTTGATTTTCTTGACTGTATATCTATTAAATGTCAACATATACACGTGTGATTTAGTTTACAAAGATTTTTCAATGCCGAGAACCTCTATCAGAGAGTAAAAAAGGCGTAAGGTTCACAATGGTGTAAAACTAAAATCGGATATACCGGGCTAGGATTCGAGTTACAGGAACAAGGGCCAAACCAACCACCCAAGAATGGAATCATCGAGCGAAAACACTTGACAACCTCCTAGAAGCAGCTTTTTTTACCACCAGACTTTTCTCCATCAATTAGGAATCTGATGCCGTCACTAAACACATTCCTTAAATTGTAGCCATTTGTTGAGTGTTTTTTTGTGTCTGATCCGCATATATATAACCATTTTCTTTGATTTTCTTGACAGTATATATCTTAAATATCAGCATATACACGTGTGATTTAGTTTACGTAGATTTTTCAATGCCGAGAACCTCGATCAGAGAGTAAAAGAGGCATAAGGTTCACAATGGTGTAAAATTAAAATGGGATATACCGCGCTAGGATTCGAGTTACAGGAACAAGGGCCAAACCAACCACCGAAGAATGGAGTCGTCGAGCGAAAACACTTGACAACCTACTAGAAGCAACTTTTATTGCCACTAGACCTTAATCCATCAATTAGAAATCTGATGCCGTCACAAAACACATTCCTAAAATCGTAGCCATTTGTTGAGTGTTTTTTTTTGTGTCTAATCCCCATATATATCACCATTGCCCTTGATTTTCTTGACTGTATATAACTTCAATATCAACATATACACGTGTGATTTAGTTTACGAAGATTTTTCAATGCCGAGAACCTCTATCTGAGAGTAAAAAAGGCGTAAGGTTCACAATGGTGTAAAACTAAAATGGGATATACCGGGTTAGGATTCGAGTTACAAGAACAATGGCCAAACCAACCACCCAAGAATGGAATCGTCGTGCGAAAACACTTGACAACCTCTAAAAAGCAGCTTTTCTTACCACCAGACCTTTCTTCATCAATTAGGAATCTGATGTCGTCACTAAACACATTTCTTAAATTGTAGCCATTTGTTGAGTGTTTTTTTTGGTGTCTAATCCGCATATATATCACCATTGCCGTTGATTTTCTTGACCGTATATCTCTTAAAGGTCAACATACACACGTGTGATTTAGTTTACGAAGATTTTTCAATGCCGAGAACCTAGATCAGCGAGTAAAAAAGGCGTAAGGTTCACAATGGTGTAAAATTAAAATGTGATATACCGGGCTAGGATTCGAGTTACAGGAACAACGGCCAAACCAACCACCCAATAATGGAATCGTAGAGCCAAAACACTTGACAACCTCCTAGAAGCAGCTTTTCTTGCCACCAGACCTTTCTCCATCAATTAGGAATCTGATGCCGTCACTAAACACATTCCTTAAATTGTAGCCATTTGTTGAGTGTTTTTTCTTGGTGTCTAATCCGCATATATATCACCATTGCCCTTGATTTTCTTGACTGTATATCTCTTAAATATCAACATATACACGTGTGATTTAGTTTACGAAGATTTTTCAATGCCGAGAGCTTCGATCAGAGAATAAAAAAGGCGTATGGTTCACAATGGTGTAAAATTAAAATGAGATATACTGGGCTAGCATTCGAGTTACAGGAACAAGGGCCAAACCAACCACACAAGAATGGAATCGTCGAGCGAAAACACTTGACAACCTCCTAGAAGCAGCTTTTCTTGCCACCAGACCTTTCTCCATCAATTTGGAATCTGATGCCGTTACTAAACACATTTCTTAAATTATAGCCATTTGTTGAGTGTTTTTTTTTGTGACTAATCCGCATATATATCACCATTGTCATTGATTTTCTTTACTGTATATCTCTTAAATGTCAACATATACACGTGTGATTTAGTTTACGAAGATTTTTCAATGCCGAGAACCTCGATCAGAGAGTAAAAAAGGCGTAAGGTTCACAATGGTGTAAAATTAAAATGGGATATACCGGGCTAGGATTCGAGTTACAGGAACAAGGCCAAACTAAACACCAAATAATGGAATCGTCGAGCCAAAACACTTGACAACCTCCTAGAAGCAGCTTTTCTTGCCACTAGACATTTCTCCATCAATTAGGAATCTGATGCCGTCACTAAACCCAATCTTTAAATTGTAGCCATTTGTTGAGTGTTTTTTTCTTGGTGTCTAATCCGCATATATATCACCATTGCCCTTGATTTTCTTGACTGTATATCTATTAAATGTCAACATATACACGTGTGATTTAGTTTACGAAGATTTTTCAATGCCGAGAACCTCTATCAGAGAGTAAAAAAGGGCCAAACCAACCACTCAAGAATTGAATCGTCGAGTGAAAAAACTTGACAACCTCCTAGAAGCAGCTTTTTTTACCACCAGACTATTCTCCATCAATTAGGAATCTGATGCCGTCACTAAACACATTCCTTAAATTGTAGCCATTTGTTGAGTGTTTTTTTTTGTGTCTAATCCGCATATATATAACCATTTTCTTTGATTTTCTTGACTGTATATATCTTAAATATCAGCATATACACGTGTGATTTAGTTTACGAAGATTTTTCAATGCCGAGAACCTCGATCAGAGAGTAAAAGAGGCATAAGGTTCACAATGGTGTAAAATTAAAATGGGATATACCGCGCTAGGATTCGAGTTACAGGAACAAGGGCCAAACCAACCACCGAAAAATGGAGTCGTCGAGCGAAAACACTTGACAACCTACTAGAAGCAGCTTTTATTGCCACTAGACCTTTCTCCATCAATTAGGAATCTGATGCCTTCACTAAACACATTCCTAAAATCGTAGCCATTTGTTGAGTGTTTTTTTTGGTGTCTAATCCCCATATATATCACCATTGCCCTTGATTTTCTTGACTGTATATATCTTAAATATCAACATATACACGTGTGATTTAGTTTACGAAGATTTTTCAATGCCGAGAACCTCTATATGAGAGTAAAAAAGGCGTAAGGTTCACAATGGTGTAAAACTAAAATGGGATATACCGGGTTAGGATTCGAGTTACAGGAACAATGGCCAAACCAACCACCCAAGAATGGAATCGTCGAGCGAAAACACTTGACAACCTCCTAGAAGCAGCTTTTCTTACCACCAGACCTTTCTTCATCAATTAGGAATCTGATGCCTTCACTAAACACATTTCTTAAATTGTAGCCATTTGTTGAGTGTTTTTTTTGGTGTCTAATCCGCATATATATCACCATTGCCGTTGATTTTCTTGACCGTATATCTCTTAAAGGTCAACATACACACGTGTGATTTAGTTTACGAAGATTTTTCAATGCCGAGAACCTAGATCAGAGAGTAAAAATGGCGTAAGGTTCACAATGGTGTAAAATTAAAATGTGATATACCGGGCTAGGATTCGAGTTACAGGAACAACAGCCAAACCAACCACCCAATAATGGAATCGTAGAGCCAAAATACTTGACAACCTCCTAGAAGCAGCTTTTCTTGCCACCAGACCTTTCTCCATCAATTAGGAATCTGATGCCGTCACTAAACACATTCCTTAAATTGTAGCCATTTGTTGAGTGTTTTTTCTTGGTGTTTAATCCGCATATATATAACCATTGCCCTTGATTTTCTTGACTGTATATCTCTTAAATATCAATATATACACGTGTGATTTAGTTTACGAAGATTTTTCAATGCCGAGAGCTTCGATCAGAGAGTAAAAAAGGCGTATGGTTCACAATGGTGTAAAATTAAAATGAGATATACTTGGCTAGGATTCGAGTTACAGGAACAAGGGCCAAACCAACCACACAAGAATGGAATCGTCGAGCGAAAACACTTGACAACCTCCTAGAAGCAGCTTTTCTTGCCACCAGACCTTTCTCCATCAATTTGGAATCTGATGCCGTTACTAAACACATTTCTTAAATTATAGCCATTTGTTGAGTGTTTTTTTTGTGACTAATCCGCATATATATCACCATTGTCATTGATTTTCTTGACTGTATATCTCTTAAATGTCAACATATACACGTGTGATTTAGTTTACGAAGATTTTTCAATGCTGTGAACCTCGATCAGAGAGTAAAAAAGGCGTAAGGTTCACAATGGTGTAAAATTAAAATGGGATATACCGGGCTATGATTCGAGTTACAGGAACAAGGGACAAACCAACCACCGAAGAATGGAATCGTCGAGCGAAAACACTTGACAACCTCCTAGAAGCAACTTTTCTTGCCTTCAGACCTTTCTCCATCAATTAGGAATCTGATGCCGTCACTAAACACATTCCTTAAATTGTAGCCATTTGTTGAGTGTTTTTTCTTGGTGTCTAATCCGCATATATATCACCATTGCCCATGATTTTCTTGACTGTATATCTCTTAAATGTCAACATATACACGTGTGATTTAGTTTACGAAGATTTTTCAATGCCGAGAACCTCTATCAGAGAGTAAAAAAGGCGTAAGGTTCACAATGGTGTAAAACTAAAATGGGATATACCGGGCTAGGATTCGAGTTACAGGAACAAGGGCCAAACCAACCACCCAAGAATGGAATCGTCGAGCGAAAACACTTGACAACCTCCTAGAAGCAGCTTTTTTTACCACCAGACCTTTCTCCATCAATTAGGAATCTGATGCCGTCACTAAACACATTCCTTAAATTGTAGCCATTTGTTGAGTGTTTTTTTTTGTGTCTAATCCGCATATATATCACCATTGTCCTTGATTTTCTTGACTGTATATCTCTTAGATATCAACATATACACGTGTGATTTAGTTTACGAAGATTTTTCAATGCCGAGAACCTCGATCAGAGAGTAAAAGAGGCGTAAGGTTCACAATGGTGTAAAATTAAAATGGGATATACCGGGCTAGGATTCGAGTTACAGGAACAAGGGCCAAACCAACCTCCGAAGAATGGAATCGTCAAGCGAAAACACTTGACAACCTGCTAGAAGCAGCTTTTCTTGCCACCAGACCTTTCTCCATCAATTAGGAATCTGATGTCGTCACTAAACACATTCCTTAAATTGTAGCCATTTGTTGAGTGTTTTTTTTTGTGTTTAATCCGCATATATATCACCATTGCCCTTGATTTTCTTGACTGTATATCTCTTAAATGTCAACATATACACGTGTGATTTATTTACGAAGATTTTTCAATGCCGAGAACCTCTATCAGAGAGTAAAAAAAGGCGTAAGGTTCACAATGGTGTAAAACTAAAATGGGATATACCGGGTTAGGATTCGAGTTACTGGAACAAGGGCCAAACCAACCACCCAAGAATGGAATCGTCGAGCGAAAACACTTGACAACCTCCTAGAAGCAGCTTTTCTTACCACCAGACCTTTCTCCATCAATTAGGAATCTGATGCCGTCACTAAACACATTCCTTAAATTGTAGCCATTTGTTGAGTTTTTTTTTGTCTAATCCGCATATATATCACCATTGCCCTTGATTTTCTTGACTGTATATCTCTTAAATGTCAACATATACACGTGTGATTTTGTTTACGAAAATTTTTCAATGCCGAGAACCTCGATCAGAGAGTAAAAAAGGCGTAAGGTTCACAATGGTGTAAGATTAAAATGGGATATACCGGGCTAGGATTCGAGTTACTGGAACAAGGGCCAAACCAACCACCCAAGAATGGAATCGTCGAGCGAAAACACTTGACAACCTCCTAGAAGCAGCTTTTCTTACCACCAGACCTTTCTCCATCACTTAGAAATCTGATGCCGTCACTAAACACATTCCTTAAATTGTATCCATTTGTTAAGTGTTTTTTTGGTGCATAATCCGCGTATATATCACAATTTCCCTTGATTTTCTTGAATATATATCTCTTAAAATCAACATATACACGTGTGATTTAGTTTATGAAGATTTTTCAATGCCGAGAACCTCGATCAGAGAATAAAAAAGGCATAAGGTTCACAATGGTGTAAAATTAAAATGGGATATACCGGGCTAGGATTCGAGTTACAGGAACAAGGGCCAAACCAACCACCCAAGAATGGAATCGTCGAGCGAAAACACTTGACAACCTCCTTGAAGCAACTTTTGTTGCCTTCAGACCTTTCCCCATCAATTAGGAATCTGATGCCGTCACTAAACACATTCCTTAAATTGTAGCCATTTGTTGAGTTTTTTTTTTGTCTAATCCGCATATATATCACCATTGCCCTTGAGTTTCTTGACTGTATATCTCTTAAATATCAGCATATACACGTGTGATTTTGTTTACGAAGATTTTTCAATGCTGTGAACCTCGATCAGAGAGTAAAAAAGGCGTAAGGTTCATAATGGTGTAAGATTAAAATGGGATATTCCGGGCTAGGATTCGAGTTACAGGAACAAGTGCCAAACCAACCACCCAAGAATGGACTCGTCTAGCGAAAACACTTGACAACCTCCTAGAAGTAGCTTTTCTTACCACCAGACCTTTCTCCATCAATTAGGAATCTTATGCCGTCAATAAACACTTTCCTTAAATTGTAGCCATTTGTTGAGTGTTTTTTTTTGTGTCTAATCCGCATATATATCACCATTGCCCTTGATTTTGTTGAGTGTATATCTCTTAAATATCAACATATACACGTGTGATTTAGTTTACGAAGATTTATCAATGCCGAGAACCTCGATCAGAGATTAAAAAAGGCGTAAGGTTCACAATGGTGTAAAATTAAAATGGGATATACCGGGCTAGAGTTCGAGTTACAGGAACAAGGGTCAAACCAACCACCCAAGAATGGAATCGTCGAGTGAAAACACTTGACAACCTCCTAGAACTGTTTTTCTTGCCACCAGACCTTTCTCCATAAATTAGGAATCTGATGCCTTCACTAAACACATTCCTTAAATTGTAGCCATTTGTTGAGTGTTTTTTTTTGGTGTCTAATCCGCATATATATCACCATTGCCCTTCATTTTCTTGACTGTATATCTCTTAAATATCAACATATACACGTGTGATTTAGTTTACGAAGATTTTTCAATGCCGAGAACCTCGATCAGAGAGTAAAAAAGGCGTAAGGTTCACAATGGAGTAAAATTAAAATGGGCTATACCGGGCTAGGATTCGTGTTACAGGCACAAAGGCCAAACCAACCACCCAAGAATGGAATCATCGAGCGAAAACACTTGCCAACCTCCTAGAAGCAGCTTTTCTTGCCACCGGACCTTTCTCCATCAATTAGGAATCTGATGCCGTCACTAAACACATTCCTTAAATTGTAGCCATTTGTTGAGTGTTTTTTTTTGGTTTCTAATCCGCATATATATCACCATTGCCCTTGATTTTCTTGACTGTATATCTTTTAAATATCAACATATACACGCGTGATTTTGTTTACGAAGATTTTTCAATGCCGCGAACGTCGATTAGAGAGTAAAAAGGCGTAAGGTTCACAATGGTGTAAAATTAAAATGGGATATACTGGGCTAGGATTCGAGTTACATGAACAAGGGCCAAACCAAGCACCCAAGAATGGAATCGTCGAGCGAAAACACTTGACAACCTCCTAGAAGCTGCTTTTATTGCCACAAGACCTTTCTCCATCCATTAGGAATCTGATGTCGTCACTAAACACATTCCTTAAATTGTAGCCGTTTGTTGAGTGTTTTTTTTTTGTGTCTAATCCGCATATATATCACCATTGCCCTTGATTTTCTTGACTGTATATCTCTTAAATATCAACATATACACGTGTGATTTAGTTTACGAAGATTTTTCAATGTCGAGAACCTCGATCAGAGAGTAAAAAAGGCTTAAGGTTCACAATGGTGTAAAATTAAAATGGGATATACCGGGTTAGGAGTCGAGTTACAGGAACAAGGGCCAAACCAACCACCCAAGAATGGAATCGTCGAGCGAAAACACATGACAACCTCCTAGAAGCAGCTTTTCTTGCCACCAGACCTTTCTCCATCAATTAGGAATCTGATACCGTCACTAAACACATTCCTTAAATTGTAGCCATTTGTTGAGTGTTTTTTTGTGTATAATCCGCATATATATCACCATTGCCCTTGATTTTCTTGACTATATATATCTTAAATGTCAACATATACACGTGTGATTTAGTTAACGAAGATTTTTCAATGCCGAGAACCTCCATCAGTGAATAAAAAAGGCATAAGGTTCACAATGGTGTAAAATTAAAATGGGATATACCGTGCTAGGATTCGAGTTACAGGAACAAGGGCCAAACTAACCACCCAAGAATGGAATCGTCGAGCGAAAACACTTGACAACCTCCTAGAAGCAACTTTTCTTGCCTTCAGACCTTTCCCCATCAATTAGGAATCTGATGCTGTCACTAAACACATTCCTTAAATTGTAGCCATTTGTTGAGTTTTTTTTGTCTAATCCGCATATATATCACCATTGCCCTTGATTTTCTTGACTGTATATCTCTTAAATAACAACATATACACGTGTGATTTAGTTTACGAAGATTTTTCAATGCTGTGACCCTCGATCAGAGAGTAAAAAAGGTGTGAGGTTCATAATGGTTTAAGATTAAAATGGGATATACCGGGCTAGCATTCGAGTTACAGGAACAAGGGCCAAACCAACCACCCAAGAATGGAATCGTCGAGCGTGAACACTTGACAACCTCCTAGAAGCAGCTTTTCTTGCCACAAGACCTTTCTCCATCCATTAGGAATCTGATGCCGACACTAAACACATTCCTTAAATTGTAGCCATTTGTTGAGAGTTTTTTTTGTGTCTAATCCGCATATATATCACCATTGCCCTTGATTTTCTTGACTGTATATCTCTTAAATATCAACATATACACGTGTGATTTAGTTTACGAAGATTTTTAAATGCCGAGAACCTCGATCAGAGAGAAAAAAAGGCGTAAGGTTCATAATGGTGTAAGATTAAAATGAGATATACCAGGCTAGGATTCGAGTTACAGGAACAAGGGCCAAACCAACCACCCAAGAATGGAACCGTCGAGCAAAAACACTTGACAACCTTCTAGAAGCAGCTTTTCTTGGCACCAGACCTTTCTCCATCAATTAGAAATCTGATGCCGTCACTAAACACATTCCTTAAAATGTAGCCATTTGTTGAGTTTTTTTTTTGTTTCTAATCCGCATATATATCACCATTGCCCTTGATTTTCTTGACTGTATATCTCTTAAATGTCAACATATACACGTGTGATATAGTTTACGAAGATTTTTCAGTGCCGAGAATCTCGATCAAAAAGTAAACAAGGCGTAAGGTTCATAATGGTGTAAGATTAAAATGTGATATACCGGGCTAGGATTCGAGTTACAGGAACAGGGCCAAAACCAACCACCCAAGAATGGAATCGTCGAGCGAAAACACTTGACAACCTCCTAGAAGCAGCTTTTCTTACCACCAGACCTTTCTCCATCACTTAGGAATCTGATGCCGTCACTTAACACATTCCTTAAATTGTAGCCATTTGTTGAGTGTTTTTTGGTGTCTAATCCGCGTATATATCACCATTGCCCTTGATTTTCTTGACTCTATATCTCTTAAATGTCAACATATACACGTGTGATTTAGTTTACGAAGATTTTTCAATGCGGAGAACCTCGATCAGAGAGTAAAAAAGGCGTAAGGTTCACAATGGTGTAAAATTAAAATGGGATATACCGGGCTTGTATTCGAGTTACAGGAACAAGGGCCAAACCAACCACCCAAGAATGGAATCATCGAGCGAAAACACATTACAATCTCCTAGAAGCAGAATTTATTGCCACCAGAGCTTTCTCCATCAATTAGGAATCTGATGCCGTCACTAAACACATTACTTAAATTGTTGCCATTTGTTGAGTGTTTTTTTTGTTTCTAATCCGCATATATATCACCATTGCCCTTGATCTTCTTGACTGTATATCTCTTAAATATCAACATATACACGTGTGATTTAGTTTACGAAGATTTTTCAATGCCGAGAACCTCGATTAGAGAGTAAAAAAGGCGTAAGGTTCACAATGGTGTAAAATTAAAATGGGATATACCGGGCTAGGATTCGAGTTACAGGAACAAGGGCCAAACCAACCACCCAAGAATGGAATCGTCGAGCGAAAACACTTGACAACCTCCTAGAAGCAGCTTTTCTTGCCACCGGACCTTTCTCCATCAATTAGGAATATGATGCCGTCACTAAACACATTCCTTAAATTGTAGCCATTTGTTGAGTTTTTTTTTGTTTCTAATCCGCATATATATCACCATTGCCCTTGATTTTCTTGACTGTATATCTCTTAAATATCAACATATACACGTGTGATTTAGTTTACGAAGATTTTTCAATGCCGAGAACGTCGATCACAGAGTAAAAAAGGTGTAAGGTTCACAATGGTGTAAAATTAAAATGGGATATACCGGGCTAGGATTCGAGATACAGGAACAAGGGCCAAACCAACCACCCAAGAATGGAATCGTTGAACGAAAACACTTGACAACCTCCTAGAAGCAGCTTTTCTTGCCACAAGAACTTTCTCCATCCATTAGGAATCTGATGCTGTCACTAAACACATTCCTTAAATTGTAGCCATTTGTTGAGTGTTTTTTTTTGGTGTCTAATCCGCATATATATCACCATTGCCCTTGATTTTCTTGACTGTATATCTCTTAAATATCAACATATACACGTGTGATTTAGTTTACAAAGATTTTTAAATGCCGAGAACCTCGATCAGAGAGAAAAAAAGGCGTAAGGTTCACAATGGTGTAAAATTAAAATGGGATCTACCGGGCTAGAATTCGAGTTACAGGAACAAGGGCCAAACCAACCACCCAAGAATGGAATCATCGAGCGAAAACACTTGGCAACCTCCTAGAAGCAGCTTTTCTTGCCACCAGACCTTTCTCCATCAATTAGGAATCTGATGCCGTCACTAAACACATTCCTTAAATTGTAGCCATTTGTTGAGTGTTTTTTTTTTGGTGTCTAATCCGCATATGTATCACCATTGCCCTTTAGTTTCTTGATTGTGTATCTCTTAAATATCAACTGTGACAACCCGAGTTTCCAAGGTTTCTACTTGACTTAGTACTGGTTCACTAGATGTCATTTCTATATACATGATGTGCCTTATAAGTGTGTTTTATATATATATTGAAGAGCAATATAAGCATATATGTTTATAATAGTGTACTGTATTAATTTGTATTTGTGAATTTTAAAAATAACAAACATGGAACCTATGAGATCACCACTAGCCGAAAACCCCCACCCTATGAAAACACCCTTCTCACGAAAACACACATGTGGCCAGCGAAATCAAAATGGGCTTTAGGCCCAGTAGTGGATTAGTTTTTATATTGTTCTCAACCTTTGCGTGAAACTTCTAATCGGCAAACCCTAAGTTCTCTCCCTCTTCATCTTCCTGTGCGACGGCAAACCCTAACTTTCTTGAAACCCTTGTTGTTCTTGGTCTGGTATCCTAACTGGTTAGTAAACCATTTCTGTAAATAGATTGTTGTTATTCTGGATGACTGTTATGTAATATTTATGAATTGTTATGTGATGTTGTTGTGAATTCAGTTAATTCGTATGATAGAGAACTTTATAATCTGATGATATGCTCGGTTGTGTTATGTCTGCCCATGTTTGATTTGATGAAGGAATGATGATATTGATCGCATAGTAAATTGGTAACTTGTATGATTATGATTTATGTGTTAATGTTTGGTTCAAAGCCTAGTGGTGGCTGACAACATGGGACAAATAAACACATGGGGGCTGGAACATGATAACTGACAATAGTGTAGGATTGTCTCTAGTGATTAATGGCCGACAACTATGTTTGTTAATAAGTTACCATTGGGCCGCACTCATGTGACTAATCTTTGCTAGTAGTAGGCCGCACACATGTTACTCGGTCAAGGCTGCATAAGGTTTTGTGTATGTGATGATTATTTACTCTCTGATGTGACTGACATTGATGATGTAACCGACGAAAACATTGCTCGATGAAAACACTTTGGGATTTCGTTACCCAAGTGTTTTCGCCAACAAGGGATTTCGGCCCAAGGGTTTTCTTCACAAAATTGATTTCGGCCCAACTGATATGTCTGTTAAATAATGTAACTCTGTTAAGTAGTTAACTTTATTATCTTGTTAACTTTGTTTGTTAACTCTGTTAGTTAACTAGCACTGTCAGTTTACTATTCCTGTTATGTATTCTAATCATGTTCAGTTGTTAAATCTGTTAGGCTTATTAACTCAGTTAATAAATACATTAACTCTGTTGAGCATGATAACTAGGTTAAGGAACTTGCATGTAACTTTGGACCTGGTATGATTGACAAACTGTTTATGTGATATTTGATGTTAATTGCCAAAACACTCTGTAATACTGTTTGTACGTGAAACTTTATGAACTTAAACTGATTGTATATACGTGCGTACTATAGGTCGTGACTGATTATTTGTGAGCGTGTATTTCTTTAGCATATCGAGCAAACCAAGGTGAGTTCACACTCTTACCAAGGCATGGGATTCCCGAGGCTGGGAATGGGTTTTGAATAATGGGATTGAACAATTACTCGTACTTACACTGCTACTAGACTATCTACCATCGTCCTCAGGTTAGGCAGGACACTTACGTAAAACCTACGTAAACTTGTACTTACCACTGTCCTCAGGTTACGAAGGGCACTTACGTAAAACCTACGTAAACTCATACATACTACTGTCTTCGGGTTAAGAAGGACACTTACGTAAAACCTACGTAAACCCCCGCGTACCACTGTCCTCGGGTTGAGAAGGGCACTTACGTAAAGCCTACGTAAACCTCGTACGTACTACTGTTCTCGGGTTAAGAAGAACACTTATGGTACAACTAGTCTAGTAAATACAAACATGGGAAGCCCCCGCTGATAGTACATACAACATGGGAAGCCCCCACCAATTGAATCTACACAAGGGCTTAGTTAATAACGCATAGTTATGCAACGAACTTACTTACTGTGAACTCGCTCAACTAGTTGTTGACTTTCTGTTACATGCCTTGCAGGACCATAGGTACTCATGGAGCTTGCACGGGAGGCGTGGTCGTTGTGGGCACGGATTGTGGATGTTTTAATGAAAACTTTATGACTCTTTAAACTAAACACTTGTGTTGGATTTTCATACTATGCTTCCGCTACTTATACAATGTTTTTGATTGAACACCAATTGTATTGTGACAGATTACATTTACTTTTACTTTTACTTATTTGTTCAATATGATTGGTGGCTTGATCCTTGTCATGTCACGCCTCCAAGCGGTGATACTCCGCGTGTGGATTTTGGGGGTGTGTCATCAACATATACACGTGTGATTTAGTTTACGAAGATTTTTCAATGCCGAGAACGTCGATCACAGAGTAAAAAAGGAGTATGGTTCACAATGGTGTAAAATTAAAATGGGATATCCCGGGCTAGGATTCGAGTTACAGGAACAAAGGCCAAACCAACCACCCAAGAATCGAATCGTCGAGCGAAAACACTTGACAACCTCCTAGAAGTAGCTTTTCTTGCCACAAGACCTTTCTCCATCCATTAGGAATTTGAGGCCGTCACTAAACAAATTCCTTAAATTCTAGCCATTTGTTGAGTGTTTTTTTTTTTTGGTGTCTAATCCGCATATATATCACCATTGCCCTTGATTTTCTTGACTGTGTATCTCTTAAATATCAACATATACACGTGTGATTTAGTTTTCGAAGATTTTTCAATGCCGAGAACCTCGATCAGAGAGTAAAAAAGGCGTAAGGTTCACAATGGTGTAAAATTAAAATGGGATCTACCGGGCTAGAATTCGAGTTACAGGAACAAGGGCCAAACCAACCACCCAAGAATGGAATCATCGAGCGAAAACACTTGACAACCTCCTAGAAGCAGCTTTTCTTGCCACCAGACCTTTCTCTATCAATTAGGAATATGATGCCGTCACTAAACACATTCCTTAAATTGTAGCCATTTGTTGAGTGTTTTTTTTTGGTGTCTAATCCGCATATATATCACCATTGCCCTTGATTTTCTTGACTGCATATCTCTTAAATATCAACATATACACGTGTGATTTAGTTTACGAAGATTTTTAAATGCCGAGAACCTCGATCAGAGAGAAAAAAAGGCGTAAGGTTCACAATGGTGTAAAATTAAAATGGGATATACCGGGCTTGGATTCGAGTTACAGGAACAAGTGCCAAACCAACCACCCAAGAATGGAATCGTCGAGCGAAAACACTTGACAACCTCCTAGAAGCAGCTTTTCTTACCACCAGACCTTTCTCCATCAATTAGGAATATGATGCCGTCACTAAACACATTCCTTAAATTGTAGCCATTTGTTGAGTGTCTTTTTTTGTGTCTAATCCGCATATATATCACCATTGCCCTTGATTTTCTTGACTGTATATCTCTTAAATATCAACATATACACGTGTGATTTAGTTTACGAAGATTTTTCAATCCCGAGAACCTCGATCAGAGAGTAAAAAAGGCGTAAGGTTCGCAATGGTGTAAAATTAAAATGGGATATACTGGGCTAGGATTCGAGTTACAGGAAAAAGGGCCAAACCAACCACCCAAGAATGGAATCGTCGAGCGAAAACACTTGACAACCTCCTAGAAGCAGCTTTTCTTGCCACCAGACCTTTCTCCATCAATTAGGAATCTGATGCCATCACTAAACACATTCCTTAAAATGTAGCCATTTGTTGAGTGTTTTTTTTGTGTCTAATCCGCATATATATCACCATTGCCCTTGATTTTCTTGACTGTATATCTCTTAAATGTCAACATATACACGTGTGATTTTGTTTACGAAGATTTTTCAATGCCGAGAACCTCAATCAGAGAGTAAAAAAGGCCCAAGGTTCACAATGGTGTAAGATTAAAATGGGATATACCGTGCTAGGATTCGAGTTACAGGAACAAGGGCCAAACCAACCACCCAAGAATGGAATCGTCGAGCGAAAACACTTGACAACCTCCTAGAAGTAGTTTTTCTTGCCACCAGACCTTTCTCCATCAATTAGGAATCTGATGCCGTCACTAAACACATTCCTTAAATTATAGCCATTTGTTGAGTGTTTTTTTTGTGTCTAATCCGCATATATATCACCATTGCTCTTAATTTTCTTGACTGCATATCTCTTAAATATCAACATATACACGTGTGATTTAGTTTACGAAGATTTTTCAATGCCGAGAATCTCGATCAGAGAGTAAAAAAGGCGTAAGGTTCACAATGGTATAAAGTTAAAATGGGATATACCGGGCTAGAATTCGAGTTACAGTAACAAGGGCCAAACCAACCACCCAAGAATGGAATCGTCGAGCGAAAACACCTGACAACCTCCTAGAAGCAGCTTTTCTTGCCACTAGACCTTTCTCCATCAATTAGGAATCAGATGCCGTCACTAAACACATTCCTTAAATTGTAGCCATTTGTTGAGTGTTTTTTTTTGGTGTCTAATCCGCATATATATCACTATTGCCCTTTATTTTCTTGACTGTATATCTTTTAAATGTCAAAATATACACGTGTGATTTAGTTTACGAATATTTTTCAATGCCGAGAACCTCGATCAGAGAGTAAAAAAGGCGTAAGGTTCACAATGCTGTAAGATTAAAATGGGATATACCGGGCGAGGATTCGAGTTACAGGAACAAGGGCCAAACCAACCACCCAAGAATGGAATCGTCGAGCGAAAATACTTGACAACCTCCTAGAAGCAGCTTTTCTTGCCACCAGACCTTTCTCCATCAATTAGGAAGCTGATGCCATCACTAAACACATTCCTTAAATTGTAGCCATTTGTTGAGTGGTTTTTTTGGTGTCTAATCCGCATATATATCACTATTGCCCTTTATTTTCTTGACTGTATATCTTTTAAATGTCAAAATATACACGTGTGATTTAGTTTACGAAGATTTTTCAATGCCGAGAACCTCGATCAGAGAGTAAAAAAGGCGTGAGGTTCACAATGGTGTAAGATTAAAATGGGATATACCGGGTTAGGATTCGAGTTACAAGAACAAGGGCCAAACCAACCACCCAAGAACAGAATCGTCGAGCGAAAACATTTGACAACCTCCTAGAAGCAGCTTTTCTTTCCACCAGACCTTTCTCCATCAATTAGGAATCTGATGCCGTCACAAAACACATTCCTTAAATTGTAGTCATTTGTTGAGTGTTTTTTTTGTGTCTAATCCGCATATATATCACCATTGCCCTTGATTTTCTTGATTGTATATCTCTTAAATATCAACATATACACGTGTGATTTAGTTTACGTAGATTTTTCAATGCCGAGAACCTCGATCAGAGAGTAAAACAGGCGTTAGGTTCACAATGGTGTAAAATTAAAATGGGATATACCGGGCTAGGATTCGAGTTACAGGAACAAGGGCCAAACCAACCACCCAAGAATGGAATCGTCGAGCGAAAACACTTAATAACCTCCTAGAAGTAGCTTTTCTTGCCACCAGACCTTTCTCCATCAATTAGGAATCATATGCCGTCACTAAACACATTCCTTAGTAGCCATTTGTTGAGTGTTTTTTTTGTGTCTAATCCGCATATATATCACCATTGCCCTTGATTTTCTTGGCTGTATATCTCTTAAATGTCAACATATACACGTGTGATTTAGTTTACGAAGATTTTTCAATGCCGAGCACCTCAATCAGAGAGTAAAAAAGGCGTAAGGTTCACAATGGTGTAAAATTAAAATGGGATATACCGGGCTAGGATTCGAGTTACAGGAAAAAGGGCCAAACCAACCACCCAAGAATGGAATCGTCGAGCGAAAACACTTGTTAACCTCTTAGAAGCAGCTTTTCTTGCCACCAGACCTTTCTCCATCAATTAGGAATCTGATGCCATCACTAAACACATTCCTTAAATTGTAGCCATTTGTTGAGTGTTTTTTTTTTGTGTCTAATCCGCATATATATCACCATTGCCCTTGATTTTCTTGACTGTATATCTCTTAAATATCAACATATACACGTGTGATTTAGTTTACGAAAATTTTTCAATGCCGAGAACCTCGATCAGAAAGTAAAAAAGCCGTAAGGTTCACAATGGTGAAAGATTAAAATTGGATATACCGGGCTAGGATTCGAGTTACAGGAACAAGGGCCAAACCAACCTCCTAGAAGTAGCTTTTCTTGCCACCAGACCTTTCTCCATCAATTAGGAATCATATGCCGTCACTAAACACATTCCTTAAATTGTAGCCATTTGTTGAGTGTTTTTTTTTGGTGTCTAATTCGCATATATATCACTATTGTCTTGATTTTCTTGACTGTATATATCTTTAAAATGTCAAAATATACACGTGTGATTTAGTTTACGAATATTTTTCAATGCCGAGAACCTCGATCAGAGAGTAAAAAAGGCGTAAGGTTCACAATGCTGTAAAATTAAAATGGGATATACCGGGCAAGGATTCGAGTTACAGGAAAAAGGGCCAAACCAACCACCCAAGAATGGAATCGTCGAGCGAAAACACTTGTCAACCTCCTAGAAGCAGCTTTTCTTGCCACCAGACCTTTCTCCATCAATTAGGAATCTGATGCCATCACTAAACACATTCCTTAAATTGTAGCCATTTATTGAGTGTTTTTTTTTGGTGTCTAATCCGCATATATAATACCATTGCCCTTGAATTTATTGACTGTATATCTCTTAAATATCAACATATACACGTGTGATTTAGTTTACGAAGATTTTTCAATGGCGAGAACCTCGATCAGAGAGTAAAACAGGCGTAAGGTTCACAATGGTGTAAGATTAAAATGGGATATACCGGGTTAGGATTCGAGTTACAGGAACAAGGGCCAAACCAACCACCCAAGAACGGAATCGTCGAGCGAAAACATTTGACAACCTCCTAGAAGCAGCTTTTCTTGCCACCAGACCTTTCTCCATCAATTAGGAATCTGATGCCGTCACTAAACACATTCCTTAAATTGTAGTCATTTGTTGAGTGTTTTTTTTGTGTCTAATCCGCATATATATCACCATTGCCCTTGATTTTCTTGATTGTATATCTCTTAAATATCAACATATACACGTGCGATTTAGTTTACGTAGATTTTTCAATGCTGAGAACCTCGATCAGAGAGTAAAAAAGGCGTATGGTATACAATGGTGTAAGATTAAAATATGATATACCGGGCTAGGATTCGAGTTACAGGAACAAGGGCCAAACCAACCACCCAAGAATGTAATCGTCGAGCGAAAACACTTGACAACCTCCTAGAAGCAGCTTTTCTTGCCACAAGATCTTTCTCCATCAATTAGGAAGCTGGTGCCATCACTAAACACATTCCTTAAATTGTTGCCATTTGTTGAGTATTTTTTTGGTGTCTAATCCGCATATATATCACTATTGCCCTTTATTTTCTTGACTGTATATCTTTTAAATGTCAAAATATACACGTGTGATTTAGTTTAAGAAGATTTTTCAATGCCGAGAACCTCGATCAAAGAGTAAAAAAGGCGTAAGGTTCACAATGGTGTAAGATTAAAAAGGGATATACCGGGTTAGGATTCGAGTTACAGGAACAAGGGCCAAACCAACAACCCAAGAACGGAATCGTCGAGCGAAAACATTTGACAACCTCCTAGAAGCAGCTTTTCTTGCCACCAGACCTTTCTCCATCAATTGGGAATCTGATGCCGTCACTAAACACATTCCTTAAATTGTAGCCATTTGTTGAGTGTTTTTTTTGTGTCTAATCCGCATATATATCACCATTGCCCTTGATTTTCTTGACTTTATATCTCTTAAATATCAACATATACACGTGTGATTTAGTTTACGATGATTTTTCAATGCCGAGAACCACGATCAGAGAGTAAAACAGGCGTTAGGTTCACAATGGTGTAAAATTAAAATGGGATATACCGGGCTAGGATTCGAGTTACAGGATAAAGGGCCAAACCAACCACCCAAGAATGGAATCGTCGAGCGAAAACACTTGTCAACCTCCTAGAAGCAGCTTTTCTTGCCACCAGACCTTTCTCCATCAATTAGGAATCGGATGCCATCACTAAACACATTCCTTAAATTGTAGCCATTTGTTGAGTGTTTTTTTTTGTGTCTAATCCGCATATATATCACCATTGCCCTTGATTTTCTTGACTGTATATCTCTTAAATATCAACATATACACGTGTGATTTAGTTTACGAAGATTTTTCAATGCCGAGAACCTCGATCAGAGAGTAAAAAAGGCGTAAGGTTCACAATGGTGTAAGATTAAAATGGGATATACCGGGCAAGGATTCGAGTTACAGGAAAAAGGGCCAAACCAACCACCCAAGAATGGAATCGTCGAGCGAAAACACTTGTTAACCTCCTAGAAGCAGCTTTTCTTGCCACCAGACCTTTCTCCATCAATTAGGAATCTGATGCCATCACTAAACACATTCCTTAAATTGTAGCCATTTGTTGAGTGTTTTTTTTGTGTCTAATCCGCATATATATCACCATTGCCCTTGATTTTCTTGACTGTATATCTCTTAAATATCAACATATACACGTGTGATTTAGTTTACGAAGATTTTTCAATGCCGAGAACCTCGATCAGAGAGTAAAAAAGGCGTAAGGTTCACAATGGTGAAAGATTAAAATGGGATATACCGGGCTAGGATTCGAGTTACAGGAACAAGGGCCAAACCAACCACCCAAGAATGGAATCGTCGAGCGAAAACACTTGACAACCTCCTAGAAGTAGCTTTTCTTGCCACCAGACCTTTCTCCATCAATTAGGAATCATATGCCGTCACTAAACACATTCCTTAAATTGTAGCCATTTGTTGAGTGTTTTTTTTTTGTGTCTAATCCGCATATATATCACTATTGTCTTGATTTTCTTGACTGTATATCTTTTAAATGTCAAAATATACACGTGTGATTTAGTTTACGAATATTTTTCAATGCCGAGGACCTCGATCAGAGAGTAAAAAAGGCGTAAGGTTCACAACGCTGTAAAATTAAAATGGGATATACCGGGCTAGGATTCGAGTTACAGGAAAAAGGGCTAAACCAACCACCCAAGAATGGAATCGTCGAGCGAAAACACTTGTTAACCTCCTAGAAGCAGCTTTTCTTGCCACCAGACCTTTCTCCTTCAATTAGGAATCTGATGCCATCACTAAACACATTCCTTAAATTGTAGCCATTTGTTGAGTGTTTTTTTTGTGTCTAATCCGCATATATATCACCATTGCCCTTGATTTTCTTGACTGTAAATCTCTTAAATATCAACATATACACGTGTGATTTAGTTTAAGAAGATTTTTCAATGCCGAGAACCTCGATCAAAGAGTAAAAAAGGCGTAAGGTTCACAATGGTGTAAGATTAAAAAGGGATATACCGGGTTAGGATTCGAGTTACAGGAACAAGGGCCAAACCAACCACCCAAGAACGGAATCGTCGAGCGAAAACATTTGACAACCTCCTAGAAGTAGCTTTTCTTGCCACCAGACCTTTCTCCATCAATTAGGAATCTGATGCCGTCACTAAACACATTCCTTAAATTGTAGCCATTTGTTGAGTGTTTTTTTTGTGTCTAATCCGCATATATATCACCATTGCCCTTGATTTTCTTGACTGCATATCTCTTAAATATCAACATATACACGTGTGATTTAGTTTACGAAGATTTTTCAATGCCGAGAACCACGATCAGAGAGTAAAACAGGCGTTAGGTTCACAATGGTGTAAAATTAAAATGGGATATACCGGGCTAGGATTCGAGTTACAGGATAAAGGGCCAAACCAACCACCCAAGAATGGAATCGTCGAGCGAAAACACTTGTCAACCTCCTAGAAGCAGCTTTTCTTGCCACCAGACCTTTCTCCATCAATTAGGAATCTGATGCCATCACTAAACACATTCCTTAAATTGTAGCCATTTGTTGAGTGTTTTTTTTTTGTGTCTAATCCGCATATATATCACCATTGCCCTTGATTTTCTTGACTGTATATCTCTTAAATATCAACATATACACGTGTGATTTAGTTTACGAAGATTTTTCAATGCCGAGAACCTCGATCAAAGAGTAAAAAAGGCGTAAGGTTCACAATGGTGTAAGATAAAAATGGGATATACCGGGCTAGGATTCGAGTTACAGGAAAAAGGGCCAAACCAACCACCCAAGAATAGAATCGTCGAGCGAAAACACTTGTTAACCTCCTAGAAGCAGCTTTTCTTGCCACCAGACCTTTCTCCATCAATTAGGAATCTGATGCCATCACTAAACACATTCCTTAAATTGTAGCCATTTGTTGAGTGTTTTTTTGTGTCTAATCCGCATATATATCACCATTGCTCTTGATTTTCTTGACTGTATATCTCTTAAATATCAATATATACACGTGTGATTTAGTTTACGAAGATTTTTCAATGCCGAGAACCACGATCAGAGAGTAAAAAAGGCGTAAGGTTCACAATGGTGAAAGATTAAAATGGGATATACCGGGATAGGATTCGAGTTACAGGAACAAGGGCCAAACCAACCACCCAAGAATGGAATCGTCGAACGAAAACACTTGACAACCTCCTAGAAGTAGTTTTTCTTGCCACCAGACCTTTCTCCATCAATTAGGAATCATATGCCGTCACTAAACACATTCATTAAATTGTAGCCATTTGTTGAGTGTTTTTTTTTGTATCTAATCCGCATATATATCACTATTGTCTTGATTTTCTTGACTGTATGTCTTTTAAATGTCAAAATATACATGTGTGATTTAGTTTACGAATATTTTTCAATGCCGAGGACCTCGATCAGAGAGTAAAAAGGCGTAAGGTTCACAATGCTGTAAAATTAAAATGGGATATACCGGGCTAGGATTCGAGTTACAGGAAAAAGGGCCAAACCAACCACCCAAGAATGGAATCGTCGAGCGAAAACACTTGTCAACCTCCTAGAAGCAACTTTTCTTGCCACCAGACCTTTCTCCATCAATTAGGAATCTGATGCCGTCACTAAACACATTCCTTAAATTGTAGCCATTTGTTGAGTGTTTTTTTTTGTGTCTAATCCGCATATATATCACCATTGCCCTTGATTTTCTTGACTGTATATCTCTTAAATATCAACATATACACGTGTGATTTAGTTTACGAAGATTTTTCAATGCCGAGAACCACGATCAGAGAGTAAAACAGGCGTTAGGTTCACAATGGTGTAAAATTAAAATGGGATATACCGGGCTAGGATTCGAGTTACAGGATAAAGGGCCAAACCAACCACCCAAGAATGGAATCGTCGAGCGAAAACACTTGTCAACCTCCTAGAAGCAGCTTTTCTTGCCACCAGACCTTTCTCCATCAATTAGGAATCTGATGCCATCACTAAACACATTCCTTAAATTGTAGCCATTTGTTGAGTGTTTTTTTTTGTGTCTAATCCGCATATATATCACCATTGCCCTTGATTTTCTTGACTGTATATCTCTTAAATATCAACATATACATGTGTGATTTAGTTTACGAAGATTTTTCAATGCCGAGAACCTCGATCAAAGAGTAAAAAAGGCGTAAGGTTCACAATGGTGTAAGATTAAAATGGGATATACCGGGCTAGGATTCGAGTTACAGGAAAAATGGCCAAACCAACCACCCAAGAATAGAATCGTCGAGCGAAAACACTTGTTAACCTCCTAGAAGCAGCTTTTCTTGCCACCAGACCTTTCTCCATCAATTAGGAATCTGATGCCATCACTAAACACATTCCTTAAATTGTAGCCATTTGTTGAGTGTTTTTTTGTGACTAATCCGCATATATATCACCATTGCTCTTGATTTTCTTGACTGTATATCTCTTAAATATCAACATATACACGTGTGATTTAGTTTACGAAGATTTTTCAATGCCGAGAACCTCGATCAGAGAGTAAAAAAGGCGTAAGGTTCACAATGGTAGGATTCGAGTTACAGGAACAAGGGCCAAACCAACCACCCAAGAATGGAATCGTCGAGCGAAAACACTTGACAACCTCCTAGAAGTAGTTTTTCTTGCCACCAGACCTTTCTCCATCAATTAGGAATCATATGCCGTCACTAAACACATTCCTTAAATTGTAGCCATTTGTTGAGTGTTTTTTTTTGTGTCTAATCCGCATATATATCACCATTGCCCTTGATTTTCTTGACTGTATATCTCTTAAATATCAACATATACACGTGTGATTTAGTTTACGAAGATTTTTCAATGCCGAGGACCTCGATCAGAGAGTAAAAAAGGCGTAAGGTTCACAATGCTGTAAAATTAAAATGGGATATACCGGGCTAGGATTCGAGTTACAGGAAAAAGGGCCAAACCAACCACCCAAGAATGGAATCGTCGAGCGAAAACACTTGTCAACCTCCTAGAAGCAGCTTTTCTTGCCACCAGACCTTTCTCCATCAATTAGGAATCTGATGCCGTCACTAAACACATTCCTTAAATTGTAGCCATTTGTTGAGTGTTTTTTTTTTTGTGTCTAATCCGCATATATATCACCATTGCCCTTGATTTTCTTGACTGTATATCTCTTAAATATCAACATATACACGTGTGATTTAGTTTACGAAGATTTTTCAATGCCGAGAACCACGATCAGAGAGTAAAACAGGCGTTAGGTTCACAATGGTGTAAAATTAAAATGGGATATACCGGGCTAGGATTCGAGTTACAGGATAAAGGGCCAAACCAACCACCCAAGAATGGAATCGTCGAGCGAAAACACTTGTCAACCTCCTAGAAGCAGCTTTTCTTGCCACCAGACCTTTCTCCATCAATTAGGAATCTGATGCCATCACTAAACACATTCCTTAAATTGTAGCCATTTGTTGAGTGTTTTTTTTGTGTCTAATCCGCATATATATCACCATTGCCCTTGATTTTCTTGACTGTATATCTCTTAAATATCAACATATACATGTGTGATTTAGTTTACGAAGATTTTTCAATGCCGAGAACCTCGATCAAAGAGTAAAAAAGGCGTAAGGTTCACAATGGTGTAAGATTAAAATGGGATATACCGGGCTAGGATTCGAGTTACAGGAACAAGGGCCAAACCAACCACCCAAGAATGGAATCGTCGAGCGAAAACACTTGTTAACCTCCTAGAAGCAGCTTTTCTTGCCACCAGACCTTTCTCCATCAATTAGGAATCATATGCCATCACTAAACACATTCCTTAAATTGTAGCCATTTGTTGAGTGTTTTTTTGTGTCTAATCCGCATATATATCACCATTGCTCTTGATTTTCTTGACTGTATATCTCTTAAATATCAACATATACACGTGTGATTTAGTTTACGAAGATTTTTCAATGCCGAGAACCTCGATCAGAGAGTAAAAAAGGCGTAAGGTTCACAATGGTGAAAGATTAAAATGGGATATACCGGGCTAGGATTCGAGTTACAGGAACAAGGGCCAAACCAACCACCCAAGAATGGAATCGTCGAGCGAAAACACTTGACAACCTCCTAGAAGTAGCTTTTCTTGCCACCAGACCTTTCTCCATCAATTAGGAATCATATGCCATCACTAAACACATTCCTTAAATTGTAGCCATTTGTTGAGTGTTTTTTTTTTGGTGTCTAATCCGCATATATATCACTATTGTCTTGATTTTCTTGACTGTATATCTTTTAAATGTCAAAATATACACGTGTGATTTAGTTTACGAATATTTTTCAATGCCGAGGACTTCGATCAGAGAGTAAAAAAGGCGTAAGGTTCACAACGCTGTAAAATTAAAATGGGGTATACCGGGCTAGGATTCGAGTTACAGGAAAAAGGGCCAAACCAACCACCCAAGAATGGAATCGTCGAGTGAAAACACTTGTCAACCTCCTAGAAGCAACTTTTCTTGCCACCAGACCTTTCTCCATCAATTAGGAATCATATGCCGTCACTAAACACATTCCTTAAATTGTAGCCATTTGTTGAGTGTTTTTTTTGTGTCTAATCCGCATATATATCAGTATTGTCTTGATTTTCTTGACTGTATATCTTTTAAATGTCAAAATATACACGTGTGATTTAGTTTACGAATATTTTTCAATGCCGAGAACCTCGATCAGAGAGTAAAAAAGGCGTAAGGTTCACAATGCTGTAAGATTAAAATGGGATATATCGGCCTAGGATTCGAGTTACAGGAACAAGGGCCAAACCAACCACCTAAGAATGGAATCGTCGAGCGAAAACACTTGACAACCTCCTAGAAGCAGCTTTTCTTACCACCATACCTTTCTCCATCAATTAGGAATCTGATGCCATCACTAAACACATTCCTTAAATTGTAGCCATTTGTTGAGTGTTTTTTTTGGTGTCTAATCCGCATATATATCACCATTGCCCTTGATTTTCTTGACTGTATATCTCTTAAATGTCAACATATACACGTGTTATTTAGTTTACAAAAATTTTTCAATGCCGAGAACCTCGATCAGAGAGTAAAAAATGCGTAAGGTTCACAATGGTGTAAGATTAAAATGTGATATACCGGGCTAGGATTCGAGTTACAGGAACAAGGGCCAAACCAACCACCCAAGATTGGAATCGTCGAGCGAAAACACATGATAACCTCCTAGAAGTAGCTTTTCATGCCACCAGACCTTTCTCCATCAATTAGGAATCATATGCCGTCACTAAACACATTCCTTAGTAGCCATTTGTTGAGTGTTTTTTTTTTGTGTCTAATCCGCATATATATCACCACTGCCCTTGATTTTCTTGACTGTATATCTCTTAAATGTAAACATATACACGTGTGATTTAGTTTACGAAGATTTTTCAATGCCGAGAACCTCGATCAGAGAGTAAAAAAGGCGTAAGGTTCACAATGGTGTAAAATTAAAATGGGATATACCGGGCTAGGATTCGAGTTACAGGAAAAGGGGCCAAACCAACCACCCAATAATGGAATCGTCGAGCGAAAACACTTGTTAACCTCTTAGAAGTAGCTTTTCTTGCCACCAGACCTTTCTCCATCAATTAGGAATCTGATTCCATCACTAAACACATTCCTTAAATTGTAGCCATTTGTTGAGTGTTTTTTTTTGTGTCTAATCCGCATATATATCACCATTGCCCTTGATTTTCTTGACTGTATATCTCTTAAATATCAACATATACACGTGTGATTTAGTTTACGAAGATTTTTCAATGCCGAGAACCTCGATTAGAGAGTAAAAAAGGCGTAAGGTTCACAATGGTGAAAGATTAAAATGGGATATACCGGGCTAGGATTCGAGTTACAGGAACAAGGGCCAAACCAACCCCCCAAGAATGGAATCGTCGAGCGAAAACACTTGACAACCTCCTAGAAGCAGCTTTTCTTGCCACCAGACCTTTCTCCATCAATTAGGAATCATATGCCGTCACTAAACACATTCCATAAATTGTAGCCATTTGTTGAGTGTTTTTTTTGGTGTCTAATCCGCATATATATCACTATTGTCTTGATTTTCTTGACTGTATATCTTTTAAATTTCAAAATATACATGTGTGATTTAGTTTACAAATATTTTTCAATGCCGAGGACCTCGATCAGAGAGTAAAAAAGGCGTAAGGTTCACAATGGTGTAAGATTAAAATGGGATATATCGGGCTGGGATTCGAGTTACAGGAACAAGGGCCAAACCAACCACCCAAGAATGGAATCGTCGAGCGAAAACACTTGTCAACCTCCTAGAAGCAGCTTTTCTTGCCACCAGACCTTTCTCCATCAATTAGGAATCATATGCCGTCACTAAACACATTCCTTAAATTGTAGCCATTTGTTGAGTGTTTTTTTTTGTGTCTAATCCGCATATATATCACTATTGCCCTTGATTATCTTGACTGTATATCTTTTAAATGTCAAAATATACACGTGTGATTTAGTTTACGAAGATTTTTCAATGCCGAGAACCTCGATCAAAGAGTAAAAAAGGCGTAAGGTTCACAATGCTGTAAGATTAAAATGGGATATACCGGGCTAGGATTCGAGTTACAGGAAAAAGGGCCAAACCAACCACCCAAGAATGGAATCGTCGAGCGAAAACACTTGACAACCTCCTAGAAGCAGCTTTTCTTACCACCATACCTTTCTCCATCAATTAGGAATCTGATGCCATCACTAAACACATTCCTTAAATTGTAGCCATTTGTTGAGTGTTTTTTTTGGTGTCTAATCCGCATATATATCACCATTGCCCTTGATTTTCTTGACTGTATATCTCTTAAATGTCAACATATACACGTGTGATTTAGTTTACAAAAATTTTTCAATGCCGAGAACCTCGATCAGAGAGTAAAAAATGCGTAAGGTTCACAATGGTGTAAGATTAAAATGTGATATACCGGGCTAGGATTCGAGTTACAGGAACAAGGGCCAAACCAACCACCCAAGATTGGAATCGTCGAGCGAAAACACATGATAACCTCCTAGAAGTAGCTTTTCATGCCACCAGACCTTTCTCCATCAATTAGGAATCATATGCCGTCACTAAACACATTCCTTAGTAGCCATTTGTTGAGTGTTTTTTTTTGTGTCTAATCCGCATATATATCACCATTGCCCTTGATTTTCTTGACTGTATATCTCTTAAATGTAAACATATACACGTGTGATTTAGTTTACGAAGATTTTTCAATGCCGAGAACCTCGATCAGAGAGTAAAAAAGGCGTAAGGTTCACAATGGTGTAAAATTAAAATGGGATATACCGGGCTAGGATTCGAGTTACAGGAAAAGGGGCCAAACCAACCACCCAATAATGGAATCGTCGAGCGAAAACACTTGTTAACCTCTTAGAAGTAGCTTTTCTTGCCACCAGACCTTTCTCCATCAATTAGGAATCTGATTCCATCACTAAACACATTCCTTAAATTGTAGCCATTTGTTGAGTGTTTTTTTTGGTGTCTAATCCGCATATATATCACCATTGCCCTTGATTTTCTTGACTGTATATCTCTTAAATGTCAACATATACACGTGTGATTTAGTTTACAAAAATTTTTCAATGCCGAGGACCTCGATCCGAGAGTAAAAAAGGCGTAAGGTTCACAATGGTGTAAGATTAAAATGGGATATATCGGGCTGGGATTCGAGTTACAGGAACAAGGGCCAAACCAACCACCCAAGAATGGAATCGTCGAGCGAAAACACTTGTCAACCTCCTAGAAGCAGCTTTTCTTGCCACCAGACCTTTCTCCATCAATTAGGAATCATATGCCGTCACTAAACACATTCCTTAAATTGTAGCCATTTGTTGAGTGTTTTTTTTTGTGTCTAATCCGCATATATATCACTATTGCCCTTGATTATCTTGACTGTATATCTTTTAAATGTCAAAATATACACGTGTGATTTAGTTTACGAAGATTTTTCAATGCCGAGAACCTCGATCAAAGAGTAAAAAAGGCGTAAGGTTCACAATGCTGTAAGATTAAAATGGGATATACCGGGCTAGGATTCGAGTTACAGGAAAAAGGGCCAAACCAACCACCCAAGAATGGAATCGTCGAGCGAAAACACTTGACAACCTCCTAGAAGCAGCTTTTCTTACCACCATACCTTTCTCCATCAATTAGGAATCTGATGCCATCACTAAACACATTCCTTAAATTGTAGCCATTTGTTGAGTGTTTTTTTTGGTGTCTAATCCGCATATATATCACCATTGCCCTTGATTTTCTTGACTGTATATCTCTTAAATATCAACATATACACGTGTGATTTAGTTTACGAAGATTTTTCAATGCCGAGAACCTCGATCAGAGAGTAAAAAAGGCGTAAGGTTCACAATGGTGTAAGATTAAAATGGGATATACCGGGCTAGGATTCGAGTTACAGGAACAAGGGCCAAACCAACCACCCAAGAATGGAATCGTCGAGCGAAAACACTTGACAACCTCCTATAAGTAGCTTTTCTTGCCACCAGACCTTTCTCCATCAATTAGGAATCGTATGCCGTCACTAAACACATTCCTTAAATTTTAGCCATTTGTTGAGTGTTTTTTTTTGTGTCTAATCCGCATATATATCACCATTGCCCTTGATTTTCTTGACTGTATATCTCTTAAATATCAACATATACACGTGTGATTTAGTTTACGAAGATTTTTCAATGCCGAGAACCTCGATCAGAGACTAAAAAAGGCGTAAGGTTCACAATGGTGTAAGATTAAAATGGGATATACCGGGCTAGGATTCGAGTTACAGGAACAAGGGCCAAACCAACCACCCAAGAATGGAATCGTCGAGCGAAAACACTTGACAACCTCCTATAAGTAGCTTTTCTTGCCACCAGACCTTTCTCCATCAATTAGGAATCGTATGCCGTCACTAAACACATTCCTTAAATTTTAGCCATTTGTTGAGTGTTTTTTTTTTGTGTCTAATCCGCATATATATCACCATTGCCCTTGATTTTCTTAACTGTATATCTCTTAAATATCAACATATACACGTGTGATTTAGTTTACGAAGATTTTTCAATGCCGAGAACCTCGATCAGAGACTAAAAAAGGCGTAAGGTTCACAATGGTGTAAGATTAAAAAGGGATATACCGGGTTAGGATTCGAGTTACAGGAACAAGGGCCAAACCAACAACCCAAGAACGGAATCGTCGAGCGAAAACATTTGACAACCTCCTAGAAGCAGCTTTTCTTGCCACCAGACCTTTCTCCATCAATTAGGAATCTGATGCCGTCACTAAACACATTCCTTAAATTGTAGCCATTTGTTGAGTGTTTTTTTTTTGTGTCTAATCCGCATATATATCACCATTGCCCTTGATTTTCTTGACTGTATATCTCTTAAATATCAACATATACACGTGTGATTAGTTTACGAAGATTTTCAATGCCGAGAACCTCGATCAGAGAGTAAAAAAGGCGTAAGGTTCACAATGGTGTAAGATTAAAATGGGATATACCGGGCTAGGATTCGAGTTACAGAAAAAAGGGCCAAACCAACAACCCAAGAATGGAATCGTCGAGCGAAAACACTTGACAACCTCCTAGAAGTAGCTTTTCTTGCCACCAGACCTTTCTCCATGAATTAGGAATCATATGCCGTCACTAAACACATTCCTTAAATTGTAGCCTTTTGTTGAGTGTTTTTTTTGTGTCTAATCCGCATATATATCACTATTGTCTGGATTTTCTTGACTGTATATCTTTTAAATGTCAAAATATACACGTGTGATTTAGTTTACGAATATTTTTCAATGCCGAGAACCTCGATCAGAGAGTAAAAAAGGCGTAAGGTTCACAATGCTGTAAGATTAAAATGGGATATATCGGCCTAGGATTCGAGTTACAGGAACAAGGGCCAAACCAACCACCCAAGAATGGAATCGTCGAGCGAAAACACTTGACAACCTCCTAGAAGCAGCTTTTCTTACCACCAAACCTTTCTCCATCAATTAGGAATCTGATGCCATCACTAAACACATTCCTTAAATTGTAGCCATTTGTTGAGTGTTTTTTTTGGTGTCTAATCCGCATATATATCACCATTGCCCTTGATTTTCTTGACTGTATATCTCTTAAATGTCAACATATACACGTGTGATTTAGTTTACAAAAATTTTTCAATGCCGAGAACCTCGATCAGAGAGTAAAAAATGCGTAAGGTTCACAATGGTGTAAGATTAAAATGTGATATACCGGGCTAGGGTTCGAGTTACAGGAACAAGGGCCAAACCAACCACCCAAGAATGGAATCGTCGAGCGAAAACACTTGATAACCTCCTAGAAGTAGCTTTTCATGCCACCAGACCTTTCTCCATCAATTAGGAATCATATGCCGTCACTAAACACATTCCTTAGTAGCCATTTGTTGAGTGTTTTTTTTTGTGTCTAATCCGCATATATATCACCATTGCCCTTGATTTTCTTGACTGTATATCTCTTAAATGTAAACATATACACGTGTGATTTAGTTTACGAAGATTTTTCAATGCCGAGAACCTCGATCAGAGAGTAAAAAAGGCGTAAGGTTCACAATGGTGTAAAATTAAAATGGGATATACCGGGCTAGGATTCGAGTTACAGGAAAAAGGGCCAAACCAACCACCCGAGAATGGAATCGTCGAGCGAAAACACTTGTTAACCTCTTAGAAGTAGCTTTTCTTGCCACCAGACCTTTCTCCATCAATTAGGAATCTGATTCCATCACTAAACACATTCCTTAAATTGAAGCCATTTGTTGAGTGTTTTTTTGTGTCTAATCCGCATATATATCACCATTGCCCTTGATTTTCTTGACTGTATATCTCTTAAATATCAACATATACACGTGTGATTTAGTTTACGAAGATTTTTCAATGCCGAGAACCTCGATTAGAGAGTAAAAAAGGCGTAAGGTTCACAATGGTGAAAGATTAAAATGGGATATACCGGGCTAGGATTCGAGTTACAGGAACAAGGGCCAAACAAACCCCCCAAGAATGGAATCGTCGAGCGAAAACACTTGACAACCTCCTAGAAGCAGCTTTTCTTGCCACCAGACCTGTCTCCATCAATTAGGAATCATATGCCGTCGCTAAACACATTCCATAAATTGTAGCCATTTGTTGAGTGTTTTTTTTGGTGTCTAATCCGCATATATATCACTATTGTCTTGATTTTCTTGACTGTATATCTTTTAAATGTCAAAATACACACGTGTGATTTAGTTTACGAATATTTTTCAATGCCGAGGACCTCGATCAGAGAGTAAAAAAGGCGTAAGGTTCACAATGATGTAAGATTAAAATGAGATATATCGGGCTGGGATTCGAGTTACAGGAACAAGGGCCAAACCAACCACCCAAGAATGGAATCGTCGAGCGAAAACACTTGACAACCTCCTAGAAGCAGCTTTTCTTGCCACCAGACCTTTCTCCATCAATTAGGAATCATATGCCGTCACTAAACACATTCCTTAAATTGTAGCCATTTGTTGAGTGTTTTTTTTTTGTGTCTAATCCGCATATATATCACTATTGCCCTTGATTATCTTGACTGTATATCTTTTAAATGTCAAAATATACACGTGTGATTTAGTTTACGAATATTTTTCAATGCCGAGAACCTCGATCAGATAGTAAAAAAGGCGTAAGGTTCACAATGCTGTAAGATTAAAATGGGATATACCGGGCTAGGATTCGAGTTACAGGAACAAGGGCCAAACCAACCACCCAAGAATGGAATCGTCGAGCGAAAACACTTGACAACCACCTAGAAGCAGCTTTTCTTGCCACCAGACCTTTCTCCATCAATTAGGAATCATATGCCGTCACTAAACACATTCCTTAAATTGTAGCCATTTGTAGAGTGTTTTTTTGGTGTCTAATCCGCATATATATCAATATTGCCCTTGATTTTCTTGACTGTATATCTTTTAAATGTCAAAATATACACGTGTGATTTAGTTTACAAAAGTTTTTCAATGCCGAGAACCTCGATCAGAGAGTAAAAAAGGCGTAAGGTTCACAATGGTGTAAGATTAAAATGGGATATACCTAGCTAGGATTCGAGTTACAGGAACAAGGGCCAAACCAACCACCCAAGAATGGAATCGTCGAGCGAAAACACTTAACAACCTCCTAGAAGCAGCTTTTCTTGCCACCAGACCTTTCTCCGTCAATTAGGAATCTGATGCCATCACTAAACACATTCCTTAAATTGTAGCCATTTGTTGAGTGTTTATTTTTTTGTGTCTAATCCGCATATATATCACCATTGCCCTTGATTTTCTTGACTGTATATCTCTTAAATATCAACATATACACGTGTGATTTAGTTTACGAAGATTTTTCAATGCCGAGAACCTCGATCAGAGAGTAAAAAAGGCGTAAGGTTCACAATGGTGTAAGATTAAAATGGGATATACCGGGCTAGGATTCGAGTTACAGGAACAAGGGCCAAACCAACCACCCAAGAATGGAATCGTCGAGCGAAAACACTTGACAACCTCCTATAAGTAGCTTTTCTTGCCACCAGACCTTTCTCCATCAATTAGGAATCGTATGCCGTCACTAAACACATTCCTTAAATTTTAGCCATTTGTTGAGTGTTTTTTTTTGTGTCTAATCCGCATATATATCACCATTGCCCTTGATTTTCTTGACTGTATATCTCTTAAATATCAACATATACACGTGTGATTTAGTTTACGAAGATTTTTCAATGCCGAGAACCTCGATCAGAGACTAAAAAAGGCGTAAGGTTCACAATGGTGTAAGATTAAAATGGGATATACCGGGCTAGGATTCGAGTTACAGGAACAAGGGCCAAACCAACCACCCAAGAATGGAATCGTCGAGCGAAAACACTTGACAACCTCCTATAAGTAGCTTTTCTTGCCACCAGACCTTTCTCCATCAATTAGGAATCGTATGCCGTCACTAAACACATTCCTTAAATTTTAGCCATTTGCTGAGTGTTTTTTTTTTGTGTCTAATCCGCATATATATCACCATTGCCCTTGATTTTCTTAACTGTATATCTCTTAAATATCAACATATACACGTGTGATTTAGTTTACGAAGATTTTTCAATGCCGAGAACCTCGATCAGAGACTAAAAAAGGCGTAAGGTTCACAATGGTATAAAATTAAAATGGGATATACCGGACTAGGATTCGAGTTACAGGAAAAAGGGCAAAACCAACCACCCTAGAATGGAATCGTCGAGCGAAAACACTTGACAACCTCCTAGAAGTAGCTTTTCTTGCCACCAGACCTTTCTCCATCAATTAGAAATCTGATGTCGTCACTAAACACATTCCTTAAAGTGTAGCCATTTGTTGAGTGTTTTTTTTGGTGTCTAATCCGCATATATATCACTATTGCCCTTGATTTTCTTGACTGTATATCTTTTAAATGTCAAAATATACATGTGTGATTTAGTTTACGAATATTTTTCAATGCCGAGAACCTCGATCAGAGAGTAAAAAAGGCGTAAGTTTCACAATGCTGTAAGATTAAAATGGGATATACCGGGCTAGGATTCGAGTTACAGGAACAAGGGCCAAACCAACCCCCCAAGAATGGAATCGTCGAGCGAAAACACTTGACAACCTCCTAGAAGCAGCTTTTCTTGCCACCAGACCTTTCTCCATCAATTAGGAATCATATGCCGTCACTAAACACATTCCATAAATTGTAGCCATTTGTTGAGTGTTTTTTTTGGTGTCTAATCCGCATATATATCACTTTTGTCTTGATTTTCTTGACTGTATCTCTTTTAAATGTCAAAATATACACGTGTGATTTAGTTTACGAATATTTTTCAATGCCGAGGACCTCGATCAGAGAGTAAAAAAGGCGTAAGGTTCACAATGGTGTAAGATTAAAATGGGATATATCGGGCTGGGATTCGAGTTACAGGAACAAGGGCCAAACCAACCACCCAAGAATGGAATCGTCGAGCGAAAACACTTGACAACCTCCTAGAAGCAGCTTTTCTTGCCACCAGACCTTTCTCCATCAATTAGGAATCATATGCCGTCACTAAACACATTCCTTAAATTGTAGCCATTTGTTGAGTGTTTTTTTTTGTGTCTAATCCGCATATATATCACTATTGCCCTTGATTATCTTGACTGTATATCTTTTAAATGTCAAAATATACACGTGTGATTTAGTTTTCGAATATTTTTCAATGCCGAGAACCTCGATCAAATAGTAAAAAAGGCGTAAGGTTCACAATGCTGTAAGATTAAAATGGGATATACCGGGCTAGGATTCGAGTTACAGGAACAAGGGCTAAACCAACCACCCAAGAATGGAATCGTCGAGCGAAAACACTTGACAACCACCTAGAAGCAGCTTTTCTTGCCACCAGACCTTTCTCCATCAATTAGGAATCATATGCCGTCACTAAACACATTCCTTAAATTGTAGCCATTTGTAGAGTGTTTTTTTTGGTGTCTAATCCGCATATATATCAATATTGCCCTTGATTTTCTTGACTGTATATCTTTTAAATGTCAAAATATACACGTGTGATTTAGTTTACAAAAGTTTTTCAATGCCGAGAACCTCGATCAGAGAGTAAAAAAGGCGTAAGGTTCACAATGGTGTAAGATTAAAATGGGATATACCTAGCTAGGATTCGAGTTACAGGAACAAGGGCCAAACCAACCACCCAAGAATGGAATCGTCGAGCGAAAACACTTGACAACCTCCTAGAAGCAGCTTTTCTTGCCACCAGACCTTTCTCCATCAATTAGGAATCTGATGCCATCACTAAACACATTCCTTAAATTGTAGCCATTTGTTGAGTGTTTATTTTTTTGTGTCTAATCCGCATATATATCACCATTGCCCTTGATTTTCTTGACTGTATATCTCTTAAATATCAACATATACACGTGTGATTTTGTTTACGAAGATTTTTCAATGCCGAGAACCTCGATCAGAGAGTAAAAAAGGCGTAAGGTTCACAATGGTGTAAGATTAAAATGGGATATACCGGGCTAGGATTCGAGTTACAGGAACAAGGGCCAAACCAACCACCCAAGAATGGAATCGTCGAGCGAAAACACTTGACAACCTCCTATAAGTAGCTTTTCTTGCCACCAGACCTTTCTCCATCAATTAGGAATCGTATGCCGTCACTAAACACATTCCTTAAATTTTAGCCATTTGTTGAGTGTTTTTTTTTGTGTCTAATCCGCATATATATCACCATTGCCCTTGATTTTGTTGACTGTATATCTCTTAAATATCAACATATACACGTGTGATTTAGTTTACGAAGATTTTTCAATGCCGAGAACCTCGATTAGAGAGTAAAAAAGGCGTAAGGTTCACAATGGTGAAAGATTAAAATGGGATATACCGGGCTAGGATTCGAGTTACAGGAACAAGGGCCAAACCAACCCCCCAAGAATGGAATCGTCGAGCGAAAACACTTGACAACCTCCTAGAAGCAGCTTTTCTTGCCACCAGACCTTTCTCCATCAATTAGGAATCATATGCCGTCACTAAACACATTCCACAAATTGTAGCCATTTGTTGAGTGTTTTTTTTGGTGTCTAATCCGCATATATATCACTATTGTCTTGATTTTCTTGACTGTATATCTTTTAAATGTCAAAATATACACGTGTGATTTAGTTTACGAATATTTTTCAATGCCGAGGACCTCGATCAGAGAGTAAAAAAGGCGTAAGGTTCACAATGGTGTAAGATTAAAATGGGATATATCGGGCTGGGATTCGAGTTACAGGAACAAGGGCCAAACCAACCACCCAAGAATGGAATCGTCGAGCGAAAACACTTGACAACCTCCTAGAAGCAGCTTTTCTTGCCACCAGACCTTTCTCCATCAATTAGGAATCATATGCCGTCACTAAACACATTCCTTAAATTGTAGCCATTTGTTGAGTGTTTTTTTTGTGTCTAATCCGCATATATATCACTATTGCCCGTGATTATCTTGACTGTATATCTTTTAAATGTCAAAATATACACGTGTGATTTAGTTTACGAATATTTTTCAATGCCGAGAACCTCGATCAGATAGTAAAAAAGGCGTAAGGTTCACAATGCTGTAAGATTAAAATGGGATATACCGGGCTAGGATTCGAGTTACAGGAACAAGGGCCAAACCAACCACTCAAGAATGGAATCGTCGAGCGAAAACACTTGACAACCACCTAGAAGCAGCTTTTCTTGCCACCAGACCTTTCTCCATCAATTAGGAATCATATGCCGTCACTAAACACATTCCTTAAATTGTAGCCATTTGTAGAGTGTTTTTTTGGTGTCTAATCCGCATATATATCAATATTGCCCTTGATTTTCTTGACTGTATATCTTTTAAATGTCAAAATATACACGTGTGATTTAGTTTACAAAAGTTTTTCAATGCCGAGAACCTCGATCAGAGAGTAAAAAAGGCGTAAGGTTCACAATGGTGTAAGATTAAAATGGGATATACCTAGCTAGGATTCGAGTTACAGGAACAAGGGCCAAACCAACCACCCAAGAATGGAATCGTCGAGCGAAAACACTTGACAACCTCCAAGATGCAGCTTTTCTTGCCACCAGACCTTTCTCCATCAATTAGGAATCTGATGCCATCACTAAACACATTCCTTAAATTGTAGCCATTTGTTGAGTGTTTATTTTTTGTGTCTAATCCGCATATATATCACCATTGCCCTTGATTTTCTTGACTGTATATCTCTTAAATATCAACATATACACGTGTGATTTAGTTTACGAAGATTTTTCAATGCCGAGAACCTCGATCAGAGAGTAAAAAAGGCGTAAGGTTCACAATGGTGTAAGATTAAAATGGGATATACCGGGCTAGGATTCGAGTTACAGGAACAAGGGCCAAACCAACCACCCAAGAATGGAATCGTCGAGCGAAAACACTTGACAACCTCCTATAAGTAGCTTTTCTTGCCACCAGACCTTTCTCCATCAATTAGGAATCGTATGCCGTCACTAAACACATTCCTTAAATTTTAGCCATTTGTTGAGTGTTTTTTTTTGTGTCTAATCCGCATATATATCACCATTGCCCTTGATTTTCTTGACTGTATATCTCTTAAATATCAACATATACACGTGTGATTTAGTTTACGAAGATTTTTCAATGCCGAGAACCTCGATCAGAGACTAAAAAAGGCGTAAGGTTCACAATGGTGTAAGATTAAAATGGGATATACCGGGCTAGGATTCGAGTTACAGGAACAAGGGCCAAACCAACCACCCAAGAATGGAATCGTCGAGCGAAAACACTTGACAACCAACTATAAGTAGCTTTTCTTGCCACCAGACCTTTCTCCATCAATTAGGAATCGTATGCCGTCACTAAACACATTCCTTAAATTTTAGCCATTTGTTGAGTGTTTTTTTTTTTGTGTCTAATCCGCATATATATCACCATTGCCCTTGATTTTCTTGACTGTATATCTCTTAAATATCAACATATACACGTGTGATTTAGTTTACGTAGATTTTTCAATGCCGAGAACCTCGATCAGAGACTAAAAAAGGCGTAAGGTTCACAATGGTATAAAATTAAAATGGGATATACCGGACTAGGATTCGAGTTACAGGAAAAAGGGCAAAACCAACCACCCTAGAATGGAATCGTCGAGCGAAAACACCTGACAACCTCCTAGAAGTAGCTTTTCTTGCCACCAGACCTTTCTCCATCAATTAGAAATCTGATGTCGTCACTAAACACATTCCTTAAAGTGTAGCCATTTGTTGAGTGTTTTTTTTGGTGTCTAATCCGCATATATATCACTATTGCCCTTGATTTTCTTGACTGTATATCTTTTAAATGTCAAAATATACATGTGTGATTTAGTTTACGAATATTTTTTAATGCCGAGAACCTCGATCAGAGAGTAAAAAAGGCGTAAGGTTCACAATGCTGTAAGATTAAAATGGGATATACCGGGCTAGGATTCGAGTTACAGGAACAAGGGCCAAACCAACCACCCAAGAATGGAATCGTCGAGCGAAAACACTTGACAACCACCTAGAAGTAGCTTTTCTTGCCACAAGACCTTTCTCCATCAATTAGAAATCTGATGCCGTCACTAAACACATTCCTTAAATTGTAGCCATTTGTTGAGTGTTTTTTTTTTGTGTCTAATCCGCATATATATCACCATTGCCCTTGATTTTCTTGACTGCATATCTCTTAAATATCAACATATACACGTGTGATTTAGTTTACGTAGATTTTTCAATGCCAAGAACCTCGATCAGAGAGTAAAAAAGGCGTAAGGTTCACAATGGTATAAAATTAAAATGGGATATATCGGGCTAGGATTCGAGTTACAGGAACAAGGGCCAAACCAACCACCCAAGAATGGAATCGTCGAGCGAAAACACTTGACAACCTCCTAGAACCAGCTTTTCTTGCCACCAGACCATTCTCCATCAATTAGGAATCATATGCCGTCACTAAACACATTCCTTAAATTGTAGCCATTTGTTTAGTGTTTTTTTTGTGTCTAATCGGCATATATATCCCTATTGCCCTTGATTTTCTTGACTGTATATCTTTTAAATGTCAAAATATACACGTGTGATTTAGTTTACAAATATTTTTCAATGCCGAGAACCTCGATTAGAGAGTAAAAAAGGCATAAGGTTCACACTGCTGTAAGATTAAAATGGGATATACCGGGCTAGGATTCGAGTTACAGGAACAAGGGCCAAACCAACCACCCAAGAATGGAATCGTCGAGCGAAAACACTTGACAACCTCCTAGAAGCAGCTTTTATTACCACCAAACCTTTCTCCATCAATTAGGAATCTGATGCCGTCACTAAACACATTCCTTAAATTGTAGCCATTTGTTGAGTGTTTTTTTTTTGTGTCTAATCCGCATATATATCACCAGTGCCCTTGATTTTCTTGACTGTATATCTCTTATATGTCAACATATACACGTGTGATTTAGTTTACAAAATTTTTTCAATGCCGAGAACCTCGATCAGAGAGTAAAAAAGGCGTAAGGTTCACAATGGTGTAAGATTAAAATGGGATATATCGGGCTAGGATTCGAGTTACAGGAACAAGGGCCAAACCAACCACCCAAGAATGGAATCGTCGAGCGAAAACACTTGACAACCTCCAAGAAGCAGCTTTTCTTGCCAACAGACCTTTCTCCATCAATTAGGAATCTGATGCCGTCACTAAACACATTCCATAAATTGTAACCATTTGTTGAGTGTTTTTTTTTTTTGTGTCGAATCCGCATATATATCACCATTGCCCTTGATTTTCTTGACTGTATATCTCTTAAATATCAACATATACACGTGTGATTTAGTTTACATAGATTTTTCAATGCCGAGCACCTCGATCAGAGAGTAAAAAAGGCGTAAGGTTCACAATGGTGTAAAATTAAAATGGGATATACCGGGCTAGAATTCGTGTTACAGGAACAAGGGCTAAACCAACAACTCAAGAATGGAATCGTCGAGTGAAAACACTTGACAACCTCCTAGAAGCAGCTTTTCTTGCCCCTAGACCTTTCTCCATCAATTAGGAATCTGATGTCGTTACTAAACACTTTCCTTAAACTGTAGCCATTTGTTGAGTGTTTTTTTTTTGTGTCTAATCCGCATATATATCACTATTGTCCTTGATTTTCTTGACTGTATATCTTTTAAATGTCAAAATATACACGTGTGATTTAGTTTACGAATATTTTTCAATGCCGAAAACCTCGATCAGAGAGTAAAAAAGGCATAAGGTTCACACTGCTGTAAGATTAAAATGGGATATATCGGGCTAGGATTCGAGTTACAGGAACAAGGGCCAAACCAACCACCCAAGAATGGAATCGTCGAGCGAAAACACTTGACAACCTCCAAGAAGCAGCTTTTCTTGCCAACAGACCTTTCTCCATCAATTAGGAATCTGATGCCGTCACTAAACACATTCCATAAATTGTAACCATTTGTTGAGTGTTTTTTTTTTTGTGTCGAATCCGCATATATATCACCATTGCCCTTGATTTTCTTGACTGTATATCTCTTAAATATCAACATATACACGTGTGATTTAGTTTACATAGATTTTTCAATGCCGAGCACCTCGATCAGAGAGTAAAAAAGGCGTAAGGTTCACAATGGTGTAAAATTAAAATGGGATATACCGGGCTAGAATTCGTGTTACAGGAACAAGGGCTAAACCAACAACTCAAGAATGGAATCGTCGAGTGAAAACACTTGACAACCTCCTAGAAGCAGCTTTTCTTGCCCCTAGACCTTTCTCCATCAATTAGGAATCTGATGTCGTTACTAAACACTTTCCTTAAACTGTAGCCATTTGTTGAGTGTTTTTTTTTTGTGTCTAATCCGCATATATATCACTATTGTCCTTGATTTTCTTGACTGTATATCTTTTAAATGTCAAAATATACACGTGTGATTTAGTTTACGAATATTTTTCAATGCCGAAAACCTCGATCAGAGAGTAAAAAAGGCATAAGGTTCACACTGCTGTAAGATTAAAATGGGATATATCGGGCTAGGATTCGAGTTACAGGAACAAGGGCCAAACCAACCACCCAAGAATGGAATCGTCGAGCGAAAACACTTGACAACCTCCTAGAAGCAGCTTTTCTTACCACCAAACATTTCTTCATCAATTAGGAATCTGATGCCGTCACTAAACACATTCCTTAAATTGTAGCCATTTGTTGAGTGTTTTTTTTGGTGTCTAATCCGCATATATATCACCAGTGCCCTTGATTTTCTTGATTGTATATCTCTTAAATGTCAACATATACACGTGTGATTTAGTTTACAAAATTTTTTCAATGCCGAGAACCTCGATCAGAGAGTAAAAAAGGCGTAAGGTTCACAATGGTGTAAGATTAAAAAGGGATTTACCGGGCTAGGATTCGAGTTACAGGAACAAGGGCAAAACCAACCACCCAATAATGGAATCGTCGAGCCAAAACAATTGACAACCTCCTAGAAGCAGCTTTTCTTGCCACCAGACCTTTCTCCATCAATTAGGAATCTGATGTCGTCACTAAACACATTCTTTAAATTGTAGCCATTTGTTAAGTGTTTTTTTTTTGTGTCTAATCCGCATATATATCACCATTACCCTTGATTTTCTTGACTGTATATCTCTTAAATGTCAACGTATACACGTGTGATTTAGTTTACGAAGATTTTTCAATGCCGAGAACCTCGATCAGAGAGTAAAAAAGGCGTAAGGTTCACAATGGTGTAACATTAAATGAGATATACTAGGCTAGGATTCGAGTTACAGGAACAAGGGCCAAACCAACCACCCAAGAATGGAATCGTCGAGCGAAAACACTTGACAACCTCCTAGAAGCAGCTTTTCTTGCCACCAGACCTTTCTCCATCAATTAGGAATCTAATGCCGTCACTAAACACATTCCTTAAATTGTAGCCATTTGTTGAGTGTTTTTTTTGGTGTCTAATCCGCATATATATCACCATTGCTATTGATTTTCTTGACTGTATATCTATTAAATGTCAACATATACACGTGTGATTTAGTTTACCAAGATTTTTCAATGCCGAGAACCTCGATCAGAGAGTAAAAAAGGCATAAGGTTCACAATGGTGTAAAATTAAAATGGGATATACCGGGCTAGGATTTGAGTTACAGGAACAAGGGCCAAACCAACCACCCAAGAATGGAATCCTCGAGCGAAAACACTTGACAACCTCCTAGAAGCAGCTTTTCTTGCCACCAGACCTTTCTCCATCAATTAGGAATCTGATGCCGTCACTAAACACATTCCTTAAATTGTAGCCATTTGTTTAGTTTTTTTTTTTTTTGTGTCTAATCCGCATATATATCACCATTGCCCTTGATTTTCTTGACTGTATATCTCTTAAATATCAACATATACACGTGTTATTTAGTTTACGAATATTTTTCAATGCTGTGAACCTCGATCAGAGAGTAAAAAAAGGCGCAAGGTTCATAATGGTGTAAGATTAAAATGGGATATACCGGGCTAGGATTCGAGTAACAGGAACAAGGGCCAAACCAACCACCCAAGAATGGAATCGTCGAGCGAAAACACTTGACAACCTCCTAGAAAAAGCTTTTCTTGCCACCAGACCTTTCTCCATCAATTAGGAATCTGATGTCGTCACTATACACATTCCTTAAATTGTAGCCATTTGTTTAGTGTTTTTTTTTTTGGTGTCTAATCCGCATATATATCACTATTGCCCTTGATTTTCTTGACTGTATATCTTTTAAATGTCAAAATATACACGTGTGATTTAGTTTACGAATATTTTTCAATGCTGAGAACCTCGATCAGAGAGTAAAAAAGGCATATGGTTCACACTGCTGTAAGATTAAAATGGGATATACCGGGCTAGGATTCGAGTTTCAGGAACAAGGGCCAAACCAACCACCCAAGAATGGAATCGTCGAGCGAAAACACTTGACAACCTCCTAGAAGCAGCTTTTCTTACCACCAAACCTTTCTCCATCAATTAGGAATCTGATGCCGTCACTAAACACATTCCTTAAATTGAAGCCATTTGTTGAGTGTTTTTTTTGGTGTCTAATCTGCAGATATATCACCAGTGCCCTTGATTTTCTTGATTGTATATCTCTTAAATGTCAACATATACACGTGTGATTTAGTTTACAAAATTTTTTCAATGCCGAGAACCTCGATCAGAGAGTAAAAAAGGCGTAAGGTTCACAATGGTGTAAGATTAAAAAGGGATATACCGGGCTAGGATTCGAGTTACAGGAACAAGGGCCAAACCAACCACCCAATAATGGAATCGTCGAGCCAAAACAATTGACAACCTCCTAGAAGCAGCTTTTCTTGCCACCAGACCTTTCTCCATCAATTAGGAATTTGATGTCGTCACTAAACACATTCTTTAAATTGTAGCCATTTGTTAAGTGTTTTTTTTTTGTGTCTAATCCACATATATATCACCATTGCCCTTGATTTTCTTGACTGTATATCTCTTAAATGACAACGTATACACGTGTGATTTAGTTTACGAAGATTTTTCAATGCCGAGAACCTCGATCAGAGAGTAAAAAAGGCGTAAGGTTCACAATGGTGTAACATTAAAATGAGATATACTGGGCTAGGATTCGAGTTACAGGAACAAGGGCCAAACCAACCACCCAAGAATGGAATCGTCGAGCGAAAACACTTGACAACCTCCTAGAAGCAGCTTTTCTTGCCACCAGACCTTTCTCAATCAATTAGGAATCTAATGCCGTCACTAAACACATTCCTTAAATTGTAGCCATTTGTTGAGTGTTTTTTTTGGTGTCTAATCCACATATATATCACCATTGCTATTGATTTTCTTGACTGTATATCTCTTAAATGGCAACATATACACGTGTGATTTAGTTTACCAAGATTTTTCAATGCCAAGAACCTCGATCAGAGAGTAAAAAAGTCATAAGGTTCACAATGGTGTAAAATTAAAATGGGATATACCGGGCTAGGATTTGAGTTACAGGAACAAGGGCCAAACCAACCACCCAAGAATGGAATCATTGAGCGAAAACACTTGACAACCTCCTAGAAGCAGCTTTTCTTGCCACCAGACCTTTCTCCATCAATTAGGAATCTGATGCCGTCACTAAACACATTCCTTAAATTGTAGCCATTTGTTTAGTTTTTTTTTTGTGACTAATCCGCATATATATCACCATTGCCCTTGATTTTCTTGACTGTATATCTCTTAAATATCAACATATACACGTGTTATTTAGTTTACGAAGATTTTTCAATGCTGTGAACCTCGATCAGAGAATAAAAAAAGGCGCAAGGTTCATAATGGTGTAAGATTAAAATGGGATATATCGGGCTAGGATTCGAGTTACAGGAACAAGGGCCAAACCAACCACCCAAGAATGGAATCGTCGAGCGAAAACACTTGACAACCTCCTAGAAGCAGCTTTTCTTGCCACCAGACCTTTCTCCATCAATTAGGAATCTGATGTCGTCACTAAACACATTCCTTAAATTGTAGCCATTTGTTTAGTGTTTTTTTTTGGTGTCTAATCCGCATATATATCACTATTGCCCTTGATTTTCTTGACTGTATATCTTTTAAATGTCAAAATATACACGTGTGATTTAGTTTACGAATATTTTTCAATGCCGAGAACCTCGATCAGGGAGTAAAAAAGGCATAAGGTTCACACTGCTATAAGATTAAAATGGGATATACCGGGCTAGGATTCGAGTTTCAGGAACAAGGGCCAAACCACCCACCCAAGAATGGAATCGTCGAGCGAAATCACTTGACAACCTCCTAGAAGCAGCTTTTCTTACCACCAAACCTTTATCCATCAATTAGGAATCTGATGCCGTCACTAAACACATTCCTTAAATTGTAGCCATTTGTTGAGTGTTTTTTTTGGTGTCTAATCCGCATATATATCACCAGTGCCCATGATTTTCTTGACTGTATATCTCTTAAATGTCAACATATACACGTGTGATTTAGTTTACAAAATTTTTTCAATGCCGAGAACCTCGATCAGAGAGTAAAAAAGGCGTAAGGTTCACAATGGTGTAAGATTAAAATGGGATATACTGGGCTAGGATTCGAGTTACAGGAACAAGGACCAAACCAACCACCCAATAATGGAATCGTCGAGCCAAAACACTTGACAACCTCCTAGAATCAGCTTTTCTTGCCACCAGACCTTTCTCCATCAATTAGGAATCTGATGTCGTCACTAAACACATTCTTTAAATTGTAGCCAGTTGTTAAGTGTTTTTTTTTGTGTCTAATCCGCATATATATCACCATTGCACTTGATTTTCTTGACTGTATATCTCTTAAATTTCAACGTATACACGTGTGATTTAGTTTACGAAGATTTTTCAATGCTGAGAACCTCGATCAGAGAGTAAAAAAGGCGTAAGGTTCACAATGGTGTAACATTAAAATGAGATATACTGGGCTAGGATTCGAGTTACAGGAACAAGGGCCAAACCAACCACCCAAGAATGGAATCGTCGAGCGAAAACACTTGACAACCTCCTAGAAGCAGCTTTTCTTGCCACCAGACCTTTCTCCATCAATTAGGAATCTGATGTCGTCACCAAACACATTCATTAAATTGTAGCCATTTGTTTAGAGTTTTTTTTTTGTGTCTAATCCGCATATATATCACTATTGCCCTTGATTTTCTTGACTGTATATCTTTTAAATGTCAAAATATTCACGTGTGATTTAGTTTACGAATATTTTTCAATGCCGAGAACCTCGATCAAAGAGTAAAAAAGGCATAAGGTTCACACTGCTGTAAGATTAAAATGGAATATACCGGGCTAGGATTCGAGTTTCAGGAACAAGGGCCAAACCAACCACCCAAGAATGGAATCGTCGAGCGAAAACACTTGACAACCTCCTAGAAGCAGCTTTTCTTACCACCAAACCTTTCTCCATCAATTAGGAATCTGATGCCGTCACTAAACACATTCCTTAAATTTTAGCCATTTGTTGAGTGTTTTTTTTGGTGTCTAATCCGCATATAAATCACCAGTGCCCTTGATTTTCTTTACTGTATATCTCTTAAATGTCAACATATACACGTGTGATTTAGTTTACAAATTTTTTTCAATGCCGAGAACCTCGATCAGAGAGTAAAAAAGGCGTAAGCTTCACAATGGTGTAAGATTAAAATGGGATATACCGGGCTAGGATTCGAGTTACAGGAACAAGGGCCAAACCAACCACCCAATAATGGAATCGTCGAACCAAAACACTTGACAACCTCCTAGAAGCAGCTTTTCTTGCCACCAGACCTTTCTCCATCAATTAGGAATCCGATGTCGTCGCTAAACACATTCTTTAAATTGTAGCCATTTGTTAAGTGTTTTTTTATGTGTCTAATCCGCATATATATCACCATTGCCCTTGATTTTCTTGACTGTATATCTCTTAAATGTCAACGTATACATGTGTGATTTAGTTTACGAAGATTTTTCAATGCCGAGAACCTCGATGAGAATGTAAAAAAGGCGTAAGGTTCACAATGGTGTAACATTAAAATGAGATATACTGGGCTAGGATTCGAGTTACAGGAACAAGGGCCAAACCAACCACCCAAGAATGGAATCGTCGAGCGAAAACACTTGAAAAAACCTCCTAGAAAAAGCTTTTCTTGCCACCAGACCTTTCTCCATCAATTAGGAATCTAATGTCGTCACTATACACATTCCTTAAATTGTAGCCATTTGTTTAGTGTTTTTTTTTGGTGTCTAATCCGCATATATATCACTATTGCCCTTGATTTTCTTGACTGTATATCTTTTAAATGTCAAAATATACACGTGTGATTTAGTTTACGAATATTTTTCAATGCTGAGAACCTCGATCAGAGAGTAAAAAAGGCATAAGGTTCACACTGCTGTAAGATTAAAATGGGATATACCGGGCTAGGATTCGAGTTTCAGGAATAAGGGCCAAACCAACCACCCAAGAATGGAATCGTCGAGCGAAAACACTTGACAACCTCCTAGAAGCAGCTTTTCTTACCACCAAACCTTTCTCCATCAATTAGGAATCTGATGCCGTCACTAAACACATTCCTTAAATTGAAGCCATTTGTTGAGTGTTTTTTTTGGTGTCTAATCTGCATATATATCACCAGTGCCCTTGATTTTCTTGATTGTATATCTCTTAAATGTCAACATATACACGTGTGATTTAATTTACAAAATTTTTTCAATGCCGAGAACTTCGATCAGAGAGTAAAAAAGGCGTAAGGTTCACAATGGTGTAAGATTAAAAAGGGATATACCGGGCTAGGATTCGAGTTACAGGAACAAGGGCCAAACCAACCACCCAATAATGGAATCGTCGAGCCAAAACAATTGACAACCTCCTAGAAGCAGCTTTTCTTGCCACCAGACCTTTCTCCATCAATTAGGAATTTGATGTCGTCACTAAACACATTCTTTAAATTGTAGCCATTTGTTAAGTGTTTTTTTTTTGTGTCTAATCCACATATATATCACCATTGCCCTTGATTTTCTTGACTGTATATCTCTTAAATGTCAACGTATACACGTGTGATTTAGTTTACGAAGATTTTTCAATGCCGAGAACCTCGATCAGAGAGTAAAAAAGGCGTAAGGTTCACAATGGTGTAACATTAAAGTGAGATATACTGGGCTAGGATTCGAGTTACAGGAACAAGGGCCAAACCAACCACCCAAGAATGGAATCGTCGAGCGAAAGCACTTGACAACCTCCTAGAAGCAGCTTTTCTTGCCACCAGACCTTTCTCAATCAATTAGGAATCTAATGCCGTCACTAAACACATTCCTTAAATTGTAGCCATTTGTTGAGTGTTTTTTTTGGTGTCTAATCCGCATATATATCACCATTGCTATTGATTTTCTTGACTGTATATCTCTTAAATGTCAACATATACACGTGTGATTTAGTTTACCAAGATTTTTCAATGCCAAGAACCTCGATCAGAGAGTAAAAAAGTCATAAGATTCACAATGGTGTAAAATTAAAATGGGATATACCGGGCTAGGATTTGAGTTACAGGAACAAGGGCCAAACCAACCACCCAAGAATGGAATCATTGAGCGAAAACACTTGACAACCTCCTAGAAGCAGCTTTTCTTGCCACCAGACCTTTCTCCATCAATTAGGAATCTGATGCCGTCACTAAACACATTCCTTAAATTGTAGCCATTTGTTTAGTTTTTTTTTTGTGTCTAATCCGCATATATATCACCATTGCCCTTGATTTTCTTGACTGTATATCTCTTAAATATCAACATATACACGTGTTATTTAGTTTACGAAGATTTTTCAATGCTGTGAACCTCGATCAGAGAATAAAAAAAGGCGCAAGGTTCATAATGGTGTAAGATTAAAATGGGATATATCGGGCTAGGATTCGAGTTACAGGAACAAGGGCCAAACCAACCACCCAAGAATGGAATCGTCGAGCGAAAACACTTGACAACCTCCTAGAAGCAGCTTTTCTTGCCACCAGACCTTTCTCCATCAATTAGGAATCTGATGTCGTCACTAAACACATTCCTTAAATTGTAGCCATTTGTTTAGTGTTTTTTTTTGGTGTCTAATCCGCATATATATCACTATTGCCCTTGATTTTCTTGACTGTATATCTCTTAAATGTCAAAATATACACGTGTGATTTAGTTTACGAATATTTTTCAATGCCGAGAACCTCGATCAGGGAGTAAAAAAGGCATAAGGTTCACACTGCTATAAGATTAAAATGGGATATACCGGGCTAGGATTCGAGTTTCAGGAACAAGGGCCAAACCACCCACCCAAGAATGGAATCGTCGAGCGAAATCACTTGACAACCTCCTAGAAGCAGCTTTTCTTACCACCAAACCTTTATCCATCAATTAGGAATCTGATGCCGTCACTAAACACATTCCTTAAATTGTAGCCATTTGTTGAGTGTTTTTTTTGGTGTCTAATCCGCATATATATCACCAGTGCCCATGATTTTCTTGACTGTATATCTCTTAAATGTCAACATATACACGTGTGATTTAGTTTACAAAATTTTTTCAATGCCGAGAACCTCGATCAGAGAGTAAAAAAGGCGTAAGGTTCACAATGGTGTAAGATTAAAATGGGATATACTGGGCTAGGATTCGAGTTACAGGAACAAGGACCAAACCAACCACCCAATAATGGAATCGTCGAGCCAAAACACTTGACAACCTCCTAGAAGCAGCTTTTCTTGCCACCAGACCTTTCTCCATCAATTAGGAATCTGATGTCGTCACTAAACACATTCTTTAAATTGTAGCCAGTTATTAAGTGTTTTTTTTGTGTCTAATCCGCATATATATCACCATTGCACTTGATTTTCTTGACTGTATATCTCTTAAATTTCAACGTATACACGTGTGATTTAGTTTACGAAGATTTTTCAATGCTGAGAACCTCGATCAGAGAGTAAAAAAGGCGTAAGGTTCACAATGGTGTAACATTAAAATGAGATATACTGGGCTAGGATTCGAGTTACAGGAACAAGGGCCAAACCAACCACCCAAGAATGGAATCGTCGAGCGAAAACACTTGACAACCTCCTAGAAGCAGCTTTTCTTGCCACCAGACCTTTCTCCATCAATTAGGAATCTGATGTCGTCACCAAACACATTCATTAAATTGTAGCCATTTGTTTAGAGTTTTTTTTTGTGTCTAATCCGCATATATATCACTATTGCCCTTGATTTTCTTGACTGTATATCTTTTAAATGTCAAAATATACACGTGTGATTTAGTTTACGAATATTTTTCAATGCCGAGAACCTCGATCAAAGAGTAAAAAAGGCATAAGGTTCACACTGCTGTAAGATTAAAATGGAATATACCGGGCTAGGATTCGAGTTTCAGGAACAAGGGCCAAACCAACCACCCAAGAATGGAATCGTCGAGCGAAAACACTTGACAACCTCCTAGAAGCAGCTTTTCTTACCACCAAACCTTTCTCCATCAATTAGGAATCTGATGCCGTCACTAAACACATTCCTTAAATTTTAGCCATTTGTTGAGTGTTTTTTTTTGGTGTCTAATCCGCATATAAATCACCAGTGCCCTTGATTTTCTTTACTGTATATCTCTTAAATGTCAACATATACACGTGTGATTTAGTTTACAAATTTTTTTCAATGCCGAGAACCTCGATCAGAGAGTAAAAAAGGCGTAAGCTTCACAATGGTGTAAGATTAAAATGGGATATACCGGGCTAGGATTCGAGTTACAGGAACAAGGGCCAAACCAACCAACCAATAATGGAATCGTCGAACCAAAACACTTGACAACCTCCTAGAAGCAGCTTTTCTTGCCACCAGACCTTTCTCCATCAATTAGGAATCCGATGTCGTCACTAAACACATTCTTTAAATTGTAGCCATTTGTTAAGTGTTTTTTTATGTGTCTAATCCGCATATATATCACCATTGCCCTTGATTTTCTTGACTGTATATCTCTTAAATGTCAACGTATACACGTGTGATTTAGTTTACGAAGATTTTTCAATGCCGAGAACCTCGATGAGAATGTAAAAAAGGCGTAAGGTTCACAATGGTGTAACATTAAAATGAGATATACTGGGCTAGGATTCGAGTTACAGGAACAAGGGCCAAACCAACCACCCAAGAATGGAATCGTCGAGCGAAAACACTTGACAACCTCCTAGAAAAAGCTTTTCTTGCCACCAGACCTTTCTCCATCAATTAGGAATCTGATGTCGTCACTATACACATTCCTTAAATTGTAGCCATTTGTTTAGTGTTTTTTTTTTGGTGTCTAATCCGCATATATATCACTATTGCCCTTGATTTTCTTGACTGTATATCTTTTAAATGTCAAAATATACACGTGTGATTTAGTTTACGAATATTTTTCAATGCTGAGAACCTCGATCAGAGAGTAAAAAAGGCATAAGGTTCACACTGCTGTAAGATTAAAATGGGATATACCGGGCTAGGATTCGAGTTTCAGGAACAAGGGCCAAACCAACCACCCAAGAATGGAATCGTCGAGCGAAAACACTTGACAACCTCCTAGAAGCAGCTTTTCTTACCACCAAACCTTTCTCCATCAATTAGGAATCTGATGCCGTCACTAAACACATTCCTTAAATTGAAGCCATTTGTTGAGTGTTTTTTTTGGTGTCTAATCTGCATATATATCACCAGTGCCCTTGATTTTCTTGATTGTATATCTCTTAAATGTCAACATATACACGTGTGATTTAATTTACAAAATTTTTTCAATGCCGAGAACCTCGATCAGAGAGTAAAAAAGGCGTAAGGTTCACAATGGTGTAAGATTAAAAAGGGATATACCGGGCTAGGATTCGAGTTACAGGAACAAGGGCCAAACCAACCACCCAATAATGGAATCGTCGAGCCAAAACAATTGACAACCTCCTAGAAGCAGCTTTTCTTGCCACCAGACCTTTCTCCATCAATTAGGAATTTGATGTCGTCACTAAACACATTCTTTAAATTGTAGCCATTTGTTAAGTGTTTTTTTTTTGTGTCTAATCCACATATATATCACCATTGCCCTTGATTTTCTTGACTGTATATCTCTTAAATGTCAACGTATACACGTGTGATTTAGTTTACGAAGATTTTTCAATGCCGAGAACCTCGATCAGAGAGTAAAAAAGGCGTAAGGTTCACAATGGTGTAACATTAAAATGAGATATACTGGGCTAGGATTCGAGTTACAGGAACAAGGGCCAAACCAACCACCCAAGAATGGAATCGTCGAGCGAAAACACTTGACAACCTCCTAGAAGCAGCTTTTCTTGCCACCAGACCTTTCTCAATCAATTAGGAATCTAATGCCGTCACTAAACACATTCCTTAAATTGTAGCCATTTGTTAAGTGTTTTTTTTGGTGTCTAATCCGCATATATATCACCATTGCTATTGATTTTCTTGACTGTATATCTCTTAAATGTCAACATATACACGTGTGATTTAGTTTACCAAGATTTTTCAATGCCAAGAACCTCGATCAGAGAGTAAAAAAGTCATAAGGTTCACAATGGTGTAAAATTAAAATGGGATATACCGGGCTAGGATTTGAGTTACAGGAACAAGGGCCAAACCAACCACCCAAGAATGGAATCATTGAGCGAAAACACTTGACAACCTCCTAGAAGCAGCTTTTCTTGCCACCAGACCTTTCTCCATCAATTAGGAATTTGATGCCGTCACTAAACACATTCCTTAAATTGTAGCCATTTGTTTAGTTTTTTTTTTGTGTCTAATCCGCATATATATCACCATTGCCCTTGATTTTCTTGACTGTATATCTCTTAAATATCAACATATACACGTGTTATTTAGTTTACGAAGATTTTTCAATGCTGTGAACCTCGATCAGAGAATAAAAAAAGGCGCAAGGTTCATAATGGTGTAAGATTAAAATGGGATATATCGGGCTAGGATTCGAGTTACAGGAACAAGGGCCAAACCAACCACCCAAGAATGGAATCGTCGAGCGAAAACACTTGACAACCTCCTAGAAGCAGCTTTTCTTGCCACCAGACCTTTCTCCATCAATTAGGAATCTGATGTCGTCACTAAACACATTCCTTAAATTGTAGCCATTTGTTTAGTGTTTTTTTTTGGTGTCTAATCCGCATATATATCACTATTGCCCTTGATTTTCTTGACTGTATATCTCTTAAATGTCAAAATATACACGTGTGATTTAGTTTACGAATATTTTTCAATGCCGAGAACCTCGATCAGGGAGTAAAAAAGGCATAAGGTTCACACTGCTATAAGATTAAAATGGGATATACCGGGCTAGGATTCGAGTTTCAGGAACAAGGGCCAAACCACCCACCCAAGAATGGAATCGTCGAGCGAAATCACTTGACAACCTCCTAGAAGCAGCTTTTCTTACCACCAAACCTTTATCCATCAATTAGGAATCTGATGCCGTCACTAAACACATTCCTTAAATTGTAGCCATTTGTTGAGTGTTTTTTTTGGTGTCTAATCCGCATATATATCAACAGTGCCCATGATTTTCTTGACTGTATATCTCTTAAATGTCAACATATACACGTGTGATTTAGTTTACAAAATTTTTTCAATGCCGAGAACCTCGATCAGAGAGTAAAAAAGGCGTAAGGTTCACAATGGTGTAAGATTAAAATGGGATATACTGGGCTAGGATTCGAGTTACAGGAACAAGGACCAAACCAACCACCCAATAATGGAATCGTCGAGCCAAAACACTTGACAACCTCCTAGAAGCAGCTTTTCTTGCCACCAGACCTTTCTCCATCAATTAGGAATCTGATGTCGTCACTAAACACATTCTTTAAATTGTAGCCAGTTATTAAGTGTTTTTTTTGTGTCTAATCCGCATATATATCACCATTGCACTTGATTTTCTTGACTGTATATCTCTTAAATTTCAACGTATACACGTGTGATTTAGTTTACGAAGATTTTTCAATGCTGTGAACCTCGATCAGAGACTAAAAAAGGCGCAAGGTTCATAATGGTGTAAGATTAAATTGAGATATAACGGGCTAGGATTCGAGTTACAGGAACAAGGGCCAAACCAACCACCCAAGAATGGAATCGTCGAGCGAAAACACTTGACAACCTCCTAGAAGCAGCTTTTCTTGCCACCAGACCTTTCTCCATCAATTAGGAATCTGATGTCGTCACCAAACACATTCATTAAATTGTAGCCATTTGTTTAGAGTTTTTTTTTGTGTCTAATCCGCATATATATCACTATTGCCCTTGATTTTCTTGACTGTATATCTTTTAAATGTCAAAATATACACGTGTGATTTAGTTTACGAATATTTTTCAATGCCGAGAACCTCGATCAAAGAGTAAAAAAGGCATAAGGTTCACACTGCTGTAAGATTAAAATGGAATATACCGGGCTAGGATTCGAGTTTCAGGAACAAGGGCCAAACCAACCACCCAGGAATGGAATCGTCGAGCGAAAACACTTGACAACCTCCTAGAAGCAGCTTTTCTTACCACCAAACCTTTCTCCATCAATTAGGAATCTGATGCCGTCACTAAACACATTCCTTAAATTGTAGCCATTTGTTGAGTGTTTTTTTTGGTGTCTAATCCGCATATAAATCACCAGTGCCCTTGATTTTCTTTACTGTATATCTCTTAAATGTCAACATATACACGTGTGATTTAGTTTACAAATTTTTTTCAATGCCGAGAACCTCGATCAGAGAGTAAAAAAGGCGTAAGCTTCACAATGGTGTAAGATTAAAATGGGATATACCGGGCTAGGATTCGAGTTACAGGAACAAGGGCCAAACCAACCACCCAATAATGGAATCGTCGAACCAAAACACTTGACAACCTCCTAGAAGCAGCTTTTCTTGCCACCAGACCTTTCTCCATCAATTAGGAATCCGATGTCGTCACTAAACACATTCTTTAAATTGTAGCCATTTGTTAAGTGTTTTTTTATGTGTCTAATCCGCATATATATCACCATTGCCCTTGATTTTCTTGACTGTATATCTCTTAAATGTCAACGTATACACGTGTGATTTAGTTTACGAAGATTTTTCAATGCCGAGAACCTCGATGAGAATGTAAAAAAGGCGTAAGGTTCACAATGGTGTAACATTAAAATGAGATATACTGGGCTAGGATTCGAGTTACAGGAACAAGGGCCAAACCAACCACCCAAGAATGGAATCGTCGAGCGAAAACACTTGACAACCTCCTAGAAGCAGCTTTTCTTGCCACCAGACCTTTCTCAATCAATTAGGAATCTAATGCCGTCACTAAACACATTCCTTAAATTGTAGCCATTTGTTAAGTGTTTTTTTTGGTGTCTAATCCGCATATATATCACCATTGCTATTGATTTTCTTGACTGTATATCTCTTAAATGTCAACATATACACGTGTGATTTAGTTTACCAAGATTTTTCAATGCCAAGAACCTCGATCAGAGAGTAAAAAAGTCATAAGGTTCACAATGGTGTAAAATTAAAATGGGATATACCGGGCTAGGATTTGAGTTACAGGAACAAGGGCCAAACCAACCACCCAAGAATGGAATCATTGAGCGAAAACACTTGACAACCTCCTAGAAGCAGCTTTTCTTGCCACCAGACCTTTCTCCATCAATTAGGAATTTGATGCCGTCACTAAACACATTCCTTAAATTGTAGCCATTTGTTTAGTTTTTTTTTTGTGTCTAATCCGCATATATATCACCATTGCCCTTGATTTTCTTGACTGTATATCTCTTAAATATCAACATATACACGTGTTATTTAGTTTACGAAGATTTTTCAATGCTGTGAACCTCGATCAGAGAATAAAAAAAGGCGCAAGGTTCATAATGGTGTAAGATTAAAATGGGATATATCGGGCTAGGATTCGAGTTACAGGAACAAGGGCCAAACCAACCACCCAAGAATGGAATCGTCGAGCGAAAACACTTGACAACCTCCTAGAAGCAGCTTTTCTTGCCACCAGACCTTTCTCCATCAATTAGGAATCTGATGTCGTCACTAAACACATTCCTTAAATTGTAGCCATTTGTTTAGTGTTTTTTTTTGGTGTCTAATCCGCATATATATCACTATTGCCCTTGATTTTCTTGACTGTATATCTCTTAAATGTCAAAATATACACGTGTGATTTAGTTTACGAATATTTTTCAATGCCGAGAACCTCGATCAGGGAGTAAAAAAGGCATAAGGTTCACACTGCTATAAGATTAAAATGGGATATACCGGGCTAGGATTCGAGTTTCAGGAACAAGGGCCAAACCACCCACCCAAGAATGGAATCGTCGAGCGAAATCACTTGACAACCTCCTAGAAGCAGCTTTTCTTACCACCAAACCTTTATCCATCAATTAGGAATCTGATGCCGTCACTAAACACATTCCTTAAATTGTAGCCATTTGTTGAGTGTTTTTTTTGGTGTCTAATCCGCATATATATCAACAGTGCCCATGATTTTCTTGACTGTATATCTCTTAAATGTCAACATATACACGTGTGATTTAGTTTACAAAATTTTTTCAATGCCGAGAACCTCGATCAGAGAGTAAAAAAGGCGTAAGGTTCACAATGGTGTAAGATTAAAATGGGATATACTGGGCTAGGATTCGAGTTACAGGAACAAGGACCAAACCAACCACCCAATAATGGAATCGTCGAGCCAAAACACTTGACAACCTCCTAGAAGCAGCTTTTCTTGCCACCAGACCTTTCTCCATCAATTAGGAATCTGATGTCGTCACTAAACACATTCTTTAAATTGTAGCCAGTTATTAAGTGTTTTTTTTGTGTCTAATCCGCATATATATCACCATTGCACTTGATTTTCTTGACTGTATATCTCTTAAATTTCAACGTATACACGTGTGATTTAGTTTACGAAGATTTTTCAATGCTGTGAACCTCGATCAGAGACTAAAAAAGGCGCAAGGTTCATAATGGTGTAAGATTAAATTGAGATATAACGGGCTAGGATTCGAGTTACAGGAACAAGGGCCAAACCAACCACCCAAGAATGGAATCGTCGAGCGAAAACACTTGACAACCTCCTAGAAGCAGCTTTTCTTGCCACCAGACCTTTCTCCATCAATTAGGAATCTGATGTCGTCACCAAACACATTCATTAAATTGTAGCCATTTGTTTAGAGTTTTTTTTTGTGTCTAATCCGCATATATATCACTATTGCCCTTGATTTTCTTGACTGTATATCTTTTAAATGTCAAAATATACACGTGTGATTTAGTTTACGAATATTTTTCAATGCCGAGAACCTCGATCAAAGAGTAAAAAAGGCATAAGGTTCACACTGCTGTAAGATTAAAATGGAATATACCGGGCTAGGATTCGAGTTTCAGGAACAAGGGCCAAACCAACCACCCAGGAATGGAATCGTCGAGCGAAAACACTTGACAACCTCCTAGAAGCAGCTTTTCTTACCACCAAACCTTTCTCCATCAATTAGGAATCTGATGCCGTCACTAAACACATTCCTTAAATTGTAGCCATTTGTTGAGTGTTTTTTTTGGTGTCTAATCCGCATATAAATCACCAGTGCCCTTGATTTTCTTTACTGTATATCTCTTAAATGTCAACATATACACGTGTGATTTAGTTTACAAATTTTTTTCAATGCCGAGAACCTCGATCAGAGAGTAAAAAAGGCGTAAGCTTCACAATGGTGTAAGATTAAAATGGGATATACCGGGCTAGGATTCGAGTTACAGGAACAAGGGCCAAACCAACCACCCAATAATGGAATCGTCGAACCAAAACACTTGACAACCTCCTAGAAGCAGCTTTTCTTGCCACCAGACCTTTCTCCATCAATTAGGAATCCGATGTCGTCACTAAACACATTCTTTAAATTGTAGCCATTTGTTAAGTGTTTTTTTATGTGTCTAATCCGCATATATATCACCATTGCCCTTGATTTTCTTGACTGTATATCTCTTAAATGTCAACGTATACACGTGTGATTTAGTTTACGAAGATTTTTCAATGCCGAGAACCTCGATGAGAATGTAAAAAAGGCGTAAGGTTCACAATGGTGTAACATTAAAATGAGATATACTGGGCTAGGATTCGAGTTACAGGAACAAGGGCCAAACCAACCACCCAAAAATGGAATCGTCGTGCGAAAACACTTGACAACCTCCTAGAAGCAGCTTTTCTTGCCACCAGACCTTTCTCCATCAATTAGGAATCTGATGTCGTCACTAAACACATTCATTAAATTGTAGCCATTTGTTTAGTGTTTTTTTTGGTGTCTAATCCGCAAATATATCACTATTGCCCATGATTTTCTTGACTGTATATCTTTTAAATGTCAAAATATACACGTGTGATTTAGTTTACGAATATTTTTCAATGCCGAGAACCTCGATCAGAGAGTAAAAAATGCATAAGGTTCACACTGCTGTAAGATTAAAATGGGATATACCGGGCTAGGATTCGAGTTTCAGGAACAAGGGCCAAACCAACCACCCAAGAATGGAATCGTCGAGCGAAAACACTTGACAACCTCCAAGAAGCAGCTTTTCTTACCACCAAACCTTTCTCCATCAATTAGGAATCTGATGCCGTCACAAAACACATTCCTTAAATTGTAGCCATTTGTTGAGTGTTTTTTTTTGGTGTCTAATCCGCATATATATCACCAGTGCCCTTGATTTTCTTGATTGTATATCTCTTAAATGTCAACATATACACGTGTGATTTAGTTTACAAAATTTTTTCAATGCCGAGAACCTCGATCAGAGAGTAAAAAAGGCGTAAGGTTCACAATGGTGTAAGATTAAAATGGGATATACCGGGCTAGGATTCGAGTTACAGGAACAAGGGCCAAACCAACCACCCAATAATGGAATCGTCGAGCCAAAACACTTGACAACCTCCTAGAAGCAGCTTTTCTTGCCACCAGACCTTTCTCCATCAATTAGGAATCTGATGTCGTCACTAAACACATTCTTTAAATTGTAGCCATTTGTTAAGTGTTTTTTTTTGTGTCTAATCCGCATATATATCACCATTGCCCTTGATTTTCTTGACAGTATATCTCTTTAATGTCAACGTATACACGTGTGATTTAATTTACGAAGATTTTTCAATGCCGAGAACCTCGATCAAAGAGTAAAAAAGGCGTAAGGTTCACAATGGTGTAACATTAAAATGAGATATACTGGGCTAGGATTCGAGTTACAGGAACAAGGGCCAAACCAACCACCCAAGAATGGAATCGTCGAGCGAAAACACTTGACAACCTCCTAGGAGCAGCTTTTCTTGCCACCAGACCTTTCTCCATCAATTTGGAATCTAATGGCGTCACTAAACACATTCCTTAAATTGTAGCCATTTGTTGAGTGTTTTTTTTTGGTGTCTAATCCGCATATATATCACCATTGCCCTTGATTTTCTTGACTATATATCTCTTAAGTATCAACATATACACGTGTTATTTAGTTTACGAAGATTTTTCAATGCTGTGAACCTCGATCAGAGACTAAAAAAGGCGCAAGGTTCATAATGGTGTAAGATTAAATTGAGATATAACGGGCTAGGATTCGAGTTACAGGAACAAGGGCCAAACCAACCACCCAAGAATGGAATCGTCGAGCGAAAACACTTGACAACCTCCTAGAAGCAGCTTTTCTTGCCACCAGACCTTTCTCCATCAATTAGGAATCTGATGCCGTCACTAAACACATTCCTTAAATTGTAGCCATTTGTTTAGTTTTTTTTTGTGTCTAATCCGCATATATATCACCATTGCCCTTGATTTTCTTGACTGTATATCTCTTAAATGTCAACATATACACGTGTTATTTAGTTTACGAAGATTTTTCAATGCTGTGAACCTCGATCAGAGAGTAAAAAAAGGCGCAAGGTTCATAATGGTGTAAGATTAAAATGGGATATACCGGGCTAGGATTCGAGTTACAGGAACAAGGGCCAAACCAACCACCCAATAATGGAATCGTCGAACCAAAACACTTGACAACCTCCTAGAAGCAGCTTTTCTTGCCACCAGACCTTTCTCCATCAATTAGGAATCCGATGTCGTCACTAAACACATTCCTTAAATTGTAGCCATTTGTTTAGTGTTTTTTTTTGGTGTCTAATCCGCATATATATCACTATTGCCCTTGATTTTCTTGACTGTATATCTTTTAAATGTCAAAATATACACGTGTGATTTAGTTTACGAATATTTTTCAATGCCGAGAACCTCGATCAGAGAGTAAAAAAGGCATAAGGTTCACACTACTGTAAGATTAAAATGGGATATACCGGGCCAGGATTCGAGTTTCAGGAATAAGGGCCAAACCAACCACCCAAGAATGGAATCGTCGAGCGAAAACACTTGACAACCTCCTAGAAGCAGCTTTTCTTACCACTAAACCTTTCTCCATCAATTAGGAATCTGATGCCGTCACTAAACACGTTCCTTAAATTGTAGCCATTTGTTGAGTGTTTTTTTTTTTTGTGTCTAATCAGCATATATATCACCAGTGCCCATGATTTTCTTGACTGTATATCTCTTAAATGTCAACATATACACGTGTGATTTAGTTTACAAAATTTTTTCAATGCCGAGAACCTCGATCAGAGAGTAAAAAAGGCGTAAGGTTCACAACGGTGTAAGATTAAAATGGGATATACTTGGCTAGGATTCGAGTTACAGGAACAAGGACCAAACCAACCACCCAATAATGGAATCGTCGAGCCAAAACACTTGACAACCTCCTAGAAGCAGCTTTTCTTACCACCAGACCTTTCTCCATCAATTAGGAATCTGATGTCGTCACTAAACACATTCTTTAAATTGTAGCCATTTGTTAAGTGTTTTTTTTTGTGTCTAATCCGCATATATATAACCATTGCACTTGATTTTCTTGACTGTATATCTCTTAAATGTCAACGTATACACGTGTGATTTAGTTTACAAAGATTTTTCAATGCTGAGAACCTCGATCAGAGAGTAAAAAAGGCGTAAGGTTCACAATGGTGTAACATTAAAATGAGATATTCTGGGCAAGGATTCGAGTTACAGGAACAAGGGCCAAACCAACCACCCAAGAATGGAATCGTCGAGCGAAAACACTTGACAACCTCCTAGAAGCAGCTTTTCTTGCCACCAGACCTTTCTCCATCAATTAGGAATCTGATGTCGTCACTAAACACATTCATTAAATTGTAGCCATTTGTTTAGTGTTTTTTTTTTGTGTCTAATCCGCATATATATCACTATTGCCCTTGATTTTCTTGACTGTATATCTTTTAAATGTCAAAATATACACGTGTGATTTAGTTTACGAATATTTTTCAATGCCGAGAACCTCGATCAGAGAGTAAAAAAGGCATATGGTTCACACTGCTGTAAGATTAAAATGGAATATACCGGGCTAGGATTCGAGTTTCAGGAACCAGGGCCAAACCAACCACCCAAGAATGGAATCGTCGAGCGAAAACACTTGACAACCTCCTAGAAGCAGCTTTTCATACCATATAACCTTTCTCCATCAATTAGGAATCTGATGCCGTCACTAAACACATTCCTTAAATTGTATCCATTTGTTGAGTGTTTTTTTTTGGTGTCTAATCCGCATATATATCACCAGTGCCCTTGATTTTCTTTACTGTATATCTCTTAAATATCAACATATACACGTGTGCTTTAGTTTACATAATTTTTTCAATGCCGAGAACCTCGATCAGAGAGTAAAAAAGGCGTAAGCTTCACAATGGTGTAAGATTAAAATGGGATATACCGTGCTAGGATTCGAGTTACAGGAACAAGGGCCAAACCAACCACCCAATAATGGAATCGTCGAGCCAAAACACTTGACAACCTCCTAGAAGCAGCTTTTCTTGCCACCAGATCTTTCTCCATCAATTAGGAATCTGATGTCGTCACTAAACACATTCTTTAAATTGTAGCCATTTGTTAAGTGTTTTTTTATGTGTCTAATCTGCATATATATCACCATTGCCCTTGATTTTCTTGACTGTATATCTCTTAAATGTCAACGTATACACGTGTGATTTAGTTTACGAAGATTTTTCAATGCCGAGAACCTCGATCAGAGAGTAAAAAAGGCGTAAGGTTCACAATGGTGTAAAATTAAAATGAGATATACTGGGCTAGGATTCGAGTTACAGGAACAAGGGCCAAACCAACCACCCAAGAATGGAATCGTCGAGCGAAAACACTTGACAACCTCCTAGAAGCAGCTTTTCTTGCCACCAGACCTTTCTCCATCAATTAGGAATCTGATGTCGTCACTAAACACATTCATTAAATTGTAGCCATTTGTTTAGTGTTTTTTTTGGTGTCTAATCCGCAAATATATCACTATTGCCCTTGATTTTCTTGACTGCATATCTTTTAAATGTCAAAATATACACGTGTGATTTAGTTTACGAATATTTTTCAATGCCGAGAACCTCGATCAGAGAGTAAAAAATGCATAAGGTTCACACTGCTGTAAGATTAAAATGGGATATACCGGGCTAGGATTCGAGTTTCAGGAACAAGGGCCAAACCAACCACCCAAGAATGGAATCGTCGAGCGAAAACACTTGACAACCTCCTAGAAGCAGCTTTTCTTACCACCAAACCTTTCTCCATCAATTAGGAATCTGATGCCGTCACTAAACACATTCCTTAAATTGTAGCCATTTGTTGAGTGTTTTTTTTTTTTTGTGTCTAATCCGCATATATATCACCAGTGCCCTTGATTTTCTTGACTGTATATCTCTTAAATGTCAACATATACACGTGTGATTTAGTTTACAAAATTTTTTCAATGCCGAGAACCTCGATCAGAGAGTAAAAAAGGCGTAAGGTTCACAATGGTGTAAGATTAAATTGGGATATACCGGGCTAGGATTCGAGTTACAGGAACAAGGGCCAAACCAACCACCTAATAATGGAATCGTCGAGCCAAAACACTTGACAACCTCCTAGAAGCAGCTTTTCTTGCCACCAGACCTTTCTCCATCAATTAGAAATCTGATGTCGTCACTAAACACATTCTTTAAATTGTAGCCATTTGTTAAGTGTTTTTTTTGTGTCTAATCCGCATATATATCACCATTGCCCTTGATTTTCTTGACTGTATATCTCTTAAATGTCAACGTATACACGTGTGATTTAATTTACGAAGATTTTTCAATGCCGAGAACCTCGATCAGAGAGTAAAAAAGGCGTAAGGTTCACAATGGTGTAACATTAAAATGAGATATACTGGGCTAGGATTCGAGTTACAGGAACAAGGGCCAAACCAACCACCCAAGAATGGAATCGTCGAGCGAAAACACTTGACAACCTCCTAGGAGCAGCTTTTCTTGCCACCAGACCTTTCTCCATCAATTTGGAATCTAATGGCGTCACTAAACACATTCCTTAAATTGTAGCCATTTGTTGAGTGTTTTTTTTGGTGTCTAATCCGCATATATATCACCATTGCTGTTGATTTTCTTGACTGTATATCTCTTAAATGTCAACATATACATGTGTGATTTAGTTTACCAAGATTTTTCAATGCCGAGAACCTCGATCAGAGAGTAAAAAAGGCGTAAGGTTCACAATGGTGAAAAATTAAAATGGGATCTACTGTGCTAGAATTCGAGTTACAAGAACAAGGGCCAAACCAACCACCCAAGAATGGAATCATCGAGCGAAAACACTTGACAACCTCCTAGAAGCAGCTTTTCTTGCCACCAGACCTTTCTCCATCAATTAGGAATCTGATGCCGTCACTAAACACATTCCTTAAATTGTAGCCATTTGTTGAGTGTTTCTTTTTTGGTGTCTAATCCGCATATATATCACCATTGCCCTTGATTTTTTTGACTGTATATCTCTTAAATATCAACATATACACGTGTGATTTAGTTTACGAAGATTTTTCAATGCCGAGAACGTCGATCACAGATTAAAAAATGCGTAAGGTTCACAATGGGGTAAAATTAAAATGGGATATACCGGGCTAGGATTCGAGCTACAGGAACAAGGGCCAAACCAACCACCCAAGAATGGAATTGTTGGGCGAAAACACTTGACAACCTCCTAGAAGCAGCTTTTCTTGCAACAAGAACTTTCTCCATCCATTAGGAATCTGATGTCGTCACTAAACACATTCCTTAAATTGTAGCCATTTGTTGAGTGTTTTTTTTTGTGTCTAATCCGCATAAATATCACCATTGCCCTTGATTTTCTTGATTGTATATATCTTAAATATCAACATATACACGTGTGATTTAGTTTACGAAGATTTTTAAATGCCGAGAACCTCGATCAGAGAGAAAAAAAGGCGTAAGGTTAGCAATGGTGTAAAATTAAAATGGGATCTACCGGGCTAGAATTCGAGTTACAGGAACAAGGGCCAAACCAACCACCCAAGAATGGAATCATCGAGCGAAAACACTTGACAACCTCCTAGAAGCAGCTTTTCATGCCACCAGACCTTTCTCCATCAATTAGGAATCTGATGCCGTCACTAAACACAATCCTTAAATTGTTGCCATTTGTTGAGTGTTTTTTTTTGGTGTCTAATCCGCATATATATCACCATTGCCCTTGATTTTCTTGACTGTATATCTCTTAAATATCAACATATACACGTGTGATTTAGTTTACGAAGATTTTTCAATGCCGAGAACGTCGATCACAGAGTAAAAAATGCGTAAGGTTCACAATGGTGTAAAATTAAAATGGGATATACCGGGCTAGGATTCGAGTTACAGGAAGAAGGGCCAAACCAACCACCCAAGAATGGAATTGTTGAGCGAAAACACTTGACAACCTCCTAGAAGCAGCTTTTCTTGCAACAAGAACTTTCTCCAACCATTAGGAATCTGATGTCGTCACTAAACACATTCATTAAATTGTAGCCATTTGTTGAGTGTTATTTTTTGGTGTCTAATCCGCATATATATCACCATTGCCCTTGATTTTCTTGATTATATATCTCTTAAATATCAACATATACACGTGTGATTTAGTTTATGAAGATTTTTAAATGCCGAGAACCTCGATCAGAGAGAGAAAAAAGGCGTAAGGTTAGCAATGGTGTAAAATTAAAATGGGATCTACCGGGCTAGAATTCGAGTTACAGGAACAAGGGCCAAACCAACCACCCAAGAATGGAATCATCGAGCGAAAACACTTGACAACCTCCTAGAAGCAGCTTTTCTTGCCACCAGACCTTTCTCCATCAATTAGGAATCTGATGCCGTCACTAAACACATTCTTTTAATTGTAGCCATTTGTTAAGTGTATTTTTTTGTGTCTAATCCGCATATATATCACCATTGCCCTTGATTTTCTTGACTATATATCTCTTACATGTCAACATATACACGTGTGATTTAGTTTACGAATTTTTTTCAATGCCGAGAACCTTGATCAGAGAGTAAAAAAGGCGTAAGGTTCACAATGGAGTAACCTTAAAATGGGATATACTGGGCTAGGATTCGAGTTACAGGAACAAGGGCCAAACCAACCCCCCAAGAATGGAATCGTCGAGCAAATACACTTGACAACCTCCTAGAAGCAGCTTTTCTTGCCACCAGACCTTTCTCCATCAATTAGGAATCTAATGCCGTCACTAAACACATTCCTTAAATTGTAGCCATTTGTTGAGTGTTTTTTTGGTGTCTAATCCGCATATATATCACCATTGCTGTTGATTTTCTTGACTGTATATCTTTTAAATGTCAACATATACACGTGTGATTTAGTTTACGAAGATTTTTCAATGCCGAGAACGTCGATCACAGAGTAAAAAATGCGTAAGGTTCACAATGGTGTAAAATTAAAATGGGATATACCGGGCTAGGATTCGAGTTACAGGAACAAGGGCCAAACCAACCACCCAAGAATGGAATCTTCGAGCGAAAACACTTGAAAACCTCCTAGAAGCAGCTTTTCTTGCCACCAGACCTTTCTCCATCAATTAGAAATCTGATGCCGTCACTAAACACATTCCTTAAATTGTAGCCATTTGTTGAGTGTTTTTTTTTGGTGTCTAATCCGTATATATATCACCATTGCCCTTGATTTTCTTGACTGCATATCTCTTAAATATCAACATATACACGTGTGATTTAGTTTACGAAGATTTTTCAATGCCGCGAACGTCGATCACAGAGTAAAAAATGCGTAAGGTTCACAATGGTGTAAAATTAAAATTGGATATACCGGGCTAGGATTCGAGTTACAGGAACAAGGGCCAAACCAACCACCCAAGAATGGAATCGTCGAGTGAAAACACTTGACAACCTCCTAGAAGCAGCTTTTCTTGCAACCAGACCTTTCTCCATCAATTAGGAATCTGATGCCGTCACTAAACACATTCCATAAATTGTAGCCAATTGTTGAGTGTTTTTTTTTTGTGTCGAATCCGCATATATATCACCATTGCCCTTGATTTTCTTGACCGTATATCTCTTAAATATCAACATATACACGTGTGATTTAGTTTACGTAGATTTTAAATGCCGAGAACCTCGATCAGAGAGTAAAAAAGGCGTAAGTTTCACATTGGTGTAAATTTAAAATGGGATATACCGGGCTAGAATTCGAGTTACAGGAACAAGGGCCAAACCAACAACCCAAGAATGGAATCGTCGTGTGAAAACACTTGACAACCTCCTAGAAGCAGCTTTTCTTGCCACCAGACCTTTCTCCACCAATTAAGAATCTGATGTCGTCACTAAACACATTTCTTAAACTGTAGCCATTTGTTGAGTGTTTTTTTTGTGTCTAATCCGCATATATATCACCATTGCCCTTGATTTTCTTGACTGTAAATCTCTTAAATATCAACATATACACGTGTGATTTAGTTTATGAAGATTTTTCAATGCCGAGAACCTCGATCAGAGAGTAAAAAAGGCGTAAGGTTCACAATGGTGTAAAATTAATATGGGATCTACTATGCTAGAATTCGAGTTACAGGAACAAGGGCCAAACCAACCACCCAAGAATGGAATCATCGAGCGAAAACACTTGACAACCTCCAAGAAGCAGCTTTTCTTGCCACCAGACCTTTCTCCATCAATTAGGAATCTGATGCCGTCACTAAACACATTCCTTAAATTGTAGCCATTTGTTGAGTGTTTTTTTTTTTGGTGTCTAATCCGTATATATATCACCATTACCCTTGATTTTCTTGGCTGCATATCTCTTAAATATCAACATATACACGTGTGATTTAGTTTATGAAGATTTTTCAATGCCGCGAACGTCGATCACAGAGTAAAAAATGCGTAAGGTTCACAATGGTGTAAAATTAAAATTGGATATACCGGGCTAGGATTCGAGTTACAGGAACAAGGGCCAAACCAACTACCCAAGAATGGAATCGTCGAGTGAAAACACTTGACAACCTCCTAGAAGCAGCTTTTCTTGCCACCAGACCTTTCTCCACCAATTAGGAATCTGATGTCGTCACTAAACACATTCCTTAAACTGTAGCCATTTGTTGAGTGTTTTTTTTGTGTCTAATCCGCATATATATCACCATTGCCCTTGATTTTCTTGACTGTATATCTCTTAAATATCAACATATACATGTGTGATTTAGTTTACGAAGATTTTTCAACGCCGAGAACCTCGATCAGAGAGTAAAAAAGGCGTAAGGTTCACAATGGTGTAAAATTAAAATGGGATCTACTGTGCTAGAATTCGAGTTACAGGAACATGGGCCAAACCAACCACCCAAGAATGGAATCATCGAGCGAAAACACTTGACAACCTCCTAGAAGCAGCTTTTCTTGCCACCAGACCTTTCTCCATCAATTAGGAATCTGATGCCGTCACTAAACACATTCCTTAAATTGTAGCCATTTGTTGAGTGTTTTTTTTGGTGTCTAATCCGTATATATATCACCATTGCCCTTGATTTTCTTAACTGCATATCTCTTAAATATCAACATATACACGTGTGATTTAGTTTACGAATATTTTTCAATGACGAGAACGTCGATCACAGAGTAAAAAATGCGTAAGGTTCACAATGGTGTAAAATTAAAATGGGATATACCGGGCTAGGATTCGAGTTACAGGAACAAGGGCCAAACCAACCACCCAAGAATGGAATTGTTGAGCGAAAACACTTGACAACCTCCTAGAAGCAGCTTTTCTTGACACAAGAACTTTCTCCATCCATTAGGAATCTGATGTCGTCACTAAACACATTCCTTAAATTGTAGCCATTTGTTGAGTGTTTTTTTTTTGTGTCTAATCCGCATATATATCACCATTGCCCTTGATTTTCTTGACTGTGTATCTCTTAAATATCAACATATACACGTGTGATTTAGTTTACGAAGATTTTTCAATGCCGAGAACCTCGATCAGAGAGTAAAAAAGGCGTAAGGTTCACAATGGTGTAAAATTAAAATGGGATCTACCGGGCTAGAATTCGAGTTACAGGAACAAGGGCCAAACCAACCACCCAAGAATGGAATCATCGAGCGAAAACACTTGACAACCTCCTAGAAGCAGCTTTTCTTGCCACCAGACCTTTCCCCTTCAATTAGGAATCTGATGCCGTCACTAAACACATTCCTTAAATTGGGGCCAGTTGTTGAGTGTTTTTTTTGGTGTCTAATCCGCATATATATCACCATTGCCCTTGATTTTCTTGACTGTATATCTCTTAAATGTCAACATATACACGTGTGATTTAGTTTACGAAGATTTTTCAATGCCGAGAACCTCGATCAGAGAGTAAAAAAGTGGTAAGGTTCACAATCGTGTAAAATTAAAATGCGATATACCGGGCTAGGATTCGAGTTACAGGAACAAGGGCCAATCCAACCACCCAAGAATTGAATCGTCGAGCGAAAACACTTGACAACTTCCTAGAAGCAGCTTTTCTTGCCACCAGACCTTTCTCCATCAACTAGGAATCTGATGCCGTCACTAAACATATTCCTTAAATTGTAGCCATTTGTTGAGTGTTTTGTTTGTGTCTAATCCGCATATATATCACTATTGCCCTTGATTTTCTTGACTGTATATCTCTTAAATGTGAAAATATACACGTGTGATTTAGTTTACGAAGATTTTTCAATGCCGAGAACCTTGATCGGAGAGTAAAAAAGGCGTAAGGCTCACAATGGTGTAAAATTAAAATGGGATATACTGGGCAAGAATTCGAGTTACAGGAACAAGGGCCAAAACAACCACCCAAGAATGGAATCGTCGAGCGAAAACACTTGACAATGATGTGTGTAAAATGCAACATATAAATTACATCAAATGAGGCATAAAACTAACACTTGTTACGCTTTTTCACCCTTTTTCTACTAACCACTAACCACTAACCCAACCACCTACCTTTAACCCAAGCCTAACCCTTAACCCACAAAGTCCTCTTGATATTTACAAAGGTATAAAAGTTAAAAAGGAGGAGGATTGATTGCTTGGCAAGCCTATGGTAGGAATAAGTTCCATGCCGCTCTCGAGTGATTCACTAAAAATACACCTTCGGCCGAGTGTGAGTGATTTCTCCCGTGAGGTATGTGAACTTGTATATAAATGGAACTTTAAAAAAGGTATGTTATGCCCAAATAAGTAATTTCTCCTATGAAACGTTCTAAATAAATCATTACGAAGAGGATTGTAAATAGATAAAAATAAAACCCAAAAAGATCTTGGATATCCCGACACTCTACGACAAGCCCAAAACCTTCTCTTCTACCCATTCCATTTGGGAGTGTAAGCCACATATTAAAGAGTTTTGCTTGAGGACAAGCAAAAGTTCAAGTGTGGGGGTATTTGATGTGTGTAAAATGCAACATATAAATTACATCAAATGAGGCATAAAACTAACCCTTTTTAAGTACTAATGTTGGAAAAAGAGTGTTTTTGTCTTCCTTTTGTATTTTCAGGATTAAATGAGCTCAAATTCACAAAAGAAGCAAAAAGACAGCTAAATCTAACATAAATACAAGGAAAGGAACATAAGTGGACTGCCCGACCCCTCAACGGCATCTTCCCAAGCAAAATAGAGAAGGCAGAAGACTGAACACGCCCCGTGCTCAGCCAGCACGGGGCCGTGCCCAAGAAGCAGCAGAAAAGACAAACCTATAGAAGCTTCTATTGCCCACCATGGGCCGTGTCCAGCGAACACGGGGGCGTGTCGAAAGTACAGCAGGCGCATTAATTGTAATTGCGAATTACAATTAATGAAGAGAGAGATTGTCAGACAGGCACGGGGCCGTGCCCAGCCTTCTGTTCAGCCTATAAATAAGAGTGCTTGGTTTCATTTCAACTCATCCCTTGGCACACCACCTCTCTCACACTTCATCCACCACCCACCACCACCATAACACCATCATCCACCACCATCATCCATTGTCCATCGTAGAGTGTGTGAGTCGTCTCGGGATCCAAGATTGATCGTAAGAGTTCTTGACAATCAAGGCCATGTTTGCCTAAGTCTCTTACATCACTTGGTGAAGACAAAGTGTCTAGTATAATACTTTTTATTTCTAATCTTTTGCACTTTTTATTTGGTTTGTATTAATGACTTTAATAACTAGTTACTTATGTTGAAGGTGATCTTTCCTTATCGTTTGTCCGTGGTGTCTTGGCATTATTTTACTGTCTATATAAAATAAAGGATTTTCACCATTCATATCTCCACGGTCTATATGGAGGTATGTTGGCTACCTGGTCGGGGGTTAAGGGAACGGTTTGGTAAAGGTCTTGCCATTGTTCAGCGTTTAGAGGTCCTGCAATGGACCTGGGTCAAATTTAGTAGGACCTCCTTCAATACTTCACGGTATTGGATGGCGGGGGTCCAAACTCTTTGATCCCCTCATAAGTTAACTACTATTAATACTATAACCCGGCTATTTAGGACTGTATCCCTGCTGACTCAGACTACTTAGTCGAGGGTAACATCACCGCCAAAAGCGGGGCCTACCACAATATTGTATTAATAACTTAATTCATTATCTTCCAATAATCCACCCTTTTAGGATTGTATCCTTGCTGACTCAAACTACTGGGGTGAGGGTAACGTCACCTTCAAAAGAGGGGCCTACTACAATAACTAAGATAATCTTTTAATTATGTGCAAAAGTGCAGAAATAATCAAAGGTTATACTAGATACGAGTCAGAACCAAGTGATTCATCGTGTCTATCTGTTTTTCTTTTATTTTTATTTTTCAGCATTTTAGTTAGTTTTTACTTTTCTTAGTTTAAACAACATTTTTCTAAACTTTTTATTTTGATTAGACGTTGAGGATAAACCGGTACTAAAAGCTCTTGTGTCCTTGGACGACCTCGGTATCTTGCCAACACTATACTACGCTCACGATGGGTGCACTTGCCCATATGTGTGTTTAGTGTTAGTAAAATATCGTGTTTTATAAATTTAAAACTTGGCTAAAATAAGTGTTAAAGGGGCTTAAAATATACACCTAATATATATAACACTTTACCGCACATCAAGTTTTTTTGGCGCCGTTGCCGGGGACACAAGGATTTTAAGAAGGTTAGGAATCAACGGCCTAATCATTTTTTTCTTTTTCTTTTTTATTTTTTTAGGATTTTCTTAGTTTTTCAGCTTCTGCAGAGCTCAGCACGGGCCGTGCCCGCTGAACAAGCCCCCGTGCTAAATCATTGGAACTGGCAATCATGTTTTAAGTCAGACAGTAAGCTGAACACGGGGCCGTGCCCACTCAACACGCCCCCGTGCCCAAGTTTCAGTTACTGAAAACAGAACCGTTAGATCCCGGCGGTTGGTAATTTCTGACATAAACATGAGTGATAGTAATTGTTTTTACTTTCGGCACTCTTATGGTTCGTGGTGTCAATTATGTGGAGGCGAACATAAAGAATTAAAATGTTACTTTCTAAATTATAGGCCCCACTACATAGACCCACCAATTCCTTATAACCTTAAGAGGGGCGAAAGTAAAAATAAGCACTATTTCTCCCTCGAGTGCGCCCAGCCAGATATTCTAGGAGAAATGCTCCTTGACGAGTTATTTCAACTAGAAGAGCTAATTCTGAATTGGTTAGAAGAGCTTGGGAAGGACTTTATTGATCCACCCCAAGACGATAACCATGAAGAAATGTTGGAACCGCATTCCGACAACCTCGTTGCTCCCGAAAATACCTTCATACCTAGCAAAGACTTGGACGATAGTCGTCCCTGTGCCGATTGTGCTGTGAAGGACTCTCCATCGACTTCATTCGGTGCATACATAGACCTGAGCAATTCGGCATACACCTTCTTTAACGAGAGCCCGGGAAAGGGTTGGACTTGTCCACCTAGAATGAAAATAGGAATTACCCTCACCGACAACCTCTTGCGTTCTCGCCTTAGTCTAGGACAATTAATGTATATTAGGCACTTTGGGGTTATTCCAACCAGTAAGGAACCACCTGATATCGACGAGATCCTTAGAAGTAACAAAACTCCATGAGACAGCCTCCAGACACGGGGCCGTGCCCAGGTCAACACGCCCCTGTGCTCACCAAAAAGATTCTCTGCTGATTTTGTCAGAATACGGACAAAATGTGTCAGGGTTTCCTCTGCACACGGGGCCGTGTCCAGTTAACACGGGGCCGTGTCCAGTGCGCTGTCATTTTCTTTAAATGCAGCCTGATCCCTGCTCATTTTTGGCCACTTCAATAGACAGAGATTCCTGGGATCTTCACTCATACCATCCTAGGTAAGTGCTAAAAGAAGGTTCTCAAGGACCATCTTGTCCCTTCCACTTTTATTCATTTCCTCTTCTTTCAAAAATTTTTCAACATTTCCTCCATGGAAGCTTGGAAATCCCATGATTCCAACCCTCTATGTGAAGTTTGTAAGATTAATTGCTAAGGATTCTTGTTCAAAGTTAGTTGTATAACTTTATTTTAAATTATCTAAGCTTAAAACCCAGATAAAAATCATGAAAATAATTTAAAACTCCAAGATTCCTTAGCCTAAAATCCTGCAGACAAATGGACACGGGGCCGTGCTCAGCGAACACGGGCCGTGTCCGAGGCACTGTTTTGTAAAAATTTAGCTTTCTTCAGTTTCTTTCACAGAAAATGGCAAGCAGAACAAGCGGATCATCTTCAAGAAGTAACCGACAAGGGAGGAGATCTTCAACAGCAGAAGACTCTCTTGTAAACTATGTTTACGCCCTAAGGGAGGCTATTGACGAAATGACAGGAGTGGAAAAAGCATTGGTCGACCGTATCAACCATCTTACGGTGGGGCTAGAGGGCTGTCTCCGAGAAGTAGACCTCTTGCACCAGAGGTTAAACCTTCTCGCTTCCCCGCCTTTGGTGCCTATAATAACCCAAAGGGCGTGGAACGTGGTTCCCGAAGTTGTCATTCCGGCCGAATGGTACGCCATGCACCAAGAACCTCCGCGGAGAGTGGTGCAAGGAGTCCCGGTGAATGTTCTCCCTCAGCCACCAGTTGCGGAGGAAAATGAAGCCGCATTCTTCCTTCCTAGGGAGATCGAAGAATGGCTTTAAACAACATTTAGGGAAGAAATCCTTCGGCTAAAAGTCCTACTGTATTGGGAAACTATTCTCGAAATTTTCTTAGAATAGTAGAACTCTCTATGATAACCTCGTGTACCTCCTGACCTATTTAGTTAAGTTTTTGTTTTATCTAGTTTAATCTTAATTTAGGACTATGTAAGGTCTCTCTATGATGAAATGAAATGATGGTTTTAAAAGTTCGGATGGTTCATAATGAATAAAACACACTCATGGTGGTAAGGGATGAAAATGGGAATGAGAAAAATGACCCCATGCACAAGAACAAGGCAGCCTGACGATTTTCTCCAATACAGAAGGTTCAACACGGGCCGTGTCCAACCAACACGGCCTCGTGCTGAACCCCCTGCAGAAAAATGCCCAGTTCAGGTAACTGGACATGGGCCATGTTCACCAGACACGCCCCCGTGTCCAGGCTTCTGTTTCTTTTCTTTAATTTTCGTTACTGGCACCTGAACACGGGGCCGTGTCCGGTCCCCACGGGGCCGTGTCCAGACTGCCAGTAACATAAATCTTTGATTTTAAACACTATTTTACAGATCTAATCAATTTAAAAATTTATTTTTGGGACACATTGAGGACAATGTGTAATTTAAGTGTGGGGGGGGGGGATGCTAAAACCTTGAAATTTTGCAAGTCCTAAAAACAAGCCTTACACAAAACTCTATTGGAACCGCTAATCACCCCAAATTTTTTCAAAAATTTCATATTTTTTTTACTTGTCTAGGTTTAACTCGGGAAATTCAAGTTCTCAAAAAGGTTATATTTTTACGAATTTACAACTGACAGCGTAGTGATGAAAAGAACCAACATAAGAAAATTATGAAAAGGCATGGCAAACTTAGTTAAAATTTGATTATATATACTTGATCACATAAAAACCCATTCCCACAAAAGTGAGTTTTGAGCCTTTATTGAGCATACAATTACATATCATTAAACTAAATGCTCATTTTTCGTTTCTTGTGTGAATAGCCGCTTGTTTTTTACGACTCTAGAACTTGCCATGACGATACATTCCCGGTCCTTATCAACTTAAACCCGAGTAAGTAAATGATGGAGGCATTAGGACTAACCCTTTTTATTTCTACACCATTATTTTTCTTTTTCTTTTACCACCTACCCAAAAAAAAAAAATCCCCCTAGTTAGCCCCTTTGAGCCTAAACCTTTTTCATTTCATAACCCAAACCAAAAACCCTTTTACCCACCAAAACCTTTTTCATTTTTAACCCTTTGTTTTAGTAACAAGTTCGGTTTTTCGTATGGTCAAAAAAAAATTGTGTTGATGATGAAGCAAAAGAAAATAAACAAACAAGTTCATCAAAAATAACCTTGTTTGAATAATAGCTTCATCAAAGTAAAAGTCACGAAAATAGAAAGTCCTACAAAAAACCGACACTTGTTACGCTTTTTCACCCTTTTTCTACTAACCACTAACCACTAACCCAACCACCTACCTTTAACCCAAGCCTAACCCTTAACACACAAAGTCCTCTTGATATTTACAAAGGTATAAAAGTTAAAAAGGAGGAGGATTGATTGCTTGGCAAGCCTATGGTAGGAATAAGTTCCATGCCGCTCTCGAGTGATTCACTAAAAATACACCTTCAGCCGAGTGTGAGTGATTTCTCCCGTGAGGTATGTGAACTTGTATATAAATGGAACTTTAAAAAAGGTATGTTATGCCCAAATAAGTAATTTCTCCTATGAAACGTTCTAAATAAATCATTACGAAGAGGATTGTAAATAGATAAAAATAAAACCCAAAAAGATCTTGGATATCCCGACACTCTACGACAAGCCCAAAACCTTCTCTTCTACCCATTCCATTTGGGAGTGTAAGCCACATATTAAAGAGTTTTGCTTGAGGACAAGCAAAAGTTCAAGTGTGGGGGTATTTGATGTGTGTAAAATGCAACATATAAATTACATCAAATGAGGCATAAAACTAACCCTTTTTAAGTACTAATGTTGGAAAAAAAGTGTTTTTGTCTTCCTTTTGTATTTTCAGGATTAAATGAGCTCAAATTCACAAAAGAAGCAAAAAGACAGCTAAATCTAACATAAATACAAGGAAAGGAACATAAGTGGACTGCCCGACCCCTCAACGGCATCTTCCCAAGCAAAATAGAGAAGGCAGAAGACTGAACACGCCCCGTGCTCAGCCAGCACGGGGCCGTGCGCAAGAAGCAGCAGAAAAGACAAACCTATAGAAGCTTCTATTGCCCATCACGGGCCGTGTCCAGCGAACACGGGGGCGTGTCGAAAGTACAACAGGCGCATTAATTGTAATTGCGAATTACAATTAATGAAGAGAGAGATTGTCAGACAGGCACGGGGCCGTGCCCAGCGGAAACGGGGCCGTGCCCAGCCTTCTGTTCAGCTTATAAATAGGAGTGCTTGGTTTCATTTCAACTCATCCCTTGGCACACCACCTCTCTCACACTTCATCCACCACCCACCACCACCATAACACCATCATCCACCACCATCATCCATTGTCCATCGTAGAGTGTTTAGTCGTCTCGGGATCCAAGATTGATCGTAAGAGTTCTTGACAATCAAGGCCATGTTTGCCTAAGTCTCTTACATCACTTGGTGAAGACAAAGTGTCTAGTATAATACTTTTTATTTCTAATCTTTTGCACTTTTTATTTGGTTTTGTATTAATGACTTTAATAACTAGTTACTTATGTTGAAGGTGATCTTTCCTTATCGTTTGTCCGTGGTGTCTTGGCATTATTTTACTGTCTATATAAAATAAAGGATTTTCACCATTCATATCTCCACGGTCTATATGGAGGTATGTTGGCTACCTGGTCGGGGGTTAAGGGAACGGTTTGGTAAAGGTCTTGCCATTGTTCAGCGTTTAGAGGTCCTGCAATGGACCTGGGTCAAATTTAGTAGGACCTCCTTCAATACTTCACGGTATTGGATGGCGGGGGTCCAAACTCTTTGATCCCCTCATAAGTGAACTACTATTAATACTATAACCCGGCTATTTAGGACTGTATCCCTGCTGACTCAGACTACTTAGTCGAGGGTAACGTCACCGCCAAAAGCGGGGCCTACCACAATATTGCATTAATAACTTAATTCATTATCTTCCAATAATCCACCCTTTTAGGATTGTATCCTTGCTGACTCAAACTACTGGGGTGAGAGTAACGTCACCTTCAAAAGAGGGGCCTACTACAGTAACTAAGATAATCTCTTAATTATGTGCAAAAGGGCGGAAATAATCAAATGTTATACTAGATACGAGTCAGAACCAAGTGATTCATCGTGTCTATCTGTTTTTCTTTTATTTTTATTTTTCAGCATTTTAGTTAGTTTTTACTTTTCTTAGTTTAAACAACATTTTTCTAAACTTTTTATTTTGATTAGACGTTGAGGATAAACTGGTACTAAAAGCTCTTGTGTCCTTGGACGACCTCGATATCTTGCCAACATATACACGTGTGATTTAGTTTACGAAGATTTTTAAATGCCGAGAACCTCGATCAGAGAGAAAAAAAGGCATAAGGTTCACAATGGTGTAAGATTAAAAAGGGATATACCGGGCTATGATTCGAGTTACAGGAACAAGGGCCAAACCAACCACCCAATAATGGAATCGTCGAGCCAAAACACTTGACAACCTCCTAGAAGCAGCTTTTCTTGCCACCAGACCTCTCTCCATCAATTATGAATCTGATGTCGTCACCAAACACATTCTTTAAATTGTAGCCATTTGTTAAGTGCTTTTTTTTGTGTCTAATCCGCATATATATCACCATTGCCCTTGATTTTCTTGACTGTATATCTCTTAAATGTCAACATATACACGTGTGATTTAGTTTACGAAGATTTTTCAATGGCGAGAACCTTGATCAGAGAGTAAAAAAGGCGTAGGGTTCACAATGGTGTAACATTAAAATGAGATATACTGGGCTAGGATTCGAGTTACTGGAACAAGGGACAAACCAACCACCCAAGAATGGAATCGTCTAGCGAAAACACTTGACAACCTCCTAGAAGCAGCTTTTCTTGCCACCAGACCTTTCTCCATCAATTAGGAATCTAATGCCATCACTAAACAAATTCCTTAAATTGTAGCCATTTGTTGAGTGTTTTTTTGGTGTCTAATCCGCATATATATCACCATTGCCCTTGATTTTCTTGACTGTATATCTCTTAAATGTCAACATATACACATGTGATTTAGTTTACGAAGATTTTTCAATGCCGAGAACCTCGATCACAGAGTAAAAAAGGCGTAAGGTTCACAATGGTGTAAAATTAAAATGGGATATACCAGGCTAGAATTCGAGTTACATGAACAAGGGCCAAACCAACCACCCAAGAATGGAATCGTCGAGCGAAAACACTTGACAACCTCCTAGAAGCAGCTTTTCTTGCCACCAGACCTTTCTCCATCAATTAGGAATCTGATGCCGTCACTAAACACATTCCTTAAATTGTAGCTATTTGTTGAGTGTTTTTTTGGGTGTCTAATCCGCATATATATCACCATTGCCCTAGATTTTCTTGACTGTATATCTCTTAAATGTCAACATATACACGTGTGATTTAGTTTACGAAGATTTTTCAATGCCGAGAACCTCGATCAGAGAGTAAAAAAGGCGTAGGGTTCACAATGGTGTAACATTAAAATGGGATATACCGGGCTAGGATTTGTGTTACAGGAACAAGGGCCAAACCAACCACCCAAGAATGGAATCGTCGAGCGAAAACACTTGACAACCTCCAAGAAGCAGCTTTTCTTACCACCAGATCTTTCTCCATCAATTAGGAATCTGATGCTGTCACTAAACACATTCCTTAAATTGTAGCCATTTGTTGAGTGTTCTTTTTGGTGTCTAATCCGCATATATATCACCATTGCCCTTGATTTTCTTGACTGTATATCTCTTAAATGTCAACATATACACGTGTGATTTAGTTTACGAAGATTTTTCAATGCCGAGAACCTCGATCAGAGAGTAAAAAAGGTGTAAGGTTCACAATGGTGTAAAATTAAAATGGGATATTCCGGGCTAGGATTCGAGTTACAGGAACAAGGGCCAAACCAACCACCCAAGAATGGAATCGTCGAGCGAAAACACTTGACAACCTCCTAGAAGCAGCTTTTCTTACCACCAGATCTTTCTCCATCAATTAGGAATCTGATGCTGTCAATAAACACATTCCTTAAATTGTAGCCATTTGTTGAGTGTTTTTTTTTTGTGTCTAATCCGCATATATATCACCATTGCCCTTGATTTTCTTGATTGTATATCTCTTAAATGTCAACATATACACGTGTGATTTAGTTTACGAAGATCTTTCAATGCCGAGAACCTCGATCAGAGAGTAAAAAAGGCATAAGGTTCATAATGGTGTAAAATTAAAATGGGATATAACGGGCTAGGATTCAAGTTACAGGAACAAGGGCCAAACCAACCACCCAAGAATGGAATCGTCGAGCGAAAACACTTGACAACCTCCTAGAAGCAGCTTTTCTTGCCACCAGACCTTTCTCCATCAATTAGGAATCTGAATCCGTCACTAAACACATTCCTTAAATTGTAGCCATTTGTTGAGTGTTTTTTTTTGTGTCTAATCCGCATATATATCACCATTGCCCTTGATTTTCTTGACTGTATATCTCTTAAATGTCAACATATACACGTGTGATTTAGTTTACGAAGATATTTCAATGCCGAGAACCTCGACCAGAGACTAAAAAAGGCGTAAGGTTCACAATGGTGTAAAATTAAAATGGGATATACCGGGCTAGGATTTGAGTTACAGGAACAAGGGCCAAACCAACCACCCACGAATTGAATAGTCGAGCGAAAACACTTGACAACCTCCTAGAAGCAGCTTTTCTTGCCACCAGACCTTTCTCCATCAATTAGGAATATGGTGTCGTCATTAAACACATTCCTTAAATTGTAGCTATTAGTTGAGTGTTTTTTTTGGTGTCTTATCCGCATATATATCACCATTGCCCTTGATTTTCTTGACTGTATATCTCTTAAAATTCAACATATACACGTGTGATTTAGTTTACGAATATTTTTCAATGCCGAGAACCTCGATCAGAGAGTAAAAAAGGCGTAAGGTTCACAATGGTGTAAAATTAAAATGGGATATACCGGGCTAGGATTTGAGTTACAGGAACAAGGGCCAAACCAACCACCCACGAATTGAATAGTCGAGCGAAAACACTTGACAACCTCCTAGAAGCAGCTTTTCTTGCCACCAGACCTTTCTCCATCAATTAGGAATCTAATGCCATCACTAAACAAATTCCTTAAATTGTAGCCATTTGTTGAGTGTTTTTTTGGTGTCTAATCCGCATATATATCACCATTGCCCTTGATTTTCTTGACTGTATATCTCTTAAATGTCAACATATACACATGTGATTTAGTTTACGAAGATTTTTCAATGCCGAGAACCTCGATCACAGAGTAAAAAAGGCGTAAGGTTCACAATGGTGTAAAATTAAAATGGGATATACCAGGCTAGAATTCGAGTTACATGAACAAGGGCCAAACCAACCACCCAAGAATGGAATCGTCGAGCGAAAACACTTGACAACCTCCTAGAAGCAGCTTTTCTTGCCACCAGACCTTTCTCCATCAATTAGGAATCTGATGCCGTCACTAAACACATTCCTTAAATTGTAGCTATTTGTTGAGTGTTTTTTTGGGTGTCTAATCCGCATATATATCACCATTGCCCTAGATTTTCTTGACTGTATATCTCTTAAATGTCAACATATACACGTGTGATTTAGTTTACGAAGATTTTTCAATGCCGAGAACCTCGATCAGAGAGTAAAAAAGGCGTAGGGTTCACAATGGTGTAACATTAAAATGGGATATACCGGGCTAGGATTTGTGTTACAGGAACAAGGGCCAAACCAACCACCCAAGAATGGAATCGTCGAGCGAAAACACTTGACAACCTCCAAGAAGCAGCTTTTCTTACCACCAGATCTTTCTCCATCAATTAGGAATCTGATGCTGTCACTAAACACATTCCTTAAATTGTAGCCATTTGTTGAGTGTTCTTTTTGGTGTCTAATCCGCATATATATCACCATTGCCCTTGATTTTCTTGACTGTATATCTCTTAAATGTCAACATATACACGTGTGATTTAGTTTACGAAGATTTTTCAATGCCGAGAACCTCGATCAGAGAGTAAAAAAGGTGTAAGGTTCACAATGGTGTAAAATTAAAATGGGATATTCCGGGCTAGGATTCGAGTTACAGGAACAAGGGCCAAACCAACCACCCAAGAATGGAATCGTCGAGCGAAAACACTTGACAACCTCCTAGAAGCAGCTTTTCTTACCACCAGATCTTTCTCCATCAATTAGGAATCTGATGCTGTCAATAAACACATTCCTTAAATTGTAGCCATTTGTTGAGTGTTTTTTTTTGTGTCTAATCCGCATATATATCACCATTGCCCTTGATTTTCTTGATTGTATATCTCTTAAATGTCAACATATACACGTGTGATTTAGTTTACGAAGATTTTTCAATGCCGAGAACCTCGATCAGAGAGTAAAAAAGGCATAAGGTTCATAATGGTGTAAAATTAAAATGGGATATAACGGGCTAGGATTCAAGTTACAGGAACAAGGGCCAAACCAACCACCCAAGAATGGAATCGTCGAGCGAAAACACTTGACAACCTCCTAGAAGCAGCTTTTCTTGCCACCAGACCTTTCTCCATCAATTAGGAATCTGAATCCGTCACTAAACACATTCCTTAAATTGTAGCCATTTGTTGAGTGTTTTTTTTGTGTCTAATCCGCATATATATCACCATTGCCCTTGATTTTCTTGACTGTATATCTCTTAAATGTCAACATATACACGTGTGATTTAGTTTACGAAGATATTTCAATGCCGAGAACCTCGACCAGAGACTAAAAAAGGCGTAAGGTTCACAATGGTGTAAAATTAAAATGGGATATACCGGGCTAGGATTTGAGTTACAGGAACAAGGGCCAAACCAACCACCCACGAATTGAATAGTCGAGCGAAAACACTTGACAACCTCCTAGAAGCAGCTTTTCTTGCCACCAGACCTTTCTCCATCAATTAGGAATATGGTGTCGTCATTAAACACATTCCTTAAATTGTAGCTATTAGTTGAGTGTTTTTTTTGGTGTCTTATCCGCATATATATCACCATTGCCCTTGATTTTCTTGACTGTATATCTCTTAAAGATCAACATATACACGTGTGATTTAGTTTACGAAGATTTTTCAATGCCGAGAACCTCGATCAGAGAGTAAAAAAGGCGTAAGGTTCACAATGGTGTAAAATTAAAATGGGATATACCGGGCTAGGATTCGAGTTACAGGAACAAGGGCCAAACCAACCACCCAAGAATGGAATCGTCGAGCGAAAACACTTGACAACCTCCAAGAAGCAGCTTTTCTTGCCACCAGACCTTTCTCCATCAATTAGGAATCTGATACCGTCACTAAGCACATTCCTTAAATTGTAGCCATTTGTTGAGTGATTTTTTTTTTGGTGTCTAATCCGCATATATATCACAATTGCCCTTGATTTTCTTGACTGTATATCTCTTAAATGTCAACATATACACGTGTGATTTAGTTTACGAAGATTTTTCAATGCCGAGAACCTCGATCAGAGAGTAAAAAAGGCGTAAGGTTCACAATGGTGTAAAATTAAATTGGATATACCGGGCTAGGATTCGAGTTAGGGGAACAAGGGCCAAACCAACCACCCAAGAATGGAATCGTCGAGCGAAAACACTTGACAACCTCCTAAAAGCAGCTTTTCTTGCCACCAGACCTTTCTCCATCAATTAGGATTCTGATTCCTTCACTAAACACATTCCTTTAATTGTAGCCATTTGTTGAGTGATTTTTTTTTGGTGTCTAATCCGCATATATATCACCATTGCCCTTGATTTTCTTGACTGTATATCTCTTAAATGTCAACATATACACGTGTGATTTAGTTTACGAATATTTTTCAATGCCGAGAACCTCGATCAGAGAGTAAAAAATGCCTAAGGTTCACAATGTTGTAAAATTAAAATGGGATATACCGGGCTAGGATTCGAGTTACAGGAACAAGGGACAAACCAACCACCCAAGAATGGAATCGTTGAGCGAACACACTTGACAACCTCCTAGAAGCAGCTTTTCTTGCCACCAGACCTTTCTCCATCAATTAAGAATCTGATGCCGTCACTAAATACATTCCTTAAATTGTAGTCAATTGTTGAGTGTTTTTTTAGTCTAATCTGCTTATATATCACCATTGCCCTTGATTTTCATGACTGTATATCTCTTAAATGTCAACATATACACTTGTGATTTAGTTTACGAAGATTTTTCAATGCCGAGAACCTCGATCAGAGAGTAAAAAAGGCGCAAGGATCACAATGGTGTAAAATTAAAATGGGATATACCGGGCTAGGATTCGAGTTACAGGAACAAGGGCCAAACCAAACACTCAAGAATGGAATCGTCGAGCGAAAACACTTGACAACCTCCGAGAAGCAGCTTTTCTTGCCACCAGACCTTTCTCCATCAATTAGGAATCTGATGCCGTCACTAAACACATTACTTTAATTGTAGCCATTTGTTGAGTGTTTTTTTTTTTGGTGTCTAATCCACGTATATATCACCATTGCCCATGATTTTCTAGTATGTATATCTCTTAAATGTCAACATATACACGTGTGATTTAGTTTACGAAGATTTTTCAATGCCGAGAACCTCGATCAGAGAGTAAAAAAGGCGTAAGGTTCACAATGGTGTAAAATTAAAATGGGATATACCGGGCTAGGATTCGAGTTACAGGAACAAGGGCCAAACCAACCACACAAGAATGGAATCGTCGAGCGAAAACACTTGACAACCTCCTAGAAGCAGCTTTTCATTCCACCAGACCTTTCTCCATCAATTAGGAATCTGATGCCGTCACTAAACGCATTCCTTAAATTGTAGCCATTTGTTGAGTGTTTTTTTTGGTGTCTAATCCGCGTATATATCACCATTGCCCTTGATTTTCTTGACTGTATATCTCTTAAATGTCAACATATACACGTGTGATTTAGTTTACGAATATTTTTCAATGCCGAGAACCTCGATCAGAGAGTAAAAAAGGCGTAAGGTTCACAATGGTGTAAAATTAAAATGGGATATACCGGGCTAGGATTTGAGTTACAGGAACAAGGGCCAAACCAACCACCCACGAATTGAATAGTCGAGCGAAAACACTTGACAACCTCCTAGAAGCAGCTTTTCTTGCCACCAGACCTTTCTCCATCAATTAGGAATATGGTGTCGTCATTAAACACATTCCTTAAATTGTAGCTATTAGTTGAGTGTTTTTTTTGGTGTCTTATCCGCATATATATCACCATTGCCCTTGATTTTCTTGACTGTATATCTCTTAAATGTCAACATATACACGTGTGATTTAGTTTACGAAGATTTTTCAATGCCGAGAACCTCAATCAGAGAGTAAAAAAGGCGTAAGGTTCACAATGGTGTAAAATTAAATTGGATATACCGGGCTAGGATTCGAGTTAGGGGAACAAGGGCCAAACCAACCACCCAAGAATTGAATCGTCGAGCGAAAACACTTGACAACCTCCAAGAAGCAGCTTTTCTTGCCACCAGACCTTTCTCCATCAATTAGGAATCTGATACCGTCACTAAGCACATTCCTTAAATTGTAGCCATTTGTTGAGTGATTTTTTTTGGTGTCTAATCCGCATATATATCACAATTGCCCTTGATTTTCTTGACTGTATATCTCTTAAATGTCAACATATACACGTGTGATTTAGTTTACGAAGATTTTTCAATGCCGAGAACCTCGATCAGAGAGTAAAAAAGGCGTAAGGTTCACAATGGTGTAAAATTAAATTGGATATACCGGGCTAGGATTCGAGTTAGGGGAACAAGGGCCAAACCAACCACCCAAGAATGGAATCGTCGAGCGAAAACACTTGACAACCTCCTAAAAGCAGCTTTTCTTGCCACCAGACCTTTCTCCATCAATTAGGATTCTGATTCCTTCACTAAACCCATTCCTTTAATTGTAGCCATTTGTTGAGTGATTTTTTTTTTGGTGTCTAATCCGCATATATATCACCATTGCCCTTGATTTTCTTGACTGTATATCTCTTAAATGTCAACATATACACGTGTGATTTAGTTTACGAATATTTTTCAATGCCGAGAACCTCGATCAGAGAGTAAAAAATGCCTAAGGTTCACAATGTTGTAAAATTAAAATGGGATATACCGGGCTAGGATTCGAGTTACAGGAACAAGGGCCAAACCAACCACCCAAGAATGGAATCGTTGAGCGAACACACTTGACAACCTCCTAGAAGCAGCTTTTCTTGCCACCAGACCTTTCTCCATCAATTAAGAATCTGATGCCGTCACTAAATACATTCCTTAAATTGTAGCCAATTGTTGAGTGTTTTTTTAGTCTAATCCGCTTATATATCACCATTGCCCTTGATTTTCATGACTGTATATCTCTTAAATGTCAACATATACACTTGTGATTTAGTTTACGAAGATTTTTCAATGCCGAGAACCTCGATCAGAGAGTAAAAAAGGCGCAAGGATCACAATGGTGTAAAATTAAAATGGGATATACCGGGCTAGGATTCGAGTTACAGGAACAAGGGCCAAACCAAACACTCAAGAATGGAATCGTCGAGCGAAAACACTTGACAACCTCCGAGAAGCAGCTTTTCATGCCACCAGACCTTTCTCCATCAATTAGGAATCTGATGCCGTCACTAAACACATTCCTTTAATTGTAGCCATTTGTTGAGTGTTTTTTTTTTGGTGTCTAATCCACGTATATATCACCATTGCCCATGATTTTCTAGTATGTATATCTCTTAAATGTCAACATATACACGTGTGATTTAGTTTACGAAGATTTTTCAATGCCGAGAACCTCGATCAGAGAGTAAAAAAGGCGTAAGGTTCACAATGGTGTAAAATTAAAATGGGATATACCGGGCTAGGATTCGAGTTACAGGAACAAGGGCCAAACCAACCACACAAGAATGGAATCGTCGAGCGAAAACACTTGACAACCTCCTAGAAGCAGCTTTTCATTCCACCAGACCTTTCTCCATCAATTAGGAATCTGATGCCGTCACTAAACGCATTCCTTAAATTGTAGCCATTTGTTGAGTGTTTTTTTTGGTGTCTAATCCGCGTATATATCACCATTGCCCTTGATTTTCTTGACTGTATATCTCTTAAATGTCAACATATACACGTGTGATTTAGTTTACGAAGATTTTTCAATGCCGAGAACCTCGATCAGAGAGTAAAAAAGGCGTAAGGTTCACAATGGTGTAAAATTAAAATGGGATATACCGGGCTAGGATTCGAGTTACAGGAACAAGGGCCAAACCAACCACTCAAGAATGGAATCGTTGAGCGAAAACACTTGAGAACCTCCTAGAAGTAGCTTTTCTTGCCACCAGACCTTTCACCATCAATTAGGAATCTGATGCCGTTACTAAACACATTCCTTAAATTTTAGCCATTTGTTGAGTATTTTTTTTTGTTGTCTAATCCGCGTATATATCACCATTGCCCTTGATTTTCTTGACTGTATATCTCTTAAATGTCAACATATACACGAGTGATTTAGTTTTCGAAGATTTTTCAATGCCGAGAACCTCGATCAGAGAGTAAAAAAGGCGTAAGGTTCACAATGGTGTAAAATTAAAATGGGATATATCGGGCTAGGATTCGAGTTACAGGAACAAGGGACAAATCAACCACCCAAGAAAGGAATCGTCGAGCGAAAACACTTGACATCCTCCTAGAAGCAGCTTTTCTTGCCACCAGACCTTTCTCCATCAATTAGAAATCTGATACCGTCACTAAACACATTCCTTAAATTGTAGCCATTTGTTGAGTGTTTTTTTTTTGTGTCTAATCCGCATATATATCACCATTGCCCTTGATTTTCTTGATTGTATATCTCTTAGATGTCAACATATACACGTGTGATTTAGTTTACGAAGATTTTTCAATGTCTAGAACCTCGATCAGAGAGTAAAAAAAGCGTCAGGTTCACAATGGTGTAAAATTAAAACGGGAAATACCGGGCTAGTATTCGAGTTATAGGAACAAGGGCCAAACCAACCACCCAAGAATTGTATTGTGGAGCGAAAACACGTGACAACCTCCCAGAAGCAGCTTTTCTTGCCACCAGAGCTTTCTCCATCAATTAGGAATCTGATGCCGTCACTAAACACATTCCTAAAATTGTAGCCATTTGTTGAGTGTTTTTTTTTTGGTTTCTAATCCGCATATATATCACCATTACCCTTGATTTTCTTGACTGTATATCTCTTAAATGTCAACATATACACGTATGATTTAGTTTACGAAGATTTTTAATGCCGAGAACCTCGATCAGAGAGTAAAAAAGGCGTAAGGTGCACAATGGTGTAAAATTAAAATGGGATATATCGGGCAAGGATTCGAGTTACAGGAACAAGGCCCAAACCAACCACTCAAGATTGGAATCGTTGTGCGAAAACACTTGACAACCTCCTAGAAGTAGCTTTTCTTGCCACCAGACCTTTCTCCATCAATTAGGAATCTGATGCCGTCACTAAACACATTCCTTAAATTCTAGCGATTTGTTGAATGTTTTTTTTGGTGTCTAATCCGCGTATATATCACCATTGCCCTTGATTTTCTTGACTGTATATCTCTTAAATGTCAACATAAACACGTGTGATTTAGTTTACGAAGATTTTTCAATGCCGAGAACCTCGATCAGAGAGTAAAAAAGGCGTAAGGTTCACAATGGTGTAAAATTAAAATGGGATATATCGGGCTAGGATTCGAGTTACAGGAACAAGGGCCAAACCAACCACCCAAGAAAGGAATCGTCGAGCGAAAACACTTGACAACCTCCTAGAAGCAGCTTTTCTTGCCACCAGACCTTTCTCCATCAATTAGGAATCTGATGACGTCACTAAACACATTCCTCAAATTGTAGCCATTTGTGGAGTGTTTTTTTTTTGTGTCTAATCCGCATATATATCACCATTGCCCTTTATTTTCTTGATTGTATATCTCTTAAATGTCAACATATACACGTGTGATTTAGTTTATGAAGATTTTTCAATACCTAGAACCTCGATCAGAGAGTAAAAAAGGCGTAAGGTTCACAATGGTGTAAAATTAAAATGGGATATACCAGGCTAGGATTCGAGTTACAGGAACAAGGACCAAACCAACCACCCAAGAATGGAATTGTGGAGCGAAAACACGTGACAACCTCCTAGAAGCAGCTTTTCTTGCCACCAGAGCTTTCTCCATCAATTAGGAATCTGATGCCGTCACTAAACACATTCCTTAAATTGTAGCCATTTGTTGAGTGTTTTTTTTTTGGTTTCTAATCCGCATATATATCACCATTGCCCTTGATTTTCTTGATTGTATATCTCTTAAATGTCAACATATACACGTGTGATTTAGTTTACGAAGATTTTTCAATGCCGAGAACCTCGATCAGAGAGTAAAAAAGGCGTAAGGTTCACAATGGTGTAAAATTAAAATGAGATATACCGGGATAGGATTTGAGTTACAAGAACAAGGGCCAAACCAACCACCCAAGAATGGAATCGTCGAGCGAAAACACTTGACAACCTCCAAGAAGCAGTTTTCTTGCCACCAGACCTTTCTCCATCAATTAAGAATCTGATACCGTCACTAAGCACATTCCTTAAACTGTAGCCATTTGTTGAGTGATTTTTTTGGTGTCTAATCCGCAAATATATCACAATTGCCCTTGATTTTCTTGACTGTATATATCTCTTAAATGTCAACATATACACGTGTGATTTAGTTTACGAAGATTTTTCAATGCCGAGAACCTCTATCAGAGAGTAAAAAAGGCGTAAGGTTCACAATGGTGTAAAATTAAAATGGGATATACCTGGCTAGGATTCGAGTTATAGGAACAAGGGCCAAACCAACCACCCAAGAATGGAATCGTCGAGCGAAAACACTTGACAACCTCCTAGAAGCAGCTTTTTTTGCCACCAGACCTTTCTCCATCAATTAAGAATCTGATACCGTCACTAAGCACATTCCTTAAACTGTAGCCATTTGTTGAGTGATTTTTTTTGGTGTCTAATCCGCATATATATCACAATTGCCCTTGATTTTCTTGACTGTATATATCTCTTAAATGTCAACATATACACGTGTGATTTAGTTTACGAAGATTTTTCAATGCCGAGAACCTCTATCAGAGAGTAAAAAAGGCGTAAGGTTCACAATGGTGTAAAATTAAAATGGGATATACCGGGCTAGGATTCGAGTTATAGGAACAAGGGCCAAACCAACCACCCAAGAATGGAATCGTCGAGCGAAAACACTTGACAACCTCCTAGAAGCAGCTTTTCTTGCCACCAGACCTTTCTCTATCAAATAGGAATGTCATGCCGTCACTAAACACATTCCTTAAATTGTAGCCATTTGTTGAGTGTTTTTTTTGGTGTCTAATCCGCGTATATATCACCATTGCCCTTGTTTTTCTTGACTGTATATCTCTTAAATGTCAACATATACACGTGTGATTTAGTTTACGAAGATTTTTCAATGCCGAGAACCTCGATCAGAGAGTAAAAAAGGCGTAAGGTTCCCAATGGTGTAAAATTAAATTGTATATACCGGGCTAGGATTCGAGTTACAGGAACAAGGGCCAAACCAACCACCCAAGAATGTAATCGTCGAGCGAAAACACTTGACAACCTCCTAAAAGCAGCTTTTCATGCCACCAGACCTTTCTCCATCAATTAGGATTCTGATTCCGTCACTAAACACATTCCTTTAATTGTAGCCATTTGTTGAGTGATTTTTTTTGGTGTCTAATCCGCATATATATCACCATTACCCTTGATTTTCTTGACTGTATATCTCTTAAATATCAACATATACACGTGTGATTTAGTTTACGAAGATTTTTCAATGCCGAGAACCTCGATCAGAGAGTAAAAAAGGCGCAAGGTTCACAATGGTGTAAAATTAAAATGGGATATATCGGGCTAGGATTCGAGTTACATGAACAAGGGCCAAACCAACCACCCAAGAATGGAATCGTCGAGCGAAAACACTTGACAACCTCCTAGAAGCAGCCTTTCTTGCCACTAGACCTTTCTCCATCAAGTAGGAATCTGATGCCGTCACTAAACACATTTCTTAAATTGTAGCCATTTATTGAGTGTTTTTTTTTGGTGTCTAATACGCATATATATCACCATTGCCCTTGACTGTATACACGTGTGATTTAGTTTACGAAGATTTTTCAATGCCGAGAACCTCGACCAGAGAGTCAAAAGGCGTAAGGTTCCTAATGGTGTAAAATTAAAATGGGATATACCGGGCTAGGATTCGAGTTACAGGAACAAGGGCCAAACCAACCACCCAAGAATGGAATCGTCGAGCGAAAACACTTGACAACCTCCTAGAAGCAGCTTTTCTTGCCACCAGACCTTTCTCCATCAATTAAGAATCTGATACCGTCACTAAGCACATTCCTTAAACTGTAGCCATTTGTTGAGTGATTTTTTTTGGTGTCTAATCTGCATATATATCACAATTGCCCTTGATTTTCTTGACTGTATATATCTCTTAAATGTCAACATATACACGTGTGATTTAGTTTACGAAGATTTTTCAATGCCGAGAACCTCTATCAGAGAGTAAAAAAGGCGTAAGGTTCACAATGGTGTAAAATTAAAATGGGATATACCGGGCTAGGATTCGAGTTATAGGAACAAGGGCCAAACCAACCACCCAAGAATGGAATCGTCAAGCGAAAACACTTGACAACCTCCTAGAAGCAGCTTTTCTTGCCACCAGACCTTTCTCTATCAAATAGGAATCTCATGCCGTCACTAAACACATTCCTTAAATTGTAGCCATTTGTTGAGTGTTTTTTTTGGTGTCTAATCCGCGTATATATCACCATTGCCCTTGTTTTTCTTGACTGTATATCTCTTAAATGTCAACATATACACGTGTGATTTAGTTTACGAAGATTTTTCAATGCCGAGAACCTCGATCAGAGAGTAAAAAAGGCGTAAGGCTCACAATGGTGTAAAATTAAATTGTATATACCGGGCTAGGATTCGAGTTACAGGAACAAGGGCCAAACCAACCACCCAAGAATGTAATCGTCGAGCGAAAACACTTGACAACCTCCTAGAAGCAGCTTTTCTTCCCACCAGACCTTTCTCCATCAATTAGGATTCTGATTCCGTCACTAAACACATTCCTTTAATTGTAGCCATTTGTTGAGTGATTTTTTTTGGTGTCTAATCCGCATATATATCACCATTGCCCTTGATTTTCTTGACTGTATATCTCTTAAATATCAACATATACACGTGTGATTTAGTTTACGAAGATTTTTCAATGCCGAGAACCTCGATCAGAGAGTAAAAAAGGCGCAAGGGTCACAATGGTGTAAAATTAAAATGGGATATATCGGGCTAGGATTCGAGTTACGTGAACATGGGCCAAACCAACCACCCAAGAATGGAATCGTCGAGCGAAAACACTTGACAACCTCCTAGAAGCAGCCTTTCTTGCCACCAGACCTTTCTCCATCAATTAGGAATCTGATGCCGTCACTAAACACATTCCTTAAATTGTAGCCATTTGTTGAGTGTTTTTTTTGGTGTCTAATCCGCGTATATATCACCATTGCCCTTGATTTTCTTGACTGTATATCTCTTAAATGTCAACATATACACGTGTGATTTAGTTTACGAAGATTTTTCAACGCCGAGAACCTCGATCAGAGAGTAAAAAAGGCGTAAGGTTCACAATGGTGTAAAATTAAATTGGATATACCGGACTAGGATTCGAGTTACAGGAACAAGGGCCAAACCAACCACCCAAGAATGGAATCGTCGAGCGAAAACACTTGACAACCTCCTAGAAGCAGCTTTTCTTCCCACCAGACCTTTCTCCATCAATTAGGAATCTGATGCCGTCACTAAACACATTCCTTAAATTGTAGCCATTTCTTGAGTGTTTTTTTTGGTGTCTAATACGCATATATATCACCATTGCCCTTGACTGTATATCTCTTAAATGTCAACATATACACGTGTGATTTAGTTTACGAAGATTTTTCAACGCCGAGAACCTCGATCAGAGAGTAAAAAAGGCGTAAGGTTCACAATGGTGTAAAATTAAATTGGATATACCGGGCTAGGATTCGAGTTACAGGAACAAGGGCCAAACCAACCACCCAAGAATGGAATCGTCGAGCGAAAACACTTGACAACCTCCTAGAAGCAGCTTTTCTTGCCACCAGACCTTTCTCTATCAAATAGGAATGTCATGCCGTCACTAAACACATTCCTTAAATTGTAGCCATTTGTTGAGTGTTTTTTTTGGTGTCTAATCCGCGTATATATCACCATTGCCCTTGTTTTTCTTGACTGTATATCTCTTAAATGTCAACATATACACGTGTGATTTAGTTTACGAAGATTTTTCAATGCCGAGAACCTCGATCAGAGAGTAAAAAAGGCGTAAGGTTCCCAATGGTGTAAAATTAAATTGTATATACCGGGCTAGGATTCGAGTTACAGGAACAAGGGCCAAACCAACCACCCAAGAATGTAATCGTCGAGCGAAAACACTTGACAACCTCCTAAAAGCAGCTTTTCATGCCACCAGACCTTTCTCCATCAATTAGGATTCTGATTCCGTCACTAAACACATTCCTTTAATTGTAGCCATTTGTTGAGTGATTTTTTTTGGTGTCTAATCCGCATATATATCACCATTACCCTTGATTTTCTTGACTGTATATCTCTTAAATATCAACATATACACGTGTGATTTAGTTTACGAAGATTTTTCAATGCCGAGAACCTCGATCAGAGAGTAAAAATGGCGCAAGGTTCACAATGGTGTAAAATTAAAATGGGATATATCGGGCTAGGATTCGAGTTACATGAACAAGGGCCAAACCAACCACCCAAGAATGGAATCGTCGAGCGAAAACACTTGACAACCTCCTAGAAGCAGCCTTTCTTGCCACTAGACCTTTCTCCATCAAGTAGGAATCTGATGCCGTCACTAAACACATTCCTTAAATTGTAGCCATTTATTGAGTGTTTTTTTTTGGTGTCTAATACGCATATATATCACCATTGCCCTTGACTGTATACACGTGTGATTTAGTTTACGAAGATTTTTCAATGCCGAGAACCTCGACCAGAGAGTCAAAAGGCGTAAGGTTCCTAATGGTGTAAAATTAAAATGGGATATACCGGGCTAGGATTCGAGTTACAGGAACAAGGGCCAAACCAACCACCCAAGAATGGAATCGTCGAGCGAAAACACTTGACAACCTCCTAGAAGCAGCTTTTCTTGCCACCAGACCTTTCTCCATCAATTAAGAATCTGATACCGTCACTAAGCACATTCCTTAAACTGTAGCCATTTGTTGAGTGATTTTTTTTGGTGTCTAATCTGCATATATATCACAATTGCCCTTGATTTTCTTGACTGTATATATCTCTTAAATGTCAACATATACACGTGTGATTTAGTTTACGAAGATTTTTCAATGCCGAGAACCTCTATCAGAGAGTAAAAAAGGCGTAAGGTTCACAATGGTGTAAAATTAAAATGGGATATACCGGGCTAGGATTCGAGTTATAGGAACAAGGGCCAAACCAACCACCCAAGAATGGAATCGTCAAGCGAAAACACTTGACAACCTCCTAGAAGCAGCTTTTCTTGCCACCAGACCTTTCTCTATCAAATAGGAATCTCATGCCGTCACTAAACACATTCCTTAAATTGTAGCCATTTGTTGAGTGTTTTTTTTGGTGTCTAATCCGCGTATATATCACCATTGCCCTTGTTTTTCTTGACTGTATATCTCTTAAATGTCAACATATACACGTGTGATTTAGTTTACGAAGATTTTTCAATGCCGAGAACCTCGATCAGAGAGTAAAAAAGGCGTAAGGTTCACAATGGTGTAAAATTAAATTGTATATACCGGGCTAGGATTCGAGTTACAGGAACAAGGGCCAAACCAACCACCCAAGAATGTAATCGTCGAGCGAAAACACTTGACAACCTCCTAGAAGCAGCTTTTCTTGCCACCAGACCTTTCTCCATCAATTAGGATTCTGATTCCGTCACTAAACACATTCCTTTAATTGTAGCCATTTGTTGAGTGATTTTTTTTGGTGTCTAATCCGCATATATATCACCATTGCCCTTGATTTTCTTGACTGTATATCTCTTAAATATCAACATATACACGTGTGATTTAGTTTACGAAGATTTTTCAATGCCGAGAACCTCGATCAGAGAGTAAAAAAGGCGCAAGGGTCACAATGGTGTAAAATTAAAATGGGATATATCGGGCTAGGATTCGAGTTATAGGAACAAGGGCCAAACCAACCACCCAAGAATGGAATCGTCGAGCGAAAACACTTGACAACCTCCTAGAAGCAGCCTTTCTTGCCACCAGACCTTTCTCCATCAATTAGGAATCTGATGCCGTCACTAAACACATTCCTTAAATTGTAGCCATTTGTTGAGTGTTTTTTTTGGTGTCTAATCCGCGTATATATCACCATTGCCCTTGATTTTCTTGACTGTATATCTCTTAAATGTCAACATATACACGTGTGATTTAGTTTACGAAGATTTTTCAACGCCGAGAACCTCGATCAGAGAGTAAAAAAGGCGTAAGGTTCACAATGGTGTAAAATTAAATTGGATATACCGGGCTAGGATTCGAGTTACAGGAACAAGGGCCAAACCAACCACCCAAGAATGGAATCGTCGAGCGAAAACACTTGACAACCTCCTAGAAGCAGCTTTTCTTGCCACCAGACCTTTCTCCATCAATTAGGAATCTGATGCCGTCACTAAACACATTCCTTAAATTGTAGCCATTTCTTGAGTGTTTTTTTTGGTGTCTAATACGCATATATATCACCATTGCCCTTGACTGTATATCTCTTAAATGTCAACATATACACGTGTGATTTAGTTTACGAAGATTTTTCAATGCCGAGAACCTCGACCAGAGAGTCAAAAGGCGTAAGGTTCACAATGGTGTAAAATTAAAATGGGATATACCGGGCTAGGATTCGAGTTACAGGAACAAGGGCCAAACCAACCACCCAAGAATGGTATCGTCGAGCGAAAACACTTGACAACCTCCTAGAAGCAGCTTTTCTTGCCACCAGACCTTTCTCCATCAATTAGGAATATGGTGCCGTCAAGAAACACATTCCTTAAATTGTAGCTATTTGTTGAGTGTTTTTTTTGCTGTCTAATCCGCATATATGTCACCATTGCCCATGATTTTCTTGACTGTATATCTCTTAAAGATCAACATATACACGTGTGATTTAGTTTTCGAAGATTTTTCAATGCCGAGAACCTCGATCAGAGAGTAAAAAAGGCGTAAGGTTCACAATGGTGTAAAATTAAAATAGGATATACCGGGCTAGGATTCGAGTTACAGGAATAAGGGCCAAACCAACCACCCAAGAATAGGAATCGTCGAGCGAAAACACTTGACAACCTCCAAGAAGCAGCTTTTCTTGCCACCAGACCTTTCTCCATCAATTAGGAATCTGATACCGTCACTAAGCGCATTCCTTAAACTGTAGCCATTTGTTGAGTGATTTTTTTGGTGTCTAATCCGCATATAAATCACAATTGCCCTTGATTTTCTTGACTGTATATCTCTTAAATGTCAACATATACACGTGTGATTTAGTTTACGAAGATTTTTCAATGCCGAGAACCTCTATCAGAGAGTAAAAAAGGCGTAAGGTTCACAATGGTGTAAAATTAAAATGGGATATATCGGGCTAGGATTCGAGTTATAGGAACAAGGGCCAAACCAACCACCCAAGAATGGAATCGTCGAGCGAAAACACTTGACAACCTCCTAGAAGCAGCTTTTCTTGCCACCAGACCTTTCTCCATCAAATAGGAATCTCATGCCGTCACTAAACACATTCCTTAAATTGTAGCCATTTGTTGAGTGTTTTTTTTTGGTGTCTAATCCGCGTATATATCACCATTGCCCTTGTTTTTCTTGACTGTATATCTCTTAAATGTCAACATATACACGTGTGATTTTGTTTACGAAGATTTTTCAATGCCGAGAACCTCGATCAGAGAGTAAAAAATGTGTAAGGTTCACAATGGTGTAAAATTAATTTGTATATACCGGGCTAGGATTCGAGTTACAGGAACAAGGGCCAAACCAACCACCCAAGAATGTAATCGTCGAGCGAAAACACTTGACAACCTCCTAGAAGCAGCTTTTCTTGCCACCAGACCTTTCTCCATCAATTAGGATTCTGATTCCGTCACTAAACACATTCCTTTAATTGTAGCCATTTGTTGAGTGATTTTTTTTGGTGTCTAATCCGCATATATATCACCATTGCCCTTGATTTTCTTGACTGTATATCTCTTAAATATCAACATATACACGTGTGATTTAGTTTACGAAGATTTTTCAATGCTGAGAACCTCGATCAGAGAGTAAAAAAGGCGCAAGGGTCACAATAGTGTAAAATTAAAATGGGATATATCGGGCTAGGATTCGAGTTACGTGAACATGGGCCAAACCAACCACCCAAGAATGGAATCGTCGAGCGAAAACACTTGACAACCTCCTAGAAGCAGCCTTTCTTGCCACCAGACCTTTCTCCATCAATTAGGAATCTGATGCCCTCACTAAACACATTCCTTAAATTGTAGCCATTTGTTGAGTGTTTTTTTTGGTGTCTAATCCGCGTATATATCACCATTGCCCTTGATTTTGTTGACTGCATATCTCTTAAATGTCAACATATACACGTGTGATTTAGTTTACGAAGATTTTTCAATGCCGAGAACCTCGATCAGAGAGTAAAAAAGGCGTAAGGTTCACAATGGTGTAAAATTAAATTGGATATACCGGGCTAGGATTCGAGTTACAGGAACAAGGGCCAAACCAACCACCCAAGAATGGAATCGTCGAGCGAAAACACTTGACAACCTCCTAGAAGCAGCTTTTCTTGCCACCAGACCTTTCTCCATCAATTAGGAATCTGATGCCGTCACTAAACACATTCCTTAAATTGTAGCCATTTCTTGAGTGTTTTTTTTGGTGTCTAATACGCATATATATCACCATTGCCCTTGACTGTATATCTCTTAAATGTCAACATATACACGTGTGATTTAGTTTACGAAGATTTTTCAATGCCGAGAACCTCGACCAGAGAGTCAAAAGGCGTAAGGTTCACAATGGTGTAAAATTAAAATGGGATATACCGGGCTAGGATTCGAGTTACAGGAACAAGGGCCAAACCAACCACCCAAGAATCATATCGTCGAGCGAAAACACTTGACAACCTCCTAGAAGCAGCTTTTCTTGCCACCAGACCTTTCTCCATCAATTAGGAATATGGTGCCGTCAATAAACACATTCCTTAAATTGTAGCTATTTGTTGAGTGTTTTTTTTGCTGTCTAATCCGCATATATATCACCATTGCCCTTGATTTTCTTGACTGTATATCTCTTAAAGATCAACATATACACGTGTGATTTAGTTTTCGAAGATTTTTCAATGCCGAGAACCTCGATCAGAGAGTAAAAAAGGCGTAAGGTTCACAATGGTGTAAAATTAAAATAGGATATACCGGGCTAGGATTCGAGTTACAGGAATAAGGCCAAACCAACCACCCAAGAATAGGAATCGTCGAGCGAAAACACTTGACAACCTCCAAGAAGCAGCTTTTCTTGCCACCAGACCTTTCTCCATCAATTTGGAATCTGATACCGTCACTAAGCACATTCCTTAAACTGTAGCCATTTGTTGAGTGATTTTTTTTGGTGTCTAATCCGCATATAAATCACAATTGCCCTTGATTTTCTTGACTGTATATCTCTTAAATGTCAACATATACACGTGTGATTTAGTTTACGAAGATTTTTCAATGCCGAGAACCTCTATCAGAGAGTAAAAAAGGCGTAAGGTTCACAATGGTGTAAAATTAAAATGGGATATATCGGGCTAGGATTCGAGTTATAGGAACAAGGGCCAAACCAACCACCCAAGAATGGAATCGTCGAGCGAAAACACTTGACAACCTCCTAGAAGCAGCTTTTCTTGCCACCAGACCTTTCTCCATCAAATAGGAATCTCATGCCGTCACTAAACACATTCCTTAAATTGTAGCCATTTGTTGAGTGTTTTTTTTGGTGTCTAATCCGCGTATATATCACCACTGCCCTTGTTTTTCTTGACTGTATATCTCTTAAATGTCAACATATACACGTGTGATTTTGTTTACGAAGATTTTTCAATGCCGAGAACCTCGATCAGAGAGTAAAAAATGTGTAAGGTTCACAATGGTGTAAAATTAATTTGTATATACCGGGCTAGGATTCGAGTTACAGGAACAAGGGCCAAACCAACCACCCAAGAATGGAATCGTCGAGCGAAAACACTTGACAACCTCCTAGAAGTAGCTTTTCTTGCCACCAAACCTTTCTCCATCAATTAGGATTCTGATTCCGTCACTAAACACATTCCTTTAATTGTAGCCATTTGTTGAGTGATTTTTTTTGGTGTCTAATCCGCATATATATCACCATTGCCCTTGATTTTCTTGACTGTATATCTCTTAAATGTCAACATATACACGTGTAATTTAGTTTACGAAGATTTTTCAATGCCGAGAACCTCGATCAGAGAGTAAAAAGGGCGTACGGTTCACAATGGTGTAAAATTAAAATGGGATATACCGGGCTTGGATTTGAGTTACAGGAATAAGGGCAAAACCAACCACCCAAGAATGGAATCGTCGAGCGAAAACATTTGACAACCTCCTAGAAGCAGCTTTTCTTGCCACCAGACCTTTCTCCATCTATTAGGAATCTGATACCATCACTAAGCACATTCCTTAAATTGTAGCCATTTGTTGAGTGATTTTTTTTTGTGTCTAATCCGCATATATATCACAATTGCCCTTGATTTTCTTGACTGTATATCTCTTAAATGTCAACATATACACGTGTGATTTAGTTTACGAAGATTTTTCAATGCCGAGAACCTCTATCAGAGAGTAAAAAAGGCGTAAGGTTCACAATGGTGTAAAATTAAAATGGGATATACCGGGCTAGGATTCGAGTTAAAGGAACAAGGGCCAAACCAACCACCCAAGAATGGAATCGTCGAGCGAAAACACATGACAACCTCCTAGAAGCAGCTTTTCTTGCCACTAGACCTTTCTCCATCAATTAGGAATCTGATGCCGTCACTAAACACATTCCTTAAATTGTAGCCATTTGTTGAGTGTTTTTTTTTGGTGTCAAATCCGCGTATATATCACCATTGCCCTTGATTTTCTTGACTGTATATCTCTTTAATGTCAACATATACACGTGTGATTTAGTTTACGAAGATTTTTCAATGCCAAGAACCTCGATCAGAGAGTAAAAAATGCCTAAGGTTCACAATGTTGTAAAATTAAAATGGGATATACCGGGCAAGGATTCGAGTTACAGGAACAAGGGCCAAACCAACCACACAAGAACGGAATCGTTGAGCGAACACACTTGACAACCTCCTAGAAGCAGCTTTTCTTGCCACCAGACCTTTCTCCATCAATTAAGAATCTGATGCCGTCACTAAATACATTCCTTAAATTGTAGCCATTTGTTGAGTGTTTTTTTAGTCTAATCCGCTTATATATCACCATTGCCCTTGATTTTCATGACTGTATATCTCTTAAATGTCAACATATACACTTATGATTTAGTTTACAAAGATTTTTCAATGCCGAGAACCTCGATCAGAGAGTAAAAAAGGCGTAAGGTTCACAATGGTGTAAAATTAAAATGGGATATACCGGGCTAGGATTCGAGTTACAGGAACAAGGGCCAAACCAACCACAGAAGAATGGAATCGTCGAGCGAAAACACTTGACAACCTCCTAGAAGCAGCTTTTCATGCCACCAGATCTTTCTCCATCAATTAGGAATCTGATGCCGTCACTAAACGCATTCGTTAAATTGTAGCCATTTGTTGAGTCTTTTTTTTGGTGTCTAATCCGCGTATATATCACCATTGCCCTTGATTTTCTTGACTGTATATCTCTTAAATGTCAACATATACACGTGTGATTTAGTTTACGAAGATTTTTCAATGCCGAGAACCTCGATCAGAGAGTAAAAAAGGCGTAAGGTTCACAATGGTGTAAAATTAAAATGGGATATACCGGGCTAGGATTCGAGTGACAGGAATAAGGGCCAAACCAATCACTCCAGAATGGAATCGTTGAGCGAAAACACTTGACAACCTCCTAGAAGTAGCTTTTCTTTCCACCAGACCTTTCTCCATCAATTAGGAATCTGATGCCGTCACTAAACACATTCCTTAAATTTTAGCCATTTGTTGAGTGTTTTTTTTGGTGTCTAATCCGCGTATATATCACCATTGCCCTTGATTTTCTTGACTGTATATCTCTTAAATGTCAACATATACACGTGTGATTTAGTTTACGAAGATTTTTCAATGCCGAGAACCTCGATCAGAGGGTAAAAAAGGCGTAAGGTTCACAATGGTGTAAAATAAAAAAGGGATATACCGGGCTAGGATTCGAGGTACAGGAACAAGGGCCAAACCAACCACCCAAGAAAGGAATCGTCGAGCGAAAACACTTGACATCCTCCTAGAAGCAGCTTTTCTTGCCACCAGACCTTTCTCCATCTATTAGGGATCTGATACCGTCACTAAACACGTTCCTTAAATTGTAGCCATTTGTTGAATTTTTTTTTTGGTGTCTAATCCACGTATATATCACCATTGCCCTTGATTTTCTTGACTGTATATCTCTTAAATGCCAACATATACACGTGTGATTTAGTTTACGAAGATTTTTCAATGCCGAGAACCTCGATCAGAGAGTAAAAAAGGCGTAAGGTTCACAATGGTGTAAAATTAAAATGGGATATACCGGGCTAGGATTCGAGTTACAGGAACAAGGGCCAAACCAACCACTCAAGAATGGAATCGTTGAGCGAAAACACTTGACAACCTCCTAGAAGTAGCTTTTCTTGCCACCAGACCTTTCTCCATCAATTAGGAATCTGATGCCGTCACTAAACACATTACTTAAATTGTAGCCATTTGTTGAATGTTTTTTTTGGTGTCTAATCCACGTATATATCACCATTGCCCTTGATTTTCTTGACTGTATATCTCTTAAATGTCAACATATACACGCGTGATTTAGTTTACGAAGATTTTTCAATGCCGAGAACCTCGATCAGAGAGTAAAAAAGGCATAAGGTTCACAATGGTGTAAAATTAAAATGGGATATACCGGGCTAGGATTCGAGTTACAGGAACAAGGGCCAAACCAACCACCCAAGAAAGGAATCGTCGAGCGAAAACATTTGACAACCTCCTAGAAGCAGCTTTTCTTGCCACCAGACCTTTCTCCATCTATTAGGAATCTGATACCGTCACTAAGCACATTCCTTAAATTGTAGCCATTTGTTGAGTGATTTTTTTTGGTGTCTAATCCGCATATATATCACAATTGCCCTTGATTTTCTTGACTGTATATCTCTTAAATGTCAACATATACACGTGTGATTTAGTTTACGAAGATTTTTCAATGCCGAGAACCTCTATCAGAGAGTAAAAAAGGCGTAAGGTTCACAATGGTGTAAAATTAAAATGGGATATACCGGGCTAGGATTCGAGTTAAAGGAATAAGGGCCAAACCAACCACCCAAGAATGGAATCGTCGAGCGAAAACACATGAAAACCTCGTAGAAGCAGCTTTTCTTGCCACTAGACCTTTCTCCATCAATTAGGAATCTGATGCCGTCAGTAAACACATTCCTTAAATTGTAGCCATTTGTTGAGTGTTTTTTTTTTGGTGTCAAATCCGCGTATATATCACCATTGCCCTTGATTTTCTTGACTGTATGTCTCTTAAATATCAACATATACACGTGTGATTTAGTTTACGAAGATTTTTCAATGCCGAGAACCTCGATCAGAGAGTAAAAAAGGCGTATGGTTCACAATGGTGTAAAATTAAATTGGATATACCGGGCTAGGATTCGAGTTAGGGGAACAAGGGCCAAACCAACCACCCAAGAATGGAATCGTCGAGCGAAAACACTTGACAACCTCCTAGAAGCAGCTTTTCTTGCCACCAGACCTTTCTCCATCAATTAGGATTCTGATTCCGTCACTAAACACATTCCTTTAATTGTAGCCATTTGTTGAGTGATTTTTTTTTGGTGTCTAAGCCGCGTATATATCACCATTGCCCTTGATTTTCTTGACTGTATATCTCTTTAATGTCAACATATACACGTGTGATTTAGTTTACGAAGATTTTTCAATGCCAAGAACCTCGATCAGAGAGTAAAAAAGGCGTATGGTTCACAATGGTGTAAAATTAAATTGGATATACCGGGCTAGGATTCGAGTTAGGGGAACAAGGGCCAAACCAACCACCCAAGAATGGAATCGTCGAGCGAAAACACTTGACAACCTCCTAGAAGCAGCTTTTCTTGCCACCAGACCTTTCTCCGTCAATTAGGATTCTGATTCCGTCACTAAACACATTCCTTTAATTGTAGCCATTTGTTGAGTGATTTTTTTTGGTGTCTAATCCGCATATATATCCCCATTGGCCTTGATTTTCTTGAATGTATATCTCTTTAATGTCAACATATACACGTGTGATTTAGTTTACGAAGATTTTTTAATGCCAAGAACCTCGATCAGAGAGTAAAAAATGCCTAAGGTTCACAACGTTGTAAAATTAAAATGGGATATACCGGGCAAGGATTCGAGTTACAGGAACAAGGGCCAAACCAACCACACAAGAACGGAATCGTTGAGCGAACACACTTGACAACCTCCTAGAAGCAGCTTTTCTTGCCACCAGACCTTTCTCCATCAATTAGTAATCTGATGCCGTCACTAAACACATTCCTTAAATTGTAGCCATTTGTTGAGTGTTTTTTTTTTGTGTCTAATCCGCATATATATCACCATTGCGCTTGATTTTCTTGATTGTATATCTCTTAGATGTCAACATATACACGTGTGATTTAGTTTACGAAGATTTTTCAATGCCTAGAACCTCGATCAGAGAGTAACAAAGGCGTAAGGTTCACAATGGTGTAAAATTAAAATGGGATATACCGGGCTAGGATTCGAGTTACAGGAACAAGGGCCAAACCAACCACCCAAGAATGGAATTGTGGAGCGAAAACACATGACAACCTCCATGAAGCAGTTTTTCTTGCCACCGGAGCTTTCTCCATCAATTAGGAATCTGATGCCGTCACTAAACACATTCCTTAAATTGTAGCCATTTGTTGAGTGTTTTTTTTTTGTTTCTAATCCGCATATATATCACCATTGCCCTTGATTTTCTTGACTGTATATCTCTTAAATGTCAACATATACACGTGTGATTTAGTTTACGAAGATTTTTCAATGCCGAGAACCTCGATCAGAGTGTAAAAAAGGCGTAAGGTTCACAATGGTGTAAAATTAAAATGGGATATACCGGGCTAGGATTCGAGTTACAGGAACAAGGGCCAAACCAACCACTCAAGAATGGAATCGTTGAGCGAAAACACTTGACAACCTCCTAGAAGTAGCTTTTCTTGCCACCAGACCTTTCTCCATCAATTAGGAATCTGATGTCGTCACTAAACACATTCCTTAAATTGTAGCCATTTGTTGAATGTTTTTTTTGGTGTCTAATCCACGTATATATCACCATTGCCCTTGATTTTCTTGACTGTATATCTCTTAAATGTCAACATATACACTTGTGATTTAGTTTACGAAGATTTTTCAATGCCGAGAACCTCGATCAGAGAGTAAAAAAGGCATAAGGTTCACAATGGTGTAAAATTAAAATGAGATATACCGGGCTAGGATTCGAGTTACAGGAACAAGGGCCAAACCAACCACCCAAGAAATGAATCTTCGAGCGAAAACACTTGACAACCTCCTAGAAGCAGCTTTTCTTGCCACCAGACCTTTCTCCATCAATTAGGAATCTGATGCCGTCACTAAACACATTCCTCAAATTGTAGCCATTTGTTGAGTGTTTTTTTTTGTGTCTAATCCGCATATTTATCACCATTGCCCTTGATTTTCTTGATTGTATATCTCTTAAATGTCAACATATACACGTGTGATTTAGTTTACGAAGATTTTTCAATGCCGAGAACCTCGATCAGAGAGTAAAAAAGGCGTAAGGTTCACAATGGTGTAAAATTAAAATGAGATATACCGGGATAGTATTTGAGTTACAGGAACTAGGGCCAAACCAACCACCCAAGAATGGAATCGTCGAGCGAAAACACTTGACAACCTCCTAGAAGCAGCTTTTCTTGCCACCAGACATTTCTCTATCAATTAGGAATTTGATGCCGTCACTAAGCAAATTCCTTAAATTGTAGCCATTTGTTGTGTGTTTTTTTTTTTTTGTGTCTAATCCGCATATATATCACCATTGCCCTTGATTTTCTTGACTGTATATCTATTAAATATCAACATATACACGTGTGATTTAGTTTACGAAAATTTTTCAATGCCGAGAACCTCGATCAGAGAGTAAAAAAGGCGCAAGGTTCACAATGGTGGAAAATTAAAATGGGATATATCGGGCTAGGATTAGAGTTACATGAACAATGGCCAAACCAACCACCCAAGAATGGAATCATCGAGCGAAAACACTTGACAACCTCCTAGAAGCAGCCTCTCTTGCCACCAGACCTTTCTCCATCAATTAGGAATATGATGCCGTCACTAAACACATTCCTTAAATTGTAGCCATTTGTTGAGTGTTTTTTTTGGTGTCTAATCCGCGTATATATCACCATTGCCCTTGATTTTCTTGACTATATATCTCTTAAATGTCAACATATACACATGTGATTTAGTTTACGAAGCTTTTTCAATGCCGAGAACCTCGATCCGAGAGTAAAAAAGCCGTAAGGTTCACAATGGTGTAAAATTAAATTGGATATACCGGGCTAGCATTCGAGTTACAGGAACAAGGGCCAAACCAATCACCCAAGAATGGAATGGTCGAGCGAAAAAACTTGACAACCTCCTAGAAGCAGGTTTTCTTGCCACCAGACCTTTCTCCATCAATTAGGAATCTGATGCCATCACTAAACACATTCCTTAAATTGTTGCGATTTGTTGAGTGTTTTTTTTTGTGTCTAACCCGCATATATATCACCATTGCCCTTGATTTTCTTGATTGTATATCTCTTAAATGTCAACATATACACGTGTGATTTAGTTTACGAAGATTTTTCAATGCCTAGAACCTCGATCAGCGAGTAAAAAAGGCGTAAGGTTCACAATGGTGCAAAATTAAAATGGGATATACCGGGCTAGGATTCGAGTTACAGGAACAAGGGCCAAACAAACCACCCAAGAATGGAATTGTGGAGCGAAAACACGTGCAACCTCCTAGAAGCAGCTTTTCTTGCCACCAGAGCTTTCTCCATCAATTAGGAATATGATGCCGTCACTAAACACATTCCTTAAGTTGTAGCTATTTGTTGAGTGTTTTTTTTTTTGGTTTCTAATCCGCATATATATCACCATTGCCCTTGATTTTCTTAACTGTATATCTGTTAAATGTCAACATATACACGTGTGATTTAGTTTACGAAGTTTTTCAATGCCGAGAACCTCGATCAGAGAGTAAAAAAGGCGTAAGGTTCACAATGGTGTAAAATTAAAATGAGATATACCGGGCTAGGATTTGAGTTACAGGAACAAGGGCCAAACCAACCACCCAGGAATGGAATCTTCGAGTGAAAACACTTGACAACCTCCTAGAAGCAGCCTTTCTTGCCACCAGACCTTTCTCCATCTATTAGGAATCTGATGCCGTCACTAAACACTTTCCTTAAATGTGTAGCCATTTGTTGAGTGTTTTTTTTGGTGTCTAATCCGCGTATATATCACCATTGCCCTTGATTTTCTTGACTGTATATCTCTTAAATGTCAACATATACACGTGTGATTTAGTTTACGAAGAGTTTTCTATGCCGAGAACCTCGATCAGAGAGTAAAAAAAGCGTAAGGTTCACAATGGTGTAAAATTAAATTGGATATACCGGGCTAGGATTCAAGTTACAGGAACAAGGGCCAAACCAACCACCCAAGAATGGAATCGTCGAGCGAAAACACTTGACAACCTCCTAGAAGCAGCTTTTCTTGCCACCAGACCTTTCTCCATCAACTAGGATTCTGATTCCGTCACTAAACACATTCCTTAAATTGTAGCCTTTTGTTGTGTGATTTTTTTGGTGTCTAATCCGCATATATATCACCATTGCTCTTGATTTTCTTGACTGTATATCTTTTAAATGTCAACATATACACGTGTGATTTAGTTTACGAAGATTTTTCAATGCCGAGAACCTCGATCAGAGAGTAAAAAATGCGTAAGGTTCACAATGGTGTAAAGTTAAAATGGTATATACCGGGCTAGGATTCGAGTTACAGGAACAAGGGCCAAACCAACCACCCAAGAATGGAATCGTCGAGCGAAAACACATGACAACCTCCTAGAAGCAGCTTTTCTTGCCACCAGACCTTTCTCCATCAATTAGGAATCTGATGCCGTCACTAAATACATTCCTTAAGTTGTAGCCATTTGTTGAGTGTTTTTTTTGGAGTCTAATCCGCGTATATATCACCATTGCCCTTGATTTTCTTGACTGTACATCTCTTAAATGTCAACATATACACTTGTGATTTAGTTTACGAAGATTTTTCAATGCCGAGAACTTCGATCAGAGAGTAAAAAAGGCGTAAGGTTCACAATGGTGTAAAATTAAAATGGGATACACCGGGCTAGGATTCGAGTTACAGGAATAAGGGCCAAACCAACCACTCAAGAATGGAATCGTCGAGCGAAAACACTTGAAAACCTCCTAGAAGCAACTTTTCTTCCCACCTTTCTCCATCAATTAGGAATCTGATGCCGTCACTAAACACATTCCTTAAATTGTAGCCATTTGTTGAGTGTTTTTTTTTGGTGTCTAATCCGCGTATATATCACCATTACCCTTGATTTTCTTGACTGTATATCTCTTAAATGTCAACATATACACGTGTGATTTAGTTTGCGAATATTTTTCAATGCCGAGAACCTCGATCAGAGAGTAAAAAAGGCGTAAGGTTAACAATGGTGTAAAATTAAAGTGAGATATACCGGGCTAGGATTCGAGTTACAGGAACAAGGGCCAAACTAACCACTCAAGAATGGAATCGTCGAGCGAATACACTTGACAACCTCCTAGAAGCTGCTTTTCATGCCACCAGACCTTTCTCCATCAATTAGGAATCTGATGCCGTCACTAAACACATTTCTTAAATTGTAGCCATTTGTTGAGTGTTTTTTTTGGTGTCTAATCCGCGTATATATCACCATTGCCCTTGATTTTCTTTACTGTATATCTCTTAAATGTCAACATATACACATGTGATTTAGTTTACGAAGATTTTTCAATGCCGAAAACCTCGATCAGAGGGTAAAAAAGGCGTAAGGTTCACAATGGTGTAAAATTAAAATGGGATATACCGGGCTAGGATTCGAGTTACAGGAACAAGGGCCAAACCAACCACCCAAGAAAGGAATCGTCGAGCGAAAACACTTGACATCCTCCTAGAAGCAGCTTTTCTTGCCACCAGACCTTTCTCCATCAATTAGTAATCTGATGCCGTCACTAAACACATTCCTTAAATTGTAGCCATTTGTTGAGTGTTTTTTTTTGTGTCTAATCCGCATATATATCACCATTGCGCTTGATTTTTTTGATTGTTTATCTCTTAGATGTCAACATATACACGTGTGATTTAGTTTACGAAGATTTTTCAATGCCTAGAACCTCGATCAGAGAGTAACAAAGGCGTAAGGTTCACAATGGTGTAAAATTAAAATGGGATATACCGGGCTAGGATTCGAGTTACAGGAACAAGGGCCAAACCAACCACCCAAGAATGGAATTGTGGAGCGAAAACACATGACAACCTCCATGAAGCAGTTTTTCTTGCCACCGGAGCTTTCTCCATCAATTAGGAATCTGATGCCGTCACTAAACACATTCCTTAAATTGTAGCCATTTGTTGAGTGTTTTTTTTTTGTTTCTAATCCGCATATATATCACCATTGCCCTTGATTTTCTTGACTGTATATCTCTTAAATGTCAACATATACACGTGTGATTTAGTTTACGAAGATTTTTCAATGCCGAGAACCTCGATCAGAGTGTAAAAAAGGCGTAAGGTTCACAATGGTGTAAAATTAAAATGGGATATACCGGGCTAGGATTCGAGTTACAGGAACAAGGGCCAAACCAACCACTCAAGAATGGAATCGTTGAGCGAAAACACTTGACAACCTCCTAGAAGTAGCTTTTCTTGCCACCAGACCTTTCTCCATCAATTAGGAATCTGATGCCGTCACTAAACACATTCCTTAAATTGTAGCTATTTGTTGAATGTTTTTTTTGGTGTCTAATCCACGTATATATCACCATTGCCCTTGATTTTCTTGACTGTATATCTCTTAAATGTCAACATATACACTTGTGATTTAGTTTACGAAGATTTTTCAATGCCGAGAACCTCGATCAGAGAATAAAAAAGGCATAAGGTTCACAATGGTGTAAAATTAAAATGGGATATACCGGGCTAGGATTCGAGTTACAGGAACAATGGCCAAACCAACCACCCAAGAAATGAATCGTCGAGCGAAAACACTTGACAACCTCCTAGAAGCAGCTTTTCTTGCCACCAGACCTTTCTCCATCAATTAGGAATCTGATGCCGTCACTAAACACATTCCTCAAATTGTAGCCATTTGTTGAGTGTTTTTTTTTGTGTCTAACCCGCATATATATCACCATTGCCCTTGATTTTCTTGATTGTATATCTCTTAAATGTCAACATATACACGTGTGATTTAGTTTACGAAGATTTTTCAATGCCTAGAACCTCGATCAGCGAGTAAAAAAGGCGTAAGGTTCACAATGGTGCAAAATTAAAATGGGATATACCGGGCTAGGATTCGAGTTACAGGAACAAGGGCCAAACAAACCACCCAAGAATGGAATTGTGGAGCGAAAACACGTGCAACCTCCTAGAAGCAGCTTTTCTTGCCACCAGAGCTTTCTCCATCAATTAGGAATATGATGCCGTCACTAAACACATTCCTTAAGTTGTAGCTATTTGTTGAGTGTTTTTTTTTTGGTTTCTAATCCGCATATATATCACCATTGCCCTTGATTTTCTTAACTGTATATCTGTTAAATGTCAACATATACACGTGTGATTTAGTTTACGAAGTTTTTCAATGCCGAGAACCTCGATCAGAGAGTAAAAAAGGCGTAAGGTTCACAATGGTGTAAAATTAAAATGAGATATACCGGGCTAGGATTTGAGTTACAGGAACAAGGGCCAAACCAACCACCCAGGAATGGAATCTTCGAGTGAAAACACTTGACAACCTCCTAGAAGCAGCCTTTCTTGCCACCAGACCTTTCTCCATCTATTAGGAATCTGATGCCGTCACTAAACACTTTCCTTAAATGTGTAGCCATTTGTTGAGTGTTTTTTTTGGTGTCTAATCCGCGTATATATCACCATTGCCCTTGATTTTCTTGACTGTATATCTCTTAAATGTCAACATATACACGTGTGATTTAGTTTACGTAGAGTTTTCTATGCCGAGAACCTCGATCAGAGAGTAAAAAAAGCGTAAGGTTCACAATGGTGTAAAATTAAATTGGATATACCGGGCTAGGATTCAAGTTACAGGAACAAGGGCCAAACCAACCACCCAAGAATGGAATCGTCGAGCGAAAACACTTGACAACCTCCTAGAAGCAGCTTTTCTTGCCACCAGACCTTTCTCCATCAACTAGGATTCTGATTCCGTCACTAAACACATTCCTTAAATTGTAGCCTTTTGTTGTGTGATTTTTTTGGTGTCTAATCCGCATATATATCACCATTGCTCTTGATTTTCTTGACTGTATATCTTTTAAATGTCAACATATACACGTGTGATTTAGTTTACGAAGATTTTTCAATGCCGAGAACCTCGATCAGAGAGTAAAAAATGCGTAAGGTTCACAATGGTGTAAAGTTAAAATGGTATATACCGGGCTAGGATTCGAGTTACAGGAACAAGGGCCAAACCAACCACCCAAGAATGGAATCGTCGAGCGAAAACACATGACAACCTCCTAGAAGCAGCTTTTCTTGCCACCAGACCTTTCTCCATCAATTAGGAATCTGATGCCGTCACTAAATACATTCCTTAAGTTGTAGCCATTTGTTGAGTGTTTTTTTTGGAGTCTAATCCGCGTATATATCACCATTGCCCTTGATTTTCTTGACTGTACATCTCTTAAATGTCAACATATACACTTGTGATTTAGTTTACGAAGATTTTTCAATGCCGAGAACTTCGATCAGAGAGTAAAAAAGGCGTAAGGTTCACAATGGTGTAAAATTAAAATGGGATACACCGGGCTAGGATTCGAGTTACAGGAATAAGGGCCAAACCAACCACTCAAGAATGGAATCGTCGAGCGAAAACACTTGAAAACCTCCTAGAAGCAACTTTTCTTCCCACCTTTCTCCATCAATTAGGAATCTGATGCCGTCACTAAACACATTCCTTAAATTGTAGCCATTTGTTGAGTGTTTTTTTTGGTGTCTAATCCGCGTATATATCACCATTACCCTTGATTTTCTTGACTGTATATCTCTTAAATGTCAACATATACACGTGTGATTTAGTTTGCGAATATTTTTCAATGCCGAGAACCTCGATCAGAGAGTAAAAAAGGCGTAAGGTTAACAATGGTGTAAAATTAAAGTGAGATATACCGGGCTAGGATTCGAGTTACAGGAACAAGGGCCAAACTAACCACTCAAGAATGGAATCGTCGAGCGAATACACTTGACAACCTCCTAGAAGCTGCTTTTCATGCCACCAGACCTTTCTCCATCAATTAGGAATCTGATGCCGTCACTAAACACATTTCTTAAATTGTAGCCATTTGTTGAGTGTTTTTTTTGGTGTCTAATCCGCGTATATATCACCATTGCCCTTGATTTTCTTTATTGTATATCTCTTAAATGTCAACATATACACATGTGATTTAGTTTACGAAGATTTTTCAATGCCGAAAACCTCGATCAGAGGGTAAAAAAGGCGTAAGGTTCACAATGGTGTAAAATTAAAATGGGATATACCGGGCTAGGATTCGAGTTACAGGAACATGGGCCAAACCAACCACCCAAGAAAGGAATCGTCGAGCGAAAACACTTGACATCCTCCTAGAAGCAGCTTTTCTTGCCACCAGACCTTTCTCCATCAATTAGTAATCTGATGCCATCACTAAACACATTCCTTAAATTGTAGCCATTTGTTGAGTGTTTTTTTTTGTGTCTAATCCGCATATATATCACCATTGCGCTTGATTTTCTTGATTGTTTATCTCTTAGATGTCAACATATACACGTGTGATTTAGTTTACGAAGATTTTTCAATGCCTAGAACCTCGATCAGAGAGTAACAAAGGCGTAAGGTTCACAATGGTGTAAAATTAAAATGGGATATACCGGGCTAGGATTCGAGTTACAGGAACAAGGGCCAAACCAACCACCCAAGAATGGAATTGTGGAGCGAAAACACATGACAACCTCCATGAAGCAGTTTTTCTTGCCACCGGAGCTTTCTCCATCAATTAGGAATCTGATGCCGTCACTAAACACATTCCTTAAATTGTAGCCATTTGTTGAGTGTTTTTTTTTTGTTTCTAATCCGCATATATATCACCATTGCCCTTGATTTTCTTGACTGTATATCTCTTAAATGTCAACATATACACGTGTGATTTAGTTTACGAAGATTTTTCAATGCCGAGAACCTCGATCAGAGTGTAAAAAAGGCGTAAGGTTCACAATGGTGTAAAATTAAAATGGGATATACCGGGCTAGGATTCGAGTTACAGGAACAAGGGCCAAACCAACCACTCAAGAATGGAATCGTTGAGCGAAAACACTTGACAACCTCCTAGAAGTAGCTTTTCTTGCCACCAGACCTTTCTCCATCAATTAGGAATCTGATGCCGTCACTAAACACATTCCTTAAATTGTAGCTATTTGTTGAATGTTTTTTTTGGTGTCTAATCCACGTATATATCACCATTGCCCTTGATTTTCTTGACTGTATATCTCTTAAATGTCAACATATACACTTGTGATTTAGTTTACGAAGATTTTTCAATGCCGAGAACCTCGATCAGAGAATAAAAAAGGCATAAGGTTCACAATGGTGTAAAATTAAAATGGGATATACCGGGCTAGGATTCGAGTTACAGGAACAATGGCCAAACCAACCACCCAAGAAATGAATCGTCGAGCGAAAACACTTGACAACCTCCTAGAAGCAGCTTTTCTTGCCACCAGACCTTTCTCCATCAATTAGGAATCTGATGCCGTCACTAAACACATTCCTCAAATTGTAGCCATTTGTTGAGTGTTTTTTTTTGTGTCTAATCCGCATATATATCACCATTGCCCTTGATTTTCTTGATTGTATATCTCTTAAATGTCAACATATACACGTGTGATTTAGTTTACGAAGATTTTTCAATGCCGAGAACCTCGATCAGAGAGTAAAAAAGGCGTAAGGTTCACAATGGTGTAAAATTAAAATGAGATATACCGGGATAGTATTTGAGTTACAGGAACTAGGGCCAAACCAACCACCCAAGAATGGAATCGTCGAGCGAAAACACTTGACAACCTCCTAGAAGCAGCTTTTCTTGCCACCAGACATTTCTCTATCAATTAGGAATTTGATGCCGTCACTAAGCAAATTCCTTAAATTGTAGCCATTTGTTGTGTGTTTTTTTTGTGTCTAATCCGCATACATATCACCATTGCCCTTGATTTTCTTGACTGTATATCTATTAAATATCAACATATACACGTGTGATTTAGTTTACGAAGATTTTTCAATGCCGAGAACCTCGATCAGAGAGTAAAAAAGGCGCAAGGTTCACAATGGTGTAAAATTAAAATGGGATATATCGGGCTAGGATTAGACTTACATCAACAATGGCCAAACCAACCACCCAAGAATGGAGTCATCGAGCGAAAACACTTGACAACCTCCTAGAAGCAGCCTCTCTTGCCACCAGACCTTTCTCCATCAATTAGGAATATGATGCCGTCACTAAACACATTCCTTAAATTGTAGCCATTTGTTGAGTGTTTTTTTTGGTGTCTAATCCGCGTATATATCACCATTGCCCTTGATTTTCTTGACTATATATCTCTTAAATGTCAACATATACACATGTGATTTAGTTTACGAAGCTTTTTCAATGCCGAGAACCTCGATCAGAGAGTAAAAAAGGCGTAAGGTTCACAATGGTGTAAAATTAAATTGGATATACCGGGCTAGGATTCGAGTTACAGGAACAAGGGCCAAACCAACCACCCAAGAATGGAATGGTCGAGCGAAAAAACTTGACAACCTCCTAGAAGCAGGTTTTCTTGCCACCAGAGCTTTCTCCATCAATTAGGAATCTGATGCCGTCACTAAACACATTCCGTAAATTGTAGCTATTTGTTGAGTGTTTTTTTTTGGTTTCTAATCCGCATATATATCACCATTGCCCTTGATTTTCTTGACTGTATATCTCTTAAATGTCAACATATACACGTGTGATTTAGTTTACGAAGTTTTTCAATGCCGAGAACCTCGATCAGAGAGTAAAAAAGGCGTAAGGTTCACAATGGTGTAAAATTAAAATGAGATATACCGGGCTAGGATTTGAGTTACAGGAACAAGGGCCAAACCAACCACCCAGGAATGGAATCTTCGAGCGAAAACACTTGACAACCTCCTAGAAGCAGCCTTTCTTGCCACCAGACCTTTCTCCATCTATTAGGAATCTGATGCCGTCACTAAACACTTTCCTTAAATGTGTAGCCATTTGTTGAGTGTTTTTTTTGGTGTCTAATCCGCGTATATATCACCATTGCCCTTGATTTTCTTGACTGTATATCTCTTAAATGTCAACATATACACGTGTGATTTAGTTTACGAAGAGTTTTCTATGCCGAGAACCTCGATCAGAGAGTAAAAAAAGCGTAAGGTTCACAATGGTGTAAAATTAAATTGGATATACCGGGCTAGGATTCAAGTTACAGGAACAAGGGCCAAACTGTTAGTGCACTACGTCTATTGACTTCGTCTTGTATCATGTAATAGGATAGAATTATCAGTGCACGAGGTTCGAGAAATTGAGAAATGAGGTTTAAGTGAAGATTTCGCTTCAAGTTCAAGCGAAATCACACACATCAGATTTCGCTTCAAGCCTTCAAGCGAAATCTTCTCCTCTATAAATAGTGCACATGTCATTTCACTTGGTACGCGACTTCCGAAAGTGTAACGAAGTGCTGCCAGTTTTCTGTCAGGTTGTAAACATTGTTACTATCAATATAATTGACAGATTAAAGATTAACAAGCTGTGTTCGAGTCCGGTTTACTGATTCCGCCTTTAAACTGGATGTAAAACTCTTCTGAACGACTCAATCGGGTCATACAACGATCTAACAAGTGGTATCAGAGCTCAGGAAGAAGAGTTTAGCTTGATATCATCTACTTTCTGAATTCTACACCTTCTTTTTCAATCTGGATGAGATTTCACGGTCAAAATGGTCTGAGTTTTTCACCGAATGTGTAAAACAGTATTCTAACAAAGCCTTGAAAGTTTGAGACCGAAATTCGAAGTAAAAATGACAAAAATTGGACAGAAACTTGATTTCGCTTGAGAGAGTTCGTGGATTTAATTGATTTCGCTTCAAAAACAGACTGTTTGAACTATTTCGCTTAAACATCTGAAGCGAAATAGTGTTGTGTTCTTGGATTTCGCTTGAAACTCTGAAGCAAAATAGATTTCCTGAAGCGAAATAGTGGTGTTTCGCTTGAACGGTTGAAGCGAATTAGATCTTGTGGGTTTTTGCTTAAAGGTTCTAATCAGTTGAAGCGAAATAGCTGATTTCGCTTGAATCAAGTTTGTTAGCAGATTTCGCTTGAAGTCTTGAGATTTCGCTTGAATTTCCTAGTTCGATTGAAAAGTGAAATTTCGTGTCGAGATTATTTCACGTCAACAGGGTATCAATCTATTTCAGGATATTATTGTGTATACTGATTGTTTGTTTGTTTGTTTGTTTGCAGGTGATTTACACGGCACAAATATCAAGAATTCAAAATGTTTGATGAACTGGAAAACACTAAATTTGAAAGAATGAACAATTGGAATTGTTGTTCTTCTTCTGAGAAAAAGGAGGTTTTGGTTGAAAGATTTGAATATTTCATGTGTCGAAAGGATGAAACATTGGATGAGTTGGAAATACGGTTTAAAAATTTAATGGACAGTTTGAGAAACAAGGATATTAGAATATCAAATTATGAACAGATATTGAAATTGGCAAATGCATTACCTGCTAAATGGGATAAATTTTTGGCTGAGTTAAAAAGGGAAGATTTTTTTCAAGAACTTTATCCAAAACAGTTCTTTAATGAGGTTAATGGAGAGTTTCGTAATGAAAATAGGAAAAAGAAGGAAATTTTGACCGAAATGGAAAAGAATTTACAAAAATTGGAATTGGATGTTATTACTGAAATTGATAATAGAATTCATATGTGTCTTGCAACAAAGAGTATTTTAAAATATGATATTAAAAGGAAATGTTATATTGATGAAAGTATGAATCCTTTTGATTTCGTTAAACTCTTTTGTGCAGGAACATATAAGATGGAAACAAAGGATATTCCAAAGAACGAAGAATCTTTGATGTTTGGATCTTCAAGTTCAGAATCAGTGTGCTCTAAATGTGACAACTTTAAGGCTGAAAATGACAAACTTTTGAAGGATGCAGAAAGTTTGACATCAGAAGTCGAGAAGTTGAGAGATGAAAAGTAAACTGATGATAACCAGATTCTTATGTTGCAGGGAATTTGTGAAAATTTGAAGTCTGAAAATGTCAAACTGCTTAGTGATTTGAACAGTTTGACATCAGAAAACAAGATTTTGAAAGAAAAAGAAAAAGAGTTTGAAAATGAAACATTTGAAAATTTGAAAAAGTCAAAAACATGATAAAATTCAAAAATTGAGTTTGTGCGTAAAAAGAGGAAATGATAGTACATCAGTAGACAGTTACAGTATGCTAAAGAAATGGAAAGTTTAAATGTGTTAAACGATCTCACCGTGGATGTGTCGGTAGATTTTTATACATTTAGTAAACTTTTTCGGGATATAAACCTAAATTCAAACACTTGCTTATTTCGTGGGGAACACTACTTGGATATATAGGTAACCCCTGAAATCTCGTTTGAAAGGTCTCTTAATCTGATATACTAGGTCTTTATACTCTATGATATCTGGGGTATTATTCCGGGACTTCTGCTGAACGGTAGTTCTGACCTAGTCCTTGGATAATACTTTCTGCAAATGCTTGAAACATAGCATTAAACCCTCAGCATGCCGATGAAACAATAAAATTGATAGTCGCTGCTGTTGTAAGCAAAAAGATCCTCTAAAGGGGACATACCGTAAAGTCGAAGCTGATATCTCTCTGCGTATACGGAAGTATCGATCTGAGATCCCTCGGCCCTTGCATACCTAATTTATATACAGATATCATTGTAGTATACTCACCTGTAAGACTGATTATTGGGATTCTGGATACGGGAGTATATTCAAGAGGTGGGACACATGAATGAGTTTAAGTACTTAAGACATCTAATTCGTATCCTGAATCAGTTGAACTCTGTGTGAAAATTTAAGTGGATCAGTATATCGATAATCTAAGTGAATTGTTTAATACTTAAAGTGTTAAAAAGCTCAACGGTACTTGTGACTTGTCAAAAACTGATATGATCCTCTGACGCATACTCAAACAAAAATATTGTTTGTAAATATGTTTGTATATATTTCTTTATTGCTTTATATTTTCAGAAAATACAAAAAGATTTTGATTTCTGCTTTATTTTCGACAACTGCTGTCTGAGTGCTGAGTTTCAAAATCTAAGTAAGCTGATTGTGTTTCTGAAATTAAAACAAGTTCATTAAATTGAAACTTGATTTAAAATCAAAAATTTCAAAAACAGTTTGTGATATCTTCAAGGTCATTAACTTGAACTTGGATGATAAACTGTGAGGGAGTTGGATTCTTTAATATTGCTAAATCTATACAGTTTGTTGATAGGGGGAGTGGATTAGAGAATTTGATTGGAATTGCCAGGTTACGATTCCTGGATAGTCTAAAATATTGTTACTTATGAATGTATGAGTGATTGCAGGAAAAAGTCCAGACTACGATCCCGGAAGCTGAGTCTAAGGGGGAGTCTGAAGACGAGCTCAAAGCAAGGGGGAGCTTGTAGCTGGATAGCTAGGTGTCGATCCCAAAGCACGGAAGCTTGATGAAAGGGGGAGCCTGAAGCTGATAGAAGAAGAGACAGTTGGATGCTTACAATGTTACAATCTAAGTGAGGATGCAGAATGATCAAGACTGAAGATGTGTCATATTGAAGAATAGTCACTGAAGACTGCGTCAATATCCGAGGGGGAGTCTGTTAGTGCACTACGTGTATTGACTTCGTCTTGTATCATGTAATAGGATAGAATTATCAGTGCACGAGGTTCGAGAAATTGAGAAATGAGGTTTAAGTGAAGATTTCGCTTGAAACTGTTCAAGCGAAATCATCCACAACAGATTTCGCTTCAAGTTCAAGCGAAATCACACACATCAGATTTCGCTTCAAGCCTTCAAGCGAAATCTTCTCCTCTATAAATAGTGCACATGTCATTTCACTTGGTACGCGACTTCCGAAAGTGTAACGAAGTGCTGCCAGTTTTCTGTCAGGTTGTAAACATTGTTACTATCAATATAATTGACAGATTAAAGATTAACAAGCTGTGTTCGAGTCCGGTTTACTGATTCCGCCTTTAAACTGGATGTAAAACTCTTCTGAACGACTCAATCGGGTCATACAACGATCTAACACAAACCAACCACCCAAGAATGGAATCGTCGAGCGAAAACACTTGACAACCTCCTAGAAGCAGCTTTTCTTGCCACCAGACCTTTCTCCATCAACTAGGATTCTGATTCCGTCACTAAACACATTCCTTAAATTGTAGCCTTTTGTTGTGTGATTTTTTTGGTGTCTAATCCGCATATATATCACCATTGCTCTTGATTTTCTTGACTGTATATCTTTTAAATGTCAACATATACACGTGTGATTTAGTTTACGAAGATTTTTCAATGCCGAGAATGTCGATCAGAGAGTAAAAAATGCGTAAGGTTCACAATGGTGTAAAGTTAAAATGGTATATACCGGGCTAGGATTCGAGTTACAGGAACAAGGGCCAAACCAACCACCCAAGAATGGAATCGTCGAGCGAAGACACTTGACAACCTCCTAGAAGCAGCTTTTCTTGCCACCAGACCTTTCTCCATCAATTAGGAATCTGCTGCCATCACTAAATACATTCCTTAAGTTGTAGCCATTTGTTGAGTGTTTTTTTTTGGAGTCTAATCCGCGTATATATCACCATTGCCCTTGCTTTTCTTGACTGTACATCTCTTAAATCTCAACATATACACTTGTGATTTAGTTTACGAAGATTTTTCAATGCCGAGAACTTCGATCAGAGAGTAAAAAAGGCGTAAGGTTCACAATGGTGTAAAATTAAAATGGGATACACCGGGCTAGGATTCGAGTTACAGGAACAAGGGCCAAACCAACCACTCAAGAATGGAATCATCGAGCGAAAACACTTGAAAACCTCCTAGAAGCAACTTTTCTTGCCACCTTTCTCCATCAATTAGGAATCTGATGCCGTCACTAAACACATTCCTTAAATTGTAGCCATTTGTTGAGTGTTTTTTTTGGTGTCTAATCCGCGTATATATCACCATTACCCTTGATTTTCTTGACTGTATATCTCTTAAATGTCAACATATACACGTGTGATTTAGTTTGCGAATATTTTTCAATGCCGAGAACCTCGATCAGATAGTAAAAAAGGCGTAAGGTTCACAATGGTGTAAAATTAAAGTGAGATATACCGGGCTAGGATTCGAGTTACAGGAACAAGGGCCAAACCAACCACTCAAGAATGGAATCGTCGAGCGAAAACACTTGACAACCTCCTAGAAGCTGCTTTTCATGCCACCAGACCTTTCTCCATCAATTAGGAATCTGATGCCGTCACTAAACACATTCCTTAAATTGTAGCAATTTGTTGAGTGTTTTTTTTGGTGTCTAATCCGCGTATATATCACCATTGCCCTTGATTTTCTTGACTGTATATCTCTTAAATGTCAACATATACACGTGTGATTTAGTTTACAAAGATTTTTCAATGCCGAGAACCTCAATCAGAGAGTAAAAAAGGCGTAAGGTTCACAATGTTGTAAATTAAATTGGGATATACCGGGCTAGGATTCGAGTTACAGGAACAAGGGCCAAACCAACCACTGAAGAATAGAATCGTCGAGCGAAAACACTTGACAACCTCCTAGAAGCAGCTTTTCATGCCACCAGACCTTTCTCCATCATTTAGGAATCTGATGCCGTCACTAAACACATTCCTTATATTGTAGCCATTTGTTGAGTGTTTTTTTTTGGTGTCTAATCCGCGTATATATCAACATTGCCCTTGATTTTCTTGACTGTATATCTCTTAAATGTCAACATATACACGTGTGATTTAGTTTACGAAGATTTTTCAATGCCGAGAACCTCAATCAGAGAGTAAAAAAGGCGTAAGGTTCACAATGGTGTAAAATTAAAATGAGATATACCGGGCTAGGATTCGAGTTACAGGAACAAGGGCCAAACCAAGCACTCAAGAATGGAATCATTGAGCGAAAACACTTGACAACCTCTTAGAAGCAGCTTTTCCTGCCACCAGACCTTTCTCCATCAATTAGGAATCTAATGCCGTCACTAAACACATTCCTTAAATTGTAGCAATTTGTTGAGTGTTTTTTTTTTGTGTCTAATCCGCGTATATATCACCATTTCCCTTGATTTTCTTGATTGTATATCCCATAAATGTCAACATATACACGTGTGATTTAGTTTACGAAGATTTTTCAATGCCGAGAACCTCGATCAGAGAGTTAAAAAGGCGTAATGTTCACAATGGTGTAAAATTAAAATGGGATATACCGGGCTAGGATTCGAGTTACAGGAACAAGGGCCAAACCAACCACCCAAGAATGGAATCGTCTAGCGAAAACACTTGACAACCTCTTAGAAGCAGCTTTTCTTGCCACCTGACCTTTCTCCATCAATTAGGAATCTGATGCCGTCACTAAACACATTCCTTAAATTGTAGCCATTTGTTGAGTGTTTTTTTGGTGTCTAACACGCATATATATCACCATTGCCCTTGATTTTCTTGACTGTATATCTCTTAAATATCAACATATACACGTGTGATTTAGTTTACGAAGATTTTTCAATGCCGAGAACCTCGATCATATAGTATAAAAGGCGTAAGGTTCACAATGGTGTAAAATTAAAATGGGATATACCGGGCTAGGATTCGAGTTACAGGAACAAGGGCCAAACCAACCACCCAAGAATGGAATCGTCGAGCGAAAACACTTGACAACCTCCTAGAAGCAGCTTTTCTTGCCACCGGACCTTTCTCCATCAATAAGGAATCTGATGCCGTCACTAAACACATTCCATAAATTGAAGCCATTTGTTGAGTGATTTTTTTTGGTGTCTAATCCTCGTATATATCACCATTTCCCTAGATTTTCTTGACTGTATATCTCTTAAATGTCAACATATACACGTGTGATTTAGTTTATGAAGATTTTTCAATGCCGGGAACCTCTATCAGAGAGTAAAAAAGGCGTAAGGTTAACAATGGTGTAAAATTAAAATGCGATATACCGGACTAGGATTCGAGTTACAAGAACTAGGGCCAAGCCAACCACCCAAGAATGGAATCGTCGAGCGAAAACACTTGACAACCTCCTAGAAGCAGCTTTTCTTGCCACCAGACCTTTCTCCATCAATTAGGAATCTGATGCCGTCACTAAACGCATTCCTTAAATTGTATCCATTTGTTGAGTGTTTTTTTTGGTGTCTAATCCGCGTAGATATCACCATTGCCCTTAATTTTCTTGACAGTATATCTCTAAAATGTAAACATATACACGTGTGATTTAGTTTACGAAGATTTTTCAATGCCGGGAACCTCGATCAGAGAGTAAAAAAGGCGTAAGGTTCACAATGGTGTAAAATTAAATTGGATATACCGGGCTAGGATTCGAGTTACAGGAACAAGGGCAAAACCAACCACCCTAGAATGGAATCGTCGAGCGAAAACAGTTGACAACCTCCTAGAAGCAGCTTTTCTTGCCACCAGACCTTTCTCCGTCAATTAGGAATCTGATGCCGTCATTAAACACATTCCTTATATCGTAGTCATTTGTTGAGTGATTTTGTTTGGTGTCTAATCAGCATATATATCACCATTGCCCTTGATTTTCTTGACTGTATATCTCTTAAATGTCAACATATACACGTGTGATTTAGTTTACGAAGATTTTTCATTGCCGAGAACCTATATCAGAGAGTAAAAAAGACGTAAGGTTCACAATGGTGTAAAATTAAAATGGGATATACCGGGCTAGGATTCGAGTTACAGGAACAAGGGCCAAACCAACCACCCAAGATTGAATCGTCGAGCGAAAACACTTGACAACCTCCTAGAAGCAGCTTTTCTTACCACCAGACCTTTCTCCATCAATTAGGAATCTGATGCCGTCACTAAACACATTCCTTCAATTGTAGCCATTTGTTGTGTGTTTTTTTTGGTGTCTAATCCGCATATATATCACCATTGCCCTTGATTTTCTTGACTGTATATCTCTTAAATATCAACATATACACGTGTGATTTAGTTTACGAAGATTTTTCAATGCCGAGAACCTCGATCAGAGAGTAAAAAGGCGTAAGGTTCACAATGGTGTAAAATTAAAATGGGATATAACGGGCTAGGATTCGAGTTACAGGAACATGGGCCAAACCATACACCCAAGAATGGAATCGTCGAGCGAAAACACTTGACAACCTCCTAGAAGCAGCTTTTCTTACCACCAGACCTTTCTCCATCAATTAGGAATCTGATGCCGTCACTAAACACATTCCTTAAATTGAAGCCATTTGTTGAGTGATTTTTTTTGGTGTCTAATCCGCGTATATATCACCATTTCCCTAGATTTTCTTGACTGTATATCTCTTAAATGTCAACATATACACGTGTGATTTAGTTTACGAAGATTTTTCAATGCCGAGAACCTCTATTAGAGAGTAAAAAAGGCGTAAGGTTCACAATGGTGTAAAATTAAAATGGGATATACCGGGATAGGATTCGAGTTACAAGAACTAGGGCCAAACCAACCACCCAAGAATGGAATCGTCGAGCGAAAACACTTTACAACCTCCTAGAAGAAGCTTTTCTTGCCACCAGACCTTTCTCCATCAATTAGGAATCTGATGCCGTCACTAAACACATTCCTTAAAATGTAGCCATTTGTTGAGTGTTTTTTTTGGTGTCTAATCCGCGTAGATATGACCATTGCCCTTGATTTTCTTGACAGTATATCTCTTAAATGTAAACATATACACGTGTGATTTAGTTTACGAAGACTTTTCAATGCCGGGAACCTCGATCAGAGAGTAAAAAAGGCGTAAGGTTCACAATGGTGTAAAATTAAATTGGATATACCGGGCTAGGATTCGAGTTACAGGAACAAGGGCCAAACCAACCACCCTAGAATGGAATCGTCGAGCGAAAACAGTTGACAACCTCCTAGAAGCAGCTTTTCTTGCCACCAGACCTTTCTCCATCAATTAGGAATCTGATGCCGTCATTAAACACATTCCTTAAATTGTAGCCATTTGTTGAGTGTCTATTTTTTGATGTCTAATCCGCATATATATCACCATTGCCCTTGATTTTCTTGATTGTATATCTCTTAAATGTCAACATATACACGTGTAATTTAGTTTACGAAGATTTTTCAATGCCGAGAACCTCGATCAGAGAGTAAAAAAGGCGTACGGTTCACAATGGTGTAAAATTAAAATGGGATATACCGGGCTAGGATTCGAGTTACAGGAACAAGGGCCAAACCAACCACCCAAGAATGGAATCGTCGAGCGAAAACACTTGATAACCTCTTAGAAGCAGCTTTTCTTGCCACCAGACCGTTCTCCATCAATTAGGAATATGATGCCGTCACTAAACACATTCCTTAAATTGTAGCCATTTGTTGATTGTCTTTTTTTTGGTGTCTAATCCGCATATATATCACCATTGCCCTTAATGTTCTTGACTGTATATCTCTTAAATATCAACATATACACGTGTGATTTAGTTTAAGAAAATTTTTCAATGCCGAGAACCTGAATAAGAGAGTAAAAAAGGTGTAAGGTTCACAATGGTGTAAAATTAAAATGGGATATACCGGGCTAGGATTAGAGTTACAAGAAAAAGGGCCAAACTAACCACCCAAGAATGGAATCGTCGGGCGAAAACACTTGACAACCTCCAAGAAGCAGCTTTTCTTACCACCAGACCTTTCTCCATCAATTAGGAATCTGTTGCCGTCACTAAACACGTTCTTTAAATTGTAGGCATTTGTTGAGTGTTTATTTTTTGGTGTCTAATCCGCATATATATCACCATTGCTCTTGATTTTCTTAACTGTATATCTCTTAAATATCAACATATACACGTATGATTTAGTTTACGAAGATTTTTCAATGCCGAGAACCTCGATCAGAGAGTAAAAAAGGCGTAAGGTTCACAATGGTGTAAAATTAAAATGGGATATACCGGGCTAGGATTCGAGTTACAGGTACAAGGGCCAAACCAACCACCCAAGATTGGAATCGTCGAGAGAAAACACTTGACAACCTCCTAGAAGCAGCTTTTCTTTCCACCAGACCTTTCTCCATCAATTAGGAATCTGATGCCGTCACTAAACACATTCCTTAAATTGTAACTATTTGTTGAGTGTTTTTTTTGGTGGCTAATCCGCGTATATATCACCATTGCCCTTGATTTTCTTGACTGTATATCTCTTAAATGTCAACATATACACGTGTGATTTAGTTTATGAAGATTTTTCAATGCCGAGAACCTCGATCAGAGAGTAAAAAAGGCGTAAGGTTCACAATGGTGTAAAATTAAAATCGGATATACCGGGCTAGGATTCGAGTTACAGGAACAAGGGCCAAACCAACCACCCAAGAATGGAATCGTCGAGCGAAAACACTTGATAACCTCTTAGAAGCAGCTTTTCTTGCCACCAGACCGTTCTCCATCAATTAGGAATCTGATGCCGTCACTAAACACGTTCCTTAAATTGTAGCCATTTGTTGATTGTCTTTTTTTTGGTGTCTAATCCGCATATATATCACCATTGCCCTTAATTTTCTTGACTGTATATCTCTTAAATATCAACATATACACGTGTGATTTAGTTTATGAAGATATTTCAATGCCGAGAACCTCAATCAGAGAGTAAAAAAGGCGTAAGGTTAACAATGGTGTAAAATTAAAATGGGATATACCGGGCTAGGATTCGAGTTACAGGAACAAGGGCCAAACCAACCATTCAAGAATGGAATCGTCGAGCGAAAACACTTGACAACCTCCTAGAAGCAGCTTTTCTTACCACCAGACCTTTCTCCATCAATTAGGAATCTGATGTCGTCACTAAACACATTCTTTAAATTGTAGCCATTTGTTGAGTGTTTATTTTTTGGTGTCTAATCCGCATATATATCACCATTGCCCTTGATTTTCTTGAGTGTATATCTCTTAAATGTCAACATATACACGTGTGATTTAGTTTACGAAGATTTTTCAATGTCGAGAACCTCGATCAGAGAGTAAAAAAGGCGTAAGGTTCACAATAGTGTAAAATTAAAATGGGATATACCGGGCTAGGATTCGAGTTACAGGAACAAGGGCCAAACCAACCACTCAAGAATGGAATTGTCGAGCGAAAACACTTGACAAACTCCTAGAAGCAGCTTTTCATGCCACCAGACCTTTCTCCATCAATTAGGAATCTGATGCCGTCACTAAACACATTCCTTAAATTGTAGCCATTTGTTGAGTGTTTTTTTTGGTGTCTAATCCGCGTATATATCACCATTGCCCTTGATTTTCTTGACTGTATATCTCTTAAATGTCAACATATACACGTGCGATTTAGTTTATGAAGATATTTCAATGCCGAGAATCTCAATCAGAGAGTAAAAAAGGCGTAAGGTTAACAATGGTGTAAAATTAAAATGGGAAATACCGGGTTATGACTCGAGTTACAGGAACAAGGGCCAAACCAACCACTCAAGAATGGAATCGTCGAGCGAAAACACTTGACAACCTCCTAGAAGCTGCTTTTCATGCCACCAGACCTTTCTCCATCAATTAGGAATCTGATGCCGTCACTAAACACATTCCTTATATTGTAGCCATTTGTTGAGTGTTTTTTTTTTGGTGTCTAAACCGCGTATATATCACCATTGCCCTTGATTTTCTTGACTGTATATCTCTTAAATGTCAACATATACACGTGTGATTTAGTTTACGAAGATTTTTCAATGCCGAGAACCTCAATCAGAGAGTAAAAAAGGCGTAAAGTTCACAATGGTGTAAAATTAAAATGAGATATACCGGGCTAGGATTCGAGTTACAGGAACAAGGGCCAAACCAACCACTCAAGAATGGAATTGTCGAGCGAAAACACTTGACAACCTCCTAGAAGCTGCTTTTTATGCCACCAGACCTTTCTCCATCAATTAGGAATCTGATGCCGTCACTAAACACATTCCTTAAATTGTAGCCTTTTGTTGAGTGTTTTTTTTGGTGTCTAATCTGCGTAAATATCACCATTGCCCTTGATTTTCTTGACTGTATATCTCTTAAATGTCAACATATACACGTGTGATTTAGTTTACGAAGATTTTTCAATGCCGAGAACCTCAATCAGAGAGTAAAAAAGGCGTAAAGTTCACAATGGTGTAAAATTAAAATGAGATATACCGGGCTAGGATTCGAGTTACAGGAACAAGGGCCAAACCAACCACTCAAGAATGGAATTGTCGAGCGAAAACACTTGACAACCTCCTAGAAGCTGCTTTTCATGCCACCAGACCTTTCTCCATCAATTAGGAATCTGATGCCGTCACTAAACACATTCCTTATATTGTAGCCATTTGTTGAGTGTTTTTTTTTTGGTGTCTAAACCGCGTATATATCCCCATTGCCCTTGATTTTCTTGACTGTATATCTCTTAAATGTCAACATATACACGTGTGATTTAGTTTACGAAGATTTTTCAATGCCGAGAACCTCAGTCAGAGAGTAAAAAAGGTGTAAAGTTCACAATGGTGTAAAATTAAAATGAGATATACCGGGCTAGGATTCGAGTTACAGGAACAAGGGCCAAACCAACCACCCAAGAATGGAATCGTCGAGCGAAAACACTTGATAACCTCTTAGAAGCAGCTTTTCTTGCCACCAGACCGTTCTCCATCAATTAGGAATCTGATGCCGTCACTAAACACGTTCCTTAAATTGTAGCCATTTGTTGATTGTCTTTTTTTTGGTGTCTAATCCGCATATATATCACCATTGCCCTTAATTTTCTTGACTGTATATCTCTTAAATATCAACATATACACGTGTGATTTAGTTTATGAAGATATTTCAATGCCGAGAACCTCAATCAGAGAGTAAAAAAGGCGTAAGGTTAACAATGGTGTAAAATTAAAATGGGATATACCGGGCTAGGATTCGAGTTACAGGAACAAGGGCCAAACCAACCATTCAAGAATGGAATCGTCGAGCGAAAACACTTGACAACCTCCTAGAAGCAGCTTTTCTTACCACCAGACCTTTCTCCATCAATTAGGAATCTGATGTCGTCACTAAACACATTCCTTAAATTAGGAATCTGATGCCGTCACTAAACACATTCTTTAAATTGTAGCCATTTGTTGAGTGTTTATTTTTTGGTGTCTAATCCGCATATATATCACCATTGCCCTTGATTTTCTTGAGTGTATATCTCTTAAATGTCAACATATACACGTGTGATTTAGTTTACGAAGATTTTTCAATGTCGAGAACCTCGATCAGAGAGTAAAAAAGGCGTAAGGTTCACAATAGTGTAAAATTAAAATGGGATATACCGGGCTAGGATTCGAGTTACAGGAACAAGGGCCAAACCAACCACTCAAGAATGGAATCGTTGAGCGAAAACACTTGACAAACTCCTAGAAGCAGCTTTTCATGCCACCAGACCTTTCTCCATCAATTAGGAATCTGATGCCGTCACTAAACACATTCCTTAAATTGTAGCCTTTTGTTGAGTGTTTTTTTTGGTGTCTAATCCGCGTATATATCACCATTGCCCTTGATTTTCTTGACTGTATATCTCTTAAATGTCAACATATACACGTGCGATTTAGTTTATGAAGATATTTCAATGCCGAGAATCTCAATCAGAGAGTAAAAAAGGCGTAAGGTTAACAATGGTGTAAAATTAAAATGGGAAATACCGGGTTATGACTCGAGTTACAGGAACAAGGGCCAAACCAACCACTCAAGAATGGAATCGTCGAGCGAAAACACTTGACAACCTCCTAGAAGCTGCTTTTCATGCCACCAGACCTTTCTCCATCAATTAGGAATCTGATGCCGTCACTAAACACATTCCTTATATTGTAGCCATTTGTTGAGTGTTTTTTTTTTGGTGTCTAAACCGCGTATATATCACCATTGCCCTTGATTTTCTTGACTGTATATCTCTTAAATGTCAACATATACACGTGTGATTTAGTTTACGAAGATTTTTCAATGCCGAGAACCTCAATCAGAGAGTAAAAAAGGCGTAAAGTTCACAATGGTGTAAAATTAAAATGAGATATACCGGGCTAGGATTCGAGTTACAGGAACAAGGGCCAAACCAACCACTCAAGAATGGAATTGTCGAGCGAAAACACTTGACAACCTCCTAGAAGCTGCTTTTTATGCCACCAGACCTTTCTCCATCAATTAGGAATCTGATGCCGTCACTAAACACATTCCTTAAATTGTAGCCTTTTGTTGAGTGTTTTTTTTGGTGTCTAATCCGCGTAAATATCACCATTGCCCTTGATTTTCTTGACTGTATATCTCTTAAATGTCAACATATACACGTGCGATTTAGTTTATGAAGATATTTCAATGCCGAGAATCTCAATCAGAGAGTAAAAAAGGCGTAAGGTTAACAATGGTGTAAAATTAAAATGGGAAATACCGGGTTATGACTCGAGTTACAGGAACAAGGGCCAAACCAACCACTCAAGAATGGAATCGTCGAGCGAAAACACTTGACAACCTCCTAGAAGCTGCTTTTCATGCCACCAGACCTTTCTCCATCAATTAGGAATCTGATGCCGTCACTAAACACATTCCTTATATTGTAGCCATTTGTTGAGTGTTTTTTTTTTGGTGTCTAAACCGCGTATATATCCCCATTGCCCTTGATTTTCTTGACTGTATATCTCTTAAATGTCAACATATACACGTGTGATTTAGTTTACGAAGATTTTTCAATGCCGAGAACCTCAGTCAGAGAGTAAAAAAGGTGTAAAGTTCACAATGGTGTAAAATTAAAATGAGATATACCGGGCTAGGATTCGAGTTACAGGAACAAGGGCCAAACCAACCACTCAAGAATGGAATCGTCGAGCGAAAACACTTGACAACCTCCTAGAAGCTGCTTTTCATGCCACCAGACCTTTCTCCATCAATTAGGAATCTGATGCCATCACTAAACACATTCCTTAAATTGTAGCCTTTTGTTGAGTGTTTTTTTTGGTGTCTAATCCGCGTATATATCACCATTGCCCTTGATTTTCTTGACTGTATATCTCTTAAATGTCAACATATACACGTGCGATTTAGTTTATAAAGATATTTCACTGCCGAGAATCTCAATCAGAGAGTAAAAAAGGCGTAAGGTTAACAATGGTGTAAAATTAAAATGGGATATACCGGGTTATGACTCGAGTTACAGGAACAAGGGCCAAACCAACCACTCAAGAATGGAATCGTCGAGCGAAAACACTTGACAACCTCCTAGAAGCTGCTTTTCATGCCACCAGACCTTTCTCCATCAATTAGGAATCTGATGCCGTCACTAAACACATTCCTTATATTGTAGCCATTTGTTGAGTGTTTTTTTTTTGGTGTCTAAACCGCGTATATATCACCATTGCCCTTGATTTTCTTGACTGTATATCTCTTAAATGTCAACATATACACGTGTGATTTAGTTTACGAAGATTTTTCAATGCCGAGAACCTCAATTAGAGAGTAAAAAAGGCGTAAGGTTCACAATGGTGTAAAATTAAAATGGGATATACCGGGCTAGGATTCGAGTTACAGGAACAAGGGCCAAACCAAGCACTCAAGAATGGAATCGTTGAGCGAAAACACTTGACAAACTCCTAGAAGCAGCTTTTCTTGCCACCAGACCTTTCTCCATCAATTAGGAATCTAATGCCGTCACTAAACACATTCCTTAAATTGTGACCATTTGTTGAGTGTTTTTTTGGTGTCTAATCCGCGTATATATCACCATTGCCCTTGATTTTCTTGACTGTATATCTCTTAAATGTCAACATATACACGTGTGATTTAGTTTGCGAAGATTTTTCAATGCCGAGAACCTCGATCAGAGAGTAAAAAAGGCGTAAAGTTCACAATGGTGTAAAATTAAAATGAGATATACCGGGCTAGGATTCGAGTTACAGGAACAAGGGCCAAACCAACCACTCAAGAATGGAATTGTCGAGCGAAAACACTTGACAACCTCCTATAAGCTGCTTTTTATGCCACCAGACCTTTCTCCATCAATTAGGAATCTGATGCCGTCACTAAACACATTCCTTAAATTGTTGCCTTTTGTTGAGTGTTTTTTTTGGTGTCTAATCCGCGTATATATCACCATTTCCCTTGATTTTCTTGACTGTATATCTCTTAAATGTCAACATATACACGTGTGATTTAGTTTATGAAGATTTTTCAATACCGAGAACCTCAATCAGAGAGTAAAAAAGGCGTAAGGTTAACAATGGTGTAAAATTAAAATGAGATATACCAGGCTAGGATTCGAGTTACAGGAACAAGGGCCAAACAACCCACTCAAGAATGGAATCGTCGAGCGAAAACACTTGACAACCTCCTAGAAGCTGCTTTTCATGCCACCAGACCTTTCTCCATCAATTAGGAATCTAATGCCGTCACTAAACACATTCCTTAAATTGTAGCCATTTGTTGAGTGTTTTTTTTGGTGTCTAATCCGCGTATATATCACCATTGCCCTTGATTTTCTTGACTGTATATCTCTTAAATGTCAACATATACACGTGTGATTTAGTTTATGAAGATATTTCAATGTCGAGAACCTCAATCAGAGATTAAAAAAGGCGTAAGGTTAACAATGGTGTAAAATTAAAATGGGATATACCGGGCTAGGATTCGAGTTACAGGAACAAGGGCCAAACCAACCACTCAAGAATGGAATCGTCGAGCGAAAACACTTGACAACCTCCTAGAAGCTGCTTTTCATGCCACCAGACCTTTCTCCATCAATTAGGAATCTGATGCCGTCACTAAACACATTCCTTATATTGTAGCCATTTGTTGAGTGTTTTTTTTTGGTGTCTAAACCGCGTATATATCACCATTGCCCTTGATTTTCTTGACTGTATATCTCTTAAATGTCAACATATACACGTGTGATTTAGTTTACGAAGATTTTTCAATGCCGAGAACCTCGATCAGAGAGTAAAAAAGGTGTAAGGTTCACAATGGTGTAAAATTAAAATGGGATATACCGGGCTCGGATTAGATTTACAAGAAAAAGGGCCAAACCAACCACCCAAGAATGGAATCGTTGAGCGAAAACACTTGACAACCTCCAAGAAGCAGCTTTTCTTACCACCAGACCTTTCTCCATCAATTAGGAATCTAATGCCGTCACTAAACACATTCCTTAAATTGTAGCCATTTGTTGAGTGTTTTTTTTGGTGTCTAATCCGCGTATATATCACCATTGCCCTTGATTTTCTTTACTGTATATCTCTTAAATGTCAACATATACACGTGTGATTTAGTTTACGAAGATTTTTCAATGCCGAGAACCTCGATCAGAGAGTAAAAAAGGCGTAAGGTTCACAATGGTGTAAAATTAAAATGAGATATACCGGGCTAGGATTCGAGTTACAGGAACAAGGGCCAAACCAACCACTCAAGAATGGAATCGTTGAGCGAAAACACTTGACAACCTCCTAGAAGCTGCTTTTCATGCCACCAGACCTTTCTCCATCAATGAGGAATCTAATGCCGTCACTAAACACATTCCTTAAATTGTAGCCTTTTGTTGAATGTTTTTTTTGGTGTCTAATCCGCGTATATATCACCATTGCCCTTGATTTTCTTGACTGTATATCTCTTAAATGTCAACATATACACGTGTAATTTAGTTTATGAAGATTTTTCAATGCCGAGAACCTCAATCAGAGAGTAAAAAAGGCGTAAGGTTAACAATGGTGTAAAATTAAAATGGGATATACCGGGCTAGGATTCGAGTTACAGGAACAAGGGCCAAACCAACCACTGTAGAATGGAATCGTCGAGCGAAAACACTTGACAACCTCCTAGAAGCTGCTTTTCATGCCACCAGACATTTCTCCATCAATTAGGAATCTAATGCCGTCACTAAACACATTCCTTAAATTGTAGCCATTTGTTGAGTGTTTTTTTTTGTGTCTAATCCGCGTATATATCACCATTGCCCTTGATTTTCTTGACTGTATATCTCTTAAATGTCAACATATACACGTGTGATTTAGTTTATGAAGATATTTCAATGCCGAGAACCTCAATCAGAGAGTAAAAAAGGCGTAAGGTTAAAAATGGTGTAAAATTAAAATGGGATATACCGGGCTAGGATTCGAGTTACATGAACAAGGGCCAAACCAACCACTCAAGAATGGAATCGTCGAGCGAAAACACTTGACAACCTCCTAGAAGCTGCTTTTCATGCCACCAGACCTTTCTCCATCAATTAGGAATCTGATGCCTTCACTAAACACATTCCTTATATTGTAGCCATTTGTTGAGTGTTTTTTTTTTGTGTCTAAACCGCGTATATATCACCATTGCCCTTGATTTTCTTGACTGTATATCTCTTAAATGTCAACATATACACGTGTGATTTAGTTTACGAAGATTTTTCAATGCCGAGAACCTCAATCAGAGAGTAAAAAAGGCGTAAGGTTCACAATGGTGTAAAACTAAAATGGGATATACCGGGCTAGGATTAGAGTTACAGGAACAAGGGCCAAACCAAGCACTCAAGAATGGAATCGTTGAGCGAAAACACTTGACAAACTCCTAGAAGCAGCTTTTCTTGCCACCAGACCTTTCTCCATCAATTAGGAATCTAATGCCGTCACTAAACACATTCCTTAAATTGTAGCCATTTGTTGAGTGTTTTTTTTGGTGTCTAATCCGCGTATATATCACCATTGCCCTTGATTTTCTTTACTGTATATCTCTTAAATGTCAACATATACACGTGTGATTTAGTTTACGAAGATTTTTCAATGCCGAGAACCTCGATCAGAGAGTAAAAAAGGCGTAAGGTTCACAATGGTGTAAAATTAAAATGAGATATACCGGGCTAGGATTCGAGTTACAGGAACAAGGGCCAAACCAACCACTCAAGAATGGAATCGTTGAGCGAAAACACTTGACAACCTCCTAGAAGCTGCTTTTCATGCCACCAGACCTTTCTCCATCAATGAGGAATCTAATGCCGTCACTAAACACATTCCTTAAATTGTAGCCATTTGTTGAGTGTTTTTTTTGGTGTCTAATCCGCGTATATATCACCATTGCCCTTGATTTTCTTGACTGTATATCTCTTAAATGTCAACATATACACGTGTGATTTAGTTTATGAAGATTTTTCAATGCCGAGAACCTCAATCAGAGAGTAAAAAAGGCGTAAGGTTAACAATGGTGTAAAATTAAAATGGGATATACCGGGCTAGGATTCGAGTTACAGGAACAAGGGCCAAACCAACCACTGAAGAATGGAATCGTCGAGCGAAAACACTTGACAACCTCCTAGAAGCTGCTTTTCATGCCACCAGACATTTCTCCATCAATTAGGAATCTAATGCCGTCACTAAACACATTCCTTAAATTGTAGCCATTTGTTGAGTGTTTTTTTTTGTGTCTAATCCGCGTATATATCACCATTGCCCTTGATTTTCTTGACTGTATATCTCTTAAATGTCAACATATACACGTGTGATTTAGTTTATGAAGATATTTCAATGCCGAGAACCTCAATCAGAGAGTAAAAAAGGCGTAAGGTTAACAATGGTGTAAAATTAAAATGGGATATACCGGGCTAGGATACGAGTTACAGGAACAAGGGCCAAACCAACCACTCAAGAATGGAATCGTCGAGCGAAAACACTTGACAACCTCCTAGAAGCTGCTTTTCATGCCACCAGACCTTTCTCCATCAATTAGGAATCTGATGCCTTCACTAAACACATTCCTTATATTGTAGCCATTTGTTGAGTGTTTTTTTTTTGGTGTCTAAACCGCGTATATATCACCATTGCCCTTGATTTTCTTGACCGTATATCTCTTAAATGTCAACATATACACGTGTGATTTAGTTTACGAAGATTTTTCAATGCCGAGAACCTCAATCAGAGAGTAAAAAAGGCGTAAGGTTCACAATGGTGTAAAACTAAAATGGGATATACCGGGCTAGGATTAGAGTTACAGGAACAAGGGCCAAACCAAGCACTCAAGAATGGAATCGTTGAGCGAAAACACTTGACAAACTCCTAGAAGCAGCTTTTCTTGCCACCAGACCTTTCTCCATCAATTAGGAATCTAATGCCGTCACTAAACACATTCCTTAAATTGTAGCCATTTGTTGAGTGTTTTTTTTGGTGTCTAATCCGCGTATATATCACCATTGCCCTTGATTTTCTTTACTGTATATCTCTTAAATGTCAACATATACACGTGTGATTTAGTTTACGAAGATTTTTCAATGCCGAGAACCTCGATCAGAGAGTAAAAAGGGCGTAAGGTTCACAATGGTGTAAAATTAAAATGAGATATACCGGGCTAGGATTCGAGTTACAGGAACAAGGGCCAAACCAACCACTCAAGAATGGAATCGTTGAGCGAAAACACTTGACAACCTCCTAGAAGCTGCTTTTCATGCCACCAGAACTTTCTCCATCAATGAGGAATCTGATGCCCTCACTAAACACATTCCTTAAATTGTAGCCTTTTGTTGAGTGTTTTTTTTTGGTGTCTAATCCGCGTATATATCACCATTGCCCTTGATTTTTTTGACTGTATATCTCTTAAATGTCAACATATACACGTGTGATTTAGTTTATGAAGATTTTTCAATGCCGAGAACCTCAATCAGAGAGTAAAAAAGGCGTAAGGTTAACAATGGTGTAAAATTAAAATGGGATATACCGGGATAGGATTCGAGTTACAGGAACAAGGGCCAAACCAACCACTGAAGAATGGAATCGTCGAGCGAAAACACTTGACAACCTCCTAGAAGCTGCTTTTCATGCCACCAGACATTTCTCCATCAATTAGGAATCTGATGCCGTCACTAAACACATTCCTTATATTGTAGCAATTTGTTGAGTGTTTTTTTGGTGTCTAAACCGCGTATATATCACCATTTCCCTTGATTTTCTTGATTGTATATCTCTTAAATGTCAACATATACACGTGTGATTTAGTTTACGAAGATTTTTCAATGCCGAGAACCTCAATCAGAGAGTAAAAAAGGCGTAAGGTTCACAATGGTGTAAAATTAAAATGGGATATACCGGGCTAGGATTCGAGTTACAGGAACAAGGGCCAAACCAAGCACTCAAGAATGGAATCGTTGAGCGAAAACACTTGACAAACTCCTAGGAGCAGCTTTTCTTGCCACCAGACCTTTCTCCATCAATTAGGAATCTAATGCCGTCACTAAACACATTCCTTAAATTGTAGCCATTTGTTGAGTGTTTTTTTTTGGTGTCTAATCCGCGTATATATCACCATTGCCCTTGATTTTCTTGACTGTATATCTCTTAAATGTCAACATATACACATGTGATTTAGTTTACGAAGATTTTTCAATGCCGAGAACCTCTATCAGAGAGTAAAAAAGGCGTAAGGTTCACAATGGTGTAAAATTAAAATGGGATATACCGGGCTAGGATTCGAGTTACAAGAACTAGGGCCAAACCAACCACCCAAGAATGGAATCGTCGAGTGAAAACATTTGACAACCTCCTAGAAGCAGCTTTTCTTGCCGCCAGACCTTTCTCCATCAATTAGGAATCTGATGTCGTCACTAAACACATTCCTTAAATTGTAGCCATTTGGTGAGTGTTTTTTTTTGTGTCTAATCCGCGTAGATATCACCATTGCCCTAGATTTTCTTGACAGTATATTTCTTAAATGTAAACATATACACGTGTGATTTAGTTTACGAAGATATTTCAATGCCGAGAACCTCGATCAGAGAGTAAAAAAAGCGTAAGGTTCACAATGGTGTAAAATTAAATTGGATATACCGGGCTAGGATTCGAGTTACAGGAACAAGGGCCAAACCAACCACCTTAGAATGGAATCGTCGAGCGAAAACAGTTGACAACCTCCTAGAAGCAGCTTTTCTTGCCACTAGACCTTTCTCCATCAATTAGGAATCTGATGCCGTCCTTAAAACAGTTGAGTGATTTTTTTTTGGTGTCTAATCAGCATATATATCACCATTGCCCTTGATTTTCTTGACTATATATCTCTTAAATGTCAACATATACACGTGTGATTTAGTTTACGAAGATTTTTCAATGCCGAGAACCTATATCAGAGAGTAAAAAAGACGTAAGGTTCTTAATGGTGTAAAATTAAAATGGGATATACCGGGCTAGGATTCGAGTTACAGGAACAAGGGACAAACCAACCACCCAACAATGGAATCGTCAAGCGAAAACACTTGACAACCTCCTAGAAGCAGCTTTTCTTGCCACCAGACCTTTCTCCATCAATTAGGAATCTGATGCCGTCACTAAACACATTCCTTAAATTGTACCCATTTGTTGAGTGTTTTTTTTTTTGTGTCTAATCCGCATATATATCCCCATTGCCCTTGATTTTCTTGACTGTATATCTCTTAAATGTCAACATATACACGTGTGATTTAGTTTACGAAGATTTTTCACTGCCGAGAACCTCAATCAGAGAGTAAAAAACGCGTAAGGTTCACAATGGTGTAAAATTAAAATGGGATATACCGGGCAAGGATTAGAGTTACAAGAAAAAGGGCCAAACCAACCACCCAAGAATGGATTCGTCGAGCGAAAACATTTGAGAACCTCCAAGAAGCAGCTTTTCTTACCACCAGACCTTTCTCCATCAGTTAGGAATCTGATGCCGTCACTAAACACATTCCTTAAATTGTTGCCATTTGTTGATTGTTTATTTTTGATGTCTAATCCGCATATATATCACCGTTGCCCTTCATTTTCTTGACTGTATATCTCTTAAATGTCAACATATACACGTGTGATTTAGTTTACGAAGATTTTTCAATGCCAAGAACCTCTATCAGAGAGTAAAAAAGGCGTAAGGTTCACCATGGTGTAAAATTAAAATGGGATATACCGGGCTAGGATTAGAGTTACAGGAACAAGGGCCAAACCAAGCACTCAAGAATGGAATCGTTGAGCGAAAACACTTGACAAACTCCTAGAAGCAGCTTTTCATGCCACCAGACCTTTCTCCATCAAGTAGGAATCTAATGCCGTCACTAAACACATTCCTTAAATTGTAGCCATTTGTTGAGTGTTTTTTTTGGTGTCTAATCCGCGTATATATCACCATTGCCCTTGATTTTCTTGATTGTATATCTCTTAAATGTCAACATATACACGTGTGATTTAGTTTACGAAGATTTTTCAATGCCGAGAACCTCGATCAGAGAGTAAAAAAGGTGTAAGGTTCACAATAGTGTAAAATTAAAATGGGATATACCGGGCTCGGATTAGAGTTACAAGAAAAAGGGCCAAACCAACCACCTAAGAATGGAATCGTTGAGCGAAAACACTTGACAAACTCCAAGAAGCAGCTTTTCTTACCACCAGACCTTTCTCCATCAATTAGGAATCTGATGCCGTCACTAAACACATTCCTTAAATTGTAGCCATTTGTTGAGTGTTTTTTTTGGTGTCTAATCCGCGTATATATCACCATTGCCCTTGATTTTCTTGACTGTATATCTCTTAAATGTCAACATATACACGTGTGATTTAGTTTACGAAGATTTTTCAATGCCGAGAACCTCGATCAGAGAGTAAAAAAGGTGTAAGGTTCACAATGGTGTAAAATTAAAATGGGATATACCGGGCTCGGATTAGATTTACAAGAAAAAGGGCCAAACCAACCACCCAAGAATGGAATCGTTGAGCGAAAACACTTGACAACCTCCAAGAAGCAGCTTTTCTTACCACCAGACCTTTCTCCATCAATTAGGAATCTGATTCCGTCACTAAACACATTCCTTAAATTGTTTCCATTTGTTGATTGTTTATTTTTTGATGTCTAATCCGCATATATATCACCGTTGCCCTTCATTTTCTTGACTGTATATCTCTTAAATGTCAACATATACACGTGTGATTTAGTTTACGAAGATTTTTCAATGCCAAGAACCTCGATCAGAGAGTAAAAAAGGCGTAAGGTTCACAATGGTGTAAAATTAAAATGGGATATACCGGGCTAGGATTAGAGTTACAGGAACAAGGGCCAAACCAAGCACTCAAGAATGGAATCGTTGAGCGAAAACACTTGACAAACTCCTAGAAGCAGCTTTTCATGCCACCAGACCTTTCTCCATCAAGTAGGAATCTAATGCCGTCACTAAACACATTCCTTAAATTGTAGCCATTTGTTGAGTGTTTTTTTTGGTGTCTAATCCGCGTATATATCACCATTGCCCTTGATTTTCTTGACTGTATATCTCTTAAATGTCAACATATACACGTGTGATTTAGTTTACGAAGATTTTTCAATGCCGAGAACCTCGATCAGAGAGTAAAAAAGGTGTAAGGTTCACAATGGTGTAAAATTAAAATGGGATATACCGGGCTCGGATTAGAGTTACAAGAAAAAGGGCCAAACCAACCACCCAAGAATGGAATCGTTGAGCGAAAACACTTGACAAACTCCAAGAAGCAGCTTTTCTTACCACCAGACCTTTCTCCATCAATTAGGAATCTGATGCCGTCACTAAACACATTCCTTAAATTGTAGCCATTTGTTGAGTGTTTTTTTTGGTGTCTAATCCGCGTATATATCACCATTGCCCTTGATTTTCTTGACTGTATATCTCTTAAATGTCAACATATACACGTGTGGTTTAGTTTACGAAGATTTTTCAATGCCGAGAACCTCGATCAGAGAGTAAAAAAGGTGTAAGGTTCACAATGGTGTAAAATTAAAATGGGATATACCGGGCTCGGATTAGATTTACAAGAAAAAGGGCCAAACCAACCACCCAAGAATGGAATCGTTGAGCGAAAACACTTGACAACCTCCAAGAAGCAGCTTTTCTTACCACCAGACCTTTCTCCATCAATTAGGAATCTGATGCCGTCACTAAACACATTCCTTAAATTGTTGCCATTTGTTGATTGTTTATTTTTTGATGTCTAATCCGCATATATATCACCGTTGCCCTTCATTTTCTTGACTGTATATCTCTTAAATGTCAACATATACACGTGTGATTTAGTTTACGAAGATTTTTCAATGCCAAGAACCTCGATCAGAGAGTAAAAAAGGCGTAAGGTTCACAATGGTGTAAAATTAAAATGGGATATACCGGGCTAGGATTAGAGTTACAGGAACAAGGGCCAAACCAAGCACTCAAGAATGGAATCGTTGAGCGAAAACACTTGACAAACTCCTAGAAGCAGCTTTTCATGCCACCAGACCTTTCTCCATCAAGTAGGAATCTAATGCCGTCACTAAACACATTCCTTAAATTGTAGCCATTTGTTGAGTGTTTTTTTTGGTGTCTAATCCGCGTATATATCACCATTGCCCTTGATTTTCTTGACTGTATATCTCTTAAATGTCAACATATACACGTGTGATTTAGTTTACGAAGATTTTTCAATGCCGAGAACCTCGATCAGAGAGTAAAAAAGGTGTAAGGTTCACAATGGTGTAAAATTAAAATGGGATATACCGGGCTCGGATTAGAGTTACAAGAAAAAGGGCCAAACCAACCACCCAAGAATGGAATCGTTGAGCGAAAACACTTGACAAACTCCAAGAAGCAGCTTTTCTTACCACCAGACCTTTCTCCATCAATTAGGAATCTGATGCCGTCACTAAACACATTCCTTAAATTGTAGCCATTTGTTGAGTGTTTTTTTTGGTGTCTAATCCGCGTATATATCACCATTGCCCTTGATTTTCTTGACTGTATATCTCTTAAATGTCAACATATACACGTGTGATTTAGTTTACGAAGATTTTTCAATGCCAAGAACCTCTATCAGAGAGTAAAAAAGGCGTAAGGTTCACAATGGTGTAAAATTAAAATGGGATATACCGGGCTAGGATTAGAGTTACAGGAACAAGGGCCAAACCAAGCACTCAAGAATGGAATCGTTGAGCGAAAACACTTGACAAACTCCTAGAAGCAGCTTTTCATGCCACCAGACCTTTCTCCATCAAGTAGGAATCTAATGCCGTCACTAAACACATTCCTTAAATTGTAGCCATTTGTTGAGTGTTTTTTTTGGTGTCTAATCCGCGTATATATCACCATTGCCCTTGATTTTCTTGACTGTATATCTCTTAAATGTCAACATATACACGTGTGATTTAGTTTACGAAGATTTTTCAATGCCGAGAACCTCGATCAGAGAGTAAAAAAGGTGTAAGGTTCACAATAGTGTAAAATTAAAATGGGATATACCGGGCTCGGATTAGAGTTACAAGAAAAAGGGCCAAACCAACCACCCAAGAATGGAATCGTTGAGCGAAAACACTTGACAAACTCCAAGAAGCAGCTTTTCTTACCACCAGACCTTTCTCCATCAATTAGGAATCTGATGCCGTCACTAAACACATTCCTTAAATTGTAGCCATTTGTTGAGTGTTTTTTTTGGTGTCTAATCCGCGTATATATCACCATTGCCCTTGATTTTCTTGACTGTATATCTCTTAAATGTCAACATATACACGTGTGATTTAGTTTACGAAGATTTTTCAATGCCGAGAACCTCGATCAGAGAGTAAAAAAGGTGTAAGGTTCACAATGGTGTAAAATTAAAATGGGATATACCGGGCTCGGATTAGATTTACAAGAAAAAGGGCCAAACCAACCACCCAAGAATGGAATCGTTGAGCGAAAACACTTGACAACCTCCAAGAAGCAGCTTTTCTTACCACCAGACCTTTCTCCATCAGTTAGGAATCTGATGCCGTCACTAAACACATTCCTTAAATTGTTGCCATTTGTTGATTGTTTATTTTTTGATGTCTAATCCGCATATATATCACCGTTGCCCTTCATTTTCTTGACTGTATATCTCTTAAATGTCAACATATACACGTGTGATTTAGTTTACGAAGATTTTTCAATGCCAAGAACCTCGATCAGAGAGTAAAAAAGGCGTAAGGTTCACAATGGTGTAAAATTAAAATGGGATATACCGGGCTAGGATTAGAGTTACAGGAACAAGGGCCAAACCAAGCACTCAAGAATGGAATCGTTGAGCGAAAACACTTGACAAACTCCTAGAAGCAGCTTTTCATGCCACCAGACCTTTCTCCATCAAGTAGGAATCTAATGCCGTCACTAAACACATTCCTTAAATTGTAGCCATTTGTTGAGTGTTTTTTTTGGTGTCTAATCCGCGTATATATCACCATTGCCCTTGATTTTCTTGACTGTATATCTCTTAAATGTCAACATATACACGTGTGATTTAGTTTACGAAGATTTTTCAATGCCGAGAACCTCGATCAGAGAGTAAAAAAGGTGTAAGGTTCACAATGGTGTAAAATTAAAATGGGATATACCGGGCTCGGATTAGAGTTACAAGAAAAAGGGCCAAACCAACCACCCAAGAATGGAATCGTTGAGCGAAAACACTTGACAAACTCCAAGAAGCAGCTTTTCTTACCACCAGACCTTTCTCCATCAATTAGGAATCTGATGCCGTCACTAAACACATTCCTTAAATTGTAGCCATTTGTTGAGTGTTTTTTTTGGTGTCTAATCCGCGTATATATCACCATTGCCCTTGATTTTCTTGACTGTATATCTCTTAAATGTCAACATATACACGTGTGATTTAGTTTACGAAGATTTTTCAATGCCGAGAACCTCGATCAGAGAGTAAAAAAGGTGTAAGGTTCACAATGGTGTAAAATTAAAATGGGATATACCGGGCTCGGATTAGATTTACAAGAAAAAGGGCCAAACCAACCACCCAAGAATGGAATCGTTGAGCGAAAACACTTGACAACCTCCAAGAAGCAGCTTTTCTTACCACCAGACCTTTCTCCATCAATTAGGAATCTGATGCCGTCACTAAACACATTCCTTAAATTGTTGCCATTTGTTGATTGTTTATTTTTTGATGTCTAATCCGCATATATATCACCGTTGCCCTTCATTTTCTTGACTGTATATCTCTTAAATGTCAACATATACACGTGTGATTTAGTTTACGAAGATTTTTCAATGCCAAGAACCTCGATCAGAGAGTAAAAAAGGCGTAAGGTTCACAATGGTGTAAAATTAAAATGGGATATACCGGGCTAGGATTAGAGTTACAGGAACAAGGGCCAAACCAAGCACTCAAGAATGGAATCGTTGAGCGAAAACACTTGACAAATTCCTAGAAGCAGCTTTTCATGCCACCAGACCTTTCTCCATCAAGTAGGAATCTAATGCCGTCACTAAACACATTCCTTAAATTGTAGCCATTTGTTGAGTGTTTTTTTTGGTGTCTAATCCGCGTATATATCACCATTGCCCTTGATTTTCTTGACTGTATATCTCTTAAATGTCAACATATACACGTGTGATTTAGTTTACGAAGATTTTTCAATGCCGAGAACCTCGATCAGAGAGTAAAAAAGGTGTAAGGTTCACAATGGTGTAAAATTAAAATGGGATATACCGGGCTCGGATTAGAGTTACAAGAAAAAAGGGCCAAACCAACCACCCAAGAATGGAATCGTTGAGCGAAAACACTTGACAAACTCCAAGAAGCAGCTTTTCTTACCACCAGACCTTTCTCCATCAATTAGGAATCTGATGCCGTCACTAAACACATTCCTTAAATTGTAGCCATTTGTTGAGTGTTTTTTTTGGTGTCTAATCCGCGTATATATCACCATTGCCCTTGATTTTCTTGACTGTATATCTCTTAAATGTCAACATATACAGGTGTGATTTAGTTTACGAAGATTTTTCAATGCCGAGAACCTCGATCAGAGAGTAAAAAAGGTGTAAGGTTCACAATGGTGTAAAATTAAAATGGGATATACCGGGCTCGGATTAGATTTACAAGAAAAAGGGCCAAACCAACCACCCAAGAATGGAATCGTTGAGCGAAAACACTTGACAACCTCCAAGAAGCAGCTTTTCTTACCAGCAGACCATTCTCCATCAATTAGGAATCTGATGCCGTCACTAAACACATTCCTTAAATTGTTGCCATTTGTTGATTGTTTATTTTTTGATGTCTAATCCGCATATATATCACCGTTGCCCTTCATTTTCTTGACTGTATATCTCTTAAATGTCAACATATACACGTGTGATTTAGTTTACGAAGATTTTTCAATGCCAAGAACCTCGATCAGAGAGTAAAAAAGGCGTAAGGTTCACAATGGTGTAAAATTAAAATGGGATATACCGGGCTAGGATTAGAGTTACAGGAACAAGGGCCAAACCAAAGCACTCAAGAATGGAATCGTTGAGCGAAAACACTTGACAAACTCCTAGAAGCAGCTTTTCATGCCACCAGACCTTTCTCCATCAAGTAGGAATCTAATGCCGTCACTAAACACATTCCTTAAATTGTAGCCATTTGTTGAGCGTTTTTTTTGGTGTCTAATCCGCGTATATATCACCATTGCCCTTGATTTTCTTGACTGTATATCTCTTAAATGTCAACATATACACGTGTGATTTAGTTTACGAAGATTTTTCAATGCCGAGAACCTCGATCAGAGAGTAAAAAAGGTGTAAGGTTCACAATGGTGTAAAATTAAAATGGGATATACCGGGCTCGGATTAGAGTTACAAGAAAAAAGGGCCAAACCAACCACCCAAGAATGGAATCGTTGAGCGAAAACACTTGACAAACTCCAAGAAGCAGCTTTTCTTACCACCAGACCTTTCTCCATCAATTAGGAATCTGATGCCGTCACTAAACACATTCCTTAAATTGTAGCCATTTGTTGAGTGTTTTTTTTGGTGTCTAATCCGCGTATATATCACCATTGCCCTTGATTTTCTTGACTGTATATCTCTTAAATGTCAACATATACAGGTGTGATTTAGTTTACGAAGATTTTTCAATGCCGAGAACCTCGATCAGAGAGTAAAAAAGGTGTAAGGTTCACAATGGTGTAAAATTAAAATGGGATATACCGGGCTCGGATTAGATTTACAAGAAAAAGGGCCAAACCAACCACCCAAGAATGGAATCGTTGAGCGAAAACACTTGACAACCTCCAAGAAGCAGCTTTTCTTACCACCAGACCATTCTCCATCAATTAGGAATCTGATGCCGTCACTAAACACATTCCTTAAATTGTTGCCATTTGTTGATTGTTTATTTTTTGATGTCTAATCCGCATATATATCACCGTTGCCCTTCATTTTCTTGACTGTATATCTCTTAAATGTCAACATATACACGTGTGATTTAGTTTACGAAGATTTTTCAATGCCAAGAACCTCGATCAGAGAGTAAAAAAGGCGTAAGGTTCACAATGGTGTAAAATTAAAATGGGATATACCGGGCTAGGATTAGAGTTACAGGAACAAGGGCCAAACCAAGCACTCAAGAATGGAATCGTTGAGCGAAAACACTTGACAAACTCCTAGAAGCAGCTTTTCATGCCACCAGACCTTTCTCCATCAAGTAGGAATCTAATGCCGTCACTAAACACATTCCTTAAATTGTAGCCATTTGTTGAGTGTTTTTTTTGGTGTCTAATCCGCGTATATATCACCATTGCCCTTGATTTTCTTGACTGTATATCTCTTAAATGTCAACATATACACGTGTGATTTAGTTTACGAAGATTTTTCAATGCCGAGAACCTCGATCAGAGAGTAAAAAAGGTGTAAGGTTCACAATGGTGTAAAACTAAAATGGGATATACCGGGCTCGGATTAGAGTTACAAGAAAAAGGGCCAAACAAACCACCCAAGAATGGAATCGTTGAGCGAAAACACTTGACAAACTCCAAGAAGCAGCTTTTCTTACCACCAGACCTTTCTCCATCAATTAGGAATCTGATGCCGTCACTAAACACATTCCTTAAATTGTAGCCATTTGTTGAGTGTTTTTTTTGGTGTCTAATCCGCGTATATATCACCATTGCCCTTGATTTTCTTGACTGTATATCTCTTAAATGTCAACATATACACGTGTGATTTAGTTTACGAAGATTTTTCAATGCCGAGAACCTCGATCAGAGAGTAAAAAAGGTGTAAGGTTCACAATGGTGTAAAATTAAAATGGGATATACCGGGCTCGGATTAGATTTAAAAGAAAAAGGGCCAAACCAACCACCCAAGAATGGAATCGTTGAGCGAAAACACTTGACAAACTCCAAGAAGCAGCTTTTCTTACCACCAGACCTTTCTCCATCAATTAGGAATCTGATGCCGTCACTAAACACATTCCTTAAATTGTAGCCATTTGTTGAGTGTTTATTTTTTGGTGTCTAATCCGCATATATATCACCATTGCCCTTGATTTTCTTAACTGTATATCTATTAAATGTCAACATATACACGTGTGATTTAGTTTCTGAAGATTTTTCAATGCCGAGAACCTCGATCAGAGAGTAAAAAAGGCGTAAGGTTCACAATGGTGTAAAATTAAAATGGGATACACTGGGCTAGGATTCGAGTTACAGGAACAAGGGCCAAACCAAGCACCCAAGAATGGAATCGTCGAGCGAAAACACTTGACAACCTCCTAGAAGCAGCTTTTCTTGCCACCAAACCTTTCTCCATCAATTAGGAATCTGATGCCGTCACTAAACACATTCCTTAAATTGTAGCCATTTGTTGAATTTTTTTTTGGTGTCTAATCCGCATATATATCACCATTGCCCTTTATTTTCTTGACTGTATATCCCTTAAATATCAACATATACACGTGTGATTTAGTTTACGAAGATTTTTCAATGCCGAGAACCTCAATCAGAGAGTAAAAAAGGCGTAAGGTTAACAATGGTGTAAAATTAAAATGGGATATACCGGGCTAGGATTCGAGTTACAGGAACAAGGGCCAAACCAACCACTGAAGAATGGAATCGTCGAGCGAAAACACTTGACAACCTCCTAGAAGCTGCTTTTCATGCCACCAGACATTTCTCCATTAATTAGGAATCTGATGCCGTCACTAAACACATTCCTTATATTGTAGCCATTTGTTGAGTGTTTTTTTTTGGTGTCTAAACCGCGTATATATCACCATTTCCCTTGATTTTCTTGACTGTATATCTCTTAAATGTCAACATATACACGTGTGATTTAGTTTACGAAGATTTTTCAATGCCGAGAACCTCTATCAGAGAGTAAAAAAGGCGTAAGGTTCTCAATGGTGTAAAATTAAAATGGGATATACCGGGTTAGGATTCGAGTTACAAGAACTAGGGCCAAACCAACCACCCAAGAATGGAATCATCGAGTGAAAACATTGGACAACCTCCTAGAAGCAGCTTTTCTTGCCGCCAGACCTTTCTCCATCAATTAGGAATCTGATGCCGTCACTAAACACATTCCTTAAATTGTAGTCATTTGTTGAGTGTTTTTTTTGGTGTCTAATCCGCGTAGATATCACCATTGCCCTAAATTTTCTTGACAGTATATTTCTTAAATGTAAACATATACACGTGTGATTTAGTTTACGAAGATTTTTCAATGCCGGGAACCTCGATCAGAGAGTAAAAAAGGCGTAAGGTTCACAATGGTGTAAAATTAAATTGGATATACCGGGCTAGGATTCGAGTTACAGGAACAAGGGCCAAACCAACCACCCTAGAATGGAATCGTCGAGCGAAAACAGTTGACAACCTCCTAGAAGCAGCTTTTCTTGCCACCAGACCTTTCTCCGTCAATTAGGAATCTGATGCCGTCCTTAAAACAGTTGAGTGATTTTTTTTTGGTGTCTAATCAGCATATATATCACCATTGCCCTTGATTTTCTTGACTGTATATCTCTTAAATGTCAACATATACACGTGTGATTTAGTTTACGAAGATTTTTCAATGCCGAGAACCTATATCAGAGAGTAAAAAAGACGTAAGGTTCTTAATGGTGTAAAATTAAAATGGGATATACCGGGCTAGGATTTGAGTTACAGGAACAAGCGCCAAACCAACCACCCAACAATGGAATCGTCGAGCGAAAACATTTGACAACCTCCAAGAAGCAGCTTTTCTTACCACCAGACCTTTTTCCATCAATTAGGAATCTGATGCCATCACTAAACACATTCCTTAAATTGTAGCCATTTGTTGATTGTTTATTTTTTGATGTCTAATCCGCATATATATCACCGTTGCCCTACATTTTCTTGACTGTATATCTCTTAAATGTCAACATATACACGTGTGATTTAGTTTACGAAGATTTTTCAATGCCAAGAACCTCGATCAGAGAGTAAAATAGGCGTAAGGTTCACAATGGTGTAAAATTAAAATGGGATATACCGGGCTAGGATTAGAGTTACAGGAACAAGGGCCAAACCAGCCACCCAAGAATGGAATCGTCGAGCGAAAACACTTGATAACCTCTTAGAGGCAGCTTTTCTTGCCACCAAACCTTTCTCCTTCAACTGGAATCTGATGCCGTCACTAAACACATTCCTTAAATTGTAGCCATTTGTTGAGTGTTTTTTTTTTGTTTCTAATCCGCATATATATCACCATTGCCCTTGATTTTCTTGACTGTATATCTCTTAAATATCAACATATACACGTGTGATTTAGTTTACGAAGATTTTTCAATGCCGAGAACCTCGATCAGAGAGTAAAAAAGGTGTAAGGTTCACAATGGTGTAAAATTAAAATGGGATATACCGGGCTCGGATTAGAGTTACAAGAAAAAGGGCCAAACCAACCACCCAAGAATGGAATCGTTGAGCGAAAACACTTGACAAACTCCAAAAAGCAGCTTTTCTTACCACTAGACCTTTCTCCATCAATTAGGAATCTGATGCCGTCACTAAACACATTCCTTAAATTGTAGCCATTTGTTGAGTGTTTTTTTTTGGTGTCTAATCCGCATATATATCACCATTGCCCTTGATTTTCTTGACTGTATATCTCTTAAATATCAACATATACACGTGTGATTTAGTTTACGAAGATTTTTCAATGCCGAGAACCTCGATCAGAGAGTAAAAAAGGTGTAAGGTTCACAGTGGTGTAAAATTAAAATGGGATATACCGGGCTAGGATTAGAGTTTCAAGAAAAAGGGCCAAACCAACCACCCAAGAATGGAATCGTTGAGCGAAAACACTTGACAAACTCCAAGAAGCAGCTTTTCTTACCACCAGACCTTTCTCCATCAATTAGGAATCTGATGCCGTCACTAAACACATTCCTTAAATTGTAGCCATTTGTTGATGGTTTATTTTTTGGTGTCTAATCCGCATATATATCACCATTGCCCTTGATTTTCTTAACTGTATATCTCTTAAATGTCAACATATACACGTGTGATTTAGTTTACGAAGATTTTTCAATGCCGAGAACCTCGATCAGAGAGTAAAAAAGGCGTAAGGTTCACAATGGTGTAAAATTAAAATGGGATATACCGGGCTAGGATTCGAGTTACAGGAACAAGGGCCAAACCAACCACCCAAGAATGGAATCGTCGAGCGAAAACACTTGACAACCTCCTAGAAGCAGCTTTTCTTGCCACCAAACCTTTCTCCATCAATTAGGAATCTGATGCCGTCACTAAACACATTCCTTAAATTGTAGCCATTTGTTGAATTTTTTTTTGGTGTCTAATCCGCATATATATCACCATTGCCCTTTATTTTCTTGACTGTATATCCCTTAAATATCAACATATATACGTGTGATTTAGTTTACGAAGATTTTTCAATGTCGAGAACCTCAATCAGAGAGTAAAAAAGGCGTAAGGTTAACAATGGTGTAAAATTAAAATGGGATATACCGGGCTAGGATTCGAGTTACAGGAACAAGGGCCAAACCAACCACTGAAGAATGGAATCGTCGAGCGAAAACACTTGACAACCTCCTAGAAGCTGCTTTTCATGCCACCAGACATTTCTCCATCAATTAGGAATCTGATGCCGTCACTAAACACATTCCTTATATTGTAGCCATTTGTTGAGTGTTTTTTTTTTGGTGTCTAAACCGCGTATATATCACCATTTCCCTTGATTTTCTTGACTGTATATCTCTTAAATGTCAACATATACACGTGTGATTTAGTTTACGAAGATTTTTCAATGCAGAGAACCTCAATCAGAGAGTAAAAAAGGCGTAAGGTTCACAATGGTGTAAAATTAAAATGGGATATACCGGGCTAGGATTCGAGTTACAGGAACAAGGGCCAAACCAAGCACTCAAGAATGGAATCGTTGAGCGAAAACACTTGACAAACTCCTAGGAGCAGCTTTTCTTGCCACCAGACCTTTCTCCATCAATTAGGAATCTAATGCCGTCACTAAACACATTCCTTAAATTGTAGCCATTTGTTGAGTGTTTATTTTTTGGTGTCTAATCCGCATATATATCACCATTGCCCTTGATTTTCTTAACTGTATATCTCTTAAATGTCAACATATACACGTGTGATTTAGTTTACGAAGATTTTTCAATGCCGAGAACCTCGATCAGAGAGTAAAAAAGGCGTAAGGTTCACAATGGTGTAAAATTAAAGTGGGATATACCGGGCTAGGATTTGAGTTACAGGAACAAGGGCCAAACCAACCACCCAAGAATGGAAACGTCGAGCGAAAACACTTGACAACCTACTAGAAGCAGCTTTTCTTGCCACCAAACCTTTCTCCATCAATTAGGAATCTGATGCCGTCACTAAACACATTCCTTAAATTGTAGCCATTTGTTGAGTGTCTTTTTTGGTGTCTAATCCGCATATATATCACCATTGCCCTTTATTTTCTTGACTGTATATCCCTTTAATATCAACATATACACGTGTGATTTAGTTTACGAAGATTTTTCAATGTCGAGAACCTCGATCAGAGAGTAAAAAAGGCGTAAGGTTCACAATGGTGTAAAATTAAAATGGGATATACCAGGCTAGGATTCAAGTTACAGGAACAAGGGCCAAACCAAGCACCCAAGAATGGAATCGTCGAGCGAAAACACTTGACAACCTCCCAGAAGCAGCTTTTCTTGCCACCAAACCTTTCTCCATCAATTAGGAATCAGATGCCGTCACTAAACACATTCCTTAAATTGTAGCCATTTGTTGAATTTTTTTTTGGTGTCTAATCCGCATATATATCACCATTGCCCTTTATTTTCTTGACTGTATATCCCTTAAATATCAACATATACACGTGTGATTTAGTTTACGAAGATTTTTCAATGCCGAGAACCTCAATCAGAGAGTAAAAAAGGCGTAAGGTTAACAATGGTGTAAAATTAAAATGGGATATACCGGGCTAGGATTCGAGTTACAGGAACAAGGGCCAAACCAACCACTGAAGAATGGAATCGTCGAGCGAAAACACTTGACAACCTCCTAGAAGCTGCTTTTCATGCCACCAGACATTTCTCCATTAATTAGGAATCTGATGCCGTCACTAAACACATTCCTTATATTGTAGCCATTTGTTGAGTGTTTTTTTTTTGGTGTCTAAACCGCGTATATATCACCATTTCCCTTGATTTTCTTGACTGTATATCTCTTAAATGTCAACATATACACGTGTGATTTAGTTTACGAAGATTTTTCAATGCCGAGAACCTCAATCAGAGAGTAAAAAAGGCGTAAGGTTCACAATGGTGTAAAATTAAAATGGGATATACCGGGCTAGGATTCGAGTTACAGGAACAAGGGCCAAACCAAGCACTCAAGAATGGAATCGTTGAGCGAAAACACTTGACAAACTCCTAGGAGCAGCTTTTCTTGCCACCAGACCTTTCTCCATCAATTAGGAATCTAATGCCGTCACTAAACACATTCCTTAAATTGTAGCCATTTGTTGAGTGTTTTTTTTTTGTGTCTAATCCGCGTATATATCACCATTGCCCTTGATTTTCTTGACTGTATATCTCTTAAATGTCAACATATACACGTGTGATTTAGTTTACGAAGATTTTTCACTGCCGAGAACCTCGATCAGAGAGTAAAAAAGGCGTAAGGTTCACAATGGTGTATAATTAAAATGTGATATACTGGGCAATGATTAGAGTTACAAGAAAAAGGGCCAAACCAACCACCCAAGAATGGAATCGTCGAGCGAAAACATTTGACAACCTCCAAGAAGCAGCTTTTCTATCCACCAGACCTTTTTCCATCAATTAGGAATATGATGCCGTCACTAAACACATTCCTTAAATTGTAGCCATTTGTTGATTGTTTATTTTTTGATGTCTAATCCGCATATATATCACCGTTGCCCTTCATTTTCTTGACTGTATATCTCTTAAATGTCAACATATACACGTGTGATTTAGTTTACGAAGATTTTTCAATGCCAAGAACCTCGATCAGAGAGTAAAATAGGCGTAAGGTTCACAATGGTGTAAAATTAAAATGGGATATACCGGGCTAGGATTAGAGTTACAGGAACAAGGGCCAAACCAGCCACCCAAGAATGGAATCGTCGAGCGAAAACACTTGATAACCTCTTAGAGGCAGCTTTTCTTGCCACCAAACCTTTCTCCTTCAACTGGAATCTGATGCCGTCACTAAACATATTCCTTAAATTGTAGCCATTTGTTGAGTGTTTTTTTTTGTTTCTAATCCGCATATATATCACCATTGCCCTTTATTTTCTTGACTGTATATCTCTTAAATATCAACATATACACGTGTGATTTAGTTTACGAAGATTTTTCAATGCCGAGAACCTCGATCAGAGAGTAAAAAAGGTGTAAGGTTCACAATGGTGTAAAATTAAAATGGGATATACCGGGCTCGGATTAGAGTTACAAGAAAAAGGGCCAAACCAACCACCCAAGAATGGAATCGTTGAGGGAAAACACTTGACAAACTCCAAAAAGCAGCTTTTCTTACCACTAGACCTTTCTCCATCAATTAGGAATCTGATGCCGTCACTAAACACATTCCTTAAATTGTAGCCATTTGTTGAGTGTTTTTTTTTGGTGTCTAATCCGCATATATATCACCATTGCCCTTGATTTTCTTGACTGTATATCTCTTAAATATCAACATATACACGTGTGATTTAGTTTACGAAGATTTTTCAATGCCGAGAACCTCGATCAGAGAGTAAAAAAGGTGTAAGGTTCACAATGGTGTAAAATTAAAATGGGATATACCGGGCTAGGATTAGAGTTTCAAGAAAAAGGGCCAAACCAACCACCCAAGAATGGAATCGTTGAGCGAAAACACTTGACAAACTCCAAGAAGCAGCTTTTCTTACCACCAGACCTTTCTCCATCAATTAGGAATCTGATGCCGTCACTAAACACATTCCTTAAATTGTAGCCATTTGTTGATGGTTTATTTTTTGGTGTCTAATCCGCATATATATCACCATTGCCCTTGATTTTCTTAACTGTATATCTCTTAAATGTCAACATATACACGTGTGATTTAGTTTACGAAGATTTTTCAATGCCGAGAACCTCGATCAGAGATTAAAAAGGCGTAAGGTTCACAATGGTGTAAAATTAAAATGGGATATACCGGGCTAGGATTCGAGTTACAGGAACAAGGGCCAAACCAACCACCCAAGAATGGAATCGTCGAGCGAAAACACTTGACAACCTCCTAGAAGCAGCTTTTCTTGCCACCAAACCTTTCTCCATCAATTAGGAATCTGATGCCGTCACTAAACACATTCCTTAAATTGTAGCCATTTGTTGAAATTTTTTTTGGTGTCTAATCCGCATATATATCACCATTGCCCTTTATTTTCTTGACTGTATATCCCTTAAATATCAACATATATACGTGTGATTTAGTTTACGAAGATTTTTCAATGTCGAGAACCTCAATCAGAGAGTAAAAAAGGCGTAAGGTTAACAATGGTGTAAAATTAAAATGGGATATACCGGGCTAGGATTCGAGTTACAGGAACAAGGGCCAAACCAACCACTGAAGAATGGAATCGTCGAGCGAAAACACTTGACAACCTCCTAGAAGCTGCTTTTCATGCCACCAGACATTTCTCCATCAATTAGGAATCTGATGCCGTCACTAAACACATTCCTTATATTGTAGCCATTTGTTGAGTGTTTTTTTTTTGGTGTCTAAACCGCGTATATATCACCATTTCCCTTGATTTTCTTGACTGTATATCTCTTAAATGTCAACATATACACGTGTGATTTAGTTTACGAAGATTTTTCAATGCAGAGAACCTCAATCAGAGAGTAAAAAAGGCGTAAGGTTCACAATGGTGTAAAATTAAAATGGGATATACCGGGCTAGGATTCGAGTTACAGGAACAAGGGCCAAACCAAGCACTCAAGAATGGAATCGTTGAGCGAAAACACTTGACAAACTCCTAGGAGCAGCTTTTCTTGCCACCAGACCTTTCTCCATCAATTAGGAATCTAATGCCGTCACTAAACACATTCCTTAAATTGTAGCCATTTGTTGAGTGTTTTTTTTTGTGTCTAATCCGCGTATATATCACCATTTCCCTTTATTTTCTTGACTGTATATCCCTTAAATATCAACATATACACGTGTGATTTAGTTTACGAAGATTTTTCAATGCCGAGAACCTCAATCAGAGAGTAAAAAAGGCGTAAGGTTAACAATGGTGTAAAATTAAAATGGGATATACCGGGCTAGGATTCGAGTTACAGGAACAAGGGCCAAACCAACCACTGAAGAATGGAATCGTCGAGCGAAAACACTTGACAACCTCCTAGAAGCTGCTTTTCATGCCACCAGACATTTCTCCATTAATTAGGAATCTGATGCCGTCACTAAAAACATTCCTTATATTGTAGCCATTTGTTGAGTGTTTTTTTTTTGGTGTCTAAACCGCGTATATATCACCATTTCCCTTGATTTTCTTGACTGTATATCTCTTAAATCTCAACATATACACGTGTGATTTAGTTTACGAAGATTTTTCAATGCCGAGAACCTCGACCAGAGAGTAAAAAAGGCGTAAGGTTCACAATGGTGTAAAATTAAAATGGGATATACCGGGCTAGGATTCGAGTTACAGGAACAAGGGCCAAACCAACCACCCTAGAATGGAATCGTCGAGCGAAAACAGTTGACAACCTCCTAGAAGCAGCTTTTCTTGCCACCAGACCTTTCTCCGTCAATTAGGAATCTGATGCCATCCTTAAAACAGTTGAGTGATTTTTTTTTGGTGTCTAATCAGCATATATATCACCATTGCCCTTGATTTTCTTGACTGTATATCTCTTAAATGTCAACATATACACGTGTGATTTAGTTTACGAAGATTTTTCAATGCCGAGAACCTATATCAGAGAGTAAAAAAGACGTAAGGTTCTTAATGGTGTAAAATTAAAATGGGATATACCGGGCTAGGATTCGAGTTACAGGAACAAGGGCCAAACCAACCACCCAACAATGGAATCGTCGAGCGAAAACACTTGACAACCTCCTAGAAGCAGCTATTCTTGCCACCAGACCTTTCTCCATCAATTAGGAATCTGATGCCGTCACTAAACACATTCCTTAAATTGTACCCATTTGTTGAGTGTTTTTTTTTTGTGTCTAATCCGCATATATATCCCCATTGCCCTTGATTTTCTTGGCTGTATATCTCTTAAATGTCAACATATACACGTGTGATTTAGTTTACGAAGATTTTTCACTGCCGAGAACCTCGATCAGAGAGTAAAAAAGGCGTAAGGTTCACAATGGTGTAAAATTAAAATGGGATATACCGGGCAATGATTAGAGTTACAAGAAAAAAGGGCCAAAGCAACCACCCAAGAATGGAATCATCGAGCGAAAACATTTGACAACCTCCAAGAAGCAGCTTTTCTTACCATCAGACCTTTCTCCATCAATTAGGAATCTGATGCCGTCACTAAACACATTCCTTAAATTGTAGCCATTTGTTGATTGTTTATTTTTTGATGTCTAATCCGCATATATATCACCGTTGCCCTTCATTTTCTTGACTGTATATCTCTTAAATGTCAACATATACACGTGTGATTTAGTTTACGAAGATTTTTCAATGCCAAGGACCTCGATCAGAGAGTAAAATAGGCGTAAGGTTCACAATGGTGTAAAATTAAAATGGGATATACCGGGCTAGGATTAGAGTAACAGGAACAAGGGCCAAACCAGCCACCCAAGAATGGAATCGTCGAGCGAAAACACTTGACAACCTCTTAGAGGCAGCTTTTCTTGCCACCAGACCTTTCTCCATCAACTAGGAATCTGATGCCGTCACTAAACACATTCCTTAAATTGTAGCCATTTGTTGAGTGTTTTTTTTGGTGTCTAATCCGCATATATATCACCATTGCCCTTGATTTTCTTGACTGTATATCTCTTAAATATCAACATATAGACGTGTGATTTAGTTTACGAAGATTTTTCAATGCCAAGAACCTCGATCAAAAAGTAAAAAATGTGTAAGGTTCACAATGGTGTAAAATTAAAATGGGATATACCGGGCTCGGATTAGAGTTACAAGAAAAAGGGCCAAACCAACCACCCAAGAATGGAATCGTTGAGCGAAAACACTTGACAAACTCCAAGAAGCAGCTTTTCTTACCACCAGACCTTTCTCCATCAATTAGGAATCTGATGCCGTCACAAAACACATTCCTTAAATTGTAGCCATTTGTTGAGTGTTTTTTTTGGTGTCTAATTCGCATATATATCTCCATTGCCCTTGATTTTCTTGACTGTATATCTCTTAAATATCAACATATACACGTGTGATTTAGTTTACGAAGATTTTTCAATGCCGAGAACCTCGATCAAAAAGTAAAAAAATGTGTAAGGTTCACAATGGTGTAAAATTAAAATGGGATATACCGGGTTAGGATTAGAGTTACAAGAAAAAGGGCCAAACCAACCACCCAAGAATGGAATCGTTGAGCGAAAACACTTGACAAACTCCAAGAAGCAGCTTTTCTTACCACCAGACCTTTCACCATCAATTAGGAATCTGATGCCGTCACTAAACACATTCCTTAAATTGTAGCCATTTGTTGAGTGTTTATTTTTTGGTGTCTAATCCGTATATATATCACCATTGCCCTTGATTTTCTTAACTGTATATCTCTTAAATGTCAACATATACACGTGTGATTTAGTTTACGAAAATTTTTCAATGCCGAGAACCTCGATCAGAGAGTAAAAAAGGCGTAAGGTTCACAATGGTGTAAAATTAAAATGGGATATACCGGGCTAGGATTCGAGTTACAGGAACAAGGGCCAAACCAACCACCCAAGAATGGAATCGTCGAGCGAAAATACCGGACAACCTCCTAGAAGCAGCTTTTCTTGCCACCAAACCTTTCTCCATCAATTAGGAATCTGATGCCGTCACTAAACACATTCCTTAAATTGTAGCCATTTGTTGAGTGTCTTTTTTGGTGTCTAATCCGCATATATATCACCATTGCCCTTTATTTTCTTGACTGTATATCCCTTAAATATCAACATATACACGTGTGATTTAGTTTACGAAGATTTTTCAATGTCGAGAACCTCGATCAGAGAGTAAAAAAGGCGTAAGGTTCACAATGGTGTAAAATTAAAATGGGATATACCGGGCGAGGATTCGAGTTACAGGAACAAGGGCCAAACCAACCACCCAAGAATGAAATCGTCGAGCGAAAACATTTGACAACCTCTTAGAAGCAGGTTTTCTTGCCACAAGACCTTTCTCCATCAATTAGGAATCTGATGCCGTCACTAAACACATTCCTTAAATTGTAGCCATTTGTTGAGTGTTTTTTTGGTGTCTAATCCGCATATATATCACCATTGCCCTTGATTTTCTTGACTGTATATCTCTTAAATATCAACATATACACGTGTGATTTAGTTTACGAAGATTTTTCAATGCCGAGAACCTCGATCAGAGAGTAAAAAAGGTGTAAGGTTCACAATGGTGTAAAATTAAAATGGGATATACCGGGCTAGGATTAGAGTTACAAGAAAAAGGGCCAAACCAACCACCCAAGAATGGAATCGTTGAGCGAAAACACTTGACAAACTCCAAGAAGCAGCTTTTCTTACCACCAGACCTTTCTCCATCAATTAGGAATCTGATGTCGTCACTAAACACATTCCTTAAATTGTAACCATTTGTTGAGTGTTTATTTTTTGGTGTCTAATCCGCATATATATCACTATTGCCCTTGATTTTCTTAACTGTATATCTCTTAAATGTCAACATATACACGTGTGATTTAGTTTACGAAGATTTTTCAATGCCAAGAACCTCGATCAGAGAGTAAAAAAGGCGTAAGGTTCACAATGGTGTAAAATTAAAATGAGATATACCGGGTTAGGATTCGAGTTACAGGAACAAGGGCCAAACCAACCACCCAAGAATGGAATCGTCAAGCGAAAACACTTGACAACCTCCTAGAAGCAGCTTTTCTTGCCACCAAACCTTTCTCCATCAATTAGGAGTCTGATGCCGTCACTAAACACATTCCTTAAATTGTAGCCATTTGTTGAGTGTTTTTTTGGTGTCTAATCCGCATATATATCACCATGGTCCTTTATTTTCTTGACTGTATATCCCTTAAATATCAACATATACACGTGTGATTTAGTTTACGAAGATTTTTCAATGTCGAGAACCTCGATCAGAGAGTAAAAAAGGAGTAAGGTTCACAATGGTGTAAAATTAAATTGGGATATACCGGGCTAGGATTCGAGTTACAGGAACAAGGGCCAAACCAACCACCCAAGAATGGAATCGTCGAGCGAAAACACTTGACAACCTCTTAGAAGCAGCTTTTCTTGCCACCAGACCTTTCTCCATCAATTAGGAATCTGATGTCGTCACTAAACACATTCCTTAAATCGTAGCCATTTGTTGATTGTTTATTTTTTGATGTCTAATCCGCATATATATCACCATTGCCCTTGATTTTCTTGACGGTATATCTCTTAAATGTCAACATATACACGTGTGATTTAGTTTACGAAGATTTTTCAATGCCAAGAACCTTGATCAGAGAGTAAAAAAGGCGTAAGGTTCACAATGGTGTAAAATTAAAATGGGATATACCGGCTAGGATTCGAGTTACAGGAACAAGGGCCCAACCAGCCACCCAAGAATGGAATCGTCGAGCGAAAACACTTGACAACCTCTTAGAAGCAGCTTTTCTTGCCACCAGACCTTTCTCCATCAATTAGGAATCTGATGCCGTCACTAAACACATTCCTTAAATTGTAGCCATTTGTTGAGTGTTTTTTTTGGTGTCTAATCCGCATATATATCACCATTGCCATTGATTTTCTTGACTGTATATCTCTTAAATATCAACATATACACGTGTGATTTAGTTTACGAAGATTTTTCAATGCCGAGAACCTCGATCAGGGAGTAAAAAATGTGTAAGGTTCACAATGGTGTAAAATTAAAATGGGATATACCGGGCTAGGATTAGAGTTACAAGAAAAAGGGCCAAACCAACCACCCAAGAATGGAATCGTTGAGCGAAAACACTTGACAAACTCCAAGAAGCAGCTTTTCTTACCACCAGACCTTTCTCCATCAATTAGGAATCTGATGTCGTCACTAAACACATTCCTTAAATTGTAACCATTTGTTGAGTGTTTATTTTTTGGTGTCTAATCCGCATATATATCACTATTGCCCTTGATTTTCTTAACTGTATATCTCTTAAATGTCAACATATACACGTGTGATTTAGTTTACGAAGATTTTTCAATGCCAAGAACCTCGATCAGAGAGTAAAAAAGGCGTAAGGTTCACAATGGTGTAAAATTAAAATGGGATATACTGGGCTAGGATTCTAGTTACAGGAACAAGGGCCAAACCAACCACCCAAGAATGGAATCGTCGAGCGAAAACACTTGATAACCTCCTAGAAGCAGCTTTTCTTGCCACCAAACCTTTCTCCATCAATTAGGAATCTGATGCCCTGAGCGAAAACACTTGACAACCTCCTAGAAGCAGCTTTTCTTGCCTTCAAACCTTTCTCCGTCAATTAGGAATCTGATGCCGTCACTAAACACATTCCTTAAATTGTAGCCATTTGTTGAGTGTTTTTTTTGGTGTCTAATCCACATATATATCACCATTGCCCTTTATTTTCTTGACTGTATATCCCTTAAATATCAACATATACACGTGTGATTTAGTTTACGAAGATTTTTCAATGTCGAGAACCTCGATCAGAGAGTAAAAAAGGCATAAGGTTCACAATGGTGTAAAATTAAAATGGGATATACCGGGCTAGGATTCGAGTTACAGGAACAAGGGCCCAACCAGCCACCCAAGAATGGAATCGTCGAGCGAAAACACTTGACAACCTCTTAGAAGCAGCTTTTCTTGCCACCAGACCTTTCTCCATCAATTAGGAATCTGATGCCGTCACTAAACACATTCCTTAAATTGTAGCCATTTGTTGAGTGTTTTTTTTGGTGTCTAATCCGCATATATATCACCATTGCCCTTGATTTTCTTGACTGTATATCTCTTAAATATCAACATATTCACGTGTGATTTAGTTTACGAAGATTTTTCAATGCCGAGAACCTCGATCAGAGAGTAAAAAAGGTGTAAGGTTCACAATGGTGTAAAATTAAAATGGGATATACCGGGCTAGGATTAGAGTTACAAGAAAAAGGGCCAAACCAACCACCCAAGAATGGGATCGTTGAGCGAAAACACTTGACAAACTCCAAGAAGCAGCTTTTCTTACCACCAGACCTTTCTCCATCAATTAGGAATCTGATGCCGTCACTAAACACATTCCTTAAATTGTAGCCATTTGTTGAGTGTTTATTTTTTGGTGTCTAATCCGCATATATATCACCATTGCCCTTGATTTTCTTAACTGTATATCTCTTAAATGTCAACATATACACGTGTGATTTAGTTTACGAAGATTTTTCAATGCCAAGAACCTCGATCAGAGAGTAAAAAAGGCGTAAGGTTCACAATGGTGTAAAATTAAAATGGGATATACCGGGCTAGGATTTGAGTTACAGGAACAAGGGCCAAACCAACCACCCAAGAATGGAATCGTCGAGCGAAAACACTTGACAACCTCCTAGAAGCAGCTTTTCTTGCCACCAAACCTTTCTCCATCAATTAGGACTCTGATGCCGTCACTAAACACATTCCTTAAATTGTAGCCATTTGTTGAGTGTTTTTTTGGTGTCTAATCCTCACATATATCACCAATGCCCTTTATTTTCTTGACTGTATATCCCTTAAATATCAACATATACACGTGTGATTTAGTTTACGAAGATTTTTCAATGTCGAGAACCTCGATCAGAGAGTAAAAAAGGCGTAAGGTTCACAATGGTGTAAAATTAAAATGGGATATACCGGGCTAGGATTCGAGTTACAGGAACAAGGGACAAACCAACCACCCAAGAATGGAATCGTCGAGCGAAAACACTTGACAACCTCTTAGAAGCAACTTTTCTTGCCACCAGACCTTTCTCCATCAATTAGGAATCTGATGTCGTCACTAAACACATTCCTTAAAATGTAGCCATTTGTTGATTGTTTATTTTTTGATGTCTAATCCGCATATATATCATCATTGCCCTTGATTTTCTTGACTGTATATCTCTTAAATGTCAACATATACACGTGTGATTTAGTTTACGAAGATTTTTCAATGCCAAGAACCTTGATCAGAGAGTAAAAAAGGCGTAAGGTTCACAATGGTGTAAAATTAAAATGGGATATACCGGGCTAGGATTCGAGTTACAGGAACAAGGGCCCAACCAGCCACCCAAGAATGGAATCGTCGAGCGAAAACACTTGACAACCTCTTAAAAGCAGCTTTTCTTGCCACCAGACCTTTCACCATCAATTAGGAATCTGATGCCGTCACTAAACACATTCCTTAAATTGTAGCCAGTTGTTGAGTGTTTTTTTGGTGTCTAATCCGCATATATATCACCATTGCCCTTGATTTTCTTGACTGTATATCTCTTAAATATCAACATATACACGTGTGATTTAGTTTACGAAGATTTTTCAATGCCGAGAACCTCGATCAGAGAGTAAAAAAGGTGTAAGGTTCACAATGGTGTAAAATTAAAATGGGATATACCGGGCTAGGATTAGAGTTGCAAGAAAAAGGGCCAAACCAACCACCCAAGAATGGAATCGTTGAGCGAAAACACTTGACAAACTCCAAGAAGCAGCTTTTCTTACCACCAGACCTTTCTCCATCAATTAGGAATCTGATGCCGTCACTAAACACATTCCTTAAATTGTAGCCATTTGTTGAGTGTTTATTTTTTGGTGTCTAATCCGCATATATATCACCATTGCCCTTGATTTTCTTAACTGTATATCTCTTAAATGTCAACATATACACGTGTGATATAGTTTACGAAGATTTTTCAATGCCAAGAACCTCGATCAGAGAGTAAAAAAGGCGTAAGGTTCACAATGGTGTAAAATTAAAATGTGATATACTGGGCTAGGATTCGAGTTACAGGAACAAGGGCCAAACCAACCACCCAAGAATGGAATCGTCGAGCGAAAACACTTGACAACCTCCTAGAAGCAGCTTTTCTTGCCACAAAACCTTTCTCCATCAATTAGGAATCTGATGCCCTGAGCGAAAACACTTGACAACCTCCTAGAAGCAGCTTTTCTTGCCTTCAAACCTTTCTCCGTCAATTAGGAATCTGATGCCGTCACTAAACACATTCCTTAAATTGTAGCCATTTGTTGAGTGTTTTTTTTGGTGTCTAATCCACATATATATCACCATTGCCCTTTATTTTCTTGACTGTATATCCCTTAAATATCAACATATACACGTGTGATTTAGTTTACGAAGATTTTTCAATGTCGAGAACCTCGATCAGAGAGTAAAAAAGGCAAAAGGTTCACAATGGTGTAAAATTAAAATGGGATATACCGGGCTAGGATTCGAGTTACAGGAACAAGGGCCAAACCAACCACCCAAGAATGGAATCGTCGAGCGAAAACACTTGACAACCTCTTAGAAGCAGCTTTTCTTGCCATCAGACCTTTCTCCATCAATTAGGAATCTGATGCCGTCACTAAACACATTCCTTAAATTGTAGCCATTTGTTGAGTGTTTTTTTGGTGTCTAATCCGCATATATATCACCATTGCCCTTGATTTTCTTGACTGTATATCTCTTAAATATCAACATATACACGTGTGATTTAGTTTACGAAGATTTTTCAATGCCGAGAACCTCGATCAGAGAGTAAAAAAGGCGTAAGGTTCACAATGGTGTAAAATTAAAATGGGATATATCGGGCTAGGATTAGAGTTACAAGAAAAAGGGCCAAACCAACCACCCAAGAATGGAATCGTTGAGCGAAAACACTTGACAAACTCCAAGAAGCAGCTTTTCTTACCACCAGACCTTTCTCCATCAATTAGGAATCTGATGCCGTCACTAAACACATTCCATAAATTGTAGCCATTTGTTGAGTGTTTATTTTTTGGTGTCTAATCCGCATATATATCACCATTGCCCTTGATTTTCTTAACTGTATATCTCTTAAATGTCAACATATACACGTGTGATTTAGTTTACGAAGATTTTTCAATGCTGAGAACCTCGATCAGAGGGTAAAAAAGGCGTAAGGTTCACAATGGTGTAAAATTAAAATGGGATATACCGGGCTAGGATTCGAGTTACAGGAACAAGGGCCAAACCAACCACCCAAGAATGGAATCGTCGAGCGAAAACACTTGACAACCTCCTAGAAGCAGCTGTTCTTGCCACCAAACCTTTCTCCATCAATTAGGAATCTGATGCCGTCACTAAACACATTCCTTAAATTGTAGCCATTTGTTGAGTGTTTATTTTTTGGTGTCTAATCCGCATATATATCACCATTGCCCTTGATTTTCTTAACTGTATATCTCTTAAATTTCAACATATACACGTGTGATTTAGTTTACGAAGATTTTTCAATGCCAAGAACCTCGATCAGAGAGTAAAAAAGGCGTAAGGTTCACACTGGTGTAAAATTAAAATGGGATATACCGGGCTAGGATTCGAGTTACAGGAACAAGGGCCAAACCAACCACCCAAGAATGGAATCGTCGAGCGAAAACACTTGACAACCTCCTAGAAGCAGCTTTTCTTGCCACCAAACCTTTCTCCATCAATTAGGACTCTGATGCCGTCACTAAACACATTCCTTAAATTGTAGCCATTTGTTGAGTGTTTTTTTGGTGTCTAATCCTCACATATATCACCAATGCCCTTTATTTTCTTGACTGTATATCCCTTAAATATCAACATATACACGTGTGATTTAGTTTACGAAGATTTTTCAATGTCGAGAACCTCGATCAGAGAGTAAAAAAGGCGTAAGGTTCACAATGGTGTAAAATTAAAATGGGATATACCGGGCTAGGATTCGAGTTACAGGAACAAGGGACAAACCAACCACCCAAGAATGGAATCGTCGAGCGAAAACACTTGACAACCTCTTAGAAGCAACTTTTCTTGCCACCAGACCTTTCTCCATCAATTAGGAATCTGATGTCGTCACTAAACACATTCCTTAAAATGTAGCCATTTGTTGATTGTTTATTTTTTGATGTCTAATCCGCATATATATCATCATTGCCCTTGATTTTCTTGACTGTATATCTCTTAAATGTCAACATATACACGTGTGATTTAGTTTACGAAGATTTTTCAATGCCAAGAACCTTGATCAGAGAGTAAAAAAGGCGTAAGGTTCACAATGGTGTAAAATTAAAATGGGATATACCGGGCTAGGATTCGAGTTACAGGAACAAGGGCCCAACCAGCCACCCAAGAATGGAATCGTCGAGCGAAAACACTTGACAACCTCTTAAAAGCAGCTTTTCTTGCCACCAGACCTTTCACCATCAATTAGGAATCTGATGCCGTCACTAAACACATTCCTTAAATTGTAGCCAGTTGTTGAGTGTTTTTTTGGTGTCTAATCCGCATATATATCACCATTGCCCTTGATTTTCTTGACTGTATATCTCTTAAATATCAACATATACACGTGTGATTTAGTTTACGAAGATTTTTCAATGCCGAGAACCTCGATCAGAGAGTAAAAAAGGTGTAAGGTTCACAATGGTGTAAAATTAAAATGGGATATACCGGGCTAGGATTAGAGTTGCAAGAAAAAGGGCCAAACCAACCACCCAAGAATGGAATCGTTGAGCGAAAACACTTGACAAACTCCAAGAAGCAGCTTTTCTTACCACCAGACCTTTCTCCATCAATTAGGAATCTGATGCCGTCACTAAACACATTCCTTAAATTGTAGCCATTTGTTGAGTGTTTATTTTTTGGTGTCTAATCCGCATATATATCACCATTGCCCTTGATTTTCTTAACTGTATATCTCTTAAATGTCAACATATACACGTGTGATATAGTTTACGAAGATTTTTCAATGCCAAGAACCTCGATCAGAGAGTAAAAAAGGCGTAAGGTTCACAATGGTGTAAAATTAAAATGGGATATACTGGGCTAGGATTCGAGTTACAGGAACAAGGGCCAAACCAACCACCCAAGAATGGAATCGTCGAGCGAAAACACTTGACAACCTCCTAGAAGCAGCTTTTCTTGCCACGAAACCTTTCTCCATCAATTAGGAATCTGATGCCCAGAGCGAAAACACTTGACAACCTCCTAGAAGCAGCTTTTCTTGCCTTCAAACCTTTCTCCGTCAATTAGGAATCTGATGCCGTCACTAAACACATTCCTTAAATTGTAGCCATTTGTTGAGTGTTTTTTTTGGTGTCTAATCCGCATATATATCACCATTGCCCTTGATTTTCTTGACTGTATATCTCTTAAATATCAACATATACACGTGTGATTTAGTTTACGAAGATTTTTCAATGCCGAGAACCTCGATCAGAGAGTAAAAAAGGCGTAAGGTTCACAATGGTGTAAAATTAAAATGGGATATATCGGGCTAGGATTAGAGTTACAAGAAAAAGGGCCAAACCAACCACCCAAGAATGGAATCGTTGAGCGAAAACACTTGACAAACTCCAAGAAGCAGCTTTTCTTACCACCAGACCTTTCTCCATCAATTAGGAATCTGATGCCGTCACTAAACACATTCCATAAATTGTAGCCATTTGTTGAGTGTTTATTTTTTGGTGTCTAATCCGCATATATATCACCATTGCCCTTGATTTTCTTAACTGTATATCTCTTAAATGTCAACATATACACGTGTGATTTAGTTTACGAAGATTTTTCAATGCAGAGAACCTCGATCAGAGAGTAAAAAAGGCGTAAGGTTCACAATGGTGTAAAATTAAAATGGGATATACCGGGCTAGGATTCGAGTTACAGGAACAAGGGCCAAACCAACCACCCAAGAATGGAATCGTCGAGCGAAAACACTTGACAACCTCCTAGAAGCAGCTGTTCTTGCCACCAAACCTTTCTCCATCAATTAGGAATCTGATGCCGTCACTAAACACATTCCTTAAATTGTAGCCATTTGTTGAGTGTTTTTTTGGTGTCTAATCCGCATATATATCACCATTGCCCTTTATTTTCTTGACTGTATATCCCTTAAATATCAATATATACACGTGTGATTTAGTTTACGAAGATTTTTCAATGTCGAGAACCTCGATCAGAGAGTAAAAAAGGCGTAAGGTTCACAATGGTGTAAAATTAAAATGTTATATACCGGGCTAGGATTCGAGTTACAGGAACAAGGGCCAAACCAACCACCCAAGAATGGAATCGTCGAGCAAAAACACTTGACAACCTCCTAGAAGCAGCTTTTCTTGCCACCAGACCTTTCTCCATCAATTAGGAATCTGATGCCGTCACTAAACACATTCCTTAAATTGAAGCCATTTGTTGAGTGATTTTTTTTTGGTGTCTAATCCGCGTATATATCACCATTGCCCTAGATTTTCTTGACTGTATATCTGTTAAATGTCAACATATACACGTGTGATTTAGTTTACGAAGATTTTTCAATCCCGAGAACCTATATCAGAGAGTAAAAAAGGCGTAAGGTTCACAATGGTGTAAAATTAAAATGGGATATACCGGGCTAGGATTCGAGTTACAGAAACAAGGGCCAAACCAACCACCCAAGAGTAGAATCGTCGAGCGAAACCACTTGACAACCTCCTAGACCAGCTTTTCTTACCACCAGACCTTTCTCGATCAATTAGGAATCTGATGCCGTCACTAAACACATTCCTTAAATTGTAGCCATTTGTTGAGTGTTTTTTTTTTGTGTGTAATCCGCATATATATCACCATTGCCCTTGATTTTCTTGACTGTATATCTCTTAAATGTCAACATATACACGTGTGATTTAGTTTACGAAGATTTTTAAATGCCGAGAACCTCGATCAGAGAGTAAAAAAGGCGTAAGGTTCACAATGGTGTAAAATTAAAATGGGATATACCGGGCTAGGATTCGAGTTACAGGAACAAGGGCCAAACCAACCACCCAAGAATGGAATCGTCGAGCGAAAACACTTGACAACCTCCTAGAAGCAGCTGTTCTTGCCACCAAACCTTTCTCCATCAATTAGGAATCTGATGCCGTCACTAAACACATTCCTTAAATTGTAGCCATTTGTTGAGTGTTTTTTTGGTGTCTAATCCGCATATATATCACCATTGCCCTTTATTTTCTTGACTGTATATCCCTTAAATATCAATATATACACGTGTGATTTAGTTTACGAAGATTTTTCAATGTCGAGAACCTCGATCAGAGAGTAAAAAAGGCGTAAGGTTCACAATGGTGTAAAATTAAAATGTTATATACTGGGCTAGGATTCGAGTTACAGGAACAAGGGCCAAACCAACCACCCAAGAATGGAATCGTCGAGCGAAAACACTTGACAACCTCCTAGAAGCAGCTTTTCTTGCCACCAGACCTTTCTCCATCAATTAGGAATCTGATGCCGTCACTAAACACATTCCTTAAATTGAAGCCATTTGTTGAGTGATTTTTTTTTGGTGTCTAATCCGCGTATATATCACCATTGCCCTAGATTTTCTTGACTGTATATCTGTTAAATGTCAACATATACACGTGTGATTTAGTTTACGAAGATTTTTCAATCCCGAGAACCTATATCAGAGAGTAAAAAAGGCGTAAGGTTCACAATGGTGTAAAATTAAAATGGGATATACCGGGCTAGGATTCGAGTTACAGAAACAAGGGCCAAACCAACCACCCAAGAGTAGAATCGTCGAGCGAAACCACTTGACAACCTCCTAGACCAGCTTTTCTTACCACCAGACCTTTCTCGATCAATTAGGAATCTGATGCCGTCACTAAACACATTCCTTAAATTGTAGCCATTTGTTGAGTGTTTTTTTTTTTGTGTGTAATCCGCATATATATCACCATTGCCCTTGATTTTCTTGACTGTATATCTCTTAAATGTCAACATATACACGTGTGATTTAGTTTACGAAGATTTTTAAATGCCGAGAACCTCGATCAGAGAGTAAAAAAGGCGTAAGGTTCACAATGGTGTAAAATTAAAATGGGATATACCGGGCTAGGATTCGAGTTACAGGAACAAGGGCCAAACCAACCACCCAAGAATGGAATCGTCGAGCGAAAACATTTGACAACCTCTTAGAAGCAGCTTTTGTTGCCACCAGACCTTTCTCCATCAATTAGGAATCTGATGCCGTCACTAAACACATTCCTTAAATTGTAGCCATTTGTTGAGTGTTTTTTTTTTGTGTCTAATCCGCATATATGTCACCATTGCCCTTGATTTTCTTGACTGTATATCTCTTAAATATCAACATATACACGTGTGATTTAGTTTACGAAGATTTTTCAATGCCGAGAACCTCGATCAGAGAGTAAAAAAGGCGTAAAGTTCACAATGGTGTAAAATTAAAATGGGATATACCGGGCTAGGATTAGAGTTACAAGAAAAAGGGCCAAACCAACCACCCAAGAATGGAATCGTCGAGCGAAAACACTTGACAACCTCCAAGAAGCTGCTTTTCTTACCACGAGACCTTTCTCCATCAATTAGGAATCTGATGCCGTCACTAAGCACATTCCTTAAATTGTAGCCATTTGTTGAGTGTTTATTTTTTGGTGTCTAATCCGCATATACATCACCATTGCCCTTGATTTTCTTGACTGTATATCTCTTAAATGTCAACTTATACACGTGTGATTTAGTTTACGAAGATTTTTCAATGCCGAGAACCTCGATCAGAGAGTAAAAAAGGCGTAAGGTTCACAATGGTGTAAAATTAAAATGGGATATACCGGGCTAGGATTCGAGTTACAAGAACAAGGGCCAAACCAACCACCCAAGAATGGAATCGTCAAGCGAAAACACTTGACAACCTCTTAGAAGCAGCTTTTCTTGCCACCAGACATTTCTCCATCAATTAGGAATCAGATGCCGTTACTAAACACATTCCTTAAATTGTAGCCATTTGTTGAGTGTTTTTTTGGTGTCTAATCCGCATATATATCACCATTGCCCTTGATTTTCTTGACTGTATGTGTCTTAAATGTCAACATACACACGTGTGATTTAGTTTACGAAGATTTTTTAATGCCGAAAACCTCCATCAGATAGTAAAAAAGCGTAAGGTTCACAATGCTGTAAAATTAAAATGGGATATACCGGGCTAGGATTCGAGTTACAGGAACAAGGGCCAAACTAACCACCCAAGAATGGAATCGTCGAGCGAAAACACTTGACAACCTCCTAGAAGCAGCTTTTCTTGCCACCAGACCTTTCTCCATCAATTAGGAATCTGATGCCGTCACTAAACACATTCCTTAAATTGTAGCCATTTGTTGAGTGTTTTTTTTTTGGTGTCTAATCCGCGTATATATCACCATTGCCCTTGATTTTCTTGACTGTATATCTCTTAAATGTCAACATAAACACGTGTGATTTAGTTTACGAAGATTTTTCAATGCCGAGAACCTCGATCAGAGAGGAAAAAAGGCGTAAGGTTCACAATGGTGTAAAATTAAATTTGATATACCGGGCTAGGATTCGAGTTACATGAACAAGGGCCAAACCAACCACCCAAGAATGGAATCGTCGAGCGAAAACACTTGACAACCTCCTAGAAGCAGCTTTTCTTGCCACCAGACCTTTCTCCATCAATTAGGAATCTGATACCTCACTAAACACATTCCTTAAAATGTAGCCATTTGTTGAGTGATTTTTTTTGTGTCCAATCCGCATATATATCACCATTGCCTTTGATTTTCTTGAATATATATCTCTTAACTGCCAACATATACACGTGTGATTTAGTTTACGAAGATTTTTCAATGCCGAGAACCTATATCAGAGAATAAGAAAGGCGTAAGGTTCACAATGGTGTAAAATTAAAATGGGATATACCGGGCTAGGATTCAAGTTACAGGAACAAGGGCCAAACCAACCACCCAAGAATGGAATCGTCGAGCGAAAACATTTAACAACCTCCTAGAAGCAGTTTTTCTTACCACTAGACCTTTCTCAATTAATTAGGAATCTGATGCTGTCACTAAACACATTCCTTAAATTGTAGCCATGTGTTGTGTGTTTTTTTTGTGTCTAATCCGCATATATATCACCATTGCCCTTGATTTTCTTAACTGTATATCTCTTAAATGTCAACATATACACGTGTGATTTAGTTTAGGAAGATTTTTCAATGCCGAAAACCTCGATCAGAGAGTAAAAAAGGCGTAAGGTTCACAATGGTGTAAAATTAAAATGGGATATACCGGGCAGGATTCGAGTTACAGGAACAAGGGCCAAACCAACCACCCAAGAATGCAATCGTCGAGCGAAAACACTTGACAACCTCCTAGAAGCAGCTTTTCTTGCCACCAGAATTTTCTCCATCAATTAGGAATCTGATGCCGTCACTAAACACATTCCTTAAATTGTAGGCATTTGTTGAGTGTTTTTTTTTGTGTCTAATCCGTGTATATATGACCATTGCCCTTGATTTTCTTGACTGTATATCTCTTAAATGTCAACATATACACGTGTGATTTAGTTTACGAAGATTTTTCAATGCCGAGAACCTCGATCAGAGAGTAAAAAAGGCGTAAGGTTCACAATGGTGTAAAATTAAAATGGGATATATCGGGCTAGGATTCAAGTTACAGGAACAAGTGCCAAACCAACCACCCAAGAATGGAATCGTCGAGCAAAAACACTTGACAACCTCCTAGAAGCAGCTTTTCTTGCCACCAGACCTTTCTCCATTAATTAGGAATCTGATGTCGTCAATAAACACATTTCTTAAATTGTAGCCATTTGTTGAGTGTTTTTTTTTGTTGTCTAATCCGCATATATATCACCATTGGCCATGATTTTCTTGATTGTATATCTCTTAAATGTCAACATATACACGTGTGATTTACTTTAAGAAGATTTTGCAATGCCTAGAACCTCGATCAGAGAGTAAAAAAGGCGTAAGGTTCACAATGGTGTAAAATTAAAATGGGATATAACGGGCTAGGATTCGAGTTACACGAAAAAGGGCCAAACCAACCACCCAAGAATGGAATCGTGGAGCGAAAACACTTGACAACCTCCTAGAAGCAGCTCTTCTTGCCACCAGACCTTTCTCCATAAATTAGGAATCTGATGCCGTCACTAAACACATTCCTTAAATTGTAGCCATTTGTTGAGTGTTTTTTTTTTTTTTGGTTTCTAATCCGCATATATATCACCATTTCCCTTGATTTTCTTAACTGTATATCTCTTAAATGTCAACATATACACGTGTGATTTAGTTTACGAAGATTTTTCAATGCCTAGAACCTCGATCAGAGAGTAAAAAAAGGCGTATGGTTCACAATGGTGTAAAATTAAAATGGGATATAACGGGCTAGGATTCGAGTTACAGGAACAAGGGCCAAACCAACCACCCAAGAATGGAATCGTGGAGCGAAAACACTTGACAACCTCCTAGAAGCAGCTTTTCTTGCCACTAGACCTTTCTCCATCAATTAGGAATCTGATGCCGTCCTTAAAACAGTTGAGTGATTTTTTTTTGGTGTCTAATCAGCATATATATCACCATTGGCCTTAATTTTTTGACTGTATATCTCTTAAATGTCAACATATACACGTGTGATTTAGTTTACGAAGATTTTTCAATGCCAAGAACCTCGATCAGATAGTTAAAAAGGCATAAGGTTCACTATGGTGTAAAATTAAAATTGGATATACCGATCTAGGATTCGAGTTACAGGAACAAGGGCCAAACCAACCACCCAAGAATGGAATCGTCGAGCGAAAACACTTGACAACCTCCTAGAAGCAGCTTTTGTTGCCACCAGACCTTTCTCCATCAATTAGGAATCTGATGCCATCACTAAACACATTCCTTAAATTGTAGCCATTTGTTGAGTGTTTTTTTTTGTGTCTAATACGCATATATATCACCATTGCCCTTGATTTTCTTGACTGTATATCTCTTAAATATCAACATATACACGTGTGATTTATTTTACGAAGATTTTTCAATGCCGAGAACCTCGATCAGAGAGTAAAAAAGGCGTAAGGTTCACAATGGTGTAAAATTAAAATGGGATATACCGGGCTAGGATTAGAGTTACAAGAAAAAGGGCCAAAGCAACCACCCAAGAATGGAATCGTCGAGCGAAAACACTTGACAACCTCCAAGAAGCAGCTTTTCTTACCACCAGACCTTTCTCCATCAATTAGGAATCTGATGCCGTCACTAAACATATTCCTTAAATTGTAGCCATTTGTTGAGTGTTTATATTTTGGTGTCTAATCCGCGTATATATCACCATTGCCCTTGATTTTCTTGACTGTATATCTCTTAAATGTCAACATATACACGTGTGATTTAGTATACGAAGATTTTTCAATGCCGAGAACCTCGATCAGAGAGTAAAAAAGGCGTAAGGTTCACAATGGTGTAAAATTAAAATGGGATATACCGGGCTAGGATTCGAGTTACAGGAACAATGGCCAAACCAAGGACCCAAGAATGGAATCGTCGAGCGAAAACACTTGACAACCTCTTAGAAGCAGCTTTTCTTGCCACCAGACCTTTCTCCATCAATTAGGAATCTGATGCCGTCACTAAACACATTCCTTAAATTGTAGCCATTTGTTGAGTGTTTTTTTGGTGTCTAATCCGCATATATATCACCATTGCCCTTGATTTTCTTGACTGTATGTCTCTTAAATGTCAACATACACACGTGTGATTTAGTTTACGAAGATTTTTCAATGCCGAAAACCTCCATCAGAGAGTAAAAAAGCGTAAGGTTCACAATGGTGTAAAATTAAAATGGGATATACTGGGCTAGGATTCGAGTTACAGGAACAAGGGCCAAACCAACTACCCAAGAATGGAATCGTCGAGCGAAAACACTTGACAACCTCCTAGAAGCAGCTTTTCTTGCCACCAGACCTTTCTCCATCAATTAGGAATCTGATGCCGTCACTAAACACATTCCTTAAATTGTAGCCATTTGTTGAGTTTTTTTTTGGTGTCTAATCTGCATACATATCACCATTGCCCTTGATTTTCTTGACTGTATATCTCTTAAATATCAACTTATACACCTGTGATTTAGATTACAAAGATTTTTCAATGCCGAGAACCTCTATCAGAGAGTAAAAAAGGCGTAAGGTTCACAATGGTGTAAAATTAAAATGGGATATACCGGGCTAGGATTCGAGTTACAGGAACAAGGGCCAAACCAACCACCCAAGATTGGAATCGTCGAGCGAAAACACTTGACAACCTCCTAGATGCAGCTTTTCTTGCCACCAGACCTTTCTCCATCAATTAGGAATCTGATGCCGTCACTAAACACATTCCTTAAATTGTAGCCATTCGTTGAGTGTTTTTTTTTGTGTGTAATCCACGTATATATCACAATTGCCCTTGATTTTCTTGACTGTATATATCTCTTAAATGTCAACATAAACACGTGTGATTTAGTTTATGAAGATTTTTCAATGCCGAGAACCTCGATCAGAGAGTAAAAAAGGCGTAAGGTTCACAATGGTGTAAAATTAAAATGGGATATACCAGGCTAGGATTCGAGTTACAGGAACAAGGGCCAAACCAACCACCCAAGAATGGAATCGTCGAGCGAAAACACTTGACAACCTCCTAGAATCTGCTTTTCTTGCCACCAGACCTCTCTCCATCAATTAGGAAGATGATGCCGTCACTAAACACATTCCTTAAATTGTAGGCATTTGTTGAGTGTTTTTTAGTGTCTAATCCGCGTATATATCACCATTGCCCTTGATTTTCTTGACTGTATATCTCTTAAATGTCAACATATACACGTGTGATTTAGTTTACGAAGATTTTTCAATGCCGAGAACCTCGATCAGAGAGTAAAAAAGGCGTAAGGTTCACAATGGTGTAAAATTAAAATGGGATATACCGGGCTAGGATTAGAGTTACAAGAAAAAGGGCCAAAGCAACCACCCAAGAATGGAATCGTCGAGCGAAAACACTTGACAACCTCCAAGAAGCAGCTTTTCTTACCACCAGACCTTTCTCCATCAATTAGGAATCTGATGCCGTCACTAAACATATTCCTTAAATTGTAGCCATTTGTTGAGTGTTTATATTTTGGTGTCTAATCCGCGTATATATCACCATTGCCCTTGATTTTCTTGACTGTATATCTCTTAAATGTCAACATATACACGTGTGATTTAGTATATGAAGATTTTTCAATGCCGAGAACCTCGATCAGAGATTAAAAAAGGCGTAAGGTTCACAATGGTGTAAAATTAAAATGGGATATACCGGGCTAGGATTCGAGTTACAGGAACAATGGCCAAACCAAGGACCCAAGAATGGAATCGTCGAGCGAAAACACTTGACAACCTCTTAGAAGCAGCTTTTCTTGCCACCAGACCTTTCTCCATCAATTAGGAATCTGATGCCGTCACTAAACACATTCCTTAAATTGTAGGCATTTGTTGAGTGTTTTTTTGGTGTCTAATCCGCATATATATCACCATTGCCCTTGATTTTCTTGACTGTATGTCTCTTAAATGTCAACATACACACGTGTGATTTAGTTTACGAAGATTTTTCAATGCCGAAAACCTCCATCAGAGAGTAAAAAAGCGTAAGGTTCACAATGGTGTAAAATTAAAATGGGATATACTGGGCTAGGATTCGAGTTACAGGAACAAGAGCCAAACCAACTACCCAAGAATGGAATCGTCGAGCGAAAACACTTGACAACCTCCTAGAAGCAGCTTTTCTTGCCACCAGACCTTTCTCCATCAATTAGGAATCTGATGCCGTCACTAAACACATTCCTTAAATTGTAGCCATTTGTTGAGTTTTTTTTTTGTGTCTAATCTGCATACATATCACCATTGCCCTTGATTTTCTTGACTGTATATCTCTTAAATATCAACTTATACACCTGTGATTTAGATTACAAAGATTTTTCAATGCCGAGAACCTCTATCAGAGAGTAAAAAAGGCGTAAGGTTCACAATGGTGTAAAATTAAAATGGGATATACCGGGCTAGGATTCGAGTTACAGGAACAAGGGCCAAACCAACCACCCAAGATTGGAATCGTCGAGCGAAAACACTTGACAACCTCCTAGATGCAGCTTTTCTTGCCACCAGACCTTTCTCCATCAATTAGGAATCTGATGCCGTCACTAAACACATTCCTTAAATTGTAGCCATTCGTTGAGTGTTTTTTTTTGTGTGTAATCCACGTATATATCACAATTGCCCTTGATTTTCTTGACTGTATATATCTCTTAAATGTCAACATAAACACGTGTGATTTAGTTTATGAAGATTTTTCAATGCCGAGAACCTCGATCAGAGAGTAAAAAAGGCGTAAGGTTCACAATGGTGTAAAATTAAAATGGGATATACCAGGCTAGGATTCGAGTTACAGGAACAAGGGCCAAAGCAACCACCCAAGAATGGAATCGTCGAGCGAAAACACTTGACAACCTCCAAGAAGCAGCTTTTCTTACCACCAGACCTTTCTCCATCAATTAGGAATCTGATGCCGTCACTAAACATCTTCCTTAAATTGTAGCCATTTGTTGAGTGTTTATATTTTGGTGTCTAATCCGCGTATATATCACCATTGCCCTTGATTTTCTTGATTGTATATCTCTTAAATGTCAACATATACACGTGTGATTTAGTTTACGAAGATTTTCCAATGCCGAGAACCTCGATCAGAGATTAAAAAAGGCGTAAGGTTCACAATGGTGTAAAATTAAAATGGGATATACCGGGCTAGGATTCGAGTTACAGGAACAATGGCCAAACCAAGGACCCAAGAATGGAATCGTCGAGCGAAAACACTTGACAACCTCTTAGAAGCAGCATTTCTTGCCACCAGACCTTTCTCCGTCAATTAGGAATCTGATGCCGTCACTAAACACATTCCTTAAATTGTAGCCATTTGTTGAGTGTTTTTTTGGTGTCTAATCCGCATATATATCACCATTGCCCTTGATTTTCTTGACTGTATGTCTCTTAAATGTCAACATACACACGTGTGATTTAGTTTACGAAGATTTTTCAATGCCGAAAACCTCCATCAGAGAGTAAAAAAGCGTAAGGTTCACAATGGTGTAAAATTAAAATGGGATATACTGGGCTAGGATTCGAGTTACAGGAACAAGGGCCAAACCAACTACCCAAGAATGGAATCGTCGAGCGAAAACACTTGACAACCTCCTAGAAGCAGCTTTTCTTGCCACCGGACCTTTCTCCATCAATTAGGAATCTGATGCCGTCACTAAACACATTCCTTAAATTGTAGCCATTTGTTGAGTGTTTATATTTTGGTGTCTAATCCGCGTATATATCACCATTGCCCTTGATTTTCTTGATTGTATATCTCTTAAATGTCAACATATACACGTGTGATTTAGTTTACGAAGATTTTCCAATGCCGAGAACCTCGATCAGAGATTAAAAAAGGCGTAAGGTTCACAATGGTGTAAAATTAAAATGGGATATACCGGGCTAGGATTCGAGTTACAGGAACAATGGCCAAACCAAGGACCCAAGAATGGAATCGTCGAGCGAAAACACTTGACAACCTCTTAGAAGCAGCATTTCTTGCCACCAGACCTTTCTCCGTCAATTAGGAATCTGATGCCGTCACTAAACACATTCCTTAAATTGTAGCCATTTGTTGAGTGTTTTTTTGGTGTCTAATCCGCATATATATCACCATTGCCCTTGATTTTCTTGACTGTATGTCTCTTAAATGTCAACATACACACGTGTGATTTAGTTTACGAATATTTTTCAATGCCGAAAACCTCCATCAGAGAGTAAAAAAGCGTAAGGTTCACAATGGTGTAAAATTAAAATGGGATATACTGGGCTAGGATTCGAGTTACAGGAACAAGGGCCAAACCAACTACCCAAGAATGGAATCGTCGAGCGAAAACACTTGACAACCTCCTAGAAGCAGCTTTTCTTGCCACCGGACCTTTCTCCATCAATTAGGAATCTGATGCCGTCACTAAACACATTCCTTAAATTGTAGCCATTTGTTGAGTTTTTTTTTGGTGTCTAATCTGCATACATATCACCATTGCCCTTGATTTTCTTGACTGTATATCTCTTAAATATCAACTTATACACGTGTGATTTAGATTACAAAGATTTTTCAATGCCGAGAACCTCTATCAGAGAGTAAAAAAGGCGTAAGGTTCACAATGGTGTAAAATTAAAATGGGATATACCGGGCTAGGATTCGAGTTACAGGAACAAGGGCCAAACCAACCACCCAAGATTGGAATCGTCGAGCGAAAACACTTGACAACCTCCTAGATGCAGCTTTTCTTGCCACCAGACCTTTCTCCATCAATTAGGAATCTGATGCCGTCACTAAACACATTCCTTAAATTGTAGCCATTCGTTGAGTGTTTTTTTTTTGGTGTGTAATCCACGTATATATCACAATTGCCCTTGATTTTCTTGACTGTATATCTCTTAAATTTCAACATAAACACGTGTGATTTAGTTTATGAAGATTTTTCAATGCCGAGAACCTCGATCAGAGAGTAAAAAAGGCGTAAGGTTCACAATGGTGTAAAATTAAAATGGGATATACCAGGCTTGGATTCTAGTTACAGGAACAAAGGCCAAACCAACCACCCAAGAATGGAATCGTCGAGCGAAAACACTTGACAACCTCCTAGAAGCAGCTTTTCTTGCCACCAGACCTCTCTCCATCAATTAGGAAGATGATGCCGTCACTAAACACATTCCTTAAATTGTAGGCATTTGTTGAGTGTTTTTTAGTGTCTAATCCGTGTATATATCACCATTGCCCTTGATTTTCTTGACTGTATATCTCTTAAATGTCAACATATACACGTGTGATTTAGTTTACGAAGATTTTTCAATGTCGAGAGCCTCGATCAGAAAGTAAAAAAGGCGTAAGGTTCACAATGGTGTAAAATTAAAATTGAATATATCGGGCTAGGATTCAAGTTACAGGAACAAGGGCCAAACCAACCACCCAAGAATGGAATCGTCGAGCAAAAACACTTGACAACCTCCTAGAAGCAGCTTTTCTTGCCACAAGACCTTTCTCCTTTAATTAGGAATCTGATGCCGTCACTAAACACATTCCTTAAATTGTTGCCATTTGTTGAGTGTTTATTTTTTGGTGTCTAATCCGCATATATATCATCGTTGCCCTTGATTTTCTTGATTGTATATCTCTTAAATGTCAACATATACACGTGTGATTTAGTTTACGAAGATTTTTCAATGCCGAGAACCTCGATCAGAGAGTAAAAAAGGCGTAAGGTTCACAATGGTGTAAAATTAAAATGGGATATACCGGGCTACGATTAGAGTTACAAGAAAAAGGGCCAAAGCAACCACCCAAGAATGGAATCGTCGAGCGAAAACACTTGACAACCTCCAAGAAGCAGCTTTTCTTACCACCAGACCTTTCTCCCTCAATTAGGAATCTGATGCCGTCACTAAACATGTTCCTTAAATTGTAGCCATTTGTTGAGTGTTTATATTTTGGTGTCTAATCCGCGTATATATCACCAATGCCCTTAATTTTCTTGACTGTATATCTCTTAAATGTCAACATATACACGTGTGATTTAGTTTACGAAGATTTTTCAATGCCGAGAACCTCGATCAGAGATTAAAAAAGGCGTAAGGTTCACAATGGTGTAAAATTAAAATGGGATATACCGGGCTAGGATTCGAGTTACAGGAACAATGGCCAAACCAACTACCCAAGAATGGAATCGTCGAGCAAAAACACATGACAACCTCCTAGAAGCAGCTTTTCTTGCCACCAGTCCTTTCTCCATCAATTAGGAATCTGATGCCGTCACTAAACACATTCCTTAAATTGTAGCCATTTGTTGAGTTTTTTTTTGGTGTCTAATCCGCATACATATCACCATGGCCTTGATTTTCTTGACTGTATATCTCTTAAATATCAACTTATACACGTGTGATTTAGATTACAAATATTTTTCAATGCCGAGAACCTCTATCAGAGAGTAAAAAAGGCGTAAGGTTCACAATGGTGTAAAATTAAAATGGGATATACCGGGCTAGGATTCGAGTTACAGGAACAAGGGCCAAACCAACCACCCAAGAACGGAATCGTCGAGCGAAAACACTTGACAACCTCCTAGATGCAGCTTTTCTTGCCACCAGACCTTTCTCCATCAATTAGGAATCTGATGCCGTCACTAAACACATTCCTTAAATTGTAGCTATTCGTTGAGTGTTTTTTTTGGTGTGTAATCCACGTATATATCACCATTGCCCTTGATTTTCTTGAATGTATATCTCTTAAATGTCAACATAAACACGTGTGATTTAGTTTACGACGATTTTTCAATGCCGAGAACCTCGATCAGAGAGTAAAAAAGGCGTAAGGTTCACAATGGTGTAAAATTAAAATGGGATATAACAGGCTAGGATTCGAGTTACAGGAACAAGGGCCAAACCAACCACCCAAGAATGGAATCGTCGAGCAAAAACACTTGACAACCTCCTAGAAGCAGCTTTTCTTGCCACCAGACCTTTCTCCATTAATTAGGAATCTGATGTCGTCACTAAACACATTCTTTAAATTGTTCCCATTTGTTGAGTGTTTATTTTTTGGTGTCTAATCCGCATATATATCACCATTGGCCTTGATTTTCTTGATTGTATATCTCTTAAATGTCAACATATACACGTGTGATTTAGTTTACGAAGATTTTTCAATGCCGAGAACCTCGATCAGAGAGTAAAAAAGGCGTAAGGTTCACAATGGTGTAAAATTAAAATGGGATATACCGGGCTAGGATTAGAGTTACAAGAAAAAGGGCCAAACCAACCACCCAATAATGGAATCGTCGAGCGAAAACATTTGACAACCTCCTAGAAGCAGCTTTTCTTGCCACCAGACCTCTCTCCATCAATTAGGAATATGATGCCGTCACTAAACACATTCCTTAAATTGTAGGCATTTGTTGAGTGTTTTTTTGTGTCTAATCCGTGTATATATCACCATTGCCCTTGATTTTCTTGACTGTATATCTCTTAAATGTCAACATATACACGTGTGATTTAGTTTACGAAGATTTTTCAATGTCGAGAGCCTCGATCAGAGAGTAAAAAAGGCGTAAGGTTCACAATGGTGTAAAATTAAAATTCGATATATCGGGCTAGGATTCAAGTTACAGGAACAAGGGCCAAACCAACCACCCAAGAATGGAATCGTCGAGCAAAAACACTTGACAACCTCCTAGAAGCAGCTTTTCTTGCCACCAGACCTTTCTCCATTAATTAGGAATCTGATGCCGTCACTAAACACATTCCTTAAATTGTTGCCATTTGTTGAGTGTTTATTTTTTGGTGTCTAATCCGCATATATATCATCGTTGCCCTTGATTTTCTTGATTGTATATCTCTTAAATGTCAACATATACACGTGTGATTTAGTTTACGAAGATTTTTCAATGCCGAGAACCTCGATCAGAGAGTAAAAAAGGCGTAAGGTTCACAATGGTGTAAAATTAAAATGGGATATACCGGGCTACGATTAGAGTTACAAGAAAAAGGGCCAAAGCAACCACCCAAGAATGGAATCGTCGAGCGAAAACACTTGACAACCTCCAAGAAGCAGCTTTTCTTACCACCAGACCTTTCTCCCTCAATTAGGAATCTGATGCCGTCACTAAACATGTTCCTTAAATTGTAGCCATTTGTTGAGTGTTTATATTTTGGTGTCTAATCCGCGTATATATCACCAATGCCCTTAATTTTCTTGACTGTATATCTCTTAAATGTCAACATATACACGTGTGATTTAGTTTACGAAGATTTTTCAATGCCGAGAACCTCGATCAGAGATTAAAAAAGGCGTAAGGTTCACAATGGTGTAAAATTAAAATGGGATATACCGGGCTAGGATTCGAGTTACAGGAACAATGGCCAAACCAACTACCCAAGAATGGAATCGTCGAGCGAAAACACATGACAACCTCCTAGAAGCAGCTTTTCTTGCCACCAGTCCTTTCTCCATCAATTAGGAATCTGATGCCGTCACTAAACACATTCCTTAAATTGTAGCCATTTGTTGAGTTTTTTTTTGGTGTCTAATCCGCATACATATCACCATGGCCTTGATTTTCTTGACTGTATATCTCTTAAATATCAACTTATACACGTGTGATTTAGATTACAAATATTTTTCAATGCCGAGAACCTCTATCAGAGAGTAAAAAAGGCGTAAGGTTCACAATGGTGTAAAATTAAAATGGGATATACCGGGCTAGGATTCGAGTTACAGGAACAAGGGCCAAACCAACCACCCAAGAACGGAATCGTCGAGCGAAAACACTTGACAACCTCCTAGATGCAGCTTTTCTTGCCACCAGACCTTTCTCCATCAATTAGGAATCTGATGCCGTCACTAAACACATTCCTTAAATTGTAGCTATTCGTTGAGTTTTTTTTTGGTGTGTAATCCACGTATATATCACCATTGCCCTTGATTTTCTTGAATGTATATCTCTTAAATGTCAACATAAACACGTGTGATTTAGTTTACGACGATTTTTCAATGCCGAGAACCTCGATCAGAGAGTAAAAAAGGCGTAAGGTTCACAATGGTGTAAAATTAAAATGGGATATAACAGGCTAGGATTCGAGTTACAGGAACAAGGGCCAAACCAACCACCCAAGAATGGAATCGTCGAGCAAAAACACTTGACAACCTCCTAGAAGCAGCTTTTCTTGCCACCAGACCTTTCTCCATTAATTAGGAATCTGATGTCGTCACTAAACACATTCTTTAAATTGTTCCCATTTGTTGAGTGTTTATTTTTTGGTGTCTAATCCGCATATATATCACCATTGGCCTTGATTTTCTTGATTGTATATCTCTTAAATGTCAACATATACACGTGTGATTTAGTTTACGAAGATTTTTCAATGCCGAGAACCTCGATCAGAGAGTAAAAAAGGCGTAAGGTTCACAATGGTGTAAAATTAAAATGGGATATACCGGGCTAGGATTAGAGTTACAAGAAAAAGGGCCAAACCAACCACCCAATAATGGAATCGTCGAGCGAAAACATTTGACAACCTCCTAGAAGCAGCTTTTCTTGCCACCAGACCTCTCTCCATCAATTAGGAATATGATGCCGTCACTAAACACATTCCTTAAATTGTAGGCATTTGTTGAGTGTTTTTTTGTGTCTAATCCGTGTATATATCACCATTGCCCTTGATTTTCTTGACTGTATATCTCTTAAATGTCAACATATACACGTGTGATTTAGTTTACGAAGATTTTTCAATGCCGAGAGCCTCGATCAGAGAGTAAAAAAGGCGTAAGGTTCACAATGGTGTAAAATTAAAATTCGATATATCGGGCTAGGATTCAAGTTACAGGAACAAGGGCCAAACCAACCACCCAAGAATGGAATCGTCGAGCAAAAACACTTGACAACCTCCTAGAAGCAGCTTTTCTTGCCACCAGACCTTTCTCCATTAATTAGGAATCTGATGCCGTCACTAAACACATTCTTTAAATTGTTCCCATTTGTTGAGTGTTTATTTTTTGGTGTCTAATCCGCATATATATCACCATTGGCCTTGATTTTCTTGATTGTATATCTCTTAAATGTCAACATATACACGTGTGATTTAGTTTACGAAGATTTTTCAATGCCGAGAACCTCGATCAGAGAGTAAAAAAGGCGTAAGGTTCACAATGGTGTAAAATTAAAATGGGATATACCGGGCTAGGATTAGAGTTACAAGAAAAAGGGCCAAACCACCCACCCAAGAATGGAATCGTTGAGCGAAAACACTTCACAACCTCCAAGAAGAAGCTTTTCTTACCACCAGACCTTTTTCCATCAATTAGGAATCTGATGCCGTTACTAAACACAATCCTTAAATTGTAGCCATTTGTTGAGTGTTTATTTTTTGGTGTCTAATCCGCATATATATCACCATTGCCCTTGATTTTCTTGACTGTATATCTCTTAAATGTCAACATATACACGTGTGATTTAGTTTACGAAGATTTTTCAACGCCGAGAACCTCGATCAGAGAGTAAAAAAGGCGTAAGGTTCACAATGGTGTAAAATTAAAATGGGATATACCGGGCTAGGATTCGAGTTACAGGAACAAGGGCCAAACCAACCACCCAAGAATGGAATCGTCGAGCGAAAACACTTGACAACCTCTTAGAAGCAGCTTTTCTTGCCACCAGACCTTTCTCCATCAATTAGGAATCTGATGCCGTCACTAAACACATTCCTTAAATTGTAGCCATTTGTTGAGTTTTTTTGGTGTCTAATCCGCATATATATCACCATTGGCCTTGATTTTCTTGATTGTATATCTCTTAAATGTCAACATATACACGTGTGATTTAGTTTACGAAGATTTTTCAATGCCGAGAACCTCGATCAGAGAGTAAAAAAGGCGTAAGTTTCACAATGGTGTAAAATTAAAAAGGGATATACCGGGCCAGGATTCGAGTTACAAGAAAAAGGGCCAAACCACCCACCCAAGAATGGAATCGTTGAGCGAAAACACTTCACAACCTCCAAGAAGCAGCTTTTCTTACCACCAGACCTTTTTCCATCAATTAGGAATCTGATGCCGTTACTAAACACAATCCTTAAATTGTAGCCATTTGTTGAGTGTTTATTTTTTGGTGTCTAATCCGCATATATATCACCATTGCCCTTGATTTTCTTGACTGTATATCTCTTAAATGTCAACATATACACGTGTGATTTAGTTTACGAAGATTTTTCAACGCCGAGAACCTCGATCAGAGAGTAAAAAAGGCGTAAGGTTCACAATGGTGTAAAATTAAAATGGGATATACCGGCTAGGATTCGAGTTACAGGAACAAGGGCCAAACCAACCACCCAAGAATGGAATCGTCGAGCGAAAACACTTGACAACCTCTTAGAAGCAGCTTTTCTTGCCACCTGACCTTTCTCCATCAATTAGGAATCTGATGCCGTCACTAAACACATTCCTTAAATTGTAGCCATTTGTTGAGTTTTTTTGGTGTCTAATCCGCATATATATCACCATTGGCCTTGATTTTCTTGATTGTATATCTCTTAAATGTCAACATATACACGTGTGATTTAGTTTACGAAGATTTTTCAATGCCGAGAACCTCGATCAGAGAGTAAAAAAGGCGTAAGGTTCACAATGGTGTAAAATTAAAAAGGGATATACCGGGCCAGGATTCGAGTTACAGGAACAATGGCCAAACCAAGCACCCAAGAATGGAATCGTTGAGCGAAAACACTTGACAACCTCTTAGAAGCAGCTTTTCTTGCCACCAGACATTTCTCCATCAATTAGGAATCTGATGCCGTCACTAAACACATTCCTTAAATTGTAGCCATTTGTTGAGTGTTTTTTTGGTGTCTAATCCGCATATATATCACCGTTGCCCTTGATTTTCTTGACTGTATGTCTCTTAAATGTCAACATACACACGTGTGATTTAGTTTACGAAGATTTTTCAATGCCGAAAACCTCCATCAGAGAGTAAAAAAGCGTAAGGTTCACAATCGTGTAAAATTAAAATGGGATATACTGGGCTAGGATTCGAGTTACAGGAACAAGGGCCAAACCAACTACCCAAGAATGGAATCGTCGAGCGGAAACACTTGACAACCTCCTAGAAGCAGCTTTTCTTTCCACCAGACCTTTCTTCATAAATTAGGAATCTGATGCCGTCACTAAACACATTCCTTAAATTGTAGCCATTTGTTGAGTTTTTTTTTGGTGTCTAATCCGCATACATATCACCATTGCCCTTGATTTTCTTGACTGTATATCTCTTAAATATCAACATATACACGTGTGATTTAGATTACGAAGATTTTTCAATGCCGAGAAGCTCTATCAGAGAGTAAAAAAGGCATAAGGTTCACAATGGTGTAAAATTAAAATGGGATATACCGCGCTAGGATTCGAGTTACAGGAACAAGGTCCAAACCAACCACCCAAGAATGGAATCGTCGAGCGAAAACACTTGACAACCTTCTAGATGTAGCGTTTCTTGCCACCAGACCTTTCTCCATCAATTAGGAATCTGATGCCGTCACTAAACACTTTCCTTAAATTGTAGCCATTTGTTGAGTGTTTTTTTTGGTGTGTAATCCGCGTATATATCACCATTGCCCTTGATTTTCTTGACTGTATATATCTCTTAAATGTCAACATAAACACGTGTGATTTAGTTTACGAAGATTTTTCAATGCCGAGAACCTCGATCAGAGAGTAAAAAAGGCGTAAGGTTCACAATGGTGTAAAATTAAAATGGGATATACCGGGCTAGGAATAGAGTTACAAGAAAAAGGGCCAAACCAACCACCCAAGAATGGAATCGTCGAGCGAAAACACTTGACAACCTCCAAGAAGCAACTTTTCTTACCACCAGACCTGTCTCCATCAATTAAGAACCTGATGCCGTTAATAAACACATTCCTTAAATTGTAGCCATTTGTTGAGTGTTTATTTTTTGGTGTCTAATCCGCATATATATCACCAATGGCCTTGATTTTCTTGATTGTATATCTCTTAAATGTCAACATATACACGTGTGATTTAGTTTACGAAGATTTTTTAATGCCGAGAACTTCGATCAGAGAGTAAAAAAGGCGTAAGGTTCACAATGGTGTAAAATTAAATTGGATATAACGGGCTAGGATTCGAGTTACAGGAACAAGGGCCAAACCAACCACCCAAGAATGGAATCGTCAAGCGAAAACACTTGACAACTTCCTAGAAGCAGCTTTTGTTGCCACCAGACCTTTCTCCATCAATTAGGAATCTTATGCCGTCACTAAACACATTCCTTAAATTGTACCCATTTGTTGAGTGTTTGTTTTGGTGTCTAATCCGCATATATATCACTATTTCCCTTGATTCTCTTGACTGTATATCTCTTAAATATCAACATATACACGTGTGATTTAGTTTACGAAGATTTTTCAATGCCGAGAACCTCGATCAGAGCGTAAAAAGGCGAAAGGTTCACAATGGTGTAAAATTAAAATGGGATATACCGGGCTAGGATTAGAGTTACAAGAAAAAGGGCCAAACCAACCACCCAAGAATGGAATCGTCGAGTGAAAACACTTAACAACCTCCAAGAAGCAGCTTTTCTTACCACCAGACATTTCTCCATCAATTAGGAATCTGATGCCGTCACTAAACACATTCCTTAAATTGTAGCCATTTGTTGAGTGTTTATTTTTTTCGTGTCTAATCCGCATATATATCACCATTGCCCTTTTATTTTCTTGACTGCATATCTCTTAAATGTCAACATATACAAGTGTGATTTAGTTTACGAAGATTTTTCAATGCCGAGAACCTCGATCAGAGAGTAAAAAAGACGTAAGGTTCACAATGGTGTAAAATTAAAATGAGATATACCGGGCTAGGATTCGAGTTACAGGAACAAGGGCCAAACCAACCACCCAAGAATGGAATCGTCGAGCGAAATAACTTGACAACCTCTTAGAAGCAGCTTTTCTTGCCACCAGACATTTCTCCATCAATTAGGAATCTGATGCCGTCACCAAACACATTCCTTAAATTGTAGCCATTTGTTGAGTGTTTTTTTGGTGTCTAATCCGCATATATATCACCGTTGCCCTTGATTTTCTTGACTGTATGTCTCTTAAATGTCAACATACACACGTGTGATTTAGTTTACGAAGATTTTTCAATGCCGAAAACCTCCATCAGAGAGTAAAAAAGCGTAAGGTTCACAATGGTGTAAAATTAAAATGGGATATACTGGGCTAGGATTCGAGTTACAGGAACAAGGGCCAAACCAACTACCCAAGAATGGAATCGTCGAGCGAAAACACTTGACAACCTCCTAGAAGCAGCTTTTCTTTCCACCAGACCTTTCTCCATAAATTAGGAATCTGATGCCGTCACTAAACACATTCCTTAAATTGTAGCCATTTGTTGAGTTTTTTTTTTTGGTGTCTAATCCGCATACATATCACCATTGCCCTTGATTTTCTTGACTGTATATCTCTTAAATATCAACATATACACGTGTGATTTAGATTACGAAGATTTTTCAATGCCGAGAACCTCGATCAGAGAGTAAAAAAGGCATAAGGTTCACAATGGTGTAGAATTAAAATGGGATATACCGCGCTAGGATTCGAGTTACAGGAACAAGGTCCAAACCAACCACCCAAGAATGGAATCGTCGAGCGAAAACACTTGACAACCTTCTAGATGTAGCGTTTCTTGCCACCAGACCTTTCTCCATCAATTAGGAATCTGATGCCGTCACTAAACACTTTCCTTAAATTGTATCCATTTGTTGAGTGTTTTTTTTGGTGTGTAATCCGCGTATATATCACCATTGCCCTTGATTTTCGTGACTGTATATCTCTTAAATGTCAACATAAACACGTGTGATTTAGTTTACGAAGATTTTTCAATGCCGAGAACCTCGATCAGAGAGTAAAAAAGGCGTAAGGTTCACAATGGTGTAAAATTAAAATGAGATATACCGGGCTAGGAATAGAGTTACAAGAAAAAGGGCCAAACCAACCACCCAAGAATGGAATCGTCGAGCGAAAACACTTGACAACCTCCAAGAAGCAACTTTTCTTACCACCAGACCTGTCTCCATCAATTAAGAACCTGATGCCGTTAATAAACACATTCCTTAAATTGTAGCCATTTGTTGAGTGTTTATTTTTTGGTGTCTAATCCGCATATATATCACCAATGGCCTTGATTTTCTTGATTGTATATCTCTTAAATGTCAACATATACACGTGTGATTTAGTTTACGAAGATTTTTCAATGCCGCGAACTTCGATCAGAGAGTAAAAAAGGCGTAAGGTTCACAATGGTGTAAAATTAAATTGGATATAACGGGCTAGGATTCGAGTTACAGGAACAAGGGCCAAACCAACCACCCAAGAATGGAATCGTCAAGCGAAAACACTTGACAACTTCCTAGAAGCAGCTTTTGTTGCCACCAGACCTTTCTCCATCAATTAGGAATCTTATGCCGTCACTAAACACATTCCTTAAATTGTACCCATTTGTTGAGTGTTTGTTTTGGTGTCTAATCCGCATATATATCACTATTTCCCTTGATTCTCTTGACTGTATATCTCTTAAATATCAACATATACACGTGTGATTTAGTTTACGAAGATTTTTCAATGCCGAGAACCTCGATCAGAGCGTAAAAAGGCGAAAGGTTCACAATGGTGTAAAATTAAAATGGGATATACCGGGCTAGGATTAGAGTTACAAGAAAAAGGGCCAAACCAACCACCCAAGAATGGAATCGTCGAGTGAAAACACTTAACAACCTCCAAGAAGCAGCTTTTCTTACCACCAGACATTTCTCCATCAATTAGGAATCTGATGCCGTCACTAAACACATTCCTTAAATTGTAGCCATTTGTTGAGTGATTATTTTTTTGGTGTCTAATCCGCATATATATCACCATTGCCCTTTATTTTCTTGACTGCATATCTCTTAAATGTCAACATATACAAGTGTGATTTAGTTTACGAAGATTTTTCAATGCCGAGAACCTCGATCAGAGAGTAAAAAAGACGTAAGGTTCACAATGGTGTAAAATTAAAATGAGATATACCGGGCTAGGATTCGAGTTACAGGAACAAGGGCCAAACCAACCACCCAAGAATGGAATCGTCGAGCGAAATAACTTGACAACCTCTTAGAAGCAGCTTTTCTTGCCACCAGACCTTTCTCCATCAAATAGGAATCTGATGCCGTCACTAAACACATTCCTTAAATTGTAGCCATTTGTTGAGTGTTTTTTTTGGTGTCTAATCTGCATATATATCACCATTACCCTTGATTTTCTTGACTGTATGTCTCTTAAATGTCAACATACACACGTGTGATTTAGTTTACGAAGATTTTTCAATGCCGAAAACCTCCATCAGAGAGTAAAAAAGCGTAAGGTTCACAATGGTGTAAAATTAAAATGGGATATACCGGGCTAGGATTCGAGTTACAGGAACAAGGGCCAAACCAACCACCCAAGAATGGAATCGTCGAGCGAAAACACTTGACAACTTTCTAGAAGCAGCTTTTCTTGCCAGCTGACCTTTATCCATCAATTAGGAATCTGATGCCGTCACTAAACACATTCCTTAAATTGTAGCCATTTGTTGAGTGTTTCTTTTTTGGTGTCTAATCCGTGTATATATCACCATTGCCCTTGATTTTCTTGACTGTATATCTCTTAAATGTCAACATAAACACGTGTGATTTAGTTTACGAAGATTTTTCAATGCCGATAACCTCGATTAGAGAGTAAAAAAGGCGTAAGGTTCACAATGGTGTAAAATTAAATTGGATATACCGGGCTAGGATTCGAGTTACAGGAACAAGGGCCAAACCAACCACCTAAGAATGGAATCGTGGAGCGAAAACACTTGACAACCTCCTAGAAGCAGCTCTTCTTGCCACCAGACCTTTCTCCATCAATTAGGAATCTGATGCCGTCACTAAACACATTCCTTAAATTGTAGCCATTTGTTGAGTGTTTTTTTTGGTTCCTAATCCGCATATATATCACCATTGCCCTTGATTTTCTTGACTGTATATCTCATAAATATCAACATATACACGTGTGATTTAGTTTACGAAGATTTTTCAATGCCGAGAACCTCGATCAGAGAGTAAAAAAGGCATAAGGTTCACTATGGTGTAAAATTAAAATGGGATATACCGGGCTAGGATTCGAGTTACAGGAACAAGGGCCAAACCAACCACCCAAGAAAGGAATCATCGAACGAAAACACTTGACAACCTCCTAGACGCAGCTTTTCTTGCCACCAGACCTTTCTCCATCAATTAGGAATCTGATGCCGTCACTAAACACATTCCTTAAACTGTTGCCATTCGTTGAGTGTTTTTTTTGTGTCTAATCCGCATAAATATCACCATTGCCGTTGATTTTCTTGACTGTATATCTCTTAAACATCAACATATACACGTGTGATTTAGTTTACGAAGATTTTTCAATGCCGAGAACCTCGAATAGAGAGTAAAAAAGGCGTATGGTTCACAATGGTGTAAAATTAAAATGGGATATACCGGGCTAGGATTCGAGTTACAGGAACAAGGGTCAAACCAACCACCCAAGAATGGAATCTTCAAGCGAAAACATTTGACAACCTCCTAGAAGCAGCTTTCTTGCAACCAGACCTTTCTCCATCAATTAGGAATCTGATGCCGTCACTAAATACATTCCTTAAATTGTAGCCATTTGTTGAGTGTTTTTTTGGTGTCTAATCCGCGTATATATCACCATTGCCCTAGATTTTCTTGACTGTATATCTCTTAAAAGTTAACATATACACGTGTGATTTAGTTTACGAAGATTTTTCAATGCCGAGAACCTCTATCAGAGAGTAAAAAAGGCGTAAGTTTCACAATGGTGTAAAATTAAAATGGGATATACCGGGCTAGGATTCGAGTTACAGGAACAAGGGCCAAACCAACCACCCAAGAATGGAATCGCCGGGCCAAAACATTTGACAACCTCCTAGAAGCAACTTTTCTTACCACTAGACCTTTCTCCATCAATTAGGAACCTGATGCCGTCACTAAACACGTTCCTTAAATTGTAGCCATTTGTTGAGTGTTTTTTTTTTGTGTCTAATCCGCGTATATATCACCATTGCTCATGATTTTCTTGACTGTATATCTCTTAAAAGTCAACATATACACGTGAGATTTAGTTTACGAAGATTTTTCAATGCCGAGAACCTCGATCAGAGCGTAAAAAGGCGAAAGGTTCACAATGGTGTAAAATTAAAATGGGATATACCGGGCTAGGATTAGAGTTACAAGAAAAAGGGCCAAACCAACCACCCAAGAATGGAATCGTCGAGTGAAAACACTTAACAACCTCCAAGAAGCAGCTTTTCTTACCACCAGACATTTCTCCATCAATTAGGAATCTGATGCCGTCACTAAACACATTCCTTAAATTGTAGCCATTTGTTGAGTGTTTATTTTTTTGGTGTCTAATCCGCATATATATCACCATTGCCCTTTATTTTCTTGACTGCATATCTCTTAAATGTCAACATATACAAGTGTGATTTAGTTTACGAAGATTTTTCAATGCCGAGAACCTCGATCAGAGAGTAAAAAAGACGTAAGGTTCACAATGGTGTAAAATTAAAATGAGATATACCGGGCTAGGATTCGAGTTACAGGAACAAGGGCCAAACCAACCACCCAAGAATGGAATCGTCGAGCGAAATAACTTGACAACCTCTTAGAAGCAGCTTTTCTTGCCACCAGACCTTTCTCCATCAAATAGGAATCTGATGCCGTCACTAAACACATTCCTTAAATTGTAGCCATTTGTTGAGTGTTTTTTTGGTGTCTAATCTGCATATATATCACCATTACCCTTGATTTTCTTGACTGTATGTCTCTTAAATGTCAACATACACACGTGTGATTTAGTTTACGAAGATTTTTCAATGCCGAAAACCTCCATCAGAGAGTAAAAAAGCGTAAGGTTCACAATGGTGTAAAATTAAAATGGGATATACCGGGCTAGGATTCGAGTTACAGGAACAAGGGCCAAACCAACCACCCAAGAATGGAATCGTCGAGCGAAAACACTTGACAACTTTCTAGAAGCAGCTTTTCTTGCCAGCTGACCTTTATCCATCAATTAGGAATCTGATGCCGTCACTAAACACATTCCTTAAATTGTAGCCATTTGTTGAGTGTTTCTTTTTTGGTGTCTAATCCGTGTATATATCACCATTGCCCTTGATTTTCTTGACTGTATATCTCTTAAATGTCAACATAAACACGTGTGATTTAGTTTACGAAGATTTTTCAATGCCGATAACCTCGATTAGAGAGTAAAAAAGGCGTAAGGTTCACAATGGTGTAAAATTAAATTGGATATACCGGGCTAGGATTCGAGTTACAGGAACAAGGGCCAAACCAACCACCTAAGAATGGAATCGTGGAGCGAAAACACTTGACAACCTCCTAGAAGCAGCTCTTCTTGCCACCAGACCTTTCTCCATCAATTAGGAATCTGATGCCGTCACTAAACACATTCCTTAAATTGTAGCCATTTGTTGAGTGTTTTTTTTGGTTCCTAATCCGCATATATATCACCATTGCCCTTGATTTTCTTGACTGTATATCTCATAAATATCAACATATACACGTGTGATTTAGTTTACGAAGATTTTTCAATGCCGAGAACCTCGATCAGAGAGTAAAAAAGGCATAAGGTTCACTATGGTGTAAAATTAAAATGGGATATACCGGGCTAGGATTCGAGTTACAGGAACAAGGGCCAAACCAACCACCCAAGAAAGGAATCATCGAACGAAAACACTTGACAACCTCCTAGACGCAGCTTTTCTTGCCACCAGACCTTTCTCCATCAATTAGGAATCTGATGCCGTCACTAAACACATTCCTTAAACTGTTGCCATTCGTTGAGTGTTTTTTTTGTGTCTAATCCGCATAAATATCACCATTGCCGTTGATTTTCTTGACTGTATATCTCTTAAACATCAACATATACACGTGTGATTTAGTTTACGAAGATTTTTCAATGCCGAGAACCTCGAATAGAGAGTAAAAAAGGCGTATGGTTCACAATGGTGTAAAATTAAAATGGGATATACCGGGCTAGGATTCGAGTTACAGGAACAAGGGTCAAACCAACCACCCAAGAATGGAATCTTCAAGCGAAAACATTTGACAACCTCCTAGAAGCAGCTTTCTTGCAACCAGACCTTTCTCCATCAATTAGGAATCTGATGCCGTCACTAAATACATTCCTTAAATTGTAGCCATTTGTTGAGTGTTTTTTTGGTGTCTAATCCGCGTATATATCACCATTGCCCTAGATTTTCTTGACTGTATATCTCTTAAAAGTTAACATATACACGTGTGATTTAGTTTACGAAGATTTTTCAATGCCGAGAACCTCTATCAGAGAGTAAAAAAGGCGTAAGTTTCACAATGGTGTAAAATTAAAATGGGATATACCGGGCTAGGATTCGAGTTACAGGAACAAGGGCCAAACCAACCACCCAAGAATGGAATCGCCGAGCCAAAACATTTGACAACCTCCTAGAAGCAACTTTTCTTACCACTAGACCTTTCTCCAACAATTAGGAACCTGATGCCGTCACTAAACACGTTCCTTAAATTGTAGCCATTTGTTGAGTGTTTTTTTTTTTGTGTCTAATCCGCGTATATATCACCATTGCTCATGATTTTCTTGACTGTATATCTCTTAAAAGTCAACATATACACGTGAGATTTAGTTTACGAAGATTTTTCAATGCCGAGAACCTCGATCAGAGAGTAAAAAAGACGTAAGGTTCACAATAGTGTAAAATTAAATTGGATATACCGGGCTAGGATTCGAGTTACAGGAACAAGGTCCAAACCAACCACCCAAGAATGGAATCGTGGAGCGAAAACACTGGACAACCTCCTAGAAGCAGCTTTTCTTGCCACCAGACCTTTCTCCAACAATTAGGAATCTGATGCCGTCACTAAACACATTCCTTAAATTCTAGCCATTTGTTGAGTGATTTTTTTGGTGTCTAATCCGCATATATATAACCATTGCCCTTGATTTTCTTGACTGTATATCTCTTAAATGTCAACATATACACGTGTGATTTAGTTTACGAAGATTTTTCAATGTCGAGAACCTCGATCAGAGAGTAAAAAAGGCGTAAGGTTCACAATGGCGTAAAATTAAAATGGGATTTACCGGGCTAGGATTCGAGTTACATGAACAAGGGCCAAACCAACCACACAGGAATGGAATCGTCGAGCGAAAACACTTGACAACCTCCTAGAAGCAGCTTTTCTTACCACCAGACCTTTCTTCATCAATTAGGAATCTGACGCCGTCACTAAACACATTCCATAAATTGTAGCCATTTGTTGAGTTTTTTTTTTTTGTCTAATCCGCATATATATCACCATTGCCCTTGATTTTCTTGACTGTATGTTTCTTAAATGTCAAAACATACACGTGTGATTTAGTTTACGAAGATTTTTCAATGCCGAGAAACCTCGATCAGAGAGTAAAAAAGGCGTAAGGTTCACAATGGTGTAAAATTAAAATGGGATATACCGGGCTAGGATTCGAGTTACGAGAACAAGGGCCAAACCAACTACCTAAGAATGGAATCGTCGAGCGAAAACACTTGACAACCTCCTAGAAGCAGCTTTTCTTACCACCAGACCTTTCTCCATCCATTAGGAATCTGATGCCGTCAATAAACACATTCCTTAAATTGGGGCGATTTGTTGAGTGTTTTTTTTTTGGTGTCTAATCCGCATATATATCACCATTGCCCTTGATTTTCTTGACTGTATATCTCTTAAATGTCAACATATACACATGTGATTTAGTTTACGAAGATTTTTCAATGCCGAGAACCTCGATCAGAGAGTAAAAAAGGTGTAAGGTTCTCAATGGTGTAAAATTAAAATGGGATATTCCAGACTAGGATTCGAGTTACAGGAACAAGGGCCAAACCAACCACCCAAGAATGGAATCGTCGAGCGAAAACACTTGAAAACCTCCTAGAAGCAGCTTTTCTTGCAACCAGACCTTTCTCCATCAATTAGGAATCTGATGCCGTCACTAAACACATTCTTAAATTGTAGCCATTTGTTGAGTGTTTTCTTTGGTGTCTAATCCGCATATATATCACCATTGCCCTTGATTTTCTTGACTGTATATCTCTTAAAAGTCAACATATACACGTGTGATTTAGTTTACGAAGATTTTTCAATGCCGAGAACCTCGATCAGAGAGTAAAACAAGGCGTAAGGTTCACAATGGTGTAAAATTAAATTGGATATACCGGGCTAGGATTCGAGTTACAGGAACAAGGGCCAAACCAACCACCCAAGAGTGGAATCGTGGAGCGAAAACACTTGACAACCTCCTAGAAGCAGCTTTTCTTGTCACCAGACCTTTCTCCATCAATTAGGAATCTGATGCCGTCACTAAACACATTCCTTAAATTGTAGCCATTTGTTGAGTGATTTTTTTTGTGTCAAATCCGCATATATATAACCATTGCCCTTGATTTTCTTGACTATATATCTCTTAAATATCAACATATACACGTGTGATTTAGTTTACGAAGATTTTTCAATGCCGAGAACCTATATCAGAGAGTAAAAAAGGCGTAAGTTTCACAATGGTGTAAAATTAAAACGGGATATACCGGGCTAGGATTCGAGTTACAGGAACAAGGGCTAAACCAACCACCCAAGAATGGAATCGTCGAGCGAAAACACTTGACAACCTACTAGAAGCAGCTTTTCTTGCAACCAGACCTTTCTCCATCAATTAGGAATCTGATGCCGTCTCTAAACACATTCCTTAAATTGTAGCCATTTGTTGAGTATTTTTTTTGGTGTCTAATTCGCGTATATATCACCATTACCCTTGATTTTCTTGACTGTATATCTCTTAAAAGTCAACATATACACGTGTGATTTAGTTTACGAAGATTTTTCAATGTCGAGAACCTCGATCAGAGAGTAAAAAAGGCGTAAGGTTCACAATGGCGTAAAATTAAAATGGGATTTACCGGGCTAGGATTCGAGTTACATGAACAAGGGCCAAACCAACCACACAGGAATGGAATCGTCGAGCGAAAACACTTGACAACCTCCTAGAAGCAGCTTTTCTTACCACCAGACCTTTCTTCATCAATTAGGAATCTGACGCCGTCACTAAACACATTCCATAAATTGTAGCCATTTGTTGAGTTTTTTTTTTTTGTCTAATCCGCATATATATCACCATTGCCCTTGATTTTCTTGACTGTATGTTTCTTAAATGTCAAAACATACACGTGTGATTTAGTTTACGAAGATTTTTCAATGCCGAGAAACCTCGATCAGAGAGTAAAAAAGGCGTAAGGTTCACAATGGTGTAAAATTAAAATGGGATATACCGGGCTAGGATTCGAGTTACGAGAACAAGGGCCAAACCAACTACCTAAGAATGGAATCGTCGAGCGAAAACACTTGACAACCTCCTAGAAGCAGCTTTTCTTACCACCAGACCTTTCTCCATCCATTAGGAATCTGATGCCGTCAATAAACACATTCCTTAAATTGGGGCGATTTGTTGAGTGTTTTTTTTTTGGTGTCTAATCCGCATATATATCACCATTGCCCTTGATTTTCTTGACTGTATATCTCTTAAATGTCAACATATACACATGTGATTTAGTTTACGAAGATTTTTCAATGCCGAGAACCTCGATCAGAGAGTAAAAAAGGTGTAAGGTTCTCAATGGTGTAAAATTAAAATGGGATATTCCAGACTAGGATTCGAGTTACAGGAACAAGGGCCAAACCAACCACCCAAGAATGGAATCGTCGAGCGAAAACACTTGAAAACCTCCTAGAAGCAGCTTTTCTTGCAACCAGACCTTTCTCCATCAATTAGGAATCTGATGCCGTCACTAAACACATTCTTAAATTGTAGCCATTTGTTGAGTGTTTTCTTTGGTGTCTAATCCGCATATATATCACCATTGCCCTTGATTTTCTTGACTGTATATCTCTTAAAAGTCAACATATACACGTGTGATTTAGTTTACGAAGATTTTTCAATGCCGAGAACCTCGATCAGAGAGTAAAACAAGGCGTAAGGTTCACAATGGTGTAAAATTAAATTGGATATACCGGGCTAGGATTCGAGTTACAGGAACAAGGGCCAAACCAACCACCCAAGAGTGGAATCGTGGAGCGAAAACACTTGACAACCTCCTAGAAGCAGCTTTTCTTGTCACCAGACCTTTCTCCATCAATTAGGAATCTGATGCCGTCACTAAACACATTCCTTAAATTGTAGCCATTTGTTGAGTGATTTTTTTTGTGTCAAATCCGCATATATATAACCATTGCCCTTGATTTTCTTGACTATATATCTCTTAAATATCAACATATACACGTGTGATTTAGTTTACGAAGATTTTTCAATGCCGAGAACCTATATCAGAGAGTAAAAAAGGCGTAAGGTTCACAATGGCGTAAAATTAAAATGGGATATACCGAGCAGGATTCGAGTTACATGAACAAGGGCCAAACCAACCACCCAGGAATGGAATCGTCGAGCGAAAACACTTGACAACCTCCTAGAAGCAACTTTTCTTACCACCAGACCTTTCTTCATCAATTAGGAATCTGACGCCGTCACTAAACACATTCCATAAATTGTAGCCATTTGTTGAGTTTTTTTTTTGTGTTTAATCCGCATATATATCACCCTTTCCCTTGATTTTCTTGATTGTATATTTCTTAAATGTCAACATATACACGTGTGATTTAGTTTACAAAGATTTTTCAATGTCGAGAAACCTCGATCAGAGAGTATAAAAGGCGTAAGGTTCACAATGGTGTAAAATTAAAATGGGATATACCGGGCTAGGATTCGAGTTACAAGAACAAGGGCCAAACCAACTACCCAAGAATGGAATCGTCGAGCGAAAACACTTGACAACCTCCTAGAAGCAGCTTTTCTTACCACCAGACCTTTCCCCATCAATTAGGAATCTGATGCCGTCAATAAACACATTCCTTAAATTGGGGCCAATTGTTGTGTGTTTTTTTTTTGTGTCTAATCTGAATATATATCACCATTTCCCTTGATTTTCTTGACTGTATATCTCTTAAATGTCAACATATACACGTGTGATTTAGTTTACGAAGATTTTTCAATGCCGAGAACCTCGATCAGAGAGTAGAAAAGGCGTAAGGTTCACAATGGTGTAAAATTAAAATGGGATATTCCGGGCTAGGATTCGAGTTACAGGAACAAGGGGCAAACCAACCACCCAAGAAGGGAATCGTCGAGCGAAAACACTTGAAAACCTCCTAGAAGCAGCTTTTCTTGCCACCAGACCTTTCTCCATCAATTAGGAATCTGATGTCGTCACTAAACACATTCTTAAATTGTAGCCATTTGTTGAGTGTTTTCTTTGGTGTCTAATCCGCATATATATCACCATTGCCCTTGATTTTCTTGACTGTGTATCTCTTAAATGTCAACATATACACGTGTGATTTAGTTTACGAAGATTTTTCAATGCCGAGAACCTCGATCAGAGAGTAAAAAAGGCGTATGGTTCACAATGGTGTAAGATTAAAATGGGATATTACGGGCTAGGATTCGAGTTACAGGAACAAGGGCCAAACCAACCACCCAAGAATGGAATCGTCGAGCAAAAACACTTGACAACCTCCTAGAAGCAGCTTTTCTTACCACAAGACCTTTCTCCATCAATTAGGAATCTGATGCTGTCACTAAACACATTCCTTAAATTGTAGACTTTTGTTGAGAGTTTTTTTTGGTGTCTAATCCGCATATATATCACCATTGCCTTTGATTTTATTGACTGTATATTTCTTAAATATCAACATATACACGTGTGATTTAGTTTACGAAGATTTTTCAATTCCGAGAACCTCGATAAAAGAGAAAAAAGGCGTAAGGTTCACAATGGTGTAAAATTAAAATGGGATATACCGGGCTAGGATTCGAGTTATAGGAACAAGGGCCAAACCAACCACCCAAGAATGGAATCGTCGAGCGAAAACACTTGACAAACTCCTAAAAGTAGCTTTTCTTGCCACCAGACCTTTCCCTATCAATTAGGAATCTGATGCCGTCAATAAACACATTCCTTAAATTGGGGCCAATTGTTGTGTGTTTTTTTTTGGTGTCTAATCTGCATATATATCACCATTTCCCTTGATTTTTTTGACTGTATATCTCTTAAATGTCAACATATACACGTGTGATTTAGTTTACGAAGATTTTTCAATGCCGAGAACCTCGACCAGAGAGTAAAAAAGGCGTAAGGTTCACAATGGTGTAAAATTAAATTGGGATATACCGGGCTAGGATTCGAGTTACAGGAACAAGGTCCAATCCAACCACCCATGAATGGAATCGTCGAGCGAAAACACTTGACAACCTCCTAGAAGCAGCTTTTCTTGCCGCCAGACCTTTCTCCATCAATTAGGAATCTGATGCCGTCACTAAACACATTCCTTAAATTGTAGCCATTTGTTGAGTGTTTTCTTTGTGTCTAATCCGCATATATATCACCATTGCCCTTGATTTTGTTGACTGTATATCTCTTAAATGTCTACATATACACGTGTGATTTAGTTTACGAATATTTTTCAATGCCGAGAACCTCAATCAGAGAGTTAAAAAGGCGTAAGGTTCATAATGGTGTAAAATTAAAATGGGATATACCGGGCTAGAATTCGAGTTACAGGAACAAGGGCCAAACCAACCACCCAAGAATGGAATCGTCGAGCGAAAACACTTGACAACCTCCTAGAAGCAGCTTTTCTTGCCACCAGACCTATCTCCATCAATTAGGAATCTGATGTCATCACTAAACACATTCCTTAAATTGTAGCCATTTGTTGAGTTTTTTTTTTGTGTCTAATCCGCATATATATCACCATTGCCCTTGATTTTCTTGACTGTATATCTCTTAAATGTCAACATATACACGTGTGATTTAGTTTACGAAGATTTTTCAATGCCGAGAACCTCGATCAGAGAGTAAAAAAGGCGTAAGGGTCACAATGGTGTAAGATTAAAATGGGATATTACGGGCTAGGATTCGAGTTACAGGAACAAGGGCCAAACCAACCACCCAAGAATGGAATCGTCGAGCAAAAACACTTGACAAACTCCTAGAAGCAGCTTTTCTTACCACCAGACCTTTCTCCAACAATTAGGAATCTGATGCCGTCACTAAACACATTCCTTAAATTGTAGACATTTGTTGAGAGTTTTTTTTGGTGTCTAATCCACATATATATCACCATTGCCCTTGATTTTCTTGACTGTATATTTCTTAAATATCAACATATACACGTGTGATTTAGTTTACGAAGATTTTTCAATGCCGAGAACCTCGATAAGAGAGTAAAAAAGGAGTAAGGATCACAATGGTGTAAAATTAAAATGCGATATACCGGGCTAGGATTCGAGTTACAGGAACAATGGCCAAACCAACCACCCAAGAATGGAATCGTCGAGCGAAAACACTTGACAACCTCCTAGAAGCAGCTTTTCTTGCCACCAGACATTTCTCCATCAATTAGGAATCTGATGCTGTCACTAAACACATTCCTTAAATTGTAACCATTTCTTGAGTGTTTTTTTTTTTGTGTTTAATCCACATATATATCACCATTGCCCTTGACTTTCTTGACTGTATATCTCTTAAATGTCAACACATACACGTGTGATTTAGTTTACGAAGATTTTTCAATGCCGAGAACCTCGACCAGAGAGTAAAAAAGGTGTAAGGTTCACAATGGTGTAAAATTAAATTGGGATATAACGGGCTAGGATTCGAGTTACAGGAACAAGGTCCAAACCAACCACCCATGAATGGAATCGTCGAGCGAAAACACTTGACAACCTCCTAGAAACAGCTTTTCTTGCCGCCAGACCTTTCTCCATCAATTAGGAATCTGATGCCGTCACTAAACACATTCATTAAATTGTAGACATTTGTTGAGAGTTTTTTTTGGTGTCTAATCCGCATATATATCACCATTGCCTTTGATTTTATTGACTGTATATTTCTTAAATATCAACATATACACGTGTGATTTAGTTTACGAAGATTTTTCAATTCCGAGAACCTCGATAAAAGAGAAAAAAGGCGTAAGGTTCACAATGGTGTAAAATTAAAATGGGATATACCGGGCTAGGATTCGAGTTATAGGAACAAGGGCCAAACCAACCACCCAAGAATGGAATCGTCGAGCGAAAACACTTGACAAACTCCTAAAAGTAGCTTTTCTTGCCACCAGACCTTTCCCTATCAATTAGGAATCTGATGCCGTCAATAAACACATTCCTTAAATTGGGGCCAATTGTTGTGTGTTTTTTTTTGGTGTCTAATCTGCATATATATCACCATTTCCCTTGATTTTTTTGACTGTATATCTCTTAAATGTCAACATATACACGTGTGATTTAGTTTACGAAGATTTTTCAATGCCGAGAACCTCGACCAGAGAGTAAAAAAGGCGTAAGGTTCACAATGGTGTAAAATTAAATTGGGATATACCGGGCTAGGATTCGAGTTACAGGAACAAGGTCCAATCCAACCACCCATGAATGGAATCGTCGAGCGAAAACACTTGACAACCTCCTAGAAGCAGCTTTTCTTGCCGCCAGACCTTTCTCCATCAATTAGGAATCTGATGCCGTCACTAAACACATTCCTTAAATTGTAGCCATTTGTTGAGGGTTTTTTTTTGTGTCTAATCCGCATATATATCACCATTGCCCTTGATTTTGTTGACTGTATATCTCTTAAATGTCAACATATACACGTGTGATTTAGTTTACGAATAATTTTCAATGCCGAGAACCTCAATCAGAGAGTTAAAAAGGCGTAAGGTTCATAATGGTGTAAAATTAAAATGGGATATATCGGGCTAGAATTCGAGTTACAGGAACAAGGGCCAAACCAACCACCCAAGAATGGAATCGTCGAGCGAAAACACTTGACAACCTCCTAGAAGCAGCTTTTCTTGCCACCAGACCTTTCTCTATCAATTAGGAATATGATGTCATCACTAAACACATTCCTTAAATTGTAGCCATTTGTTAAGTGTTTTTTTTTTTTTTGTGTCTAATCCGCATATATATCACCATTGCCCTTGATTTTCTTGACTGTATATCTCTTAAATGTCAACATATACACGTGTGATTTAGTTTACGAAGATTTTTCAATGCCGAGAACCTCGATCCGAGAGTAAAAAAGGCGTAAGGTTCACAATGGTGTAAGATTAAAATGGGATATTACGGGCTAGGATTCGAGTTACAGGAACAAGGGCCAAACCAACCACCCAAGAATGGAATCGTCGAGCAAAAACACTTGACAAACTCCTAGAAGCAGCTTTTCTTACCACCAGACCTTTCTCCAACAATTAGGAATCTGATGACGTCACTAAACACATTCCTTAAATTGTAGACATTTGTTGGGAGTTTTTTTTGGTGTCTAATCCACATATATATCACCATTGCCCTTGATTTTCTTGACTGTATATTTCTTAAATATCAACATATACACGTGTGATTTAGTTTACGAAGATTTTTCAATGCCGAGAACCTCGATAAGAGAGTAAAAAAGGCGTAAGGTTCACAATGGTGTAAAATTAAAATGCGATATACCGGGCAAGGATTCGAGTTACAGGAACAATGGCCAAACCAACCAGCCAAAAATGGAATTGTCGAGCGAAAACACTTGACAACCTCCTAGAAGCAGCTTTTCTTGCCACCAGACCTTTCTCCATCAATTAGGAATCTGATGCTGTCACTAAACACATTTCTTAAATTGTAGTCATTTCTTGAGTGTTTTTTTTTTGGTGTTTAATCCGCATATATATCACCATTGCCCTTGACTTTCTTGACTGTATATCTCTTAAATGTCAACACATAGACGTGTGATTTAGTTTACGAAGATTTTTCAATGCCGAGAACCTCGACCAGAGAGTAAAAAAGGCGTAAGGTTCACAATGGTGTAAAATTAAAATGGGATATACTGGGCTAGGATTCGAGTTACTGGAACAAGGGCCAAACCAACCACCCAAGAATGGAATCGTCGAACGAAAACACTTGACAACCTCCTAGAAGCAGCTATTCTTGCCACCAGACCTTTCTCCATCAATTAGGAATCTGATACCGTCACTAAACACATTCCTTAAATTGTAGCCATTTGTTGAGTGTTTGTTTTTTGGTGTCTAATCCGCATATATATCACCATCGCCCTTGATTTTGTTTACTGTATATCTCTTAAATGTCAACATATACACGTGTGATTTAGTTTACGAATATTTTTCAATGCCGAGAACCTCTATCAGAGAGTAAAAAAGGAGTAAGGTTCACAATGGTGTAAAATTAAAATGGGATATACCGGGCTAGGATTCGAGTTACAGGAACAAGGGCCAAACCAACCACCCAAAAATGGAATCGGCGAGCGAAAACACTTGACAACCTCTTAGAAGCAGCTTTTCTTGCCACCAGACCTTTCTCCATCAGTTAGGAATCTGATGTCGTCACTAAACACATTCCTTAAATTGTAGCCATTTGTTGAGTGTTTTTTTTTATGTCTAATCCGCATATATATCACCATTGCCCTTGATTTTCTTGACTGTATTTCTCTTAAATATCAACATATACACGTGTGATTTAGTTTACGAAGTTTTTCAATGACGAGAACCTCGATCAGAGATTAAAAAAGGCGTAAGGTTCACCATGGTGTAAAATTAAAATGGGATATACCGGGCTAGGATTCGAGTTACAGGAACAAGGGCCAAACCAACCACCCAAGAATGGTATCGTCGAGCGAAAACACTTGACAACCTCCTAGAAGCAGCTTTTCTTGCCACCAGACCTTTCTCCATCAATCAGGAATCTGATGCTTTCACTAAACACATTCCTTAAATTGTAGCCATTTCTTGAGTGTTTTTTTTTGTGTATAATCCGCATATATATCACCATTGCCCTTGACTTTCTTGAATGTATATCTCTTAAATGTCAACATATACACGTGTGATTTAGTTTACGAAGATTTTTCAATGCCGAGAACCTCGTCCAGAGAGTAAAAAAGGCGTAAGGTTCACAATGGTGTAAAATTAAAATGGGATATACCGGGCTAGGATTCGAGTTACAGGAACAAGGGCCAAACCAACTACCCAAGAATGGAATCGTTGAGCGAAAACACATGACAACCTCATAGAAGCAGCTTTTCTTGCCACCAGACCTTTTTCCATCAATTAGGAATCTGATGCCGTCACTTAACACATTCCTTAAATTGTAGCCATTTGTTGAGCCTTTTTTTTAGTCTAATCTGCATATATATCACCATTGCCCTTGATTTTCTTGACTATATATCTCTTAAATGTCAACATATACCCGTGTGATTTAGTTTATAAAGATTTTTCAATGCCGAGAACCTCTATCAGAGAGTAAAAAAGGCGTAAGGTTCACAATGGTGTAAAATTAAAATTGGAAATACCGGGCTAGGAATCGGGTTACAGCAACAAGGGCCAAACCAACCACCCAAGAATGGAATTGTCGAGCGAAAACACTTAACAACCTCCTAGAAGCAGCTTTTCTTGCCTCCAGACTTTTCTTGACTGTATATCTCTTAAATATCAACATATACACGTGTGATTTAGTTTACGAAGGTTTTCAATGACGAGAACCTCGATCAGAGAGTAAAAAAGGCGTAAGGTTCACAATGGTGTAAAATTAAAATGGGATATACCGGGCTAGGATTCGAGTTATAGGAACAAGGGCCAGACCAACCACCCAAGAATGGAATCGTCGAGCGAAAACACTTGACAACCTCCTAGAAGCAGCTTTTCTTGCCTCCAGACTTTTCTCCATCAATTATGAATCTGATGCCGTCACTAAACACATTCCTTAAATTGTAGCCATTTGTTGAGTGTTTTTTTTGGTGTCTAATCCGCATATATATCACCATTGCCCTTGATTTTCTTGACTGTATAAGTTTACGAAGATTTTTCAATGCCGAGAACCTGGATCAGAGAATAAAAAAGGCGTAAGGTTCACAATGGTGTAAAATTAAAATGGGATATACCGGGCTAGGATTTGTGTTACATGAACAAGGGCCAAACCAACCACCCAAGAATGGAATCGTGGAGCGAAAACACTTGACAACCTCCTAGAAGTAACTTTTCTTGCCACCAGACCCTTCTCCATCAATTAGGAATCTGATGCCGTCACTAAACACATTCCTTAAATTGTAGCCATTTGTTGAGTGTTTCTTTTGGTGTCTAATCCGCATATATATCACCATTGCCCTTGATTTTGTTGACTGTATATCTCTTAAATGTCAACATATACACGTGTGATTTAGTTTACGAATATTTTTCGATGCCGAGAACCTCTATCAGAGAGTTAAAAAGGCGTAAGGTTCACAATGGTGAAAATTAAAATGGGATATACCGGGCTAGAATTCGAGTTACAGGAACAAGGGCCAAATCAACCACCCAAGAATGGAATCGTCGAGCGAAAACACTTGACAACCTCCTAGAAGCAGCTTTTCTTGCCACCAGACCTTTCTCCATCAATTAGGAATCTGATGCTGTCACTAAACACATTCCTTAAATTGTAGCCATTTCTTGAGTTTTTTTTTTTGGTGTTTAATCCGCATATATATATCACCATTGCCCTTGACTTTCTTGACTGTATATCTCTTAAATGACAACATATACACGTGTGATTTAGTTTACGAAGATTTTTCAATGCCGAGAACCTCGACCAGAGAGTAAAAAAGGCGTAAGGTTCACAATGGTGTAAAATTAAAATGGGATATACCGGGCTAGGATTCGAGTTACAGGAACAAGGGCCAAACCAACCACCCAAGAATGGAATCGTCGAGCGAAAACACTTGACAACCTCCTAGAAGCAACTTTTCTTGCCACCAGACCTTTCTCCATCAATTAGGAATCTGATGGCGTCACTAAACACATTGCTTAAATTGTAGCCATTTGTTGAGTGTTTTTTTTTTTGTGTCTAATCCGTATATATATATATCACCATTGCCCTTGATTTTGTTGACTGTATATCTCTTAAATGTCAACATATACACGTGTGATTTAGTTTACGAATATTTTTCAATGCCGAAAACCTCTATCAGAGAGTAAAAAAGGCGTAAGGTTCACAATGGTGTAACATTAAAATGGGCTATACCGGGCTAGGATTTGAGTTAGAGGAACAAGGGCCAAACCAACCACCCAAGAATGGATTCGTCGAGCGAAAACACTTGACAACCTCCTAGAAGCAGCTTTTCTTGCCACCAGACCTTTCTCCATTAATTAGGAATCTGATGCCGTCACTAAACACATTCCTTAAATTGTAGCCATTTGTTGAGGTTTTTTTTTGTGTCTAATCCGCATATATATCACCATTGCCCTTGATTTTGTTGACTGTATATCTCTTAAATGTCAACATATACACGTGTGATTTAGTTTACGAAGATTTTTCAATGCCGAGAACCTCTATCAGAGAGTTAAAAAGGCGTAAGGTACACAATGGTGTAAAATTAAATTGGGATATACCGGGCTAGGATTCGAGTTACAGGAACAAGGGCCAAACCAACCACCCAAGAATGGAATCGTGGAGCGAAAACACTTGACAACCTCCTAGAAGTAACTTTTCTTGCCACCAGACCTTTCTCCATCAATTAGGAATCTGATGCCGTCACTAAACACATTCCTTAAATTGTAGCCATTTGTTGAGTGTTTTTTTTTTGGTGTCTAATCCGCATATATATCCCCATTGCCCTTGATTTTGTTGACTGTATATCTTTTAAATGTCAACATATACACGTGTGATTTAGTTTACGAATATTTTTCAATGCCGAGAACCTGGATCAGAGAGTAAAAAAGCCGTAAGGTTCACAATGGTGTAAAATTAAAATGGGATATACCGGGGCTAGAATTCGAGTTACAGGAACAAGGGCCAAACCAACCACCCAAGAATGGAATCGTCGAGCGAAAACACTTGACAACCTCCTAGAAGCAGCTTTTCTTGCCACCAGACCTTTCTCCATAAATTAGGAATCTGATGTCGTCACTAAACACATTCCTTAAATTGTAGCCATTTGTTGAGTGTTTTTTTGGTGTCTAATCCGCATATATATCACCATTGCCCTTGATTTTCTTGACTGTATATCTCTTAAATGTCAACATATACACGTGTGATTTAGTTTACAAAGATTTTTCAATGCCGAGAACCTCGATCAGAGAGTAAAATCGGCGTAAGGTTCACAATGATGTAAGATTAAAATTGGATATTACGGTCTAGGATTCGAGTTACAGGAACAAGGGACAAACCAACCACCCAAGAATGGAATCGTCGAGCGAAAACACTTGACAACCTCCTAGAAGCAGATTTTCTTGCCACCAGACCTTTCTCCATAAATTAGGAATCTGATGTCGTCACTAAACACATTCCTTAAATTGTAGCCATTTGTTGAGTGTTTTTTTTTGTGTCTAATCCGCATATATATCACCATTGCCCTTGATTTTCTTGACTGTATATCTCTTAAATGTCAACATATACACGTGTGATTTAGTTTACAAAGATTTTTCAATGCCGAGAACCTCGATCAGAGAGTAAAAAAGGCGTAAGGTTCACAATGGTGTAAGATTAAAATTGGATATTACGGTCTAGGATTCGAGTTACAGGAACAATGGCCAAACCAACCACCCAAGAATGGAATCGTCCAGCAAAAACACTTAACAAACTCCTAGAAGCTGCTTTTCTTACCACCAGACCTTTCTCCAACAATTAGGAATCTTGATGCCGTCACTAAACACATTCCTTAAATTGTAGACATTTGTTGAGAGTTTTTTTTGGTGTCTAATCCGCATATATATCACCATTGCCCTTTATTTTCTTGACTGTATATCTCTTAAATGTCAACATATACACGTGTGATTTAGTTTACGAAGATTTTTCATTGCCGAGAATCTCGATAAGAGAGTAAAAAAGGCGTAAGGTTCACAATGGTGTAAAATTAAAATGGGATATACCGGGCTAGGATTCGAGTTACAGGAACAAGGGCCAAACCAACCACCCGAGAATGGATTCGTCGAGCGAAAACACTTGACAACCTCCTAGAAGCAGCTTTTCTTGCCACCAGACCTTTCTCCATCAATTAGGAATCTGATTCTGTCACTAAACACATTCCTTAAATTGTAGCCATTTCTAGAGTGTTTTTTTTTGGTGTTTAATCTGCATATATATCACCATTGCCCTTGACTTTCTTGACTGTATATCTCTTAAATGACAACATATACACGTGTGATTTAGTTTACGAATATTTTTCAATGCCAAGAACCTCGACCAGAGAGTAAAAAAGGCGTAAGGTTCACAATGGTGTAAAATTAAAATGGGATATACCGGGCTAGGATTCGAGTTACAGGAACAAGGGCCAAACCAACCACCCAAGAATGGAATCGTCGAGCGAAAACACTTGACAACCTCCTAGAAGCAGCTTTTCTTGCCACCAGACCTTTCTCCATCAATTAGGAATCTGATGCCGTCACTAAACACATTCCTTAAATTGTAGCCATTTGTTGAGTGTTTTTTTTTTGGTGTCTAATCCGTGTATATATATCACCATTTCCCTTGATTTTGTTGACTGTATATCTCTTAAATGTCAACATATACACGTATGATTTTGTTTACGAATATTTTTCAATGCCGAGAACCTCTATCAGAGAGTAAACAAGGCGTAAGGTTCACAATGGTGTAAAATTAAATGGGATATACCGGGCTAGGATTTGAGTTAGAGGAACAAGGGCCAAACCAACCACCCAAGAATGGAATCGTCGAGCGAAAACACTTGACAACCTCCTAGAAGCAGCTTTTCTTGCCACCAGACTTTCTCCATCAATTAAGAATCTGATGTCGTCACTAAACACATTCCTTAAATTGTAGCCATTTATTGAGTGTTTTTTTTGGTGTCTAATCCGCATATATATCACCATTGCCCTTAATTTTCTCGACTGTATAAGTTTACGAATATTTTTGAATGCCGAGAAACTGGATCAGAGAATAAAAAAGGCGTAAGTTTCACAATGGTGTAAAATTAAAATGGGATATACCGGGCTAGGATTTGAGTTACATGAACAAGGGCCAAACCAACCACCCAAGAATGTAATCGTCGAGCGAAAACACTTGACAACCTCCTAGAAGCATCTTTTCTTGCCACCAGACCTTTCTCCATTAATTAGGAATATGATGCCGTCACTAAACACATTCCTTAAATTGTAGCCATTTGTTGAGTTTTTTTTTTGTGTCTAATCCGGATATATATCACCATTGCCTTTGATTTTCTTGACTGTATATCTCTTAAATGTCAACATATACACGTGTGATTTAGTTTACAAAGATTTTTCAATGCCGAGAACCTCGATCAGAGAGTAAAAAAGGCGTATGGTTCACAATGGTGTAAAATTAAAATGGGATATACCGGGCTAGGATTCGAGTTACAGGAACAAGGGCCAAACCAACCACCCAAGAAAGGAATCGTGGAGCGAAAACACTTGACAACCTCCTAGAAGTAGCTTTTCTTGCCACCAGACCTTTCTCCATCAATTAGGAATCTGATGCCGTCACTAAACACATTCCTTAAATTGTAGCCATTTGTTGAGTGTTTTTTTTTGGTGTCTAATCCGCATATATATCACCATTGCCCTTGATTTTCTTGACTGTATATCTCTTAAATATCAACATATACACGTGTGATTTAGTTTACGAAGTTTTTCAATGACGAGAACCTTGATCAGAGAGTAAAAAAGGCGTAAGGTTCACAATGGTGTAAAATTAAAATGGGATATACTGGGCTAGGATTCGAGTTACAGGAACACGGGCCAAACCAACCACCCAAGAATGGAATCGTGGAGCGAAAACACTTGACAACCTCCTAGAAGCAGCTTTTCTTGCCACCAGACCTTTATCCATCAATTAGGAATCTGATGCTGTCACTAAACACATTCCTTAAATTTTAGCCATTTGTTGAGTGATTTTTTTTGGTGTCTAATCCGCATATATATCACCATTGCCCTTGATTTTCTTGACTGTATATCTCTTAAATATCAACATATACACGTGTGATTTAGTTTACGAAGTTTTTCATTGACGAGAACCTCAATCAGAGAGTAAAAAAGGCGTAAGGTTCACAATGGTGTCAAATTAAAACGGGATATACCGGCCTAGGATTCGAGTTACAGGAACAAGGGCCAAACCAACCACCAAAGAATGGAATCGTCGAGCGAAAACACATGACAACCTCCTAGAAGCAGCTTTTCTTGCCACCAGACCTTTCTCCATCAATTAGGAATCTAATGCCATCATTTAACACATTCCTTAAATTGTAGCCATTTGTTGAGTGTTTTTTTTTTGGTGTCTAATCCGTGTATATATATCACCATTTCCCTTGATTTTGTTGACTGTATATCTCTTAAATGTCAACATATACACGTATGATTTTGTTTACGAATATTTTTCAATGCCGAGAACCTCTATCAGAGAGTAAACAAGGCGTAAGGTTCACAATGGTGTAAAATTAAATGGGATATACCGGGCTAGGATTTGAGTTAGAGGAACAAGGGCCAAACCAACCACCCAAGAATGGAATCGTCGAGCGAAAACACTTGACAACCTCCTAGAAGCAGCTTTTCTTGCCACCAGACTTTCTCCATCAATTAAGAATCTGATGTCGTCACTAAACACATTCCTTAAATTGTAGCCATTTATTGAGTGTTTTTTTTGGTGTCTAATCCGCATATATATCACCATTGCCCTTAATTTTCTCGACTGTATAAGTTTACGAATATTTTTCAATGCCGAGAAACTGGATCAGAGAATAAAAAAGGCGTAAGTTTCACAATGGTGTAAAATTAAAATGGGATATACCGGGCTAGGATTTGAGTTACATGAACAAGGGCCAAACCAACCACCCAAGAATGTAATCGTCGAGCGAAAACACTTGACAACCTCCTAGAAGCATCTTTTCTTGCCACCAGACCTTTCTCCATTAATTAGGAATATGATGCCGTCACTAAACACATTCCTTAAATTGTAGCCATTTGTTGAGTTTTTTTTTTGTGTCTAATCCGGATATATATCACCATTGCCTTTGATTTTCTTGACTGTATATCTCTTAAATGTCAACATATACACGTGTGATTTAGTTTACAAAGATTTTTCAATGCCGAGAACCTCGATCAGAGAGTAAAAAAGGCGTATGGTTCACAATGGTGTAAAATTAAAATGGGATATACCGGGCTAGGATTCGAGTTACAGGAACAAGGGCCAAACCAACCACCCAAGAAAGGAATCGTGGAGCGAAAACACTTGACAACCTCCTAGAAGTAGCTTTTCTTGCCACCAGACCTTTCTCCATCAATTAGGAATCTGATGCCGTCACTAAACACATTCCTTAAATTGTAGCCATTTGTTGAGTGTTTTTTTTTGGTGTCTAATCCGCATATATATCACCATTGCCCTTGATTTTCTTGACTGTATATCTCTTAAATATCAACATATACACGTGTGATTTAGTTTACGAAGTTTTTCAATGACGAGAACCTTGATCAGAGAGTAAAAAAGGCGTAAGGTTCACAATGGTGTAAAATTAAAATGGGATATACTGGGCTAGGATTCGAGTTACAGGAACACGGGCCAAACCAACCACCCAAGAATGGAATCGTGGAGCGAAAACACTTGACAACCTCCTAGAAGCAGCTTTTCTTGCCACCAGACCTTTATCCATCAATTAGGAATCTGATGCTGTCACTAAACACATTCCTTAAATTTTAGCCATTTGTTGAGTGATTTTTTTTGGTGTCTAATCCGCATATATATCACCATTGCCCTTGATTTTCTTGACTGTATATCTCTTAAATATCAACATATACACGTGTGATTTAGTTTACGAAGTTTTTCATTGACGAGAACCTCAATCAGAGAGTAAAAAAGGCGTAAGGTTCACAATGGTGTCAAATTAAAACGGGATATACCGGCCTAGGATTCGAGTTACAGGAACAAGGGCCAAACCAACCACCAAAGAATGGAATCGTCGAGCGAAAACACATGACAACCTCCTAGAAGCAGCTTTTCTTGCCACCAGACCTTTCTCCATCAATTAGGAATCTAATGCCATCATTTAACACATTCCTTAAATTGTAGCCATTTGTTGAGTGTTTTTTTTTGGTGTCTAATACGCATATATATCACCATTGCCCTTGATTTTCTTGACTGTATATCTCTTAAATATCAACATATACACGTGTGATTTATTTTACGAAGTTTTTCAACGACGAGAACCTCGATCAGAGAGTAAAAAAGGCGTAAGGTTCACAATTGTGTAAACTTAATAGGGGATATACCGGGCTAGGATTCGAGTTATAGGAACAAGGGCCTAACCAACACCCAAGAATGGAATCGTCGAGCAAAAACACATGACAACCTCCTAGAAGCAGCTTTTCTTGCCACCAGACCTTTCTCCATCAATTAGGAATCTGATGCCATCACTTAACACATTCCTTAAATTGTAGCCATTTGGTTAATGTTTTTTTTTTGATGTCTAATCCGCATATATATCACCATTGACCCTGATTTTCTTGACGATATATCTCTTAAATGTCAACATATACACGTGTGATTTAGTTTACGAAGATTTTTCAATGCCGAGAACCTCAATCAGAGAGTTACAAAGGCGTAAGGTTTACAATGGTGTAAAATTAAAATGGGAAATACCGGGCTAGGATTCGAGTTACAGGAACAAGGGCAAAACCAACCACCCAAGAATGGAATCGTCGAGCGAAAACACTTGACAACCTCCTAGAAGCAGCTTTTCTTCCACCAGACCTCTCTCAATCAATTAGGAATCTGATGCCGTCACTAAACACATTCCTTAAATTGTAGCCATTTGTTGAGTGTTTTTTTTTTGTGTCTAATCCACATATATATCACCATTGCCCTTGATTTTCTTGACTGTATATCACTTAAATATCAACATATACACGTGTGATTTAGTTTACGAAGTTTTTCAATGACGAGAACCTCGATCAGAGAGTAAAAAAGGCGTCAGGTTCACAATGGTGTAAAATTAAAATGGGATATACCGGGCTAGGATTCGAGTTACAGGAAAAAGGGCCAAACCAACCACCCAAGAATGGAATCGTCGAGCGAAAACACTTGACAACCCCCTAGAAGCAGCTTTTCTTACCACCAGACATTTCTCTATCAATTAGGAATCTGATGCCGTCACTAAACTCATTCCTTAAATTGTAGCCATTTGTTGAGAGTTTTTTTTTGGTGTCTAATCCGCATATATATCACCATTGCCCTTGATTTTCTTGATTGTTTATTTCTTAAATATCAACATATACACGTGTGATTTAGTTTACGAAGATTATTCAATGCCGAGAACCTCGATCAGAGAGTAAAAAAGGCGTAAGGTTCACAATGGTGTAAAATTAAAATGGGATATACCGAGCTAGGATTCGAGTTAGAGGAACAAGGGCCAAACCAACCACCCAAGAATGGAATCGTCGAGCGAAAACACTTGACAACCTCCTTGAAGCAGCTTTTCTTGCCACCAGACCTTTCTCCATCAATTAGGAATCTGATGCCGTCACTAAACAAATTCCTTAAATTTTAGCCATTTGTTGAGTGTTTTTATTTTGTGTCTAATCCACATATAAATCACCATTGCCCTTGATTTTCTTGATTGTATATCTCTTAAATATCAACATATACACGTGTGATTTAGTTTACGAAGATTTTTCAATGCCGAGAACCTCTATCAGAGAGTAAAAAAGGCGTAAGGTTCACAATGGTGTAAAATTAAAATGGGATATACCGGGCAAGGATTAGAGTTACAGGAACAAGGGCCAAACCAACGACCCAAGAATGGAATCGTCAAGAGAAAACACTTGACAACCTCCTAGAAGCAGCTTTTCTTGCCACCAGACCTTTCTCCATCAATTAGGAATCTGATGCCGTCACTTAACACATTCCTTAAATTGTAGCCATTTGTTGATTGTTTTTTTTTTTTGGTGTCTAATCCGCATATATATCACCATTGCCCTTGATTTTCTTGACTATATATCTCTTAAATGTCAACATATACACGTGTGATTTAGTTCACGAAGATTTTTCAAGGCCGAGAACCTCCATCAGAGAGTAAAAAAGGCGTAAGGTTCACAATGGTGTAAAATTAAAATGGGAAAAACCGGGCTAGGATTCGAGTTACAGGAACAAGGGCAAAACCAACCACCCAAGAATGGAATCGTCGAGCGAAAACACTTGACAACCTCCTAGAAGCAGCTTTTCTTGCACCAGACCTTTCTCAATCAATTAGGAATCTGATGCTGTCACTAAACACATTCCTTAAATTGTAGCCATTTGTTGAGTGTTTTTTTTTGGTGTCTAATCCACATATATATCACCATTGCCCTTGATTTTCTTGACTGTATATCACTTAAATATCAACATATACACGTGTGATTTAGTATACGAAGTTTTTCAATGACGAGAACCTCGATCAGAGAGTAAAAAAGGCGTAAGGTTCACAATGGTGTAAAATTAAAATGGGATATACCGGGCTAGGATTCGAGTTACAGGAAAAAGGGCCAAACCAACCACCCAAGAATGGAATCGTCGAGCGAAAACACTTGACAACCTCCTAGAAGCAGCTTTTCTTACCACCAGACATTTCTCCATCAATTAGGAATCTGATGCCGTCACTAAACACATTCCTTAAATTGTAGCCATTTGTTGAGTGTTTTTTTTGGTGTCTAATCCGCATATATATCACCATTGCCCTTGATTTTCTTGACTATATATCTCTTAAATGTCAACATATACATGTGTGATTTAGTTCACGAAGATTTTTCAAGGCCGAGAACCTCCATCAGAGAGTAAAAAAGGCGTAAGGTTCACAATGGTGTAAAATTAAAATGGGAAATACCGGGCTAGGATTCGCGTTACAGGAACAGGGCCAAACCAACCACCCAAGAATGGGATCGTCGAGCGAAAACACTTGACAACCTCCTAGAAACAGCTTTTCTTGCCACCAGAGCTTTCTCCATCAATTAGGAATCTGATGCCGTCACTAAACACGTTCCTTAAAATGTAGCCATTTGTTGATTGTTTTTTTTTGGGTCTAATCCGCATATATATCACCATTGCCCTTGATTTTCTTGACTGTATATCTCTTAAATGTCAACATATACACGTGTGATTTAGTTTACGAATATTTTTCAATGACGAGAACCTCGATCAGAGAGTAAAAAAGGCGTAAGGTTTACAATGGTGTAAAATTAAAATCGGATATACCGGGCAAGGATTTGAGTTACAGGAACAATGGCCAAACCAACCACCCAAGAATGGAATCGTCGAGCGAAAACACTTGGCAACCTCCTAGAAACAGCTTTTCTTGCCACCAGACCTTTCTCCATCAATTAGGAATCTGATGCCGTCACTTAACACATTCCTTAAATTGTAGCCATTTGTTGAGTGTTTTTTTTTTGTGTCTAATCCGAATATATATTACCATTGCCCTTGATTTTATTGACTGTATTTCTCTTAAATATCAACATATACACGTGTGATTTAGTTTACAAAGTTTTTGAATGACGAGAACCTTGATGAGAGAGTAAAAAAGGCGTAAGGTTCACAATGGTGTAAAATTAAAATGGGATATACCGGGCTAGGATTCGAGTTACAGGAACAAGGGCCAAACCAACCACCCAAGAATGGATTCGTCGAGCGAAAACACTTGGCAACCTCCTAGAAGCAGCTTTTCTTACCACCAGACCTTTCTCCATCAATTAGGAATCTGATGCCATCACTAAACACATTCCTTAAATTGTAGCCATTTGTTGAGAGTTTTTTTTTTTGGTGTCTAATCCGCGTATATATCACCATTGCCCTTGATTTTCTTGACTGTTTATTTCTTAAATGTCAACATATACACGTGTGATTTAGTTTACGAAGATTTTCAATGCCGAGAACCTCGATCAGAGATTAAAAAAGGCGTAAGGTTCACAATGGTGTAAAATTAAAATGAGATATACCGGGCTAGGATTCGAGTTACAGGAAGAAGGGCCAAACCAACCACCCAAGAATGGAATCGTGGAGCAAAAACACTTGACAACCTCCTAGAAGCAGCTTTTCTTGCCACCAGACCTTTCTCCATCAATTAGGAATCTGATGCCGTCACTAAACACGTTCCTTAAATTGTAGCCGTTTGTTGAGTGTTTTTTTTTTGTGTCTAATCCACATATAAATCACCATTGCCCTTGATTTTCTTGATTGTATATCTCTTAAATATCAACATATACACGTGTGATTTAGTTTACGAAGATTTTTCAATGCCGAGAACCTCTATCAGAGAGTAAAAAAGGCGTAAGGTTCACAATGGTGTAAAATTAAAATGGGATATACCGGGCAAGGATTAGAGTTACAGGAACAAGGGCCAAACCAACCACCCAAGAATGGAATCGTCAAGAGAAAACACTTGACAACCTCCTAGAAGCAGCTTTTCTTGCCACCCGACCTTTCTCCATCAATTAGGAATCTGATGCCGTCACTTAACACATTCCTTAAATTGTAGCCATTTGTTGATTGTTTTTTTTTTTGGTGTCTAATCCGCATATATATCACCATTGCCCTTGATTTTCTTGACTATATATCTCTTAAATGTCAACATATACACGTGTGATTTAGTTCACGAAGATTTTTCAAGGCCGAGAACCTCCATCAGAGAGTAAAAAAGGCGTAAGTTTCACAATGGTGTAAAATTAAAATGGGAAATACCGGGCTAGGATTCGAGTTACAGGAACAAGGGCAAAACCAACCACCCAAGAATGGAATCGTCGAGCGAAAACACTTGACAACCTCCTAGAAGCAGCTTTTCTTGCACCAGACCTTTCTCAATCAATTAGGAATCTGATGCTGTCACTAAACACATTCCTTAAATTGTAGCCATTTGTTGAGTGTTTTTTTTGGTGTCTAATCCACATATATATCACCATTGCCCTTGATTTTCTTGACTGTATATCACTTAAATATCAACATATACACGTGTGATTTAGTATACGAAGTTTTTCAATGACGAGAACCTCGATCAGAGAGTAAAAAAGGCGTAAGGTTCACAATGGTGTAAAATTAAAATGGGATATACCGGGCTAGGATTCGAGTTACAGGAAAAAGGGCCAAACCAACCACCCAAGAATGGAATCGTCGAGCGAAAACACTTGACAACCTCCTAGAAGCAGCTTTTCTTACCACCAGACATTTCTCCATCAATTAGGATTTCTCCATCAATTAGGAATCTGATGCCATCACTAAACACATTCCTTAAATTGTAGCCATTTATTGAGTGTTTTTTTTGGTGTCTAATCCGCATATATATCACCATTGCCCTTGATTTTCTTGACTATATATCTCTTAAATGTCAACATATACATGTGTGATTTAGTTCACGAAGATTTTTCAAGGCCGAGAACCTCCATCAGAGAGTAAAAAAGGCGTAAGGTTCACAATGGTGTAAAATTAAAATGGGAAATACAGGGCTAGGATTCGCGTTACAGGAACAGGGCCAAACCAACCACCCAAGAATGGAATCGTCGAGCGAAAACACTTGACAACCTCCTAGAAACAGCTTTTCTTGCCACCAGAGCTTTCTCCATCAATTAGGAATCTGATGCCGTCACTAAACACGTTCCTTAAAATGTAGCCATTTGTTGATTGTTTTTTTTTGGGGTCTAATCCGCATATATATCACCATTGCCCTTGATTTTCTTGACTGTATATCTCTTAAATGTCAACATATACACGTGTGATTTAGTTTACGAATATTTTTCAATGCCGAGAACCTCGATCAGAGAGTAAAAAAGGCGTAAGGTTTACAATGGTGTAAAATTAAAATGGGATATACCGGGCAAGGATTTGAGTTACAGGAACAATGGCCAAACCAACCACCCAAGAATGGAATCGTCGAGCGAAAACACTTGGCAACCTCCTAGAAGCAGCTTTTCTTGCACCAGACCTTTCTCAATAAATTAGGAATCTGATGCTGTCACTAAACACATTCATTAAATTGTAGCCATTTGTTGAGTGTTTTTTTTGGTGTCTAATCCACATATATATCACCATTGCCCTTGATTTTCTTGACTGTATATCACTTAAATATCAACATATACACGTGTGATTTAGTATACGAAGTTTTTCAATAACGAGAACCTCGATCAGAGAGTAAAAAAGGCGTAAGGTTCACAATGGTGTAAAATTAAAATGGGATATACCGGGCTAGGATTCGAGTTACAGGAAAAAGGGCCAAACCAACCACCCAGGAATGGAATCGTCGAGCGAAAACACTTGACAACCTCCTAGAAGCAGCTTTTCTTACCACCAGACATTTCTCCATCAATTAGGATTTCTCCATCAATTAGGAATCTGATGCCGTCACTAAACACATTCCTTAAATTGTAGCCATTTGTTGAGTGTTTTTTTTGTGTCTAATCCGCATATATATCACCATTGCCCTTGATTTTCTTGACTATATATCTCTTAAATGTCAACATATACATGTGTGATTTAGTTCACGAAGATTTTTCAAGGCCGAGAACCTCCATCAGAGAGTAAAAAAGGCGTAAGGTTCACAATGGTGTAAAATTAAAATGGGAAATACAGGGCTAGGATTCGCGTTACAGGAACAGGGCCAAACCAACCACCCAAGAATGGAATCGTCGAGCGAAAACACTTGACAACCTCCTAGAAACAGCTTTTCTTGCCACCAGAGCTTTCTCCATCAATTAGGAATCTGATGCCGTCACTAAACACGTTCCTTAAAATGTAGCCATTTGTTGATTGTTTTTTTTTTGGGTCTAATCCGCATATATATCACCATTGCCCTTGATTTTCTTGACTGTATATCTCTTAAATGTCAACATATACACGTGTGATTTAGTTTACGAATATTTTTCAATGCCGAGAACCTCGATCAGAGAGTAAAAAAGGCGTAAGGTTTACAATGGTGTAAAATTAAAATGGGATATACCGGGCAAGGATTTGAGTTACAGGAACAATGGCCAAACCAACCACCCAAGAATGGAATCGTCGAGCGAAAACACTTGGCAACCTCCTAGAAGCAGCTTTTCTTGCACCAGACCTTTCTCAATCAATTAGGAATCTGATGCTGTCACTAAACACATTCCTTAAATTGTAGCCATTTGTTGAGTGTTTTTTTTGGTGTCTAATCCACATATATATCACCATTGCCCTTGATTTTCTTGACTGTATATCACTTAAATATCAACATATACACGTGTGATTTAGTATACGAAGTTTTTCAATGACGAGAACCTCGATCAGAGAGTAAAAAAGGCGTAAGGTTCACAATGGTGTAAAATTAAAATGGGATATACCGGGCTAGGATTCGAGTTACAGGAAAAAGGGCCAAACCAACCACCCAAGAATGGAATCGTCGAGCGAAAACACTTGACAACCTCCTAGAAGCAGCTTTTCTTACCACCAGACATTTCTCCATCAATTAGGAATCTGATGCCGTCACTAAACACATTCCTTAAATTGTAGCAATTTGTTGAGTGTTTTTTTTGGTGTCTAATCCGCATATATATCACCATTGCCCTTGATTTTCTTGACTATATATCTCTTAAATGTCAACATATACATGTGTGATTTTGTTCACGAAGATTTTTCAAGGCCGAGAACCTCCATCAGAGAGTAAAAAAGGCGTAAGGTTCACAATGGTGTAAAATTAAAATGGGAAATACAGGGCTAGGATTCGCGTTACAGGAACAGGGCCAAACCAACCACCCAAGAATGGAATCGTCGAGCGAAAACACTTGACAACCTCCTAGAAACAGCTTTTCTTGCCACCAGAGCTTTCTCCATCAATTAGGAATCTGATGCCGTCACTAAACACGTTCCTTAAAATGTAGCCATTTGTTGATTGTTTTTTTTTGGGTCTAATCCGCATATATATCACCATTGCCCTTGATTTTCTTGACTGTATATCTCTTAAATGTCAACATATACACGTGTGATTTAGTTTACGAATATTTTTCAATGCCGAGAACCTCGATCAGAGAGTAAAAAAGGCGTAAGGTTTACAATGGTGTAAAATTAAAATGGGATATACCGGGCAAGGATTTGAGTTACAGGAACAATGGCCAAACCAACCACCCAAGAATGGAATCGTCGAGCGAAAACACTTGGCAACCTCCTAGAAGCAGCTTTTCTTGCACCAGACCTTTCTCAATCAATTAGGAATCTGATGCTGTCACTAAACACATTCCTTAAATTGTAGCCATTTGTTGAGTGTTTTTTTTGGTGTCTAATCCACATATATATCACCATTGCCCTTGATTTTCTTGACTGTATATCACTTAAATATCAACATATACACGTGTGATTTAGTATACGAAGTTTTTCAATGACGAGAACCTCGATCAGAGAGTAAAAAAGGCGTAAGGTTCACAATGGTGTAAAATTAAAATGGGATATACCGGGCTAGGATTCGAGTTACAGGAAAAAGGGCCAAACCAACCACCCAAGAATGGAATCGTCGAGCGAAAACACTTGACAACCTCCTAGAAGCAGCTTTTCTTACCACTAGACATTTCTCCATCAATTAGGAATCTGATGCCGTCACTAAACACATTCCTTAAATTGTAGCAATTTGTTGAGTGTTTTTTTTGGTGTCTAATCCGCATATATATCACCATTGCCCTTGATTTTCTTGACTATATATCTCTTAAATGTCAACATATACATGTGTGATTTAGTTCACGAAGATTTTTCAAGGCCGAGAACCTCCATCAGAGAGTAAAAAAGGCGTAAGGTTCACAATGGTGTAAAATTAAAATGGGAAATACCGGGCTAGGATTCGCGTTACAGGAACAGGGCCAAACCAACCACCCAAGAATGGAATCGTCGAGCGAAAACACTTGACAACCTCCTAGAAACAGCTTTTCTTGCCACCAGAGCTTTCTCCATCAATTAGGAATCTGATGCCGTCACTAAACACGTTCCTTAAAATGTAGCCATTTGTTGATTGTTTTTTTTGGGGTCTAATCCGCATATATATCACCATTGCCCTTGATTTTCTTGACTGTATATCTCTTAAATGTCAACATATACACGTGTGATTTAATTTACGAATATTTTTCAATGCCGAGAACCTCGATCAGAGAGTAAAAAAGGCGTAAGGTTTACAATGGTGTAAAATTAAAATGGGATATACCGGGCAAGGATTTGAGTTACAGGAACAATGGCCAAACCAACCACCCAAGAATGGAATCGTCGAGCGAAAACACTTGGCAACCTCCTAGAAACAGCTTTTCTTGTCACCAGACCTTTCTCCATCAATTAGGAATCTGATGCCGTCACTTAACACATTCCTTAAATTGTAGCCATTTGTTGAGTGTTTTTTTTTTGTGTCTAATCCGAATATATATTACCATTGCCCTGTATTTCTCTTAAATATAAACATATACACGTGTGATTTAGTTTACAAAGTTTTTGAATGACGAGAACCTTGATGAGTGAGTAAAAAACGCGTAAGGTTCACAATGGTGTAAAATTAAAATGGGATATACCGGGCTAGGATTCGAGTTATAGGAACAAGGGCCAAACCAACCACCCAAGAATGGATTCGTCGAGCGAAAACACTTGGCAACCTCCTAGAAGCAGCTTTTCTTACCACCAGACCTTTCTCCATCAATTAGGAATCTGATGCCGTCACTAAACACATTCCTTAAATTGTAGCCATTTGTTGAGAGTTTTTTTTTGGTGTCTAATCCGCGTATATATCACCATTGCCCTTGATTTTCTTGACTGTATATCTCTTAAATGTCAACATATACACGTGTGATTTAGTTTACGAAGATTTTTCAATGCCGAGAACCTCGATCAGAGATTAAAAAAGGCGTAAGGTTCACAATGGTGTAAAATTAAAATGGGATATACCGGGCTAGGATTCGAGTTACAGGAAGAAGGGCCAAACCAACCACCCAAGAATGGAATCGTGGAGCAAAAACACTTGACAACCTCCTAGAAGCAGCTTTTCTTGCCACCAGACCTTTCTCCATCAATTAGGAATCTGATGCCGTCACTAAACACGTTCCTTAAATTGTAGCCGTTTGTTGAGTGTTTTTTTTTTGTGTCTAATCCGCATATATATCATCATTGCCCTTGATTTTCTTGACTGTATATCTCTTATATGTCAACATATACACGTGTGATTTAGTTTACGAAGATTTTTCAATGCCGAGAACCTCTATCAGAGAGTAAAAAAGGCGCAAGGTTCACAACGGTGAAAAATTAAAATGGGATATACCGGGCTAGGTTTCGAGTTACAGGAACAAGGGCCAAACCAACCACCCAAGAATGGAATCGTCAAGCGAAAACACTTGACAACCTCCTAGAAGCAGCTTTTCTTGCCACCAGACCTTTCTCTATCAATTAGGAATCTGATGCCGTCACTTAACACATTCCTTAAATTGTAGCCATTTGTTGAGTGTTTTTTTTGGTGTCTAATCCACATATATATCACCATTGCCCTTGATTTTCTTGACTATATATCTCTTAAATGTCAAAATATACACGTGTGATTTAGTTTACGAAGATTTTCAATGACGAGAACCTCTATCAGAGAGTAAAAAAGCCGTAAGGTTCACAATGGTGTAAAATTAACATGGGATATACCGGGCTAGGATTCGAGTTACATGAACAAGGGCCAAACCAACCACCCAAGAATGGAATCGTCGAGCGGAAAAAACTTGACAACCTCCTAGAAACAGCTTTTCTTGCCACCAGACGTTTCTCCAGCAATTAGGAATCTGATGCCGTCACTAAACACATTCCTTAAAATGTATCCATTCGTCGAGTGTTTTTTTTGGTGTCTAATCCGCATATATATCACCATTGCCCTTGATTTTCTTGACAGTATATCTCTTAAATATCAACATATACACGTGTGATTTAGTTTACGAAGTTTTTCAATGACGAGAACCTCGATCAGAGTGTAAAAAAGGCGTAAGGTTCACAATGGTGTAAAATTAAAAAGGGATATATCGGGCCAGGATTCGAGCTACAGGAACATGGGCCAAACCAACCACCCAAGAATGGAATCGTCGAACGAAAACATTTGACAACCTCCTAGAAGAAGCTTTTCTTGCCACCAGACTTTTCTCCATCAATTAGGAATCTGATGTCGTCACTAAACACATTCCTTAAATTGTAGCCATTTGTTGAGTGTTTTTTTTGTGTCTAATCCGCATATATATCACCATTGCCCCTGATTTTCTTGACTATATAAGTTTACGAAGATTTTTCAATGCCGAGATCCTCGATCAGAGAATAAAAAAGGTGTAAGGTTCACAATGGTGTAAAATTAAAATGGGATATATCGGGCTAGGATTCGAGTTACACGAACAAGGGCCAAACCAACCACCCAAGAATGGAATCGTCGAGCGAAAACACTTGACAACCTCCTAGAATCAACTTTTCTTGCCACCACACCTTTCTCCATCAATTAGGAATCTGATGTCGTCTCTAAACACATTCCTTAAATTGTAGCCATTTGTTGAGTGTTTTTTTTGGTGTCTAATCCGCATAAATATCACCATTGCCCTAGATTTTCTTGACTGTATATCTCTTAAATGTCAACATATACACGTGTGATTTAGTTTATGAAGATTTTTCAATGCCGAGAACCTCGATCAGAGAGTAAAAAAGGCGTAAGGTTCACAATGGTGTAAAATTAAAATGGGATATACCGGGCTAGGATTCGAGTTACACGAACAAGGGCCAAACCAACCACCCAAGAATGGAATCGTCGAGCGAAAACACTTGACAACCTCCTAGAATCAGCTTTTCTTGCCACCACACCTTTCTCCATCAATTAGGAATCTGATGTCGTCTCTAAACACATTTCTTAAATTGTAGCCATTTGTTGAGTGTTTTTTTTGGTGTCTAATCCGCATAAATATCACCATTGCCCTTGATTTTCTTGACTGTATATCTCTTAAATGTCAACATATACAAGTGTGATTTAGTTTCCGAAGATTTTTCAATGCCGAGATCCTCGACCAGAGAGTAAAAAAGGCTTAAGGTTCAGAATGGTGTAAAATTAAAATGGGATATGCCGGGCCAGGATTCGAGTTACAGGAACAAGGGCCAAACCAACCACCCAAGAATGGAATCGTCGATCGAAAACACTTGACAACCTCCTAGAAGCAGCTTTTCTTACCACTAGACTTTTCTCCATCAATTAGGAATCTGATGCCGTCACTAAACACATTCCTTAAATTGTAGCCATTTGTTGAGTGTTTATTTTTTGGTGTCTAATCCGCATATATATCACCATTGCCCTTGATTTTCTTGACTATATATCTCTTAAATGTCAACATATACACGTGCGATTTAGTTTACGAAGATTTTTCAATGCCGAGAACCTCGATCAGAGAGTAAAAAAGGCGTAAGGTTCACAATGGTGTAAAATTAAAATGGGATATACCGAGCTAGGATTTGAGTTACAGGAACAAGGGCCAAACCAACCACCCAAGAATGGAATCGTCGAGCGAAAACACTTGACAACCTCCTAGAAGCAGCTTTTCTTACCACCAGACCTTTCTCCATCAATTAGGAATCTGATGCCGTCACTAAACACATTCCTTAAATTGGGGCCATTTGTTGAGTGTTTTTTTTTGTGTCTAATCCTCATATATATCACCATTTCGCTTGATTTTCTTGACTGTATATCTCTTAAATGTCAACATATACACGTGGGATTTAGTTTACGAATATTTTTCAATGCTGAGAACCTCGATCAGAGAGTAAAAAAGGCGTAAGGTTCACAATGGTGTAAAATTAAAATGGGATATTCCGGGCTAGGATTCGAGTTACAGGAACAAGGGCCAAACCAACCACCCAAGAATGGAATCGTCTAGCGAAAACACTTGACAACCTCCTAGAAGCAGCTTTTCTTACCAGCAGACCTTTCTCCATCATTTAGGAATCTGATGCCGTCAGTAAACACATTCCTTAAATTGTAGCTATTTGTTGAGTGTTTTTTTGGTGTCTAATCCGCATATATATCACCATTGCCCTTGATTTTCTTGATTGTATATCTCTTAAATGTCAACATATACACGTGTGATTTAGTTTACGAAGATTTTTCAACGCCGAGAACCTCGATCAGAGAGTAAAAAAGGCGTAAGGTTCACAATGGTGTAAAATTAAAATGGGATATGCCGGGCCAGGATTCGAGTTACAGGAACAAGGGCCAAACCGACCACCCAAGAATGGAATCGTTGAGCGAAAACACTTGACAACCTCCTAGAAGCAGCTTTTCTTACCACCAGACTTTTCTCCGTCAATTAGGAATCTGATGCCGTCACTAAACACATTCCTTAAATTGTAGCCATTTGTTGAGTGTTTATTTTTTGGTGTCTAATCCGCATATATACCACCATTGCCCTTGATTTTCTTGACTGTATATCTCTTAAATGTCAACATATACACGTGTGATTTAGTTTACGAAAATTTTTCAATGCCGAGAACCTCGATCAGAGAGTAAAAAAGGCGTAAGGTTCACAATGGTGTAAAATTAAAATGGGATATACCGGGCTAGGATTCGAGTTACAGGAACAAGGGCCAAACCAACCACCCAAGAATGGAATCGTCGAGCGAAAACACTTGACAACCTCCTAGAAGCAGTTTTTCTTACCACCAGACCTTTCTCCATCAATTAGGAATCTGATGCCGTCACTAAGCACATTCCGTAAATTGGGGCCATTTGTTGAGTGTTTTTTTTTTGTGTCTAATCCGCATATATATCACCATTTCGCTTGATTTTCTTGACTGTAGATCTCTTAAATGTCAACATATACACGTGTGATTTAGTTTACGAATATTTTTCAATGCTGAGAACCTTGATCAGAGAGTAAAAAAGGCGTAAGGTTCACAATGGTGTAAATTTAAAATGGGATATTCCGGGATAGGATTCGAGTTACAGGAACAAGGGCCAAACCAACCACCCAAGAATGGAATCGTCAAGCGAAAACACTTGACAACCTCCTAGAAGCAGCTTTTCTTACCACCAGACCATTCTCCATCAATTAGGAATCTGATGCCGTCACTAAACACATTCCTTAAATTGTAGCTATTTGTTTAGTGTTTTTTTTTTGTGTCTAATCCGCATATATATCACCATTGCCCTTGATTTTCTTGACTGTATATCTCTTAAATGTCAACATATACACGTGTGATTTAGTTTACGAAGATTTTTCAACGCCGAGAACCTCGATCAGAGAGTAAAAAAGGCGTAAGGTTCACAATGGTGTAAAATTAAAGTGGGATATGTCGGGCCAGGATTCGAGTTACAGGAACAAGGGCCAAACCAACCACCCAAGAATGGAATCGTCGAGCGAAAACACTTGACAACCTCCTAGAAGCAGCTTTTCTTACAACCAGACATTTCTCCATCAATTAGGAATCGGATGCCGTCACTAAACACATTCCTTAAATTGTAGCCATTTGTTGAGGGTTTATTTTTTGGTGTCTAATCCGCATATATATCCACATTGCCCTTGATTTTCTTGACTGTATATCTCTTAAATGTCAACATATACACGTGTGATTTAGTATACGAAGATTTTTCAATGCCGAGAACCTCGATCAGAGAGTAAAAAAAGGCATAAGGTTCACAATGGTGTAAAATTAAAATGGGATATACCGGGCTAGGATTCGAGTTACAGGAACAAGGGCCAAACCAACCACCCAAGAATGGAATCGTCGAGCGAAAACACTTGACAACCTCCTAGAAGCAGCTTTTCTTACCACCAGACCTTTCTCCATCAATTAGGAATCTGATGCCGTCACTAAACACATTCCTTAAATTGGGGCCATTTGTTGAGTGTTTTTTTTGGTGTCTAATGCGCATATATATCACGATTTCCCTTTATTTTCTTGACTGTATATCTCTTAAATGTCAACAGATACACGTGTGATTTAGTTACGAAGATTTTTCAATGCCGAGAACCTCGATCAGAGAGTAAAAAAGGCGTAAGGTTCACAATGGTGTAAAATTAAAATGGGATATACCGGGCTAGGATTCGAGTTACAGGAACAAGGGCTAAACCAACCACCGAAGAATGGAATCGTCGAGCGAAAACACTTGACAACCTCCTAGAAGCAGCTTTTCTTAGCACCAGACCTTTCTCCATCAATTAGGAATCTGATGCCGTCACTAAACACATTCCTTAAATTTGGGCCATTTGTTGAGTGTTTTTTTTTTGTGTCTAATCCGCATATATATCACCATTTCGCTTGATTTTCTTGACTGTATATCTCTTAAATGTCAACATATACACGTGTGATTTAGTTTACGAAGATTTTTCAATGCCGAGAACCTCGATCAGAGAGTAAAAAAGGCGTAAGGTTCACAATGGTGTAAGATTAAAATGGGATATTACGGGCTAGGATTCGAGTTACAGGAACAAGGGCCAAACCAACCACCCAAGAATGGAATCGTCGAGCGAAAACACTTGACAACCTCCTAGAAGCAGCTTTTCTTACCACCAGACCTTTCTCCATCAATTAGGAATCTGATGCCGTCACTAAACACATTCCTTAAATTGGGGCCATTTGTTGAGTGTTTTTTTTTTGTGTCTAATCCGCATATATATCACCATTTCGCTTGATTTTCTTGACTGTATATCTCTTAAATGTCAACATATACATGTGTGATTTAGTTTACGAATATTTTTCAATGCTGAGAACCTCGATCAGAGAGTAAAAAAGGCGTAAGGTTCACAATGGTGTAAAATTAAAATGGGATATTCCGGGCTAGGATTCGAGTTACAGGAACAAGGGCCAAACCAACCACCCAAGAATGGAATCGTCGAGCGAAAACACTTGACAACCTCCTAGAAGCAGATTTTCTTACCACCAGACCTTTCTCCATCAATTAGGAATCTGATGCCGTCACTAAACACATTCCTTAAATTGTAGCCATTTGTTGAGTGTTTTTTTTTTGTGTCTAATCCGCATATATATCACCATTGCCCTTGATTTTCTTGACTGTATATCTCTTAAATGTCAACATATACACGTGAGATTTAGTTTACGAAGATTTTTGAATGCCGAGAACCTCGAACAGAGAGTAAAAAAGGCGTAAGGTACACAATGGTGTAAAATTAAAATGGGATATACCGGGCGAGGATTCGAGTTACAGGAACAAGGGCCAAACCAACCACCCAAAAATGGAATCGTTGAGCGAAAACACTTGACAAACTACTAGAAGCAGCTTTTCTTACCACCAGACCTTTCTCCATCGATTAGGAATCTGATGCCGTCACTAAACACATTCCTTAAATTGTAGCCATTTGTTGAGTGTTTTTTTTTTGGTGTCTAATCCGCAAATATATCACCATTGCCCTTGATTTTCTCTACTGTAAATCTCTTAAATGTCAACATATACACGTGTGATTTAGTTTACGAAGATTTTTCAATGCCGAGAACCTCGATCAGATAGTAAAAAAGGCGTAAGGTTCACAATGGTGTAAGATTAAAATGGGATACACCGGGCTAGGATTCGAGTTACAGGAACAAGGGCCAAACCAACCACCCAAGAATGGAATCATCGAGCGAAAACACTTGACAACCTCCTAGAAGCAGATTTTCTTACCACCAGACCTTTCTCCATCAATTAGGAATCTGATGCCGTCACTAAACACATTCCTTAAATTGTAGCCATTTGTTGAGTGCTTTTTTTTTGTGTCTAATCCGCATATATATCACCATTGCCCTTGATTTTCTTGACTGTATATCTCTTAAATGTCAACATATACACGTGAGATTTAGTTTACGAAGATTTTTGAATGCCGAGAACCTCGAACAGAGAGTAAAAAAGGCGTAAGGTACACAATGGTGTAAAATTAAAATGGGATATACCGGGCGAGGATTCGAGTTACAGGAACAAGGGCCAAACCAACCACCCAAAAATGGAATCGTTGAGCGAAAACACTTGACAAACTACTAGAAGCAGCTTTTCTTACCACCAGACCTTTCTCCAACGATTAGGAATCTGATGCCGTCACTAAACACATTCCTTAAATTGTAGCCATTTGTTGAGTGTTTTTTTTTGGTGTCTAATCCGCAAATATATCACCATTGCCCTTGATTTTCTTAACTGTAAATCTCTTAAATGTCAACATATACACGTGTGATTTAGTTTACGAAGATTTTTCAATGCCGAGAACCTCGATCAGATAGTAAAAAAGGCGTAAGGTTCACAATGGTGTAAGATTAAAATGGGATACACCGGGCTAGGATTCGAGTTACAGGAACAAGGGCCAAACCAACCACCCAAGAATGGAATCATCGAGCGAAAACACTTGACAACCTCCTAGAAGCAGATTTTCTTACCACCAGACCTTTCTCCATCAATTAGGAATCTGATGCCGTCACTAAACACATTCCTTAAATTGTAGCCATTTGTTGAGTGTTTTTTTTTTGTGTCTAATCCGCATATATATCACCATTGCCCTTGATTTTCTTGACTGTATATCTCTTAAATGTCAACATATACACGTGTGATTTAGTTTACGAAGATTTTTCAATGCCGAGAACCTCGATCAGATAGTAAAAATGGCGTAAGTTTCACAATGGTGTAAGATTAAAATGGGATATACCGGGATAGGATTCGAGTTACAGGAACAAGGGCCAAACCAACCACCCAAGAATGGAATCGTCGAGCGAAAACACTTGCCAACCTCCTAGAAGCAGATTTTCTTACCACCAGACCTTTCTCCATCAATTAGGAATATGATGCCGTCACTAAACACATTCCTTAAATTGTAGCCATTTGTTGAGTGTTTTTTTTTGTGTCTAATCCGCATATATATCTCCATTGCCCTGGATTTTCTTGACTGTATATCTCTTAAATGTCAACATATACACGCGTGATTTAGTTTACGAAGATTTTTCAATGCCGAGAACCTCGATCAGAGAGTAAAAAAGGTGTAAGGTTCACAATGGTGTAAAATTAGAATGGGATATACCGGGCTAGGATTCGAGTTACAGGAACAAGGGCCAAACCAACCACCCAAGAATGAAATCATCGAGCGTTAACATTTGACAACCTCCCAGAAGCAGCTTTTATTGCCACAGACCTTTCTCCATCAATTAGGAATCTGATGCTGTCACTAAACACATTCCTTAAATTGTAGCCATTTGTTGAGTGTTTTTTTTGGTGTCTAATCCGCATATATATCACCATTGCCCTTGATTTTCTTGACTGTATATCTTTTAAATATCAACATATACACGTGTGATTCAGTTTACGAAGATTTTTCACTGCCGAGAACCTCGATCAGAGAGTAAAAAAGGCGTAAGGTTCACAATGGTGTAAAATTAAAATGGGATATACCGGGCTTGGATTCGAGTTACAGGAACAAGGGCCAAACCAACCACCCAAGAATGGAATCGTCGAGCGAAAACACTTGACAACCTCCTAGAAGCAGCTTTTCTTGCCACCAGACCTCTCTCCATCAATTAGGAATCTGATGCCGTCACTAAACACATTCCTTAAATTGTAGATATTTGTTGAGTGTTTTTTTTTGGTGTCTAATCCGCATATATATCACCATTGCCCTTGATTTTCTTGACAGTATATCTCTTAAATGTCAACATATACACGTGTGACTTAGTTTACGAAGATTTTTCATTGCCGAGAACCTCGATCAGAAAGTAAAAAAGGCGTAAGGTTCACAATGGTGTAAGATTAAAATGGGATATACCGGGCTAGGATTCGAGTTACAGGAACAAGGGCCAAACCAACCACCCAAGAATGGAATCGTCGAGCGAAAACACTTGACAACCTCCTAGAAGCAGCTTTTCTTACCACCAGACCTTTCTCCATCAATTAGGAATCTGATGCCGTCACTAAACACATTCCTTAAATTGTAGCCATTTGTTGAGTGTTTTTTTGTGTCTAATCCGCATATATATCACCATTGCCCTGGATTTTCTTGACTGTATATCTCTTAAATGTCAACATATACACGTGTGATTTAGTTTACGAAGTTTTTTCAATGCCGAGAACCTCGATCAGAGAGTAAAAAAAGGTGTAAGGTTCACAATGGTGTAAAATTAGAATGGGATATACCGGGCTAGGATTCGAGTTACAGGAACAAGGGCCAAACCAACCACCCAAGAATGAAATCATCGAGCGTTAACATTTGACAACCCCCCAGAAGCAGCTTTTATTGCCACAGACCATTCTCCATCAATTAGGAATCTGATGCCGTCACTAAACACATTCCTTAAATTTTAGCCATTTGTTGAGTGTTTTTTTTTGGTGTCTAATCCGCATATATATCACCATTGCCCTGGATTTTCTTGACTGTATATCTCTTAAATGTCAACATATACACGTGTGATTTAGTTTACGAAGTTTTTTCAATGCCGAGAACCTCGATCAGAGAGTAAAAAAAGGTGTAAGGTTCACAATGGTGTAAAATTAGAATGGGATATACCGGGCTAGGATTCGAGTTACAGGAACAAGGGCCAAACCAACCACCCAAGAATGAAATCATCGAGCGTTAACATTTGACAACCTCCCAGAAGCAGCTTTTATTGCCACAGACCTTTCTCCATCAATTAGGAATCTGATGCCGTCACTAAACACATTCCTTAAATTGTAGCCATTTGTTGAGTGTTTTTTTTTGGTGTCTAATCCGCATATATATCACCATTGCCTTTGATTTTCTTGACTGTATATCTCTTAAATGTCAACATATACACGTGTGATTTAGTTTACGAAGATTTTTCAATGCCGAGAACCTCGATCAGATAGTAAAAAAGGCGTAAGGTTCACAATGATGTAAGATTAAAATGGGATATACTGGGCTATGATTCGAGTTACAGGAACAAAGGCCAAACCAACCACCCAAGAATGAAATCATCGAGCGTTAACATTTGACAACCTCCCAGAAGCAGCTTTTATTGCCACAGACCTTTCTCCATCAATTAGGAATCTGATGCCGTCACTAAACACATTCCTTAAATTTTAGCCATTTGTTGAGTGTTTTTTTTGGTGTCTAATCCGCATATATATCACCATTGCCCTTGATTTTCTTGACTGTATATCTCTTAAATATCAACATATACACGTGTGATTCAGTTTACGAAGATTTTTCAATGCCGAGAACCTCGATCAGAGAGTAAAAAAGGCGTAAGGTTCACAATGGTGTAAAATTAAAATGGGATATATCGGGCTTGGATTCGAGTTACAGGAACAAGGGCCAAACCAACCACCCAAGAATGGAATCGTCGAGCGAAAACACTTGACAACCTCCTAGAAGCAGTTTTTCTTGCCACCAGACCTCTCTCCATCAATTAGGAATCTGATGCCGTCACTAAACACATTCCTTAAATTGTAGCCATTTGTTGAGTGTTTTTTTTTTGGTGTCTAATCCGCATATATATCACCATTGCCCTTGATTTTCTTGACAGTATATCTCTTAAATGTCAACATATACACGTGTGATTTAGTTTACGAAGATTTTTCTATGCCGAGAACCTCGATCAGATAGTAAAAAAGGCGTAAGGTTCACAATGGTGTAAGATTAAAATGGGATATACCGGGCTATGATTCGAGTTACAGGAACAAGGGCCAAACCAACCACCCAAGAATGAAATCATCGAGCGTTAACATTTGACAACCTCCCAGAAGCAGCTTTTATTGCCACAGACCTTTCTCCATCAATTAGGAATCTGATGCCGTCACTAAACACATTCCTTAAATTGTAGCCATTTGTTGAGTGTTTTTTTTTGGTGTCTAATCCGCATATATATCACCATTGCCTTTGATTTTCTTGACTGTATATCTCTTAAATGTCAACATATACACGTGTGATTTAGTTTACGAAGATTTTTCAATGCCGAGAACCTCGATCAGATAGTAAAAAAGGCGTAAGGTTCACAATGATGTAAGATTAAAATGGGATATACTGGGCTATGATTCGAGTTACAGGAACAAGGGCCAAACCAACCACCCAAGAATGAAATCATCGAGCGTTAACATTTGACAACCTCCCAGAAGCAGCTTTTATTGCCACAGACCTTTCTCCATCAATTAGGAATCTGATGCCGTCACTAAACACATTCCTTAAATTTTAGCCATTTGTTGAGTGTTTTTTTTGGTGTCTAATCCGCATATATATCACCATTGCCCTTGATTTTCTTGACTGTATATCTCTTAAATATCAACATATACACGTGTGATTCAGTTTACGAAGATTTTTCAATGCCGAGAACCTCGATCAGAGAGTAAAAAAGGCGTAAGGTTCACAATGGTGTAAAATTAAAATGGGATATACCGGGCTTGGATTCGAGTTACAGGAACAAGGGCCAAACCAACCACCCAAGAATGGAATCGTCGAGCGAAAACACTTGACAACCTCCTAGAAGCAGCTTTTATTGCCACAGACCTTTCTCCATCAATTAGGAATATGATGTCGTCACTAAACACATTCCTTAAATTGTAGCCATTTGTTGAGTGTTTTTTTTTGTGTCTAATCCGCATATATATCACCATTGCCCTTGATTTTCTTGACTGTATATCTCTTAAATGTCAACATATACACGTGTGATTTAGTTTACGAAGATTTTTCAATGCCGAGAACCTCGATCAGATAGTAAAAATGGCGTAAGTTTCACAATGGTGTAAGATTAAAATGGGATATACCGGGATAGGATTCGAGTTACAGGAACAAGGGCCAAACCAACCACCCAAGAATGGAATCGTCGAGCGAAAACACTTGCCAACCTCCTAGAAGCAGATTTTCTTACCACCAGACCTTTCTCCATCAATTAGGAATATGATGCCGTCACTAAACACATTCCTTAAATTGTAGCCATTTGTTGAGTGTTTTTTTTTGTGTCTAATCCGCATATATATCTCCATTGCCCTGGATTTTCTTGACTGTATATCTCTTAAATGTCAACATATACACGCGTGATTTAGTTTACGAAGATTTTTCAATGCCGAGAACCTCGATCAGAGAGTAAAAAAGGTGTAAGGTTCACAATGGTGTAAAATTAGAATGGGATATACCGGGCTAGGATTCGAGTTACAGGAACAAGGGCCAAACCAACCACCCAAGAATGAAATCATCGAGCGTTAACATTTGACAACCTCCCAGAAGCAGCTTTTATTGCCACAGACCTTTCTCCATCAATTAGGAATCTGATGCCGTCACTAAACACATTCCTTAAATTGTAGCCATTTGTTGAGTGTTTTTTTTGGTGTCTAATCCGCATATATATCACCATTGCCCTTGATTTTCTTGACTGTATATCTTTTAAATATCAACATATACACGTGTGATTCAGTTTACGAAGATTTTTCACTGCCGAGAACCTCGATCAGAGAGTAAAAAAGGCGTAAGGTTCACAATGGTGTAAAATTAAAATGGGATATACCGGGCTTGGATTCGAGTTACAGGAACAAGGGCCAAACCAACCACCCAAGAATGGAATCGTCGAGCGAAAACACTTGACAACCTCCTAGAAGCAGCTTTTCTTGCCACCAGACCTCTCTCCATCAATTAGGAATCTGATGCCGTCACTAAACACATTCCTTAAATTGTAGATATTTGTTGAGTGTTTTTTTTTGGTGTCTAATCCGCATATATATCACCATTGCCCTTGATTTTCTTGACAGTATATCTCTTAAATGTCAACATATACACGTGTGACTTAGTTTACGAAGATTTTTCATTGCCGAGAACCTCGATCAGAAAGTAAAAAAGGCGTAAGGTTCACAATGGTGTAAGATTAAAATGGGATATACCGGGCTAGGATTCGAGTTACAGGAACAAGGGCCAAACCAACCACCCAAGAATGGAATCGTCGAGCGAAAACACTTGACAACCTCCTAGAAGCAGCTTTTCTTACCACCAGACCTTTCTCCATCAATTAGGAATCTGATGCCGTCACTAAACACATTCCTTAAATTGTAGCCATTTGTTGAGTGTTTTTTTGTGTCTAATCCGCATATATATCACCATTGCCCTGGATTTTCTTGACTGTATATCTCTTAAATGTCAACATATACACGTGTGATTTAGTTTACGAAGTTTTTTCAATGCCGAGAACCTCGATCAGAGAGTAAAAAAAGGTGTAAGGTTCACAATGGTGTAAAATTAGAATGGGATATACCGGGCTAGGATTCGAGTTACAGGAACAAGGGCCAAACCAACCACCCAAGAATGAAATCATCGAGCGTTAACATTTGACAACCCCCCAGAAGCAGCTTTTATTGCCACAGACCTTTCTCCATCAATTAGGAATCTGATGCCGTCACTAAACACATTCCTTAAATTTTAGCCATTTGTTGAGTGTTTTTTTTTGGTGTCTAATCCGCATATATATCACCATTGCCCTGGATTTTCTTGACTGTATATCTCTTAAATGTCAACATATACACGTGTGATTTAGTTTACGAAGTTTTTTCAATGCCGAGAACCTCGATCAGAGAGTAAAAAAAGGTGTAAGGTTCACAATGGTGTAAAATTAGAATGGGATATACCGGGCTAGGATTCGAGTTACAGGAACAAGGGCCAAACCAACCACCCAAGAATGAAATCATCGAGCGTTAACATTTGACAACCTCCCCGAAGCAGCTTTTATTGCCACAGACCTTTCTCCATCAATTAGGAATCTGATGCCGTCACTAAACACATTCCTTAAATTGTAGCCATTTGTTGAGTGTTTTTTTTTGGTGTCTAATCCGCATATATATCACCATTGCCTTTGATTTTCTTGACTGTATATCTCTTAAATGTCAACATATACACGTGTGATTTAGTTTACGAAGATTTTTCAATGCCGAGAACCTCGATCAGATAGTAAAAAAGGCGTAAGGTTCACAATGATGTAAGATTAAAATGGGATATACTGGGCTATGATTCGAGTTACAGGAACAAGGGCCAAACCAACCACCCAAGAATGAAATCATCGAGCGTTAACATTTGACAACCTCCCAGAAGCAGCTTTTATTGCCACAGACCTTTCTCCATCAATTAGGAATCTGATGCCGTCACTAAACACATTCCTTAAATTTTAGCCATTTGTTGAGTGTTTTTTTTGGTGTCTAATCCGCATATATATCACCATTGCCCTTGATTTTCTTGACTGTATATCTCTTAAATATCAACATATACACGTGTGATTCAGTTTACGAAGATTTTTCAATGCCGAGAACCTCGATCAGAGAGTAAAAAAGGCGTAAGGTTCACAATGGTGTAAAATTAAAATGGGATATACCGGGCTTGGATTCGAGTTACAGGAACAAGGGCCAAACCAACCACCCAAGAATGGAATCGTCGAGCGAAAACACTTGACAACCTCCTAGAAGCAGCTTTTCTTGCCACCAGACCTCTCTCCATCAATTAGGAATCTGATGCCGTCACTAAACACATTCCTTAAATTGTAGCCATTTGTTGAGTGTTTTTTTTTTGGTGTCTAATCCGCATATATATCACCATTGCCCTTGATTTTCTTGACAGTATATCTCTTAAATGTCAACATATACACGTGTGATTTAGTTTACGAAGATTTTTCTATGCCGAGAACCTCGATCAGATAGTAAAAAAGGCGTAAGGTTCACAATGGTGTAAGATTAAAATGGGATATACCGGGCTATGATTCGAGTTACAGGAACAAGGGCCAAACCAACCACCCAAGAATGAAATCATCGAGCGTTAACATTTGACAACCTCCCAGAAGCAGCTTTTATTGCCACAGACCTTTCTCCATCAATTAGGAATCTGATGCCGTCACTAAACACATTCCTTAAATTGTAGCCATTTGTTGAGTGTTTTTTTTTGGTGTCTAATCCGCATATATATCACCATTGCCTTTGATTTTCTTGACTGTATATCTCTTAAATGTCAACATATACACGTGTGATTTAGTTTACGAAGATTTTTCAATGCCGAGAACCTCGATCAGATAGTAAAAAAGGCGTAAGGTTCACAATGATGTAAGATTAAAATGGGATATACTGGGCTATGATTCGAGTTACAGGAACAAGGGCCAAACCAACCACCCAAGAATGAAATCATCGAGCGTTAACATTTGACAACCTCCCAGAAGCAGCTTTTATTGCCACAGACCTTTCTCCATCAATTAGGAATCTGATGCCGTCACTAAACACATTCCTTAAATTTTAGCCATTTGTTGAGTGTTTTTTTTGGTGTCTAATCCGCATATATATCACCATTGCCCTTGATTTTCTTGACTGTATATCTCTTAAATATCAACATATACACGTGCGATTCAGTTTACGAAGATTTTTCAATGCCGAGAACCTCGATCAGAGAGTAAAAAAGGCATAAGGTTCACAATGGTGTAAAATTAAAATGGGATATACCGGGCTTGGATTCGAGTTACAGGAACAAGGGCCAAACCAACCACCCAAGAATGGAATCGTCGAGCGAAAACACTTGACAACCTCCTAGAAGTAGCTTTTCTTGCCACCAGACCTCTCTCCATCAATTAGGAATCTGATGCCGTCACTAAACACATTCCTTAAATTGTAGCCATTTGTTGAGTGTTTTTTTTTGGTGTCTAATCCGCATATATATCACCATTGCCCTTGATTTTCTTGACAGTATATCTCTTAAATGTCAACATATACACGTGTGATTTAGTTTACGAAGATTTTTCAATTCCGAGAACCTCGATCAGATAGTAAAAAAGGCGTAAGGTTCACAATGGTGTAAGATTAAAATGGGATATACCGGGCTAGGATTCGAGTTACAGGAACAAGGGCCAAACCAACCACCCAAGAATGAAATCATCGAGCGTTAACATTTGACAACCTCCCAGAAGCAGCTTTTATTGCCACAGACCTTTCTCCATCAATTAGGAATCTGATGCCGTCACTAAACACATTCCTTAAATTTTAGCCATTTGTTGAGTGTTTTTTTTTGGTGTCTAATCCGCATATATATCACCATTGCCCTTGATTTTCTTGACTGTATATCTCTTAAATATCAACATATACACGTGTGATTCAGTTTACGAAGATTTTTCAATGCCGAGAACCTCGATCAGAGAGTAAAAAAGGCGTAAGGTTCACAATGGTGTAAAATTAAAATGGGATATACCGGGCTTGGATTCGACTTACAGGAACAAGGGCCAAACCAACCACCCAAGAATGGAATCGTCGAGCGAAAACACTTGACAACCTCCTAGAAGCAGCTTTTCTTGCCACCAGACCTCTCTCCATCAATTAGGAATCTGATGCCGTCACTAAACACATTCCTTAAATTGTAGCCATTTGTTGAGTGTTTTTTTTGGTGTCTAATCCGCATATATATCACCATTGCCCTTGATTTTCTTGACAGTATATCTCTTAAATGTCAACATATACACGTGTGATTTAGTTTACGAAGATTTTTCAATGCCGAGAACCTCGATCAGTTAGTAAAAAAGGCGTAAGGTTCACAATGGTGTAAGATTAAAATGGGATATACCGGGCTAGGATTCGAGTTACAGGAACAAGGGCCAAACCAACCACCCAAGAATGGAATCGTCGAGCGAAAACACTTGCCAACCTCCTAGAAGCAGATTTTCTTACCACCAGACCTTTCTCAATCAATTAGAAATCAGATGCCGTCACTAAACACATTCCTTAAATTGTAGCCATTTGTTGAGTGTTTTTTTTGTGTCTAATCCGCATATATATCACCATTGCCCTGGATTTTCTTGACTGTATATCTCTTAAATGTCAACATATACACGTGTGATTTAGTTTATGAAGATTTTTCATTGCCGAGAACCTCGATCAGAGAGTAAAAAAGGTGTAAGGTTCACAATGGTGTAAAATTAGAATGGGATATACCGGGCTAGGATTCGAGTTACAGGAACAAGGGCCAAACCAACCACCCAAGAATGAAATCATCGAGCGTTAACATTTGACAACCTCCCAGCAGCAGCTTTTATTGCCACAGACCTTTCTCCATCAATTAGGAATATGATGTCGTCACTAAACACATTCCTTAAATTGTAGCCATTTGTTGAGTGTTTTTTTTGGTGTCTAATCCGCATATATATCACCATTGCCCTTGATTTTCTTGACTGTATATCTCTTAAATATCAACATATACACGTGTGATTCAGTTTACGAAGATTTTTCAATGCCGAGAACCTCGATCAGAGAGTAAAAAAGGCGTAAGGTTCACAATGATGTAAAATTAAAATGGGATATACCGGGCTTGGATTCGAGTTACAGAAACAAGGGCCAAACCAACCACCCAAGAATGGAATCGTCGAGCGAAAACACTTGACAACCTCCTAGAAGCAGCTTTTCTTGCCACCAGACCTCTCTCCATCAATTAGGAATCTGATGCCGTTACTAAACACATTCCTTAAATTGTAGCCATTTGTTGAGTGTTTTTTTTGGTGTCTAATCCGCATATATATCACCATTGCCCTTGATTTTCTTGACAGTATATCTCTTAAATGTCAACATATACACGTGTGATTTAGTTTACGAAGATTTTTAAATGCCGAGAACCTCGATCAGTTAGTAAAAAAGGCGTAAGGTTCACAATGGTGTAAGATTAAAATGGGATATACCGGGCTAGGATTCGAGTTACAGGAACAAGGGCCAAACCAACCACCCAAGAATGGAATCGTCGAGCGAAAACACTTGCCAACCTCCTAGAAGCAGATTTTCTTACCACCAGACCTTTCTCCATCAATTAGGAATCAGATGCCGTCACTAAACACATTCCTTAAATTGTAGCCATTTGTTGAGTGTTTTTTTTGTGTCTAATCCGCATATATATCACCATTGCCCTGGATTTTCTTGACTGTATATCTCTTAAATGTCAACATATACACGTGTGATTTAGTTTATGAAGATTTTTCAATGCCGAGAACCTCGATCAGAGAGTAAAAAAGGTGTAAGGTTCACAATGGTGTAAAATTAGAATGGGATATACCGGGCTAGGATTCGAGTTACAGGAACAAGGGCCAAACCAACCACCCAAGAATGAAATCATCGAGCGTTAACATTTGACAACCTCCCAGAAGCAGCTTTTATTGCCACAGACCTTTCTCCATCAATTAGGAATATGATGTCGTCACTAAACACATTCCTTAAATTGTAGCCATTTGTTGAGTGTTTTTTTTGGTGTCTAATCCGCATATATATCACCATTGCCCTTGATTTTCTTGACTGTATATCTCTTAAATATCAACATATACACGTGTGATTCAGTTTACGAAGATTTTTCAATGCCGAGAACCTCGATCAGAGAGTAAAAAAGGCGTAAGGTTCACAATGATGTAAAATTAAAATGGGATATACCGGGCTTGGATTCGAGTTACAGGAACAAGGGCCAAACCAACCACCCAAGAATGGAATCGTCGAGCGAAAACACTTGACAACCTCCTAGAAGCAGCTTTTCTTGCCACCAGACCTCTCTCCATCAATTAGGAATCTGATGCCGTCACTAAACACATTCCTTAAATTGTAGCCATTTGTTGAGTGTTTTTTTTTGGTGTCTAATCCGCATATATATCACCATTGCCCTGGATTTTCTTGACAGTATATCTCTTAAATGTCAACATATACACGTGTGATTTAGTTTACGAAGTTTTTTCAATGCCGAGAACCTCGATCAGAGAGTAAAAAAGGCGTAAGCTTCACAATCGTGTAAGATTAAAATGGGATATACCGGACTAGGATTCGAGGGTGACAACCCTCAAATTTACATGTAACCGTACAATCTATTAATGTTAATTAAAGTACTTGATGACTGTGCTGAATCCTTTAACTGATCTCTGATTACTGTGTTATACTTACATCTATTTGTTAACATACTAATAGCATACAAAAAAGTGTTACTAAATAGTCGGTACGCCTTCCTGAGTGTTAAAAATTAAAAACGTTGCAAAAATATATATGTAGGACACTTTACGGATTAATTAAGCACTTTAACGGATCAATATCCAACCGAACAACCGGACTTTACCAGAAACATAAAAATATTGCCAAAGTCATTGTTTTGACCTTTCTGAGCTAGTTAGGGTCCCCGAATACCCTAATACCCTTATATTGATTAACACACTAATATATTCTAACTTATCATTTGAAACTAACTAGATCCTAACCAAATCATCACCATCCAACCTTATACCCCCCCCCCTTTAAGAACCGGTTTGTGGAGTGGGAACACACCCCACAATTTTGTGATTATTTTATTCCTACATGTTGCATATCTAGAGAACATATTTGTAGGATCGTTTATGGATCCGAACGAGTCGGTTAGAAGAGCTTTTCTCAGTTTGAGCGGCGGAAACAAACAAACCGAGTTCAATTCAGCAATCATACACTTTAAACTGTCGATTTATATTGATAGAATGACGTTTACAACCTGATGACACTTCGGCAGCACTTCGTGGCTCACCGGAAGACAACACCTAGAATTATATCTGATTTCGCCCAAAAGGCCTATATATAGTAGTTCTAATTCCGCCCGAAATGACATTGACTTATAGAATTATATCACCATTGCCCTTGATTTTCTTGACTGTATATCTCTTAAATATCAACATATACACGTGTGATTCAGTTTACGAAGATTTTTCAATGCCGAGAACCTCGATCAGAGAGTAAAAAAGGCGTAAGGTTCACAATGATGTAAAATTAAAATGGGATATACCGGGCTTGGATTCGAGTTACAGGAACAAGGGCCAAACCAACCACCCAAGAATGGAATCGTCGAGCGAAAACACTTGACAACCTCCTAGAAGCAGCTTTTCTTGCCACCAGACCTCTCTCCATCAATTAGGAATCTGATGCCGTCACTAAACACATTCCTTAAATTGTAGCCATTTGTTGAGTGTTTTTTTTGGTGTCTAATCCGCATATATATCACCATTGCCCTTGATTTTCTTGACAGTATATCTCTTAAATGTCAACATATACACGTGTGATTTAGTTTACGAAGATTTTTCAATGCCGAGAACCTCGATCAGTTAGTAAAAAAGGCGTAAGGTTCACAATGGTGTAAGATTAAAATGGGATATACCAGGCTAGGATTCGAGTTACAGGAACAAGGGCCAAACCAACCACCCAAGAATGGAATCGTCGTGCGAAAACACTTGCCAACCTCCTAGAAGCAGATTTTCTTACCACCAGACCTTTCTCCATCAATTAGGAATCAGATGCCGTCACTAAACACATTCCTTAAATTGTAGCCATTTGTTGAGTGTTTTTTTTGTGTCTAATCCGCATATATATCACCATTGCCCTGGATTTTCTTGACTGTATATCTCTTAAATGTCAACATATACACGTGTGATTTAGTTTATGATGATTTTTCAATGCCGAGAACCTCGATCAGAGAGTAAAAAAGGTGTAAGGTTCACAATGGTGTAAAATTAGAATGGGATATACCGGGCTAGGATTCGAGTTACAGGAACAAGGGCCAAACCAACCACCCAAGAATGAAATCATCGAGCGTTAACATTTGACAACCTCCCAGAAGCAGCTTTTATTGCCACAGACCTTTCTCCATCAATTAGGAATATGATGTCGTCGCTAAACACATTCCTTAAATTGTAGCCATTTGTTGAGTGTTTTTTTTGGTGTCTAATCCGCATATATATCACCATTGCCCTGGATTTTCTTGACTGTATATCTCTTAAATATCAACATATACACGTGTGATTCAGTTTACGAAGATTTTTCAATGCCGAGAACCTCGATCAGAGAGTAAAAAAGGCGTAAGGTTCACAATGATGTAAAATTAAAATGGGATATACCGGGCTTGGATTCGAGTTACAGGAACAAGGACCAAACCAACCACGCAAGAATGGAATCGTCGAGCGAAAACACTTGACAACCTCCTAGAAGCAGCTTTTCTTGCCACCAGACCTCTCTCCATCAATTAGGAATCTGATGCCGTCACTAAACACATTCCTTAAATTGTAGCCATTTGTTGAGTGTTTTTTTTTGGTGTCTAATCCGCATATATATCACCATTGCCCTGGATTTTCTTGACAGTATATCTCTTAAATGTCAACATATACACGTGTGATTTAGTTTACGAAGATTTTTCAATGCCGAGAACCTCGATCAGAGAGTAAAAAAGGCGTAAGCTTCACAATCGTGTAAGATTAAAATGGGATATACCGGACTAGGATTCGTGGGTGACAACCCTCAAATTTACATGTAACCGTACAATCTATTAATGTTAATTAAAGTACTTGATGACTGTGCTGAATCCTTTAACTGATCTCTGATTACTGTGTTATACTTACATCTATTTGTTAACATACTAATAGCATACAAAAAAGTGTTACTAAATAGTCGGTACGCCTTCCTGAGTGTTAAAAATTAAAAACGTTGCAAAAATATATATGTAGGACACTTTACGGATTAATTAAGCACTTTAACGGATCAATATCCAACCGAACAACCGGACTTTACCAGAAACATAAAAATATTGCCAAAGTCATTGTTTTGACCTTTTTGAGCTAGTTAGGGTCCCCGAATACCCTAATACCCTTATATTGATTAACACACTAATATATTCTAACTTATCATTTGAAACTAACTAGATCCTAACCAAATCATCACCATCCAACCTTATACCCCCCCCCCCCTTTAAGAACCGGTTTGTGGAGTGGGAACACACCCCACAATTTTGTGATTATTTTATTCCTACATGTTGCATATCTAGAGAACATATTTGTAGGATCGTTTATGGATCCGAACGAGTCGGTTAGAAGAGCTTTTCTCAGTTTGAGCGGCGGAAACAAACAAACCGAGTTCAATTCAGCAATCATACACTTTAAACTGTCGATTTATATTGATAGAATGACGTTTACAACCTGATGACACTTCGGCAGCACTTCGTGGCTCACCGGAAGACAACACCTAGAATTATATCTGATTTCGCCCAAAAGGCCTATATATAGTAGTTCTAATTCCGCCCGAAATGACATTGACTTATAGGAGCGGAATCAGTTCTTTTAGATTCCAGGCGGAATCAGATTTGCATGTTGAGCGAAATCAGCAAACTACATAACATAAATGCTTGTCTCATATGTAGTGATGCAATGATGACATCACTATTATGATGTCATCATCAAATCTGATGACATCATCATCTTTTAGATCCGCAACGAGACTGAGACTCGACATAAGACGAAGACGACAGATGCATGCACCAACGGACTCCCCCTCAGATGTTGACGAGTCTTAAGTGTCGAGTCTTTTCAATCTTCAGTCTTTATCAGTCTGAACGCTCTCTGAAATATCTCACAGTATAAGCATCCTCAAACTTTATCTCCTTCTCCTCTTCAGCATCAATCAAACTCCCCACGAAAAATCTCTATTCAGATGTCTTCAGACTCCCCCTTTCGATATGCTGGGATCGTAGTCTAGCATGTTGAAATCACAAAATCCTCAAACCTGTACATTCTCTACCACAAACATAAGTTTTCTAATATTAACCTTTAACACACTCAGACATCACTTGTAAATATCACAAAAATGATATAACATTTATAGTCTCTGATGAACCACTTGCAAAAATGTCATTTTCAAAACTTCTGATGACCACTTGTAACAAGTTTTAAAATTCTTTCTCACACAACACTCCCAAACCAGTTCGTCAAGTTTAGCACTTGGAATTTTGAAAATCAGCTCTTCAACACCAGTTGTCGAAAATCTTTTTGAATTTTCAAAAAAATTTATGCTAATACACACTAAAATCTTTTTGGATTTTTGAATAGAATGAAATGCAGAAAAGAAATATTTACATACAATATTTTTGTGAGTTTGTGTAAGAGGATCATATCAGTTTTTGAGACAAATCACCAACACCGTTAAGCTTTAGACATTTTAAGTTCTAAACAATTCACCTAGATTGTCAGTATACTGGTCCACTTAAATTTTCACACAAAGTTCAACTGTTTCGAGATACGAGATTAATGTCTTAGAAACTTAAACTTAATCGCGTGTCCCACCTCAGAATATAATCCCGTATCCAGATCCCAATATTCAGTCTTGCAGGTGAGTATACCACAGATGATATTTGTAAGGGGTTATAAATTATGAAGAATCATGAGAGCTCAAGTCAGAACTACCGTTCAGCAGAGAGATCATGACTTAACTTTTGGGTGTGTCCCCTTTAGAGGATCTTTTTTTACAACAGCATTGCTAAGCAATTTTATTGTCTTATCAATTATGCTGAGGGTGATGCTATGTTTCAAGCATTGCAGAAAGTATTATTCGAGGACTAGGTCAGAACTTCCATTCAGCAGAAGTCCTGGAATAATACCCCAGACATCACTGAGTATAAAAACCTAGTATATCAGAAAAAGGAATCTTTCAAACAAGATTTCGGGGCTTACCCATATATCCGAGAGATGTTTCCCCACGATATAAGCAAGTTTGAAATTTAGGTTTATATCTCGTCACAATCTACTAAATGTGCAAAAATCTACTGGCACATCATCAGTGAGACCGTTTATCACTTTTTATCTTACCAATTCTTTAGCATGCTGTGATCGTCCACTGATGTACTATCATTTCCTCTTTTATACAACAAAACTCATTTTCATTTTATCATGTTTTTGGCTTTTTCAAATTTTCAAATGTTTTTGGATTTTCTAAAATTTCTTACTCCCCTAAAATGCAAACACATTTTAGGAAATTTGAAAACAAACTGTATAAGAAAGTTGACAACTGATATCAAATCGCATCAATTCGCCATTCACTTAGCATAAACCATCAGAACTCCCCCTTTCAACAAACTATTTTCTCATTTAGATTTCAAAACACTTAAGTTTGTTTTAATCAAAATGATTTTTCCGGAAAATAAGTTTGTTTTTACCACTTGTAGGGGCATGGTTCATCATATTGTCTTTCAACCACTTTTATGAAGATTACATCAAGTTCAAATTAATGACCTTGAGTAATCACTATGTTAAAACAAACCTCTGTACTACTTGTACGATGAACTTATCAAAGTAAATTTCAAGATAAATGTCGATACCTACTCCACACTTACCAACCTGGGAGTTCCGGCATAGTCCATCACCTGTATACATTTAAATACTTTTTTAAAAAAATTTCACAAATAACAATTTTATGAATGATGCCGATTCCTGATCCACGATTACCAACTTGGGATTTCCGGCAAGTCCAGAGACTTACTGTTCATAGTATGAGCCATCCCAGTCACACACCAGGGATGGTTCAACTTTATCTTTCTTCGTTTTCTTCTCATAGAACTCTTTAACCCCTTTGACTTTTTGATCAATCATTTTACCAAAAATATGTTTTACAGTAGGGTTAAAACCTTTTTCAACATCAAAAACCTTTTTGTCATCATAAAATTGGTTTGAAATCTCAACTTTACCAATTTTCTTTTTATAACTTTCAGTCCGAAGTGATGGAAAATTTTCATCATCCACAGTCAAAACTGATTTTTCTCCTTTTACCTCAATCTGTGGCTCATCTGATTTTGTGGAATCAGATTCATCGCCAGAAGATAGCTCCTCTGATTTTGACCTATCAGAATCATCGCTAGGACTACCTCAAGACTTCTTAACCACCCATTTTTGTTTGTCATTTTTAGCTCTTTTCTTGTAAAACTTGTTTGAACATTCACCAATTTCAAATGTAGAATTTTTGAATAACTTTGTTCTATCAATTGGTGATTCAAACTCAATCACTTTCTGTTTCTGTTTACGAGAAACTCCCTGTTTTGATGGTATTGCCTTAGAACAATCTTTGGCAATATGTCCAACAGTGTTGCATTGGAAACAGGTTCTCGTATCTTTCCTTTGTTCATCCATCCTCTTCATGTCATCTTGCTTCTTTGCAAGGAACTCACTGTTTGACTGCCTCCAGAATTCTTTCTTTTCTTCCTCTTCTGAGCTAGTTCCTGAAACAAATGTCATTTTTGCTTTAAAATCACGAACATATTTTTCATTTTTCTGTTGGAGTAAAACCAAGACCTTTCTTTTTGAAATTACGGTTAGGGTTTGGTTTCTTGTGAAAACCAGAACCAGAACTGTAACCTTTTTTCTTGTTTAATCTTTGTTGTACTCTTGAGGTGTAAGGTTTAGGTTTACCATTAAGATTTAAATCGTTTATTTCATAAATATTAATTTCTGTTAGTTTGAAAACCTTTTTGATCAATTCAGTTTTGACACCTCTTATTGGAAATTCCTCATCAGAATATAATTTGTCGGAATCATTCAATGTATATGCAACTTTGAATGTTTCGTCACTCAAATTAGATTTTGATAACAGGAATTCTTTGTTGTAAACCCTTTTGCCCTGTTTGTCGGATTGACTCGGATTGCTGGACTCAGACTTTGACTCCAACATAGACTCTGACTTTGACTCCTCTGTTTCATTTTATCCAACACCTGATCGACCACCTTTTTTATTAACTCAGACTCATGATCAGTGTCAGATGATGTAAACGTCACATCAATATTTTCTGGCAAGTTAACTGACGACTCCGACTCCCACTGTAAATTTGTTGCCTTTTCGACTCTTCCTGAATTTGGATTGATTTCTTGGAGAATATCCATTTTCAAGCGGGGGTGGACACTTGTTGTAACCGAAACTTTGTTTCTTACCAGAATCATTCAATTTAGTATCCTTCTTCTTTGCTTTCTTCTTTTCAGGGGTCTTTTCTTCAGAAATTTTCTGCTCTTCAGACTTCTTTGCCTCAGAAGTCTCCTCTTCCTCAAACGCCTTCATGCCTTCTACTGTTGGATAGATCTTGTCAATAACATAAGAAGTACCTGAGTAACTTTTCAACAAACGATTAACCCTTTCTGTCTCAATCCTTTGTAACTCCAGCTTCTGTTCAAGAGCAGCACACTTCTCAATGTAGTTGTTCACCACTTTTTGCTTTATCATGAAAGCTCCTTGAAGTGTTTTCATTGCTGTTGCTTGTTCTTCACTTGTTTGATTATACTGGTTCATAGCTTTGTTCAACACATCATAAGATTCCTTCAAACTGTTCAGATTATAAATCAGTGTGTTGTTCTGCTTCTTTATAGCTTCACAATTGTCACACTTTACTGGAATCCTTTTAGCATCCACATCTTCACCAACTTTGAACTTTGGTACTTCTTTTTTCTTTTGTCTCATCACTAGAACAGCTTCATCATCACTATTGACCGGAGTCTTGACCTTTTTCTTTTTCTTTTTAGCTTTTTCATCTTCACTGTCACTCTCTGCCATTGTTTTGAGATGAGCTTCCAAACTTCTCGACCAATATTTACTATCATCATCACTATCCACTTCAACTCGAGCAACAAAGGCTTTTTGATTTGGAATCTCTTTATCCGAACAATAATCATCCCAGTTAAAATTTTCCCAGCTAAAGCCTTCTGGTAACTTTTCATCTTCTTGATTAATCAGGCATGCTTTGTTATCAGCTGAGATATAGTTGTCCCAGTTGAAACCTTCCGTTGACTTTTTGTCATCCTGATTCACCACACAAGCTCTCTTTCCAGAGTCTTCAATCACATTCCTTCCATGTGCAGTTTGTGCTTGATGTTGATGTTGTTGAGATGGTTGCTGAGCAACTTGTTGGTAGATGGCTTTTCGGTAGTAATCATTGTTGTTGTTAAAAGGATTCTGAGCTCCACTTGCTTCGCGATTGGTGCACTCCCTCTTGAAGTGACCCTTCTCCCTGCAACGAAAACAAGTGACTTTAGATTTGTCAAAACCTAAAGTAGAAACACCAGCCTCACGAAGATCATCTCTTCCAGTGATTTGCTTGAATTTCTCAGCTCTCCTCAACACACTGGCCAAGCACCATTTTATGTCCATCAGTTCCATCTCTTCAGCATCGATCTGGTCGTAATCTTCCTTTGTCAGCATTGAATTCCCGATTCGACCTGCAACAAAACTACCATAAGATTCAAGAACAGTTCCCAATAAAGACATATGGCTTTTTGCTAACTCTTCAGAATATTCCTGATCATTTTCAATATTCAACACAATGTTGCATTGAAGCTTTTTGCCATTTCTTGTTGTTGAAACGTTCGGATCAAAAGATGGATATGAAGAAAAACTTGTGTTGCTTTTTGATCCTTTTGATGAACTACCAGATGAATCTTTTGCATTGAAAGCAGTTTGGATTTTCGGTGACATGTTGGTGGATTTATCACTGACACCACCTTTGTAATAGAGACTAATGTCTTGTTCACCATCAGAATCTTTCATTCTTGAAACCTTTCTTTGTTCCATCTCCTGAGCTTCAATCTTTTCAATGAACTTGCTGAGTGTTAGACTGCTAAAACCTTTCTTGTTTCTAAGCATCATGAGATATGTGCCCCGAGTCTCGTGTGGCAAAGCTGTAGGTCCCGTGAGCCGTATGGATCGTAACAGAATCGTCGATCTAACCTAGAGTGCGGAATCCTCTAGATCAGATTTAACAGAAAACGTGTAGAAAACCGAAATCACTTTAAACCCGATCTTTATTGATTATCTTCCAACGATTACAATCAATCAAGATCCTAATTCGTCCAAGCCTTTGTCTTTCACGAATTCTCTCCAAGAGTGATTAGAAGATTAACCTAAACCCTAATGCTAAGCTTTGTTTATATAGGACAAAGCTTTGCACATGGGCTAGGTCATGGGCTAGGCCCATTTCGCCTACCATCCCCATATGTGGGTTTGGTTTGGCCCAAACACTCTTAATTAACTATTACAAAGCTAAACCCGCTAACTGTTTAACGTTTTACTAATTACAAGATATCAAAAGACCAAATCTAAGCTGTTGTCACAAATATGCACCAACAAACTCCCCCTTGACAATAGCTCGCAATCGCAAAGGTAACCTCAGTCTTCAGAATCTCACAGTCTTTTGGTCTTTGGATAGCTTCAGCTTTAACAGCTTCTGTCAGCAACAGACTCCCCCTAAGCTGATGCATCCAATCACCAAATCTTCAAAACTTTAGCGCTTTGAGTAAACTCCAATTCAGCATTTGTATAGCATTCTTCAAACTCTTCAACTTTGTCTGCAATATAGAAAGGAGGGTCTACCATGCATCCAATCAAACTCTCATCTTCACAGCAACTCTTCAGCAACACAGCAACTTCTCAGCAACACAGCAACTTCTCACCAACACATTGCTTCAATCTGTTTACTATAAAACAAACATCTCGAGAAACCATAAGAATTTTTCAACATAAGTTAAACAAATTATTATTATTCAAGAGATTTGTTAAACTGCATAACAGATTAAGCATTTTCCAATTTAACACCAACACACACAAATTTTTAAACAAAACACCTTTTAACCTGCATGATTTAAAAATTTTGAACCCACTTACTAACACTGTCTCCCCCTATCGGTAACAATTCCTCCAAGAATAACAGTTTTCCGTATATTAAGAATTTTAACAGGAAAAGACACTATTTTTGTATTTTTGTATTTTCTGAAAGCAAATAAATACGAAAAGCAATAAACACTCTGTTTTTGTGAGAATCACCGGTAAGAAGATCATATCAGCACAATCAAACTGTTTCAAACTATTAGCAGTTCAAGACGATTACCAGTATGTTTGTCCAATTAAACAAATGCATGAACATTTCAAGTACCATTACCGTATGAAACGTTAAGGTAATTTTATATCTGATAGACTAGTGTGTCCCACTTCAGGATATACCCCCGCGATCAAGGTATGCACAGAGATTCATCGTAGTAGGTGAGTATACTGATGTCATCCTTTAAGATATCCTGACAGTGCCTAGGTCTGCATATAATCTGTTTTATCATGTTTTGATTGCTTAACAATGAACACCCAAATAAATACTAATCAAATCCTGGAAATATAAACAACACACTCTATCATGCAAGTATCTTCCCTACCACATATTTCACAAGTCCAATCCAGATTTCTGAAATCTTAACTTGGAATAGGTTGAGAAGAGAACAGAATAGGTCTTTAGCAGAGATGGTATAATATACAGATCAAATGAGTTTTCCTCAGTTTGATATAGGTTTCTTGGGTTTCTTTTGGGCACTTGAGGGCCTCTTTCGGGTGTATTAGATCTATAGTGCGACAACGTACAACTAGGTCAGCATGTATCTAGATGCAGCAGAAGTTGTCGTTGCCTAGCACCTCCAGGTCAGCATATATCTGGATGCGGCAGAGGAGGTACACGACTTTTTTCAGAGAAGATTTCAGAATCAGATCAAAATTGTGTGTATCGGGACAACATACAGACATTCAAATAGAAATGAGCTAATTCCAAGTGACTTTCTTTCCTGGGGTCATGTACAATTTTAGTTCTGAACAGAAGGACAGCCAAGATATCCCCAGATTAAATAACAGTATAAAGACCCAAAACTTCAGATTTTGTCATCAAACCATACACCACTGATGTGTTCCCCACTCATACTCAGTGCATTTATGTTTATATCACATTGGTAAGTTGATTATTTCATGCTTTTGCCTACTGGTATATCATATGATGAAGCTACTATCACACTTAAGCATTTTGATTCAGTTCGAGTGTGACAGTCTAACTTGCTGATGTACTATCATTTCTTCTTTTTCACACAGTGAAAACTCATTTTTGATTTTCTATTTTTTTTTGTTTTTGATTTTTAAGAAAGCAGTAAACTATTTACAAAATTCTTATGAAAAACCAGTTATTCAGGATTCCTCATCCCGTTGAGTTCGACTAAGTGTTCAAAGCGAGCTCGATCAAAAGCTTTTGTGTAAAGATCAGCAAGGTTATCTAGTGTGTCGACTCGGTGCAATTCAATGAGTTATTTTTCAGCACAATCCCGTATAAAGTGATGACGTATGTCAATATGTTTAGTTCTACTGTGCTTTACGGGATTGTTTGTGATTGAAATAGTGGCATTATTATCTATCATAATAGGAGTACGAGTGAAATCCAAACCGTAATCGCGCATCTACTGTTGAATCCAGAGAACCTGAGAGCAACAGCTACCCGCAGCAATATATTCAGCTTCACACGTAGATGTAGACACACAGGATTGCTTCTTGCATTGCCAAGACACGATCCTGCCTCCTAAGAACTGACAACCACCTGTAGTAGACTTTCTGTTTGATTTGCATCCTCCAAAGTCTGAATCGGTGTAAGCAACGAACCTCAAATCACTATCAGCTGGATACCACAACCCAAGTTTATGTTTCCCCTTCAAGTAACGAAGAATACGCTTCACTGCTTTCATGTGTGACTGTTTTGGATTCTCTTGATATCTGGCACACAAGCATACGACAAACATTATGACAGGTCTTGAAGCAGTCAAGTACATTAGAGAACCAATCATCACCCTGTATTGAGTAGGATCAACATCTTCAGTGCTTTCATGATCTGGGCCAAGATTGTGATTTTCGCAAATGGGTGTGTTGAAAGTAGAGCAATCATTCATTTTGAATCGATCCAAAATGTCATACACATACTTCGTTTGATGAATAAACATCCCATCCTCCTTCTGTTCAACTTGTAATCCCAGAAAATAAGACAGCTCACCCATAGCGCTCATTTCAAACTTGCTCTTCATCACCTGTTCAAACTCCTTACACATGTTCACATCAGATGACCCAAAGATGATGTCATCCACGTATACCTGTACCAGCAGAAAATCTTCCTTTTTCCTCTTTATGAACAGTGTACTGTCTATCTGACCCCTTTCAAAACCATTTTTGAGCAGATGTGTAGACAGTGTCTCGTACCACGCCCTGGGAGCTTGATGTAACCCATACAAAGCCTTATCAAGTTTGTACACTCGATCTGGATAGTCTGGATCAACGAACCCATCTGGTTGTGAGACATACACCACTTCTTGGACTTTACCGTAAAGAAATGCACGCTTCACGTCTAGTTGGTAAACTTTAAAGCCCTTGAATGAAGCGAAAGCTAGAAACAACCGAATTGCCTCCAACCTTGCCACTGGTGCAAACACCTCATTGTAATCTATCCCTTCTTGCTGATTGAACCCTTTGACAACCAACCGAGCCTTGTTGCGCGTGACAATTCCTCTTTCATCTTTCTTGCACCTTAATACCCATTTAGTGCCAATCTCTCTTTCACCTTTAGGAAGGTCCACTAACTCCCATACCTTCAACTTCGCAAACTGGGCCAATTCTTCTTGCATAGCTTCAACCCATGAATTGTCTTTAAGAGCCATATGAATGTTCTTCGGCTCTACTTGGGAAATAAAGCAACTATACAAGCACTCGTTCACTATCCCAGTCTTCTCAATCGAAACAAATAACCCATAATTTGCTGCTATGCTTCTTCTCGTTTGAACACCTGCAGTAGGGTCTCCAAGTATCATGTCAACTGGATGATCTCTATTTGCTCGTGTAGAAGCAACTGCATCAACTTCAAGATTATCACCCAGGTTTGATCCAACCTCCCCCTGAATATTCTGATTTGAAAACGGATTAACAAACTCCTCCCCCTGAATAGGTTCAGCGTCACTATCCCTTGAATCAGGATTAGTAGCACCTTGGGAAGTTTCCGGAGCATCTGTCACATCAACATTCGATCTAGGCAAAAACTCGCCTTCATCGTCTTCACCAATCACTGTTTGAATCAGCCGAGAATCATCTGCATCAGAAACCTCAGGAATATTAAATGATTTAAACACACTTTCATAATCATATAATATAGCAGGACCACTCGTTGATTGTTGAGGTTTGTAGGAAGTAATTTCCACATTAAAAACAACCTCAATTTTACCAGTTTTGAGATTAAAAACCCTTTTATTCGGTGTGCCAGCCATGTAACCTAGAAAGTAGCCTTCGTCAGCCACCTCACCGAATTTTTGTTTATCTTTGTTTCGCACAATGGTGCAGGGTAATCCAAATGGTTCAAAGCCTGTTAAGTTTGGTTTCTTGTTAAACATAAGTTCATGACAAGTTTTGTTAAAACGTTTAACGGTTAAAACTTTGTTTAGGAAGTAGCAAGCTGTATTCACAGCTTCTCCCCAGAAAAGAACTGGTAGCTTTGAATCTGAAAGCATAGTCCTAGCGGCTTCAATCAACGTCCTGTTTTTCCTCTCAGCGACTCCATTCTGTTGAGGAGTATAAGGAGCAGAATATTGATGTTCTATTCCCTTTCGAAGACAGTAGAGATCCAGAATCCGATTCTTGAACTCTGTGCCATTATCACTCCTTATCCTCTTGATCCTTGCATCATGGACGTTTTCTAATTTCGTAAAAAGATCTATCAGCATCTCTGCTGTCTCATCTTTTGTACCTAAAAAGAAAACCCATGAATAACGTGAGTAATCATCAGTGACAACCAGACAGTAGTACTTTCCACCTATGCTCCTCACGTTCACTGGACCGAATAAATCTATGTGAAGTAATTCATAAGGGGCATTAATGGAATTTACTGTTTTAGATTTATGAGGTTTCTTGTGTTGTTTTCGCTTTTGACATGGAAGACATTTATCTTCCGCTTGAAACCTCAGCAATGGAACCCCTTTCACTAGCTCATTTTTAATAATGTAATTCATTTTGCGGTAGTGAGTGTGGGCCATGCGTCTGTGCCACAACATAGATTCAGCTTCAGATGCTTTTGACAGTAAACACGCCACCGCTGCAGTCGGATCCTTGCCACCCATGTCCATGACATAAGTATCATTTTTCCTTGGTGCACACATTACTATCCAATCGTCCGGAATGACCAAACCCGGTTTCAACACCAATGCCTCAGTTTTGGTAAAATGGACCGAGTGTCCCTTGTCGCAGACTTGTGACACGCTCATCAGATTGTGTTTAAGCTGCTCAACATAGTTCACTTTGTCCAAAGTGATCTTCCGATTCGTCACTTTTCCTCGTGCAGTTATCCTACCACCGTTAGCTCCAGGAAAATTAACATGTCCACCATCATATTCTTCAAATTCAGAAAACAACCTCGCATCCCCCGTCATGTGCCTAGAGCAGCCACTATCAACATACCATAAGTTGATAATCCTCCTTAGCAGCTCCTGCACACACCAACCAAAAGATTAGTTAGATTGGGGGACCCAAGCCTTAATGGTCTTGGGTCTTCCAGATTCATCAACTACAGGAACATCCATCCAGTATCCATCACTCCTAACTGGAGTCTTGGATCTTGGACCTGTTGATGGAAATGGGTTTTGATTTCCATAAGGTCCCTGGTCTTGAGGGTACCTATTTGTGTTTGGACTATGTGACCTTTGAAAATTTTGATTTTGATTCCAAGAACCTTGATTGTAATTTCTAAAGCCATTGTTATAATAAGTTCGACCACCATTATTTTGGTATCGATTTTGATATTGACCTTGACTTCTGAAATTATTTGAATTATGATTGTTCATTCTTGGTGAACTACTTCTAGGTCTTTCATATCTACCTGATGTAGATTCAGGCTGAAATCTTGGTTGATTTCTTTGGAAACGAGGAACTTGTGGAGTTCCTTTTTCAGCATTATCTACACCACCAGCAACACCCGGTTGTTGCTTTGGAGCAGATTTCTTTGGAGAATTTGAGACTTTCTCCTCATTATCACCTTGCTTCTCAGGTGATTTCCCTCTTTGTTTCTCACTAACTTGTGCTTCAACCTTTTTGTTAGGACAGCAGCTAGCTACATGTCCCTTTGTGTGACATTTGAAGCACGATCTCTTTTTCGAAGACTTCTCAGCTGAAGCCTTTGAACTAGATTCTGGTTTTGATGATGATGCATTAGAAGGATTTGGTTCAGTTTGCTTAGTTTCAAGATTTTCTATGTTCTTATTTTTTGCAAACTTTAAATTTGATTCGTTTTCAATAACAGCGGTTTCGTTTTTCATGTCACTTCCTTGAACAAAATTAACCTTTTTAACAAAAGTTGGATTTTTATTCGTAGGATTTGAGTTTTTCTTTTTCAAAACAGGTTTGCTGTTATTTTACTTCTTAGCATCATTATCTTCAGACACATCACCTTGACTAGATGTGAAACTACTTGGTGATGTTGACAGGAAGTCTGTGAACTCATCTTCATCAGGTAAGAAAGAATAGTCATGACTAAGAGGAGGTGGGAGTTCATTAAAGCCCTTGAATCCCACACTGGTCTTGTCATTACTCTTCTTTAACCCACCCATCATGTGTTTCATAACAAAAGTAGAATCCCTGAATTGACCTAATTTCTTTTCAAGTTCAACAATTTTGAGTTATGCATCTGATAACTCTTTGCATTTTTCAGAAATCTCTTTTGTTTTCTCAGCCATCATGTCATGAGCTAAGTCTATGACTTGAAGTTTTTCGTTTAGTTTGCTGGTTAAAACTTCAATTTCAGCCTCATAGCCTTTTATCTTCTTCAAATATGATGACTCATTTCTTTTAGCAAAGAAATTTAATTATTTTACGTTAGATATTTCGCTCACCAGACTTTTGTTTTGAGTTGACAACCTGTCAACTTCACCCTGTAATTCATGACACTTTAAACAAACAGAAGTAGCAGAATTACTTACCTCTCCTGTCGATTTGTCTGAGTTGGCCATAAGAGCAGCAAGTTGAGCTCCCATTCTTTTGATGATTTCATATTTTGCTTCATCTTCCCTTTCATGCTCAGACTTTGGCTTTTCCTTTTCAGCTTCTGTTGTCTGATCAGCATTCTTTTCCTCAGCTTCATTTTCCTTCTTAACCTCAGCATCATCCACTGCAGTTTCAACATCATCAACTGGCACAATTTCTGCCATGAAAGCTTGAGTGATATTCTCATCATTTTCCAAGTGAATACTCCAGTCGTATGAACCTTCTCGAGCAGTAGAGATCAATGCCCTTGAGTTAGAGTTGTTGGAAGCATTCCTCTTGTTTGAATTCTGACTCGACGTCTCTTGCTTTTGTTTTTGACATTCTCTTGCGAAATGTCCATAACTTTGACAGTTAAAGCACCTTACTTTGGTCTTGTCAAAACCAACAGTTTTCCCCACAAACTTCCTTCCAGTTCTGTTCATGAACCTCTTCACACGTCTGGTAATCATGGCCATTTGCCATTGCAAATCCATATCTTCAAGATCATCAGGGTCAATCTGATCGTAATGTTCATCTAAAATGGCAGGATCAGATATCTTCCCCTGAATGTAGTTCATCAGCAGACTTAACACTCATAGGCATCGACTTTGCACTACTACTTTTCTTAGAAGCTGATGATCTTTTGACTCCTGTTGATCCTCCTGAAGCAGCTACAAAACACACATCACCATCCTCATTTACTGTGACCTGCTCATTTTCACGCGAGAGAAAAGCAGTGGCAGAGTCGCTAGAAGCATCATTAGATGAAGAAGATGTAAGCCCATTGTAAATCCCTGGATCTTGAACCTGATCATATCCAGTGTCCTTCTTCTTCATGCTGAGCTCATAAGCTCTTAGCTTTCCAACTACTTCTTCCAACTCTTTTGTTTCATAATCAGCTTCTCCCTTTATCATGAGGGTGTAAATATCCCATTTAGCAGGTAGAGCATCAAGCAGCTTGTCATTTTTCTCTATGTCAGTATAGCAATCTATATCATAATTGTCCAATTCTGACATCAGATGGTAGTATCGAGTGATGACGTCCTCAAGTGACTCATTTTTCATGTACTTGAACACAGCAAACTGCTTTTTCAATAGATCAACTTTGTTCTTCTTTACATCAGGATTTCCCTCATATATCTTCTCTAGTGCATCCCACATTTCCTTTGAAGTAGTGTACTTCTTAAAGGTATGCTTGATGCCATCAGGTAAAGACATTTTAATGGCTGCCAAGGCTCTCTTTTCAGCCTCATACATTTTCTTCTGTTCGGCATCCATATCAACATAAGCAGTTATACGTTGTCTTCCCTCAAACTCATGAGTTGGGTTCACATACCCATCATCTATACATATCCACATACGAGTGTCCTGGTACTCAACAAAGGATTCCAACGGTGCAAACGGTTTCCTGAGATGAGTTACGGATAATTTCCTAAACGCGAAACTGTGAAATTTTTCTTACGCAAGCCTAGAAAAATTCCACCACTTGTCCGAAATGGTTATCCGGAATTGTTCTTTATCCGAAATGAAAAAGACTGATCCGAAATGAAGTAGCCTGATCCGAAATCAACACCCTCAGATCCGAAATGGTTCGTCTGATCCGAAATGGAACTGTCTAATCCGAAATACAAGGTTCCTGGTCCGAAATGCTTGCTTTTAATCCGAAATGGATTCGAAATGCAACAAATCTGGTCCGAAATGCTGATATTTGATCCGAAATGCAAGCTTGTGAATCTGAAATGATCCGAAATCAAATGTTTCTAGTCCGAAATGCTTGATATTAATCCGAAATGCAATTTTAGATGATCCGAAATGCAAGCAGAAGATCCGAAATCTTGCTGTTTTATTCGAAATGAGTGATTTCTTGTCCGAAATTGATCAGAAATGCAAGATTTCAAGCCGAAATCCTTTATTTCTATCAGAAATGGTCCGAAATCCTAGCAGTTTATCCGAAATCACCAGCAGAACACGAACACGTCCAAAAACGCCGATTTTCTGCAAAAAAACGATTCTGAACCAAGCCAATCAAGAGCCTAATGCTCTGATACCAATTGTAGGTCCCGTGAGCCGTATGGATCGTAACAGAATCGTCGATCTAACTTAGAGTGCGGAATCCTCTAGATCATATTTAACAGAAAACGTGTAGAAAACCGAAATCACTTTAAACCCGATCTTTATTGATTATCTTCCAACGATTACAATCAATCAAGATCCTAATTCATCCAAGCCTTTGTCTTTCACGAATTCTCTCCAAGAGTGATTAGAAGATTAACTTAAACCCTAATGCTAAGCTTTGTTTATATAGGACAAAGCTTTACACATGGGCTAGGTCATGGGCTAGACCCATTTCGCCTACCATCCCCATATGTGGGTTTGGTTTGGCCCAAACACTCTTAATTAACTATTACAAAGCTAAACCCGCTAACTGTTTAACGTTTTACTAATTACAAGATATCCAAAGACCAAATCTAAGCTGTTGTCACAAATATGCACCAACAAAAGCATCAGCAAGCTTCTCGATCAACTCTTCATTATCTTTCTTAATGCTCAATCTCTTTATTTTAGCTAGCAAATTGAAGTATCTTTCTATTATCTGCCTTGTGCTTTCATTTTTCAACCCTTGAAACATATCGAACTCTTTCTTCAAAAGTGATTTCTTGTTTTTGACCATCTCTTGACTTCCATGAAACTTCGATCTTAATTCTTTCCAGATTGAATAAGAAGTTCCATTATGTTGCAATAACACCAAGATGTCTTCTTTCACAGCTTGTTGCAATAAACTCAGCATCATTTTCTCATCTTTGTATTTCTTTCTAGCATCGGCACTAAGATCTTTTATCGGAACCACTTCATCATCATTCGTCGGTCGAATGTACTTTGTCTCAATGCATTCCCAGGCATCCAAATAATTTGCCTGTACCCAATTCTCAAATTTTTCTTCCCAACTCTTATACTCTTCGATGGTCATAAGTTTAGGCGGCTTTTGCATCGTGCCCGTTTCATTCTCCAACATCGTGTTCTGTGCAATACTCATCGGGGTAACCGGTGTAGCGAATGCATTGTAAAAATCCTAGTCCATGTGTTCAGATTGAGCTGTATCGCCTTGTAAAAATACCTGATGACAAACAAACAAACGATCAGTTTAAACTAACTGAATATGTAAAAATGTGGTTGTGAAATCAACTAAGACTCGTGTTGAAGATTTGCGGACTCGTTTCAATAATGTTGAAGTGAGAACTCTGAATGAATAGGCCTAGAATGATTTAGACCAAGAATCTTGTAACAATGAATGTGACTGACAACTCTCAAATGTTAAGCAACTATGATTGGGCTGCCAATGATGAATCTCATGGGCTGATACAATTGACTTATCCGAACGAGTCGGTTAGAAGAGCTTTTCTCAGTTTGAGCGGCGGAAACAAACAAACCGAGTTCAATTCAGCAATCATACACTTTAAACTGTCGATTTATATTGATAGAATGACCTTTACAACCTGATGACACTTTGGCAGCACTTCGTGGCTCACCGGAAGACAACACCTAGAACTATATCTGATTTCGCCCCAAAAGACCTATATATAGTAGTTCTAATTCCGCCCCAAATGACATTGACTTATAGGAGCGGAATCAGTTCTTTTAGATTCCGGGCGGAATCAGATTTGCATGTTGAGCAAAATTAGCAAACTATATAACATAAATGCTTGTCTCATATGTAGTGATGCAATGATGACATCACTATTAGGATGTCATCATCATCTTTTAGATCCGCAACGAGACTGAGACTCGACATAAGACGAAGACGACAGATGCATGCACCAACAATATTACATGATGGATAATAAGGAAATGATTTATAAGTTAACCTTAAGGATTATCACCATCATTTCACTAAACACCTAACCAAGCAAGCTCTCTCTCTCTTTCTTTCCCTTGGTCACGGCCGAACCCCATCACCACCATCTCACCATCATCAACCTCCATTCCAACCATTTTTCATTCATCCATAGAAGCAAGAGATCATACAAGCAAGCCCGGTGCACTCGGAAGTTCAAGAACCTCTCTAGATTTCTTTTATCCACCTCGTTTACGTCTTGTTTCTTCCCTAGCCTCGAGCTAGTAGTAAGTGCCTCTAAACATCATCTTGATCTTGTTTAAAGTGGTTAATAGTAGATGTAATGGTTAAAAATCAAAAATACACATGAACATAACTTAAAGTCTTGAACATAAGGAATAAAAGATGGATAAAGAGAAGTTATGTGTGTAAATCATGTAGATCTTGTGTTGTTATGATTCTTGATTGATTTCCTGATGATTTACTGGTTAATATTGATGTTTTATGTTGTTGTGATCACTAAACATGCTAACGGAATCAGTCGAACACGAATTTGAAAGCTAAAGGCTGAAAACAGAATCTGTCCAAGCTTTTACAGCCAACTTCAGTTGGCTGTAAACAGGTCATAACTCAACGAAAAACTGATATTTTGAGTCTATAACGTGTTATTATGAAATACGGTTCTAATGGCACCGAAATCATAATTTTTGGACTTCGTTTACTATTTCTAAAGTGTCATTTTGTAACAGCAGCTAGAGCTGCATTTTTCTGCGGAAAATATGCGTTTTGTTTTCTGTCATAACTTGAGGTCTGTGTAGAGTTAGATCATGAAACTTGTACTGTAGATGACCACCGATGTATTTGTAATTCTCTCACTGGAATTTCGTAAATCGGACTCTCGATGAATTTTAAATAAATTATTCCGTGGACTGCAGTCAGAAAAAGATAAATCTGAGTTCAGTCTGGAAAATGAAATTTTATAAAATATTAGTAATGAACTGGACCCCGATATTTTTACACAATAGAATTTGGGACGTTTAAGACATTCTGTAAAAAATTCGGAATTTTTGGAATAAGTTAACTATTTTATTAAAATGTCCGAAAACAGCCCGGTTTTGAATATTAATGCTGAAATGACATAAGTTGTAATTTACATGTCTAAATGTCGGGTAGGTTATCTGTGAATGATATAACGTGTTATGTGTGTTATGTGCATTATCGTATGTTTGTTTATGAGTGGGGAATGGATGGGAAACTTATATGGGCATAAACCGTTAAAGTGATGCATGTTATGTGATAGATACGTGTAGGAACTTTGTGCTCTATTTGAAACCACTAAATGACTAACTGGTAATCATACTAGGATGTGATTGACCAACCTTGATTGTTAGCTATTTGTGAGAGTCAAACCGAGCAACCGAGGTGAGTTCACACTTTTCTACAAAGCATGGTAAATTCCCGGTGGGAATGGGAATGGGTACAGAAATAGGGATTCCTCGTCCTTTGGGACGCGTTCAGGAATGTGAATTTCTCGTCCTTGAGACGTGTTCAGGAATGTAAATTCCTCGTCCTGTTGGGACGTATTAGACTTACTGGACTAGAACTCTATCAGCGAAGTCCCTCCCTTTTGTATTGACTTAATCGCCGAGGCTATGGCGGGTCATTAGTTAATAGCGCTATTAGGTTTAACAAACCTCACACCATGCCAGTCGGACGGGCGTGTACTAATGGACTATGGCACGTCGGTGGTGATAGACACCGACGCTAGGGCACAATCAATTTTTGTTAGTAGTCGATATGATAAACGAGTCTGGTAGTCTAAATAATGGGGTAGCTCCCACGGCCGGAGTGCCGGGCTGGATAGCCAGGGAAGGTGAACATGGGATGGTTAACTAATAAGCATTTTCGAACTATGGGGTGACCCCCACGGCTAGATAGCTGATTAAGATTAAACTACGTTTTTGGAAACAACTCTAAAATGGACAACCAACCGTGAACTCACTCCACTTTGTTGTTAACTCATTATTACATGCTTTGCAGGTCGTTAGATGCTTTTGGAGCTTGCACGAGGAGGTGGTCGTTGTGGGATGTGGATTGTTATGTCCCGTACCAAACCTTTAATCGTTATAAACTTATTAAACTTGCGTTTTGGTCTTTAAACTTATGAACTACGAACTTATGCTTTGGTTTAACGTCTTATGCTTCCGCTGTTTAAATTGAACTTGGTTAACTTCCTGTTGGTCACCAATTATATTGTGGTTGGTTTTATTTACTTAAATACGTTGTTCAATATGATTGGTGACTCGATCCTGGTGATGTCACGCCTTCAAGCGGTGATACTCCGCATGGTGAAATTTTGGGGGTGTGACAGATTGGTATCAGAGCCATTGGTTATAGTGAACTTGGTTTTAAAAAGGAGAAAAAGCTTTTTGATAAAACCAGACTATAACCTGTACAGTGCTCAACGATCCACAACGACGCTTCGCTCCACGTGCAAGACTCAACATCCTAGATGATATGGTTTATGTTTATATTACCTACTTGTTAGTTACATGGTACATTGTTCATGGTATGCATTAGTTAATGTGATAACTGCTATTTGAACCTTGTGTGCTTACTCTTTTCTGTCACTCCACCCTTACGCACTTGCGACACCTTTCTTACGTGTGTCCCTTCGATGTGAAGATCATGAGTGGACGTCTCGACATGACCCAGGGTCAGCTGACGACCTTGATCAACAAACGGATTATTGAAGCCTTAGCAACCCAAACTGGGAGTCAACCCATGCACCCTCAAATACACATGGGCACCTTCAAGGCGTTCCTAGAATGCAAACCTCCCACTTTCGACGGCACTGAAGGGACAATCGGCCTTCTACACTTGCTCCAGAGAATCGAATATACATTCGAAGAGAGTGAAAGCCCTGCCAGCAAACGAGTAGAGTACGCTACTGGCATGTTGCAAGGGAAAGCGTATTCTTGGTGGAGCGCACAAGTTCAGATGCTCGGATTGGCAGACGCGAATGCCATCCTCTGGAGCGACTTCAAGGATTGGATTAAGGAAGAGTTCTGCCACCTGGACGACCTTCTAAAACTTGAGATAGAGTATTATAGTTTGAAGATGGAAGGATCAGAGATTGAGGCATACACAAAGAGGTCCAACGACTTGGCTGCCTTATGTCCTAACATGTCACAACCCATATCTAGGCGAATCAAGCTATACCTCAGAGGCTTAGTCCCAGAAATCCAAGAGTCTGTAAGTGCGGCCAACCTTCCCACAATCCAGCAAGTCATTCATTTGGCACACCAGCTCACCAATCAGGCGGTGGAAGAGGGCAAGCTGCCCAAGCGTATTAACGCTACTACTACTGATGCTCCCAGTAACAACAAGCGTAAGTGGGATGGAAATTCGGGCGAGGGTTCTACTCTAGTTCAGTCTCAGTCCCAGCAGCGGGGGACAGATGAACACAGGAACCCCAGTCAACAGCCTTCTGGAAATCAAGGTCAGGGTAGATACAGGGGAAAACACCCTAAGTGCAATCGATGTAGTTTGCACCACAGCAAGCCATGCAACAAGGGTCGTTGTCAGAGATGTAACAAGTTTGGACATGAAGCCAAAGATTGCCGGAGCTCACGACCCGCGAAACAGAATCGACAACAGCAGCCACAAGCTCCCCAAAACCAACAGCAACACCAGCAGGGTAATAAGGGATGCTTCCAGTGCGGACTGTCCACAGCTAAATCAAAATCAGAATCATAACAACAACCAAGGAAATGAGAACAACAATGGAGGTAAAACGGGAGTAACAATAATGGCAATGGCGCCCTAGGTCGCACCTTCGTGATTGGTCAGGCTGACGCAAGGAACGATCCCAACGTTGTGATGGGTAAGTTTCTTCTGGACGATTTCTTTGTTACAATTTTATTTGATTTGGGTGCCAATACTAGCTACGTGTCCTTAAAAGTTAGTCAAATTCTTAAGCGCACCCCAACACTTTTGAACACCAAGCACATCGTAGAGTTAGCAAACGGTAAAAGCCTTGAGGCCACGCACATAGTTAAGGGTTGTAACCTTGTTTTAGCTGGTCAGACTTTCTCTATCGATCTTATTCCTATCACACTTGGTAGTTTCGACATCGTTATTGGGATGGATTGGCTATCTCATCATCAAGAGGAGATTATTTGCAAGGAGAAAATCGCCCGTATCCCTCGTTCTGGTAAAGAACCCCTCGTGATTCATGGCGACAAGGGTGGTGCTGTTGTAGGCATCATCTCTTTCCTTAAGGCCCAGAAGTGTTTACGAAAGGGCCACACTACCATTCTAGCACTCGTTACTGACACATCAACGGAAGAGAAGAGAATTGAAGACATACCTACTGTACGCGACTTTTTCGAGGTATTTCCCGAGGAATTACCTGGTCTTCCGCCTCATCGTCAAGTTGAATTTCAAATCGAGCTAGCTCCTGGAGCAGCACCAGTAGCTCGAGCGCCCTATCATCAAGCTCCATCAGAACTTGAAGAACTATCCACGCAATTACAAGAACTCTTGGAAAAGGGTTTCATACGTCCTAGCTCTTCGCCCTAGGGAGCTCCAGTCTTGTTTGTGAAGAAGAAAGACGGTACTTTCAGAATGTGTATTGACTATCGCAAACTTAACAAGGTGACCATGAAGAATCGTTATCCTCTTCCACGTATTGACAATTTGTTCGACCAGTTGCAAGGGTCGAGTTATTACTCTAAGATTGATTTGAGATCGGGATACCATCAGCTGAGAGTCCGAGATGAGGACGTCTCCAAAACAGCATTCAGAACTCGCTACGGCCATTACGAGTTTCTGGTTATGCCTTTCGGATTGACGAATGCACCAGCGGTCTTCATGGATCTCATGAACCGAGTGTGCAAGCCTTACCTGGATAAGTTTGTCATTGTATTCATCGACGATATCCTGATCTATTCGAAGAGTCAGGAGGAACACGAGCAGCATCTACGACTTATGCTGGAACTCCTTCGAAAAGAGGAGTTGTATGCCATGTTTTTGAAATGTGACTTCTGGCTTCGCGAAGTCCATTTTCTAGGCCATGTGGTAAACAAGGATGGAATTCATGTTGATCCATCCAAGGTTGACTCGATCAGGAACTGGCCTGCACCCCGTACACCAAAAGAAATCCGCCAATTCTTGGGTTTGGCGGGATATTACAGAAGATTTATCAAAGATTTCTCCAAGATTGCGCAACCTCTCACTTCACTGACTCAGAAGGGTGTCATCTATCGTTGGGGTGATGCACAGGAGTCCGCATTTCAACACTTAAAAGATAGACTTTGTAGCGCGCCTATCCTCTCATTGCCTGAAGGCACAGATGATTTTGTGGTTTATTGCGACGCTTCCATCCAAGGACTGGGTTGCGTGTTGATGCAACGTGACAAGGTCATTGCCTACGCATCGCGCCAACTTAAGGTTCACGAAAGGAACTACACTACGCACGACTTGGAATTAGGAGCAGTTGTTTTCGCGCTTAAGATATGGAGACACTACCTGTACGGTACCAAGTGCACCATTTACACCGATCACAGGAGTCTCGAGCATATCTTCAAGCAAAAGGAGTTAAACATGCGTCAACGCCGATGGGTCGAACTCTTGAATGATTACGAATGCGCGATCAAGTATCATCCGGGCAAAGCCAATGTTGTGGCCGACGCCCTTAGTCGAAAGGATACTCTACATAAGCGTGTACGTGCTTTACATCTTACCATCCAATCCAACCTTCCCGCTCAGATTCGTGATGCTCAGGTTGAAGCATTGAAAGCAGAAAACATCAGGGCTGAGTCCCTACGAGGATCGAGGCAGCGGCTAGAACAAAAGGAAAACGACGCCTACTATGTAAACGGACGCATCTGGGTTCCACTGTATGGAGACCTACGCAAGCTTGTGATGGATGAAGCACACAAGTCTCGTTATTCGGTACATCCTGGTTCGGATAAAATGTACCACGACCTCAAGACTACATATTGGTGGCCTGGCATGAAAGCCCACATAGCAACCTACATCAGTAAATGCTTGACTTGTGCTAGAGTCAAGACCGAATATCAGAAACCATCATGCCTACTTCAACAACCAGAGATCCCGAAATGGAAATGGGAGCAAATTTCCATGGATTTCGTTACCGGCCTGCCTAGATCCTAGCGCGGAAATGATACCATTTGGGTGATTATGGATCGACTGACTAAGTCTGCACACTTCTTAGCTATCAAGGAAATCGACAAGTTTTCTACTCTCGCAGACATCTGCCTAAAGGAGGTGGTATCAAGGCACGGAGTGCCAACCTCCATCATTTCTGATCATGACACGCGTTTTACTTCTGAACTATGGCAAGCTATGCACAAGTCCTTTGGTTCTCGATTAGACATGAGCACAGCATATCATCCAGAGAGGGGTGGGCAATCTGAACGCACCATCCGAACCCTTGAAGAAATGATTCGGGCATGTGTAATCGACTTTGGTAATGGCTGGGAAAAGCACCTCCCGCTAGTGGAGTTTTCGTATAACAACAACTACCACACCAGCATCCAAGCCGCTCCATTTGAGGCATTGTACGGACGCAAATGCCGATCACCACTCTGTTGGGCAGAAGTTGGTGACAGCCAAATCACTGGCCCAGAACTTGTAGTAGATACAATCGAGAGAATTGCTCCGATATGGAAACGAATGGCGGCAGCTCGTGACCGTCAGAAAAGCTATGCTGATAAGGGAAGAAAACCACTCGAGTTCCAGGTTGGGGATCGATTGCTACTCAAAGTCTCACCTTGGAAAGGTGTAGTTCGTTTTGGCAAACGAGGCAAGCTCAATCCGCGATATGTCGGACCGTTAGAAATAATTGAGAAGATTGGCAAGGTCGCCTACAGGTTGAATCTACCTGAAGAACTCAGCGGAGTTCACAACGTTTTCCATGTGTCGAATCTGAAGAAGTGTCTGTCAGATGTGACCCTCATAGTTCCTCTCAAGGAGCTCACTATCGACGACCAGCTGCGATTCGTCGAAGAACCAGTAGAGATTACGGATCGAGATGTTAAGATTCTCAAGTGCACCAGGATGCCTCTCGTCCGAGTTCGTTGGGACTCCCGTCGTGGCCCAAAGTGTACCTGGGAACGAGAAGACCAAATGAAACTCAAGTATCCCCAGCTATTCAAGAAAAGTGCAACCACTACTGAGATTGAAGCTACTGCAGAATTTCGGGACGAAATTCCAAACCAACAGGGGGATGATGTGACACCCCAGGAAAATCAGGAAAACAACGCAACTTAACTAGCTTCCTCAGTAACCACGCGCTAAATTTCGGGACGAAATTTTCTTAACAGGGGGAGAATGTGACAACCCTCAAATTTACATGTAATCGTACAATCTATTAATGTTAAATAAAGTACTTGATGACTGTGCTGAATCATTTAACTGATCTCTGATTACTGTGTTATACTTACATGTATTTGTTAACATACTAATAGCATACAGAAAAGTTACTAAATAGTCCGGTACGCCTTCCTGAGTGTTAAAAATTAAAAACGTTGCAAAAATATATATGTAGGACACTTTACGGATTAATTAAGCACTTTAAAGGATCAATATCCAACCGAACAACCAGACTTTACCCGGAACATAAAAATATTGCCAAAGTCATTGTTTTGACCTTTCTGAGCTAGTTAGGGTCCCCGAATACCCTAATACCCTTATATTGATTAACACACTAATATATTCTAACTTATCATTTGAAACTAACTAGATCCTAACCAATTCATCACCATCCAACCTTATACCCCCCCCCCCTTTAAGAACCGGTTTGTGGAGTGGGGACACACCCCACAATTTTGTGATTATTTTATTCCTACATGTTGCATATCTAGAGAACATATCATATGATGGATAATAAGGAAATGGTTTATAAGTTAACCTTAAGGATCATCACCATCATTTCACTAAACACCCAATCAAGCAAGCTCTCTCTCTCTCTTTCTTTCCCTTGGTCACGGCCAAACCCCATCACCACCATCTCACCATCATCAACCTCCATTCCAACCATTTTTCATTCATCTATAGAAGCAAGAGATCATACAAGCAAGCCCGGTGCACTCGGAAGTTCAAGAACCTCTCTAGATTTCTTTTATCCACCTCGTTTACGTCTTGTTTCTTCCCTAGCCTCGAGCTAGTAGTAAGTGCCTCTAAACATCATCTTGATCTTGTTTAAAGTGGTTAATAGTAGATGTAATGGTTAAAAATCAAAAACACACATGAACATAACTTAAAGTCTTGAACATAAGGAATAAAAGATGGATAAAGAGAAGTTATGTGTGTAAATCACGTAGATCTTGTGTTGTTATGATTCTTGATTGATTTCCTGATGATTTGATGGTTAATATTGATGTTTTATGTTGTTGTGATCACTAAACATGCTAACGGAATCAGTAGAACACGAATTTGAAAGCTAAAGGCTGAAAACAGAATCTGTCCAAGCTTTTACAGCCAACTTCAGTTGGCTGTAAACAGGTCATAACTCAACAAAAAACTGATATTTTGAGTCAATAACCTGTTATTATGAAATACGGTTCTAATGGCATTGGAATCATAATTTTTGGACTTCGTTTACTATTTTTAAAGTGTCATTTTGTAACAGCAGCTAGAGCTGCATTTTTCTGCTGAAAATATGCGTTTTGTTTTCTGTCATAACATGAGTTCTGTGTAGAGTTAGATCATGAAACCTGTACTGTAGATGACCACCGATGTATTTGTAATTCTCCCACTTGAATTTCTTAAATCAGACTCTAGATGAATTTTAAATAAATTATTCCGTGGACTGCAGTCAGAAAAGATAAATATGAGTTCAGTCTGGAAAATGAAATTTTATAAAATATTAGTAATGATCTGGACCCCGATATTTTTACACAATAAAATTTGGAACGTTTAAGACATTCTGTAAAAAATTGTGAATTTTTAGAATAAGTTAACTATTTTATTAAAATGTCTGAAAACAGCCCGGTTTTGAATATTAATGCTGAAATGACATAAGTTGTAATTTGCATGTCTAAATCTCGGGTAGGTTATCTGTGAATGATATAATGTGTTATGTGTGTTGTGCATTATCGTATGTTTTTTTATGAGTGGGGAATGGATGGGAAACTTATATGGGCATAAACCGTTAAAGTGATGCATGTTATGTGATAGATATGTGTAGGAACTTTGTGCTCTATTTGAAACCACTAAATGACTAACTGGTAATCATACTAGGACGTGATTGACCAACCTTGATTGTTAGCTATTTATGAGAGTCAAACCGAGCAACCGAGGTGAGTTCACACTTTTCTACAAAGCATGGTAAATTCCCGGTGGGAATGGGAATGGGTACTGGAATAGGGATTCCTCGTCCTTTGGGTGGCGTTCAGGAATGTGAATTCCTCGTCCTTGAGACGTGTTCAGGAATGTAAATTCCTCGTCCTGTTGGGACGTATTAGACTTACTGGACTAGAACTCTATTAGCGAAGTCCCTCCCTTTTTGTATCGACTTAATCGCTGAGGCTATGGCGAGCGGGTCATTAGTTAATAGCGCTATTAGGTTTAACAAACCTCACACCGTGCCAGTCGGACGGGCGTGTACTAATGGACTATGGCACGTCGGTGGTGATAGACACCGATGCTAGGGCACAATAAATGTTTGTTAGTAGTCGATATGATAAACGAGTCTGGTAGTCTAAATAATGGGGTAGCTCCCACGGCCGGAGTGTCGGGCTGGATAGCCAGGGAAGGTGAACATGGGATGGTTAACTAATAAGCGTTTTCGAACTATGGGGTGACCCCCACGGCTTGATAGCTGATTAAGATTAAACTACATTTTTGGAAACAACTCTAAAATGGACAACCAACCGTGAACTCACTCAACTTTGTTGTTGACTCATTATTACATGCTTTGCAGGTCGTTAGATGCTTTTGGAGCTTGCACGAGGAGGTGGTCGTTGTGGGATGTGGATTGTTATGTCCCGTACCAAACCTTTAATCGTTATAAACTTATTAAACTTGCGTTTTGGTCTTTAAACTTATAAACTACGAACTTATGCTTGGGTTTAACGTCTTATGCTTCCGCTGTTTAAATTGAACTTGGTTAACTTCCTTTTTGGTCACCAATTATATTGTGGTTGGTTTTATTTACTTAAATACGTTGTTCAATATGATTGGTGGCTCGATCCTGGTCATGTCACGCCTCTAAGCGGTGATACTTCGCATGGTGGAATTTTGGGGGTGTGACATCGAGTTACAGGAACAAGGGCCAAACCAACCACCCAAGAATGGAATCGTCGAGCGAAAACACTTAACAACCTCCTAGAAGCAGCTTTTCTTGCCACCAGACCTTTCTCCATCAATTAGGAATTTGATGCTTTCACTAAACACATTCCTTAAATTGTAGCCATTTGTTGAGTGTTTTTTTTTAGCGTCTAATCCGCATATATATCACCATTGCCCTTGATTTTCTTGACTGTATATCTCTTAAATGTCAACATATACACGAGTGATTTAGCTTACGAAGATTTTTCAATGCCGAGAACGTCGATCAGAGAGTAAAAAAGGCGTAAGGTTCACAATGGTGTAAAATTAAAATGGGATATACCGGGCTAGGATTCGAGTTACAGGAACAACGGCCAAACCAACCACCCAAGAATGGAATCGTCGAGGGAAAACACTTGACAACCTCCTAGAAGGAGCTTTTCTTCCCACCAGACCTTTCTCCATCAATTAGAAATCTGATGCCGTCACTAAACACATTCCTTAAATTGTAGCCATTTGTTGAGTGTTTTTTTTGGTGTCTAATCCGCATATATATCACCATTGCCCTTGATTTTCTTGACTGTATATCTCTTAAATGTCAACATATACACCTGTGATTTAGTTTACGAAGATTTTTCAATGCCGAGAACCTCGATCAGACAGTAAAAAAGGCGTAAGGTTCACAATGATGTAAAATTAAAATGGGATATACCGGGCTAGGATTCGAGTTACAGGAACAAGGGCCAAACCAACCACCCAAGAATGGAATCGTCGAGCGAAAACACTTGACAACCTCCTAGAAGCAGCTTTTCTTGCCACCAGACCTTTATCCATCAATTAGGAATCTGATGCCGTCACTAAACACATTCCTTAAATTTTAGCCATTTGTTGAGTGTTTTTTTTGGTGTCTAATCCGCATATATATTACCATTGCCCTTGATTTTCTTGACTGTATATCTCTTAAATATCAACATATACACGTGTGATTTAGTTTACGAAGATTTTTCAATGCCGAGAACCTCGATCAGAGAGTAAAAAAGGAGTAAGGTTCATAATGGTGTAAGATTAAAATTGGATATACCAGGCTAGGATTCGAGTTAGAGAAACACGGGCCAAACCAACCACCCAAGAATGGAATCGTAGAGCGAAAACACTTGACAACATCCTAGAAGCAGCTTTTCTTGCCACCGGACCTTTCTCCATCAATTAGGAATCTGATGCCGTCACTAAACACATTCCTTAAATTGTAGCCATTTGTTGAGTGATTTTTTTTTGGTGTCTAATCCGCATATATATCACCATTGCCCTTGATTTTCTTGACTGTATATCTCTTAAATGTCAACATATACACGTGTGATTTAGTTTACGAAGATTTTTCAATGCCGAGAACCTCTATTAGAGAGTAAAAAGGCGTAAGGTTCACAATGGTGTAAAATTAAAATGGGATATACCGGGCTAGGATTCGAGTTACAGGAACAAGGGCCAAACCAACAACCCAAGAATGGAATCGTCGAGTGAAAACACTTGACAACCTCCTAGAAGCAGCTTTTCTTGCCACCAGACCTTTCTCCATCAATTAGGAATCTGATGCCGTCACTAAACACATTCCTTAAATTGTAGCCATTTGTTGAGTGTTTTTTTTGGTGTCTAATCCGCATATATATCACCATTGCCCTTGATTTTCTTGACTGTATATCTCTTAAATGTCAACATATACATGTGTGATTTAGTTTACGAAGATTTTTCAATGCTGAAAACCTCGATCAGAGAGTAAAAAAGGCGTAAGGTTCACAATGGTGTAAGATTAATATGGGATATACCGGGATAGGATTCTAGTTACAGGAACAAGGGCCAAACCAACCACCCAAGAATGGAATCGTCGAGCGAAAACACTTGACAACCTCCTAGAAGCAGCTTTTCTTACCACCAGACCTTTCTCCATCAATTAGAAATCTGATACCGTCAATAAACACATTCCTTAAATTGTAGCCATTTGTTGAGTGTTTTTTTTTTGGTGTCTAATCCGCATATATATCACCATTGCCCTTGATTTTCTTGACTGTATATCTTTTAAATGTCAACATATACACGTGTGATTTAGTTTACGAAGATTTTTCAATGCCGAGAACCTCGATCAGAGAGTAAAAAAGGCGTAAGGTTCACAATGGTGTAAGATTAAAATTGGATATACCGGGCTAGGATTCGAGTTACAGGAACAAGGGCCAAACCAACCACCCAAGAATGGAATCGTCGAGCGAAAACACTTGACAACCTCCTAGAAGCAGCTTTTCTTACCACCAGACCTTTCTCCATAAATTAGAAATCAGATGCCGTCATTAAACACATTCCTTAAATTGTAGCCATTTGTTGATTGTTTTTTTTTGGTGTCTAATCCACATATATATCACCATTGCCTTTGATTTTCTTGACTGTGTATCTCTTAAATGTCAACATATACACGTGTGATTTAGTTTACGAAGATCTTTCAATGCCGAGAACCTCGATCAGAGAGTAAAAAAGGCGTAAGGTGCACAATGGTGTAAGATTAAAATGGGATATACCGGGCTAAGATTCGAGTTACAGGAACAAGGGCCAAACCAACCACCCAAGAATGGAATCGTCGAGCGAAAACACTTGACAACCTCCTAGAAGCAGCTTTTCTTACCACCAGACCTTTCTCCATAAATTAGAAATCTGATGCCGTCACTAAACACATTCCTTAAATTGTAGCCATTTGTTGAGTGTTTTTTTTTGGTGTCTAATCCACATATATATCACCATTGCCTTTGATTTTCTTGACTGTATATCTCTTAAATGTCAACATATACACGTGTGATTTAGTTTACGAAGATTTTTCAATGCCGAGAACCTCGATCAGAGGGTAAAAAAGGCGTAAGGTTCACAATGGTGTAAGATTAAAATGGGATATACCGGGCTAAGATTCGAGTTACAGGAACAAGGGCCAAACCAACCACCCAAGAATGGAATCGTCGAGCGAAAACACTTGACAACCTCCTAGAAGCAGCTTTTCTTACCACCAGACCTTTCTCCATAAATTAGAAATCTGATGCCGTCACTAAACACATTCCTTAAATTGTAGCCATTTGTTGAGTGTTTTTTTTTGGTGTCTAATCCACATATATATCACCATTGCCTTTGATTTTCTTGACTGTATATCTCTTAAATGTCAACATATACACGTGTGATTTAGTTTACGAAGATTTTTCAATGCCGAGAACCTCGATCAGAGAGTAAAAAAGGCGTAAGGTTCACAATGGTGTAAGATTAAAATGGGATATACCGGGCTAGGATTCTAGTTACAGGAACAAGGGCCAAACCAACCACCCAAGAATGGAATCGTCGAGCGGAAACACTTGACAACCTCCTAGAAGCAGCTTTTCTTACCACCAGACCTTTCTCCATCAATTAGAAATCTGATGCCGTCACTAAACACATTCCTTAAATTGTAGCCATTTGTTGAGTGATTTTTTTTGGTGTCTAATCCGCATATATATCACCATTGCCCTTGATTTTCTTGACTGTATATCTCTTAAATGTCAACATATACACGTGTGATTTAGTTTACGAAGATTTTTCAATGCTGAGAACCTCGATCAGAGAGTAAAAAAGGCGTAAGGTTCACAATGGTGTAAGATTAATATGGGATATACCGGGCTAAGATTCGAGTTACAGGAACAAGGGCCAAACCAACCACCCAAGAATGGAATCGTCGAGCGAAAACACTTGACAACCTCCTAGAAGCAGCTTTTCTTACCACGAGACCTTTCTCCATAAATTAGAAATCTGATGCCGTCACTAAACACATTCCTTAACTTGTAGCCATTTGTTGAGTGATTTTTTTTGGTGTCTAATCCGCCCATATATCACCATTGCCCTTGATTTTCTTGACTGTATATCTCTTAAATGTCAACATATACACGTGTGATTTAGTTTACGAAGATTTTTCAATGCCGAGAACCTCTATTAGAGAGTAAAAAAGGCGTAAGGTTCACAATGGTGTAAGATTAAAATTGGATATACCGGGCTAGGATTCGAGTTACAGGAACAAGGGCCAAACCAACAACCCAAGAATGGAATCGTTGAGCGAAAACACTTGATAACCTCCTAGAAGCAGCTTTTCTTGCCACCAGACCTTTCTCCATCAATTAGAAATCTGATGCCGTCACTAAACACATTCCTTAAATTGTAGCCATTTGGTGAGTGTTTTTTTTGGTGTCTAATCCACATATATATCACCATTGCCCTTGATTTTCTTGACTGTGTATCTCTTAAATGTCAACATATACACGTGTGATTTAGTTTACGAAGATTTTTCAATGCTGAGAACCTCGATCTGAGAGTAAAAAAGGCGTAAGGTTCACAATGGTGTAAGATTAATATGGGATATACCGGGCTAAGATTCGAGTTACAGGAACAAGGGCCAAACCAACCACCCAAGAATGGAATCGTCGAGCGAAAACACTTGACAACCTCCTAGAAGCAGCTTTTCTTACCACGAGACCTTTTTCCATAAATTAGAAATCTGATGCCGTCACTAAACACATTCCTTAAATTGTAGCCATTTGTTGAGTGTTTTTTTTGGTGTCTAATCCACTTATATATCACCATTGCCTTTGATTTTCTTGATTGTATATCTCTTAAATGTCAACATATACACGTGTGATTTAGTTTACGAATATTTTTCAATGCCGAGAACCTCGATCAGAGAGTAAAAAAGGCGTAAGGTTCACAATGGTGTAAGATTAAAATTGGATATACCGGGCTAGGATTCGAGTTACAGGAACAAGGGCCAAACCAACCACCCAAGAATGGAATCGTCGAGCAAAACACTTGACAACCTCCTAGAAGCAGCTTTTCTTACCACCAGACCTTTCTCCATAAATTAGAAATCTGATGCCGTCACTAAACACATTCCTTAAATTGAAGTCATTTGTTGATTGTTTTTTTTTTGGTGTCTAATCCACATATATATCACCATTGCCTTTGATTTTCTTGACAGTGTATCTCTTAAATGTCAACATATACACGTGTGATTTAGTTTACGAAGATCTTTCAATGCCGAGAACCTCGATCAGAGAGTAAAAAAGGCGTAAGGTTCACAATGGTGTAAGATTAAAATGGGATATACCGGGCTAAGATTCGAGTTACAGGAACAAGGGCCAAACCAACCACCCAAGAATGGAATCGTCGAGCGAAAGCACTTGACAACCTCCTAGAAGCAGCTTTTCTTACCACCAGACCTTTCTCCATAAATTAGAAATCTGATGCCGTCACTAAACACATTCCTTAAATTGTAGCCATTTGTTGAGTGTTTTTTTTTGTGTCTAATCCACATATATATCACCATTGCCTTTGATTTTCTTGACTGTATATCTCTTAAATGTCAACATATACACGTGTGATTTAGTTTACGAAGATTTTTCAATGCCGAGAACCTCGATCAGAGAGTAAAAAAGGCGTAAGGTTCACAATGGTGTAAGATTAAAATGGGATATACCGGGCTAAGATTCGAGTTACTGGAACAAGGGCCAAACCAACCACCCAAGAATGGAATCGTCGAGCGAAAACACTTGACAACCTCCTAGAAGCAGCTTTTCTTACCACCAGACCTTTCTCCATAAATTAGAAATCTGATGCCGTCACTAAACACATTCCTTAAATTGTAGCCATTTGTTGAGTGTTTTTTTGGGTGTCTAATCCACATATATATCACCATTGCCTTTGATTTTCTTGACTGTATATCTCTTAAATGTCCACATATACACGTGTGATTTAGTTTACGAAGATTTTTCAATGCCGAGAACCTCGATCAGAGAGTAAAAAAGGCGTAAGGTTCACAATGGTGTAAAATTAAAATGGGATATACCGGGCTAAGATTCGAGTTACAGGAACAAGGGCCAAACCAACCACCCAAGAATGGAATCATCAAGCGAAAACACTTAACAACCTCCAAGAAGCAGCTTTTCTTACCACCAGACCTTTCTCCATCAATTAGAAATCTGATGCCGTCACTAAACACATTCCTTAAATTGTAGCCATTTGTTGAGTGTTTTTTTGGGTGTCTAATCCGCATATATATCACCATTGCCCTTGATTTTCTTGACTGTATATCTCTTAAATGTCAACATATACACGTGTGATTTAGTTTACGATGATTTTTCAATGCTGAAAACCTCGATCAGAGAGTAAAAAAGGCGTGAGGTTCACAATGGTGTAATATTAAAACGGGATATACCGTGCTAGGATTCTAGTTATAGGAACAAGGGCCAAACCAACCACCCAAGAATGGAATCGTCGAGCGAAAACACTTGACAACCTCCTAGAAGCAGCTTTTCTTACCACCAGACCTTTCTCCCTCAATTAGAAATCTGATGCCGTCAATAAACACATTCCTTAAATTGTAGCCATTTGTTGAGTGTTTTTTTTTGTGTCTAATCCGCATATATATCACCATTGCCCTTGATATTCTTGACTGTATATCTTTTAAATGTCAACATATACACGTGTGATTTAGTTTACGAAGATTTTTCAATGCCGAGAACCTCGATCAGAGAGTAAAAAATGCGTAAGGTTCACAATGGTGTAAGATTAAAATTGGATATACCGGGCTAGGATTCGAGTTACAGGAACAAGGGCCAAACCAACCACCCAAGAATGGAATCGTCGAGCGAAAACACTTGACAACCTCCTAGAACAACTTTTGTTACCACCAGACCTTTCTCCATAAATTAGAAATCTGATGCCGTCACTAAACACATTCCTTAAATTGTAGCCATTTGTTGAGTGTTTTTTTTGGTGTCTAATCCACATATATATCACCATTGCCTTTGATTTTCTTGACTGTGTATCTCTTAAATGTCAACATATACACGTGTGATTTAGTTTACGAAGATTTTCAATGCCGAGAACCTCGATCAGAGAGTAAAAAAGGCGTAAGGTTCACAATGGTGTAAGATTAAAATGGGATATACCGGGCTAAGATTCGAGTTACAGGAACAAGGGCCAAACCAACCACCCAAGAATGGAATCGTCGAGCGAAAACACATGACAACCTCCTAGAAGCAGCTTTTCTTACCACCAGACATTTCTCTATAAATTAGAAATCTGATGCCGTCACTAAACACATTCCTTAAATTGTAGCCATTTGTTGAGTGTTTTTTTTTGGTGTCTAATCCACTTATATATCACCATTGCCTTTGATTTTCTTGACTGTATATCTCTTAAATGTCAACATATACACGTGTGATTTAGTTTACGAAGATTTTTCAATGCCGAGAACCTCGATCAGAGAGTAAAAAAGGCGTAAGGTTCACAATGGTGTAAGATTAAAATGGGATATACCGGGCTAAGATTCGAGTTACTGGAACAAGGGCCAAACCTACCACCCAAGAATGGAATCGTCGAGCGAAAACACTTGACAACCTCCTAGAAGCAGCTTTTCTTACCACCAGACCTTGCTCCATAAATTAGAAATCTGATGCCGTCACTAAACACATTCCTTAAATTGTAGCCATTTGTTGAGTGTTTTTTTTGGTGTCTAATCCACATATATATCACCATTGCCTTTGATTTTCTTGACTGTATATCTCTTAAATGTCAACATATACACGTGTGATTTAGTTTACGAAGATTTTTCAATGCCGAGAACCTCGATCAGAGAGTAAAAAAGGCGTAAGGTTCACAATGGTGTAAAATTAAAATGGGATATACCGGGCTAAGATTCGAGTTACAGGAACAAGGGCCAAACCAACCACCCAAGAATGGAATCATCAAGCGAAAACACTTAACAACCTCCAAGAAGCAGCTTTTCTTACCACCAGACCTTTCTCCATCAATTAGAAATCTGATGCCGTCACTAAACACATTCCTTAAATTGTAGCCATTTGTTGAGTGTTTTTTTGGGTGTCTAATCCGCATATATATCACCATTGCCCTTGATTTTCTTGACTGTATATCTCTTAAATGTCAACATATACACGTGTGATTTAGTTTACGATGATTTTTCAATGCTGAAAACCTCGATCAGAGAGTAAAAAAGGCGTGAGGTTCACAATGGTGTAATATTAAAACGGGATATACCGTGCTAGGATTCTAGTTATAGGAACAAGGGCCAAACCAACCACCCAAGAATGGAATCGTCGAGCGAAAACACTTGACAACCTCCTAGAAGCAGCTTTTCTTACCACCAGACCTTTCTCCCTCAATTAGAAATCTGATGCCGTCAATAAACACATTCCTTAAATTGTAGCCATTTGTTGAGTGTTTTTTTTTGTGTCTAATCCGCATATATATCACCATTGCCCTTGATTTTCTTGACTGTATATCTTTTAAATGTCAACATATACACGTGTGATTTAGTTTACGAAGATTTTTCAATGCCGAGAACCTCGATCAGAGAGTAAAAAATGCGTAAGGTTCACAATGGTGTAAGATTAAAATTGGATATACCGGGCTAGGATTCGAGTTACAGGAACAAGGGCCAAACCAACCACCCAAGAATGGAATCGTCGAGCGAAAACACTTGACAACCTCCTAGAACAGCTTTTCTTACCACCAGACCTTTCTCCATAAATTAGAAATCTGATGCCGTCACTAAACACATTCCTTAAATTGTAGCCATTTGTTGAGTGTTTTTTTTGGTGTCTAATCCACATATATATCACCATTGCCTTTGATTTTCTTGACTGTGTATCTCTTAAATGTCAACATATACACGTGTGATTTAGTTTACGAAGATTTTTCAATGCCGAGAACCTCGATCAGAGAGTAAAAAAGGCGTAAGGTTCACAATGGTGTAAGATTAAAATGGGATATACCGGGCTAAGATTCGAGTTACAGGAACAAGGGCCAAACCAACCACCCAAGAATGGAATCGTCGAGCGAAAACACATGACAACCTCCTAGAAGCAGCTTTTCTTACCACCAGACATTTCTCTATAAATTAGAAATCTGATGCCGTCACTAAACACATTCCTTAAATTGTAGCCATTTGTTGAGTGTTTTTTTTTGGTGTCTAATCCACTTATATATCACCATTGCGTTTGATTTTCTTGACTGTATATCTCTTAAATGTCAACATATACACGTGTGATTTAGTTTACGAAGATTTTTCAATGCCGAGAACCTCGATCAGAGAGTAAAAAAGGCGTAAGGTTCACAATGGTGTAAGATTAAAATGGGATATACCGGGCTAAGATTCGAGTTACTGGAACAAGGGCCAAACCAACCACCCAAGAATGGAATCGTCGAGCGAAAACACTTGACAACCTCCTAGAAGCAGCTTTTCTTACCACCAGACCTTTCTCCATAAATTAGAAATCTGATGCCGTCACTAAACACATTCCTTAAATTGTAGCCATTTGTTGAGTGTTTTTTTTTTGGTGTCTAATCCACATATATATCACCATTGCCTTTGATTTTCTTGACTGTATATCTCTTAAATGTCAACATATACACGTGTGATTTAGTTTACGAAGATTTTTCAATGCCGAGAACCTCGATCAGAGAGTAAAAAAGGCGTAAGGTTCACAATGGTGTAAAATTAAAATGGGATATACCGGGCTAAGATTCGAGTTACAGGAACAAGGGCCAAACCAACCACCCAAGAATGGAATCATCAAGCGAAAACACTTAACAACCTCCAAGAAGCAGCTTTTCTTACCACCAGACCTTTCTCCATCAATTAGAAATCTGATGCCGTCACTAAACACATTCCTTAAATTGTACCCATTTGTTGAGTGTTTTTTTGGGTGTCTAATCCGCATATATATCACCATTGCCCTTGATTTTCTTGACTGTATATCTCTTAAATGTCAACATATACACGCGTGATTTAGTTTACGATGATTTTTCAATGCTGAAAACCTCGATCAGAGAGTAAAAAAGGCGTGAGGTTCACAATGGTGTAATATTAAAACGGGATATACCGGGCTAGGATTCTAGTTATAGGAACAAGGGCCAAACCAACCACCCAAGAATGGAATCGTCGAGCGAAAACACTTGACAACCTCCTAGAAGCAGCTTTTCTTACCACCAGACCTTTCTCCCTCAATTAGAAATCTGATGCCGTCAATAAACACATTCCTTAAATTGTAGCCATTTGTTGAGTGTTTTTTTTGTGTCTAATCCGCATATATATCACCATTGCCCTTGATTTTCTTGACTGTATATCTTTTAAATGTCAACATATACACGTGTGATTTAGTTTACGAAGATTTTTCAATGCCGAGAACCTCGATCAGAGAGTAAAAAATGCGTAAGGTTCACAATGGTGTAAGATTAAAATTGGATATACCAGGCTAGGATTCGAGTTACAGGAACAAGGGCCAAACCAACCACCCAAGAATGGAATCGTCGAGCGAAAACACTTGACAACCTCCTAGAAGCAGCTTTTCTTACCACCAGACCTTTCTCCATAAATTAGAAATCTGATGCCGTCACTAAACACATTCCTTAAATTGTAGCCATTTGTTGAGTGTTTTTTTTGGTGTCTAATCCACATATATATCACCATTGCCTTTGATTTTCTTGACTGCGTATCTCTTAAATGTCAACATATACACGTGTGATTTAGTTTACGAAGATTTTTCAATGCCGAGAACCTCGATCAGAGAGTAAAAAAGGCGTAAGGTTCACAATGGTGTAAGATTAAAATGGGATATACCGGGCTAAGATTCGAGTTACAGGAACAAGGGCCAAACCAACCACCCAAGAATGGAATCGTCGAGCGAAAACACATGACAACCTCCTAGAAGCAGCTTTTCTTACCACCAGACATTTCTCTATAAATTAGAAATCTGATGCCGTCACTAAACACATTCCTTAAATTGTAGCCATTTGTTGAGTGTTTTTTTTTGGTGTCTAATCCACTTATATATCACCTTTGCCTTTGATTTTCTTGACTGTATATCTCTTAAATGTCAACATATACAAGTGTGATTTAGTTTACGAAGATTTTTCAATGCCGAGAACCTCAATCAGAGAGTAAAAAAGGCGTAAGGTTCACAATGGTGTAAGATTAAAATGGGATATACCGGGCTAAGATTCGAGTTACAGGAACAAGGGCCAAACCAACCACTAAAGAACGGAATCATCGAGCGAAAACACTTAACAACCTCCTAGAAGCAGCTTTTCTTACCACCAGACCTTTCTCCATCAATTAGAAATCTGATGCCGTCACTAAACACATTCCGTAAATTGTAGCCAGTTGTTGAGTGTTTTTTTTGGTGTCTAATCCACATATATATCACCATTGCCCTTGATTTTCTTGACTGTATATCTCTTAAATGTCAACATATACACGTGTGATATAGTTTACGAAGATTTTTCAATGCCGAGAACCTCGATCAGAGAGTAAAAAAGGCTTAAGGTTCACAATGGTGTAAAATTAAAATGGGATATACCGGGCTAGGATTCGAGTTACAGGAACAAGGGCCAAACGAACCACCCAAGAATGGAATCGTCAAGCGAAAGCACTTGACAACCTCCTAAAAGCAGCTTTTCTTGCCACCAGACCTTTCTCCATCAATAAGGAATCTGATGCCGTCACTAAACACATTCCTTAAATTGTAGCCATTTGTTGAGTGTTTTTTTTGGTGTCTAATCCGCATATATATCACCATTGCCCTTGATTTTCTTGAATGTATATCTCTTAAATATCAACATATACACGTGTGATTTAGTTTGCGAAGATTTTTCAATCCCGAGAACCTCGATCAGAGAGTAAAAAAGGCGTAAGGTTAACAATGGTGTAAGATTAAAATGGGATATACCGGGCTAGGATTCGAGTTACAGGAACAAGGGCCAAACGAACCACCCATGAGTGGAATCATCGAGCGAAAACACTTGACAACCTCCTAGAAGGAGCTTTTCTTGCCACCAGAACTTTCTCCATCAATTAGGAATCTGATGCCGTCACTAAACACATTCCTTAAATTGTAGCAATTTGTTGAGTGATTTTATTTTGGTGTCTAATCCGCATATATATCACCATTGCCCTTGATTTTCTTGACTGTATATCTCTTAAATGTCAACATATACACGTGTGATTTAGTTTGCGAAGATTTTTCAATGCTGAGAACCTCTATTAGAGAGTAAAAAGGCGTAAGGTTCACAATGGTGTAAAATTAAAATGGGATATACCGGGCTAGGATTCGAGTTACAGGAACAAGGGCCAAACCAACAACCCAAGAATGGAATCGTCGAGCGAAAACACTTGACAACCTCCTAGAAGCAGCTTTTCCTACCACCAGACCTTTCTCCATCAATTAGAAATCTGATGCCGTCAATAAACACATTCCTTAAATTGTAGCCATTTGTTGAGTGTTTTTTTTTTGTGTCTAATCCGCATATATATCACCATTGCCCTTGATTTTCTTGACTGTATATCTTTTAAATGTCAACATATACACATGTGATTTAGTTTACTAAGATTTTTCAATGCTGAAAACCTCGATCAGAGAGTAAAAAAGGCTTAAGGTTCACAATGGTGTAAAATTAAAATGGGATATACCGGGCTAGGATTCGAGTTACAGGAACAAGGGCCAAACGAAACACCCAAGAATGGAATCGTTAAGCGAAAGCACTTGACAGCCTCCTAGAAGCAGCTTTTCTTGCCACCAGACGTTTCTCCATCAATAAGGAATCTGATGCCGTCACTAAACACATTCCTTAAATTGTAGCCATTTGTTGAGTGTTTTTTTTGGTGTCTAATCCGCATATATATCACCATTGCCCTTGATTTTCTTGACTGTATATCTCTTAAATATCAACATATACACGTGTGATTTAGTTTGCGAAGATTTTTCAATGCCGAGAACCTCGATCAGAGAGTAAAAAAGGCGTAAGGTTCACAATGGTGTAAGATTAAAATGGGATATACCGGGCTAGGATTCGAGTTACAGGAACAAGGGCCAAACGAACCACCCATGAGTGGAATCGTCGAGCGAAAACACTTGACAACCTCCTAGAAGGAGCTTTTCTTACCACTAGACCTTTATCCATCAATTAGAAATCTGATGCCGTCAATAAACACATTCCTTAAATTGTAGCCATTTGTTGAGTGTTTTTTTTTGGTGTCTAATCCACATATATATCACCATTGCCTTTGATTTTCTTGACTGTATATCTCTTAAATGTCAACATATACACGTGTGATTTAGTTTACGAAGATTTTTCAATGCCGAGAACCTCGATCAGAGAGTAAAAAAGGCTTAAGGTTCACAATGGTGTAAAATTAAAATGGGATATACCGGGCTAGGATTCGAGTTACAGGAACAAGGGCCAAACGAAACACCCAAGAATGGAATCGTTAAGCGAAAGCACTTGACAGCCTCCTAGAAGCAGCTTTTCTTGCCACCAGACGTTTCTCCATCAATAAGGAATCTGATGCCGTCACTAAACACATTCCTTAAATTGTAGCCATTTGTTGAGTGTTTTTTTTGGTGTCTAATCCGCATATATATCACCATTGCCCTTGATTTTCTTGACTGTATATCTCTTAAATGTCAACATATACACGTGTGATTTAGTTTGCGAAGATTTTTCAATGCCGAGAACCTCTATTAGAGAGTAAAAAGGCATAAGGTTCACAATGGTGTAAAATTAAAATGGGATATACCAGGCTAGGATTCGAGTTACAGGAACAAGGGCCAAACCAACAACCCAAGAATGGAATCGTCGATCGAAAACACTTGACAACCTCCTAGAAGCAGCTTTTCTTGCCACCAGACCTTTCTCCATCAATTAGGAATCTGATGCCGTCACTAAACACATTCCTTAAATTGTAGCCATTTGTTGAGTGTTTTTTTGGTGTCTAATCCGCATATATATCACCATTGCCCTTGATTTTCTTGACTGTATATCTCTTAAATGTCAACATATACACGTGTGATTTAGTTTACAAAGATTTTTCAATGCTGAAAACCTCTATCAGAGATTAAAAAAGGCGTAAGGTTCACAATGGTATAAGATTAAAATGGGATATACCAGGCTAGGATTCTAGTTACAGGAACAAGGGCCAAACCAACCACCCAATAATGGAATCGTCGAGCGAAAACACTTGACAACCTCCTAGAAGCAGCTTTTCTTACCACCAGACCTTTCTCCATCAATTAGAAATCTGATGCCGTCAATAAACACATTCCTTAAATTGTAGCCATTTGTTGAGTGTTTTTTTTTTGTGTCTAATCCGCATATATATCACCATTGCCCTTGATTTTCTTGACTGTATATCTTTTAAATGTCAACATATACACGTGTGATTTAGTTTACGAAGATTTTTCAATGCCGAGAACCTCGATCAGAGAGTAAAAAAGGCGTAAGGTTCACAATGGTGTAAGATTAAAATTGGATATACCGGGCTAGGATTCGAGTTACAGGAACAAGGGCCAAACCAACCACCCAAGAATGGAATCGTCGAGCGAAAACACTTGACAACCTCCTAGAAGCAGCTTTTCTTACCACCAGACCTTTCTCCATAAATTAGAAATCTGATGCCGTCACTAAACACATTCCTTAAATTGTAGCCATTTGTTGAGTGTTTTTTTTTGGTGTCTAATCCACATATATATCACCATTGCCTTTGATTTTCTTGACTATGTATCTCTTAAATGTCAACATATACACGTGTGATTTAGTTTAAGAAGATTTTTCAATGCCGAGAACCTCGATCAGAGAGTAAAAAAGGCGTAAGGTTCACAATGGTGTAAGATTAAAATGTGATATACCGGGCTAAGATTCGAGTTACAGGAACAAGGGCGAAACCAACCACCCAAGAGTGGAATCGTCGAGCGAAAACACTTGTCAACCTCCTAGAAGCAGCTTTTCTTACCACCAGACCTTTCTCCATAAATTAGAAATCTGATGCCGTCACTAAACACATTCCTTAAATTGTAGCCATTTGTTGAGTGTTTTTTTTTTTGGTGTCTAATCCACATATATATTACCATTGCCTTTGATTTTCTTGACTGTATATCTCTTAAATGTCAACATATACACGTGTGATTTAGTTTACGAAGATTTTTCAATGCCGAGAACCTCGATCAGAGAGTAAAAAAGGCGTAAGGTTCACAATGGTGTAAGATTAAAATGGGATATACCGGGCTAGGATTCTAGTTACAGGAACAAGGGCCAAACCAACCACCCAAGAATGGAATCGTCGAGCGAAAACACTTGACAACCTCCTAGAAGCAGCTTTTCTTACAACCAGACCTTTCTCCATCAACTAGAAATCTGATGCCGTCAATAAACACATTCCTTAAATTGTAGCCATTTGTTAAGAGTTTTTTTTGGTGTCTAATCCGCATATATATCACCATTGCCCTTGATTTTCTTGACTGTATATCTTTTAAATGTCAACTTATACACGTGTGATTTAGTTTACAAAGATTTTTCAATGCCGAGAACCTCGATCAGAGAGTAAAAAAGGCGTAAGGTTCACAATGGTGTAAGATTAAAATTGGATATACCGGGCTAGGATTCGAGTTACAGGAACAAGGGCCAAACCAACCACCCAAGAATGGAATCGTCGAGCGAAAACACTTGACAACCTCCTAGAAGCAGCTTTTCTTACCACCAGATCTTTCTCCATAAATTAGAAATCTGATGCCGTCACTAAACACATTCCTTAAATTGTAGCCATTTGTTGAGTGTTTTTTTTTTGGTGTCTAATCCACATATATATCACCATTGCCTTTGATTTTCTTGACTGTGTATCTCTTAAATGTCAACATATACACGTGTGATTTAGTTTACGAAGATTTTTCAATGCCGAGAACCTCGATCAGAGAGTAAAAAAGGCGTAAGGTTCACAATGGTGTAAGATTAAAGTGGGATATAACGGGCTAAGATTCGAGTTACAGGAACAAGGGCCAAACCAACCACACAAGAATGGAATCGTCGAGCGAAAACACTTGATAACCTCCTAGAAGCAGCTTTTCTTACCACCAGACCTTTCTCCATAAATTAGAAATCTGATGCCGTCACTAAACACATTCCTTAAATTGTAGCCATTTGTTGAGTGTTTTTTTTTGGTGTCTAATCCACATATATATCACCATTGCCTTTGATTTTCTTGACTGTATATCTCTTAAATGTCAACATATACACGTGTGATTTAGTTTACGAAGATTTTTCAATGCCGAGAACCTCGATCAGAGAGTAAAAAAGGCGTAAGGTTCACAATGGTGTAAGATTAAAATGGGATATACCGGGCTAAGATTCGAGTTACAGTAACATGGGGCCAAACCAACCACCCAAGAATGGAATCATAGAGTGAAAACACTTAACAACCTCCTAGAAGCAGCTTTTCTTACCACCAGACCTTTCTCCATCAATTAGAAATCTGATGCCGTCACTAAACACATTCCTTAAATTGTAGCCAGTTGTTGAGTGTTTTTTTTGGTGTCTAATCCACATATATATCACCATTGCCCTTGATTTTCTTGACTGTATATCTCTTAAATGTCAACATATACACGTGTGATATAGTTTACGAAGATTTTTCAATGCCGAGAACCTCGATCAGAGAGTAAAAAAGGCTTAAGGTTCATAATGGTGCAAAATTAAAATGGGATATACCGGGCTAGGATTCGAGTTACAGGAACAAGGGCCAAACGAACCACCCAAGAATGGAATCGTCGAGCGAAAGCACTTGACAGCCTCCTAGAAGCAGCTTTTCTTGCCACCAGACCTTTCTCCATCAATAAGGAATCTGATGCCGTCACTAAACACATTCCTTAAATTGTAGCCATTTGTTGAGTGTTTTTTTTGGTGTCTAATCCGCATATATATCACCATTGCCCTTGATTTTCTTGACTGTATATCTCTTAAATATCAACATATACACGTGTGATTTAGTTTGCGAAGATTTTTCAATGCCGAGAACCTCGATCAGAGAGTAAAAAAGGCGTAAGGTTCACAATGGTGTAAGATTAAAATGGGATATACCGGGCTAGGATTCGAGTTACAGGAACAAGGGCCAAACGAAGCACCCATGAGTGGAATCGTCGAGCGAAAACACTTGACAACCTCCTAGAAGGAGCTTTTCTTGCCACCAGAACTTTCTCCATCAATTAGGAATCTGATGCCGTCACTAAACACATTCCTTAAATTGTAAGCATTTGTTGAGTGATTTTTTTTTGGTGTCTAATCCGCATATATATCACCATTGCCCTTGATTTTCTTGACTGTATATCTTTTAAATGTCAACATATACACGTGTGATTTAGTTTACGAAGATTTTTCAATGTCGAGAACCTCGATCAGAGAGTAAAAAAGGCGTAAGGTTCACAATGGTGTAAGATTAAAATGGGATATATCGGGCTAGGATTCGAGTTACAGGAACAAGGGCCAAACCAACCACCCAAGAATGGAATCGTCGAGCGAAAACACTTGACAACCTCCTAGAAGCAGATTTTCTTACCACCAGACCTTTCTCCATAAATTAGGAATCTGATGCCGTCACTAAACACATTCCTTAAATTGTAGCCATTTGTTGAGTGTTTTTTTTTTGTGTCTAATCCGCATATATATCACCATTGCCTTTGATTTTCTTGACTGTATATCTCTTAAATATCAACATATACACGTGTGATTTAGTTTATGAAGATTTTTCAATGCCGAGAACCTCGATCAGAGATTAAAAAAGGCGTAAGGTTCACAATGGTGTAAGATTAAAATGGGATATACCGGGCTAAGATTTGAGTGATAGGAACAAGGGCCAAACGAACCACCCATGAATGGAATCGTCGAGTGAAAACACTTGATAACCTCCTAGAAGCAGCTGTTCTTGCCACCAGACCTTTCTCCATCAATTAGGAATCTGATGCCGTCACTAAACACAGTCCTTAAATTGTAGCTATTTGTTGAGTGATTTTTTTTGGTGTCTAATCCGCATATACATCACCATTGCCCTTGATTTTCTTGAATGTATATCTCAAAAATGTCAACATATACACGTGTGATTTAGTTTACGAAGATTTTTCAATGCCGAGAACCTCGATCAGAGAGTAAAAAAGGCTTAAGATTCACAATGGTGTAAGATTAAAATGGGATATACCGGGCTAGGATTCGATTTACAGGAACAAGGGCCAAACGAACCACCCAAGAATGGAATCGTCGAGCGAAAGTACTTGACAGCCTCCTAGAAGCAGATTTTCTTGCCACCAGACCTTTCTCCATCAATAAGGAATCTGATGCCGTCACTAAACACATTCCTTAAATTGTAGCCATTTGTTGAGTGTTTTTTTTGGTGTCTAATCCGCAAATATATCACCATTGCCCTTGATTTTCTTGACTGTATATCTCTTAAATATCAACATATACACGTGTGATTTAGTTTGCGAAGATTTTTCAATGCCGAGAACCTCGATCAGAGAGTAAAAAAGGCGTAAGGTTCACAATGGTGTAAGATTAAAATGGGATATATCGGGCTAGGATTCGAGTTACAGGAACAAGGGCCAAACCAACCACCCAAGAATGGAATCGTCGAGCGAAAACACTTGACAACCTCCTAGAAGCAGATTTTCTTACCACCAGACCTTTCTCCATAAATTAGGAATCTGATGCCGTCACTAAACACATTCCTTAAATTGTAGCCATTTGTTGAGTGTTTTTTTTTTGTGTCTAATCCGCATATATATCACCATTGCCTTTGATTTTCTTGATTGTATATCTCTTAAATATCAACATATACACGTGTGATTTAGTTTATGAAGATTTTTCAATGCCGAGAACCTCGATCAGAGATTAAAAAAGGCGTAAGGTTCACAATGGTGTAAGATTAAAATGGGATATACCGGGCTAAGATTCGAGTGACAGGAACAAGGGCCAAACGAACCACCCATGAATGGAATCGTCGAGTGAAAACACTTGATAACCTCCTAGAAGCAGTTGTTCTTGCCACCAGACCTTTCTCCATCAATTAGGAATCTGATGCCGTCACTAAACACAGTCCTTAAATTGTAGCTATTTGTTGAGTGATTTTTTTTGGTGTCTAATCCGCATATACATCACCATTGCCCTTGATTTTCTTGAATGTATATCTCAAAAATGTCAACATATACACGTGTGATTTAGTTTACGAAGATTTTTCAATGCCGAGAACCTCGATCAGAGAGTAAAAAAGGCTTAAGATTCACAATGGTGTAAGATTAAAATGGGATATACCGGGCTTGGATTCGATTTACAGGAACAAGGGCCAAACGAACCACCCAAGAATGGAATCGTCGAGCGAAAGTACTTGACAGCCTCCTAGAAGCAGATTTTCTTGCCACCAGACCTTTCTCCATCAATAAGGAATCTGATGCCGTCACTAAACACATTCCTTAAATTGTAGCCATTTGTTGAGTGTTTTTTTTGGTGTCTAATCCGCAAATATATCACCATTGCCCTTGATTTTCTTGACTGTATATCTCTTAAATATCAACATATACACGTGTGATTTAGTTTGCGAAGATTTTTCAATGCCGAGAACCTCGATCAGAGAGTAAAAAAGGCGTAAGGTTCACAATGGTGTAAGATTAAAATGGGATATACCGGGCTAGGATTCGAGTTACAGGAACAAGGGCCAAACGAACCACCCATGAGTGGAATCGTCGAGCGAAAACACTTGACAACCTCCTTGAAGGAGCTTTTCTTGCCACCAGAACTTTCTCCATCAATTAGGAATCTGATGCCGTCACTAAACACATTCCTTAAATTGTACCCATTTGTTAAGTGATTTTTTTTGGTGTCTAATCCGCATATATATCACCATTGCCCTTGATTTTGTTGACTGTATATCTCTTAAATGTCAACATATACAAGTGTGATTTAGTTTACGAAAATTTTTCAATGTCGAGAACCTCGATCAGAGAGTAAAAAAGGCGAAAGGTTCACAATGGTGTAAAATTAAAATGGGATATACCGGGCTAGTATTCGAGTTACAGGAACAAGGGCCAAACGAACCACCCAAGAATGGAATCGTCGAGCGAAAGCACTTGACAGCCTCCTAGAAGCAGCTTTTCTTGCCACCAGACCTTTCTCCATCGATAACGAATCTGATGCCGTCACTAAACACATTCCTTAAATTGTAGCCATTTGTTGAGTGTTTTTTTTGGTGTCTAATACACATATATATCACCATTGCCTTTGATTTTCTTGACTGTATATCTCTTAAATGTCAACATATACACGTGTGATTTAGTTTACGAAGATTTTTCAATGCCGAGAACCTCGATCAGAGAGTAAAAAAGGCGTAAGGTTCATAATGGTGTAAGATTAAAATGGGATATACCGGGCTAAGATTCGAGTTACCGGAACAAGGGGCCAAACCAACCACCCAAGAATGGAATCATCGAGCGAAAACACTTAACAACCTCCTAGAAGCAGCTTTTCTTACCACCAGACCTTTCTCCATCAATTAGAAATCTGATGCCGTCACTAAACACATTCCTTAAATTGTAGCCAGTTGTTGAGTGTTTTTTTTGGTGTCTAATCCACATATATAACACCATTGCCCTTGATTTTCTTGACTGTATATCTCTTAAATGTCAACATATACACGTGTGATTTAGTTTACGAAGATTTTTCAATGCCGAGAACCTCGATCAGAGAGTAAAAAAGGCTTAAGGTTCACAATGGTGTAAAATTAAAATGGGATATACCGGGCTAGGATTCGAGTTACAGGAACAAGGGCCAAACGAACCACCCAAGAATGGAATCGTCGAGCGAAAGCACTTGACAGCCTCCTAGAAGCAGCTTTTCTTGCCACCAGACCTTTCTCCATCAATAAGGAATCTGATGCCGTCACTAAACACATTCCTTAAATTGTAGCCATTTGTTGAGTGTTTTTTTTGGTGTCTAATCCGCATAAATATCACCATTGCCCTTGATTTTCTTGATTGTATATCTCTTAAATATCAACATATACACGTGTGATTTAGTTTGCGAAGATTTTTCAATGCCGAGAACCTCGATCAGAGAGTAAAAAAGGCGTAAGGTTCACAATGGTGTAAGATTAAAATGGGATATACCGGGCTAGGATTCGAGTTACAGGAACAAGGGCCAAACGAACCACCCATGAGTGGAATCGTCGAGCGAAAACACTTGACAACCTCCTTGAAGGAGCTTTTCTTGCCACCAGAACTTTCTCCATCAATTAGGAATCTGATGCCGTCACTAAACACATTCCTTAAATTGTACCCATTTGTTAAGTGATTTTTTTTGGTGTCTAATCCGCATATATATCACCATTGCCCTTGATTTTGTTGACTGTATATCTCTTAAATGTCAACATATACAAGTGTGATTTAGTTTACGAAAATTTTTCAATGTCGAGAACCTCGATCAGAGAGTAAAAAAGGCGTAAGGTTCACAATGGTGTAAAATTAAAATGGGATATACCGGGCTAGTATTCGAGTTACAGGAACAAGGGCCAAACGAACCACCCAAGAATGGAATCGTCGAGCGAAAGCACTTGACAGCCTCCTAGAAGCAGCTTTTCTTGCCACCAGACCTTTCTCCATCGATAAGGAATCTGATGCCGTCACTAAACACATTCCTTAAATTGTAGCCATTTGTTGAGTGTTTTTTTTGGTGTCTAATCCACATATATATCACCATTGCCTTTGATTTTCTTGACTGTATATCTCTTAAATGTCAACATATACACGTGTGATTTAGTTTACGAAGATTTTTCAATGCCGAGAACCTCGATCAGAGAGTAAAAAAGGCGTAAGGTTCATAATGGTGTAAGATTAAAATGGGATATACCGGGCTAAGATTCGAGTTACAGGAACAAGGGGCCAAACCAACCACCCAAGAATGGAATCATCGAGCGAAAACACTTAACAACCTCCTAGAAGCAGCTTTTCTTACCACCAGACCTTTCTCCATCAATTAGAAATCTGATGCCGTCACTAAACACATTCCTTAAATTGTAGCCAGTTGTTGAGTGTTTTTTTTGGTGTCTAATCCACATATATAACACCATTGCCCTTGATTTTCTTGACTGTATATCTCTTAAATGTCAACATATACACGTGTGATTTAGTTTACGAAGATTTTTCAATGCCGAGAACCTCGATCAGAGAGTAAAAAAGGCTTAAGGTTCACAATGGTGTAAAATTAAAATGGGATATACCGGGCTAGGATTCGAGTTACAGGAACAAGGGCCAAACGAACCACCCAAGAATGGAATCGTCGAGCGAAAGCACTTGACAGCCTCCTAGAAGCAGCTTTTCTTGCCACCAGACCTTTCTCCATCAATAAGGAATCTGATGCCGTCACTAAACACATTCCTTAAATTGTAGCCATTTGTTGAGTGTTTTTTTTGGTGTCTAATCCGCATAAATATCACCATTGCCCTTGATTTTCTTGATTGTATATCTCTTAAATATCAACATATACACGTGTGATTTAGTTTGCGAAGATTTTTCAATGCCGAGAACCTCGATCAGAGAGTAAAAAAGGCGTAAGGTTCACAATGGTGTAAGATTAAAATGGGATATACCGGGCTAGGATTCGAGTTACAGGAACAAGGGCCAAACGAACCACCCATGAGTGGAATCGTCGAGCGAAAACACTTGACAACCTCCTAGAAGGAGCTTTTCTTGCCACCAGAACTTTCTCCATCAATTAGGAATCTGATGCCGTCACTAAACACATTCCTTAAATTGTAGCCATTTGTTGAGTGATTTTTTTTTGGTGTCTAATCCGCATATATATCACCATTGCCCTTGATTTTCTTGACTGTATATCTCTTAAATGTCAACATATACACGTGTGATTTAGTTTACGAAGATTTTTCAATGTCGAGAACCTCGATCAGAGAGTAAAAAAGGCGTAAGGTTCACAATGGTGTAAGATTAAAATGGGATATATCGGGCTAGGATTCGAGTTACAGGAACAAGGGCCAAACGAACCACCCATGAATGGAATCGTCGAGTGAAAACACTTGACAACCTCCTAGAAGCAGCTTTTCTTGCCACCAGACCTTTCTCCATCAATTAGGAATCTGATGCCGTCACTAAACACAGTCCTTAAATTGTAGCTATTTGTTGAGTGATTTTTTTTGGTGTCTAATCCGCATATATATCACCATTGCCCTTGATTTTCTTGACTGTATATCTCAAAAATGTCAACATATACACGTGTGATTTAGTTTACGAAGATTTTTCAATACCGAGAACCTCGATCAGAGAGTAAAAAAGGCTTAAGGTTCACAATGGTGTAAGATTAAAATGGGATATACCGGGCTAGGATTCGATTTACAGGAACAATGGCCAAACGAACCACCCAAGAATGGAATCGTCGAGCGAAAGCACTTGACAGCCTCCTAGAAGCAGCTTTTCTTGCCACCAGACCTTTCTCCATCAATAAGGAATCTGATGCCGTCACTAAACACATTCCTTAAATTGTAGCCATTTGTTTAGTGTTTTTTTTTTGGTGTCTAATCCGCATATATATCACCATTGCCCTTGATTTTCGTGACTGTATATCTCTTAAATATCAACATATACACGTGTGATTTAGTTTGCGAAGATTTTTCAATGCCGAGAACCTCGATCAGAGAGTAAAAAAGGCGTAAGGTTCACAATGGTGTAAGATTAAAATGGGATATACCGGGCTAGGATTAGAGTTACAGGAACAAGGGCCAAACGAACCACCCATGAGTGGAATCGTCGAGCGAAAACACTTGACAACCTCCTAGAAGGAGCTTTTCTTGCCACCAGAACTTTCTCCATCAATTAGGAATCTGATGCCGTCACTAAACACATTCCTTAAATTGTAGCCATTTGTTGAGTGATTTTTTTTTGTGTCTAATCCGCATATATATCACCATTGCCCTTGATTTTCTTTACTGTATATCTCTTAAATGTCAACATATACACGTGTGATTTAGTTTACGAAGATTTTTCAATGTCGAGAACCTCGATCAGAGAGTAAAAAAGGCGTAAGGTTCACAATGTTGTAAGATTAAAATGGGATATATCGGGCTAGGATTCGAGTTACAGGAACAAGGGCCAAACCAACCACCCAAGAATCGAATCGTCGAGCGAAAACACTTGACAACCTCCTAGAAGCAGCTTTTCTTACCACCAGACCTTTCTCCATCAATTAGGAATCTGATGCCGTCACCAAACACATTCCTTAAATTGTAGCCATTTGTTGAGTGTTTTTTTTTGTGTCTAATCCGCATATATATCACCGTTGCCTTTGATTTTCTTGACTGTATATCTCTTAAATATCAACATATACACGTGTGATTTAGTTTATGAAGATTTTTCAATGCCGAGAACCTCGATCAGAGAGTAAAAAAGGCGTAAGGTTCACAATGGTGTAAGATTAAAATGGGATATACCGGGCTATGATTCGAGTTACAGGAACAAGGGCCAAACGAACCACCGATGAATGGAATCGTCGAGTGAAAACACTTGACAACCTCCTAGAAGCAGCTTTTCTTGCCACCAGACCTTTCTCCATCAATTAGGAATCTGATGCCGTCACTAAACACATTCCTTAAATTGTAGCTATTTGTTGAGTGATTTTTTTTGGTGTCTAATCCGCATATATATCACCATTGCCCTTGATTTTCTTGACTGTATATCTCTTAAATGTCAACATATACACATGTGATTTAGTTTACGAAGATTTTTCAATGCCGAGAACCTCGATCAGAGAGTAAAAAAGGCTTAAGGTTCACAATGGTGTAAGATTAAAATGGGATATACCGGGCTAGGATTCGATTTACAGGAACAAGGGCCAAACAAACCACCCAAGAATGGAATCGTCGAGCGAAAGCACTTGACAGCCTCCTAGAAGCAGCTTTTCTTGCCACCAGACCTTTCTCCATCAATAAGGAATCTGATGCCGTCACTAAACACATTCCTTAAATTGTAGCCATTTGTTGAGTGTTTTTTTTTTGGTGTCTAATCCGCATATATATCACCATTGCCCTTGATTTTCTTGACTGTATATCTCTTAAATATCAACATATACACGTGTGATTTAGTTTGCGAAGATTTTTCAATGCCGAGAACCTCGATCAGAGAGTAAAAAAGGCGTAAGGTTCACAATGGTGTAAGATTAAAATGGGATATACCGGGCTAGGATTCGAGTTACAGGAACAAGGGCCAAACGAACCACCCATGAGTGGAATCGTCGAACGAAAACACTTGACAACCTCCTAGAAGGAGCTTTTCTTGCCACCAGAACTTTCTCCATCAATTAGGAATCTGATGCCGTCACTAAACACATTCCTTAAATTGTAGCCATTTGTTGAGTGATTTTTTTTTGTGTCTAATCCGCATATATATCACCATTGCTCTTGATTTTCTTGACTGTATATCTCTTAAATGTCAACATATACACGTGTGATTTAGTTTACGAAGATTTTTCAATGCCGAGAACCACGATCAGAGAGTAAAAAAGGCGTAAGGTTCACAATGGTGTAAGATTAAAATGGGATATATCGGGCTAGGATTCAAGTTACAGGAACAAGGGCCAAACCAACCACCCAAGAATGGAATCGTCTAGCGAAAACACTTGACAACCTCCTAGAAGCAGCTTTTCTTACCACCAGACCTTTCTCCATCAATTAGGAATCTGATGCCGTCACTAAACACATTCCTTAAATTGTAGCCATTTGTTGAGTGTTTTTTTTTTGTGTCTAATCCGCATATATATCACCATTGCCCTTGATTTTCTTGACTGTATATCTCTTAAATATCAACATATACACGTGTGATTTAGTTTATGAAGATTTTTCAATGCCGAGAACCTCGATCAGAGTGTAAAAAAGGTGTAAGGTTCACAATGGTGTAAGATTAAAATGGGATATACCGGGCTAGGATTCGACTTACAGGAACAAGGGCCAAAAGAACCACCCATGAATGGAATCGTCGAGTGAAAACACTTGACAACCTCCTAGAAGCAACTTTTCTTGCCACCAGACCTTTCTCCATCAATTAGGAATCTGATGCCGTCACTAAACACAGTCTTTAAATTGTAGCTATTTGTTGAGTGATTTTTTTTTGGTGTCTAATCCGCATATATATCACCATTGCCCTTGATTTTCTTAACTGTATATCTTTTAAATGTCAACATATACATGTTTGATTTAGTTTATGAAGATTTTTTCAATGCCGAGAACCTCGATCAGAGAGTAAAAAAGGCGTAACGTTCACAATGGTGTAAGATTAAAATTAGATATACCGGGCTAGGATTCGACTTACAAGAACAAGGGCCAAACCAACCACCCAAGAATGGAATCGTCGAGCGAAAACACTTGACAACCTCCTAGAAATAGCTTTTCTTACCACCAGACCTTTCTCCATAAATTAGAAATCTGATGCCGTCACTAAACACATTCCTTAAATTGTAGCCATTTGTTGAGTGTTTTTTTTGGTGTCTAATCCACATATATATCACCATTGCCCTTGATTTTCTTGACTGTATATCTCTTAAATGTCAACATATACACGTGTGATTTAGTTTACGAAGATTTTTCAATGCCGAGAACCTCGATCAGAGAGTAAAAAAGGCGTAAGGTTCACAATGGTGTAAGATTAAAATAGGATATACCGGGCTAAGATTCGAGTTACAGGAACAAGGGCCAAACCAACCACCCAAGAATGGAATCATCGAGCGAAAACACTTAACAACCTCCTAGAAGTAGCTTTTCTTACCACCAGACCTTTCTCCATCAATTAGAAATCTGATGCCGTCACTAAACACATTCCTTAAATTGTAGCCAGTTGTTGAGTGTTTTTTTTTTTGTGTCTAATCCACATATACATCACCATTGCCCTTGATTTTCTTGACTGTATATCTCTTAAATGTCAACATATACACGTGTGATTTAGTTTACGAAGATTTTTCAATGCCGAGAACCTCGATCAGAGAGTAAAAAAGGCTTAAGGTTCACAATGGTGTAAGATTAAAATGGGATATATTGGGCTAGGATTCGAGTTACAGGAACAAGGGCCAAACCAACCACCCAAGAATGCAATCGTCGAGCGAAAGCACTTGACAGCCTCCTAGAAGCAGCTTTTCTTGCCACCAGACCTTTCTCCATCAATAAGGAATCTGATGTCGTCACTAAACACATTCCTTAAATTGTAGCCATTTGTTGAGTGTTGTTTTTGTTGTCTAATCCGCATATATATCACCATTGCCCTTGATTTTCTTGACTGTATATCTCTTAAATATCAACATATACACGTGTGATTTAGTTTGCGAAGATGTTTCAATGCCGAGAACCTCGATCAGAGAGTAAAAAAGGCGTAAGGTTCACAATGGTGTAAGATTAAAATGGGATATATCGGGCTAGGAATCGAGTTACAGGAACAAGGGCCAAACGAACCACGCATGAGTGGAATCGTCGAGCGAAAACACTTGACAACCTCCTAGAAGCAGCTTTTCTTGCCACCAGACCTTTCTCCATCAATTAGGAATCTGATGCCGTCACTAAACACATTCCTTAAATTGTAGCCATTTGTTGAGTGATTTTTTTTGGTGTCTAATCCGCATGTGTATCACCATTGCCCTTGATTTTCTTGACTGTATATCTCTTAAATGTCAACATATACACGTGTGATTTAGTTTACGAAGATTTTTCAATGTCGAGAACCTCGATCAGAGAGTAAAAAAGGCGTAAGGTTCACAATGGTGTAAGATTAAAATGGGATATATCGGGCTAGGATTCGAGTTACAGGAACAAGGGCCAACCCAACCACCCAAGAATGGAATCGTCGAGCGAAAACACTTGACAACCTCCTAGAAGCAGCTTTTCTTGCCACCAGACCTTTCTCCATCAATTAGGAATCTGATGCCGTCACTAAACACATTCCTTAAATTGTAGCCATTTGTTGAGTGTTTTTTTTGTGTCTAATCCGCATATATATCACCATTGCCCTTGATTTTCTTGACTGTATATCTCTTAAATATCAACATATACACGTGTGATTTAGTTTACGAAGATTTTTCAATGCCGAGAACCTCGATCAGAGAGTAAAAAAGGTGTAAGGTTCATAATGGTGTAAGATTAAAATGGGATATACCGGGCTAGGATTCGACTTACAGGAACAAGGGCCAAACGAACCACCCATGAATGGAATCTTCGAGTGAAAACACTTGACAACCTCCTGGAAGCAGCTTTTCTTGCCACCAGACCTTTCTCCATCAATTAGGAATCTGATGCCGTCACTAAACACAATCCTTAAATTGTAGCTATTTGTTGAGTGATTTTTTTTTTGGTGTCTAATCCGCATATATATCTCCATTGCCCTTGATTTTCTTGACTGTATATCTCTTAAATGTCAACATATACAGGTGTGATTTAGTTTACGAAGATTTTTCAATGTCGAGAACCTCGATCAGAGAGTAAAAAAGGCGTAAGGTTCACAATGGTGTAAGATTAAAATGGGATATATCGGGCTAGGATTTGAGTTACAGGAACAAGGGCCAAACCAACCACCCAAGAATGGAATCGTCGAGCGAAAACACTTGACAACCTCCTAGAAGCAGTTTTTCTTGGCACCAGACCTTTCTACATCAATTAGGAATCTGATGCCGTCACTAAACGCATTCCTTAAATTGTAGCCATTTGTTGAGTGTTTTTTTTGGTGTTTAATCCGCATATATATCACCATTGCCCTTGATTTTCTTGACTGTATATCTCTTAAATATCAACATATACACGTGTGATTTAGTTTACGAAGATTTTTCAATGCCGAGAAGCTCGATCAGAGAATAAAAAAGGTGTAAGGTTCACAATGGTGTAAGATTAAAATGGGATATACTGGGCTAGGATTCGACTTACAGGAACAAGGGCCAAACGAACCACCCATGAATGGAATCGTCGAGCGAAAACACTTGACAACCTCTTAGAAGCAGCTTTTCTTGCCACCAAACCTTTCTCCATCAATTAGGAATATGATGCCGTCTCTAAACACATTCCTTAAATTGTAGCCATTTGTTGAGTGTTTTTTTTTTGGTGTCTAATCCGCATATATATCACCCTTGCCCTTGATTTTCTTGACTGTATATATATTTTAAATGTCAACATATACACGTGTGATTTAGTTTACAAAGATTTTTCAATGCCGAGAACCTCGATCAGAGAGTAAAAAAGGCGTAAGGTTCACAATGGTGTAAGATTAAAATTGGATATACCGGGCTAGGATTCGAGTTACAGGAACAAGGGATAAACGAACCACCCATGAATGGAATCGTCGAGCGAAAACACTTGACAACCTCCCAAAAGCAGCTTTTCTTGCCACCAGACCTTTCTCCATCAATTAGGAATCTGATGCCTTCACTAAACACATTCCTTAAATTGTAGCTATTTCTTGAGTGATTTTTTTTGGTGTCTAATCCACATATATATCACCATTGCCCTTAATTTTCTTGATTGTATATCTCTTAAATGTCAACATATACACGTGTGATTTAGTTTACAAAGATTTTTCAATGCCGAGAACCTCGATCAGAGAGTAAAAAAGGCTTAAGGTTCACAATGATGTAAGATTAAAATGGGATATAACGGGCTAGGATTCGAGTTACATGAACAAGGGCCAAACCAACCACCCAAGAATGGAATCGTCGAGCGAGAACACATGACAACCTCCTAGAAGCAGCTTTTCTTGCCACCAGACCTTTCTCCATCAATAAGGAATCTGATGCCGTCACTAAACACATTCCTTAAATTGTAGCCGTTTGTTGAGTGTTTTTTTTTTGTGTCTAATCCGCATAAATATCACCATTGCCCTTGATTTTCTTGACTGTATATCTCTTAAATATCAACATATACACGTGTGATTTAGTTCGCGAAGATTTTTCAATGCCGAGAAACTCGTTCAGAGAGTAAAAAAGGCGTAAGGTTTACAATGGTGTAAGATTAAAATGGGATATACCGGGCTAGGATTCGAGTTACAGGAATAAGGGCCAAACGAACCACCCATGAGTGGAATCGTCGAGCGAAAACACTTGACAACCTCCTAGAAGCAGCTTTTCTTCCACCAGACCTTTCTCCATCAATTAGGAATTTGATGCCGTCACTAAACACATTCCTTAAATTGTAGCCATTTGTTGAGTGATTTTTTTGGTGTCTAATCCGCATATATATCACCATTGCCCTTGATTTTCTAGACTGTATATCTCTTAAATGTCAACATATACACGTGTGATTTAGTTTACGATGATTTTTCAATGTCGAGAACCTCGATCAGAGAGTAAGAAAGGCGTAAGGTTCACAAGGGTGTAAGATTAAAATGGGATATATCGGGCTAGGATTCGAGTTACAGGAACAAGGGCCAAACCAACTACCCAAGAATGGAGTCGTCGAGCGAAAACACTTGACAGCCTCCTAGAAGTAGCTTTTCTTGCGACCAGACCTTTCTCCATCAATTAGGCATCTGATGCCGTCACTAAACACATTCCTTAAATTGTAGCCATTTGTTGAGTGTTTTTTTTTGTGTCTAATCCGCATATATATCACCATTGCCCTTCATTTTCTTGACTTTATATCTCTTAAATGTCAACATATACACGTGTGATTTAGTTTACGAAGATTTTTCAATGTCGAGAACCTCGATCAGAGAGTTAAAAAGGCGTAAGGTTCACAATGGTGTAAAATTAAAACGGGATATACCGGTCTAGGATTCGAGTTACAGCCCAAGAATGGAATCGTCCAGCAAAAACACTTGACAAACTCCTAGAAACAGCTTTTCTTGCCACCAGACCTTTCTCCATCAATTAGGAATCAGATGCCATCACTATACACATTCCTTAAATTGTTACCATTTGTTGAGTGTTTTTTTTTGTGTCTAATCCGCATATATATCACCATTGCCCTTGATTTTCTTGACTGTATATCTCTTAAATATCAACATATACACGTGTGATTTAGTTTACGAAGATTTTTCAATGCCGAGAACCTCGATCAGAGAGTAAAAAAGGCGTAAGGTTCACAATGGTGTAAGATTAAAATGGGATATACCGGTCTAGGACTCGAGTTACAGGAACAAGGGCCAAACCAACCACCCAAGAATGGAATCGTCCAGCAAAAACACTTGACAACCTCCTAGAAGCAGCTTTTCTTGCCACCAGACCTTTCTCCATCAATTAGGAATCTGATGCCATCACTAAACACATTCCTTAAATTGTAGCCATTTGTTGAGTGATTTTTTTTGGTGTCTAATCCACATATATATCACCATTGTCCTTGATTTTCTTGACTCTATATCTCTTAAATGTCAACATATACACGTGTGATTTAGTTTACGAAGATTTTTCAAAGCCGAGAACCTCGATCAGAGAGTAAAAAAGGTGTAAGGTTCTGATGGTGCAAATGTCTGTTAAGTTTGTCTTAGATCGAGTCTTATATCTAGATTGGATAAACCAGTGCTCAGAAGTCGGGAAAATAGGATTTGTATGTTTATAGGCCGATTCGCTCGAAATGGAGGTTGAACCATTTCGTACGAAATGAAGGTTAAGCCATTTCGCACGAAATGGAATTAACCATTTCGTATGAAATGATCCTTTCATATGAACTGTTTCATGCGGAATGGTCAGCCTATAAATACCTGAGCTGCTTTCTCATTTGTAACGATCCGGATTTCAGAGCGAAGGTGCTGCCAAATTGTCAACTGGTCTGAATTGCTTTGAAATCAATAAACAAGTGATTATAAACGTGAATCAAGCTGTAATCAAGTTCGTATCATCGAATTCTGCCTTTGATATGAATTAAAACTCTTTTGATTGACTCGTTCAGGTCGTACAACGATCCAACAAGTGGTATCAGAGCTCAGGAGGAAGAGTTCATGCCGATTCAGCTTGTTTTCATCTGATTTTCTGACTTCTACACCTTCTTTTTCAAAATTAATCCGGATTTAACGGTTAAAATGGCTTGAATTTCACATACATCACGTAAAACATTATTTTAACAAATCCTTGAAAGAATTGGACCTAAAATCGACCTATAACCAGATCAATTTGACAAATTCATGGCCGATTAAGTGACATCATCCTCATTTCGCATGAAATCAACAGTTCATTTCGCACGGATTGAACAATTTGAATCTCGTTTCGCACGAAATGACCTATTTCGCTTGAAAGATTGCCATTTCGCTGGAAAGTGCCATTTCGTTTGACCATTTCTCACCAAGTTATCATTTCGTTTGAAAGTATCTCCATTTCGCACGAAATCGTTATTTCGTTTGAAAGTTGTTGTTTCGTTTGAAGACCATTTCGCTTGAATATCATTCCGCTTGAAATCCATTTCATGTGGAATTCATTTCTCTTGGAATCCATTTTGCTTGGAAAGTTATTTTCAGTTTTAATCACAAAAATTTGTCTAAGTGTTTGTTAATTGTTTCAGGTACTAAAAAGATGGACGATTTTCTGAATCCGTTTAGTGATGGTTTTGCTTACACTGGAAGCACAAGAGATGCTACAACAGACAACACGAACACCTCAGCACCAAACCCGAGTCTGAAGAAAACCATTGCTGATTGGCAAACCGCCCAAGCTAATGGCTACGACACCTACAACAAACCGCCCAAGCTAATGGCCATAGAGGGCTACAATAGATGGGCAAGTAGATTTGAGGAATGGCTACAGGCATTTGCATATCAAAGTTGGAAGAGTATGAGAAGTGGTTTTAACATCGGAAGAACTGATTATGAAAATTTAACTGATACTCCACAAGAGAATTTCATTGCAGAACAAAAATGCATCGCTTTACTTCATCAATCAGTGAGAGATGATATTATATCATTAATTGACTACAAAGATTCCAGATATCTATGGGGGGAAATTAAAGATGAAGTGTGTGGGTGGTACTGAAATTGTTAAAAATAAGAAAAAATTGTTGAAAAAGGAATTCGATCTGTTTGGGTGTTTGAAAAATGAGTCTGTGTAAAAAATGATAGAAAGATTTGGTCACTTAAAGTTGGAACTTGCAAGATATGAAATTGTGTACACTCAGGAAGAATTGGTTGATAAGTTGTTTGACTCACTGCCTAATGAGAAAGACTGGCAGTACTTTGCTTTAATGCTGAAGAACACAGTAAAGCCGACTGATCTGATAGTTGATTTACTAATCGAAAGGTTGGAGAGTCATGAATTGGAGATCAAGAATACGAACAAAGTCAACAATTCCTCGTATCAGCAAAATGTTGACTTATATTATTGAGGAAGTATGATTCCTAAAACTGTGTCTCCGAAGACTGTCTTCTCAGCAGAAAATTCAAACATGTCAAATCAAGAAAGTCCAAGCAGTGGTTATTATGGAGGATCATCGTCAAGTGCTCCAAAACAACAAAAAAGTCGATTCCAAAAAACATGTTTCAGTGCAATGTTGCTGTAGACCTCAACAATGCACAAAACTTCAGCGAAGAAGCAGCTAAGCAACAAATGGTGTTTTTGGCATCTGTCTTAGAATCTTATGAGAGCCTTGTTGCTGGAAAGATCGGAAACACCAACCTCACCAAGGAAGATTATCATCAAATCGACCCTGAAGAGATGGAGTTGAATGATATTAGATGGTGTATGGCGAGTGCGGTCAGAAGGGCTCAAAGATTCATGGAGATAACAGGTAGACATTCCATTGGCGGACCTTCAACAAAGCTAGGTTTTGATAAATCGAAGGTTACATGTTTTAAATGCAAGCAAAAGGGGCATTTTAAACGAGAATGTTGAAATGCAGCTGCTGATGAAACTGCCAACCCTTTCCGTGAAGACTATTATAAAAGAGCCATCTATCATCAAAACAAATCCGAACCTCCCAGAATGAAGCAGATAGAAGAGAATCCCAAAGAAAAGTAAAGAGCATTAGCTGTCATTCATGAAGATGAGGGATTCGATTGGAGTGATGTGTTACCGGAAGAAGATGCAGTGGGTTATGCCTTTATGGCAAAAATCGTTCCTTTCAAGGATACACGAACAGATGAAGTAAAATATGTTAACAGGAAGTTGTTAGCTCTAACAATGAAAGACAGACATTATTGTGCATGGAAAGAGGCAAAAAGCGCGAAGAGATGGGACGCTGACCGAGAATGCTATTTGGATCCTAAGGGAAATATACTTGTGGAACCATCAACACTTCTTGTCAAGACTCTAATTGAGCAAATAGCAGAAGAGGAAGAAGCAAGACAAAGAATGTGGTGGGGAAGTGAAGAAGACAAATAAAAGGAGCTAAAGTCGAAAAAGATCGATGATGGGATAATCGACACGACGAAAGAGTTCACAGTAGAAAATTTGAATAAAATGGCTGATAAAGTTCTTGCAGCAAAAGAGTTAGAGGTAGACTCTAAGTCCAGTTCTGAGTCAAAGAGCAAGGTCAGTTCTAATGATTCAACAAATGAGTCATGAAAGACTGATAAAGCCAAAAGTGAAAGTGACTGCAAAAATTGCATGAAAGACTGCAAGGTTTGTAGCACACATGCTTACCTTAGTGGTAAAAAGACTGAAGAACTGACAGAAAGAGTCAGAGAAGTTGAAAATCAGATCCTAAGCCGTGACAAGTTGGTAAAAGCTTCAAATGATAGAATAAAAGAGTTAACTGATAAACTTGAAAAAGATAAAATTGAGGGAGAACGAATCAGGAAAGAAAATGAAAAGTTAATTCATGAAAACCATCAAATTTCAGAAAATTATGTGAAACTAAAAAGAACGACAAAAGATTCTGATGAAAGAAATGATAAAACAATCAAAGAAAATTTTCAACAGACAGGAGTACTTCAGTCAAAAGAGAGGCAAATCAACCAACAGTTGGATGAGATTGCTAATCTGAAGCTTCAGTTTCAGGAAGCTAAGATTGAGAATGAACGCATCAATCTGAAACTCAACAGATACAACTCCGCAAGTTTTATTCTTCAACATATTGTTCCTAAACCAATTGGGAAGAACGAAGCTGGCGAAGAGATTTACTCGAATGGAACTGGGGTTGGGTATCATCAGGTTCCACCGCCAGTGTTAAATATTTTTTCAAAGAAAAAGTCCGGGTTGGTTAATGATGATGAAACACATGAGGTTAAAATTCCAGAATCAATTGATGTCACATTTAATTCATCATATGATGAAGACAGTGTTTAGTCCGAAGTTGTTAAAAGTATGGTTGAAAATGTTTTGAAATCTAAAAGTGACTCAACTGAGGATGAAGAATGTTTTTTTGGACAAATATATTTCAAAGTCAACATCCAAAGACAACTTAAGTGAAGAACCTAATCTTGTGATGTACAAGATGTCGGGATCGGATAAGTTGTATTCGGATCTTGAGTTTCCGTTGGAAAATGTGAATGTTGACAAATTGAAAAATGTGTTTAAACTTGTTGAGATTGATGTATCTGAAATCGAAGGTTTGAAACGTTCCAAAAGGAAATTAAATTTTGAAAAAGACAAATCTTACTACAAAAAAACCTTTTGTAACCCCAAGTTTTTCTAAAAACTACCAAAACAGATGGTCGGGTGGTTATCAGGGTGGTAAGAATTATCAAAGAAGGAACTTTCAAAACAAGAAGTTTGTCGAGAAAAAGGTGTTTGTCAAAAGCTCGAGTTCTCATTCTGAGCAAGAATCTGAGATTTTTTCAAAAACCAATGAGGAATTCTTTGAGAACAAGGCCTCACAGCCTCAGATCGAAGGCAAAAGTCGGGAAGTTGATACCCGTACATGCTTCAAGTGCAACAAAGTTGGACACATTGCACGTAAGTGCACCAACTTAAAGCCTAAGTCTTAAGTTGTTGAGAGTCAGAAAAGGAAAGTTGATGCAAAAGGAAAAGCTCCAATGGTTGTTGAGAAGAAAGTTTTGAAAAATGAAAACACAAAATCCAAAACTGAACCCGTAAAGAATGTGGTAACTAAAACTGATAAATTTTACAAACGGGTTGCTTCATCTCAACAAACTTGGAAGCCAAAATCTGAAGTAAAGAAAGCAAGTTCTCCAAAATCAAAGGTGTCTGAGACTGCAAAATCTTCATCTTCAACTAAGAAGATGTATGTACCTTTGGATTACTATGAGAAACTTGAAAAACAAAAGTCTACTACTTCTGAAAAGAAGGATGTACCAAAGAAAGACCAATCATCTGGTCAACCTCCTAAAAATGATTGCTTTTTATACAAAGAGGTTGAGATTGGGTCTGAAGAGAGCTTAAAGATGAATGACAAAAATTTTCCGCCACTTTACACTGCAAAATCTCACCTCAAAGTCAAGCTACTTGAGTCAAAAGGGGCTTAGGTGGCATCAAAATCTAACTAAGTGTTTGTTATATGTGCAGGAGCTTCCAAGATCCGTTTCACGTTGGATTATGGATAGTGGAGCTTCTCGGCACATACCGGGGAATAAGACCCTACTGTACGATGTTCGAGGGTTTAATGGAGGATATGTGGGATTTGCAGGCAATCAAAGTGGTCGAATAGTTGGTGAAGGAACTCTATCTAATGGTATTGTCACGTTTGAAAGAGTAAACTACATCGCCGAGCTTGAAAACAATCTTCTGAGCATTTCTCAGATCTATGATCGTATGTATACAACGCACTTTACGGATAATGAATGTTTGATTCTGAAACCATGGTTTGTTGTTCCCGAAGAATGGGTTATCATGAGAGCACCTAGAGTCAATGATCTGTACGTGTTGGATATGAGCGTAGCCACTACTACCACGGGTCAGGCTCACTGCTTCATGTCAAGAGCAACGGAAAAAGAATCACAATTATGGCATCGAAAGATGGGTCATATTCACCTGCAAAAAATGAATCACCTGGTGCATAGCGACTTAGTAACTGGTGTTCATTTGAAAGGTTTCCATCTTGAGGGGGAGTGCATTAGTTGTGTCAAAGGCAAACAGCGAAAGAAATCTCACCCTGGGAAGAAGGAAAACTCGATCTCGAGACCATTAGAGAGACTTCATATGGATCTTTTTGGACCAGTGAACGTCAAAAGCATAACTGGTGATCTCTATTGTCTAGTAGTAACAGACGATTACTCGAGATTTTTGTGGGTATCATTTCTGAAGACAAAGGATGAGACATTCGAAAGTTTGATGACCCTATTCAGAAAAATTGAAAACTTGTACCAAACCCGAATCAGAAGAATCAGGAGTGACAACGGTACAGAGTTTAAGAACAACAAAATGGAAGAATATTGTGATGAGAGAGGTATATTGCAAGAATTTAGTGCTCCTTACACTTCGCAACAAAATGGAGTAGTTGAAAGAAAGAACAGGACGCTAATTGAAACGACCAGGACGACGCTTGATGATTCGAAATTACCAGTCAACTTTTGGGCAGAGGCAGTGTCAGCTGCTTGCTATACACTCAACCAGGTTCTTACAGTGAAGAAATTCAACAAGACATGTTTTGAGTTGATCAACAACCGTAAACCTAACCTGAAGTATCTGGAACCGTTCGGGTCTCCCTGCACAGTTCTAGAACATTATGGTAAATTTGGTCCAAAGAGCATCGAGGGAATATTCGTGGGTTACACAAGTCCATTGAAACGAGTCTTTGTTCCAAGCTTGAAGCGGATCATCGAAGCACATAATGCTGAATGTCAAAGTTCCAAATTTGGTCCAAAGAGAATCCCGGCGACTCATGGCGTTTCAATTACCATACTCTGTGGGATTCATTTTATATAGAAGATGAACCAGATTTCTTTGACGAGTTGGATATTCTGAGGGAATATGAAGAATCTCAAGAAAGATTCCCAGCAGAACCTTATAGTCGTCAACGACAAGCTTTGAACGATGATGAAGCTGGTCCAAGTAATGCTGGAGAACATGATGATATTCAGCAAACTCCTGACAACCAAACGATAGTCAACGATAATCTAGAATCTGATAGGCCAATATTCGATCGTGGTGATTCAGATTCTGAGGGGGAGCATATCCAGATTTCAAGTCAAACATTTCCAGTCAGTGAACAAGGTGCAAATCAAAATGTCACAAATTTGGAAGGCGAGGTAGATGTCTCAGGCAAGGTGATGCCGAGAACTCTTTCGTACCATCCAGAAGAGCTGATTATTGGAGAATTGTAATCGGGCGTCCGCACAAGATGACAATTTGACCAAGGCCTTACTTGTATTTTGTTCTACAGTTGTTTCATTACAAACTGAGTTTTCACTTAGTTGTTTTATTTCGCAGATTGAGCCGAGAACATATAAGGAAGCTCTAACCGAAGATTCTTGGGTCAACGCGATGCAAGAGGAGCTAAGTCAGTTTGAGAAGTTGGGAGGGTGGAAATTGGTAGATTTGCCTGATGGTAACATGAAGATAAATACCAAGTGGGTGTTTAAATGCAAGAGAGACGATCGAGGGGTTATTATTCGTAACAAAGCTCGACTCGTAGTCCAGGGCTTTAGTCAGCAGGAGGCTATAGATTTCACCAAAGTATATGCTCCCGTTGCTAGACTTGAAGCGATCAAAATCTTCCTAGCATTTGCATCTTGGAAAGGTTTAAAGTTTTTTAGCTAGATGTTAAATCTGCTTTTCTCTAAGGGAAGGTAAAATAGGAGGTATATGTCGGACAGCCACCGGGCTTCACCGACCCAATCCATAAAGACAAGGTCTATTTTCTGGATAAAACGATGTATGGCCCCGAGAGCCTGGTACGAGACATTGTCTCAACATTTGCTTGCCAACAACTTCATCCGTGGAAAAGTGGATGCCACTCTCTTCACCAAAGAAGTCGATGGAGATCTTCTGATAGTTCAGATATACGTGGACGACATCATATTTGGGTAAACAAATGAAGATCTGTGCAAAGATTTTGAAAAAGTTATGAAGCAAAAATTTGAAATGTCATCGATGGGTGAGATGAAATTCTTCTTGGGTCTTCATGTTGATCAACTGCCTGAGGGAATTTTCATACATCAGACGAAGTATGTTCATGATATCTTAGAGAAATTTGGGATGTCCGGGACTACTCCAGCTTCCACCCCGTTAGCGACGAACCATGGGATAAACCCTGATCTCACCGGAGAGAAGGTGGATGAAACGATGTATCGTTCCATGATCGGATCGCTGATGTATTTGACAGCTTCAAGACCCGATATCATGTATCCAACCTGCCTTGCAGCGCGGATTTAGTCAAGCCCTAGAGCTTCGCATATGGTGATTGTGAAACGGATATTGCACTACCTGAAAGGAACTCCATCATTGGGGTTGTGGTATCCAAAAGAAGGCGATTTCATGCTCGAAGGGTATTCTGATTCCGATTTCGGATGCTTCAAAGTTAACGCTAAGTCAACAACTGCGGGATGCCAGTTTTTCGGACCACGATTGGTCACCTGGCAATGCAAGAAGCAGACCTCTATAGCTTTATCCACATGTGAAGCCGAGTATGTATCTGCTAGCAGCTGCTGTTCTCAGATCTTGTGGATCCAGCAACAGATGTGAGACTATGGTTTGCAATTTCTTAACACCCCTATCTTTGTTGATAATGAGGCAGCTATAAACATCACAAAAAATCTTGTTCATCACGCTAAAACGAAACACATTGAAATTCGTCATCACGTCATCCGAGATTGTTTCGAGAAGAAGTTAATACGAATTGAGAAAATCCACACTGATGAACAAAAAGCTGATTTACATACCAAAGCATTTGATAAAACTATTTTTCAATATCTTCTAAAATTGAATGGTATGGAGCTTTTATCGGTGTTGGAGGGGATTCTTGGCGTAGATGAAGGTACCACTGTAGATGATGTTGAAAAGCAATCTGCTATGGTTTGTCAATTTTTTACTTGTTTTGGTATTTAGGGGGAGGTAGGTTATATTTTCAGAAAATACAAAAACAGTAAAAAAATTTCAAAAAAAAACCAAAAACATGAGATTTTTCAAAATTCAAAAACAATAGAAAACCGAAAAAGAGCTTGTGTATAAATGGAAAATGATAGTACATTAGCTTGACAGTTACAGTATGCTAAAGAAATTTAAAGTTTAAAAAGTGTTAAACAGTCTCGCTGATGATATGCCGATAGGTTTTTACACATTTAGTAGGTTTGTTCGGGATATAAACCAAAAATCACAACTTGCTTTTACGTGGGGAACATCTCTCGGATATATAGGTAACCCCTGAAATCAAGTTTGAAAGGCTCTATTTCTGACATACTAGGTCTTTGTACGTGGTAATATCTGGGGTATTATACCTGGACTTCTGATTTTGCGGGAGCAATAGCCTAGTCCTCGTATAATACTTTGCATTGCTTTAATCTTAAAGCCCCCCCTCAGCATAAAAAAATGATGAAACATTGAAAAATGCTAATCATGTGCTGTTGTAAAAGAAGATCCCCAAAGGGGACCCACCTAAAGTCGAACCATCATCTCTCTGATTCTGCGGAAGCAATAGCCTGAGCTCTCATGGTCTCGCATTTAACCCCTTACAGATATTACTAGTGTGCACTCACCTGTAAGACTGAATATAGTAGTCTGGATACGAGAGTATATTCTGAGGTGGTACACGTGTATAAGCTAAGTCTCTAAAAACACTAAATTGGTATCCTGAACAGAATGAAATTTGTGTGAGAACTTAAGAGGATCAGTATATCGGCAATCTAAGAGAATTGTTTAATTCTGAGTATGAAATCAAAGCTTAACGGTACTTGTGACTTGTCGGTAGCTTATATGATTCCCTAACACGTTAACCAAAAATATGTTTGTAAATAGTTTACATTTACTGCATTTCATTTCTGTTTAGCTTTCTAGTCTAGAAACTTTATTCAAAATCCAAAAAGATTTTTCATTTCTGCTTTATTTTTTTGACAAAGCAAAGTGGAAAGCTGATCTTCAGACTCATAGTTCGAAGAAGATGCAGGAAGTTTCTGAGCTGGACAGAAGAGTTGGGAGCATACTATGTTAAACCTGTGAAAATGAAAAGTCAAAACAAGTCCATTAAGTTGAAACTTGTAATTTTCAGAATAATGTTTTGAAAAATGTTGAACAAAAGTCAGTTTTGCTTTGTCTTGGGTCAACCAAGGTCATTAAGTTGGACTTGGTCGGCAAAATTAAGTACCCAGGGTCATTAACTTGGACCTAGACACTTAAGTGGATTATTAAAAACTGATAAAAACAACAAATGAAGTAAGAAAAATCGATAGATTATAATGTCAGATTTCTAAGAAGCAGGAAACAGTTCTAAACCTGTGAAAGATGCAAAGCGAGATTCCCATGGCTAAGTCTGAGCAAAGTTTGAGCCAGAATACGATTCAAGAACGAGAAGTATTCAAGACCGTGATCCCAGCTTGTTGAGTGGGGGAGTCTGAAGACGTAAGAATCGGATACAGTTTCTGAATCAACATTCAAGGGGAGTTTGAAGAAAAGCCAAGATTGAGTGCTAGCTGCTGATGCTGTTAAACTTAAGGAATTAAGAGATTGAAGGATGCTTTCAGTGTCAAAATTCTTTGAAAAGAGCAAAAAAGACTGATCAAGACTGAAGACTCGATGCCGAAGACTTCGTCAACATCCAAGGGGGAGTCTGTTGGTGCAAATGTCTGCTAACTTTGTCTTATATCGAGTCTTATATCTAGATAGGATAAACCAGTGCTCAGAAGTCGGGAAAATAGGATTTGTATGTTTATAGGCCATTTCGCAAGAAATGGAGGTTGAACCATTTCGTACGAAATGAAGGTTAAGCCATTTCACGCGAAATGGAATTAACCATTTCATACAAAATGATCATTTCGTATGAACTGTTTCATGCGGAATGGTCAACCTATAAATACCTGAGCTAGTTTCTCATTTGTAACGATCTGGATTTCTGAGCCGAAGTGCTGCCAAATTGTCAACTGATCTGTATTGCTTTGAAATCATTAAACAAATGATTATAAATGTGAATCAAGCTGTAATCAAGTTCGTATCATCGAATTCCTCCTTTGATATGAATTAAAACTCTTCTGATCGACTCGTTCAGGTCGTACAACGATCCAACAGGTTCCCAATGGTGTAAAATTAAAATGGGATATACCGGGCTAGGATTCGAGTTACAGGAACAAGGGCCAAACCAGCCCCCCAAGAATGGAATCGTCGAGAGAAAACACTTGACAACCTCCTAGAAGCAGCTTTTCTTACCACCAGACCTTTCTCCATCAATTAGGAATCTGATGCCGTCACTAAACACATTCCTTAAATTGTAGCCATTTGTTGAGTGTTTTTTTGGTGTCTAATCCGCATATATATCACCATTGCCCTTGATTTTCTTGACTGTATATCTCTTAAATGTCAACATATACACGTGTGATTTAGTTTACGAAGATTTTTCAATGCCAAGAACCTCGATCAGACAGTAAAAAAGGCGTAAGGTTCACAATGGTGTAAAATTAAAATGGGATATACTGGGCTAGGATTCGAGTTACAAGAACAAGGGCCAAAACAACCACCCAAGAATGGAATCGTCGAGCGAAAACACTTGACAACCTCCTAGAAGCAGCTTTTGTAACACCCCGTGTTTTCGAAAGTCAAAGTCAAGGTCAAAGTCAACGACCGATTTCGCGCAACTTGACTTGTAGTAGATTTCTTGTGGATGTTTATTTTAGTTGTATTATGTGGAGTAAGTGTCAATAATTACAATAATCGACGTACGTTGCTCGCAAACTATTCGACTTACGACTGTGAACTATAGGAAGTAACAATGCGATAAAGCTAAACGATAATCATACTATGCTAATTGAATCGACTTCAAATCGCAACTCGAACTACATATTTTAATTATTGTTATACGTGTGTGTGTGCCTTATGTGTTACTTGTGCATCTTCATTTATGTTATGTGTGGAATCGCAATCGAACTCGAAACACAATCGAACTCAATCAAAATCTAACTATGATAGATGTAGTAGTTGGGATTAAAAGTAATTTGACTAGGAAAATCTATCACATCGAATCGCTCGCAATCAAAATCGAAACAGCAAAAATCATCGCGCCAAACACTCGAACCAAGTGCCATCCGGCCGGATTGCTATCCGACCGGGCTGCCACTTGATTGTGGTGTCAGGTCGTCATCCGACCGGACAGTCATCCGGGCTGGATGCCATGCGACCGACCCACACTTTCCCCCTTTGGAATCCTAAAAATACCCATGTCATTGTCATCATTTCCACTTTTGGAAATCCTCTGTCCGAACAGTTCGTGCTCCCCACCTTTTCTTCGATTTCTCTCAATCCAGGTAAGATCTCGCCCTAAATCTTGTACTTTCTTAATCTACACGCACTCCTACACCTTTCTATCTTTTGAATCTTAACTTTTAACCGTGAAATCACTAGATTTGAGGTGTTTTAGGATGATGTCATCATGAGTTCTTGAAGAACTTCTTGTTTTGGCCTCAATCCACCAAGAACAACTTAGATCTGATAGATTTCCACACAAATACACAAAGATCTCACGTAGATCTAAGCTTAAATATAGTGAAAAAGGGATTGAAAGATGGTTTCTAACTTTCTTTCAACTCTTTTACACTCAATACACTCAAAACCAATAGGATCCGACCCTGATCTAGTCCCCTACTCATTATTAGTGTTGTGCTAGCTCAAGATCCGGATTCTACCCACGAGACCACCGATTTCAGGTTAAACGAGGATAACCGTCTTGAACCGGTTAACTGGCCGAGCTAGGGTGATTCCTGGTCGATCAGGTTACTTGGGTCAAGATGGATTCCGTTGGTTAACACGTTATCAAAACGCCTCGAAAAAATGACAAACAATCAAAACGACCAAGTGTGAGATGAACGGAATAATCAGGGCGGAATGCTGTCCAACTGTACTACTGTCCGACCGGATAAGTCACCCGAACGGATTGCTGTCCGAACGGATAACACCTTGGGTCCCACACTTAATCATCTCTATCTGAATTTTGGGTATCGAACGAATTGCCATCCGATCGGAATACCATCCGACAGGATTACTCTTCGGATCATGAGATACTAGGACTTTAAAGACTTAAACAATTTTCAACATGTTCATTAACATGGTGCCACCCGGTTGTATGGACATCCGACTGAGTGACTCTTCTGCTGTGAATTTCTTTCCACTAAGTAACCTCATCACTAGAGTCGCCGTCCGACCGGACTACCGTCCGACCGGATGATCATCCGAACGGATTGTCATCCGCACGATTGGCCGTCCGATCGACCGACTTGAAAGATAGAGATACCTCAATGTTTTAAAATGCTACAACGAAAACTTCAAAGGACAAGCCATCATACACAAACACATCCTCATCATAGGAAGAAACAATCCACTCGAATAGTCATTCGACTGGACTACCATCCGACCGGATGACTATCCGAACGGATTGACATCCGCACAAACAAGCCGTCTGATCGGATTACAATCTGACCGAACTGCTATCCGACCCATTCACACTTGATATCGTTTTACGAGTCACTTATCGTTATGCTATCAAACTATTCAGGCTAACCCTACTCGCTAAGCGATCCCTTCAATCCATCAACCGCTGTGAGTATACTCGATCCCTTTTTGCTTTAAGCACTTTTGGGTGTTACATACGTTACAACTATTCAAATCACATCAAACACACTACTCAATACTATTTGAACACTAACCGTTATACGTGGCTTATGAATGCTTATTTGTTATGTTTACACATGGAATGTTGTCTACCTGCCTTAGCAACGATAGTACTATAGTTTGGACTCAGCACCCATTCACACGGGGGTTGTTAAGGATAATTACTTGCATGGATTATGGTGGTAATCATGTATTGCGAACTGCCTCGAGCAGTCAACCCGCAGTCATTGGTATCGATTGATCTATGTCGATAACTAACGTGCTTCATTTCTCTATGTGTACGTGCTGGTTATGCGTAAACGAATTCGAACTCCATATGCTATTATCAAACTTGTATGCTCACCTTTACATTAAATGTATTGACTTTATTTTAACGTATGTGACAGGTGCTTAGGATGCACACCTGGTAGGAAGTCGAAGCTAGAATAAAGCTTTAGAGCCCAACAAATAGTTGTCTGTAGTAAATGAATCGAGGGTCTCTAGAAGTAGATAAACAATTGCTCTATTTGAAAATATGAGTTGTCGGAACAGAATTATTTGCCTAGATTTTATCTGTAATAATTTGTTTACTGTTTGAGGCATGGTATGGGACATGTTATTTTAAATTGAATATTAATGATAATTGTTATGGAAACTTCTGGACAATCTGTTTCGCTCAGTGCCATGCCCCGATGATTCCGCCATCGGTTGGGATGTGATAGATTGGTATCAGATCCATAACTATAGGGAATTAGCCAAGAGTCGACCTAGTTCGGGTCGATATCTTAGACACCTAGTCTATAGTTAGGAACCAACAGACCGACTTATGCATGTCCGTTAGGGATTTTGCATAAGTTTACTACTATTTTCTCACTATTCTCGCACACGCTACACTATCACTGCACTCGAAATTTTCAACCATAAATAAGCAATTAAGTCGAGATTAGGTGTGAAAACCGCAAACTCTCGACTAAAGTTGCTTAATCGACTCGCATTTTATCTATACACGAGGAGAATTATGCCAAACCAGGAGTGAGATCCGTATTTTGATGAATAATCTCCTCTATTTTATCAAAATAGGAGCGAAGTTTTTAAGCCAGGGGTGAAACCCTAACCTTGACGACTTGTTCCGCCCATTTTACAAACTCTCACCAAAGTCTCGACGGACTCCAACGACCTGAAGTCACAATATGACTAACGGGATGTGTGCTAAACGCCCAAGAATCGAGGCAAAGGCATAGTCCTGAACGTCAAACATGCACAATGGATCCTTACGAATAGTTTAATCACTTTGGTTAGTCGAAGTCTACTAGCCGTAGACAATCTATTTCTCGATTTCTATGTGTTTCGATTCTGAGCTTAAAACCGTCGGCTCTGATGTTTCATCGATTTTACGTGCTTATATATATGTTTACCTATTTATGTGTTAAATTTTGGAGATTTATTCGATTTTTTCTTTCACTTCGATCAACACATACGACTCGCACTGCATTTCTATCTCGAAACGTTAACAAATCGTTGAATTGTGGACGACCTTATGCTACGATATACACTTATACTACGCTAATCGATATACTAGGAGGGATAGTTCTATTCGAACAAATCGCAGACTTTAAATGATAGGTTTCTGTATTCTGGCCGCCTCTGTGATTACATGCGTATGTGGTTATGTGTTTCTGTGCTCTACGTGCTTATGTGTTTATGTGATTATGTTTTTCTGTGTTCTACATGGTTATGTGTCTATGTGTTTACATGATTATGCGTGTTCCTGAGCTTTAGTAAGTAGTAGACGTGTGAGGTGAGATTTGAATACAATGTGTTGAGTCCTGTGACGATGTCTGTTACAGACAATGTCATCTGGATCCCGTCATCCCTTACTTTCTCGTCAAGAAAAGAGAGATAAACGCCTCGCTGCCGTCATCACTAAAAATGTAGCAAAGGCTGTGAGTGAGGTCTACGAGAACGTCAACAGGTCGTCTGAGGAGTCGAGAACCGAAGCTCCTAAAGCTACCACCAAAGCTCCCTTCAATTTCAAGCAATTCAAGTCTTGTGGGCTAAAATAATTCACTGGCGAGGGAGGCCCCACAGCATTGGTCCAATGGTTTGACTCCATTGAGGTCACTCTACGACAAAGCGGTTGCCCTGATGACCTCCGTACTCTGAACGCTATCGGCGTCTTTCAGTCCCGTGCTCTAGACTGGTGGACGGCCGAGAGGAACAAGCGAGGGAACAATGCAACCTACGGTCTGTCATGGGACGAACTCAGGGACGTCATGCTGGAAGAATTATGTCCTCCTCATGAACGTCAAAAGCTAGAGGATGAATTTTGGCACATACATCAAAAGGATGGCGAAAATGTTGCACTCACTGCTCGCTTCAAACAGCTCAGCATCATTTGTCCCGATCAGGTCAAGACTCTAGATATGGCAATCAAGAAGTATATCCGGGACCTGCCTGACTGTGTTGCCGGTTTCGTGCAAGCGGCTAAGACTACGACGATCGAAAAGACTTATCTAATGGGCGCTGAAATCAAGGACAAGCGGGTCAAGGCTGGTGTCTGGGATAAAACTTCAAAGCACCTGCATCAAGCTACCACCGTCGCACCAACTGCTGAAACCACCACCTCATCAAGCTACAAGAGGAAGAACAAGATAAAGAGCAGCTCCAGCAACAAGAACTGTGCGATCACTGCTGCACAGATACAAGCTGTACCAGCCCAACATCGTCAAGTAGCGGCGCCAGTGGCAAATGCACCGCCTGCTAAGCGTGCATACACTGGGCCACACCCGCTCTGCCCCACTTGTACCTACCACCACCCGACTACCATTGCTTGTCGTTTTTGTGTTCATTGCAATATGTACGGCCATTTCACTACCAACCGCCATGCTCGACAATATCCTGCTCATCAAGCTCTACTCACCGCCCCTCAGGGTCAACAAGCTCCTCTGGCACCCGGGGTGAACGCCAGAGCCTGCTTCGCATGTGGCGATCCTAACCACTTTGCCAACATGTGCCCAAACAGGGTGGTAAAACAAGATCCCCAGCAGCAGCAGCCTCAGCAACAGCAGCAACACCAGCAGCAATAGCAACAACAAGCAGCACGCGCACGAACTTTCAACATCAACGTGCGTCAAGCCCAAGCCGACAACAACGTGGTCAATGGTACGTTCCTTGTGAATGGTATTTATTCTTCGTGTTTATTTGATACTGGAGCCGATAATTGCTTTGTGTCGTTCGAATTCGAGAAGCTCCTTAGTCGTAAACGCTCCTGACTCTCCTCGACGTTTGATGTTGAAGTCGCTACTGGAAGAACCGTCGCCGTTAATTCTGTTCTTGGTGATTGTACTCTTGAGCTCAACAATCACATTTTCCCAATCGACCTTCTTCCGATGAAACTCGGAAGTTTTGATGTCATAGTAGGCATGGACTTTCTTCGCGAGAACCATGCTGAAGTTGTGTGCTTCGACAAGATGATTCGATTCTCGCTCGCGAATGGTGATTTATTGTGTGTTTACGGTGAAACCGCTTCGAAAGGTCTCAAGCTCATGTCATGTGTCCAAGCTAGCAAGTATCTCCGCAAGGAATACAGAGCTTTCTTGGCTAACATTGTAGTAGCGGAGAAGGAAAAGAAAGAGAAGAAGGAAGTGAAACACGTTCCTGTTGTTCGAGAATTTCCTAACGTCTTTCCAGAGGATCTTCCCGGTCTACCACCAAGTCGTGACATCGACTTTCGTATCAACCTCATTCCTGGAGCCAACCCTATTGCCAAAGCTCCCTACCGGCTCGCCCCGTCAGAAATGCGCGAACTCTCAAACCAACTCCAGGAATTACTTGAGAAAGGCTTCATTCGCCCGAGCACCTCTCCTTGGGGCGCGCCAGTCCTTTTCATCAAAAAGAAGGATGGGAAGTTCAGGATGTGTATCGACTATCGGGAATTGAATAAGCTAACTATCAAGAACCGCTATCCCCTACATCGCATTGATGATTTGTTTGATCAGCTACAAGGTGCTACGTGCTTCTCAAAGATCGATCTACTCTCAGGCTATCACCAACTACGCATTCAAGAGGAGGATATACCCAAAACCGCGTTTCGCACTCGTTACGGCCACTACGAATTCGTTATTATGCCCTTTGGTTTAACCAACGCAACAGCGGTTTTCATGGATCTGATGAATCGTGTGTGCAAACCATATCTCGACTGTTTCGTCATCGTATTCATCGACGATGTCTTGATCTATTCCAAATCGAAAGCCGAACACGCGCAACATCTCCGTTTGGTTCTCGAGCTACTCCAGGGGAACCAACTCTACGCCAAGTTCTCCAAGTGTGAATTCTGGTTGGAGGAAGTTCAGTTTCTGGGTCACATTGTTAATAGTCAAGGTATTCACGTCGATCCTGCGAAGATTGAAGCTGTTAAGAGTTGGATTACGCCTAAGAACCCGTCTGAAGTTCGTTCTTTTCTCAGACTAGCGGGCTACTATCGACGATTTATCGAAGGATTCTCAAAGATCGCTGTACCACTTACCGCTCTCACGTATAAAGACAAGCCTTTTGTTTGGGGAACTGAACAAGAGTCTGCCTTTCAAACCCTCAAGCATAAGCTTTGCAATGCTCCTGTTCTCACATTGCCCAACGGAAACGACGATTTCATTGTCTACTGTGATGCTTCCAACCTTGGTCTTGGTTGTATTCTCATGCAACGGGATAAGGTTATAGCTTACACATCTCGTCAGTTTAAAATCCACGAGAAGAACTATACAACTCATGATCTCGAGCTAGGCGCAGTTGTTTTTGCGTTAAAGATTTGGCGACACTACCTGTATGGTACCGAGTGTACGATCTTCACCGATCATAGGAGCCTACAACATATCTTTAATCAGAAGGAACTTAATATGCGTCAAAGCTGATGGGTAGAACTTCTCAACGATTTCGACTGTGAGATTCGTTATCACCCAGGCAAAGCAAATGTCGTTGCTGACGCACTCAGCAGACGGAGTTATCTGCTTAGCACTCATAATGTTCAAGCCCAACACGATCTTGAAACCCTCATTCGCGAAGCTCAGCATGCATGTTTTAATGAACACACACTGAAGAAGGAAAGAATCTACCACGATGGAGCCCAGCTTGTGAGCAAATCGAATGGGATATTCCACTTTCTGGAACGAATTTGGATCCCTAAACGAACCAATTTACGACAAATCTTGATGGACGAAGCTCACAAATCCCGGTATTCTATTCATCCCGGTGCCGACAAAATGTACCAGGATCTTCGCTACAAGTACTGGTGGCCCGGCATGAAAAGGGATATTGCCCTCTACGTTGGAAAACGCCTTACATGTGCAAGAGTCAAGGCTGAACATCCAAGACCCTCTGGCTTGCTCGAACAACCACCAATCCCTATGTGGAAGTGGGAGAGTATAGCTATGGACTTCATAACAAAGCTACCGCACACGTCATCAGGTCACGACAACATTTGGGTTGTGGTTGACCGTTTGACTAAATCTGCTCACTTTTTGCCAATAGGGGAAGACTACAAGGTAGAACGGTTAGCCCGAATCTACACCGACGAGATCATTTGTAATCATGGTACGCCTCGCGACATCATCTCTGATCGTGATGCTCGGTTTACCTCGCGACTGTGGGAGAAGTTTCAAACGGCACTCGGCACATCGCTTAATCTAAGTACCGCTTTCCACCCTCAAACCGACGGTCAGACTGAAAGAACGATTCGTACTCTTGAAGACATGCTCCGTTCGTGTGTCATAGACTTCGGTGGTAATTGGGATAAATACCTGCCGTTAGTCGAATTCTCGTATAACAACAGTTATCATTCCAGCATTCAAATGGCATGATTCAAGGCTTTATACGGAAGAAGATGTCGATCGCCTATTGTGTGGCATGAGATCGGTCTTTCGCAATTAACCGGTCCCGAGCTACTGCAAGAAACGACAGACAAAATTTTCTAAATTCAAGACAATCTAACGAAAGCTCTGAATCGACAGAAAAGTTATGCCGATAGACGACGCAAGCCCCTTGAATTTGACGTTGGTGACTACGTACTCCTAAAGGTATCACCTTGGAAGGGTGTGGTCCGATTCGGCAAGAAAGGAAAGCTCACGCCTCGATATGTTGGACCTTTTAAGATTCTGGAAAGGATCGGAAAAGTCGCCTACAGACTCGAACTACCGCAAGAACTTAGTAACGTCCACCCGACTTTCCATGTTTCGAACCTCCGAAAGTGCCTGCCTGAGCATGATCTAATTGTACCTCTCTATAACCTTTAAGTAAACGAAACACTACACTTCGTGGAAAAGCCTGTCGAAATCACGGACTGCCAAACCAGCAGCTCAGACGCTCGCGCATTCCTATTGTGAAAGTCCGATGGGAAGGCAAGCGAGGCGCAGAGTTCACTTGGGAACTCAAAAGAGACATGAAGGCGAAGTACCCGCAGTTATTTAAAGAGAAAGTCTAGAGAGAGAAAAGTGATTCACGGTGGTATACAACTTCCAGCCTAATTTCGGGACGAAATTCCCTAAACAAGGGGAGGTTGTACACCCCGTGTTTTCGAAAGTCAAAGTCAAGGTCAAAGTCAACGACCGATTTCGCACAACTTGACTTGTTGTAGATTTCTTGTGGATGTTTATTTTAGTTCTATTATGTGGAGTAAGTGTCAATAATTACAATAATCGACGTACATTGCTCGCAAACTATTCGACTTACGACTGTGAACTATAGGAAGTAACAATGCGATAAAGCTAAACAATAATCAAACTATGCCAATCGAATCGACTTCAAATCGCAACTCGAACTACATATTTTAATTATTGTTATACGTGTGTGTGTGCCTTATGTGTTACATATGCATGTTCATTTATGTTATGTGTGGAATCGCAATCGAACTCGAAACGCAATCGAACTCAATCGTAATCGAACTATGATAGATGTAGTAGTTGGGATTAAAAGTAATTTGACTAGGAAAATCTATCACATCGAATCGCTCGCAATCGAAATCGAAACAGCAAAAATCGTCGCGCCAAACACTCGAACCAAGTGTCATCCGACCGGATTGCCATCCGGCCGGATTGCCATCCGACCGGGCTGCCACTTGAATGTGGTGTCAGGTCGTCATCCGACCGAGATGACATCCTACCGACCCACACTTTCCCCTTTTGGAATCCTATAAATACCCATGTCATTGTCATCATTTCCACTTTTGGAAATCCTCTGTCTGAACAGTTCGTGCTCCCCACCTTTTCTTCGATTTCTCTCAATCCAGGTAAGATCTCGCCCTAAATCTCATACTTTCTTGATCTACACGCACTCCTACACCTTTCTATCTTTTGAATCTTAACTTTTAACCGTGAAATCACTAGATTTGAGGTGTTTTAGGATGATGTCATCATGAGTTCTTGAAGAACTTCTTGTTTTGGCCTCAATCCACCAAGAACAACTTAGATCTGATAGATTTCCACACAAATACACAAAGATCTCACGTAGATCTAAGCTTAAATATAGTGAAAAAGGGATTGAAAGATGGTTTCTAACTTTAGTTCAACTCTTTTACACTCAAAACCGATAGGATCCGACCCTGATCTAGTCCCCTACTCATTATTAGTGTTGTGCTAGCTCAAGATCCGGATTCTACCCACGAGACCACCGATTTCGGGTTAAACGAGGATAACCGTCTTGAACCGGTTAATAGGCCGAGCTAGGGTGATTCCTGGTCGATCAGGTTACTTGGGTCAAGATGGGATTCCGTTGGTTAACACGTTATCAAAATGCCTCGATAAAACGACAAACAATCAAAACGACCAAGTGTTAAACGAATAGAACAATCAGGGCGGAATGCTGTCCGACCGGACTACTGTCCGAGCGGATAAGTCACCCGAACGGATTGCTGTCTGAACGGATAATTCCTTGGGTCCCACACTTAATCATCTCTATCTGAAGTTTGGGTATCGAACGAATTTCCATCCGATCGGATTACTCTTCGGATCATGAGATACTAGGACTTTAAAGACTTAAACAATTTTCAACATGTTCATTAACAGGGTGCCACCCGGTCGTATGGACATCCGACCGCGTGACTCTTCTGCTATGAATTTGTTTCCACTAAGTAACCTCATCACTAGAGTCGCCGTCCGACCGGACTACCGTCCGACCGGATGATCATCTGAATGGATTGTCATCCGCACGATTGGCCGTCCAATCGACTGACTTGAAAGATAAAGATACGTCAATGTTTTAAAATGATACAACGAAAACTTCAAAAAACAAGCCATCATACACAAACACATCCTCATCGTAGGAAGAAACAATCCACTCGAATAGTCATTTGACTGGACTACCATCCGACCGGATGACTATCCGAACGGATTGTCATCCGCACAAACAAGTCGTCCGATCAGATTACCATCCGACCGAACTGCTATCCGACCCATTCACACTTGATATCGTTTTACGAGTCACTTATCGTTATGCTATCAAACTATTCAGGCTAACCCTACTCGCTAAGCGCTCCCTTCAATCCATCAACCGCTGTGAGTATACTCGATCCCTTTTTGCTTTAAGCACTTTTGGGTGTTACATACGTTACAACTATTCAAATCACATCAAACACACTACTCAATACTATTTGAACGCTAACCGTTAATGCATGTTATACGCGGCTTATGAATGCTTGTTTCTTATGTTTACACATGGAATGCTGTCTACCTGCCTTAGCAAAGATAGTACTATAGTTTGGACTCAGCACCCGTTCACACGGGGGTTGTTAAGGACAATTACTTGTATGGATTACGGTGGTAATCATGTATTGCGAACTACCTCGAGCAGTCAACCCGCAGCCATTGGTATCGATGGATCTATGTCGATAACTAACGTGCTTCATTTCTCTATGTGTACGTGCTGGTTATGCGTAAACGAATTCGAACTCTATATGCTATTATCAAACTTGTATGCTCACCTTCACATTATATGTATTGACTTTATTTTAACGTATGTGACAGGTGCTTAGGATGCACACCTGGTAGGAAGTCGAAGCTAGAATAAAGCTTTAGAGCCCAACAAATAGTTGTCTGTAGTAAATGAATCAAGGGTATCTAGAAGCAGATAAACAATTGCTCTATTTGAAAATCTGAGTTGTCGGAACAGAATTATTTGCCTAGATTTTATCTGTAATAATTTGTTTACTGTTTGAGGCATGGTATGGGACATGTTATTTTAAATTGAATAGTAATGATAATTGTTATGGAAACTTCTGGACAATTTGTTTCGCTCACTGCCATGCCCCGATGATTCCGCCATCGGTTGGGGTGTGACAGCTTTTCTTGCCACCAGACCTTTCTCCATCAATTAGGAATCTGATGCCGTCACTAAACACATTCCTTAAATTGTAGCCATTTGTTGAGTTTTTTTTTTGTGTCTAATCCGCATATATATCACCATTGCCCTTGATTTTCTTGACTGTATATCTCTTAAATATCAACATATACACGTGTGATTTAGTTTACGAAGATTTTTCAATGCCGAGAACCTCGATCAGAGAGTAAAAAAGGCGTAAGGTTCACAATGGTGTAAAATTAAAATGGGATATACCGGCTAGGATTCGAGTTACAGGAACAAGGGCCAAACCAACCACCCAAGAATGGAATCGTCGAGCGAAAACACTTGACAACCTCCTAGAAGCAGCTTTTCTTGCCACTAGACCTTTCTCCAACAATTGGGAATCTGATGCCATCACTAAACACATTTCTTAAATTGTAGCCATTTGTTAAGTGATTTTTTTTGGTGTCTAATCCGCATATATATTACCATTGCCCCTGATTTTCTTGACAGTCAAGAAAATCAAGGGCAATGGTGATATATATGCGGATTAAACACCAAAAAAAAAACACTCAACAAATGCTACAATTTAAGGAATGTGTTTAGTGACGGCATCAGATTCCTAATTGATGGAGAAAGGTCTGGTGGCAAGAAAAGCTGTTTCTAGGAGGTTGTCAAGTGTTTTCGCTTGACGATTCCATTCTTGGGTGGTTGGTTTGGCCCTTGTTCCTGTAACTCGAATCCTAGCCCGGTATATCCCATTTTAATTTTACACCATTGTGAACCTTACGCCTTTTTTACTCTCTGATCGAGGTTCTTAGCATTGAAAAATCTTCGTAAACTAAATCACAGGTGTATATGTTGATATTTAAGAGATATACGGTCAAGAAAATCAAGAGCAATGGTGATATATATGCGGATTAGACACCAAAAAAAACACACACAACAAATGGCTACAATTTAAGAAATGTGTTTAGTGACGACATCAGATTCCTAATTGATGGAGAAAGGTCTAGTGGTAAGAAAAGCTGCATCTAGGAGGTTGTCTAGTGTTTCGCTCGATGATTCCATTCTTGGGTGGTTGGTTTGGCCCTTGTTCCTGTAACTCGAATCCTAGCCCAATATATCCCATTTTAATCTTACACCATTGTGAACCTTACGCCTTTTTTACTCTCTGATAGAGGTTCTCGGCGTTGAAAAATCTTCGTAAACTAAATCACACGTGTATATGTTGATATTTAAGAGATATATAGTCAAGAAAATCAAGGGCAATGGTGATATATATGCGGATTAGACACAAAAAAAAAACACACTCAACAAATGGCTACAATTTAAGAAATGTATTTAGTGACGGCATCAGATTCCTAATTGATCGAGAAAGGTCTGGTGGCAAGAAAAGCTGCTTCTAGGAGATTTGCAAGTGTTTTCGCTGGACGATTCCATTCTTGGGTGGTTGGTTTGGCCCTTGTTCCTGTAACTCGAATCCTAGCCCGGTATATCCCATTTTAATTTTACACCATTGTGAACCTTACACCTTTTTTACTCTCTGATCGAGGTTCTTAGCATTGAAACATCTTCGTAAACTAAATCACACGTGTATATGTTGATATTTAAGAGATATACAGTCAAGAAAATCAAGAGCAATGGTGATATATATGAGGATTAGACACCAAAAAAAACACACACAACAAATGGCTACAATTTAAGAAATGTGTTTAGTGTCGACATCAGATTCCTAATTGATGGAGAAAGGTCTAGTGGTAAGAAAAGCTGCATCTAGGAGGTTGTCTAGTGTTTCGCTCGACGATTCCATTCTTGGGTGGTTGGTTTGGCCCTTGTTCCTGTAACTCGAATCCTAGCCCAATATATCCCATTTTAATCTTACACCATTGTGAACCTTACGCCTTTTTTACTCTCTGATAGAGGTTCTCGGCGTTGAAAAATCTTCGTAAACTAAATCACACGTGTATATGTTGATATTTAAGAGATATATAGTCAATAAAATCAAGGGCAATGGTGATATATATGCGGATTAGACACCAAAAAAAAACACACTCAACAAATCGCTACAATTTAAGGAATGTATTTAGTGACGGCATCAGATTCCTAATTGATCGAGAAAGGTCTGGTGGCAAGAAAAGCTGCTTCTAGGAGCTTGTCAAGTGTTTTCGCTGGACGATTACATTCTTGGGTGGTTGGTTTGGCCCTTGTTCCTGTAACTCGAATCCTAGCCCGGTATATCCCATTTTAATTTTACACCATTGTGAACCTTACGCCTTTTTTACTCTCTGATCGAGGTTCTTAGCATTGAAAAATCTTCGTAAACTAAATCACACGTGTATATGTTGATATTTAAGAGATATACAGTCAAGAAAATCAAGAGCAATGGTGATATATATGCGGATTAGACACCAAAAAAACAAACATAACAAACGGCTACAATTTAAGAAATGTGTTTAGTGACGACATCAGATTCCTAGTTGATGGAGAAAGGTCTAGTGGTAAGAAAAGCTGCATCTAGGAGGTTGTCTAGTGTTTCGCTCGACGATTCCATTCTTGGGTGGTTGGTTTGGCCCTTGTTCCTGTAACTCGAATCCTAGCCCAATATATCCCATTTTAATCTTACACCATTGTGAAACTTACGCATTTTTTACTCTCTGATAGAGGTTCTCGGCGTTGAAAAATCTTCGTAAACTAAATCACACGTGTATATGTTGATATTTAAGAGATATATAGTCAAGAAAATCAAGGGCAATGGTGATATATATGCGGATTAAACACCAAAAAAAACACACTCAACAAATGGCTACAATTTAAGGAATGTATTTAGTGACGGCATCAGATTCCTAATTGATCGAGAAAGGTCTAGTGGCAAGAAAAGCTGCTTCTAGGAGATTGTCAAGTGTTTTCGCTGGACGATTACATTCTTGGGTGGTTGGTTTGGCCCTTGTTCCTGTAACTCGAATCCTAGCCCGGTATATCACATTTTAATTTTACACCATTGTGAACCTTACGCCTTTTTTACTCTCTTATCGAGGTTCTCGGCATTGAAAAATCTTCGTAAACAAAATCACACGTGTATATGTCGATATTTAAGAGATATACAGTCAAGAAAATCATGGGCAATGGTAATATATATGCGGATTAGACACCAAAAAAAACACTCAACAAATGGCTACAATTTAAGGAATGTGTTTAGTGACGGCATTAGATTCCTAATTGATGGAGAAAGGTCTGGTGGCAAGAAAAGCTGCTTCTAGGAGGTTGTCAAGTGTTTTCGCTCGATAATTCCATTCTTGGGTGGTGGGTTTGGCCCCTGTTCCTGTAACTCGAATCTTTGCCCGGTATATCCCATTTTAATTTTACACCATTGTGAATCTTACGCCTTTTTTACTCTCTAATCGAGGTTCTCGGCGTTGAAAAATCTTCGTAAACTAAATCACACGTGTATATGTTGATATTTAAGAGATATATAGTCAAGAAAATCAAGGGCAATGGTGATATATATGCGGATTAGACACCAAAAAAAAACACACTCAACAAATGGCTACAATTTAAGGAATGTATTTAGTGACGGCATCAGATTCCTAATTGATCGAGAAAGGTCTAGTGGCAAGAAAAGCTGCTTCTAGGAGATTGTCAAGTGTTTTCGCTGGACGATTACATTCTTGGGTGGTTGGTTTGGCCCTTGTTCCTGTAACTCGAATCCTAGCCCGGTATATCCCATTTTAATTTTACACCATTGTGAACCTTACCCCTTTTTTACTCTCTTATCGAGGTTCTCGGCATTGAAAAATCTTCGTAAACAAAATCACACGTGTATATGTCGATATTTAAGAGATATACAGTCAAGAAAATCATGGGCAATGGTAATATATATGCGGATTAGACACCAAAAATACACTCAACAAATGGCTACAATTTAAGGAATGTGTTTAGTGACGGCATCAGATTCCTAATTGATGGAGAAAGGTCTGGTGGCAAGAAAAGCTGTTTCTAGGAGGTTGTCAAGTGTTTTCGCTCGAAAATTCCATTCTTGGGTGGTGGGTTTGGCCCCTGTTCCTGTAACTCGAATCTTTGCCCGGTATATCCCATTTTAATTTTACACCATTGTGAACCTTACGCCTTTTTTACTCTCTGATCAAGGTTCTCGGCATTGAAAAAACTTCACAAACTAAATCACACGTGTATATGTTGTTATTTAAGAGATATACAGTCAAAATAATCAAGGGCAATGGTGATATATATGCGGATTAGAAATAAAAAAAAACACTCAACAAATGGCTACAATTTAAGGAATGTGCTTAGTGACGGCATCAGATTCCTAATTGATGGAGAAAGGTCTGGTGGCAAGAAAAGCTGCTTCTTGGAGGTTGTCAAGTGTTTTCGATCGACGATTCCATTCTTGGGTGGTTGGTTTGGCCATTCTTCCTGTAACTCGAATCCTAGCCCGGTATATCCCATTTTAATTTTACACCATTGTGAACCTTACGCCTTTTTTACTCTCTGATCGAGGTTCCCGCATTGAAAAATCTTCGTAAACTAAATCACACGTGTATATGTTGATATTTAAGAGATATACAGTCAAGAAAATCAAGGGCAATGGTGATATATATGCGGATTAGACACCAAAAAAAACACTCAACAAATGGCTACAATTTAAGGATTGTTTTTAGTGACGGCATCAGATTCCTAATTGATAGAGAAAGGTCTTGTGGTAAGAAAAGCTGGTTCTAGGAGGTTGTCAAGTGTTTTCGCTCGACGATTCCATTTTTGGGTGGTTGGTTTGGCCCTTGTTCCTGTAACTCGAATCCTAGCCCGGTATATCCCATTTTAATTTTACACCATTGTGAACCTTAAGCATTTTTACTCTCTGATCGAGGTTCTCGGCATTGAAAAATCTTCGTAAACTAAATCACACGTGTATATGTTAATAGTTAAGAGATATACAGTCAAGAAAATCAAGGGCAATGGTGATATATATGCGGATTAGACACCAAAAAAAAAACACTCAACAAATGGCTACAATTTAAGGAATGTGTTTAGTGCTGCTTCTAGGTGGTTGTCAAGTGTTTTCGCTCGACGATTCCATTCTTGGGTGGTTGGTTTGCCCCTTATTCCTGTAACTCGAATCCTAGCCAGGTATATCCCATTTTAATCTTACACCGTTGTGAACCTTACGCCTTTTTTACTCTCTGATCGAGGTTATCGGCATTGAAAAATCTTCGTAAACTAAATCACACGTGTATATGTTGACATTTAAGAGATATACAGTCAAGAAAATCAAGGGCAATGGTGATATATATGCAGATTAGACACCAAATGTGACAACTGTGCCTCTGTGACCATCAAACAAATACCAAATCAATGAGATATTGTGTTTCTTACTTGGGATTTGTAAAAAAATATGTGTATCGTTTGCACGTATCATTCTTGTTCGATTTCGGGCATTAAATCGCTATCTGGAAGGTTATACGCGATCTGATGCGTAAATATAACCAGTTTAATGCAACAAACACTCCGGAATAGTGAAACAGGCTTAACATACCTTAAATAACCTTTACATAACTTAGAAATAAGTTTTGGATGCTTTGGTATGCCGAAATCAATTTAATTCGCTTACAGGGACTAAATTTGACAAACTGCGAAAGTATGCCAATTTGAACTGTAACAGACATTCCGGAACATGACCTTAAGTTAAACATACCCTAAATATCCTTTACATATCTTAGAAATAGGCTTTGAGGGGTTCGGTGTGCTAAAATAAACTTTTGGGTCATTCAGGGACTAAAAGCATCAAAAGTGCATAAGTTTGCATTTTCGCGCATAACTTACGTTCTGAATACATCCGGACATCCAAAAATTTATGTAAGCACTAAAATATTTTATTTTAGTGTTTGGCATAAGAAAAATCCATTCGTCACGCAATTTGGATCGTTTTTCGCGCTTATGCGCATTTCGTCGTAATTAAGCGAACATCGCGATCGTACGGCCAAACGAACCGACATCCAAGATATTTTTTATCACATTTTAAGTTCCCTATACTTTAATTTCATTTTAGAGCTTTGAAATGGGGTTAACGAGCCATAAACATGTCGGAAATAGCTCAAAACACCAACAGGGACTAAACCTGTCAATTTGCCAAAGTTGCTGGCTTACGGACCATAAGCCATCACCCTTACGGTCCGTAAGGCATCCCCAGAACATCAGAAAGTGGTTAACAGCTGTTTACAGCTGTTAAGCACCCATAAACTCAATTCCACATGTTGATACCTGATCATGGGGGGCCATTTTGAGTTACCTAAGGGTTGCAACAAGTGTAGGGACAAGATCAAAGCACGGTATTCGAGAAACGATCCTAATGGTGGTCCATTTCCTATAAATACCCACCTTAATTTCTATTCTTCCTCACAAAATCTGATCTAAAAGTGCTCTAAGTTGAAGCTCTTGCTTCATACCTGAGCTATTTGGATCGAGATTAGCTTTCAGGGACCCTTTGTAAGTGTTCCTTCGTTCTTTTTATTCTTTTAGCGTTAAAAGTCCAACTCTGTTTGACTTTCTGCGTTGACTAGTTTATGGTCAATGCGAAGTTCGTTTGAACTTCATAACGTGAGCGTAATCACGATGGTTATAGTCCCTAGTGACTATACCTACTGATTACCACGTTATCTAGGCTCAGTAACGAGTCGTAGTTTCGGCCAAAATGCGTATTCTTGCGTATTTTGTAACCAAACTACTCTTAGGTGTCAAAACCATTTGTTTTGATACCAAACTTATTTTCTAACTTAGTTAAGCATGTTTTAACATGCTTAGCTCGTCACTTTTAGTTTTGTGCTTGTCTAGGGTCGTAAAGGTAAGCGATCTAAACAATAGCTTACACTTTCGAACCCGACCCGTTTGGTCGATCATTAGGATCCGACGAAACATATTAGGTGACCATAGTTGTATAGGGAATAACCTTCCGAGGTTATACCTGATGGTCATATCGTTTGAGTAGTTGTATGATAGGTAGTATATATGCCTTAGGTAAATTACCAAAATGCCCTTTTTACGCCAAAATTCATTTTAAGCATATGTAACATAACTTTTGATATCTAAACTGATTTTGCAACAATATTAGACATGTTAAGGCATATTTTACTTGTCATAGTACTAGTTAGGCGGTCCGAACGCGTTTCAAGCGAACAACGCGTTAAAGTAGCATAAGCTATCTGAACGGGTCGTGATGGGTCGTAAGCACTTAGGTTAGGTTTCATTATAGTATGTAGGCTTTGTTAAACCATATTACATGAGTTTCCATGCTCATTTGGTTTACGAACCTTCATTCTATCCGATCCTCCGATATAGGTCCGTTTATTTATGTAGATGCCTATATTAGGTGCCGTTTGATATTCGTGATCTTCTAGCTTTGCTTGGTGGATATCTAAAGTCTATTGAGCAATCTCAAGTGAGTACATAGACCCCTCTTTTACTGTTTTCAAACTGTTTTGGGGTGAAACACATGTGCCTACTTGTTACTTTCATGCTTTCCATGTTTTCACATCATATACTTGCTATGTTCATTAGTACATTTATAGTACATGATTTACATTACATTTCATGCTATGTATGTCCATTGTGTGCATACTTAGTACATTGTTTTACATTACATTTCATGCTATGTATGTCCATTGTGTGCATACTTAGTACATTGTTTTACATTACAATTTGTTGCATATGCTCATCCAGCATATGAACACATTATATTACATTATGTGAACCATTTGTATCTATTGAACCATGTGAACCATTTGACAATAGACATTTGACTATACCTAAACATTTCTACAATTGTTAAACATTACATCTTGATGGTTTGGTATGAGTAAGTCATTTAAGTAACGAGGCGTGTGTAATATGATACAAGCATGGTGGATACGCCGCTGGTACTTCCTATATATAAGGGTTTGTATGGTATTACATATCGTAGCGTTATTTGAATCATTTCAATTTGAGACATATAACATTTTGTACAAATAACATACTTTTCACAAGACATTGTTTTACAAACAACTTATCTTATATAAACTCATTTTACTTGGTTATTCATTTAACCATACATTATTCTCTTATTTATACATATCATCTGGTCTTATTGCTTTTCAAATGATTTACAAAAACAAATCAATTTACAAGGTCCATGGCTAAATTTTATTAAACATTTTCATAAACTTAAATCATGAATCCTATTTTCACAAAACTTATGTATCTCACGGGCATTTTTATGCTGACGTACCTATTTTCACATGTGTTTTCAGGAATTGATGCATAGGATTGATCAACATACACCTAGGCAGACTTGTGCCTTAGTGACTTAAAACAAAGCAAGAACTAGTTAATTTGTGTTATGTACTCTTTGTTTCTTGTTTAAAACGATGTAAACTCTCTTGTTTGATTAATAAAACGAAACTTTAATTTCCATGGATTTGAAACAATTAATTCTGTTACAACACTCCCTGACGTTTCCGCCACGTTTCGTTGTCTCACGTGGTCGGGGTGTGACAAAAAAGTTGGTATCAGAGCCAATGGTTATAGGGAATTAGGTTATTAGTAATGCTTTGACCTAGACTACAACCTTTCTAGGACCCCAACACAAGTTATCTTGTGTTTAGATCTTAAAACATGCACGTCACCTATCCTTAGGTGATAACCACGATGAGAACATCAATTCCGAATCCGCTTTGAAAATTAATCATCTGTTTTTGGATGATTGATTACTAGGTTTTGAACTCTCTGTTATAAGCTTTTGAACCCCTTTGAGTTTTCAAACTCTCGTCAAAGTTTTGGGTCCTAAATAGTGTGAACACGTGCAAACTGGAAGAGTGAATGCCTGTACCCTGACTTTTCTGTCTAAGGCTAGAGTGTTCGTACAAATCCACATAATCGGACCAGACACTCTTAACTGGGAACTCTTGGGGTGAGTATCCACTTATAGGCGAGCATTTCTTTGCGATACATTATGAGGATCTAATTGCTTTGATTCAGCCTTTGTGTGTCGTTTGTTTGCTTCGTGGTTCAAACAAATGACCATCACCCATGATTTGGTCGGTAATTGTAACATCCTATTCTTACCCAATGTCATTTCATTTGTTTTCTCTCTTGTTTCCCCTTTTAGAATGCCTCCACGACGCGAAAATCAGGTATCTATTGAAGAGCTGGCAGCTGTCATTACACAGCAAATGACTGCTGCAATCCCGAACATCGTTGCTCAATGTAACCAAGCACTCAACAACAATAATGCCCCCTGCAACTTCAAGACGTTCAACTCAGCTAAGCCATCAAAGTTTTCTGGGTCTCAAGGAGCGACTGCACTTCTGCAATGGTTCGAGAGTTTAGAGAGCACTTTCAGACATGTTCAATGTCCAAACAAGCGAAAGGTAGATTTCGCATCTAGTGTCTTCGAGAAACGAGCTTTGACATGGTGGAATGGTGTGATGAGAGATAGGGGTGCCGATGTAGCACTGGCCCAAACGTGGGAAGAGCTTCGAGCTCTGAAGATGAAGGAATTCTGCCCTCGTCACGAGATCAGGGCCTTAGAAAGGGAATTCGACGATCTTAAGCAAGACAGCGGTGAACATCGAGCATACACTGATCGATATGAGGAGCTGAGCCTGTTGTGTCCTACCATGGTTACACCTTTGGATAAGGCGATCCAAAAATACATTGATGGTCTCCCTGACTCAGTTCAGGACATTGTTACTGGTAGTAACCCCACTACGGTTAGGCAGAACATTGAGCTATCTGCTACCTTGACTGAATCTCAAATCAGGAAAGGTAAACTTTTCCGAAAAGATGATAAGAAACCAATCGAGGAATCAAAGACCATGGATGAACAGACCGGATCCCCTAAGAGGTCAAAGAAGCGAAAGGCTTCTCAGAACTTCGCCGTGGTCGCTCGCAATGGTCAAGCCGTCCCCAACCAACCAGCTCAACCCCCTGCTAGGAAGCCATACAATGGAACTTCACCCTTGTGCAACCAATGTAACCTTCATCATCATGCTAGTGTGAAGTGCCGCGAATGCCAAATTTATGGACTTAAAGGTCATACAGCAAAAGTTTTTTGAGCAGCAGTTGCACCAAATCAAGCTGACAACAATCCTGCTCAAGCTCGCTTTCCACCAGGTTCTTGCTACAATTGTGGCGAGATGGGTCATTTTCAAAGAAATTGCCCAAAGCTTGCTAATGCAAATCCAGCACAGGGATGAGCATCTGACCGACTAGAAGACAACGCCCTTTAGAAATAATCACGTCTTATGTATTATTTTCTTTTGTTGTCAAGGTCCATGAAACAGTTGTTATCATTGTTTATAAATAAATCTTTTATTTACATTGCAATGTATTTATGTGGTTATATGTATAAACAACATATCCCCTACAATACCGACAATCAAGGAATCATATTCCTTGAAAAGCAAACTACCCCCCAATTTTTTTTCCATTTTATGATATCTTGCGTTTCCACGAAATTCCTAAGTACCGGTTTCTTCTAAGGAAAAACGAAGTACAAGGCACAAGTTACAACAATGGACGAGTACCCAAAGTACCACTATAAATCCTTAATAGGGTACCTAAGGGTATTTCCGTAAATCCTAAAATTGTTGTGTTCCTTAAATTCGAATATTACGTTTCTTTGAAAACAAAATCGAAATTTTGGGAGATCATCCTATCTTTTTAGATAGATCCTAGAGGACATTGAAGCCCATCTACTGGTTTCCTGGTGTACCTTGAATATCCATATTCAATCGATAACAAGTTAATAACAAATTAATAACCAAGTTAAACAACTATGTGATTATGTGCTTATGTGTTTCCTTCTATGTTTTTGTGTAATCCAAGTTTTGTTATCCAAATCCTCGTAGAACCTTCCATATCTTCGTATAAGGGATTCATAGTAGGATATCCAATGGTACTATATTAAATCCTCAATGAGCTTTTACGTAATGGTAAAGACCCTTGGATTATATTGTACTATTCCATAATTAGACCCCTTGAGTGGTCTAGCTAAACAGATTGATCCAAAAATCTGGTTAGGAATATCATGTGATGAAATTGATGAAAAGACTCCTAGGTGGTCTAATTAAAAGAGATCATTTGTCGATCTAATTAAAAGGACCCTATGATAGTCTCGTCACACTCATCACAGGGCTAATTTTTCTTTCCATTCACATTACAAAACAAATTGTGTGGACTGTGCAAGGAATTGCGTAATTATGGATGCATACATAATTATGGAATTTTGTGCACAGAAACCACAGCAAGTTTGGTCGTGTGTCTAGAGTTGACTCAGTGCATTTTCGTTTCTAAAGAAATTGTGGAAAATGACTCAATCCGTTCATTTTCGTTTATGAAGAAATTGTAGAAAATGACTCATTCCGTTCATTTTCGTTTCTGAAGAGATTGTGGAAATGACTCATTCCGTTCATTTTAGTTTCTGAAGAGATTGTGGAAAATGACTCATTCCGTTCATTTTCGTTTCTGAAGAAATTGTGGAAAATGACTCATTCCGTTCATTTTCGTTTCTGAAGAGATTGTGGAAAATGACTCATTCCGTTCATTTTCGTTTCTGAAAAAATTGTGGAAATAACTCATTCCGTGCATTTTCGTTTCTAAAGAAATTGTGGAAAATGACTCATTCCGTTCATTTTCGTTTCTGAAGAATACCCATTAAGGAAAATGACTCATTCCGTGCATTTTCATTTCTAAGGAAATTGTGAAAAATGACTCATTCCGTGCATTTTCGTTTCTGAAGAAATTGTGGAAAATGACTCATTCCGTTCATTTTCGTTTCTGAAGAAATTGTGGAAAATGACTCATTCCGTTCATTTTCGTTTCTGAAGAATACCCATTAAGGAAAATGACTCATTCCGTGCATTTTCATTTCTGAATAATGTCCGTTAAAGAGGAATATCAGGATTATGCCTTATCCTTGATGGTTTTTTAACACAAAGTCACAGACAGGCTCCTACAAATAAATTTCGGGACGAAATTTCCTAAAGTAGGGGAGACTGTGACAACTTTGCCTCCGTGACCATCAAACAAATACCAAATCAATGAAATATTGTGTTTCATACTTGGGATTTGTAAAAAAATATGTGTATCGTTTGCACATATCATTCTTGTTCGATTTCGGGCTTTAAATCGCTTTCTGGAAGGTTATACGCGATCTGATGCGTAAATATAACCAGTTTAATGCAAAAAACACTCCGGAATAGTGAAATAGGCTTACATACCTTAAATAACCATTACATAACTTAGAAATAAGTTTTGGATGGTTTGGTATACCGAAATCAAGTTAATTCGCTTACAAGGACTAAATTTGACAAACTGTGAAAGTATGCCAATTTGAACTGTAACAGACATACTGGAACATGACCATAAGTTAAACATACCCTAAATATCCTTTACATAGCTTAGAAATAGGCTTTGAGGGGTTAGGTGTGCTAAAATAAACTTTTGGGTCATTCACGGACTAAAAGCGTCAAAAAGTGCATAAGTTTGCCTTTTCGCGCATAACTTACGTTCTGAATACATCCAGACATCCAAAAATTTATGTAAGCACTAAAATATTCTATTTTAGTGTTTGGCATAAGAAAAATCCATTCGTCACGCAATTTGGATCATTTTTCGCGCTTAAGCGCATTCCGTCGTAATTAAGCGAACATCGCGATCGTACTGCCAAACGAACCGACATCCGAGATATTTTTTAGCACATTTTAAGTTCCCTATACTTTAACTTCATTTTAGAGCTTTGAAATGGGGTTAACGCGCCTTAAACATGTCGGAAATAGCTCAAAACACCAACAGGGACTAAAACTGTCAATTTGCCAAAGTTGCTGGCATACGGACCGTAAGCCATCACCCTTACCGTCCGTAAGGAATCCCCAGAACATCAAAAAGTGGTTAACAGCTGTTTACAGCTGTTAAGCACCCATAAACTCAATTCCACATGTTGATACCTGATCATGGGGGGCCATTTTGAGTTACCTAAGGGTTGCAACAAGTGTAGGGACAAGATCAAAGCACGATATTCGAGAAACGATCCTAACGGTGGTCCATTTCCTATAAATACCCACCTTAATTTCTATTCTTCCTCACAAAATCTGATCTAAAAGTGCTCTAAGTTGAAGCTCTTGCTTCATACCTGAGCTATTTGGATCGAGATTAGCTTTCGGGGACCCTTTGTAAGTGTTCCTTCGTTCTTTTTATTCTTTTAGCGTTAAAAGTCAACCTTTGTTTGACTTTCGGCGTTGACCAGTTTATGGTCAATGCGAAGTTCGTTTGAACTTCATAACGTGAGCGTAATCACGATGGTTATAGTTCCCAGTGACTATACCTACTTATTACCACGTTATCTAGGCTCAGTGACGAGTCGTAGTTTTGGCCAAAATGCGTATTCTTGCGTATTTTGTAACCAAACTACTCTTAGGTGTCAAAACCATTTGTTTTGGTACCAAACTTGTTTTCTAACTTAGATAAGCATGTTTTAACATGCTTAGCTCGTCACTTTTAGTTTTGTGCTTGTCTAGGGTCGTAAAGGTAAGCGATCTGAACAATCGCTTATACTTTCGAACCTGAACCGTTTGGTCGATCATTAGGATCCGACCAAACATATTAGGTGACCATAGTTGTATAGGGAATAACCTTCCGAGGTTATACCTTATGGTCACATCGTTTGAGTAGTTGTATGATAGGTAGTATATATGCCTTAGGTAAATTACCAAAATGCCCTTTTTACTCCAAAATTCATTTTAAGCATATGTAACATAACTTTTGATATCTAAACTGATTTGGCAACAATATTAGACATGTTAAAGAATATTTTACTTGTCATAGGACTAGTTAGGCGGTCCGAACGCGTTTCACGCGAACAACGCGTTAAAGTAGCATAAGCTACCTAAACGGTCCGTTATTGGTCGTAAGCACTTAGGTTAGGTTTCATTATAGTATGTAGGCTTTGTTAAACCATATTACATGATTTTCCATGCTCATTTGGTTTACGAACCTTCATTCTATCCGATCCTCCGATATAGGTCCGTTTATTTATGTAGATACCTATATTAGGTGCCGTTTGATATTCGTGATCTTCTAGCTTTGCTTGGTGGATATCTAAAGTCTATTGAGCAATCTAAAGTGAGTATATAGACCCCTCTTTTACTATTTTCAAACTGTTTTGGGGTGAAACACATGTGCCTACTTGTTACTTTCATGCTTTCCATGTTTTCACATCATATACTTGCTATGTTCATTAGTACATTTATAGTACATGATTTACATTACATTTCATGCTATGTATGTCCATTATGTGCATACTTAGTACATTGTTTTACATTACATTTCATGCTATGTATGTCCATTGTGTGCATACTTAGTACATTGTTTTACATTACATTTCATGCTATGCATCTCCATTGTGTGCATACTTAGTAGATTGTTTTACATTACATTTCATGCTATGATGTCCATTGTGTGCATACTTAGTACATTGTTTTACATTACAATTTGTTGCATATACTCATCCAGCATATGAACACATTATATTACATTATGTGAACCATTTGTATCTATTGAACCATGTGAACCATTTGACAATAGACATTTGACTATACCTAAACATTTCTACAATTGTTAAACATTACATCTTGATGGTTTGGTTTGAGTAAGTGATTTAAGTAACAAGGCGTGTGTAATATGATACAAGCATGGTAGATACACCGCTGGTACTTCCTATATATAAGGGTTTGTATGGTATTACATATCGTAGCGTTATTTGAATCATTTCAATTTAAGACATATAAGATTTTATACAAATAACATACTTTTCACAAGGCATTGTTTTACGAACAACTTATCTTATACAAACTCATTTTACTTGGTTATTCATTTAACCATACATTATTCTCTTATTTATACATATTGTTTTGGTCAAAAATTACCGAAGCAATTAAGTGATCAAATTAGTTAAGTGAGGTAGTGTGCTAGAAAAGTGTATTGAAAATATGTTGTGCAAGTTATTTGTAAAAACAGTTTTAGGATACGGCTCAGGATATAGAGTTGTATCTTTGATCAAACGATGAGCAAAAATGTAAAGGGTGACACAGGATGTACGAGGAAAGCCCTTGATCAATTTAGATCGCCGGCACAAAACCTCGGGAGCTGACAATCGCAGCTGCCTTGTTCTTCTATTACTTCAAATATCAGGATACAGTGCAGGATGTGGTGCGGATCGACTATGTGTTACAATGTGATTCGAATACAAGTGTTGTGTGTAGTGTTTGCAGTGAGCTAGAGCAAAAGTGTTTGAAAGTGTGAAAGTTGCGTGCCTTAATCTGATCTGCCCCCATCTATTTATAGTAAAGGAAGTGTAACAAACTATCCTAAAAAATCGGGATCCGGCGAATATTCCCCACTCGAACGTTGTAGACCTGGTCTTTCGGGTTCAACGTCTCTCCCATAACAAATACGCCCGAGTGTTTAGGAGAAGAAGTCCATCTGACCGTTAGTAACCCCCAATCTTTAACCTGCACGTGGTTAATTAAATCAACCTCAGGATATCGCTCAGGATGTTAGCAATATCCCAGTCCAGTATCCTGGTCACAAATAAACAATTAAAAGCAGGATATTAGTCAAGATATGTATGCTCAGAAAATGACCCATAACAATTGTCCCCAAATATATTTGTTGGTAAACCAATCCAACGGATATATTTTAAAAGTTTTATCTCGTAAATCAAGGCAATTAAATCGAGACGACGGTCAAGATCACCTCATAACTTCCGACGCGCTTTTAACTCGATGCAGATCCACAATGCTCCTATATCTTCTCTCTTCTTGTTTGAAAAGAAAATATCTCCAACGGAGTCTCCAGGTAATTCCCTACTTCTCGCTCATCTTTTTTCAATTTTTCTTTCTTCATCTGCAATGGCCGCCAGAACTCATTCCCAAACCGGTGAATCATCCGAGACCTTTATTCAACAGAATCTTCTCAAAAATCCCGAGAAGGAAGTCTGTGCCTTTGATAACGCAGCCATTGCGGCTTTGAGAGCTTCCGGTGCTTTCCCAGACAACACTGTCTTTAGACCATTCGACCGGTCAATTAGATCAGATATTTCTTCTACTGACTGGGTTTGCTTTCCGGCATACCCTTTCTCGCTAGGTCTCTGATACCCTTTTCCTGAATTTATGATGCAATTTTTCCGGACCATAGGTATTTCTTTTGCTCAGACCATGCCCATGGTCTGGAGGGTATTAATTGTTCTAAACCAAATTAAAAACCATCACTGTCCTGACCTTTGTATTGAAGATCTGCCCATCGCTTACTGCCTTCGATCTCATTGTTCTAGCCGGTTTTTGCTTTTTTCGACTTCCAACAAACCCCTTATTCTTAAAGCCACCAAAAACGAAGATGGATGGCAACGCAAGTTCTTTTTCGTCAAACGAGACTCCATTGCGGAGGGTGCTAGCCTTCCGGTGGAGTGGTTAACCACCGGTAGGGTTATGAATACTCCCATGTACCTTTAGATTTTTATCTTTTGCTAATATCCTACTTTTTGATTCCTTTGCAGTAAATTTCAAGGAAGTAGCTCCCCCTACTGCGGAATCATAGGAAAGAATCAAGATTGTTTACCAACTACCTGCAATAAACAGTAGTTTTACCACACATATCCCGAGTTCCAGTCAATACTCCTCATCTGAAATGTCTGGTAAGGATTACTCTCAAAATAATTAGTTAACACAATATAATAAAACGAAGAGTAATAAAGATGTAAAATTTTTCCCTTTATGCAGCACCAGCCAAGATCCCTGAAGTTTTTGACCTCGACGAGTTGGACATCTATTCTGATCAGGTTCAAATTAAGAAGGAGCCTAGTCCCAAGGCCACAGCCTCATCCAAACCCAGCAGTTCTAAAGCCATCATCATTCCCAAGCCTTCGCCAGCTACCAAGCCCTGGAGTTCAAGTTCCCACAAAAGGAAAGAGCCCGATTCCCCTGTCATTTCTGACACATTTCCTTATGAGAATTACGGGTTCATTGAAGCAAGCGGGTTTATGACTTCCTTTCTCAACCAGGCTAGTATTCTTGAACCATATCCTGCAGCTTATACCATTCACATGTACTTACCAAAATCAATACCTGTCCATCTATCTTTTGTAGGGTCTAGAACGTCTGGTTCATCTATATCAAGAGTCCTACAGGCTCAACAAGACGCTTGAATCCAAGTTAAAGAAGGCGGAAGTCACGATCTCTGATCAAGGCATGATTGTAGCCGCTAAATCTCGTCATTACGAGGAGAAGTTCAAAGCTTTGACTCAAGAACATCAGACAGCTCTCAACAAAGCTACTCTTCAAGCCCAAGCTGATCTCGACGCTGCCCATGCACAACATGAACGGGATATGGTTAGCTACCGGGAAAGCCTTAAGAGTTTCGTCGTCACCTCTCTTCTCCAAGTCAGGCTGAAGATGGCCCATGAAGCCAAAACTCTAGGTTTTGAATGCCCTTCTTGGGACGTCGGTGCTTGGGAAACGAAGCTAAAGAACCTTGGCGGCACTTCTACCAAACCAGCTGCTGAAGGATCTTCCGAAGCAGTTGAAAAAGCAGCCGATGCGGAGAGGAATGCTGAGGCGGATCCCAAGATGGATGCTGCTGAAATCATCATGAACGAAGAATGTGTCGCCCCCTAAAGCTTATTCCCTCTAAATTGTTTGAACAATTTTATGTCTCATGATCAATTTTTATTTCTGCATCAAAACAATTTAATAGCCGAAGGTGGATGGCTCCTGGGTTTCAGGATGAAACCTTCGGTTATCAATTAGTACTGCTTATTTCAAATAATTTTGTTCTCTGTCTTTCTTAGTACGGATATCAGCTTTGCAAAATTTTGTACAACTATCCTTCAAAAATATCCTGATCAATATGCTCAGCGATATATTATGAAAACTTTTATTAAATAGGACTTCTAAAAATTCAATCAATTTTATAGAAAACCTTTTAAAGAGTGAAAGACAGTCCACTTTTCCAAAACCTGTTTTGACAATACTTATTTGATCAAAGTTTCAAACTAGTATCAGTTTCAAATATTTTAATCAAATATCCTGAAAAGTATTTTGAAAATATATTTTGAGAATATATCCCGAGAATTTATCCTAATCAGGATGTTTCACCTTTTGTCAAACATAGTATTGTCAAAAACTTAAATAACATTTACAAAGGAAAGATCATACCAGGAATAGGGTATAATCCTATCTCAAACTTCAATCCCTTTGCAACTCTCCCAATGAAGATGTCCCCTGTCTGAGACACTTAGTGTATTAGGTCCGAGCCTTATCCTTTGAGTTTTACACCATTGCCTCAGTAGGAATGTCCCCTGTGTACAATGTCTTCAAATACTTAGAAATCTTCTGGATATCAGTTCCAATTGTATAGACAATTTTTCGTGTTACAGGGGTAAAACCCAAGAATGTACTAGAGATAAATCCCTTGTATTCTGGGGAAAATCACAAATTTCCGCGCGCTACAGGCGGGAGTGTATAAACTCCAAGACTTAGAAAGGTGAAAACCTTTAAACCTTAGAGAGTATGAAAATACCCTTTCGTGAGAGAGGGTGATCAATCCTCATATACCTTTAGGATTCAGGATATAGCCAACAGTAACGAAATTGTCAGCCACTTTTACATGGACTGGTCCCGCCACCTTGAACTATTCCCGAATAACTTGCGCTCCAGGCGGGGTGTTTAAACCCAATTCGGATGAAAGGTGAATACCTTTAAACCTGTGAAGGGATCAGGATCCTTTATACGTGAGAGAGGGGGTGACGGGTGGTCCGTAGGACAACCCTTAATCATGTTAAAAGACGAAATAATCCTTCACTTAATCGTGTAATTATCTTGAATTAGATAACTACTGTTGCCTATGTTTCAGGTGCGGTTTGGGAGCTTAAAGTGGATAAAACGCAGCTTTGGAAGGTATTGGAGTTGAACGGGTCGTGTGCGGAGCAAAAGATGAAACAAAGAAGAACATTCAGGTCACTACCGTAAATTTTGGCGCCGTTGCCGGGGAGTAGTGCGCAACGTGTGTTATTTTATTTCTTTTTAAGTTTGTTATTTTTCTGGTTTACGCTGGGTGTGTTAGTGTGCAGGTATTGACAGGTGCATGCGTACTAGGAGCTCTCACAAGCTATCACCTTTGGCATTTGATCCGGAAATTGAGCGAACGTTAAGAGGAAACAGAATTTTGCTAAGAGAGAACAGAATCAGTGGTTCACCAACAACACCAACTACACCAATCACACCAATTCGATACATGGATAATCCACCACCACCACCCACTACGGGTGAAGTTGTACCACCTTTCATACCATCATCCACTCAACCTTCACCAAATACCACCATGCCCAGTTCTACTACCGCATTTACTTCACCATTTGATATTCCATCACCCAATACTACATTACCTACCAATACTCAAACTGAACCTACCCTTACCTTTAGCCCTGCTTCTACAATTCCACCACTTACCCATTTCTTCCCAGCTTCAGGTCAATCATCATCCACCTATACATTACCACAAGGCTCAACTGTTGTTCATGCTACTTCATCATTTGGAGTACCAAACCAGTCCGGTTTTCAATACTCATCTATTCCATTTGGACCATCATCGGGGGGTATAGAAGGAGATGGATATGAAGAAGGATATGAAGATTTCGAGGGTTATGAGGAAGAGGGTTATGCTTATGTGGGTAGTGGAGATCAAGGAGAGTTGACTTATGTGCCTGGTCAAACGCAAAGAATGTCAAGTGTTGGTGGGATTCCACAACAACAACTCATACCACAACACATTCGGCCGAGGCCACAAGGGCCACCAATACAACGCCCTATTCCTTTGCAACAAATTCGGCCACAAAATGTTCAACCACAAAATGTTCAACCACAATTTCCAAGGCCAATTCAACACCCACCGATGCCGCAACAACAATTTCAACAACCGGTTATACCACAAGGGCGTATGCCGAGACCAATGGGTCCTATGCGTCCAAGGGATCGTGTGGGTGTACCAAGAAGGCATCTTAGAGATCATGCAAGAGGTATTGAAGCACACTTCAGGCCAGTGATTACTCATAACCCGTCACCGGTAGTTATTCCTCACAATGACCAAGGGAGGACATTCGAAGTTCGAACCAACTCGTTACAAAGTTTGCCAAAGTACAAAGGTCTAGCAACAGAAGAGCCTTATTTTCATTTAGAGGCCTATGACTCGATTTGCAACACTCTTGGGAGTCAAGGTTTCTCGGCCGATGATGTGAAGTTGGTCTTATTTCAATTCTCTCTGGAAGATAAGGCAAAGAAGTGGTTCTACACTTTGCCTTCGGCATCTATTTACACTTGGGGGGAAATGCAACAAACTTTCTTAGACGAATTTTATACCGCCCAAAAGACCAATGATGCTAGGAAAGGGTTGAGAAGTTTCCAACAACAACAAGGCGAAATGTTCCATGAAGCCTTCGAGCGCTTAAACATGATGATTAAAAATTGTCCACACCATGGGATTGAGCTTTGGGAGTTGATGAACGCTTTTCATGAAGGGTTGTGTGCCGAGGATGCACGTGATTTAATGTCCATCACAAATGGGACTTTTGGCACAAATTATGAAGATGAGGATTGGGAGTTCTTGGAACAAATGGCCATTACATCAAAAAGAAAAGCTCAAGCAACGAGGTGAGCTCGACCGGCCACTGCCCGACCTCAAGTGCATGCGATAGATGACGGTAATGTACAAACTTCTAATCAAATTTATGATGTTTGTGCTTTATGCAATGAAATAGGTCATGCGGCTGAAAATTGCCAAGGGGTGGTGGAAGGGCAATATGAAGAAGTCAATGCAGTACAAGGTAAAGGAGGGGGTGGTAGAAATTACAACAACATGAATTCTAACACTTACCACCCCGGGTTGAGGAACCATCCAAATTTTCGTTATGGGAACCCTTCGAATCAATCAAACCCGAACTTTCAAGGTAGCCAAGGAAACTATGGTTCGCGCCAACCTTATAACAATCAAGGTGGATATAGAAGTGGGAACAACCAAGGGTACCAAAGGCAAACGGGTCAAGAACAAGGGGGGTCTTCGGGTGGAAACGAGATGATGGATATGTTGAAGAGCATGCAAGCGGAGATGCAAAAGAGAAACCAAATGGATGATGCTCGTATACAAAAAGATGAGGCCCGAGATAAGGCAATTCAAACTTTGACCACCCAAATGGGTCAACTTGCAACCGAAGTGTCAGAATTGAAGAAAAATAAAGGTCAATTACCAAGCGACACTAAGGTAAACCCATCTCATGGTACTTCTAGAGGTAATCATGTTCTCATTCATCATGTAAGTGTTTTGAGGAGTGGGAAGGAGAATAAAACCAATCCTTCACCGGATTTGGTTGATGGGGTGGTTGAAGATATAACGGGTCAAGATAGTGAGGAAGAAAATGAACCACCTATTGTTTCTTCTAAAAAACCCAATTTTGAAAAACCCGAAGTTAGTAAAGAAAAAGAAAAGATAAATGAGGGTGAGGGATCTAGTGAAGTACCATTTCCTTCGGCTTTATTGGATCCGGGTAGAAAAAATTTTATTTCAAAACCGGGTCCTCAAAAAGAGGAAATGTGGGAGGTTTTTAAACAGGTTAAAATCAATCTTCCTTTGCTTGAAGCTATTAAACAGGTACCCGCTTACGCCAAGTTTTTAAAAGAATTGTGTACCCAAAAGAGGCAACAAAAAGTGCCTAAATTGGTTGATTTGAAGGAGCGGGTAAGCGCGGTTTTGAAAGGAGATCTTCCTCCTAAGCTACAAGATCCGGGAACGCCTCTTATAAATATTCAAGTAGGAAATTTTCAAACTGCAAGGGCGTTATTGGATCTTGGAGCCGGAGTAAGTATCTTACCGGGGGGGTTATACGACCAATATGATTTTGGTCCATTGAAACGGGTTGAGACAACGGTGGTATTAGCCGATTTGTCTCATAAATTTCCTCGGGGTATTGTACGGGATGTGATAGTTAAGGTTGATGAGTTTTATTATCCCGTGGACTTTCTTGTGCTAGACTACTCATCCGCGGACCCAATTCAACAACAAAATATTATTTTGGGTCGGCCGTTTTTAAACACCGCACATGCCGTTATTGATTGTCGATATGGTACGGTTGACATGACATTCGACAATAGAAAGATGAGATTAAACGTTTTTACTAATGGTACTAATGTTTATGGTGATGAGTGTTTTGTAGCAAACTTCATAGATGAATATGACTCAAAGGAGTTCGAGGAAGAAATTTTGGGTTCTTGTGTTCGTGGTGTGACTTTGCAGGTGCACGCATGTGATTTGGAAAAAGAAGAGAAAGAGCAAGAGGCTCTTGCGGTAAAAGAAGGAAGACCGCCATGGACTCACCAAACGGATACTCTACCGGTGGAAATTGACTCGGGTACAAAGTCGTCCTTGGAATGTCCACCAAGTGTGGAATTGAAAGAGCTACCAAAGCATCTAAAATATGTATTTTTGGGGGAGAATGACACTTTACCGGTGATCATTGCTTCTAATTTGGAGGTAGCTCAAGAGGAGGAGTTGATACGGGTGTTGAAGGCTCACAAGGCGGAAATCGGGTGGACAATAGCCGACTTAAAGGGTATTAGTCCTTCCATCGTAATGCACAAAATCATTACAAGTGAGGATGCAAAGCCGACACGTGAAACACAAAGAAGGTTAAACCCGAATCTGAGAGAGGTGGTAAAGAAAGAAGTTATCAAGTGGTTGGATGCGGGGATCATATATCCCATTTCAGATAGTGCGTGGGTAAGTCCGACTCAGGTAGTGCCTAAAAAGTCGGGTATTCAGGTAATAAAAGATGAGCAAGGTGAGCAAATCGCCACCCGCCCGGTAACCGGGTGGCGAGTTTGTATCGATTATAGAAAATTAAACGCCGCTACCTCCAAAGACCATTTCCCGTTACCCTTCATTGACCAAATCATTGAAAAACTTTCCGGTCAAAAATACTATTGTTTTTTGGATGGGTACTCGGGATATAACCAAATTGCTATTCACCCGGACGACCAACACAAAACCACGTTTACATGTCCATATGGTACATTTGCTTTTCGGCGAATGCCATTTGGACTATGTAACGCTCCCGCCACATTCCAAAGATGTATGATGAGTATATTTTCGGACATGGTGGGGGAGTCTCCTGAAGTGTTTATGGATGATTTTTCCATTTTTGGGCCAAGTTTTGATTTTTGTCTTGATGAGTTAGAAAAAGTTTTGAAAAGGTGTGTGGAGACAAACTTGGTCCTAAGTTGGGAAAAGAGCCATTTTATGGTTCAAGAGGGTATTGTGTTGGGGCATGTGATTTCGGACCGGGGAATGGAGGTAGATAAAGCAAAAATTCGGGTAATTTCATCTCTACCCCCACCAAAGAATGTTAAGGGGGTAAGATCATTTTTGGGACATGCGGGGTTTTATAGAAGGTTTTAGTGTAATTACAAAACCTTTATGTAACTTATTATTGAAAGATGTTCCCTTTGATTTTACTGACGAATGTTTGCAAGCGTTTCATGTGTTGAAGGAACAGTTGGTGAAGGCTCCTATCTTGCAGCCACCGGATTGGTCGAAGCCGTTTGAAATTATGTGTGATGCTAGTGATACGACCATTGGAGCGGTTTTGGGTCAAAGAGTTGATAAGAAGCCGGTGGTAATCTACTATGCAAGTAAAACTTTGTCCGAGGCGCAACTGAATTACACCACAACCGAGAAAGAATTATTAGCGGTGGTGTATGCCTTGGACAAGTTTAGAGCTTACATTTGGGGGAGCAAGGTGATTGTGTATTCGGATCATAGCGCGGTCCGATATCTAATGGAAAAGAAGGATGCAAAGCCCCGGTTGATTCGTTGGGTGCTTTTGTTATAAGATTTCGATCTTGAGATTCGGGACAAGAAAGGGTGTGAAAATGTTGTTGCGGATCATTTGTCCCGGATCCCATTGGAAGGTGTTGACGACCCAAGTGATATTAATGAACGGTTTCCCGACGAGCAATTGTTAGTCGTATCTACTTTTATTGCACCTTGGTACGCCCATTATGTGAATTATTTGGCTAAGGGTGCAATTCCGAATCATTGGACGAAGAAGAGACGACAACAATTTCTAAGTCAAGTTAAACAATACATTTGGGATGAACCGGATTTGTTCAAGATTGGACCCGATCAAGTGATAAGGAGATGTGTTCCCGAAACTGAAGTTTTAGAGATTTTGACCCATGCTCATTCGTCGGCATGTGGAGGCCATTTTAGTGGGAATATGACGGGTTATCGGGTGTTATCTAGTGGGTTTTATTGGCCCACGATTTTCAAAGATTCATGCGAGTATGCCCGAAATTGCATCAATTGTCAAAGAGTAGGAAGCATTTCGAAACGGGATGAAATGCCGTTGCAACCGATTTTGGTAGTGGAGGTATTTGATGTTTGGGGAATAGACTTCATGGGTCCTTTTCCAAATTAAAATGGGTTTTTGTATATATTGGTTGCGGTTGACTAGGTCTCGAAATGGATTGAAGCCATCGCTACAAGAACTAATGATCACTCCGTTGTGTGTAAGTTTGTGCAATCTAATATTTTTGCTCGATTCGGTGTGCCTAGGGTGATAATAAGTGATGGCGGTTCACATTTTAAGAATTTCAATTTCGGGAAGTTGTTAAAGAGATACAATGTGAATCATCGTGTTGCTACACCGTACCACCCGCAAACGAGTGGTCAAGTGGAAGTGTCTAACCGACAAATTAAAGAAATTCTAATGAAGACGGTGAGAACGGATCGGAAAGATTGGTCAAGCAAGCTTGATGATGCGTTGTGGGCTTATCGAACGGCCTACAAAACTCCACTTGATACCACTCCTTATCGAATGGTGTACGGAAAAGGATGTCATTTGCCTATGGAGTTAGCACATCGGGCATATTGGGCGATTAAAACGGTGAATGCAAACTATGACGAAGCGGGTCGGGCGAGAAAGTTACAATTGAATGAAATTGAGGAAATAAGGGATCAAGCTTATGAGTGTGCATCCGCATATAAAGACAAACTCAAGAAAGTTCATGATGCGAAGATAAGGAAAAAGAACTTTGAAGTGGGTCAAAAAGTGTGGTTGTATAATTCAAGATTGAAGATGTTCGCGGGGAAACTCAAAAGCAAGTGGATGGGTCCTTACGTTGTCCGAAGAGTGGGAAGATTTGGTGACGTAGACATCCAAGACGAGCAAACATTGAAACAACAAACGGTGAACGGTCACCGGTTAAAGCCGTACTTGGATGGGAACGACATTAACACTTTGGAGCTTGACAAAGCGGGCTACATCTTACGCCCGGTCGATGAGGAATAACCATGAGAGGCCCAGGTTCGGTAGTGTATATAGTAGTGTTTTGTTTTGTTTTGCTTTATTTTGTATAGTTTGCACAATTACCGTATTTCTTCAAAACCCGTGTTTGAAACAAGTGTGGGGATATTCGGGTCACGAATTACTTTAACATTGTGTTGAGGACAACACGGGACTTTCGAGGGGGTAGGGTGATTTCTTCACGTTTTTTAATAAAAAAAATAAAATAAAAACATAAAAAAAAATCAAAAAATTTAAAAAAATATATATATAAAAATGGACCATAAAAATCAAATTTCGAGCAAATCATCAATGCCCAGTTCATACCGTAATTTACGGTATGACAGTAAATTACGGTGGGCTATGAAAACATTTGGTATTTACGGTGAAAGTCTCCTGTATTACGGTAGAAATTTGTGTTCAGCATGTACCGTAATTTACGGTTATACCGTAAATTACGGTGAGTGATAAAAGTTTTTGAGTTTTACGGCAGTTTGCTCCTGATTTACGGTGAAAATTTTTGATCCAGGTCTTACCGTAAATTACGGTTTGACCGTAATTTACGGTACGCAATTTTTGTCAATATGTCGTCCGGTTCTTGTATATATATATATAAAAAAAACAAATAATAACATCTGATTACGTGACATAACCCTATCCACACATCTCTTTCTTCATCTATCAACATCATCTTCTTCACAAGAGCCACAAGATCCCATAGCTTCCCCAACCTTCAGTCCTCCATATCTCAATCAATTTTTGCTCAAATCAAGTGAAATCGGAGTCTTTCTTGACTAATTTTTCACGTAGTTTCTGATTTTGCTAAGAAACTTACGAGAAAACGCAGTTTTAGGGTCCGAATTCTAAACCCTAGTTCGAAAAATTTGGGGGTTTTGGGAGTTTTTGTTTCACAAGCACTCTTGCATCTTTAAACAAAGGTATGAAAGCTTATTTGTTGTATTTTGATGCTACATTGCGAAAAGTAAGGTTATTTAGGTTACTTGCCCATACCCACTTGCTTGTTCTTAGATATGATTATGAAATTGGTTATTTGAACATGGTTATGGTTGTAGATGTAGGATTTGTGGTTAAAGTAGTGAACTTTTGGGGATCTCTACATTGTAGAGATACCATGCCCAATTTTTGAAAAAAATTTGATATACTTTTGGTTCACTAGCATCTACAACCATGATAACAAGCAAGTGTGGGGATATTCTGGAAAAGAGGGTTTAATTTTGTTTCTTTGGTTGTGTTGTTTGCTCTAATGTGTGTAGGAATGGCACGAACAAAAGAAAAGACGGGAGCTGGTTCATCTTCGTCTTCAAAGGGAAAGGGTAAACAGCCGGAACAACAACCAAAGAAGAGACAATATATGGGTAGAGTGGATGAAAGCGAAAGTGAAAGCGAAGAAGAGATGGAGTTGGATATGACGGAGAAACCGAAATGGGATTCGGGACCGTTAGATGATCAACCATTGGATGGCAGCCAACGTTATATAATGATTGTATGAATAAGTTGAAGAATAAGGCAGCGGCCTTTATATGTGAAAGGGATGTTCGAGAAGCTGAGTTTGGTCAGTTTGGGGTGTTTGACAAGTTCCGGGCTCTAGGTTGGGAGTCGGCACTTAGTTGCTTTGACAAAGATAAAAGCAACTTGTTTATCACCGAAATCCAAGAATGGATGGCAACGCTTAAGGTCAATACGTATGACTGGCCATCGAATATGAAGCTGACGGGTATTGTGAATGGAGTTCCAGTGGAAATGTCTTTTGATACTTTGAAGAAGCTTGGAAAGTATGATAGTTTGCCAGCCCGCGATTATATGATACCGACTCTTGATGATCTTCTTGTGAAGCCGGAAAAACATACACGATGGAATGATATGTTGGCAGCATTGTTTTTACCCAATAGATACAGTGGTATTCTATATCGGAAGAATTTAAAAATTGAAGCTAAATTGTTGCATACAATCTGTCTTCTCAATGTTATTCCAAGAAGGGGGGAAAAAGAGCAGGTTAGGTTTCCGGAGGTACCTGTTCTTTATTCGTTAATGCATGGGGGTCCGCGTTTTCCAATACGCAATCTAATCATGAACCACTTGTGGATCTGTCGGAATAAATATGGAAGAGATATCGTCCCGTACTGTAGAATAATTACGGGGTTGATGAAACAACAGAAGGCGATAACATCCGAAGATCGAGGAGCAACGAAAAGGCATCAGCCTTTTACGTTGGATAAGTTGGGGAATGTTTGGACGTATACTCAGTCGGAGCGGTATCACAGGTTAAAGTCGGAAGGGCAACGGTGGAGGGCACTGAAGTTGGGTGCACGAGATTTGTTACCGGGAGAGCCGGACGAGCCAGAAAGCGATGAAGAAGTAGTTCCGAGTGGAGATGAAGACTATGCGGACGAGCCGCATGGTGGTGAAAATGTGGTTCAAGGTGGTTATGGTCATGGTCATGGTCATGGTGGGATGTTTTATGATTATACGCAGCAATCGTATGTGCCGGGATGGGCCTATGAAGGCACAATGCAAGAAGTGATTGCAAATCAACGCCCTCCGGCATCCGTGTTTGATACGTGGTCGGGGTCGGAAAGGACGTTGTATGATCAAAACACGAGAAATAGTGCAAGTATGGATCGGGCCTTGAAACATAGCTTGGATCGTCACGAGTTATGGAATCGCACACATGCGTATTCCCGTGAAGTTGAAATAAACAATCGATATCATGACGACCAAGAGAGGAGAATGCACGCAGATTATCATGCCGGGCGGCCGGTGGTTGTGGATCCACAACATGTGGATTATGCGTCACTGCCACCGTATGATGGTAGTATTTCATATCCAACCCCGCCGATCCACCACTCGCAATGGATTGACCCAAGGCAACAAGAGGGAGCGCAACAACAACAAGGAGGAAGTAGTAGCGGCTCGTTCGCGTTCGGTGAATGGAACGATGTGATGTCTTCCGTTTTTGGACCTCCGGGACCGCGCTATTATTAGTCAGGTTATGTTTCCCCTTTTGTATATTTTTGTGCTTATTTGCTAGTTTGTTCGTTTAAGGATTGGGAGGTTGGGTGGTGTTTTGATATGTTGTGTTTGGTTGGTGCTTGTTGGTGGTGTCTTATGTTAAAAAGAAGAAAAACATAAAAAAATTATAAAATGAAAAATACAAAAAGAAATTTGGGGTTTGAGTGAAGAAGCGTTTTTGTGATGTTGAAAAAAATTTTAGTGGTCAAAGCCTCTCAAAACCATACATTGGGGTCAATGTACCCCAAGTGTGGGGATGGGGGGAATTTTTTGAAGATTTTGAAAAATTTTGAGCCAAGTGAAACGATGTGAAAATTTGAACACCCTAGATTAACCCCAAGTTAGTGCACCGGCAACCTTTGATACCTTTTTCATTCTTGGTGAGAGTTGTAGCCACACTTGTACATAAATCATAATTGTCTTTGATGAGAGTGGCTACGGGTGGGGGTGCATTAGAACTTGTGCTTGAATGCGATTTGAGTCCTTAGTTAGACATGAATGCAAAGAGGATAAGGGCATTTAGGTAGCCTCGTCGTTGGTGTGAGCGAGTGTGGGATTTGGGGGGTTGGACCTCAAAAGTTATATATATGAGCATGGTAGTGAGAGGGGCGGGGGTTTGGACATTTAGTTGCCCATTTTGTGCCTTAAAAGCCTATCAATTGTTACCCCTAGCTACTTACTTAAAAATTTACCCAAATTTGACCCGGTCTTATAGTGTTAGTGATAGTATTAGTAGTTTTAGTAGTTTGAAGTAGATATGTTTGATGCGTTATTGTATTTTTGTTTGCTTTGTAAAAAAAATCAGAAAAGAATAGAAAAGAAAAAAAATTGGAAAAAGCAAAAAAAAAAAAAAGGGATGATAGTTGACTTGTACATAGTAGTTTAGATTGGTAGTTGTTAGTTTGTTTTATTGTGTAATAAAAAGACCGGGTTAAATTTTCGCTACTTCATATATATTCCATTTCCTACCCATATGCCTAGCCACGTTACAACCTTGAAAGTCCCTTTGATTCGCATTTATGTTTGACACATTTTAGGAGAATGATCGATTTAGGTACAAGCTTATGATTGTGCAACCACCCGTTTGCCTAGTGTGTGTCTAGCTTATCTTTGCTAGTTTTCACTTGTAGCCGAGAGGAGAGATTTAGAGAGGGGTGCATTGGTTGGGTGTTAAAAAGGGGTTAGTAAAAAGATTGCATGTTTGTGCTTGGTTTAATTTGATCACTTGTTTTGAAAGTAATTTGATGAGTTGCTTGGGACAAGCAACGGTTAAGTGTGGGGATGTGACGGGTGGTCCGTAGGACAACCCTTAATCATGTTAAAAGACGAAATAATCCTTCACTTAATCGTGTAATTATCTTGAATTAGATAACTACTGTTGCCTATGTTTCAGGTGCGGTTTGGGAGCTTAAAGTGGATAAAACGCAGCTTTGGAAGGTATTGGAGTTGAACGGGTCGTGTGCGGAGCAAAAGATGAAACAAAGAAGAACATTCAGGTCACTACCGTAAATTACGGTCTCACCGTAATTTACGGTGGACCTGAAATCCACCTGGTTGCTACCGTAAATCAGTCAATCTATACCGTAACATATTGAAGTCCACCGTAATTTACGGTGGAGCCGTAAATTACGGTGGAGTCGACGGAAAAAATGTAACTGCCTTCATTTAAGCAGTTTTATTGTGTCTTTTCAAGTATTCTCATCATTGTCGGTTTGGAGAGCATCCTAGGGGCGATTTAGCTTGTTCTTGCTTGGTTTTGGACAATTCCTAACATTTGTTTGGTGTTTTCGATTTGGATGAACGTGGAAACTTTTGTTATGATGTTGATTCGAGCCATGTGTGGCTAAACACTTTATGATCGTCCTAGATTGAAGGTTTGTTTGAGACATTTTGTATTTGATTTCCTAATTTCTAGAATAGCAATCCTTATCTTTATGGTTGGTTTGTTATGGTGTGTGATTGTTTGTTAGTAACTTGTTAATTCTTATGTTAATCTAGTTTGAAACCATAGGTTCTTGGTGCCGTTGGCAATCGAGATATCATGGGTAGAATTAGGATTGGGTAAGGGTTGATTGATCATCGGGTAACAACCTCACGTTCTAGGAATCTGAGTACTTAGTTCCCTTTCATCACTGCAAGTAATCACGCTTGAGCTATGTCTATGTAGTTCTTTCTAGTGGAATGATAATATGAATGTCGAAACAAACCGGAAATCTAGGATGGTCATTTGTCTCTAATTTGTTTACAACCAAACTTTTCTCTTGCAGTTTATTTAGTTTAATTTAGTCTAAAACCAATCCAATCACATACACTTTCGAATCTTACTTCTTTTACATTTAGATTAATCTAGTTAGTAAGATATACATTGAAATAACACACTTTCCACAAACTCCCTGTGTTCGATACCCACTTGCCACTATCTATATAGTTGTTATTGGGATTAAATTTGCGTGACCCACGACATCACGTCAGGGGGCCAATCCTCTAATCTTCCGAAGTATCCTGAGTGTGTATCCTGGAGCTATATCCCGAAGCATATACTGCAAAACATTTCAAAACTAAGGTGGGTGTTAGCTTGGCTAACACCCCTCTGATGCTTAAGTCAGTATTGGGTTTCAAAGAATAAATTAAACCAAACACATTTAAAAGAGATAGAATTCATACCCTCCTGAGTTAGAAATTAAATTCTAAACTCACTTGAAATAAAGCTTAAGGTGTGTAGCATTCCAAGATCTCGGCAGCATATCCCCCTCCATATTCTTGAGTCGGTATGCACCTTTTCCAGATTCTGATTCAACCTCATATGGTCCTTCCCATTTTGGAGCCAGCTTTCCATCAGCAGGATTAGTAGTATTTTGAAAAGCCTTTCTTAACACCCAATCACCAACTTTGAACCTTCTAGTCCTTATATTCTTGTTATATGCTCTGGATATCCTTTGTTGATACGCTGCCATCCTTAACTTTGCTGCATCTCTTGTCTCATCAATAGTATCCAACTCCTGGCATAGGACTTCAGGATTCTTCTCAGGAGCCCTGAGGCTGGATCTTGCTGTAGGTATCACCATTTCTGTCGGGATCACTGCTTCTGCTCCAAATACTAAGGAAAACGGGGTTTCACCAGTTGCATTTTTTACCGTCGTTCTATCAGCCCATAAAACAAAGGGTAACTCTTCTACCCATCTTCCTTTCTTGGCCCCTAATCTCTTCTTCAAGTTATTGACAATTATCTTGTTTGAGGATTCAGCTTGTCCGTTTGCTTGAGGATGTACCGGGGTGGATGTAATCATTTTGATTCCCCAACTCTTACAGAAGTCAGTAGTCCTTTTACCTATAAATTGAGATCCGTTGTCACAAATTATCTCAGCTGGTATTCCAAACCTAGTCAGGATATTCCTTTTTATGAAGGATACCACTTCCTGATCTCTAACTTGAACAAATGCTTCTGCTTCAACCCACTTGGAGAAATAATCCGTCATTGCCAACATAAAAACCTTTCCTCCTGGAGCCTTTGGAAGCTTTCCCACTACATCCATACCTCACTTCATAAATGGCCAAAGGGAAATAATAGGATACAACGGTTCAGCAGGCTGATGTAGTATGTTACTATGTCTTTGACATGCATCACATCTTCAGGCATATTCTGTGGCATCTTTCCTCATCGTCGGCCAATAATATCCTGTCCTTAATACTTTTGAGAATAAGGACCTGCCCCCAGTATGGTTACCACAATCCCCTTCATGTATTTCTTGGAGTACTTCTTCCGTTTCGGGATCTTCCAAGCACCTCAGATATGGTCCTGCAAGAGATTTCTTATACAAGATATTATTTATAATGGTGAATCGTGATACCTTCATCCTAAATGCCTTAGGATTTTCGTCTCTAGGAATGTGTCCTTCTTTGAGATATCTTACGATTGGAGTCGTCCAGGATTTAGGATCCTCCTCAGGATATTCAACAACAGGATCCTGAATATTCAGTACTTCTGTATCCTGAGGATTCGTCGCAGGATATAAGATATGCAATATTGGTATTTGGGTTCCTTCTGGTATCTTGACCGATGATCCCAGATTTGCTAGGGCATCTGCTTCAGCATTATCTTCCCTTGGTACCTGTTCAAGTATGAAAACATCGAAATATCCTGCTAATTTTTTGAGAATACCGAGGTATTCGACTAACTTCTCTCCTTTAACTGCATAGGTTCCATTAAAATGATTAGTAATTAACAAGGAGTCAACATATACTTGCAAATTCTTGATATTCATATTTTTAGCCAACTCTAATCCTGCAATTAAAGCCTCATACTCTGCCTCATTATTAGTAGCAGGAAATTCACACCTAATTGCCTGGGGTAATATGTCCCCCTGTGGCGATTTTAGTAGTATACCTAAACCTACACCTCTTACGTTAGATGCACCATCAGTATATAATGTCCAGCATTCTAAGTTTTCTCCTAGCTGCTATACTTCTAAATCTACTTCATTTTGGATGTCACTACTGAAATCGGCCACAAAGTCAGCTAAAGCCTGAGACTATATGGCATTTCTAGGTTCATATACTAAGTCATAAGCACTCAATTTCACTGACCACTTGGCCATCCTACCTGACATCTCTGGTTTCCTAAGCACGTTTCTAATAGGATAATTAGTTTTAACATGAATCCTATGTGTCTCAAAGTAATGTCTAAGCTTCGTTGATGCCATAACTAGGGCTAATATCAACTTTTCTAAATGAGAATATCTAGTTTCAGCATCTAATAGACTTTTACTAACATGATAGACAGGATATTGCTGACCTTCATGGTCCTTTATAAGAACGGCACTTACAGCATTCCCTGATACAGCGAGGTATAGGGATAGTGGTTCACCATTTTCAGGCTTCATCAATAGAGGTGCAGTTGAGAGATATCGCTTCAAATCCTGTAAGGATGCTTCATGCTTTGCTCCCCATTCGAACTTCCTATTCTTCTTGAGGATATCATAAAATTCCTTGCATTTTTCCGAGGATCTTGAAATAAATCTGTTCAACGCTGCTACTCGGCCTGTTAGCCGTTGAACATCCTTCATATTTGAAGGTGATTTGATATCCAGGATGGCTTTAATCTGCTCCGGGCTTGCCTCTATTCCTCTTTTAGTCACCATATATCCTAGAAACTTTCCTGCCCCCACTCCGAAATGGCACTTAGCAGGATTTAGCTTCATGTTGAATTGATCCAGGATATCGAATGCTCCTTTGATATCCCAAAGATGATCCTCAGCCTTTCTAGATTTCACCACCATATCATCAATGTATACCTCCACGGTGTCCCCCAGCTTATCTTTGAACATCATATTCACCAATCTCTGGTATGTTGCACCTGCATTTTTCAAACCGAAAGGCATAGCAGTATAGCAATAAATACATGTTGGGGTCATGAAGGCAGTATCCTACTGGTCCGAAGGTTCCATTTGAATCTGCTGAAATCCTGAGGATGCGTCCATGAATGTTAACATTTCATGCCCAACAGTAGCATCCACCGTTGCATCGATATGAGGAAGAGCGAATGGGTCTTTAGGACAAGCCTTATTTAAGTCTGTGTAATCTACACAGACCCTGCATTTCCCATGTTTCTTATGTACTACGACCACATTTGCCAGCCATCTCGGAAACTTGACTTCTCTGATCATTTTAGACTTTAACAATCTTTCAACTTCCTCTTGGATGATTATATTTCGTTCAGGAGCAAACTTCCTTCTTTTTTGCTGAACAGGCTTGAACGACCTGTCAATTCCAAGCTTGTGAGTAATAATGTCTTTGGATATACGTGTCATATCCTCATGCTTCCATGCAAATGTCGACATCCTGCACTTCAAAAAATTAGTTAATTGTTCTTCAATATCCTGAGGGATATTAGTTCCTATGAGCACCGAGATATCAGGGTTATCCTGATCCAAGATAACGTTCTTCACATCCTGCTCTGAAGCCTCCAAGGTATCCCGGGCTCGCGTCTTTAATTGCTATGCTGGATTAGGCTTGGTTGAGGATTTCATTGAGGATGAGTAGCATTCCTTCGCCTCCTGCTGATTACTATCAACTTTGACGACCCCCCAAGGGGTAGGAATCTTGATGCACTGGTGATAAGTCGAAGGCACAGCCTTCATGTCATGGATCCATGGCCTGCCTAGTATGATGTTATAGCAGGATAGCGAGTCCATCACACAGAAGCGTTGTATCGAGTTGACCCCTTCAACATATACTGGTAACTTGATCTCCCCTACGGTATTTCTAGCTTCCCCACTGAAACCAACGAGCACAGTGGACTTCGAAGTAATGTCCATCAGAGATACATTCATCCTCTTTAATGTTTCCAACTGAATTATGTTGACGGGGCTACCATAGTCCACCAATATCCTGCGTACAAAATGGTTAGCAACATATAATGTTATTACGAGAGCATCATGGTGAGGATCCTAGACAGTATCCCTGTCATCACTATCGAAAGTGATCACTTTATCGGTTGTAAGGGCCGTCATCCTAGCTGGTTTATCTCCCCTTTCAGTCTTTGCTTCCTTTGCATGTCTCTTGGCCGCAGAATACGAAGTCCCACAAATGTCGGATCCTCCTGAAATAAAGTTAATTATTTTGGCATCTGCTGGGGGTGATGCTGCTCGTTCAGGATCCTTCTCAGGATCCTGCCCTTTATTCTTCTTTCTTCCCAGCAAATCCTTCAGATACCCTTTGCTTAACAGGTAACTAATTTCTTTCCTTAGAGTAATGCAATCCTCGGTCACGTGCCCGAAATCTTCATGGAAGGCACACCATTTGGACTTATCCTTCCAATCTGCTTTCTGTTGATTCTTTCGAGGCCACCTAGCTTTGTCTCCTAAACCCTGCATAGCATACATTAATTCAGGTATATTGACAGAAAAGGAGTATTCAGATAATTCAGGATATTCTTCAGGATCCTCGTCTTCAACAGCATTCACTTTCTTATTATCATTTCTACCGTACGGCTTGGAGCGATATGGTTTATACGAGGATTCTGATTTCCTGTTGGTTGATTCATAGGTTGAGGTAGAATTCATCCTCTCTTGCATCTTTTTATCATCTTCCAAGCGGATATATCTCAAAGCCCTGTTACGAGCTTCATCGAGATTCCTGCAGGGATTCGTTACAAGGTCCTGATAAAACTGAGAATCCTTTTGTAACCCCATCTTAAAAGCCTGCACAGCTGTTGCAACATCAAGATGAGGGATATCCAAGGATTCCTGACTAAACTTGTTCACATAATCCCTCAAGGATTCCTAAGGTCCTTGAGTTATCCTGTAAAGATCACTGGTTAGTTTGTCGAAACTCCGGCTGCAAGAAAACTGACTATTAAACAAATTAACCAAATGTGCAAACGAAGTAATTGAGTGAGGAGGAACATTTAACAGCCATTTTAAGGCTGATCCTGTTAGGGTAGATCCGAATCCCTTGCACAAGCATGCTTCATTGAGCTCCGGAGGGATAGAGTTAATCTCCATTCTTTCCCTATACTGGGCAATATGCTCTTCAGGATCCGTAGTCCCATCATAGAGCTTCATGTTGGGGGGTTTGAAATCTCTTTGGGATTTCAGCATCATAGATGGGATATGCAAAGCAGGATATCCTGTGGCTGTCTTGGGATACTTCCGGAATTGGTTGAACCACTCCAGGTACGCTGGATATCATGTCCTTCAATTTCTGAAGCTCCCTAGTAAATGTTGACGTCATACATGTATCCTGCAAAGACCCATTATTATTAGTAGCAAGAGTATTATTATTTGACATGTTACCGGTCTGAGGATTCTGGCCATATCCTGAAGCATATCCTGAGCTCCTCACAGTTGACATCCTGACCGAGGAGGGTATCTCAATAATATGATTCTGAGAATGGCTTGGCACGATATTCTCCCGGTTATCTTCAGTGTAAACTGCAGAACTGAAGTTCAAAGCTCTAGGCTGCAAAGGAGTGACAGTTTCTTCAGCGGGTCTACTTGGGCCGGATTTCAAGAATTGTATCTCTCTCATCAACATCCGATTAGTTTCCTGCTGCTGCCTCATCTGTTCCTATACACTACCAAACAAATTCAGAATTTCATCATTAGAAGCCAAAACAGGACCAGATCCCTGAGTAGTGGGAACGGGGATAACATCCCGAGCCACATGACTTTCAGTTCCATGTGAAGAAGTTTGCATTCGTGGAGGAGGAGGTGGAAGCACCGAACCAATTGTTGCAGAGGTTGTAGCAGACATGGTGGAAGAGCTCATGTTTGATCTTGAGGCCATTGAAAACAATTTAGAAAAAAAGTTTTGACAATAGAAAACCGAGTATTGATTTTACTAAGGTTCTTAGCAAAAATAGCACCACTTGCCCCACGGTGGGCGCCAAATTGTTTTGGTCAAAACTTACCGAAGCAATTAAGTGATCAAATTAGTTAAGTGAGGTAGTGTGCTAGAAAAGTGTATTGAAAATATGTTGTGCAAGTTATTTGTAAAAACAGTTTTAGGATACGGCTCAGGATATAGAGCTATATCTTTGATCAAACGATGAGCAAAAATGTAAAGGGTGACACAGGATGTACGAGGAAAGCCCTTGATCAATTTAGATCGCCGGCACAAAACCTCGGGAGCTGACAAATATCAGGATACAGTGCCGGATGTGGTGCAGATCGACTATGTGTTACAATGTGATTCGAATACAAGTGTTGTGTGTAGTGTTTGCAGTGAGCTAGAGCAAAAGTGTTTGAAAGTGTGAAAGTTGTGTGCCTTAATCTGATCCACCCCCATCTATTTATAGTAAAGGAAGTGTAACAAACTATCCTAATAAATCGGGATCCGGCGAATATTCCCCACTCGAACGTTGTAGACCTGGTCTTTCGGGTTCAACGTCTCTCCCATAACAAATACGCCCGAGTCTTGAGGAGAAGAAGTCCATCTGACCGTTAGTAACCCCCAATCTTTAACCTGCACGTGGTTAATTCAATCAACCTCAGGATATCGCTCAGGATGTTAGCAATATCCCAGTCCAGTATCCTGGTCACAAATAAACAATTAAAAGCAGGATATTAGTCAAGATATGTATGCTCAGAAAATGACCCATAACACATATCATCTGGTATTATTGCTTTTCAAATGATTTACAAAAAGAAATCGATTTACAAGGTCCATGGCTAAATTTTATTAAACATTTTCTTAAACTTAAGTCATTAATCCTATTTTCACAAAACCTATGTATCTCACAGGCATTTTTATGCTGACGTACCTATTTTCACATGTGTTTTCAGGAATTGATGCATAGGATTGATCAAGATACACCTAGGCAGACTTGTGCCTTAGTGACTTAAAACAAAGCAAGAACTAGTTAATTTGTGTTATGTACTCTTTGTTTCTTGTTTAAAACGATGTAAACTCTCTTGTTTGAATAATAAAATGAAACTTTAATTGCCATGGATTTGAAACAATTAATTATGTTACAACACTCCCTAACGTTTCCGCCACGTTTCGTTGTCTCACGTGGTCGGGGTGTGACACCAAAAAAAAAAACACTCAACAAATGGCTACAATTTAAGGAATGTGTTTAGTGACGGCATCAGATTCCTAATTAATGGAGAAAGGTCTCGTGGCAAGAAAAGCTGATTCTTGGAGGTTGTCAAGTGTTTTCGCTCGACGATTCCATTCTTGGGTGGTTGGTTTAGCCCTTGTTCCAGTAACTCGAATCCTAGCCCGGTATATCCCATTTTAATTTTACACCATTGTGAACCTTACGCCCTTTTTACTCTCTGATCGATGTTCTCGGCATTGAAAAATCTTCGTAAACTAAATCACACGTGTATATGTTGACATTTAAGAGATATACAGTCAAGAAAATCAAGGGCAATGGTGATATATTTGCGGATTAGACACCAAAAAAAACACTCAACAAATGGCTACAATTTAAGGAAGGTGTTTAGTGACGGCATCAGATTCCTAATTGATGGAGAAAGGTCTAGTGGCAAGAAAAGCTGCTTCTAGGAGGTTGTCAAGTGTTTTCGCTCGACGATTCCATTCTTGGGTGGTTGGTTGTCAAGTGTTTTCGCTCGACGATTCCGTTCTTTGGTGGTTGGTTTGGCCCTTGTTCCTGTAACTCGAATCCTAACCCGGTATATCCCATTTTAATTTTACACCATTGTGAACCTTACGCCTTTTTTACTCTCTGATCGAGGTTCTCGGCATTGAAAAATCTTTGTAAACTAAATAACACGTGTATATGTTGACATTTAAGAGATATACAGTCAAGAAAATCAAGGGCAATGGTGACATATATGCGGATTAGACACAAAAAAAAAAACACTCAACAAATGGCAACAATTTAATGAATGCGTTTAGTGACGGCATCAGATTCCTACTTGATGGAGAAAGGTCTGGTGGTAAGAAAAGCTGCTTCTAGGACGTTGTCAAGTGTTTTCGCTTGACGATTCCATTCTTGGGTGGTTGGTTTGGCCCTTGTTCCTGTAACTCGAATCCTAGCCCGTTATATCCCAATTTAATTTTACACCATTGTGAATCTTACGCCTTTTTTACTCTCTGATCGAGGTTCTCGGCATTCAAAAAATCTTCGTAAACTAAATCACACGTGTATATGTTGTTATTTAAGAGATATACAATCAAGAAAATCAAGGGCAATGGTGATATATATACGGATTAGACACCAAAAAAAATAACACCCAACAAATGGCTACAATTTAAGGAATGTGTTTAGTGACGGCATCAGATTCCGAATTGATGGAGAAAGGTCTGGTGGTAAGAAAAGCTGCTTCTAGGATGTTGTCAAGTGTTTTCGGTCGACGATTCCATTCTTGGGTGGTTGGTTTGGCCCTTGTTCCTGTAACTCGAATCCTAGCCCGGTATATCCCAATTAAATTTTAGACCATTGTGAATCTTACGCCTTTTTTACTCTCTGATCGAGGTTCTCGGCATTGAAAAATCTTCGTAAACTAAATCACACGTGTATATGTTGACATTTAAGAGATATACAGTCAAGAAAATCAAAGGCGATGGTGATATATATGCGGATTAGACACCAAAAAAAACACTCAACAAATGGCTACAATTTAAGGAACGTGTTTAGTGACGGCATCAGATTCCTAATTGATGGAGAAAGGTCTGGTGGAAAGAAAAGCTGCTTCTAGGAGGTTGTCAAGTGTTTTCGCTCGACGATTCCATTCTTGGGTGGTTGGTTTGGCCCTTGTTCTTGTAACTCGAATCCTAGGCCGGTATATCCCATTTTAAATTTACACCATTGTGAACCTTACCCTTTTTTTACTCTCTGATCGAGTTTCTCGGCATTGAAAAATCTTCGTAAACTAAATCACACGTGTATATGTTGACATTTAATAGATATACAGTCAAGAAAATCAAGGGCAATGGTGATATATATGTGGATTAGACACCAAAAAAAATCAATCAACAAATGGCTACAATTTAATGAATGTGTTTAGTGACGGCATCAGATTCCTAATTGATGGAGAAAGGTCTGGTGGCAAGAAAAGCTGCTTCTAGGAAGTTGTCAAGTGTTTTCGCTCGACGATTCCATTCTTGGGTGGCTGGTTGTCAAGTGTTTTCGCTCGACGATTCCGTTCTTTGGTGGTTGGTTTGGCCCTTGTTCCTGTAACTCGAATCCTAACCCGGTATATCCCATTTTAATTTTACACCATTGTGAACCTTACGCCTTTTTTACTCTCTGATCGAGGTTCTCGGCATTGAAAAATCTTCGTAAACCAAATAACACGTGTACATGTTGACATTTAAGAGATATACAGTCAAGAAAATATAGGGCAATGGTGACATATATGCGGATTAGACACAAAAAAAAACACTCAACAAATGGCAAAAATTTAATGAATGTGTTTAGTGACGGTATCAGATTCCTACTTGATGGAGAAAGGTCTGGTGGCAAGAAAAGCTGCTTCTAGGAGGTTGTCAAGTGTTTTCGCTCGACGATTCCATTCTTGGGTGGTTGGTTTGGCCCTTGTTCCTGTAACTCGAATCCTAGCCCGGTATATCCCATTTTAATTTTACACCATTGTGAACCTTACGAATTTTTTACTCTCTGATCGAGGTTTTCGGCATTGAAAAATCTTCGTAAACTAAATCACACGTGTATATGTTGACATATAAGAGATATACAGTCAAGAAAATCAAGGGCAATGGTGATATATATGCGAATTAGACACAAAAAAAAAACACTCAACAAATGGCAACAATTTAAGGAATGCGTTTAGTGACAGCATCAGATTCCTAATTGGTGGAGAAAGGTTTGGTGGCCAGAAAAGCTACTTCAAGTAGGTTGTCAAGTGTTTTCGCTCGACGATTCCATTCTTGGGTGGTTGGTTTGGCCCTTGTTCCTGTAACTCGAATCCTATCCCGGTATATCCCATTTTAATCTTACACCATTGTGAACCTTACGCCTTTTTTACTCTCTGATCGAGGTTCTCGGCATTGAAAAATCTTCGTAAACTAAATCACACATGTATATGTTGACATTTAAGAGATATACAGTCAAGAAATTCAAGGGCAATGGTGATATATATTCGAATTAGACACAAAAAAAAAACACTCAACAAATGGCAACAATTTAAGGAATGCGTTTAGTGACGGCATCAGATTCCTAATTGGTGGAGAAAGGTCTGGTGGCCAGAAAAGCTACTTCAAGGAGGTTATCAAGTGTTTTCGCTCGACGATTCCATTCTTGGGTGGTTGGTTTGGCCCTTGTTCCTGTAACTCGAATCCTAACCCGGTATATGCCATTTTAATTTTACACCATTGTGAACCTTACGCCTTTTTTACTCTCTGATCGAGGTTCTCGGCATTAAAAAATCTTCGTAAACTAAATAACACGTGTATATGTTGACATTTCAGAGATATACAGTCAAGAAAATATAGGGCAATGGTGACTTATATGCGGATTAGACACCAAAAAAAAAACACTTAACAAATGGCAAAAATTTAATGAATGTGTTTAGTGACGGCATCAGATTCCTACTTGATGGAGAAAGGTCTGGTGGCAAGAAAAGCTGCTTCTAGGAGGTTGTCAAGTGTTTTCGCTCGACGATTCCATTCTTGGGTGGTTGGTTTGGTCCTTGTTCCTGTAACTCGAATCCTAGCCCGGTATATCCCATTTTAATTTTACACCATTGTGAACCTTACGAATTTTTTACTCTCTGATCGAGGTTCTCGGCATTGAAAAATCTTCGTAAACTAAATCACACGTGTATATGTTGACATATAAGAGATATACAGTCAAGAAAATCAAGGGCAATGGTGATATATATGCGAATTAGACACAAAAAAAACACTCAACAAATGGCAACAATTTAAGGAATGCGTTTAGTGACGGCATCAGATTCCTAATTGGTGGAGAAAGGTCTGGTGGCCAGAAAAGCTACTTCAAGGAGGTTGTCAAGTGTTTTCGCTCGACGATTCCATTCTTGGGTGGTTGGTTTGGCCCTTGTTCCTGTAACTCGAATCCTATCCCGGTATATCCCATTTTAATCTTACACCATTGTGAACCTTACGCCTTTTTTACTCTCTGATCGAGGTTCTCGGCATTGAAAAATCTTCGTAAACTAAATCACACATGTATATGTTGACATTTAAGAGATATACAGTCAAGAAATTCAAGGGCAATGGTGATATATATGCGAATTAGACACAAAAAAAAACACTCAACAAATGGCAACAATTTAAGGAATGCGTTTAGTGACGGCATCAGATTCCTAATTGGTGGAGAAAGGTCTGGTGGCCAGAAAAGCTACTTCAAGGAGGTTGTCAAGTGTTTTCGCTCGACGATTCCATTCTTGGGTGGTTGGTTTGGCCCTTGTTCCTGTAACTCGAATCCTAACCCGGTATATCCCATTTTAATTTTACACCATTGTGAACCTTACGCCTTTTTTACTCTCTGATCGAGGTTCTCGGCACTGAAAAATCTTCGTAAACTAAATAACACGTGTATATGTTGACATTTAAGAGATATACAGTCAAGAAAATATAGGGCAATGGTGACATATATGCGGATTAGACACAAAAAAAAACACTCAACAAATGGCAAAAATTTAATGAAAGCGTTTAGTGACGGCATTAGATTCCTAATTGGTGGAGAAAGGTCTGGTGGCCAGAAAAGCTACTTCAAGGAGGTTGTCAAGTGTTTTCGCTCGACGATTCCATTCTTGGGTGGTTAGTTTGGCCCTTGTTCCTGTAACTCGAATCCTATCCCGGTATATCCCATTTTAATTTTACACCATTGTGAACCTTACGCCTTTTTTACTCTCTGATCGAGGTTCTCGGCACTGAAAAATCTTCGTAAACTAAATAACACGTGTATATGTTGACATTTAAGAGATATACAGTCAAGAAAATATAGGGCAATGGTGACATATATGCGGATTAGACACCAAAAAAAAAAAACACTCAACAAATGGCAAAAATTTAATGAATGCGTTTAGTGACGGCATCAGATTCCTAATTGGTGGAGAAAGGTCTGGTGGCCAGAAAAGCTACCTCAAGGAGGTTGTCAAGTGTTTTCGCTCGACGATTCCATTATTGGGTGGTTGGTTTGGCCCTTGTTCCTGTAACTCGAATCCTAGCCCGGTATATCCCATTTTAATTTTACACCATTGTGAACCTTACGAATTTTTTACTCTCTGATCGAGGTTTTCGGCATTGAAAAATCTTCGTAAACTAAATCACACATGTATATGTTGACATTTAAGAGATATACAGTCAAGAAATTCAAGGGCAATGGTGATATATATGCGAATTAGACACAAAAAAAAAACACTCAACAAATGGCAACAATTTAAGGAATGCGTTTAGTGGCGGCATCAGATTCCTAATTGGTGGAGAAAGGTCTGGTAGCCAGAAAAGCTACTTCAAGGAGGTTGTCAAGTGTTTTCGCTCGACGATTCCATTCTTGGGTGGTTGGTTTGGCCCTTGTTCCTGTAACTCGAATCCTAACCCGGTATATCCCATTTTAATTTTACACCATTGTGAACCTTACGCCTTTTTTACTCTCTGATCGAGGTTCTCGGCACTGAAAAATCTTCGTAAACTAAATAACACGTGTATATGTTGACATTTAAGAGATATACAGTCAAGAAAATATAGGGCAATGGTGACATATATGCGGATTAGACACCAAAAAAAAACACTCAACAAATGGAAAAAATTTAATGAATGTGTTTAGTGACGGCATCAGATTCCTACTTGATGGAGAAAGGTCTGGTGGCAAGAAAAGCTGCATCTAGGAGGTTGTCAGGTGTTTTCGCTCGACGATTCCATTCTTGGGTGGTTGGTTTGGTCCTTGTTCCTGTAACTCGAATCCTAGCCCGGTATATCCCATTTTAATTTTACATCATTGTGAACCTTACGCCTTTTTTACTCTCTGATCGAGGTTCTCGGCATTGAAAAATCTTCGTAAACTAAATCACACGTGTATATGTTGACATATAAGAGATATACAGTGAAGAAAATCAAGGGCAATTGTGATATACATATGGATTAGACAACAAAAAAAACACTCAACAAATGGCTACAATTTAAGGAATGTGTTTAGTGACGACATCAGATTCCTAATTAACGGAGAAAGGTCTGGTGGCAAGAAAAGCTGCTTCTAGGAGTTTGTCAAGTGTTTTCTCGCGACGATTCCATTCTTGGGTGGTTGGTTTGGCCCTTGTTCCTGTAACTCGAATCCTAGCCTGGTATATCCCATTTTAATCTTACACCATTGTGAACCTTACGCCTTTTTTACTCTCTGATCGAGGTTCTCGGCATTGAAAAATCTTCGTAAACAAAATCACACGTGTATATGTTGACATTTAAGAGATATACAGTCAAGAAAATATAGGGCAATGGTGACATATATGCGGATTAGACACCAAAAAAAAACACTCAACAAATGGCAAAAATTTAATGAATGCGTTTAGTGACGGCATCAGATTCCTAATTGGTGGAGAAAGGTCTGGTGGCCAGAAAAGCTACCTCAAGGAGGTTGTCAAGTGTTTTCGCTCGACGATTCCATTATTGGGTGGTTGGTTTGGCCCTTGTTCCTGTAACTCGAATCCTAGCCCGGTATATCCCATTTTAATTTTACACCATTGTGAACCTTACGAATTTTTTACTCTCTGATCGAGGTTTTCGGCATTGAAAAATCTTCGTAAACTAAATCACACATGTATATGTTGACATTTAAGAGATATACAGTCAAGAAATTCAAGGGCAATGGTGATATATATGCGAATTAGACACAAAAAAAAAACACTCAACAAATGGCAACAATTTAAGGAATGCGTTTAGTGGCGGCATCAGATTCCTAATTGGTGGAGAAAGGTCTGGTAGCCAGAAAAGCTACTTCAAGGAGGTTGTCAAGTGTTTTCGCTCGACGATTCCATTCTTGGGTGGTTGGTTTGTCCCTTGTTCCTGTAACTCGAATCCTAACCCGGTATATCCCATTTTAATTTTACACCATTGTGAACCTTACGCCTTTTTTACTCACTGATCGAGGTTCTCGGCATTGAAAAATCTTCGTAAACTAAATAACACGTGTATATGTTGACATTTAAGAGATATACAGTCAAGAAAATATAGGGCAATGGTGACATATATGCGGATTAGACACCAAAAAAAACACTCAACAAATGGAAAAAATTTAATGAATGTGTTTAGTGACGGCATCAGATTCCTACTTGATGGAGAAAGGTCTGGTGGCAAGAAAAGCTGCATCTAGGAGGTTGTCAGGTGTTTTCGCTCGACGATTCCATTCTTGGGTGGTTGGTTTGGTCCTTGTTCCTGTAACTCGAATCCTAGCCCGGTATATCCCATTTTAATTTTACACCATTGTGAACCTTACGAATTTTTTACTCTCTGATCGAGGTTCTCGGCATTGAAAAATCTTCGTAAACTAAATCACACGTGTATATGTTGACATATAAGAGATATACAGTCAAGAAAATCAAGGGCAATGGTGATATATATGCGAATTAGACACAAAAAAAACACTCAACAAATGGCAACAATTTAAGGAATGCGTTTAGTGACGGCATCAGATTCCTAATTGGTGGAGAAAGGTCTGGTGGCCAGAAAAGCTACTTCAAGGAGGTTGTCAAGTGTTTTCGCTCGACGATTCCATTCTTGGGTGGTTGGTTTGGCCCTTGTTCCTGTAACTCGAATCCTATCCCGGTATATCCCATTTTAATCTTACACCATTGTGAACCTTACGCCTTTTTTACTCTCTGATCGAGGTTCTCGGCATTGAAAAATCTTCGTAAACTAAATCACACATGTATATGTTGACATTTAAGAGATATACAGTCAAGAAATTCAAGGGCAATGGTGATATATATGCGAATTAGACACAAAAAAAAACACTCAACAAATGGCAACAATTTAAGGAATGCGTTTAGTGACGGCATCAGATTCCTAATTGGTGGAGAAAGGTCTGGTGGCCAGAAAAGCTACTTCAAGGAGGTTGTCAAGTGTTTTCGCTCGACGATTCCATTCTTGGGTGGTTGGTTTGGCCCTTGTTCCTGTAACTCGAATCCTAACCCGGTATATCCCATTTTAATTTTACACCATTGTGAACCTTACGCCTTTTTTACTCTCTGATCGAGGTTCTCGGCATTGAAAAATCTTCGTAAACTAAATAACACGTGTATATGTTGACATTTAAGAGATATACAGTCAAGAAAATATAGGGCAACGGTGACATATATGCGGATTAGACACCAAAAAAAAACACTCAACAAATGGCAAAAATTTAATGAATGTGTTTAGTGACGGCATCAGATTCCTACTTGATGGAGAAAGGTCTGGTGGCAAGAAAAGCTGCTTCTAGGAGGTTGTCAAGTGTTTTCGCTCGACGATTCCATTCTTGGGTGGTTGGTTTGGCCCTTGTTCCTGTAACTCGAATCCTAGCCCGGTATATCCCATTTTAATTTTACACCATTGTGAACCTTACGCCTTTTTTACTCTCTGATCGAGGTTCTCGGCATTGAAAAATCTTCGTAAACTAAATCACACGTGTATATGTTGACATATAAGAGATATACAGTGAAGAAAATCAAGGGCAATTGTGATATACATATGGATTAGACAACAAAAAAAACACTCAACAAATGGCTACAATTTAAGGAATGTGTTTAGTGACGACATCAGATTCCTAATTAACGGAGAAAGGTCTGGTGGCAAGAAAAGCTGCTTCTAGGAGTTTGTCAAGTGTTTTCTCGCGACGATTCCATTCTTGGGTGGTAGGTTTGGCCCTTGTTCCTGTAACTCGAATCCTAGCCTGGTATATCCCATTTTAATCTTACACCATTGTGAACCTTACGCCTTTTTTACTCTCTGATCGAGGTTCTCGGCATTGAAAAATCTTCGTAAACAAAATCACACGTGTATATGTTGACATTTAAAAGACATACCATCAAGAAATTCAAGGGCAATGGTGATATATATGCGGATTAGACATAAAAAAAAACACTCAACAAATGGCTAAATTTAAGGAATGTGTTTAGTGACGGCATCAGATTCCTAATTGATGGAGAAAGGTCTGGTGGCAAGAAAAGCTGCTTCTAGGAGGTTGTCAAGTGTTTTCGCTCAACGATTCCATTCTTGGGTGGTTGGTTTGGCCCTTGTTCCTTTAACTCGAATCCTAGCCCGGTATATACCATTTTAATTTTACACCATTGTGAACCTTACGCCTTTTTTACTCTCTGATCGAGGTTCTCGGCATTGAAAAATCTTCGTAAACTAAATCACACATGTATATGTTGATATTTAAGAGATATACAGTCATGAAAATCAAGGGCAATGGTGATATATATGCGGATTAGACACCAAGAAAAAACACTCAACAAGTGGCTACAATTTAAGAATGTGATTAGTGACGGCATTATTTTCCTAATTTATGGAGAAAGTCTGGTGGCAAGAAAAGCTGCTTCTAGGAGGTTGTCAAGTGTTTTCGCTCGACGATTCCATTCTTGGGTGGTTGGTTTGGCCCTTGTTCCTGTAACTAGAATCCTAGCCCGGTATATCCCATTTGAATTTTACACCATTGTGAACCTTACGTCTTTTTTACTCTCTGATCGAGGTTCTCGGCATTGAAAAATCTTCGTAAACTAAATCACACGTGTATATGTTGACATTTAAGAGATATACAGTCAATAAAATCAAGGGCAATGGTGATATACATATGGATTAGACACCAAAAAAAAACACTCAACAAATGGCTACAATTTAAGGAATGTGTTTAGTGACGGCATCAGATTCCTAATTGATGGAGAAAGGTCTGGTGGCAAGAAAAGCTGCTTCTAGGAGGTTGTCAAGTGTTTTTGCTCGACGATTTCATTTTTGGGTGGTTCGTTAGGCCCTTGTTCCTGTAACTCAAATCCTAGCCTGGTATATCCCATTTTAATCTTACACCATTGTGAACCTTACGCCATTTTTACTCTCTGATCGAGGTTCTCGGCATTAAAAAATCTTCGTAAACCAAATCACACGTGTATATGTTGACATTTAATAGATATACAGTCAAGAAAATCAAGGGTAATGGTGATATATATGCGGATTAGACACCAAAAAAAATCACTCAACAAATGGCTACAATTCAAGGAATGTGTTTAGTGACGGCATCAGATTCCTAATTGATGGAGAAAGGTCTGGTGGCAAGAAAAGCTGCTTCTAGGAGGTTGTCAAGTGTTTTCACTCGACGATTCCATTCTTGGGTGGTTGGTTTGGCCCTTGTTCCTGTAACTTGAATCCTAGCCCGGTATATCCCATTTTATTTTTACACCATTGTGAACCTTACGCCTTTTTTACTCTCTGATCGAGGTTCTCGGCATTGAAAAATCTTCGTAAACTAAATCACACGTGTATATGTTGACATTTAAGAGTTATACAGTAAAGAAAATCAAGGGCAATTGTGATATACATATGGATTAGACAACAAAAAAAAAACACTCAACAAATGGCTACAATTTAAGGAATGTGTTTAGTGACGACATCAGATTCCTAATTAACGGAGAAAGGTCTGGTGGCAAGAAAAGCTGCTTCTAGGAGTCTGTCAAGTGTTTTCTCGCGACGATTCCATTCTTGGGTGGTTGGTTTGGCCCTTGTTCCTGTAACTCGAATTCTAGCCTGGTATATCCCATTTTAATCTTACACCATTGTGAACCTTACGCCTTTTTTACTCTCTGATCGAGGTTCTCGGCATTGAAAAATCTTCGTAAACTAAATCACAGGTGTATATGTTGATATTTAGGAGATATACAGTCAAGAAAATCAAGGGCAATGGTGATATATATACGGATTAGACACCAAGAAAAAAACACTCAACAAGTGGCTACAATTTAAGAATGTGTTTAGTGACGGCATCAGATTTCTAATAGATGGAGAAAGTCTGGTGGCAAGAAAAGCTGCTTCTAGGAGGTGGTCAAGTATTTTCGCTCGACGATTCCATTCTTGGGTGGTTGGTTTGGCCCTTGTTCCTGTAACTCGAATCCTAGCCCGGTATATCCCATTTTAATTTTACACCATTGTGAACCTTACGCCTTTTTTACTCTCTGATCGAGGTTCTCGGCATTGAAAAATCGTCGTAAACTAAATCACACGTGTATATGTTGACATTTAAGAGATATACAGTCAAGAAAATCAAGGGCAATGTTGATATACATATGGATTAGACAACAAAAAAAAACACTCAACAAATGGCTACAATTTAAGGAATGTGTTTAGTGACGGCATCAGATTCCTAATTGATGGAGAAAGGTCTGGTGGCAAGAAAAGCTGCTTCTAGGAGGTTGTCAAGTGTTTTTGCTTGACGATTCCATTCTTGGGTGGTTGGTTTGGCCCTTGTTCACGTAACTCGAAACCTAGCCCGGTATATCCCATTTTAATCTTACACCATTGTGAACCTTACGCCTTTTTTACTCTCTGATCGAGGTTCTCGGCATTGAAAATTCGTCGTAAACCAAATCACACATGTATATTTTGACATTTAATAGATATACAGTCAAGAAAATCAAGGGCAATGGTGATATATATGCGGATTAGACACCAAAAAAAATCACTCAACAAATGGCTACAATTCAAGGAATGTGTTTAGTGACGGCATCAGATTCCTAATTGATGGAGAAAGGTCTGGTGGCAAGAAAAGCTGCTTCTAGGAGGTTGTCAAGTGTTTTCACTCGACGATTCCATTCTTGGGTGGTTGGTTTGGTCCTTGTTCCTGTAACTTGAATCCTAGCCCGGTATATCCCATTTTATTTTTACACCATTGTGAACCTTACGCCTTTTTTACTCTCTGATCGAGGTTCTCGGCATTGAAAAATCTTCGTAAACTAAATCACACGTGTATATGTTGACATTTAAGAGTTATACAGTAAAGAAAATCAAGGGCAATTGTGATATACATATGGATTAGACAACAAAAAAAAAACACTCAACAAATGGCTACAATTTAAGGAATGTGTTTAGTGACGACATCAGATTCCTAATTAACGGAGAAAGGTCTGGTGGCAAGAAAAGCTGCTTCTAGGAGTCTGTCAAGTGTTTTCTCGCGACGATTCCATTCTTGGGTGGTTGGTTTGGCCCTTGTTCCTGTAACTCGAATCCTAGCCTGGTATATCCCATTTTAATCTTACACCATTGTGAACCTTACGCCTTTTTTACTCTCTGATCGAGGTTCTCGGCATTGAAAAATCTTCGTAAACTAAATCATAGGTGTATATGTTGATATTTAGGAGATATACAGTCAAGAAAATCAAGGGCAATGGTGATACATATACGGATTAGACACCAAGAAAAAAGCACTCAACAAGTGGCTACAATTTAAAAATGTGTTTAGTGACGGCATCAGATTTCTAATTGATGGAGAAAGTCTGGTGGCAAGAAAAGCTGCTTCTAGGAGGTGGTCAAGTGTTTTCGCTCGACGATTCCATTCTTGGGTGGTTGGTTTGGCCCTTGTTCCTGTAACTCGAATCCTAGCCCGGTATATCCCATTTTAATTTTACACCATTGTGAACCTTACGCCTTTTTTACTCTCTGATCGAGGTTCTCGGCATTGAAAAATCGTCATAAACTAAATCACACGTGTATATGTTGACATTTAAGAGATATACAGTCAAGAAAATCAAGGGCAATGTTGATATACATATGGATTAGACACCAAAAAAAAAACACTCAACAAATGGCTACAATTTAAGGAATGTGTTTAGTGACGGCATCAGATTCCTAATTGATGGAGAAAGGTCTGGTGGCAAGAAAAGCTGCTTCTAGGAGGTTGTCAAGTGTTTTTGCTTGACGATTCCATTCTTGGGTGGTTGGTTTGGCCCTTGTTCACGTAACTCGAAACCTAGCCCGGTATATCCCATTTTAATCTTACACCATTGTGAACCTTACGCCTCTTTTACTCTCTGATCGAGGTTCTCGGCATTGAAAATTCGTCGTAAACCAAATCACACATGTATATTTTGACATTTAATAGATATAAAGTCAAGAAAATCAAGGGCAATGGTGATATATATGCGGATTAGACACAAAAAAAATCACTCAACAAATGGGTACAATTTAAGGAATGTGTTTAATGACGGTATCAGATTCCTAATTGATGGAGAAAGGTCTGGTGGCAAGAAAAGCTGCTTCTAGGAGGTTGTCAAGTGTTTTCACTCGACGATTCCATTCTTGGGTGGTTGGTTTGGCCCTTGTTCCTGTAACTCGAATCCTAGCTCGGTATATCCCATTTTATTTTTACACCATTGTGAACCTTGCGCCTTTTTTACTCTCTGATCGTGGTTTTCGGCATTGAAAAATCTTCGTAAACCAAATCACACGTGTATATGTTGATATTTAAGAGATATAAAGTCAAGAAAATCAAGGGCAATGGTAATATACAGGCGGATTAGACACGAAAAAAACACTCAACAAATAGCTACAATTTAATGAATGTGTTTAGTGACGGCATCAGATTCCTAATTGATGGAGAAAGGTCTGGTGGCAAGAAAAGCTGCTTCTAGGAGGTTGTCAAGTGTTTTCGCTCGACGATTCCATTCTTTGGTGGTTGGTTTGGCCCTTGTTCCTGTAACTCGAATCCTAGCCCGGTATAACCCATTTTAATTTTACATCATTGTGAACCTTATGCCTTTTTTACTCTCTGATCGAAGTTCTCGGCATTGAAAAATCTTCGTAAACTAAATCACTGGTGTATATGTTGACATTTAAGAGATATAAAGTCAAGAAAATCAAGGGCAACGGTGAAATATATGCGGATTAGACACCAAGAAAAAAACACTCAACAAGTGGCTACAATTTAAGGAATGTGTTTAGTGACGGCATCAGATTCCTAATTTCCGTCACTAAACACATTCCTTAAATTGTACCCATTAGTTGAGTATTTTTTTTTGTGTCTATTCCGCATATATATCACCATTGCCCTTGATTTTCTTGACTGTATATCTCTTAAATATCAACATATACACGTGTGATTTAGTTTACGAAGATTTTTCAATGCCGAGAACCTCGATCAGAGAGTAAAAAAGGCGTAAGGTTCACAATGGTGTTAAATTAAAAGGGGATACACCGGGCTTGGATTCGAGTTACAGGAACAAGGGCAAACCCAACCACCCATGAACGGAATCGTCGAGCGAAAACACTTGACAACCTCCTAGAAGCAGCTTTTCTTGCCACCAGACCTCTCTCCATCAATTAGAAATATGATGCCGTCACTAAACACATTCCTTAAATTGTAGCCATTTGTTGAGTGTTTTTTTTGGTGTCTAATCCGCATATATATCACCATTGCCCTTGATTTTCTTGACGGTATATCTGTTAAATGTCAACATATACACGTGTGATTTAGTTTACGAAGATTTTTCAATGCCAAAAACCTTGATCAGAGAGTAAAAAAGTCGTAAGGTTTACAATCGTGTAAAATTAAAATGGGATATACTGGGCTAGGATTCGAGTTACAGGAACAAGGGCCAAACCAACCACCCAAGAATGGAATCGTCGAGCGAAAACACTTAACAACCTCCTAGAAGCAGATTTTTTTGCCACCAGACCTTTCTCCATCAATTAGGAATCTGATGTCGTCACTAAACACATTCTTTAAATTGTAGCCATTTGTTGAGTGTTTTTTTTGTTGTCTAATCAGCATATATATCACCATTGCCCTTGATTTTCTTGACTGTATATCTCTTAAATGTCAACATATACACGTGTGATTTAGTTTACGAAGATTTTTCAATGCCGAGAACCTCGATCAGAGAGTAAAAAATTCGTAAGGTTCACAATGGTGTAAAATTAAAATGGGATATACCGGGCTAGGATTCGAGTTACAGGAACAAGGGCCAAACCAACCACCCAATAATGGAATCGTCGAGCGAAAACACTTGACAACCTCCTAGAAGCAGCTTTTCACCAGACCTTTCTCCATCAATTAGGAATCTGATGCCGTCACTAAACACATTCCTTAAATTGTAGCCATTTGTTGAATGTTTTTTTTGGGTCTAATCCGCATATATATCACCATTGCCCTTGATTTTCTTGACTGTATATCTCTTAAATGTCAACATATACACGTGTGATTTAGTTTATGAAGATTTTTCAATGCCGAGAACTTCGATCAGAGAGTAAAAAAGGTGTAAGGTTCACAATGGTATAAAATTAAAATGGGATATACCGGGCTAGGATTCGAGTTACAGGAACAAGGGCCAAAGCAACCACCCAAGAATGGAATCGTCGAGCGAAATCATTTGACAACCTCCTAGAAGCAGCTTTTCTTGCCACCAGACCTTTCTCCATCAATTAGGGAATTTGATGCCGTCACTAAACACATTCCTTAAATTGTAGTCATTTGTTGGGTGGTTTTTTTGTGTCTAATCCGCATATATATCACCATTGCCCTTTATTTTCTTGACTGTATATCTCTTAAATGTCAACATATACACGTGTGATTTAATTTACGAAGATTTTTCAATGCCGAGAACCTCGATCAGAGAATAAAAAAGGCGTAAGGTTCACAATGGTGTAAGATTAAAATGGGATATACCGGGTTAGGATTCGAGTTACAGGAACAAGGGCCAAATCAACCACCCAAGAATGGAATCGTCGAGCGAAAACACTTGACAACCTCCTAGAAGCAGCTTTTCTTACCACCAGACCTTTCTCCATTAATTAGGAATCTATTGCCGTCATTAAACACATTCCTTAAATTGTAACCATTTGTTGAGTGTTTTTTTTTGGTGTCTAATCAGCATATATATCACCATTGCCCTTGATTTTCTTGACTGTATATCTCTTAAATGTCAACATATATACGTGTGATTTAGTTTACGAAGATTTTCCAATGCCGAGAACCTCGATCAGAGAAAAAAAGGCGTAAGGTTCACAATGGTGCAAAATTAAAATGGGATATACCGGGCTAGGATTCGAGTTACAGGAACAAGGGCCAAACCAACCACCCAAGAATGGAATCGTCGAGCGAAAACACTTGAAAACCTCCTAGAAGCAGCTTTTCACCAGACCTTTCTCCATCAATTAGGAATCTGATGCCGTCACTAAACACATTCCTTAAATTGTTGCCATTTGTTGAGTGTTTATTTTGGGTCTAATCCGCATATATATCACCATTGCCCTTGATTTTCTTGACTGTGTATCTCTTAAATGTCAACATATACACGTGTGATTTAGTTTAGGAAGATTTTTCAATGCCGAGAACCTCGATCAGAGAGTAAAAAAGGCGTAAGGTTCACAATGGTGTAAAATTAAAATGGGATATACCGGGCAAGGATTCAAGTTACAGGAACAAGGGCCAAACCAACCACCCAAGAATGGAATCGTCGAGCGAAAACACTTGACAACCTCCTAGAAGCAGCTTTTCTTGCCACCAAACCTTTCTCCATCAATTAGGAATCTGATGCCGTCACTAAACACATTCCTTAAATTGTAGCCATTTGTTGACTGTTTTTTTTTTGGTGTCTAATCCGCATATATATCACCATTGCCCTTGATTTTCTTGACTGTATATCTTTTAAATATCAACATATACACGTGTGATTTAGTTTACGTAGATTATTCAATGCCGAGAACCTCGATCAGAGAGTAAAAAAGGCGTAAGGTTCACAATGGTGTAAAATTAAAATGGGATATACCGGGCAAGGATTCGAGTTACAGGAACAAGGGCCAAACCAACCACCCAAGATTGGAATCGTCGAGCGAAAACACTTGACAACCTCCTAGAAGCAGCTTTTCTTGCCACCAGACCTTTCTCCATCAATTAAGAATCTGATGCCGTCACTAAACACATTCCTTAAATTGTAACCATTTGTTGAGTGTTTTTTTTTTTGTGTCTAATCGGCATATATATCACCATTGCCCTTGATTTTCTTGACTGTATTTCTTTTAAATATCAACATATACACATGTGATTTAGTTTACGAAGATTTTTCAATGCCGAGAACCTCGATCAGAGAGTAAAAAAGGCGTAAGGTTCACAATGGTGTAAAATTAAAATGGGATATACCGGGCTAGGATTCGAGTTACAGGAACAAGGGCCAAACCAACCACCCAATAATGGAATCGTCGAGCGAAAACACTTGACAACCTCCTAGAAGCAGCTTTTCACGAGACCTTTCTCCATCAATTAGGAATCTGATGCCGTCACTAAACACATTCCTTAAATTGTAGCCATTTGTTGAATGTTTTTTTTGGGTCTAATCCGCATATATATCACCATTGCCCATGATTTTCTTGACTGTATATCTCTTAAATGTCAACATATACACGTGTGATTTAGTTTAGGAAGATTTTTCAATGCCGAGAACCTCGATCAGAGAGTAAAAAAGGTGTAAGGTTCACAATGGTATAAAATTAAAATGGGATATACCGGGCTAGGATTCGAGTTACAGGAACAGGGGCCAAAGCAACCACCCAAGAATGGAATCGTCGAGCGAAATCATTTGACAACCTCCTAGAAGCAGCTTTTCTTGCCACCAGACCTTTCTCCATCAATTAGGGGATTTGATGCCGTCACTAAACACATTCCTTAAATTGTAGTCATTTGTTGGGTGGTTTTTTGGTGTCTAATCCGCATATATATCACCATTGCCCTTGATTTTCTTGACTGTATATCTCTTAAATGTCAACATATACACGTGTGATTTAATTTACGAAGATTTTTCAATGCCGAGAACCTCGATCAGAGAATAAAAAAGGCGTAAGGTTCACAATGGTGTAAGATTAAAATGGGATATACCGCGTTAGGATTCGAGTTACAGGAACAAGGGCCAAATCAACCACCCAAGAATGGAATCGTCGAGCGAAAACACTTGACAACCTCCTAGAAGCAGCTTTTCTAACCACCAGACCTTTCTCCATCAATTAGGAATCTATTGCCGTCACTAAACACATTCCTTAAATTGTAACCATTTGTTGAGTGTTTTTTTTGGTGTCTAATCAGCATATATATCACCATTGCCCTTGATTTTCTTGACTGTATATCTCTTAAATGTCAACATATATACGTGTGATTTAGTTTACGAAGATTTTTCAATGCCGAGAACCTCGATCAGAGAGAAAAAAGGCGTAAGGTTCACAATGGTGCAAAATTAAAATGGGATATACCGGGCTAGGATTCGAGTTACAGGAACAAGGGCCAAACCAACCACCCAAGAATGGAATCGTCGAGCGAAAACACTTGAAAACCTCCTAGAAGCAGCTTTTCACCAGACCTATCTCCATCAGTTAGGAATCTGATGCCGTCACTAAACACATTCCTTAAATTGTAGCCATTTGTGGAATGTTTTTTTTGGGTCTAATCCGCATATATATCACCATTGCCCTTGATTTTCTTGACTGTGTATCTCTTAAATGTCAACATATACACGTGTGATTTAGTTTAGGAAGATTTTTCAATGCCGAGAACCTCGATCTGAGAGTAAAAAAGGCGTAAGGTTCACAATGGTGTAAAATTAAAATTGGATATACCGGGCAAGGATTCAAGTTACAGGAATAAGGGCCAAACCAACCACCCAAGAATGGAATCGTCGAGCGAAAACACTTGACAACCTCCTAGAAGCAGCTTTTCTTGCCACCAGACCTTTCTCCATCAATTAGGAATCTGATGCCGTCACTAAACACATTCCTTAAATTGTAGCCATTTGTTGACTGTTTTTTTTTTGTGTCTAATCCGCATATATATCACCATTGCCCTTGATTTTCTTGACTGTATATCTTTTAAATATCAACATATACACGTGTGATTTAGTTTACGGAGATTTTTCAATGCCGAGAACCTCGATCAGAGAGTAAAAAAGGCGTAAGGTTCACAATGGTGTAAAATTAAAATGGGATATACTGGGATAGGATTCGAGTTACAGGAACAAGGGCCAAACAAACCACCCAAGATTGGAATCGTCGAGCGAAAACACTTGACAACCTCCTAGAAGCAGCTTTTCGTGCCACCAGACCTTTCTCCATCAATTAAGAATCTGATGCCGTCACTAAACACATTCCTTAAATTGTAACCATTTGTTGAGTGTTTTTTTTTTGTGTCTAATCCGCATATATATCACCATTGCCCTTGATTTTCTTGACTGTATTTCTTTTAAATATCAACATATACACATGTGATTTAGTTTACGAAGATTTTTCAATGCCGAGAACCTCGATCAGAGAGTAAAAACGGCGTAAGGTTCACAATGGTGTAAAATTAAAATGGGATATACCGGGATAGGATTCGAGTTACAGGAACTAAGGCCAAGCCAACCACCCAAGAATGGAATCGTCGAGCGAAAACACTTGACAACCTCCTAGAAGCAGCGTTTCTTGCCACCAGACCTTTCTCCATCAATTAGGAATCTGATGTCGTCACCAAACACATTCCTTAAATTGTAGCCATTTGTTGTGTGATTTTTTTTGTCTAATCCGCATATATATCATCATTACCCTTGATTTTCTTGACTGTATATCTCTTAAATGTCAACATATACACGTGTGATTTAGTTTACGAAGATTTTTCAATGCTGAAAACCTCGATCAGAGAGTAAAAAAGTCGTAAGGTTCACAATCGTGTAAAATTAAAATGGGATATACTGGGCTAGGATTCGAGTTACAGGAACAAGGGCCAAACCAACCACCCAAGAATGGAATCATCGAGCGAAAACACTTAACAACCTCCTAGAAGCAGATTTTCTTGCCACCAGACCTTTCTCCATCAATTAGGAATCTGATGCCGTCACTAAACACATTCCTTAAATTGTAGCCATTTGTTGAGTGTTTTTTTTGTTGTCTAATCAGCATATATATCACCATTGCCCTTGATTTTCTTGACTGTATATCTCTTAAATGTCAACATATACACGTGTGATTTAGTTTACGAAGATTTTTCAATGCCGAGAACCTCGATCAGATTGTAAAAAAGGAGTAAGGTTCACAATGGTGTAAAATTAAAATGGGATATACCGGGCTAGGATTCGAGTTACAGGAACAAGGGCCAAACCAACCACCCAATAATGGAATCGTCGAGCGAAAACACTTGACAACCTCCTAGAAGCAGCTTTTCTCCAGACCTTTCTCCATCAATTAGGAATCTGATGCCGTCACTAAACACATTCCTTAAATTGTAGCCATTTGTTGAATGTTTTTTTTGGGTCTAATCCGCATATATATCACCATTGCCCTTGATTTTCTTGACTGTATATCTCTTAAATGTCAACATATACACGTGTGATTTAGTTTAGGAAGATTTTTCAATGCCGAGAACCATGATCAGAGAGTAAAAAAGGTGTAAGGTTTACGATGGTATAAAATTAAAATGGGATATACCGGGCTAGGATTCGAGTTACAGGAACAAGGGCCAAAGCAACCACCCAAGAATGGAATCGTCGAGCGAAATCATTTGACAACCTCCTAGAAGCAGCTTTTCTTGCCACCAGACCTTTCTCCATCAATTAGGGAATTTGATGCCGTCACTAAACACATTCCTTAAATTGTAGTCATTTGTTGGGTGGTTTTTTGGTGTCTAATCCGCATATATATCACCATTGCCCTTTATTTTCTTGACTGTATATCTCTTAAATGTCAACATATACACGTGTGATTTAATTTATGAAGATTTTTCAATGCCGAGAACCTCGATCAGAGAATAAAAAAGGCGTAAGGTTCACAATGGTGTAAGATTATAATGGGATATACCGGGTTAGGATTCGAGTTACAGGAACAAGGGCCAAATCAACCACCCAAGAATGGAATCGTCGAGCGAAAACACTTGACAACCTCCTAGAAGCAGCTTTTCTTACCACCAGAGCTTTCTCCATCAATTAGGAATCTATTGACGTCACTAAACACATTCCTTAAATTGTAACCATTTGTTGAGTATTTTTTTGGTGTCTAATCAGCATATATATCACCATTGCCCTTGATTTTTTTGACTGTATATCTCTTAAATGTCAACATATATACGTGTGATTTAGTTTACGAAGATTTTTCAATGCCGAGAACCTCGATCAGAGAGAAAAAAGGCATAAGGTTCACAATGGTGCAAAATTAAAATGGGATATACCGGGCTAGGATTCGAGTTACAGGAACAAGGGCCAAACCAACCACTCAAGAATGGAATCGTCGAGCGAAAACACTTGAAAACCTCCTAGAAGCAGCTTTTCACCAGACCTTTCTCCATCAATTAGGAATCTGATGCCGTCACTAAACACATTCCTTAAATTGTAGCCATTTGTGGAATGTTTTTTTTTGGGTCTAATCCGCATATATATCACCATTGCCCTTGATTTTCTTGACTGTGTATCTCTTAAATGTCAACATATACACGTGTGATTTAGTTTAGGAAGATTTTTCAATGCCGAGAACCTCGATCAGAGAGTAAAAAAGGCGTAAGGTTCACAATGGTGTAAAATTAAAATGGGATATATCGGGCTAGGATTCGAGTTACATGAACAAGGGCCAAAGCAACCACCCAAGAATAGAATCGTCGAGCGAAATCATTTGACAACCTCCTAGAAGCAGTTTTTCTTGCCACTAGACCTTTCTCCATCAATTAGGGAATCTGAAGCCATAACTAAACACATTCCTTAAATTGTAGTCATTTGTTGAGTGTTTTTTTGGTGTCTAATCCGCATATATATCACCATTGCCCTTGATTTTCTTGACTGTATATCTCTTAAATGTCAACATATACACGTGTGATTTAATTTACGAAGATTTTTCAATGCCGAGAACCTCGATCTGAGAGTAAAAAAGGCGTAAGGTTCACAATGGTGTAATATTGAAATGGGATATACCGGGTTAGGATTGGAGTTACAGGAACAAGGGCCAAACCAACCACCCAAAAATGGAATCGTCGAGCGAAAACACTTGACAACCTCCTAAAAGCAGCTTTTCTTGCCACCAGACCTTTCTCCATCAATTAGAAATCTGATGCCGTCACTAAACACATTCCTTAAATTGTAGCCATTTGTTGAGTGTTTTTTTTTTGTGTCTAATCCGCATATATATCACCATTGCCCTTGATTTTCTTCATTGTATATCTCTTAAATGTCAACATCTACACGTGTGATTTAGTTTACTAAGATTTTTCAATGCCGAGAACCTCGATCATAGAGTAAAAAAGGCGTAAGGTTCATAATGGTGTAAGATTAGAATGGGATATACCGGGCTAGGATTCGAGTTACAGGAACAAGGGCCAAACCAACCACCCAAGAATGGAATCGTCGATCGAAAACATTTGACAACCTCCTAGAAGCAGCTTTTCTTACCACCAGACCTTTCTCCATCAATTAGGAATCTGATGCCCTCACTAAACACATTCCTTAAATTGTAGCCATTTGTTGAGTGTTTTTTTTGGTGTCTAATAAGCATATATATCACCATTGCCCTTGATTTTCTTGACTGTATATCTCTTAAATGTCAACATATACACGTGTGTTTTAGTTTACGAAGATTTTTCAACACTGAGAACCTCGATCAGAGAGAAAAAAGGCGTAAGGTTCACAATGGTGTAAAATTAAAATCGGATATACCGGGCTAGGATTCGACTTACAGGAACAAGGGCCAAACCAACCACCCAAGAATGGAATCGTCTAGCGAAAACACTTGACAACCTCCTAGAAGCAGCTTTTCTTTCCACCAGACCTTTCTCCATCAATTAGGAATCTGATGTCGTCACTAAACACATTCCTTAAATTGTAGCCATTTGTTGAATGTTTTTTTTTTGTGTCTAATCCACATATATATCACCATTGCCCTTGATTTTCTTGACTGTATATCTCTTAAATGTCAACATATACACGTGTGATTTAGTTTACGAAGATTTTTCAATGCCGAGAACCTCGATCAGAGAGTAAAAGAGGCATAAGGTTCACAATGGTGTAAAATTAAAATGGGATATACCGGGCTAGGATTCGAGTTACAGGAACAAGGGCCAAACCAACCACCCTAGAATGGAATCGTCGAGCGAAATCATTTGACAACCTCCAAGAAGCAGCTTTTCTTCCACCAGACCTTTCTCCATCAATTAGGGAATCTGATGCCGTGACTAAACACATTCCTTAAATTGTAGCCATTTGTTGAGTGTTTTTTTGGTGTCTAATCCGCATATATATCACCATTGCCCTTGATTTTCTTGACTGTATATCTCTTAAATGTCAACATATACACCTGTGATTTAGTTTACGAAGATTTTTCAGTGCTTAGAACCTCGATCAGAGAGTAAAAAAGGCGTAAGGTTCACAATGATGTAAAATTAAAATGGGATATACCGGGCTAGGATTCAAGTTACAGTAACAAGGGCCAAACCAACCACCCAAGAATGGAATCGTCGAGCGAAAACACTTGACAACCTCCTAGAAGCAGCTTTTCTTGCCACCAAACCTTTCTCCATCAATTAGGAATCTGATGCCGTCACTAAACACATTCCTTAAATTGTAGACATTTGTTGAGTGTGTTTTTTTTTGTGTCTAATCCGCATATATATCACCATTGCCCTTGATTTTCTTGACTGTATATCTTTTAAATATCAACATATACATGTGTGATTTAGTTTACGTAGATTTTTCAATGCCGAGAACCTCGATCAGAGAGTAAAAAAGGCGTAAGGTTCACAATGGTGTAAAATTAAAATGGGATATACCGGGATAGGATTCGAGTTACAGGAACAAGGGCCAAACCAACCACCCAAGATTGGAATCGTCGAGCGAAAACACTTGACAACCTCCTAGAAGCAGCTTTTCTTGCCACCAGACCTTTCTCCATCAATTAGGAATCTGATGCCGTCACTAAACACATTCCTTAAATTGTAGCCATTTGTTGAGTGTTTTTTTTTTGTGTCTAATCTGCATATATATCACCATTGCCCTTAATTTTCTTCACTGTATATCTCTTAAATGTCAACATATACACGTGTGATTTAGTTTACTAAGATTTTTCAATGCCGAGAACCTCGATCATAGAGTAAAAAAGGCGTAAGGTTCATAATGGTGTAAGATTAGAATGGGATATACCGGGCTAGGATTCGAGTTACAGGAACAAGGGCCAAACCAACCACCCAAGAATGGAATCGTCGATCGAAAACACTTGACAACCTCCTAGAAGCAACTTTTCTTACCACCAGACCTTTCTCCATCAATTAGGAATCTGATGCCGTCACTAAACACATTCCTTAAATTGTAGCCATTTGTTGAGTGTTTTTTTTGGTGTCTAATCAGCATATATATCACCATTGCCCTTGATTTTCTTGACTGTATATCTGTTAAATGTCAACATATACACGTGTGATTTAGTTTACGAAGATTTTTCAATGCCGAGAACCTCGACCAGAGAGAAAAAAGGCGTAAGGTTCACAATGGTGTAAAATTAAAATGGGATATACCGGGCTAGGATTCGACTTACAGGAACATGGGCCAAACCAACCACCCAAGAATGGAATCGTCGAGCGAAAACACTTGACAACCTTCTAGAAGCAGCTTTTCTTGCCACCAGACCTTTCTCCATCAATTAGGAATCTGATGCCGGGACTAAACACATTCCTTAAATTGTAGCCATTTGTTGAATGTTTTTTTTTTGTGTCTAATCCGCATATATATTACCATTGCCCTTGATTTTCTTGACTGTATATCTCTTAAATGTCAACATATACACGTGTGTTTTAGTTTACGAAGATTTTTCAACGCTGAGAACCTCGATCAGAGAGAAAAAAGGCGTAAGGTTCACAATGGTGTAAAATTAAAATCGGATATACCGGGCTAGGATTCGACTTACAGGAACAAGGGCCAAACCAACCACCCAAGAATGGAATCGTCGAGCGAAAACACTTGACAACCTCCTAGAAGCAGCTTTTCTTTCCACCAGACCTTTCTCCATAAATTAGGAATCTGATGCCGTCACTAAACACATTCCTTAAATTGTAGCCATTTGTTGAATTTTTTTTTTGTGTCTAATCCACATATATATCACCATTGCCCTTGATTTTCTTGACTGTATATCTCTTAAATGTCAACATATACACGTGTGATTTTTTTACGAAGATTTTTCAATGCCGAGAACCTCGATCAGAGAGTAAAAAAGGCATAAGGTTCACAATGGTGTAAAATTAAAATGGGATATACCGGGCTAGGATTCGAGTTACAGGAACAAGGGCCAAACCAACCACCCAAGAATGGAATCGTCGAGCGAAATCATTTGACAACCTCCAAGAAGCAGCTTTTCTTCCACCAGACCTTTCTCCATCAATTAGGGAATCTGATGCCGTGACTAAACACATTCCTTAAATTGTAGCCATTTGTTGAGTGTTTTTTTGGTGTCTAATCCGCATATATATCACCATTGCCCTTGATTTTCTTGACTATATATCTCTTAAATGTCAACATATACACCTGTGATTTAGTTTACGAAGATTTTTCAGTGCTTAGAACCTCGATCAGAGAGTAAAAAAGGCGTAAGGTTCACAATGATGTAAAATTAAAATGGGATATACCGGGCTAGGATTCAAGTTACAGGAACAAGGGCCAAACCAACCACCCAAGAATGGAATCGTCGAGCGAAAACACTTGACAACCTCCTAGAAGCAGCTTTTCTTGCCACCAAACCTTTCTCCATCAATTAGGAATCTGATGCCGTCACTAAACACATTCCTTAAATTGTAGACATTTGTTGAGTGTATTTTTTTTTTGTGTCTAATCCGCATATATATCACCATTGCCCTTGATTTTCTTGACTGTATATCTTTTAAATATCAACATATACATGTGTGATTTAGTTTACGTAGATTTTTCAATGCCGAGAACCTCGATCAGAGAGTAAAAAAGGCGTAAGGTTCACAATGGTGTAAAATTAAAATGGGATATACCGGGATAGGATTCGAGTTACAGGAACAAGGGCCAAACCAACCACCCAAGATTGGAATCGTCGAGCGAAAACACTTGATAACCTCCTAGAAGCAGCTTTTCTTGCCACCAGACCTTTCTCCATCAATTAGGAATCTGATGCCGTCACTAAACACATTCCTTAAATTGTAGCCATTTGTTGAGTGTTTTTTTTTGGTGTCTAATCTGCATATATATCACCATTGCCCTTAATTTTCTTCACTGTATATCTCTTAAATGTCAACATATACACGTGTGATTTAGTTTATTAAGATTTTTCAATGCCGAGAACCTCGATCATAGAGTAAAAAAGGCGTAAGGTTCATAATGGTGTAAGATTAGAATGGGATATACCGGGCTAGGATTCGAGTTACAGGAACAAGGGCCAAACCAACCACCCAAGAATGGAATCGTCGATCGAAAACACTTGACAACCTCCTAGAAGCAACTTTTCTTACCACCAGACCTTTCTCCATCAATTAGGAATCTGATGCCCTCACTAAACACATTCCTTAAATTGTAGCCATTTGTTGAGTGTTTTTTTTGGTGTCTAATCAGCATATATATCACCATTGCCCTTGATTTTCTTGACTGTATATCTCTTAAATGTCAACATATACACGTGTGATTTAGTTTACGAAGATTTTTCAATGCCGAGAACCTCGACCAGAGAGAAAAAAGGCGTAAGGTTCACAATGGTGTAAAATTAAAATGGGATATACCGGGCTAGGATTCGACTTACAGGAACAAGGGCCAAACCAACCACCCAAGAATGGAATCGTCGAGCGAAAACACTTGACAACCTCCTAGAAGCATCTTTTCTTGCCACCAAACCTTTCTCCATCAATTAGGAATCTGATGCCGTCACTAAACACATTCCTTAAATTGTAGCCATTTGTTGAGTGTGTTTTTTTTTTGTGTCTAATCCGCATATATATCACCATTGCCCTTGATTTTCTTGATTGTATATCTTTTAAATATCAACATATACATGTGTGATTTAGTTTACGTAGATTTTTGAATGCCGAGAACCTCGATCAGAGCGTAAAAAAGGCGTAAGGTTCACAATGGTGTAAAATTAAAATGGGATATACCGGGATAGGATTCGAGTTACAGGAACAAGGGCCAAACCAACCACCCAAGATTGGAATCGTCGAGCGAAAACACTTGACAACCTCCTAGAAGCAGCTTTTCTTGCCACCAGACCTTTCTCCATCAATTAGGAATCTGATGTCGTCACTAAACACATTCCTTAAATTGTAGCCATTTGTTGAGTGATTTTTTTTGGTGTACAATCCGCATATATATCACCATTGCCCTTGATTTTCTTGACTGTATATCTCTTAAATGTCAACATATACACGTGTGATTTAGTTTACGAAGATTTTTCAATGCCGAGAACCTCGACCAGAGAGAAAAAAGGCGTAAGGTTCACAATGGTGTAAAATTAAAATGGGATATACCGGGCTAGGATTCGACTTATAGGAACAAGGGCCAAACCAACCACCCAAGAATGGAATCGTCGAGCGAAAACACTTGACAACCTCCTAGAAGCAGCTTTTCTTGCCACCAGACCTTTCTCCATCAATTAGGAATCTGATGCCGGGACTAAACACATTCCTTAAATTGTTGCCATTTGTTGAATTTTTTTTTTGTGTCTAATCCGCATATATATCACCATTGCCCTTGATATTCTTGACTGTATATCTCTTAAATGTCAACATATACACCTGTGATTTAGTTTACAAAGATTTTTCAGTGCTTAGAACCTCGATCAGAGAGTAAAAAAGGCGTAAGGTTCACAATGATGTAAAATTAAAATGGGATATACCGGGCTAGGATTCAAGTTACAGGAACAAGGGCCAAACCAACCACCCAAGAATGGAATCGTCGAGCGAAAACACTTGACAACCTCCTAGAAGCATCTTTTCTTGCCACCAAACCTTTCTCCATCAATTAGGAATCTGATGCCGTCACTAAACACATTCCTTAAATTGTAGCCATTTGTTGAGTGTGTTTTTTTTTTTGTGTCTAATCCGCATATATATCACCATTGCCCTTGATTTTCTTGATTGTATATCTTTTAAATATCAACATATACATGTGTGATTTAGTTTACGTAGATTTTTGAATGCCGAGAACCTCGATCAGAGCGTAAAAAAGGCGTAAGGTTCACAATGGTGTAAAATTAAAATGGGATATACCGGGATAGGATTCGAGTTACAGGAACAAGGGCCAAACCAACCACGCAAGATTGGAATCGTCGAGCGAAAACACTTGACAACCTCCTAGAAGCAGCTTTTCTTTCCACCAGACCTTTCTCCATCAATTAGGAATCTGATGCCGTCACTAAACACATTCCTTAAATTGTAGCCATTTGTTGAATGTTTTTTTTTTGTGTCTAATCCACATATATATCACCATTGCCCTTGATTTTCTTGACTGTATATCTCTTAAATGTCAACATATACACGTGTGATTTAGTTTACGAAGATTTTTCAATGCCGAGAACCTCGATCAGAGAGTAAAAAAGGCATAAGGTTCACAATGGTGTAAAATTAAAATGGGATATACCGGGCTAGGATTCGAGTTACCGGAACAAGGGCCAAACCAACCACCCAAGAATGGAATCGTCGAGCGAAATCATTTGACAACCTCCAAGAAGCAGCTTTTCTTCCACCAGACCTTTCTCCATCAATTAGGGAATCTGATGCCGTGACTAAACACATTCCTTAAATTGTAGCCATTTGTTGAGTGTTTTTTTGGTGTCTAATCTGCATATATATCACCATTGCCCTTGATTTTCTTGACTGTATATCTCTTAAATGTCAACATATACACCTGTGATTTAGTTTACGAAGATTTTTTGTAGGATCGCGTGCAGACCCAAACGAGTCAATCGGAGGTGTTCTAATCCGTTTAAGGTGCGGAATAACAATAAACGGACACGAAAAACAGCTTGTTCTACTAAATCTTGCCTTGTATATTGATTTCACACTGATTACAAGTCAATCGGCACTTCGGCAGCAGTTCGTTACCGGAAACAAGAAGACTACAAATGATTTCGCTCATGAAGACTATATATAGTGAGGGTGATTTCGCTCATATGGACATGGTGTCCATAAAAGCGAAATCACATGTCCTTTGGAGCGAAATCACATCTAAAAACCTAAAAACCTGATTCCCCACATACGGACAAAGGTGATTCCACTCATACGAACATGAGTGATTCCACTCATACGGACATGAGTGATTCCACTCATACGTACATGAGTGATTCCACTCATACGGACATGAGTGATTCCACTCATACGTACATGAGTGATTCCACTCATACGGACATGAGTGATTCCACTCATACGGACATGAGTGATTCCACTCATACGTACATGAGTGATTCCACTCATACGGACATGTCCATATATGTGGAATTAACTTTCTCGGTAAATCTCGTACAATCTGCCCTAATCTAACAATCTAAGATCTAGACTCGATACAAGACGAAGTCGACAGATGTAATGCACCAACAGACTCCCCCTCAGATGTTGACGAGTCTTTAAGTGTCGAGTCTTCGCATCTTCAGTCTTGATCAGTCTTCGGGCAACCAGAATCTCTATCTATCTCTTGCTTCTTTAGACTCTCTCTTTCTAACAGACTCCCCTTCAACTTGTGCTGGGATCTTTGTCTGACTTTCACAACATCAGGATTGTAACATTGTTCTCCAAACTTTTAGAGTCCTCAGGTATCGGAACCTTGCTCTCATCCATCTCAGGACTTCCTGCACATCCTCTACCCAAAACATAAGATTCAAAAAAAATATAACAGTATATCAAATTTCATGCACCAACACTAACTCTTCTCCAATCAATATACAATCAAATATTAACTATGATCATTTAACAAATTTCTTTATCTCTGAAAAACTTTTCAATCAAATTCTCCCAAACCTATTCGTCATGTTCAGCACTCGGAATTTTGAAAATCAGCTTTTCAACATCAGTTGTCTAAAATCTTTTTGAATTTTCCAAAATTTATGCTAAAACACACCGAAAATCTTTTTGGATTTTGAAATAACAGAAATAAAATGCAGAAATGAACTATTTACAAACAATATTTTTGTGAGTTTGTGTAAGAGGATCATATCAGTTTATGAGACCAATCACCAACACCGTTAAGCTTCATTTCATTTTAAGTTCTAAACAATTCACCTAGATTGTCAGTATACTTGTCCACTTAAATTTTCACACAAAGTTCAACTGCTTCGAGATACGAATTAGTGTTTTAGGACTTAAACATCTACATGTGTCCCACCTCAGTATATACTCCCGTATCCAGACCCCAATATTCAGTCTTACAGGTGAGTATACCACAGATGATATCTGTAAGGGGAATAAATTATGCAACCGTGATAGCTCAGGTCAGAACTTCCGTTCAGCAGAGAGCCTAGTTGACTTTTAGGTGTGTCCCCTTTAGAGGATCTTTTGAATTACAACAGCTATGATTAGCATTTTTCAATGTTTCATCATTTTTTAGCTGAGGGTGATGCTATTTTTTCAAGCAAGCAGAAAGTATTCTCCGGGGACTAGGCCATTGCTTCCGCAAAATCAGAAGTCCCGGGATAATACCCCAGATATCACTGAGTATAAAGACCTAGTATCTCAGAATATGGGACCCTTCAAACAAGATTTCAGGGGTTACCTATATATCCTGGAGGTGTTCCCCACGTAGACGCAAGTAAATTTTATATTTATATCTCGTCACAATTTACTAAATGTGCAAAAACCTACTGACACATCCACAGTGAGATTGTTTATCACATTTTTCTTTTCATTTCTTTAGCATGTTGTGACCGTCCACTGATGTACTATCATTTCCTCTTTTGTACAACAAAACTCATTTTTGAATTTTATCATGTTTTTGGCTTTTTTCAAATTTTCAAATGTTTTTGGATTTTCTGAAATTTTTACTCCCCCTAAAATGCAAACACATTTTAGGAAATTTGAAAATAAACTGTACAATAAAATGACAACAGATATCAAATCACTTCAAATCGCCATCCACTCAGCATAAACAATCAGAACTCCCCCTTACAACAAACCATTTTCCCATTGTGATTTCAAAACACTTAAGTTTGTTTTAATCAAATGGTTTTTCCGGAAAATTAGTTTTGTTGATTTTACCACTTGTAAAGTTAAGGGTTCATCACTTTGTTCATCAAATACCATTTGTAAGTATGGTCGAATCAAGTTCAACTAAATGACCTTGATTAACCACTAGTCAGTGAAAACCTTCAACAATCACTAGCAGGTTCACTAATCCATCATAACCACTTTCACATCAAAATATAACAATTTAAATATACCACCTGTATTTTACCAACTGTACCACTTGTAGAATCATTTGCTAAGAAAGATGCCGATTCCTGCTCCACTCTTACCAACCTGGGAGCTCCGGCAAGTCCGGTTTTTATTCAAACATTACGTCCACCCAAGCCTCACCAGCCTTGGGTGATTTTGGAACACATCTGTCCCACCAACATTTTGATTTGTAAAAATCTTTGGCACTTTTAACCTTCCCATCAACCATCTTACCGAAAATATGTTTGACTTTCCCATTGAAAGCCTTCTCAACATCAAATTCTCCCTTATCAGCGAAGAATTGATTTGAGATCTCTACCTTTCCCACTTTCGACATCAGATTTTCTTTTGACAATTTAGGAAAATTTTCATCGTTCATCACAGGAACGGAATTATCAACCTTTTTCTCAACCAAAGACTCCTCTGATTTTATGGAATCAGATTCATTGTCAGAATTACCCTCAGATTTAACCACCCACTTTTGTTTACTCAAATCACCTCTTCTTTTGTAAAACCGTTTTGAACTTTCTCCTTCCTCAGAAGTAGAATTTTCAAACTTTTTAACAATTTTTACAGGTTGTTCTTTCTTATCAACACAAGTCTTTCTCAAAACAGAGTTAGAAGAAACTTCCTGTTTTTGGTAGTTGGTCTTGGGGCAATTCCAAGCTATATGTCCAACTTCTTGGCATTTGAAACAGGTTCTTCTGTCAACTCTTTCAGCAAACCTTCTCACATTCTTCTTTACTTCAGCAAGAAATTCTTGATTCGACTGCTTCCAGAACGGTTTCTTCTGTTCATCCTCTGAACTTCCTCCTGAAACAAATTTTGTTTTTGGTTTATAAGTTTTCTGATTTTTATAATTTTCTGGAGAAATGAAACCTAATCCATTCTTCTTGTAATTACGGTTATGGTTCTGTTTCTTTCGATAACCTGAACCAGAACTGTAACCCTTTTTCTTGTTCAATCTCTGTTGAATTCTTGAAGTGTACTTTTTAGATTTTTCATCAAGATTTAAATCTTTTATTTCAGAAATATTAATTTCTGTCAATTTGAAAACCTGTTTGATCTTTTCAGTTTTAACACTTCTTATTGGGAATTCCTCATCAGAATATAATTTGTCTGAATCATACAAAGTATAAGCCACTTTGATTGATCCATCATTCAAATTAGATTTTGATAACAAGAATTCTTTATTGTAAACCCTCTTAACCGGCGAACTCGGACTCTTTTCTGACGAACTCGGACTATCAGACTCAGACTCCGGTTTTGACTCCTCATCCGTATCCAACACCTGATCGACAACTTTCTTTACTAACTCAGACTCATGATCAGTGTCAGACGCTGTGAATGTGACATCAATATTGTCTGGTAATTCATCAATGATTTCAGACTTTAACTTGATGTTGACTGCCTTTTTTAGACGCTCCTCGTTAGGATTCCTTGGAGAATAAGTTTCATGGATCGGGGGCGGACATCTGTTATACTTGACACTTGGTTTCTTACCAGTATCAGTATCTTTAGTCTTTTTGTCCATGAACGCTTCCAGACCTGCAACAGTAGGATAAACACGATCAATCAGATAATCACATGTAGTATAACTCAACAGTAATCGTTTAATCCTTTCACTCTCAATCTTCTCAAGTTCCACTTCTTTCTTTAGCTTTGCACAATCTTCAATATACTCATTGATGACACTTTGCTTCGTCATTAATGTTCCACTCATCTTTTCATTTGCTTTCTCAATTTCAGCATTCGTTCTTTTCAACCCATCAACTGTCCTATTCAGTACATCGTATGACTCTTTCACATACTTCACATCAGACAGTAAATCTTCCTTAATCTTCTCTAAATCAGCAATCTTTTTATCTTTTTCTTCACAAACTTTGCAAGACTCAGAACATTTCTCACAAGGCTTCATGACTTCAACTACCTTTTCAACTATCTTTTCAACTTCGACAGTCTTTTCAACTTCAACAATCTTCTCGACTTCAACAATCTTTTCTATTTCAACAATCTTTTCAACAATTTTCTCAACCTCGACTAATTTTTCAACTTCAACAATCTTTTCAACTTCAACAAGTTTTTCCACCACTTTCTCCACTTCGACAATTTCTTCTCCTGCTTTTGTCTTTTCAGCAGCTTGCATTTTTGATGCTTCCAGCTCTTTCCTCAATCTTGCCATCTTCTTTTGATACAGCATCTCCATTTTATCTGCAAAAAACAAATTAAAACTAGTAGGATCAATGCCTTTTCTAGCTCTGTTGAGATGTTCTTCTTCATCATCAGTATCCACATCGCTTCCAAGATCAGGAAATATCGGGATTCTTTTCTCACTAGCCTCTTCACCTAGTATTCTTGCAACACAAGCTGAACCAGGTATGTATTTGTCCCAACTAAATCCTTCAGCAACAAATTCATCATCTTGATTGATAAGTAAAGCTTTCTTCTTTCCATCTTCAATATACATGAGCTTTGGCGGCTTTTGATGAGTCCCTGTTTCATTCTCACTGTATAAATTCTCAGCAGCAGTGACAGGTGCAACCGGTGTGGCAAATGCGTTGTAAAACTCTTCAGCCATGATTTGATAACTTGATTTTCAATGACAGTGACAAACGAGCGAAAACAGATCTTCTGGATGGTCCTAAAAGCGAAATCAAAAGATTTGGAATGTCTTTGGAACGAAATCAAGAATCTAATGGTGACATAAAAGCGAAATCAAAGTGTATTGGGTGACATATAAGCGAAATCAATGGGTTTGGATGACACAAAAGCGAAATCACAAGGTTTGGGTGACACAAAAACGAAATCAGAATGTATATGTGTCCATTGGAGCGAAATCAAGTGTAATTGATGGTCCTTGAAGCGAAATCAGTAGGTATATGTGTCCATTGGAGCGAAATCAAGTGTAATTGATGGTCCTTGAAGCGAAATCAGTAGATATGTGTGTCCATTGAAGCGAAATCAAGTGTAATTGATGGTCCTTGAAGCGAAATCAGTAGATATGTGTGTCCATTGGAGCGAAATCAGGTCTAAGATTGTCCCTTGGAGCGGAATCAAGTGTATGTTCACAAAAACGAAATCACTTCGAACACCAATTTGATCCACTTATACTTCGAATTTCAGTCTCAAACTTTCAAGGGTTTGTTATTGTTCAATTTTAAACAATCTGTGAAATTTCCGTTCAATTCCAACCGTGAAATCTTCCCGAACTGATGAAAGAAGGTGTAGAAGATAGAAATAGAGATGAAAACAAGCTGATATATACAGAACTCCTCGTCCTGAGCTCTGATACCAATTGTAGGATCGCGTGCAGACCCAAACGAGTCAATCGGAGGTGTTCTAATCCGTTTAAGGTGCGGAATAACAATAAACGGACACGAAAAACAGCTTGTTCTACTAAATCTTGCCTTGTATATTGATTTCACACTGATTACAAGTCAATCGGCACTTCGGCAGCAGTTCGTTACCGGAAACAAGAAGACTACAAATGATTTCGCTCTTGAAGACTATATATAGTGAGGGTGATTTCGCTCATATGGACATGGTGTCCATAAAAGCGAAATCACATGTCCTTTGGAGCGAAATCACATCTAAAAACCTAAAAACCTGATTCCCCACATACGGACAAAGGTGATTCCACTCATACGAACATGAGTGATTCCACTCATACGGACATGAGTGATTCCACTCATACGTACATGAGTGATTCCACTCATACGGACATGAGTGATTCCACTCATACGGACATGAGTGATTCCACTCATACGGACATGAGTGATTCCACTCATACGGACATGAGTGATTCCACTCATACGGACATGAGTGATTCCACTCATACGTACATGAGTGATTCCACTCATACGGACATGTCCATATATGTGGAATTAACTTTCTCGGTAAATCTCGTACAATCTGCCCTAATCTAACAATCTAAGATCTAGACTCGATACAAGACGAAGTCGACAGATGTAATGCACCAACATTTTTCAGTGCTTAGAACCTCGATCAGAGAGTAAAAAAGGCGTAAGGTTCACAATGATGTAAAATTAAAATGGGATATACCGGGCTAGGATTCAAGTTACAGGAACAAGGGCCAAACCAACCACCCAAGAATGGAATCGTCGAGCGAAAACACTTGACAACCTCCTAGAAGCAGCTTTTCTTGCCACCAAACCTTTCTCCATCAATTAGGAATCTGATGCCGTCACTAAACACATTCCTTAAATTGTAGACATTTGTTGAGTGTGTTTTTTTTTGTGTCTAATCCGCATATATATCACCATTGCCCTTGATTTTCTTGACTGTATATCTTTTAAATATCAACATATACATGTGTGATTTAGTTTACGTAGATTTTTCAATGCCGAGAACCTCGATCAGAGAGTAAAAAAGGCGTAAGGTTCACAATGGTGTAAAATTAAAATGGGATATACCGGGATAGGATTCGAGTTACAGGAACAAGGGCCAAACCAACCACCCAAGATTGGAATCGTCGAGCGAAAACACTTGATAACCTCCTAGAAGCAGGTTTTCTTGCCACCAGACCTTTCTCCATCAATTAGGAATCTGATGCCGTCACTAAACACATTCCTTAAATTGTAGCCATTTGTTGTGTGTTTTTTTTTTGGTGTCTAATCCGCATATATATCACCATTGCCCTTAATTTTCTTCACTGTATATCTCTTAAATGTCAACATATACACGTGTGATTTAGTTTACTAAGATTTTTCAATGCCGAGAACCTCGATCATAGAGTAAAAAAGGCGTAAGGTTCATAATGGTGTAAGATTAGAATGGGATATACCGGGCTAGGATTCGAGTTACAGGAACAAGGGCCAAACCAACCACCCAAGAATGGAATCGTCGATCGAAAACACTTGACAACCTCCTAGAAGCAACTTTTCTTACCACCAGACCTTTCTCCATCAATTAGGAATCTGATGCCCTCACTAAACACATTCCTTAAATTGTAGCCATTTGTTTAGTGTTTTTTTTGGTGTCTAATCAGCATATATAACACCATTGCCCTTGATTTTCTTGACTGTATATCTCTTAAATGTCAACATATACACGTGTGATTTAGTTTACGAAGATTTTTCAATGCCGAGAACCTCGACCAGAGAGAAAAAAGGCGTAAGGTTCACAATGGTGTAAAATTAAAATGGGATATACCGGGCTAGGATTCGACTTACAGGAACAAGGGCCAAACCAACCACCCAAGAATGGAATCGTCGAGCGAAAACACTTGACAACCTCCTAGAAGCAGCTTTTCTTGCCACCAGACCTTTCTCCATCAATTAGGAATCTGATGCCGGGACTAAACACATTCCTTAAATTGTTGCCATTTGTTGAATGTTTTTTTTTGTGTCTAATCCGCATATATATCACCATTGCCCTTGATATTCTTGACTGTATATCTCTTAAATGTCAACATATACACCTGTGATTTAGTTTACAAAGATTTTTCAGTGCTTAGAACCTCGATCAGAGAGTAAAAAAGGCGTAAGTTTCACAATGATGTAAAATTAAAATGGGATATACCGGGCTAGGATTCAAGTTACAGGAACAAGGGCCAAACCAACCACCCAAGAATGGAATCGTCGAGCGAAAACACTTGACAACCTCCTAGAAGCATCTTTTCTTGCCACCAAACCTTTCTCCATCAATTAGGAATCTGATGCCGTCACTAAACACATTCCTTAAATTGTAGCCATTTGTTGAGTGTGTTTTTTTTTTGTGTCTAATCCGCATATATATCACCATTGCCCTTGATTTTCTTGATTGTATATCTTTTAAATATCAACATATACATGTGTGATTTAGTTTACGTAGATTTTTGAATGCCGAGAACCTCGATCAGAGCGTAAAAAAGGCGTAAGGTTCACAATGGTGTAAAATTAAAATGGGATATACCGGGATAGGATTCGAGTTACAGGAACAAGGGCCAAACCAACCACCCAAGATTGGAATCGTCGAGCGAAAACACTTGACAACCTCCTAGAAGCAGCTTTTCTTGCCACCAGACCTTTCTCCATCAATTAGGAATCTGATGTCGTCACTAAACACATTCCTTAAATTGTAGCCATTTGTTGAGTGATTTTTTTTGGTGTACAATCCGCATATATATCACCATTGCCCTTGATTTTCTTGACTGTATATCTCTTAAATGTCAACATATACACGTGTGATTTAGTTTACGAAGATTTTTCAATGCTGAGAACCTCGACCACAGAGAAAAAAGGCGTAAGGTTCACATTGGTGTAAAATTAAAATGGGATATACCGGGCTAGGATTCGACTTATAGGAACAAGGGCCAAACCAACCACCCAAGAATGGAATCGTCGAGCGAAAACACTTGACAACCTCCTAGAAGCAGCTTTTCTTGCCACCAGACCTTTCTCCATCAATTAGGAATCTGATGCCGGGACTAAACACATTCCTTAAATTGTTGCCATTTGTTGAATGTTTTTTTTTGTGTCTAATCCGCATATATATCACCATTGCCCTTGATATTCTTGACTGTATATTTCTTAAATGTCAACATATACACCTGTGATTTAGTTTACAAAGATTTTTCAGTGCTTAGAACCTCGATCAGAGAGTAAAAAAGGCGTAAGGTTCACAATGATGTAAAATTAAAATGGGATATACCGGGCTAGGATTCAAGTTACAGGAACAAGGGACAAACCAACCACCCAAGAATGGAATCGTCGAGCGAAAACACTTGACAACCTCCTAGAAGCATCTTTTCTTGCCAGCAAACCTTTCTCCATCAATTAGGAATCTGATGCCGTCACTAAACACATTCCTTAAATTGTAGCCATTTGTTGAGTGTGTTTTTTTTTTGTGTCTAATCCGCATATATATCACCATTGCCCTTGATTTTCTTGATTGTATATCTTTTAAATATCAACATATACATGTGTGATTTAGTTTACGTAGATTTTTGAATGCCGAGAACCTCGATCAGAGCGTAAAAAAGGCGTAAGGTTCACAATGGTGTAAAATTAAAATGGGATATACCGGGATAGGATTCGAGTTACAGGAACAAGGGCCAAACCAACCACCCAAGATTGGAATCGTCGAGCGAAAACACTTGACAACCTCCTAGAAGCAGCTTTTCTTGCCACCAGACCTTTCTCCATCAATTAGGAATCCGATGTCGTCACTAAACACATTCCTTAAATTGTAGCCATTTGTTGAGTGATTTTTTTTGGTGTACAATCCGCATATATATCATCACTGCCCTTGATTTTCTTGTCTGTATATCTCTTAAATGTCAACATATACACGTGTGATTTAATTTACGAAGATTTTTCAATGCCGAGAACCTCGATCAGAGAGTAAAAAAGGCGTAAGGTTCACAATGGTGTAATATTAAAATGTGATATACCGGGTTAGGATTCGAGTTACAGGAACAAGGGCCAAACCAACCACCCAAGAATGGAATCGTCGAGCGAAAACACTTGACAACCTCCTAAAAGCAGCTTTTCTTGCCACCAGACCTTTCTCCATCAATTAGAAATCTGATGCCGTCACTAAACACATTCCTTAAATTGTAGCCATTTGTTGAGTGTTTTTTTTTTGGTGTCTAATCCGCATATATATCACCATTGCCCTTAATTTTCTTCACTGTATATCTCTTAAATGTCAACATATTCACGTGTGATTTAGTTTACTAAGATTTTTCAATGCCGAGAACCTCGATCAAAGAGTAAAAAAGGCGTAAGGTTCATAATGGTGTAAGATTAGAATGGGATATACCGGGCTAGGATTCGAGTTACAGGAACAAGGGCCAAACCAACCACCCAAGAATGGAATCGTCGATTGAAAACACTTGACAACCTCCTAGAAGCAGCTTTTCTTACCACCAGACCTTTCTCCATCAATTCGGAATCTGATGCCCTCACTAAAGACATTCCTTAAATTGTAGCCATTTGTTGAGTGTTTTTTTGGTGTCTAATCAGCATATATATCACCATTGCCCTTGATTTTCTTGACTGTATATCTCTTAAATGTCAACATATACACGTGTGATTTAGTTTACGAAGATTTTTTAATGCCGAGAACCTCGACCAGAGAAAAAAAGGCGTAAGGTTCACAATGGTGTAAAATTAAAATGGGATATACCGGGCTAGGATTCGACTTACAGGAACAAGGGCCAAACCAACCACCCAAGAATGGAATCGTCGAGCGAAAACACTTGACAACCTCCTAGAAGCAGCTTTTCTTGCCACCAGACCTTTCTCCATCAATTAGGAATCTGATGCCGGGGCTAAACACATTCCTTAAATTGTTGCCATTTGTTGAATGTTTTTTTTTGTGTCTAATCCGCATATATATCACCATTGCCCTTGATTTTCTTGACTGTATATCACTTAAATGTCAACATATACACGTGTGTTTTAGTTTACGAAGATTTTTCAATGCTGAGAACCTCAATCAGAGAGAAAAAAGGCGTAAGGTTCACAGTGGTGTAAAATTAAAATGGGATATACCGGGCTAGTATTCGACTTACAGGAACAGGGGCCAAACCAACCACCCAAGAATGGAATCGTCGAGCGAAAACACTTGACACCCTCCTAGAAGCAGCTTTTCTTTCCACCAGACCTTTCTCCATTAATTAGGAATCTGATGCCGTCACTAAACACATTCCTTAAATTGTAGCCATTTGTTGAATGTTTTTTTTTGTGTCTAATCCACATATATATCACCATTGCCCTTGATTTTCTTGACTGTATATCTCTTAAATGTCAACATATACACGTGTGATTTAGTTTACGAAGATTTTTCAATGCCGAGAACCTCGATCAGAGAGTAAAAAAGGCATAAGGTTCACAATGGTGTAAAATTAAAATGGGATATACCGGGCTAGGATTCGAGTTACAGGAACAAGGGCCAAACCAACCACCCAAGAATGGAATCGTCAAGCGAAATCAGTTGACAACCTCCAAGAAGCAGCTTTTCTTCCACCAGACCTTTCTCCATCAATTAGGGAATCTGATGCCGTGACTAAACACGTTCCTTAAATTGTAGCCATTTGTTGAGTGTTTTTTTGGTGTCTAATCGGCATATATATCACCATTGCCCTTGATTTTCTTGACTGTATATCTCTTAAATGTCAACATATACACCTGTGATTTAGTTTACGAAGATTTTTCAATGCTTAGAACCTCGATCAGAGAGTAAACAAGGCGTAAGGTTCACAATGATGTAAAATTAAAATGGGATATACCGGGCTAGGATTCAAGTTACAGGAACAAGGGCCAAACCAACCACCCAAGAATGGAATCGTCGAGCGAAAACACTCGACAACCTCCTAGAAGCAGCTTTTCTTGCCACCAAACCTTTCTCCATCAATTAGGAATCTGATGCCGTCACTAAACACATTCCTTAAATTGTAGCCATTTGTTGAGTGTGTTTTTTTGTGTCTAATCCGCATATATATCACCATTGCCCTTGATTTTCTTGACTGTATATATCTTTTAAATATCAACATATACACGTGTGATTTAGTTTACGTAGATTTTTCAATGCCGAGAACCTTGATCAGAGAGTAAAAAAGGCGTAAGGTTCACAATGGTGTAAAATTAAAATGGGATATACCGGGATAGGATTCGAGTTACAGGAACAAGGGCCAAACCAACCACCCAAGATTGGAATCGTCGAGCGAAAACACTTGAAAACCTCCTAGAAGCAGATTTTCTTGCCACCCGACCTTTCTCCATCAATTAGGAATCTGATGCTGTCACTAAACACGTTCCTTAAATTATAGCCATTTGTTGAGTGTTTTTTATGGTGTCTAATCCGCATATATATCACCATTGCCCTTGATTTTCTTGACTGTATATCTCTTAAATATCAACATATACACGTGTGATTTAGTTTACGAAGATTTTTCAATGCCGAGAACCTCGATCAGAGAGTAAAAAAGGAGTAAGGTTCACAATGGTGTAAAATTAAAATGGGATATACCGGGCTAGGATTCAAGTTACAGGAACAAGGGCCAAACCAACCACCCAAGAATGAAATCGTCGAGCGAAAACACTTGACAACCTCCTAGAAGCAGCTTTTCTTGCCACCAAACCTTTCTCCATCAATTAGGAACCTGATGCCGTCACTAAACACATTCCTTAAATTGTAGTCATTTGTTGAGTGTGTTTTTTTTTTTGTGTCTAATCCGCATATATATCACCATTGCCCTTGATTTTGTTGACTGTATATCTTTTAAATATCAACATATACACGTGTGATTTAGTTTACGTAGATTTTTCAATGCCGAGAACCTCGATCAGAGAGTAAAAAAGGCGTAAGGTTCAAAATGGTGTAAAATTAAAATGGGATATACCGGGATAGGATTCGAGTTACTGGAATAAGGGCCAAACCAACCACCCAAGATTGGAATCGTCGAGCGAAAACACTTGACAACCTCCTAGAAGCAGCTTTTCTTGCCACCAGACCTTTCTCCATCAATTAGGAATCTGATGCCGTCACTAAACACATTCCTTAAATTGTAGCCATTTGTTGAGTGATTTTTTTTGGTATACAATCCGCATATATATCATCATTGCCCTTGATTTTCTTGTCTGTATATCTCTTAAATGTCAACATATACACGTGTGATTTAGTTTACGAAGATTTTTCACTGCCGAGAACCTCTATCAGAGAGTAAAAAAGGCGTAAGATTCACAATGGTGTAAAATTAAAATGGGTTATACCGTGCTAGGATTCGAGTTATAGGAACAAGGGCCAAACCAACCACCCAAGAATGGAATCGCTGAGCGAAAACACTTGACAACCTCCTAGAAGCAACTTTTCTTGCCACCAGACCTTTCTCCATCAAATAGGAATCTGATGCCGTCACTAAACACATTCCTTAAATTATAGCCATTTGTTGAGTGTTTTTGTTTGGTGTCTAATCCGTATATATATCACCATTGCCCTTGATTTTCTTGACTGTATATCTCTTAAATATCAACATATACACGTGTGATTTTGTTTACGAAGATTTTTCAATGCCGAGAACCTCGATCAGAGAGTAAAAAAGGCGTAAGGTTCACAATGGTGTAAAATAAAAATGGGATATACCGGGCTAGGATTCGAGTTACAGGAACAAGGGCCAAACAAACCACCCAAGAATGGAATCGTCGAGCGAAAACACTTGACAACCTCCTAGAAGCAGCTTTTCTTGCCACCAGACCTTTCTCCATCAATTAGGAATCTGATGCCGTCACTAAACACATTCCTTAAATTGTTGCCATTTGTTGAATGTTTTTTTTTGTGTCTAATCCGCATATATATCACCATTGCCCTTGATTTTCTTGACTGTATATCTCTTAAATGTCAACATATACACGTGTGTTTTAGTTTACGAAGATTTTTCAATGCTGAGAACCTCAATCAGAGAGAAAAAAGGCGTAAGGTTCACAGTGGTGTAAAATTAAAATGGGATATACCGGGCTAGTATTCGACTTACAGGAACAGGGGCCAAACCAACCACCCAAGAATGGAATCGTCGAGCGAAAACACTTGACAACCTCCTAGAAGCAGCTTTTCTTTCCACCAGACCTTTCTCCATTAATTAGGAATCTGATGCCGTCACTAAACACATTCCTTAAATTGTAGCCATTTGTTGAATGTTTTTTTTGTGTCTAATCCGCATATATATCACCATTGCCCTTGATTTTCTTGACTGTATATCTTTTAAATATCAACATAAACACGTGTGATTTAGTTTACGTAGATTTTTCAATGCCGAGAACCTTGATTTTTCTTGACTGTATATTTCTTAAATGTCAACATATACACCTGTGATTTAGTTTACGAAGATTTTTCAATGCTTAGAACCTCGATCAGAGAGTAAAAAAGGCGTAAGGTTCACAATGATGTAAAATTAAAAAGGGATATACCGGGCTAGGATTCAAGTTACAGGAACAAGGGCGAAACCAACCACCCAAGAATGAAATCGTCGAGCGAAAACACTTGACAACCTCCTAGAAGCAGCTTTTCTTGCCACCAAACCATTCTCCATCAATTAGGAATCTGATGCCGTCACTAAACACATTTCTTAAATTGTAGCCATTTGTTGAGTGTGTTTTTTTTGTGTCTAATCCGCATATATATCACCATTGCCCTTGATTTTCTTGACTGTATATCTTTTAAATATCAACATAAACACGTGTGATTTAGTTTACGTAGATTTTTCAATGCCGAGAACCTCGATCAGAGAGTAAAAAAGGCGTAAGGTTCACAATGGTGTAAAATTAAAATGGGATATACCGGGATAGGATTCGAGTTACTGGAACAAGGGCAAACCAACCACCCAAGATTGGAATCGTCGAGCGAAAACACTTGACAACCTCCTAGAAGCAGCTTTTCTTGCCACCAGACCTTTCTCCATCAATTAGGAATCTGATGCCGTCACTAAACACATTCCTTAAATTGTAGCCATTTGTTGAGTGATTTTTTTTGGAGTACAATCCGCATATATATCATCATTGCCCTTGATTTTCTTGTCTGTATATCTTTTAAATATCAACATATACACGTGTGATTTAGTTTACGTAGATTTTTCAATGCCGAGAACCTCGATCAGAGAGTAAAAAAGGCGTAAGGTTCACAATGGTGTAAAATTAAAATGGGATATACCGGGATAGGATTCGAGTTACTGGAACAAGGGCAAACCAACCACCCAAGATTGGAATCGTCGAGCGAAAACACTTGACAACCTCCTAGAAGCAGCTTTTCTTGCCACCAGACCTTTCTCCATCAATTAGGAATCTGATGCCGTCACTAAACACATTCCTTAAATTGTAGCCATTTGTTGAGTGATTTTTTTTGGAGTACAATCCGCATATATATCATCATTGCCCTTGATTTTCTTGTCTGTATATCTTTTAAATATCAACATATACACGTGTGATTTAGTTTACGTAGATTTTTCAATGCCGAGAACCTCTATCAGAGAGTAAAAAAGCCGTAAGGTTCACAATGGTGTAAAATTAAAATGGGATATACCGGGCTAGGATTCGAGTTACAGGAACAAGGCCAAACCAACCAGCCAAGAATGGAATCATCGAGTGAAATCATTTGACAACCTCCTAGAAGCAGCTTTTCTTGCCACCAGACTTTTCTCCATCAATTAGGAATCTGATGCCGTCACTAAACACATTCCTTTAATTGTAGCCATTTGTTGAATGTTTTTTTTTGGTGTCTAATCCGCATATATATCACTATTGCCCTTGATTTTCTTAACTGTATGTCTCTTAAATGTCAACATATACACGTGTGATTTAGTTTACGAAGATTTTTCAATGCCGAGAACCTCGATCAGAGAGTAAAAAAGTAGTAAGGTTCACATTGGTGTAAAATTAAAATGGGATATACCGGGCTAGGATTCGAGTTACAGGAACAAGGCCAAACCAACCAGCCAAGAATGGAATCATCGAGTGAAATCATTTGACAACCTCCTAGAAGTAGCTTTTCTTACCACCAGACTTTTCTCCATCAATTAGGGAATCTGATGTCGTCACTAAACACATTCCTTAAATTGTAGCCATTTGTTGAGTGTTTTTTTTGGTGTCAAATCCGCTTATATATCACCATTGCCCTTGATTTTCTTGACTCTATATATCTTAAATGTTAACATATACACGTGTGATTTAGTTTACGAAGATTTTTCAATGCCGAGAACCACGATCATAGAGTAAACAAGGCGTAAGGTTCACAATAGTGTAAGATTATAATGGGATATACCGGGCTAGGATTTAAGTTACAGGAACAAGGGCCAAACCAACCTCCCAAGAATGGAAGCGTCGAGCGAAAACACTTGACAACCTCCTAGAAGCAGCTTTTCTTCCCACCAGACCTTTCTTCATCAATTAGGAATCTGATGCCGTCACTAAACACATTCCTTAAAGTGTAGCCATTTGTTGAGTGTTTTTTTTGGTGTCTAATCCGCATATATATCACCATTGCCCTTGATTTTCTTGATTGTATATCTCTTAAATATCAACATATACACGTGTGATTTTGTTTACGAAGATTTTTCAACGCCGAGAACCCCGATCAGAGAGTAAAAAAGGCGTAAGGTTCACAATGGTGTAAAATAAAAATGGGATATACCGGGCTAGGATTCGAGTTACAGGAACAAGGGCCAAACAAACCACCCAAGAATGGAATCGTCGAGCGAAAACACTTGACAACCTCCTAGAAGCAGCTTTTCTTGCCACCAGACCTTTCTCCATCAATTAGGAATCTGATGCCGTCACTAAACACATTCCTTAAATTGTAGCCATTTGTTGAGTGATTTTTTTTTGGTGTCTAATCCGCATATATATCACCATTACCCTTGATTTTCTTGACTGTATATCTCTTAAATATTAACATATACACGTGTGATTTTGTTTATGAAGATTTTTCAATGCCGAGAACCTCGATCAGAGAGTAAAAAAGGCGTAAGGTTCACAATGGTGTAAAATAAAAATGGGATATACCGGGCTAGGATTCGAGTTACAGGAACAAGGGCCAAACAAGCCACCCAAGAATGGAATCGTCGAACAAAAACACTTGACAACCTCCTAGAAGCAGCTTTTCTTGCCACCAGACCTTTCTCCATCAATTAGGAATCTGATGCCGTCACTAAACACATTCCTTAAATAATAGCCATTTGTTGAGTGTTTTTTTTTGGTGTCTAATCCGCATATATATCACTATTGCCCTTGATTTTCTTGACTGTATATCTCTTAAATGTCAACATATACACCTGTGATTTAGTTTACGAAGATTTTTCAATGCTTAGAACCTCGATCAAAGAGTAAAAAAGGCGTAAGGTTCACAATGATGTAAAATTAAAATGGGATATACCGGGCTTGGATTCAAGTTACAGGAACAAGGGACAAACCAACCACCCAAGAATGAAATCGTCGAGCGAAAACACTTGACAACCTCCTAGAAATAGCTTTTCTTGCCACCAAACCTTTCTCCATCAATTAGGAATCTGATGCCGTCACTAAACACATTCCTTAAATTGTAGCCATTTGTTGAGTGTGTTTTTTTTGTGTCTAATCCGCATATATATCACCATTGCCCTTGATTTTCTTGACTGTATAACTTTTAAATATCAACATATACTCGTGTGATTTAGTTTACGTAGATTTTTCAATGCCGAGAACCTCGATCAGAGAGTAAAAAAGGCGTAAGGTTCACAATGGTGTAAAATTAAAATGGGATATACCGGGATAGGATTCGAGTTACTGGAACAAGGGCAAACCAACCACCCAAGATTGTAATCGTCGAGAGAAAACACTTGACAACCTCCTAGAAGCAGCTTTTCTTGCCACCAGACCTTTCTCCATCAATTAGGAATCTGATGGCGTCACTAAACACATTCCTTAAATTGTAGCCATTTGTTGAGTGATTTTTTTGGAGTACAATCCGCATATATATCATCATTGCCCTTGATTTTCTTGTCTGTATATCTCTTAAATGTCAACATATACACGTGTGATTTAGTTTACGTAGATTTTTCAATGCCGAGAACCTCGATCAGAGAGTAAAAAAGGCGTAAGGTTCACAATGGTGTAAAATTAAAATGGGATATACCGTGCTAGGATCCGAGTTATAGGAACAAGGGCCAAACCAACCACCCAAGAATGGAATCGCTGAGCGAAAACACTTGACAACCTCCTAGAAGCAGCTTTTCTTGCCACCAGACCTTTCTCCATCAAATAGGAATCTGATGCCGTCACTAAACACATTCCTTAAATTATAGCCATTTGTTGAGTGTTTTTGTTTGGTGTCTAATCCGCATATATATCACCATTGTCCTTGATTTTCTTGACTGTATATCTCTTAAATAACAACATATACACGTGTGCTTTTATTTACGAAGATTTTTCAAAGCCGAGAACCTAGATCAGAGAGTAAAAAAGGCGTAAGGTTCACAATGGTGTAAAATAAAAATGGGATATACCGGGCTAGGATTCGAGTTACAGGAACAAGGGCCAAACAAGCCACCCAAGAATGGAATCGTCGAACAAAAACACTTGACAACCTCCTAGAAGCAGCTTTTCTTGCCACCAGACCTTTCTCCATCAATTAGGAATCTGATGCCGTCACTAAACACATTCCTTAAATAATAGCCATTTGTTGAGTGTTTTTTTTTGGTGTCTAATCCGCATATATATCACTATTGCCCTTGATTTTCTTGACTGTATATCTCTTAAATGTCAACATATACACCTGTGATTTAGTTTACGAAGATTTTTCAATGCTTAGAACCTCGATCAAAGAGTAAAAAAGGCGTAAGGTTCACAATGATGTAAAATTAAAATGGGATATACCGGGCTTGGATTCAAGTTACAGGAACAAGGGACAAACCAACCACCCAAGAATGAAATCGTCGAGCGAAAACACTTGACAACCTCCTAGAAATAGCTTTTCTTGCCACCAAACCTTTCTCCATCAATTAGGAATCTGATGCCGTCACTAAACACATTCCTTAAATTGTAGCCATTTGTTGAGTGTGTTTTTTTTGTGTCTAATCCGCATATATATCACCATTGCCCTTGATTTTCTTGACTGTATAACTTTTAAATATCAACATATACTCGTGTGATTTAGTTTACGTAGATTTTTCAATGCCGAGAACCTCGATCAGAGAGTAAAAAAGGCGTAAGGTTCACAATGGTGTAAAATTAAAATGGGATATACCGGGATAGGATTCGAGTTACTGGAACAAGGGCAAACCAACCACCCAAGATTGTAATCGTCGAGAGAAAACACTTGACAACCTCCTAGAAGCAGCTTTTCTTGCCACCAGACCTTTCTCCATCAATTAGGAATCTGATGGCGTCACTAAACACATTCCTTAAATTGTAGCCATTTGTTGAGTGATTTTTTTGGAGTACAATCCGCATATATATCATCATTGCCCTTGATTTTCTTGTCTGTATATCTCTTAAATGTCAACATATACACGTGTGATTTAGTTTACGTAGATTTTTCAATGCCGAGAACCTCGATCAGAGAGTAAAAAAGGCGTAAGGTTCACAATGGTGTAAAATTAAAATGGGATATACCGTGCTAGGATCCGAGTTATAGGAACAAGGGCCAAACCAACCACCCAAGAATGGAATCGCTGAGCGAAAACACTTGACAACCTCCTAGAAGCAGCTTTTCTTGCCACCAGACCTTTCTCCATCAAATAGGAATCTGATGCCGTCACTAAACACATTCCTTAAATTATAGCCATTTGTTGAGTGTTTTTGTTTGGTGTCTAATCCGCATATATATCACCATTGTCCTTGATTTTCTTGACTGTATATCTCTTAAATAACAACATATACACGTGTGCTTTTATTTACGAAGATTTTTCAAAGCCGAGAACCTAGATCAGAGAGTAAAAAAGGCGTAAGGTTCACAATGGTGTAAAATTAAAATGGGATATACCGGGCTAGGATTCGAGTTACAGGAATAAGGGCCAAACAAACTACCCAAGAATGGAATCGTCGAGCGAAAACACTTGACAACCTCCTAGAAGCAGCTTTTCTTGCCACCAGACCTTTCTCCATCAATTAGGAATCTGATGCCGTCACTAAACACATTCCTTAAATTGTAGCCATTTGTTGAGTGATTTTTTTTGGTGTCTAATCCGCATATATATCACCATTGCCCTTGATTTTATTGACTGTAGATCTCTTAAATGTCAACATATACACGTCTGATTTAGTTTACGAAGATTTTTCAATGCCGAGAACCTCTATCAGAGTGTAAAAAGACGTAAGGTTCACAATGGTGTAAAATTAAAGTGGGATATACCGGGCTTGGATTCGAGTTACAGGAACAAGGGCCAAACCAACCACCCAAGAATGGAATCGTCGAGCGAAAACACTTGACAACCTCCTAGAAGTAGCTTTTCTTGCCACCAGACTTCTCTCCATCAATTAGGAATCTGATGCCGTCACTAAACACATTCCTTAAATTGTAGCCATTTGATGAATGTTTTTTTTTGGTTTCTAATCCTCATATATATCACTATTGCCCTTGATTTTCTTAACTGTATATCTCTTAAATGTCAACATATACACGTGTGATTTAGTTTACGAATATTTTTCAATGCCGAGAACCTCGATCAGAGAGTAAAAAAGGCGTAAGGTTCACATTGGTGTAAAATTAAAATGGGATATACCGGGCTAGGATTCGAGTTACAGGAACAAGGGCCAAACCAACCACCCAAGAATGGAATCATCGAGTGAAATCATTTGACAACCTCCTAGAAGCAGCTTTTCTTGCCACCAGACCTTTCTCCATCAATTAGGGAATCTGATGTCGTCACTAAACACATTCCTTAAATTGTAGCCATTTGTTGAGTGTTTTTTTTTGGTGTCAAATCCGCTTATATATCACCATTGCCCTTGATTTTCTTGACTCTATATATCTTAAATGTTAACATATACACGTGTGATTTAGTTTACGAAGATTTTTCAATGCCGAGAACCACGATCATAGAGTAAACAAGGCGTAAGGTTCACAATAGTGTAAGATTATAATGGGATATACCGGGCTAGGATTTGAGTTACAGGAACAAGGGCCAAACCAACCTCCCAAGAATGGAAGCGTCGAGCGAAAACACTTGACAACCTCCTAGAAGCAACTTTTCTTCCCACCAGACCTTTCTTCATCAATTAGGAATCTGACGCCGTCACTAAACACATTCCTTAAAGTGTAGCCATTTGTTGAGTGTTTTTTTTTGGTGTCTAATCCGCATATATATCACCATTGCCCTTGATTTTCTTGACTGTATATCTCTTAAATGTCTACATATACACCTGTGATTTAGTTTACGAAGATTTTTCAATGCCGGGAACCTCGATCAGAGAGTAAAAAAGACGTAAGGTTCACAATCATGTAAAATTAAAATGGGATATACCGGGCTAGGATTCGAGTTACAGCAACAAGGGCCAAACCAACCACCCAAGAATGGAATCGTCGAGCAAAAACACTTGACAACCTCCTAGAAGCAGCTTTTCTTGCCACCAGACCTTTCTCCATCAATTAGGAATCTGATGCCGTCACTAAACACATTCATTAAATTGTAGCCATTTGTTGAGTGTTTTTTTGTGTCTAATCCGCATATATATCACCATTGCCCTTGATTTTCTTGACTGTATATCTTTTAAATATCAACATATACACGTGTGACTTAGTTTACGAAGATTTTTCAATGCCGAGAACCTCGATCAGAGAGTTAAAAAGGCGTAAGGTTCACAATGGTGTAAAATTAAAATGGGATATATCGGGCTAGGATTCGAGTTACAGGAACTAAGGCCAAACCAACCACCCAAGAATGGAATCGTCGAGCGAAAACACTTGACAACCTCCTAGAAGCAGCTTTTCTTGCCACCAGACCTTTCTCCATCAATTAGGAATCTGATGCCGTCAATAAACACATTCCTTAAATTGTAGCCATTTGTTGAGTGATTTTTTTTTTGGTATCTAATCCGCATATATATCATCATTACCCTTGATTTTCTTATCTTATATCTCTTAAATGTCAACATATACACATGTGATTTAGTTTACGAATATTTTTCAATGCCGAGAACCTCAATCAGAGAGTAAAAAAGCCGTAAGGTTCATAATGGTGTATACCGGGTTAGGATTCGAGTTACAGGAACAAGGGCCAAGACAACCACCCAAGAATGGAATCGTCGAGCGAAAACACTTAACAACCTCCTAGAAGCAGCTTTTCTTGCCACCAGACCTTTCTCCATCAATTAGAAATCTGATGCCATCACTAAACACATTCCTTAAATTGTAGCCATTTGTTGAGTGTTTTTTTTTGGTGTCTAATCCGCATATATATCACCATTGCTCTTGATTTTTACACTGTATATCTCTTAAATGTCAACATATACACGTGTGATTTAGTTTACGAAGATTTTTCAATGCCGAGAACCTCGATCATAGAGTAAAAAAGGCGTAAGGTTCACAATGGTGTAAGATTAGAATGGGATATACCGTGCTAGGATTCGAGTTACAGGAACGAGGGCAAAACCAACCACCCAAGAATGGAATCGTCGAGCGAAAACACTTGCTTTTCTTACCACCAGACCTTTCTCCATCAATTAGGAATCTGATGCCGTCACTAACCAGATTCCTTAAATTGTAGCCATTTGTTGAGTGTTTTTTTTGGTGTCTAATCTGCATATATATCACCATTGCCCTTGATTTTCTTGACTGTATATCTCTTAAATGTCAACATATACACGTGTGATTTAGTTTACGAAGATTTTTCAATGCCGAGAACCTCGATCAGAGAGTAAAAAAGGCGTAAGGTTCACAATGGTGTAAAATTAAAATGGGATATACCGGGCTAGGATTCGAGTTACAGGAACAAGGGCCAAACCAACCACCCAATAATGGAATCGTCGAGCGAAAACACTTGACAACCTCCTAGAAGCAGCTTTTCTTGCCACCAGACCTTTCTCCATCAATTAGCAATCTGATGCCGTCACTAAACACATTCCTTAAATTGTAGCCATTTGTTGAATGTTTTTTTTTTTTGTGTCTAATCCGCATATATATCACCATTGCCCTTGATTTTCTTGACTGTATATCTCTTAAATGTCAACATATACACGTGTGATTTAGTTTACGAAGATTTTTCAATGCCGAGAACCTCGATCAGAGAGTAAAAAAGGCGTAAGGTTCACATTGGTGTAAAATTAAAATGGGATATACCGGGCTAGGATTCGAGTTACAGGAACAAGGGCCAAACCAACCACCCATCAATGGAATCGTCGAGCGAAATCATTTGACAACCTCCTAGAAGCAGCTTTTCTTGCCACCAGACCTTTCTCCATCAATTAGGGAATCTGATGCCGTCACTAAACACATTCCTTAAATTGTAGCCATTTGTTGAGTTTTTTTTCGTGTCTAATCCGCATATATATCACCATTGCCCTTGATTTTCTTGACTGTGTATCTCTTAAATGTCAACATATACACCTGTGATTTAGTTTACGAAGATTTTTCAATGTTGAGAACCTCGATCAGAGAGTAAAAAAGGCGTAAGGTTCACAATGATGTAAAATTAAAATGGGATATACCGGGCTAGGATTCGAGCGAAAACACTTGACAACCTCCTAGTAGCAGCTTTTCTTGCCACCAGACCTTTCTCCATCAATTAGGAATTTGATGTCGTCACTAAACACATTCCTTAAATTGTAGACATTTGTTGAGTTTTTTTGGTGTCTAATCCGCATATATATCACCATTGCCCTTGATTTTCTTGACTCTATATCTCTTAAATATCAACATTTACACGTGGGATTTAGTTTACGAAGATTTTTCAATACCGTGAACATCGATCAGAGAGTAAAATAGGCGTAAGATTCACAATGGTGTAAAATTAAAATGGGATATACCGAGCTAGGATTCGAGTTACAGGAACAAGTGCCAAACCAACCACCAAAGAATGGAATCGTCGAGCGAAAACACTTGACAACCTCCTAGAAGCAGCTTTTCTTGCCACCAGACCTTTCTCCATCAAATAGGAATCTGATGCCGTCACTAAACACATTCCTTAAATTGTAGCCATTTGTTGAGTGTTTTTTTTTGTGTCTAATCCGCATATATATCACCATTGCCCTTGATTTTCTTGACTGTATATCTCTTAAATATCAACATATACACGTGTGATTTAGTTTAGGAAGATTTTTCAATGCCGAGAACCTCGATCAGAGAGTAAAAAAGGCGTAAGGTTCACAATGGTGTAAGATTAAAATGGGATATACCGGGCTAGGATTCGAGTTACAAGAACAAGGGCAAAACCAACCACCCAAGAATGGAATCGTCGAGCGAAAACACTTGACAACCTCCTAGAAGCAGCTTTTCTTGCCACCAGACCTTTCTCCATTAATTAGGAATCTGATGCCATCACTAAACACATTCCTTAAATTGTAGCCATTTGTTGAGTGATTTTTTTGGTGTCTAATCCGCATATATATCACCATTGCCCCTGATTTTCTTGACTGTATATCTCTTAAATGTCAACATATACACGTGTGATTTAGTTTACGTAGATTTTTCAATACCGAGAACCTCGATCAGAGAGTAAAAAAGGCGTAAGGTTCTGTTGGTGCAAATGTCTGTTAACTTTGTCTTATATCGAGTCTTATATCTAGATAAGATAAACAAGTGCTCAGAAGTCGGGAAAATAGGATTTGTATGTTTATAGGCCATTTCGCACGAAATGGAGGTTGAACCATTTCATACGAAATGAAGGTTAAGCCATTTCGCACGAAATGAAAGTTAAGCCATTTCACACGAAATGGAATTAACCATTTCGTATGAAATGATCTTTTCGTATGAACTGTTTCATGCGAAATGGTCAGCCTATAAATACCTGAGCTGGTTTCTCATTTGTAACGATCCGGATTTCAGAGCCGAGGTGCTGCTAAATTGTCAACTGATCTGAATCTTTGAAATCAATAAACAAGTGATTATAAACGTGAATCAAGCTGTAATCAAGTTTGTATCATCGAATTCTGCCTTTTATATGAATTAAAACTCTTCTGATCGACTCGTTCAGGTCGTACAACGATCCAACAAGTGGTATCAGAGCTCAGGAGGAAGAGTTCATACCGATTCAGCTTGTTTTCATCTGATTTTCTGACTTCTACACCTTCTTTTTCAAAATTAATCAGGATTTAACGGTTAAAATAGCTTGAATTTCACATACATCACGTAAAACACTGTTTTAACAAATCCTTGAAAGAATTGGACCTAAAATCAACCTACAACCAGATCATTTTGACAAATTCATGGCCGATTGAGTGACATCATCCTCATTTCGCATGAAATCAACTGTTCATTTCTCACGGATTGAACAATTTGAATCTCATTTCGCACGAAATGACCTATTTCGCTTGAAATATTGCCATTTCGCTGGAAAGTGCCATTTCGTTTAACCATTTCGCACCAAGTTATCAGTTCATTTGAAAGTATCTCCATTTCGCACGAAATCCTTATTTCGTTTGAAAGTTGCTGTTTCATTTGAAGACCATTTCGCTTGAAGATCATTCCGCTTGAAATCCATTTCGTGTGGAATTCATTTCGCTGGGAATCCATTTTGCTTGGAAAGTAATTTTTAGTTTTAATCACAAAAATTTGTCTAAGTGTTTGTTAATTGTTTCAGTTACTTAAAAGATGGATGATTTTCTGAATCCGTTTAGTGATGGTTTTGCTTACACTGGAAGCACAGGAGATGCTACAACAGACAACACGAACACCTCAGCACCAAACCCGAGTCCGAAGAAAACCATTGCTGATTCTTTGAGTGTTGATAATGCCTACGACACCTACAACAAACCGCCCAAGCTAATGGCCATAGAGGACTACAACAGATGGGCAAGTAGATTTGAGGAATGGCTACAGGAATTTGCATATCAAAGTTGGAAAAGTATGAGAAGTGGTTTTAACATCAGAAGAACTGATTATGAAAATTTAACTGATACTCCACAAGAGAATTTCATTGCAGAACAAAAATGCATCGCTTTACTTCATCAATCAGTGAGAGATGATATTATATCATTAATTGACTACAAAGATTCCAGAGATCTATGGGGGAAATTAAAGATGAAGTGTGTAGGTGGTACTGAAATTGTTAAAAATAAGAAAAAATTGTTGAAAAAGGAATTCGATCTGTTTGGGTGTTTGAAAAATGAGTCTGTGTCAAAAATGATAGAAAGTTTTGGTCACTTAAAGTTGGAACTTGCAAGATATGAAATTGTGTACAGTCAGGAAGAATTGGTTGATAAGTTGCTTGACTCACTACCTGATGAGAAAGACTGGCAGTACTTTGCTTTAATGCTGAAGAACACAGTAAAGCCGACAGATCTGACATTTGATTTACTAATCGAAAGGTTGGAGAGTCATGAATTGGAGATCAGGAAGACGAACAAAGTCAACAATTCCTCGTATCAGCAAAATGTTGACTTATATTATCGAGGAAGTATGATTCCTAAAACTGTGTCTTCGAAGACTGTCTTCTCAGCAGAAAATTCAAACATGTCAAATCAAGAAAGTCCAAGTAGTGGTTATCATGGAGGATCATCGACAACTGCTCCAAAACAACAACAGTCGATTCCGAAAAACATGTTTCAGTGCAATATTGCTGCAGACCTCAACAATGCACAAAACTTCAGCGAAGAAGCAGCTAAGCAACAAATGGTGTTTTTGGCATCTGTCTTAGAATCTTATGAGAGCCTTGTTGCTGGAAAGATCGGAAACACCAACCTCACCAAGGAAGATTATGATCAAATCGACCCTGAAGAGATGGAGTTGATTGATATTAGATGGTATATGACGAGTGCGGTCAAAAGGGCTCAAAGATTCATGGAGATAACAGGTAGACATTCCACTGGCGTACCTTCAACAAAGCTAGGTTTCAATAAATCGAAGGTTACATGTTTTAAATGCAAGCAAAAGGGGCATTTTAAACGAGAATGTCGAAATGCAGCTGCTGATGAAACTGCCAACCCTTTCCGTGAAGACTATTATAAAAGAGCCATCTATCATCAAAACAAATCCGAACCTCCCAGAATGAAGAAGATAGAAGAGAATCCCAAAGAAAACTCAAGAGCATTAGCTGTCATTCATGATGATGAGGGATTCGATTGGAGTGATGTGTTACCGGAAGAAGATGCAGTGGGTTATGCCTTTATGGCAAAAATCGTTTCTTTCAAGGATACACGAACAGAGGAAGTAAAATATGTTAACAGGAAGATGTTAGCTCTAACAATGAAAGACAGACATTATCGTGCATGGAAAGAGGCAAAAAGCGCGAAGAGATGGGACGCTGACAGAGAATGCTATTTGGATCCTAAGGGAAATATATTTGTGGAACCATCAACACTTCTTGTCAAGACTCTGATTGAGCAAATAGCAGAAGAGGAAGAAGCAAGAAAAAGAATGTGGTGGGGAAGTGAAGAAGAAAAAGAAAAGGAGCTAAAGTCGAAAAAGATCGATGATGGGATAATCGACACGACGAAAGAGTTCACAGTAGAAAATTTGAAGAAAATGGCTGATAAAGTTCTTGCAACAAAAGAGTTAGAGGTAGACTCTAAGTCCAGTTCTGAGTCAAAGAGCAAGGTCAGTTCTAATGATTCAACAAATGAGTCATGTACGACTGATAAAGCCAAAAGTGAAAGTGACTGCAAAAATTGCATGAAAGACTGCAAGGTTTGTAGCACACATGCTTACCTCAGTGGTAAAAAGACTGAAGAACTGACAGAAAGAGTCAGAGAAGTTGAAAATCAGATCCTAAGTCGTGACAAGTTGGTAACAGCTTCAAATGATAGAATAAAAGAATTAACTGATAAACCTGAAAAAGATAAAATTGAGGGAGAACGAATCAGGAAAGAAAATGAAAAGTTAATTCATGAAAACCGTCAAATTTCAGAAAATTATGAGAAACTAAAAAGAATGACAAAAGATTCTGATGAAAGAAATGATAAAACAATCAAAGAAAATTTTCAACTGACAGGAGTACTTCAGTCAAAAGAGAGGCAAATCAACCAACAGTTGGATGAGATTGCTAATCTGAAGCTTTAGTTTCAGGAAGCTAAGATTGAGAATGAACGCATCAATCTGAAATTCAACAGTTACAACTCCGCAAGTTTTGTTCTTCAACATATTGTTCCTAAACCAATTGGGAAGAAGAAAGTTGGCGAAGAGATTTACTCGGATGGAACTGGGGTTGGGTATCATCAGGTTCCACCGCCAAGGTTAAATAATTTTTCAAAGAAAAAGTCCGGGTTGGTTAATGATGATGAAACACATGAGGTTAAAATTCCAGAATCAATTGATGTCACATTTAATTCATCATCTGATGAAGACAATGTTCAGTCCGAAGTTGTTAAAAGTATGGTTGAAAATGTTTTGAAATCTGAAAGTGACTCAACTGAGATGAAGAATGTTTTTTGGACAAATATATTTCAAAGTCAACATCCAAAGACAACTTAAGTGAAGAACCTAATCTTGTGATGTACAAGATGTCGGGATCGGATAAGTTATATTCGGATCTTGAGTTTCCGTTGGAAAATGTGAATGTTGACAAATTGAAAAATGTGTTTAAACTTGTTGAGTTTGATGTATCTGAAATCGAAGGTTTTAAACGTTCCAAAAGGAAATTAAATTTTGAAAAAGACAAATCTTCCTACAAAAAACCTTTTGTAACCCCACGTTTTTCTAACAACTACCAAAACAGATGGTCGGGTGGTTATCTGGGTGGTAAGAATTATCAAAGAAGGAACTTTCAAAACAAGAAGTTTGTTGAGAAAAAGGTGTTTGTCAAAAGCTCGAGTTCTCATTCTGAGCAATAATTATCAAAGAAGGAACTTTCAAAACAAGAAGTTTGTCGAGAAAAAGGTGTTTGTCAAAAGCTCGAGTTCTCATTCTGAGCAAGAATCTGAGATTTTTTCGAAAACCAATGAGGAATTCTTTGAGAACAAGGCCTCACAGCCTCAGACCGAAGGCAAAAGTCGGGAAGTTGATACCCGTACATGCTTCAAGTGCAACAAAGTTGGACACATTGCATGAAAGTGAACCAACTTAAAGCCTAAGTCTGAAGTTGTTGAGAGTCAGAAAAGGAAAGTTGATGCAAAAGGAAAAGTTCCAATGGTTGTTGAGAAGAAAGTTTTAAAAAAGGAAAACACAAAATCCAAAACTAAACCTGTAAAGAATGTGGTAACTAAAATTGATAAATTTTACAAACAGGTTGCTTCATCTCAACAAACTTGGAAGCCAAAATCTGAAGTAAAGAAAGCAAGTTCTCCAAAATCAAAGGTGTCTGAGACTGCAAAATCTTCATCTTCAACTGAGAAGATGTATGTACCTTTGGATTACTATGAGAAACTTGAAAAACAAAAGTCTACTACTTCTGAAAAGAAGGATGTACCAAAAGAGGTTAAAGATGAATGACAAAAATTTTCCGCCACTTTACACTGCAAAAACTCACCTCAAAGTCAAGCTACTTGAGTCAAAAGAGGCTTGGGTGGCATCAAAATCTAACTAAGTGTTTGTGATATGTGTAGGAGCTTCCAAGATCCGTTTCACGTTGGATTATGGATAGTGGAGCTTCTCGGCACATGACGGGGAAGAAGACCCTACTGTACGATGTTCGAGGGTTTGGAGGATATATGGGATTTGCAGGCAATCAAGGTGGTCGAATAGTTGGTGAAGGAACTCTATCTAATGGTATTGTCACGTTTGAAATAGTAAACTACATCGCCGAGCTTGAAAACAATCTTCTGAGCATTTCTCAGATCTATGATCGTATGTATACAACGCACGTTACGGATAAGGAATGTTTGATTCTGAAACCATGGTTTGTTGTTCCCGAAGAATGGGTTATCATGAGAGCACCTAGAGTCAATGATCTGTACGTGTTGGATATGAGCGTAGCCACTACTACCATGGGTCAGGCTCACTGCTTCATGTCAAGAGCAACGGAAAAAGAATCACAATTATGGCATCGAAAGATGGGTCATATTAACCTGCGAAAAATGAATCACCTGGTGCATAACGACTTAGTAACTGGTGTTCATTTGAAAGGTTTCCATCTTGAGGGGGAGTGCATTAGTTGTGTCAAAGGCAAACAGCGAAAGAAATCTCACCCTGGGAAGAAGGAAAACTCGATCTCGAGATCATTAGAGAGACTTCATATGGATCTTTTTGGACCAGTGAACGTCAAAAGCATAACTGGTGATCTCTACTGTCTAGTAGTAACAAACGATTACTCGAGATTTTTGTGGGTATCATTTCTGAAGACAAAGGATGAGACATTCGAAAGTTTGATGACGATGTTCAGAAAAATTGAAAACTTGTATCAAACCCGAATCAGAAGAATCAGGAGTGACAACGGTACAGAGTATAAGAACAACAAAATGGAAGAATATTGTGATGAGAGAGGTATATTGCAAGAATTTAGTGCTCCTTACACTCCGCAACAAAATGGAGTAGCTGAAAGAAAGAACATGATGCTAATTGAAACGGCCAGGACGATGCTTGCTGATTCGAAATTACCAGTCAACTTTTGGGCAGAAGCAGTGTCAGTCGCTTGCTATACACTCAACCGGGTTCTTAGTGTGAAGAAATTCAACAAGACATATTTCAAGCTGATCAACAACTGCAAACCTAACCTGAAGTATCTGGAACCGTTCGGGTCTCCCTGCACAGTTCTAGAACATTATGGTAAATTTGCTCCAAAGAGCATCGAGGGAATATTCGTGGGTTACACAAGTCCATTGAAACGAGTCTTTGTTCCAAGCTTGAAGCGGATCATCGAAGCACATAATGTTGAATGTCAAAGTTATACGTTGCCACCTGTAGGACCGAGTTTCGTGACCGAAACCGTGATTATCATGATTATGTTCATAGACGGGAAGATCATAGACGGATAAACGACTAACTTGTATTGATTTGATAACATAAGAGTACAAGTCGGCCCGATTAACAAGATAATCGAACCTTTACCAGAGCCGTTTACATCCGGGGAGAGAGCAAGTGGTGATCTCTCCCTGGTGAGGACTCGAACCTCCTAAAATCTCCAAATGTTTGAAATGGCAAAGGGTTGCTATTTATAGCTACACCCCTTTGTCTTTCAAAAACACACGGTCAACCGAATAACCCTCTCGTTTGACCACTTCAAACGAGCGGGTCTATACACGTTCGATAGACCGTTTCACTAACTATTACAAATTCAGCGTAAAATAATAAATCTAATCTATTCGACAAGCATCGGACACAAAATCTGCATCAAAAAATTCCCCCTTGTCCGTTGCTGTCGAATGTTGAAAATGCAACTGCAATCGATCTTCAGTCAAGTATTCATCTTCTCTGTGTTAACAAATTCCCCCTTGACCGATGATCCAGGTAAGTAGTATCTTGACGCTCCTTGTAAAATATTTCCCCCTTAAAGTACGCGTATCCGTGTTGGGTGTTGTGCAATTTCCTCAATTGACCGATCTTCCGCTGATCTTCCAATACTCCAAACGGAATTTGATAAGGGTTCCATTCTTTTAAAAACTACATCAAGTCTTGATCTTGTCATAAGAACTCTGTTTCATACAAGCATACTACATTGATAGAGATTTCTGGTGAACTGTCTTCTGTAAACCGTCTTTGTGTCACTAGAAAATCACAAACTCTACCACCTATGATTGTGTTTAGAAATTTACCGAAGAAATTCAACATACGAAAATTTTTATTCCCCCATTTCTTTGGTAAGATCTCTAAACCTTAACAGATTCCCTTCCACTTTAAAGGAACTGTCGTTAAGTTTCAAATGTTCACCAGTTCCCTTCACTAAGCGGAACTGTCGTCAATCTTTACTGAACAAATTCTCTCCACTGAGTAGAATCTTTCAAATCGAAAAATCACGAAAACGGCTTTCTTCTTTGCATATTCTAGTTGAAAATGAAAGTACCCTAGCCTCGTAGGATCCGACTTGTATCCCCCCAAAGTTATGCTAACACCTAATCCGAAAACTTTCATCATAGGCATAACTCTTCGACTTTGTGAACTCGTTAGGACCGGTATTGAGAATCTAGGTTCATACGTTCGTTTTCAAATGCGAGAATATGAAAATAAACAAAATGCTTTCGAACATCTTCGAATAACCGATAACAAACATAAATACTGACGTGCGGAAGTGAACATACCATTTTGTTTTTGGCCCATAGTAGTCAAGTCACCAAATTTTGACGTTTGCGTAGGTAACCGTGACTACCCCACATTTTTCAAAAATCAAGTTTTCATCATCTCTTGTTTTCATCATGCCGCATCATCCCGCGCGCTCCCAAAATTCGTATGAATTTGATGTTGAAATTTTGGAAGCCCGATCCATATCAACTCTGCGAATACCCGACCCCACTTTGCAAACCATGTAAAATCCTTGGCCCAAATAATACATCCTAATTAGCAATAAACCATCTGTTCAAAGTAAAAAAAATGCATCCGCCAACTACTCCACTTTCACTCTTTCACTCTTTCTCTTGACTTCGATACCCAGCATCAAGCAACGAAGACATGTGTTAAGTATTTTGTCAAAGGTGGCCCATACTCAATTTATAATGCCCACAAAACAAACTGTTGTAACAAATCTGGTGTAGTCAGCCCAAAGATCGATAGCCCAACACTTATAAATTTCAAGCCCAACTAAAAAATGTTATCACATATTATAAGGGATCCAATAAAGACCAAATAAGTCAACATACCTAAACTTTATCAGCCGACAACTTATTCCTTTTAGGTCTCTCTCCTCTCTGCGATACACAAGACCAGAAGCTTCAAATAAAAATTGCACCAGCCACCATCATTATACCCTGTTCTCTGTTATCTTCGATTCACAAACAACAACAAATCCAAAGTCATCTTCGATGAACAACCAGCAGCAACAATCTGGTCATCTTTCTGTGATACAACATCTGATTCAGCCGACAAACCTAGTTGTTATCCTTTATCTTTCTGCGATACCAGCCGACGAAACAGATCTCTGGTCGACGAAAGTGATTTGTTTGGTCCGACGAAACAGATTAAAGAATGACGACGAAACTGATGTTGATGTTGGCGACGAAACAGATCTTGTGTGACTGGTCGACGAAATAGGAATACTGTTTCGCCGAAGGATTTCGTTTCGTCATGGGTAGTGATGTTTCGTCGGAAACCCTAAACTTTCTTAACAGCCGCTACCATTTCTTCAAGAACACAGCCCCTGTTAACTTTGCAGATCTGACGAAAATCTTAAAAACTTGATATTTGATGATGAAAACTTGTTGATTTCGGTATGAAACATAAAACCCAACACTTTGTACGGTCCGAATCAGCTCAGATCCGTATATTCGGTCTCGAATCTGGGTTTTTCTTCATTTCACCATTTTTAGATCTTGAACAAAAATCACGAAAATCACAGATCTAGAGCACATGTGACTAAGCAAACTGTTAGATTTACTAAATCAGGCACCATGGCTCTGATACCAATTGCAGGACCGAGTTTCGTGGCCGAAACCGTGATTATCATGATTATGTTCATAGACGGGAAGATCATAGACGGATAAACGACTAACTTGTATTGATTTGATAACATAAGAGTACAAGTCGGCCCGATTAACAAGATAATCGAACCTTTACCAGAGCCGTTTACATCCAGGGAGAGAGCAAGTGGTGATCTCTCCCTGGTGAGGACTTGAACCTCCTAAAATCTCCAAATGTTTGAAATGGCAAAGGGTTGCTATTTATAGCTACACCCCTTTGTCTTTCAAACACACACGGTCAACCGAATAACCCTCTCGTTTGACCACTTCAAACGAGCGGGTCTATACACGTTCGATAGACCGTTTCACTAACTATTACAAATTCAGCGTAAAATAATAAATCTAATCTATTCGACAAGCATCGGACACAAAATCTGCATCAACACCACCTCAGAATCCCGGCGACTCATGGCGTTTCAATTACGATACTCTATGGGATTCATTTGATATAGAAGATGAACCAGATTTCTTTGACGAGTTGGATATTCTGAGGGAATATGAAGAATCATAAGAAAGATTCCCAGCAGAACCTTATAGTCGTCAACGACAAGCTTTGAACGATGATGAAGCTGGTCCAAGTAATGCTGGAGAACATGATGATATTCAGCAAACTCCTGACAACCAGATGGCAGTCAACGATAATCTCGAATCTGATAGGCCAATATTTGATCGTGGTGATTCAGATTCTGAGGGGGAGCAGATCCAGATTTCAAGTCAAACATTTCCAGTCAGTGAACAAGGTACAAATCAAAATGTCACAAATTTGGAAGGCGAGGTAGATGTTTCAGGCGAGGTGATGCCGAGAACTCTTTCGTACCATCCAGAAGAGCTGATTATTGGAGAATTGCAATCAGGCGTCCGCACAAGAAGACAAATTGACCAAGGCCTTACTTGTTTTTTATTCTACAGTTGCTTCATTATAAACTGAGTTTTCACTTAGTTGTTTTATTTCACAGATTGAGCCGAGAACATATAAGGAAGCACTAACCGAAGATTCTTGGGTCAACGCGATGCAAGAGGAGCTAAGTCAGTTTGAGAAGTTGGGAGTGTGGAAATTGGTAGATTTGCCTGATGGTCACAGGAAGATAAATACCAAGTGGGTGTTTAAATGCAAGAGAGACGATCGAGGGGTTATTATTCGTAACAAAGCTCGACTCGTAGTCCAGGGCTTTAGTCAGCAGGAGGCTATAGATTTCACCGAAGTATATGCTCCCGTTGCTAGACTTGAAGTGATCAGAATCTTCCTAGCATTTGCATCTTGGAAAGGATTTAAAGTTTTTCAGCTAGATGTTAAATCGGCTTTTCTCTACGGGAAGGTAAAAGAGGAGGTATATGTCGGACAGCCACCAGGCTTCACCGACCCAATCCACAAAGACAAGGTCTATTTACTGGATAAAGCGCTGTATGGTTTACACCAGGCCCCGAGAGCCTGGTACGAGACATTGTCTCAACATTTTCTTGCCAACAGCTTCATCCGTGGAAAAGTGGATGCCACTCTATTCACCAAAGAAGTTGATGGACATCTTCTGATAGTTCAGATATATGTGGACGACATCATATTTGGGTCAACAAATGAAGATATGTGCAAAGATTTTGAAAAAGTTATGAAGCAAAAATTTAAATTGTCATCGATGGGTGAGATGAAATTCTTCTTGGGTCTTCAGGTTGATCAACTGCCCGAGGGAATTTTCATGCATCAGACGAAGTATGTTCATGATATCTTAGAGAAATTTGGATGTCCGGGACTACTCCAGCTTCCACCCCGTTAGCGACGAACCATGGGATAAACCCTGATCTCACAGGAGAGAAGGTGGATGAAACGATGTATCGTTCCATGATCGGATTGCTGATGTATTTGACAGCTTCAAGACCCGATATCATGTATCCAACCTGCCTTGCAGCGCGGTTTTAGTTAAGCCCTAGAGCTTCGCATATGGTGATTGTGAAACGGATATTGCGCTACCTGAAAGGAACTCCATCATTGGGGTTGTGGTATCCAAAAGAAGGCGATTTCACGCTCGAAGGGTATTCTGATTCCGATTTCGGATGCTGCAAAGTTAACGCTAAGTCAACAACTGCGGGATGCCAATTTTTCGGACCACGATTGGTCACCTGGCAATGCAAGAAGCAGACCTCTGTAGCTTTTTCCATGTGTGAAGCCGAGTATGTATCTGCTAACAGCTGCTGTTCTCAGATCTTGTGGATCCAGCAACAGATGCGAGACTACGGTTTGCAATTTTTAACACCCCTATCTTTGTTGATAATGTGGCAGCTATAAACATCACAAAAAATCATGTTCATCACGCTAAAACGAAACACATTGAAATTCGTCATCACGTCATCTGAGATTGTTTCGAGAAGAAGTTGATACGAATTGAGAAAATCCACACTGACGAACAAAAAGCTGATTTACATACCAAAGCATTTGATAAAACTCATTTTCAATATCTTCTAAAATTGAATGGTATGAAGCTTTTATCGGTGTTGGAGGGGATTCTTGGCATATATGAAGGTACCAATATAGATGATGTTGAAAAGCAATCTGCAATGGTTTGTCGATTTTTTACTTGTTTTGGTATTTAGGGGAAGGTAGGTTATATTTTCAGAAAATACAAAAACAGTAAAAAAAATTTCAAAAAAAAACCAAAAACATGAGATATTTCAAAATTAAAAAACAATAGAAAACCGAAAAAGAGCTTGTGTATAAATGGAAAATCATAGTACATCAGGTTGACAGTTAGAGTATGCTAAAGAAATGTAAAGTTTAAAAGTGTTAAACAGTCTCGCTGATGATATGCCGATAGGTTTTTACACATTTAGTAGGTTTGTTCGGGATATAAACCTAAAATCACAACTTGCTTTTACGTGGGGAACATCTCTCGGATATATAGGTAACCCCTGAAATCCGGTTTGAAAGGCTCTATTTCTGACATACTAGGTCTTTGTCCGTGGTAATATCTGGGGTATTATACCTGGACTTCTGATTTTGCAGGAGCAATAGCCTAGTCCTCATATAATACTTTGTATTGCTTTAATCTTAAAGCCCCCCCTCAGCATAAAAAATGATGAAACATTGAAAAATGCTAATCATGTGCTGTTGTAAAAGAAGATCCCCAAAGGGGACCCACCTAAAGTCGAACCATCATCTCTCTGATTTTGCGGAAGCAATAGCCTGAGCTCTCATGGTCTCACATTTAACCCCTTACAGATATTACTAGTGTGCACTCACCTGTAAGACTGAATATAGTAGTCTGGATACGGGAGTATATTCTGAGGTGGAACACGTGTATAAGCTAAGTCTCTAAAAACACTAAATTGGTATCCTAAACAGATTGAAATTTGTGTGAGAACTTAAGAGGATCAGTATATCGGCAATCTAAGTGAATTGTTTAAATCTGAGTATGAAATCAAAGCTTAACAGTACTTGTGACTTGTCCGTAGCTGATATGATTCCCTAACACGTTCACCAAAAATATGTTTGTAAATAGTTTACATTTACTGCATTTCATTTCTGTTTAGCTTTCTAGTCTAGAAACTTTATTCAAAATCCAAAAAGATTTTACATTTCTGCTTTATTTTTTCGACAAACCAAAGTGGAAAGCTGATCTTTAGACTCGCAGTTCGAAGAAGATGCAGGAAGTTTCTGAGCTGGACAGAAGAGTTGGGAGCTTACTATGTTAAACCTATGAAAATGAAAAGTCAAAACAAGTCCATTAAGTTGAAACTTGTAATTTTCAGAATAATGTTTTGAAAAATGTTGAACAAAAGTCAGTTTTGCTTTGTCTTGGGTCAACCAAGGTCATTAAGTTGGTCTTGGTCGGCAAAATTAAGTACCCAGGGTCATTAACTTGGACCTAGATACTTAAGTGGATTATTAAAAACTGATAAGAACAACAAATGAAGTAAGAAAAATCAACAGATTATAATGTCAGATTTCTAAGAAGCAGGAAACAGTTCTAAACCTGTGAAAGCTGCAAAGCGAGATTCCCGTGGCTAAGTCTGAGCTAAGTTTGAGCCAGAATACGATTCAAGAACGAGAAGTATTCAAGACCGTGATCCCAGCTTGTTGAGAGGGGGAGTCTGAAGACGTAAGAATCGGATACAGTTTCTGGATCAACATCCAAGGGGGAGTTTGAAGAAAAGCCAAGATTGAGTGCTAGCTGCTGATGCTGTTAAACTTAAGGAATTAAGAGATTGAAGGATGCTTTCAGTGTTAAAATTCTTTGAAAAGAGCAAAAAGACTGATCAAGACTGAAGACTCGATGCTGAAGACTTCGTCAACATCTAAGGGGGAATCTGTTGGTGCAAATGTCTGTTAACTTTGTCTTATATCGAGTCTTATATCTAGATAGGATAAACCAGTGCTCAAAGGTCGGGAAAATAGGATTTGTATGTTTATAGGTCATTTCGCACGAATTGGAGGTTGAACCATTTCGTACGAAATGATCATTTCGTATGAACTGTTTCGTGCGGAATGGTCAGCCTATAAATACCTGAGCTGGTTTCCATTTTGTAACGATCCGGATTTCAGAGTCGAGGTGTTACCAAATTGTCAACTGAGCTATATTGCTTTGAAATCATTAAACAAGTGATTATAAACGTGAATCAAGCTGTAATCAAGTTCGTATCATCGAATTCCGCCTTTGATATGAATTAAAACTCTTCTGTTCGACTCGTTCAGGTCGTACAACGATCCAACAGGTTCACAATGGTGTAAGATTAAAATGGGATATACCGGGCTAGGATTCGAGTTACAGGAACAAGGGCCAAACCAACAACCCAAGAATGGAATCGTCGAGCGAAAACACTTGACAACCTCCAAGAAGCAGCTTTTCTTGCCACCAGACCTTTCTCCATCAATTAGGAATCTGATGCCGTCACTAAACACATTCCTTAAATTGTAGCCATTTGTTGAGTGTTTTTTTTGGGTGTCTAATCCGTATATATATCACCATTGCCCTTGATTTTCTTGACTGTATATCTCTTAAATGTCAACATATACACGTGTGATTTAGTTTACGAAGATTTTTCAATGCCGAGAACCTCGATCAGAGAGTAACAAAGGCGTAAGGTTCACAATGGTGTAAAATTAAAATGGGATATACCGGGCAAGGATTCGGGTTACAGGAACAAGGGCCAAACCAACCACCCAAGAATGGAATCGTCGAGCGAAAACACTTGACAACCTCCTAGAAGCAGCTTTTCTTGCCACCGGACCTTTCTCCATCAATTAGGAATCTGATGCCATCACTAAACACATTCCTTAAATTGTAGCCATTTGTTGAGTGTTTTTTTGTGTCTAATCCGCATATATATCACCATTGCCCTTGATTTCTTGACTGTATATCTCTTAAATATCAACATATATACGTGTTATTTAGTATACGAAGATTTTTCAAAGCCGAGAACCTCGATCAGAGAGTAAAAAAGGCGTAAGGTTCACTATGGTGTAAAATTAAAATGGGATATACCGGGCTAGGATTCGAGTTACAGGAACAACGGCCAAACCAACCACCCAAGAATGGAATCGTCCAGCGAAAACACTGGACAACCTCCTAGAAGCTGCTTTTCTTGCCAGCAGACCTTTCTTCATCAATTAGGAATCTGATGTCGTCACTAAACACGTTCCTTAAATTGTAGCCATTTATTAAGTGTTTTTTTTGTGTATAATCCGCATATATATCACCATTGCCCTTGATTTTCTTGACTGTATATCTCTTAAATATCAACATATACACGTGTGATTTAGTTTACGAAGACTTTTCAATGCCGAGAACCTCGATCAGAGAGTAAAAAAAGGCGTAAGGTTCACAATCGTGTAAAATTAAAATGGGATATACCGGGCTAGGATTCGAGTTACAGGAACAAGGGCCAAACTAACCACCCAAGAATGGAATCGTCGAGCGAAAACACATGACAACCTCAGCTAGAAGCAGCTTTTCTTACCACCAGACCTTTTTCCATCAATTAGGAATCTGATGCCGTCACTAAACACATTCCTTAAATTGTAGCCATTTATTGATTGTTTTTTTTGTGTCTAATCCGCATATATATCACCATTGCCCTAGATTTTCTTGACTGTATATCTCTTAAATATCAACATATACACGTGTGATTTAGTTTACGGAGATTTTTCAATGCCGAGAACCTCTATCAGAGAGTAAAAAAGGCGTAAGGTTCACAATGGTGTAAAATTAAAATGGGATATACCGGGGCTAGGATTCGAGTTACAGGAACAAGGGCCAAACCAACCACTCAAGAATGGAATCGTCGAGCGAAAACACTTGAAAACCTCCTAGAAGCAGCTTTTCTTGCCACCAGACCTTTCTCCATCAATTAGGAAGCTGATGCCGTTACTAAACACATTCCTTAAATTGTAGCCATTTGTTGAGTGTTTTTTTTTGTGTCTAATCCGCATATATATCACTATTGCCCTTGATTTTCTTGACTGTATATCTCTTAAATACGAACATATACACGTGTGATTTAGTTTACGAAGATTTTCAATGCCGAGAAACTCGATCAGAGAGTAAAAAAGGCGTAAGGTTCACTATGGTGTAAAATTAAAATGGGATATACCGGGCTAGGATTCGAGTTTCAGGAACAAGGGCCAAACCAACCACCCAAGAATGGAATCGTCGAGCGAAAACACTTGACATCCTCCTATAAGAAGCTTTTCTTGCCACCAGACTTTTCTCCATCAATTAGGAATCTTATACCATCACTAAACACATTCCTTAAATTGTAGCCATTTGTTGAGTGTTTTTTTTTGTGTCTAATCCGCATATATATCACCATTGCCCTTGATTTTCTTGACTGTATATCTCTTAAATATCAACATATACACGTGTGATTTAGTTTACGAAGATTTTTCAATGCCGAGAACCTCGATCAGAGAGTAACAAAGGCGTAAGGTTCACAATGGTGTTAAAATTAAAATGGGATATACCGGGCTAGGATTCGGGTTACAGGAACAAGGGCCAAACCAACCACCCAAGAATGGAATCGTCGAGCGAAAACACTTGACAACCTCCTAGAAGCAGCTTTTCTTGCCACAAGACCTTTCTCCATCAACTAGGAATCTGATGCCATCACTAAACACATTCCTTAAATTGTAGCCATTTGTTGAGTGTTTTTTTGTGTCTAATCCGCATATATATCACCATTGCCCTTGATTTCTTGACTGTATATCTCTTAAATATCAACATATACACGTGTTATTTAGTATACGAAGATTTTTCAATGCCGAGAACCTCGATCAGAGAGTAAAAAAGGCGTAAGGTTCACTATGGTGTAAAATTAAAATGGGATATACCGGGCTAGGATTCGAGTTACAGGAACAACGGCCAAACCAACCACCCAAGAATGGAATCGTCCAGCGAAAACACTTGACAACCTCCTAGAAGCTGCTTTTCTTGCCAGCAGACCTTTCTTCATCAATTAGGAATCTGATGTCGTCACTAAACACGTTCCTTAACTTGTAGCCATTTATTGAGTGTTTTTTTTTGTGTCTAATCCGCATATATATCACCATTGCCCTTGATTTTCTTGACTGTATATCTCTTAAATATCAACATATACACGTGTGATTTAGTTTACGAAGACTTTTCAATGCCGAGAACCTCGGTCAGAGAGTAAAAAAAGGCGTAAGGTTCACAATCGTGTAAAATTAAAATGGGATATACCGGGCTAGGATTCGAGTTACAGGAACAAGGGCCAAACTAACCACCCAAGAATGGAATTGTCGAGCGAAAACACATGACAACCTCAGCTAGAAGCAGCTTTTCTTACCACCAGACCTTTCTCCATCAATTAGGAATCTGATGCCGTCACTAAACACATTCCTTAAATTGTAGCCATTTATTGATTGTTTTTTTTGTGTCTAATCCGCATATATATCACCATTGCCCTAGATTTTCTTGACTGTATATCTCTTAAATATCAACATATACACGTGTGATTTAGTTTACGGAGATTTTTCAATGCCGAGAACCTCTATCAGAGAGTAAAAAAGGCGTAAGGTTCACAATGGTGTAAAATTAAAATGGGATATACCGGGCTAGGATTCGAGTTACAGGAACAAGGGCCAAACCAACCACCCAAGAATGAAATCGTCGAGCGAAAACACTTGAAAACCTCCTAGAAGCAGCTTTTCTTGCCACCAGACCTTTCTCCATCAATTAGGAATCTGATGCCGTTACTAAACACATTCCTTAAATTGTAGCCATTTGTTGAGTGTTTTTTTTGTGTCTAATCCGCATATATATCACCATTGCCCTTGATTTTCTTGACTGTATATCTCTTAAATATGAACATATACACGTGTGATTTAGTTTACGAAGATTTTCAATGCCGAGAAACTCGATCAGAGAGTAAAAAAGGCGTAAGGTTCACTATGGTGTAAAATTAAAATGGGATATACCGGGCTAGGATTCGAGTTTCAGGAACAAGGGCCAAACCAACCACCCAAGAATGGAATCGTCGAGCGAAAACACTTGACATCCTCCTATAAGAAGCTTTTCTTGCCACCAGACCTTTCTCCATCAATTAGGAATCTGATACCATCACTAAACACATTCCTTAAATTGTAGCCATTTGTTGAGTGTTTTTTTTGTGTCTAATCCGCATATATATCACCATTGCCCTTGATTTTCTTTACTGTATATCTCTTAAATATCAACATATACACGTGTGATTTACTATACGAAGATTTTTCAATGCCGAGAACCTCGATCAGAGAGTAAAAAAGGCGTAAGGTTTACTATGGTGTAAAATTAAAATGGGATATACCGGGCTAGGATTCGAGTTACAGGAACAAGGGCCAAACCAACCACCCAAGAATGGAATCGTCCTGCGAAAACACTTGACAACCTCCTAGAAGCAGCTTTTCTTGCTAGCAGACCTTTCTCCATCAATTAAGAATCTGATGTCGTCACTAAACACATTCCTTAAATTGTAGCCATTTATTGAGTGTTTTTTTTTTGTGTCTAATCCGCATATATATCACCATTGCCCTTGATTTTCTTTACTGTATATCTCTTAAATATCAACATATACACGTGTGATTTAGTTTACGAAGATTTTTCAATGCCGAGAACCTCGATCAGAGAGTAAAAAAAGGCATAAGTTTCACAATCGTGTAAAATTAAAATGGGATATACCGGGCTAGGATTCGAGTTACAGGAACAAGGGCCAAACTAACCACCCAAGAATGGAATCGTCGAGCGAAAACACATGACAACCTCAGCTAGAAGCAGCTTTTCTTACCATCAGACCTTTTTCCATCAATTAGGAATCTGATGCCGTCACTAAACACATTCCTTAAATTGTAGCCATTTATTGATTGTTTTTTTTGTGTGTCTAATCCGCATATATATCACCATTGCCCTTGATTTTCTTGACTGTATATCCCTTAAATATCAACATATACACGTGTGATTTAGTTTACGAAGATTTTTCAATGCCGAGAACCTCGATCAGAGAGTAAAAAAGGCGTAAGGTTCACAATGGTGTAAAATTAAAATGGGATATACCGGGCTAGGATTCGAGTTACAGGAACAAGGGCCAAACCAACCACCCAAGAATGGAATCGTCGAGCGAAAACACTTGACAACCTCCTAGAAGCAGCTTTTCTTACCACCAGACCTTTCTCCATCAATTAGGAATCTGATGCCGTCACTAAACACATTCCTTAAATTGTAGCCATTTGTTGAGTGTTTTTTTTTGTGTCTAATCCGCATATATATCACCATTGCCCTTGATTTTCTTGACTGTATATCTCTTAAATATCAACATATTCACGTGTGATTTAGTTTACGAAGATTTTCAATGCCGAGAACCTCGATCAGAGTGTAAAAAAGGCGTAAGGTTCACTATGGTGTAAAATTAAAATGGGATATACCGGGCTAGGATTCAAGTTTCAGGAACAAGGGCCAAACCAACCACCCAAGAATGGAATCGTTGAGCGAAAACACTTGACAACCTCCTAGAAGAAGCTTTTCTTGCCACGAGACCTTTCTCCATCAATTAGGAATCTGATGCCGTCACTAAACACATTCCTTAAATTGTAGCCATTTATTGAGTGTTTTTTTTTTGTGTCTAATCCGCATATATATCACCATTGCCCTTGATTTTCTTGATTGTATATCTCTTAAATATCAACATATACACGTGTGATTTAGTTTACGAAGATTTTTCAATGCCGAGAACCTCGATCAGAGAGTAAAAAATGGCGTAAGGTTCACAATCGTGTAAAATTAAAATGGGATATACCGGGCTAGGATTCGAGTTACAGGAACAAGGGCCAAACCAACCATCCAAGAATGGAATCGTAGAGCGAAAACACTTGACACCCTCAGCTAGAAGTAACTTTTCTTACCACCAGACCTTTCTCCATCAATTAGGAATCTGATGCTGTCACTAAACACATTCCTTAAATTGTAGCCATTTGTTGAGTGATTTTTTTTTGTGTCTAATCCGCATATATATCACCATTGCCCTTGATTTTCTTGACTGTATATCTCTTAAATGTCAACATATACACGTGTGATTTAGTTTACGAAGATTTTTCAATGCCGAGAACCTCTATCAGAGAGTAAAAAAGGCGTAAGGTTCACAATGGTGTAAAATTAAAATGGGATATACCGGGCTAGGATTCGAGTTACATGAACAAGGGCCAAACTAACCACCCATGAATGGAATCGTCGAGCGAAAACACATGACAACCTCAGCTAGAAGCAGCTTTTCTTACCACCAGACCTTTCTCCATCAATTAGGAATCTGATGCCGTCACTAAACACATTCCTTAAATTGTAGCCATTTATTGATTGTTTTTTTTTTGTGTCTAATCCGCATATATATCACCATTGCCCTTGATTTTCTTGACTGAATATCTCTTAAATATCAACATATACACGTGTGATTTAGTTTACGAAGATTTTTCAATGCCGAGAACCTCGATCAGAGAGTAAAAAAGGCGTAAGGTTCACAATGGTGTAAAATTAAAATGGGATATACCGGCCTAGGATTCGAGCTACAGGAACAAGGGCCAAACCAACCACCCAAGAATGGAATCGTCGAGCGAAAACACTTGACAACCTCCTAGAAGCAGCTTTTCTTGCCACCAAACCTTTCTCCATCAATTAGGAATCTGATGCCGTCACTAAACACATTCCTTAAATTGTAGCCATTTGTTGAGTGTTTTTTTTTGTGTCAAATCCGCATATATATCACCATTGGCCTTCATTTTCTTGACTGTATATCTCTTAAATATCAACATATACACGTGTGATTTAGTTTACTAAGATTTTCAATGCCGAGAACCTAGATCAGAGAGTAAAAAAGGCGTAAGGTTCACTATGGTGAAAAATTAAAATGGGATATACCGGGCTAGGATTCGATTTTCAGGAACAAGGGCCAAACCAACCACCCAAGAATGGAATCGTCGAGCGAAAACACTTGACAACCTCCTAGAAGAAGCTTTTGTTGCCACCAGACCTTTCTCCATCAATTAGGAATCTGATGCCGTCACTAAACACATTCCTTAAATTGTAGCCATTTATTGAGTGTTTTTTTTTTGTCTAATCCGCATATATATCACCATTGCCCTTGATTTTCTTGACTGTATATCTCTTAAATATCAACATATACACATGTGATTTAGTTTACGAAGATTTTTCTATGCCGAGAACCTCGATCAGAGAGTAAAAAAAGGCGTAAGGTTCACAACCGTGTAAAATTAAAATGGGATATACCGGGCTAGGATTCGAGTTACAGGAACAAGGGCCAAACCAACCATCCAAGAATGGAATCATCGAGCGAAAACACTTGACAACCTCAGCTAGAAGCAGCTTTTCTTACCACCAGACCTTTCTCCATCAATTAGGAATCTGATGCTGTCACTAAACACATTCCTTAAATTGTAGCCATTTGTTGAGTGATTTTTTTTTGGTGTCTAATCCGCATATATATCACTATTGCCCTTGATTTTCTTCACTGTATATCTCTTAAATGTCAACATATACACGTGTGATTTAGTTTACGAAGATTTTTCAATGCCGAGAACCTCTATCAGAGAGTAAAAAAGGCGTAAGGTTCACAATGGTGTAAAATTAAAATGGGATATACCGGGCTAGGATTCGAGTTACAGGAACAAGGGCCAAACCAACCACCCAAGAATGAAATCGTCGAGCGAAAACACTTGACGACCTCCTAGAAGCTGCTTTTCTTTCCACCAGACCTTTCTCCATCAATTAGAAATCTGATGCCGTCACTAAACACATTCCTTAAATTGTAGCCATTTGTTGAGCGTTTTTTTTTTGTGTCTAATACGCATATATATATCACCGTTGCCCTTGATTTTATTGACTGTATATCTCTTAAATGTCAACATATACACGTGTGATTTAGTTTACGAAGATTTTTCAATGTCGTGAACATCGATCAGAGAGTAAAAACGGCGTAAGGTTCACAATGGTGTAAAATTAAAATGGGATATACCGGGCTAGGATTCGAGTTACAGGAACAAGGGCCAAACCAACCACCCAAGAATGGAATCATCGAGCGAAAACACTTGACAACCTCCTAAAAGTAGCTTTTCTTGCCACCAGACCTTTCTCCATCAATTAGGAATCTGATGACGTCACTAAACACATTCCTTAAATTATAGCCATTTGTTGAGTGTTTTTTTTTGGTGTCTAATCCGCATATATATCACCATTGCCCTTGATTTTCTTGACTGTATATCTCTTAAATATCAACATATACACGTGTGATTTAGTTTACGAAGATTTTTCAATGCCGAGAACCTCGATCAGAGAGTTAAAAATGCGTAAGGTTCACAATGGTGTAAGATTAAAATGGGATATATCGGGCTAGGATTCGAGTTACAGGAACAAGAGCCAAACCAACCACCCAAGAATGGAATCGTCGAGCGAAAACACTTGACAACCTCCTAGAAGCAGCTTTTCTTTCCACCAGACCTTTCTCAATTAATTAGGAATCTGATGCCGTCACTAAACACATTCCTTAAATTGTAGCCATTTGTTGAGTGTTTTTTTTTGTGTCTAATCCGCATATATATCACCATTGCCCTTGATTTTCTTGACTGTATATCTCTTAAATGTCAACATATACACGTGTGATTTAGTTTACGAAGATTTTTCAATGCCGAGAACCTCAATCAGAGGGTAAAAAAGGCGTAAGGTTCCCAATGGTGTAAGATTAAAATGGGATATACCGGGCTAGGATTCGAGTGACACGAACAAGGGCCAAACCAACCACCCAAGAATGGAATCGTCGAGCGAAAACACTTAACAACCTCCTTGAAGCAACATTTCTTGCCACCAGACCTTTCTCCATCAATTAGGAATCTGATGCCGTCACTAAACACGTTCCTTAAATTGTAGCCATTTGTTGAATGTTTTTTTTGGTGTCTAATCCGCATATATATCACCATTGCCCTATATTTTCTTGACTGTATATCTCTTAAATGTCAACATATACACCTGTGATTTACTTTACGAAGATTTTTCAATGTCGAGAACCTCGATCAGAGAGTAAAAAAGGCGCAAGGTTCACAATGGTGTATGATTAAAATGGGATATACCTGGCTAGGATTTGAGTTACAGGAACGAGGGCCAAACCAACCACCCAAGAATGGAATCGTCGAGCGAAAACACTTGACAACCTCCTAGAAGCAGCTTTTCTTACCACCAGACCTTTCTCCATTAATTAGGAATCTGATGCCGTCACTAAACACATTCCTTAAATTGTAGCCATTTGTTGAGCGTATTTTTGTGTCTAATCCTCATATATATCACCATTGCCCTTGATTTTCTTGACTCTATATCTCTTAAATGTCAACATATACACGTGTGATTTAGTTTACAAAGATTTTTCAATGCCGAGAACCTCGATCAGAGAGTAAAAAAGGCATAAGGTACACAATGGTGTAAGATTAAAATGGGATATACCGGGCTAGGATTCGAGTTACAGGAACAAGGGCCAAACCAACCACCCAAGAATGGAATCGTCGAGCGAAAACACTTGACAACCTCCTAGAAGCAGCTTTTCTTGCCACCAGACCTTTCTCAATCAATTAGGAATCTGATGTCGTCACTAAACACATTCCTTAAATTGTAGCCATTTGTTGAGTGTTTTTTTTTTGTGTCTAATCCGCATATATATCACCATTGCCCTTGATTTTCTTGACTGTATATCTCTTAAATGTCAACATATACACGTGTGACTTAGTTTACGAAGATTTTTCAATGCCGAGAACCTCGATCAGAGGGTAAAAAAGGCGTAAGGTTCACAATGGTGTAAAATTAAAATGGGATATACCGGGCTAGGATTCGAGTTACAGGAACAAGGGCCTAACCAACCACCCAAGAATGGAATCGTCGAGCGAAAACACTTGACAACCTCATAGAAGCAGCTTTTCTTGCCACCAGACCTTTCTCCATCAATTAGGAATCTGATGCCGTCACTAAACACATTCCTTAAATTGTAGCCATTTGTTGAATGTTTTTTTTTGTGTCTAATCCGCATATATATCACACCATTGCCCTATATTTTCTTGACTGTATATCTCTTAAATGTCAACATATACACCTGTGATTTAGTTTAAGAAGATTTTTCAATGCCGAGAACCTCGATCAGAGGGTAAAAAAGGCGTAAGGTTCACAATGGTGTAAAATTAAAATGGGATATACCGGGCTAGGATTCGAGTTACAGGAACAAGGGCCAAACCAACCACCCAAGAATGAATTCGTCGAGCGAAAACACTTGACAACCTCAGCTAGAAGCAGCTTTTCTTACCACCAGACCTTTCTCCATCAATTAGGAATCTGATGCTGTCACTAAACACATTCCTTAAATTGTAGCCATTTGTTGAGTGATTTTTTTTGGTGTCTAATCCGCATATATATCACTATTGCCCTTGATTTTCTTCACTGTATATCTCTTAAATGTCAACATATACACGTGTGATTTAGTTTACGAAGATTTTTCAATGCCGAGAACCTCTATCAGAGAGTAAAAAAGGCGTAAGGTTCACAATGGTGTAAAATTAAAATGGGATATACCGGGCTAGGATTCGAGTTACAGGAACAAGGGCCAAACCAACCACCCAAGAATGGAATCATCGAGCGAAAACACTTGACAACCTCCTAAAAGTAGCTTTTCTTGCCACCAGACCTTTCTCCATCAATTAGGAATCTGATGACGTCACTAAACACATTCCTTAAATTATAGCCATTTGTTGAGTGTTTTTTTTGGTGTCTAATCCGCATATATATCACCATTGCCCTTGATTTTCTTGACTGTATATCTCTTAAATATCAACATATACACGTGTGATTTAGTTTACGAAGATTTTTCAATGCCGAGAGCCTCGATCAGAGAGTTAAAAATGCGTAAGGTTCACAATGGTGTAAGATTAAAATGGGATATACCGGGCTAGGATTCGAGTTACAGGAACAAGAGCCAAACCAACCACCCAAGAATGGAATCGTCGAGCGAAAACACTTGACAACCTCCTAGAAGCAGCTTTTCTTTCCACCAGACCTTTCTCAATCAATTAGGAATCTGATGCCGTCACTAAACACATTCCTTAAATTGTAGCCATTTGTTGAGTGTTTTTTTTTGTGTCTAATCCGCATATATATCACCATTGCCCTTGATTTTCTTGACTGTATATCTCTTAAATGTCACCATATACACGTGTGATTTAGTTTACGAAGATTTTTCAATGCCGAGAACCTCGATCAGAGGGTAAAAAAGGCGTAAGGTTCCCAATGGTGTAAGATTAAAATGGGATATACCGGGCTAGGATTCGAGTGACACGAACAAGGGCCAAACCAACCACCCAAGAATGGAATCGTCGAGCGAAAACACTTAACAACCTCCTTGAAGCAACTTTTCTTGCCACCAGACCTTTCTCCATCAATTAGGAATCTGACGCCGTCACTAAACACGTTCCTTAAATTGTAGCCATTTGTTGAATGTTTTTTTTGGTGTCTAATCCGCATATATATCACCATTGCCCTATATTTTCTTGACTGTATATCTCTTAAATGTCAACATATACACCTGTGATTTACTTTACGAAGATTTTTCAATGTCGAGAACCTCGATCAGAGAGTAAAAAAGTCGCAAGGTTCACAATGGTGTAAGATTAAAATGGGATATACCTGGCTAGGATTTGAGTTACAGGAACGAGGGCCAAACCAACCACCCAAGAATGGAATCGTCGAGCGAAAACACTTGGCAACCTCCTAGAAGCAGCTTTTCTTACCACCAGACCTTTCTCCAATAATTAGGAATCTGATGCCGTCACTAAACACATTCCTTAAATTGTAGCCATTTGTTGAGCGTATTTTTGTGTCTAATCCTCATATATATCACCATTGCCCTTGATTTTCTTGACTCTATATCTCTTAAATGTCAACATATACATGTGTGATTTAGTTTACAAAGATTTTTCAATGCCGAGAACCTCGATCATAGAGTAAAAAAGGCATAAGGTACACAATGGTGTAAGATTAAAATGGGATATACCGGGCTAGGATTCGAGTTACAGGAACAAGGGCCAAACCAACCACACAAGAATGGAATCGTCGAGCGAAAACACTTGACAACCTCCTAGAAGCAGCTTTTCTTGCCACCAGTCCTTTCTCAATCAATTAGGAAACTGATGTCGTCACTAAACACATTCCTTAAATTGTAGCCATTTGTTGAGTGTTTTTTTTTTTTTTTTTTTTTTGTGTCTAATCCGCATATATATCACCATTGCCCTTGATTTTCTTGACTGTATATCTCTTAAATGTCAACATATACACGTGTGATTTAGTTTACGAAGATTTTTCAATGCCGAGAACCTCGATCAGAGGGTAAAAAAGGCGTAAGGTTCACAATGGTGTAAAATTAAAATGGGATATACCGGGCTAGGATTCGAGTTACAGGAACAAGGGCCTAACCAACCACCCAAGAATGGAATCGTCGAGCGAAAACACTAGACAACCTCCTAGAAGCAGCTTTTCTTGCCACCAGACCTTTCTCCATCAATTAGGAATCTGATGCCGTCACTAAACACATTCCTTAAATTGTAGCCATTTGTTGAATGTTTTTTTTTTGTGTCTAATCCGCATATATATCACACCATTGCCCTATATTTTCTTGACTGTATATCTCTAAAATGTCAACATATACACCTGTGATTTAGTTTAAGAAGATTTTACAATGCCGAGAACCTCGATCAGAGGGTAAAAAAGGCGTAAGGTTCACAATGGTGTAAAATTAAAATGGGATATACCGGGCTAGGATTCGAGTTACAGGAACAAGGGCCAAACCAACCACCCAAGAATGAAATCGTCGAGCGAAAACACTTGACAACCTCAGCTAGAAGCAGCTTTTCTTACCACCAGACCTTTCTCCATCAATTAGGAATCTGATGCTGTCACTAAACACATTCCTTAAATTGTAGCCATTTGTTGAGTGTTTTTTTTGTGTCTAATCCGCATATATATCACCATTGCCCTTGATTTTCTTGACTGTATATCTCTTAAATGTCAACATATACACGTGTGATTTAGTTTACGAAGATTTTTCAATGCCGAGAACCTCGATCAGAGGGTAAAAAAGGCGTAAGGTTCCCAATGGTGTAAGATTAAAATGGGATATACCGGGCTAGGATTCGAGTGACACGAACAAGGGCCAAACCAACCACCGAAGAATGGAATCGTCGAGCGAAAACACTTAACAACCTCCTTGAAGCAACTTTTCTTGCCACCAGACCTTTCTCCATCAATTAGGAATCTGATGCCGTCACTAAACACGTTCCTTAAATTGTAGCCATTTGTTGAATGTTTTTTTTGGTGTCTAATCCGCATATATATCACCATTGCCCTATATTTTCTTGACTGTATATCTCTTAAATGTCAACATATACACCTGTGATTTACTTTACGAAGATTTTTCAATGTCGAGAACCTCGACCAGAGAGTAAAAAAGTCGCAAGGTTCACAATGGTGTAAGATTAAAATGGGATATACCTGGCTAGGATTTGAGTTACAGGAACGACGGCCAAACCAACCACCCAAGAATGGAATCGTCGAGCGAAAACACTTGACAACCTCCTAGAAGCAGCTTTTCTTACCACCAGACCTTTCTCCATTAATTAGGAATCTGATGCCGTCACTAAACACATTCCTTAAATTGTAGCCATTTGTTGAGCGTATTTTTGTGTCTAATCCTCATATGTATCACCATTGCCCTTGATTTTCTTGACTCTATATCTCTTAAATGTCAACATATACACGTGTGATTTAGTTTACAAAGATTTTTCAATGCCGAGAACCTCGATCCGAGAGTAAAAAAGGCATAAGGTACACAATGGTGTAAGATTAAAATGGGATATACCGGGCTAGGATTCGAGTTATAGGAACAAGGGCCAAACCAACCACCCAAGAATGGAATCGTCGAGCGAAAACACTTGACAACCTCCTAGAAGCAGCTTTTCTTGCCACCAGACCTTTCTCAATCAATTAGGAATCTGATGTCGTCACTAAACACATTCCTTAAATTGTAGCCATTTGTTGAGTGTTTTTTTTGTGTCTAATCCGCATATATATCACCATTGCCCTTGATTTTCTTGACTGTATATCTCTTAAATGTCAACATATACACGTGTGATTTAGTTTACGAAGATTTTTCAATGCCGAGAACCTCGATCAGAGGGTAAAAAAGGCGTAAGGTTCACAATGGTGTAAAATTAAAATGGGATATACCGGGCTAGGATTCGAGTTACAGGAACAAGGGCCTAACCAACCACCCAAGAATGGAATCGTCGAGCGAAAACACTTGACAACCTCCTAGAAGCAGCTTTTCTTGCCACCAGACCTTTCTCCATCAATTAGGAATCTGATGCCGTCACTAAACACATTCCTTAAATTGTAGCCATTTGTTGAATGTTTTTTTTTGGTGTCTAATCCGCATATATATCACACCATTGCCCTATATTTTCTTGACTGTATATCTCTTAAATGTCAACATATACACCTGTGATTTAGTTTAAGAAGATTTTTCAATGCCGAGAACCTCGATCAGAGGGTAAAAAAGGCGTAAGGTTCACAATGGTGTAAAATTAAAATGGGATATACCGGGCTAGGATTCGAGTTACAGGAACAAGGGCCAAACCAACCACCCAAGAATGAAATCGTCGAGCGAAAACACTTGACGACCTCCTAGAAGCAGCTTTTCTTTCCACCAGACCTTTCTCCATCAATTAGAAATCTGATGCCGTCACTAAACACATTCCTTAAATTGTAGCCATTTGTTGAGTGTTTTTTTTTGTCTAATCCGCATATATATATCACCATTGCCCTTGATTTTATTGACTGTATATCTCTTAAATGTCAACATATACACGTGTGATTTAGTTTACGAAGATTTTTCAATGTCGTGAACCTCGATCAGAGAGTAAAAACGGCGTAAGGTTCACAATGGTGTAAAATTAAAATGGGATATACCGGGCTAGGATTCGAGTTACAGGAACAAGGGCCAAACCAACCACCCAAGAATGGAATCATCGAGCGAAAACACTTGACAACCTCCTAAAAGTAGCTTTTCTTGCCACCAGACCTTTCTCCATCAATTAGGAATCTGATGACGTCACTAAACACATTCCTTAAATTATAGCCATTTGTTGAGTGTTTTTTTTTTGGTGTCTAATCCGCATATATATCACCATTGCCCTTGATTTTCTTGACTGTATATCTCTTAAATATCAACATATACACGTGTGATTTAGTTTACGAAGATTTTTCAATGCCGAGAACCTCGATCAGAGAGTTAAAAATGCGTAAGGTTCACAATGGTGTAAGATTAAAATGGGATATACCGGGCTAGGATTCGAGTTACAGGAACAAGAGCCAAACCAACCACCTAAGAATGGAATCGTCGAGCGAAAACACTTGACAACCTCCTAGAAGCAGCTTTTCTTTCCACCAGACCTTTCTCAATCAATTAGGAATCTGATGCCGTCACTAAACACATTTCTTAAATTGTAGCCATTTGTTGAGTGTTTTTTTTTTGTGTCTAATCCGCATATATATCACCATTGCCCGTGATTTTCTTGACTGTATATCTCTTAAATGTCAACATATACACATGTGATTTAGTTTACGAAGATTTTTCAATGCCGAGAACCTCAATCAGAGGGTAAAAAAGGCGTAAGGTTCACAATGGTGTAAAATTAAAATGGGATATACCGGGCTAGGATTCGAGTTACAGGAACAAGGGCCTAACCAACCACCCAAGAATGGAATCGTCGAGCGAAAACACTTGACAACCTCCTAGAAGCAGCTTTTCTTGCCACCAGACCTTTCTCCATCAATTAGGAATCTGATGCCGTCACTAAACACATTCCTTAAATTGTAGCCATTTGTTGAATGTTTTTTTTTTGTTGTCTAATCCGCATATATATCACACCATTGCCCTATATTTTCTTGACTGTATATCTCTTAAATGTCAACATATACACCTGTGATTTAGTTTAAGAAGATTTTTCAATGCCGAGAACCTCGATCAGCGGGTAAAAAAGGCGTAAGGTTCACAATGGTGTAAAATTAAAATGGGATATACCGGGCTAGGATTCGAGTTACAGGAACAAGGGCCAAACCAACCACCCAAGAATGAAATCGTCGAGCGAAAACACTTGACGACCTCCTAGAAGCAGCTTTTCTTTCCACCAGACCTTTCTCCATCAATTAGAAATCTGATGCCGTCACTAAACACATTCCTTAAATTGTAGCCATTTGTTGAGTGTTTTTTTTTGTGTCTAATCCGCATATATATATCACCATTGCCCTTGATTTTATTGACTGTATATCTCTTAAATGTCAACATATACACGTGTGATTTAGTTTACGAAGATTTTTCAATGTCGTGAACCTCGATCAGAGAGTAAAAACGGCGTAAGGTTCACAATGGTGTAAAATTAAAATGGGATATACCGGGCTAGGATTCGAGTTACAGGAACAAGGGCCAAACCAACCACCCAAGAATGGAATCATCGAGCGAAAACACTTGACAACCTCCTAAAAGTAGCTTTTCTTGCCACCAGACCTTTCTTCATCAATTAGGAATCTGATGACGTCACTAAACACATTCCTTAAATTATAGCCATTTGTTGAGTGTTTTTTTTTTGTGTCTAATCCGCATATATATCACCATTGCCCTTGATTTTCTTGACTGTATATCTCTTAAATATCAACATATACACGTGTGATTTAGTTTACGAAGATATTTCAATGCCGAGAACCTCGATCAGAGAGTTAAAAATGCGTAAGGTTCACAATGGTGTAAGATTAAAATGGGATATACCGGGCTAGGATTCGAGTTACAGGAACAAGAGCCAAACCAACCACCTAAGAATGGAATCGTCGAGCGAAAACACTTGACAACCTCCTAGAAGCAGCTTTTCTTTCCACCAGACCTTTCTCAATCAATTAGGAATCTGATGCCGTCACTAAACACATTCCTTAAATTGTAGCCATTTGTTGAGTGTTTTTTTTTTTTTGTGTCTAATCCGCATATATATCACCATTGCCCTTGATTTTCTTGACTGTATATCTCTTAAATGTCAACATATACACGTGTGATTTAGTTTACGAAGATTTTTCAATGCCGAGAACCTCGATCAGAGGGTAAAAAAGACGTAAGGTTCACAATGGTGTAAAATTAAAATGGGATATACCGGGCTAGGATTCGAGTTACAGGAACAAGGGCCTAACCAACCACCCAAGAATGGAATCGTCGAGCGAAAACACTTGACAACCTCCTAGAAGCAGCTTTTCTTGCCACCAGACCTTTCTCCATCAATTAGGAATCTGATGCCGTCACTAAACACATTCCTTAAATTGTAGCCATTTGTTGAATGTTTTTTTTTTTGTTGTCTAATCCGCATATATATCACACCATTGCCCTATATTTTCTTGACTGTATATCTCTTAAATGTCAACATATACACCTGTGATTTAGTTTAAGAAGATTTTTCAATGCCGAGAACCTCGATCAGAGGGTAAAAAAGGCGTAAGGTTCACAATGGTGTAAAATTAAAATGGGATATACCGGGCTAGGATTCGAGTTACAGGAACAAGGGCCAAACCAACCACCCAAGAATGAAATCGTCGAGCGAAAACACTTGACGACCTCCTAGAAGCAGCTTTTCTTTCCACCAGACCTTTCTCCATCAATTAGAAATCTGATGCCGTCACTAAACACATTCCTTAAATTGTAGCCATTTGTTGAGTGTTTTTTTTTTGTCTAATCCGCATATATATATCACCATTGCCCTTGATTTTATTGACTGTATATCTCTTAAATGTCAACATATACACGTGTGATTTAGTTTACGAAGATTTTTCAATGTCGTGAACCTCGATCAGAGAGTAAAAACGGCGTAAGGTTCACAATGGTGTAAAATTAAAATGGGATATACCGGGCTAGGATTCGAGTTACAGGAACAAGGGCCAAACCAACCACCCAAGAATGGAATCATCGAGCGAAAACACTTGACAACCTCCTAAAAGTAGCTTTTCTTGCCACCAGACCTTTCTCCATCAATTAGGAATCTGATGACGTCACTAAACACATTCCTTAAATTATAGCCATTTGTTGAGTGTTTTTTTTTTGGTGTCTAATCCGCATATATATCACCATTGTCCTTGATTTTCTCGACTGTATATCTCTTAAATATCAACATATACACGTGTGATTTAGTTTACGAAGATATTTCAATGCCGAGAACCTCGATCAGAGAGTTAAAAATGCGTAAGGTTCACAATGGTGTAAGATTAAAATGGGATATACCGGGCTAGGATTCGAGTTACAGGAACAAGAGCCAAACCAACCACCTAAGAATGGAATCGTCGAGCGAAAACACTTGACAACCTCCTAGAAGCAGCTTTTCTTTCCACCAGACCTTTCTCAATCAATTAGGAATCTGATGCCGTCACTAAACACATTCCTTAAATTGTAGCCATTTGTTGAGTGTTTTTTTTTTGTGTCTAATCCGCATATATATCACCATTGCCCTTGATTTTCTTGCTGTATATCTCTTAAATGTCAACATATACACATGTGATTTAGTTTACGAAGATTTTTCAATGCCGAGAACCTCAATCAGAGGGTAAAAAAGGCGTAAGGTTCACAATGGTGTAAAATTAAAATGGGATATACCGGGCTAGGATTCGAGTTACAGGAACAAGGGCCTAACCAACCACCCAAGAATGGAATCGTCGAGCGAAAACACTTGACAACCTCCTAGAAGCAGCTTTTCTTGCCACCAGACCTTTCTCCATCAATTAGGAATCTGATGCCGTCACTAAACACATTCCTTAAATTGTAGCCATTTGTTGAATGTTTTTTTTTTGTTGTCTAATCCGCATATATATCACACCATTGCCCTATATTTTCTTGACTGTATATCTCTTAAATGTCAACATATACACCTGTGATTTAGTTTAAGAAGATTTTTCAATGCCGAGAACCTCGATCAGCGGGTAAAAAAGGCGTAAGGTTCACAATGGTGTAAAATTAAAATGGGATATACCGGGCTAGGATTCGAGTTACAGGAACAAGGGCCAAACCAACCACCCAAGAATGAAATCGTCGAGCGAAAACACTTGACGACCTCCTAGAAGCAGCTTTTCTTTCCACCAGACCTTTCTCCATCAATTAGAAATCTGATGCCGTCACTAAACACATTCCTTAAATTGTAGCCATTTGTTGAGTGTTTTTTTTTTGTGTCTAATCCGCATATATATATCACCATTGCCCTTGATTTTATTGACTGTATATCTCTTAAATGTCAACATATACACGTGTGATTTAGTTTACGAAGATTTTTCAATGTCGTGAACCTCGATCAGAGAGTAAAAACGGCGTAAGGTTCACAATGGTGTAAAATTAAAATGGGATATACCGGGCTAGGATTCGAGTTGCAGGAACAAGGGCCAAACCAACCACCCAAGAATGGAATCATCGAGCGAAAACACTTGACAACCTCCTAAAAGTAGCTTTTCTTGCCACCAGACCTTTCTTCATCAATTAGGAATCTGATGACGTCACTAAACACATTCCTTAAATTATAGCCATTTGTTGAGTGTTTTTTTTTTGTGTCTAATCCGCATATATATCACCATTGCCCTTGATTTTCTTGACTGTATATCTCTTAAATATCAACATATACACGTGTGATTTAGTTTACGAAGATATTTCAATGCCGAGAACCTCGATCAGAGAGTTAAAAATGCGTAAGGTTCACAATGGTGTAAGATTAAAATGGGATATACCGGGCTAGGATTCGAGTTACAGGAACAAGAGCCAAACCAACCACCTAAGAATGGAATCGTCGAGCGAAAACACTTGACAACCTCCTAGAAGCAGCTTTTCTTTCCACCAGACCTTTCTCAATCAATTAGGAATCTGATGTCGTCACTAAACACATTCCTTAAATTGTAGCCATTTGTTGAGTGTTTTTTTTGTGTCTAATCCGCATATATATCACCATTGCCCTTGATTTTCTTGACTGTATATCTCTTAAATGTCAACATATACACGTGTGATTTAGTTTACGAAGATTTTTCAATGCCGAGAACCTCGATCAGAGGGTAAAAAAGACGTAAGGTTCACAATGGTGTAAAATTAAAATGGGATATACCGGGCTAGGATTCGAGTTACAGGAACAAGGGCCTAACTAACCACCCAAGAATGGAATCGTCGAGCGAAAACACTTGACAACCTCCTAGAAGCAGCTTTTCTTGCCACCAGACCTTTCTCCATCAATTAGGAATCTGATGCCGTCACTAAACACATTCCTTAAATTGTAGCCATTTGTTGAATGTTTTTTTTTGTTGTCTAATCCGCATATATATCACACCATTGCCCTATATTTTCTTGACTGTATATCTCTGAAATGTCAACATATACACCTGTGATTTAGTTTAAGAAGATTTTTCAATGCCGAGAACCTCGATCAGAAGGTAAAAAAGGCGTAAGGTTCACAATGGTGTAAAATTAAAATGGGATATACCGGGCTAGGATTCGAGTTACAGGAACAAGGGCCAAACCAACCACCCAAGAATGAAATCGTCGAGCGAAAACACTTGACAAACTCCTAGAAGCAGCTTTTCTTTCCACCAGACCTTTCTCCATCAATTAGAAATCTAATGCCGTCACTAAACACATTCCATAAATTGTAGCCATTTGTTGAGTGTTTTTTTTTTTGTGTCTAATCCGCATATATATATCACCATTGCCCTTGATTTTATTGACTGTATATCTCTTAATTGTCAACATATACACGTGTGATTTAGTTTACGAAGATTTTTCAATGTCGTGAACCTCGATCAGAGAGTAAAAACGGCGTAAGGTTCACAATGGTGTAAAATTAAAATGGGATATACCGGGCTAGGATTCGAGTTACAGGAACAAGGGCCTAACCAACCACCCAAGAATGGAATCGTCGAGCGAAAACACTTGACAACCCCCTAGAAGCAGCTTTTCTTGCCACCAGACCTTTCTCCATCAATTAGGAATCTGATGCCGTCACTAAACACATTCCTTAAATTGTAGCCATTTGTTGAATGTTTTTTTTTTGTTGTCTAATCCGCATATATATCACACCATTGCCCTATATTTTCTTGACTGTATATCTCTTAAATGTCAACATATACACCTGTGATTTAGTTTAAGAAGATTTTTCAATGCCGAGAACCTCGATCAGAGGGTAAAAAAGGCGTAAGGTTCACAATGGTGTAAAATTAAAATGGGATATACCGGGCTAGGATTCGAGTTACATGAACAAGGGCCAAACCAACCACCCAAGAATGAAATCGTCGAGCGAAAACACTTGACGACCTCCTGGAAGCAGCTTTTCTTTCCACCAGACCTTTCTCCATCAATTAGAAATCTAATGCCGTCACTAAACACATTCCTTAAATTGTAGACATTTGTTGAGTGTTTTTTTTTGTGTCTAATCCGCATATATATATCACCATTGCCCTTGATTTTATTGACTGTATATCTCTTAAGTGTCAACATATACACGTGTGATTTAGTTTACGAAGATTTTTCAATGTCGTGAACCTCGATCAGAGAGTAAAAACGGCGTAAGGTTCACAATGGTGTAAAATTAAAATGGGATATACCGGGCTAGGATTCGAGTTACAGGAACAAGGGCCAAACCAACCACCCAAGAATGGAATCATCGAGCGAAAATACTTGACAACCTCCTAAAAGTAGCTTTTCTTGCCACCAGACCTTTCTCCATCAATTAGGAATCTGATGACGTCACTAAACACATTCCTTAAATTATAGCCATTTGTTGAGTGTTTTTTTTTGGTGTCTAATCCGCATATATATCACCATTGCCCTTGATTTTCTTGACTGTATATCTCTTAAATATCAACATATACACGTGTGATTTAGTTTACGAAGATTTTTCAATGCCGAGAACCTCGATCAGAGAGTTAAAAATGCGTAAGGTTCACAATGGTGTAAGATTAAAATGGGATATACCGGGCTAGGATTCGAGTTACAGGAACAAGAGCCAAACCAACCACCCAAGAATGGAATCGTCGAGCGAAAACACTTGACAACCTCCTAGAAGCAGCTTTTCTTTCCACTAGACCTTTCTCAATCAATTAGGAATCTGATGCCGTCACTAAACACATTCCTTAAATTGTAGCCATTTGTTGAGTGTTTTTTTTTTTGTGTCTAATCCGCATATATATCACCATTGCCCTTGATTTTCTTGACTGTATATCTCTTAAATGTCAACATATACACATGTGATTTAGTTTACGAAGATTTTTCAATGCCGAGAACCTCGATCAGAGGGTAAAAAAGGCGTAAGGTTCCCAATGGTGTAAGATTAAAATGGGATATACCGGGCTAGGATTCGAGTGACACGAACAAGGGCCAAACCAACCACCCAAGAATGGAATCGTCGAGCGAAAACACTTAACAACCTCCTTGAAGCAACTTTTCTTGCCACCAGACCTTTCTCCATCAATTAGGAATCTGATGCCGTCACTAAACACGTTCCTTAAATTGTAGCCATTTGTTGAATGTTTTTTTTGGTGTCTAATCCGCATATATATCACCATTGCCCTATATTTTCTTGACTGTATATCTCTTAAATGTCAACATATACACTTGTGATTTACTTTACGAAGATTTTTCAATGTCGAGAACCTCGATCAGAGAGTAAAAAAGGCGCAAGGTTCACAATGGTGTAAGATTAAAATGGGATATACCTGGCTAGGATTTGAGTTACAGGAACGAGGGCCAAACCAACCACCCAAGAATGGAATCGTCGAGCGAAAACACTTGACAACCTCCTAGAAGCAGCTTTTCTTACCACCAGACCTTTCTCCATTAATTAGGAATCTGATGCCGTCACTAAACACATTCCTTAAATTGTAGCCATTTGTTGAGCGTATTTTTGTGTCTAATCCTCATATATATCACCATTGCCCTTGATTTTCTTGACTCTATATCTCTTAAATGTCAACATATACACGTGTGATTTAGTTTACAAAGATTTTTCAATGCCGAGAACCTCGATCAGAGAGTAAAAAAGGCATAAGGTACACAATGGTGTAAGATTAAAATGGGATATACCGGGCTAGGATTCGAGTTATAGGAACAAGGGCCAAACCAACCACCCAAGAATGGAATCGTCGAGCGAAAACACTTGACAACCTCCTAGAAGCAGCTTTTCTTGCCACCAGACCTTTCTCAATCAATTAGGAATCTGATGCCGTCACTAAACACATTCCTTAAATTGTAGCCATTTGTTGAGTGTTTTTTTTTTGTGTCTAATCCGCATATATATCACCATTGCCCTTGATTTTCTTGACTGTATATCTCTTAAATGTCAACATATACACATGTGATTTAGTTTACGAAGATTTTTCAATGCCGAGAACCTCGATCAGAGGGTAAAAAAGGCGTAAGGTTCACAATGGTGTAAAATTAAAATGGGATATACCGGGCTAGGATTCGAGTTACAGGAACAAGGGCCTAACCAACCACCCAAGAATGGAATCGTCGAGCGAAAACACTTGACAACCTCCTAGAAGCAGCTTTTCTTGCCACCAGACATTTCTCCATCAATTAGGAATCTGATGCCGTCACTAAACACAATCCATAAATTGTAGCCATTTGTTGAATGTTTTTTTTTTGTGTCTAATCCGCATATATATCACACCATTGCCCTATATTTTCTTGACTGTATATCTCTTAAATGTCAACATATACACCTGTGATTTAGTTTAAGAAGATTTTTCAATGTCGAGAACCTCGATCAGAGAGTAAAAAAGGCGCAAGGTTCACAATGGTGTAAGATTAAAATGGGATATACCGGGCTAGGATTCGAGTTACAGGAACGAGGGCCAAACCAACCACCCAAGAATGGAATCGTCGAGCGAAAACACTTGACAACCTCCTAGAAGCAGCTTTTCTTACCACCAGACTTTTCTCCATTAATTAGGAATCTGATGCCGTCACTAAACACATTCCTTAAATTGTAGCCATTTGTTGAGTGTATTTTTGTGTCTAATCCTCATATATATCACCATTGCCCTTGTTTTTCTAGACTCTATATGTCTTAAATGTAAACATATACACGTGTGATTTAGTTTACAAAGATTTTTCAATGCCGAGAACCTCGATCAGAGAGTAAAAAAGGCATAAGGTACACAATGGTGTAAGATTAAAATGGGATATACCGGGCTAGGATTCGAGTTACAGGAACAAGGGCCAAACCAACCACCCAAGAATGGAATCGTCGAGCGAAAACACTTGACAACCTCGTAGAAGCAGCTTTTCTTGCCACCAGACCTTTCTCCATCAATTAGGAATCTGATGCCGTTACTAAACACATTCCTTAAATTGTAGCCATTTGTTGAGTGTTTTTTTTTTGTGTCTAATCCGTATATATATCACAATTGCCCTTGATTTTATTTTCTGTATATCTCTTAAATATCAATATATACACGTGTGATTTAGTTTACAAAGATTTTTCATGCCGAGTACCTCGATCAGAGAGTAAAAAAGGCGTACGGTTCACAATGGTGTAAAATTAAAATGGGATATACCGGGCTAGGATTCGAGTTACAGGAACAAGGGCCAAACAAACCACCCAAGAATGGAATTGTCGAGCGAAAACACTTGAAAACCTCCTAGAAGCTGCTTTTCGTACCACCAGACCTTTCTCCATCAATTAGGAATCTGATGCCGTCACTAAACACATTCCTTAAATTGTAGCCATTTGTTTAAGGAATGTGTTTAGTGACAGCATCAGATTCCTAATTGATGGAGAAAGGTCTGGTGGCAAGAAAAGCTGCTTCTAGGAGGTTGTCAAGTGTTTTCGCTCGACGATTCCATTCTTGGGTGGTTGGTTTCGCCCTTGTTCCCGTAACTCGAATCCTAGCCCGGTATATCCCATTTTAATCTTACACCATTGTGAACCATACGCCTTTTTTACTCTCTGATCGAGGTTCTCGGCATTGAAAAATCTTCGTAAACTAAATCACACATGTATATGTTGACATTTAAGAGATATACAGTCTAGAAAATCAACGGCAACGGTGATATATATGCGGATTAGACACCAAAAAAAACACTCAACAAATGGCTACAATTTAAGGAATGTGTTTAGTGACGGCATCGGATTCCTAATTGATAGAGAAAAGTCTGGTGGTAAGAAAAGCTGCTTCTAGGAGGTTGTCAAGTGTTTTCGCTCGACGATTCCATTCTTGGTGGTTGGTTTGGCCCTTGTTCCTGTAACTCGATTCCTAGCCCGGTATATCCCATTTTAATTTTACACCATTGTGAACCTTACGCCTTTTTTACTCTCTGATCGAGGTTCTCGGAATTGAAAAATCTTCGTAAACTAAATCACGCATGTATATGTTGACATTTAAGAGATATACAGTCAAGAAAATCATGGGAAACGGTGATATATATGCGGATTAGACACCAAAAAAAACACTCAACAAATGGCTACAATTTAAGGAATGTGTTTAGCGACGGCATCAGATTCCTAATTGATGGAGAAAGGTCTGGTGGTAAGAAAAGCTGCTTCTAGGAGGTTGTCAAGTGTTTTCGCTCGACAATTCCATTCTTGGGTGGTTGGTTTGGCCCTTGTTCCTGTAACTCAAATCCTAGCCCGGTATATCCCATTTTATTTTTACACCATTGTGAACCTTACCCCTTTTTTACTCTCTGATCGAGGTACTCGGCGTTGAAAAATCTCCGTAAACTAAATCACACGTGTATATGTGGACATTTAAGAGATATATAGTCAAGAAAATCAAGGGCAACAGTGATATATATGCGGATTAGACACCAAAAAAAACACACAACAAATGGCTACAATTTAAGGAATGTGTTTAGTGACGGCATCAGATTCCTAATTGATGGAGAAAGGTCTGGTGGTAAGAAAAGCTGCTTCTAGGAGGTTGTCAAGTGTTTTCGCTCGACGATTTCATTCTTGGGTGGTTGGTTTGGCCCTTGTTCCTGTAACTCGAATCCTAGCCTTGTATATCCCATTTTAATTTTACACCATTGTGAACCTTACACCTTTTTTACTCTCTGATCGAGGTTCTCGGCATTGAAAAATCTTCGTAAACTAAATCACACGTGTATATGTTGACATTTAAGAGATATATAGCCAAGAAAATCAAGGGCAACGGTGATATATATGCGGATTAGACACCAAAAAAACACTCAACAAATGGCTACAATTTAAGGAATGTGTTTAGTGACGGCATCAGATTCCTAATTGATGGAGAAAGGTCTGGTGGTAAGAAATTCTGCTTCAAGGAGGTTGTCAAGTGTTTTCGCTCGACGATTCCATTCTTGGGTGGTTGGTTTGGCCCTTGTTCCTGTAACTCGAATCCTAGCCTGGTATATCCCATTTTAATTTTACACCTTTGTGAACCTTACGCCTTTTTTACTCTCTGATCGAGGTTCTCGGTATTGAAAAATCTTCGTAAACTAAATCACACGTGTATATGTTGACATTTAAGAGATATACAGTCAAGAAAATCAAGGGCAACGGTGATATATATGCGGATTAGACACCAAAAAAAACACTCAACAAATGGCTACAATTTAAGGAATGTGTTTAGTGACGGCATCAGATTCCTAATTGATGGAGAAAGGTCTGGTGGTAAGAAAAGCTGCTTCTAGGAGGTTGTCAAGTGTTTTCGCTCAACAATTCCATTCTTTGGTGGTTGGTTTGGCCCTTGTTCCTGTAACTTTAATCCTAGCCCGGTATATCTCATTTTAATTTTACACCATTGTGAACCTTACGCCTTTTTTACTCTCTGATCGAGGTTCTCGGCATGAAAAATTGTTGGGATTGAACCCTACCAAAGGAACAGATAATTAAAGCCAAAACTGGATCAGAGCAGTGTATACGGAATAAGCAGATGTTATGTTTACATGTCTCTCCCCTTGAAAGTGGTTTCAACATCTGCTGACCTCCTATCTACTGATCGTACAAACTGCTGACCCACAAACTGCTGATCTAGTAAAAGAATGATGGAAGACTAAAGCTCTGCTGTTCAATCTACTGCCTTGAGTCAACCTCTGCTAATCATGACAAGTACTGCTGGGTTCACATCAGTGGAAGGATGCAGCAGTAGTTTAGATTTCTTTATGTAATGAAATGTAATAACAGTAGTTAGCATAGCAGAGGTTGTATAGATCAGAGGTTAGAGTTTGTTAGGAGGTTAGATGTCACTTTCATGGTGACGTCAGCTTAGATGCTTCAGTGGTTTGCTCGTGCCTATAAATAGAACAGTACCACACACTGTTCTATTTAGCTCTTTTACTATCTTCTTCCTGCACGAACAAATACTGTGAGCTCAGGCTGAGGGGGAGTTTGTTGCATACTTGAAAAATTGTAATCCTTGTTGAAATTAAATTCAATCATTCGGTTCAATGTTAAACTTGTATGTTAAAAGCAATTCTCCTGTTTGATTGTGAAAAGTTTGCTTCCATCTTAATTCCGCTGCACAACTCATTTATCTTCATCTTAACTCAAATATAAACACAATCAAAACCAAACTCAGATCCTAACAATTGGTATCAGAGCTTGGACAGTCAAATTTGATTTAACAATCATTTTGACACAAATAGTTCAGCTTATACTCGTTGATACTGATAGTTTGTTCGTTTTGTTGAAAAACACAGCAAGGTTTAATCACCATCAAAGTTGATTAATCAGTGCCTGTAAAACAACCAGGATGACGTCACAATCACAAGATGATAAGAATAACATTGGCTCTCTTTTCAAACCACCCATGCTTAAACATAATGAATACAACATCTGGAAGAGAAGGATGGATCACATCCTTGCTCAACAGAACACTAGATGTTGGAGGTATGTTGTTTTTGGTCCCCATGTTCCTATGGTGCCAAGTGTTGAGGATGCAAAGAAGTTCATACCTAAACCAACTGAAAACTATACAAAAACTGATTTTCAAAAGTTCGAACTCGATGCCAAAGCATTTAGCATCATAGCATCTGCATTACCCAATGAGATCTATGCTGGACTGTTACATTGTAACAGTGCCAAAGAGTTATGGGATGCATTGAAGGAACAGTTTGGGGGAACAAAAGAAGTCATTGAAAACAATAGGGAAATTCTGAATTAGCAGTATGAAACATTTTGTCACATTAAGGGTGAATCATTGACCCAACAGTTTGAACGTTTCAGTTGTCTCATCAGTGAGCTAAGACTTGTTAAAGTTGAAATTCCAAAATCAACACAAAATAGTAGGTTTCTTAGATCACTACCTAATAAATGGGACACAATTGCATTTGTGACTAGAAACTCTGCTGGGTTGAAAGATCTAACCCTGACCCAACTTCATGGTAGACTCCTGACCTATGAAAGGGAGTTAAACCGGAAAAAGAAGTTGCAAGAGTCTGGCAAAGTTGCTGATGATTATTCATTTGGCAGCACAACTCTGTTTGGTCAGGAAGAATCTGGTAGCAGTAGTAAGGATCAGGGTTATGATCACTTTATTGATATAACTGCTGGTGGAAATTTCAACAACCCTGATTCTCACTCTGCCAATTATGCTTTTACTGCAAATTGTGATAACCAGATGTCAGATAACTTGTGTTTTGAACTCAATGATTTGCAGCACTTTGATCCCACTGAGTTAGAAGAAATGGACATTTTGCATCAATTGGTTTTGCTTAGTGTAAGAACAAGCAAATTCTATGAAAGAACAGGGAGAAAATTCCCAGGATTACATGGGAATTTAAAAGTGGGGTTGGATAAGTCAAAAATTAAGTGCTATAAGTGCAATAGGCTAGGTCATTTTGCTAGGGAATGCAGGATTCAAACCACTGGTCCAATAGTCACTCACCCCAGCTCAAATCCTAGACCGCAACACCAAAGCACTGTGCACTATACCCAATATACCCCTGTTGCCCATGTTAACACTGCTCATTATGCTGCAACCCCTGTGCCTGTGCATTATGTTCAAACCACTGTTCCACAAATTCAGTATGTTCAAACCGCTGTCCCTCAGGCAGAAGTGCAACCTGTTGCACCTCAACCAGCTGCTCCAATAGTAACACAACCAGATCAGCAAAGCTTTTTCACTCAATGCTTTGTTGACTGGAGAAGCATGCCTGATGAGCTTGGTGATGAAAATTTTGCACTCAATGCTTTTAATGATCCTTCTAATGATGAATTTTGTTTGATGGCGTTAGAGTCAATACCAGAAGGTGTAGAAACTGAAGGTGAACAGCTAAGTGTTGAAATAGTGGATAAAGTGGCTGAAGCAGTGGTTACTGCAGTTGCTAGTGAACTACTGCTGGGAGAAAATTCAGAAACCCTGATTGAACCACTGACTGACCCTTGGTCTGAAGAAGACAAGGAAGAAAAGAAAGCAGGTGAGAAAGAAGAGAGAGTTAATGAAGAAGGTGATCATCAATGTGATTGTGCCATGATGGCTGCTGCTAAGGTAACACCTCAAGTTCTTGAAAAACTGTGTTCAGACGAATGCATTATTGCATTTGCTAACATCAAAGAGGTAAATGAAAACCTTAGGGATAAAATCTTAACTGATGAAGTCAAATTTGAAAAGTCATTAAAAGAACTTAGAAACAAATTGGCTGAAAAGGATAAAGAGATCACCAGTCTCAAAGAAGAGCAAAGCATAACCAAGACTCAACTCCAAACTATGGTAGAAAAATACCAAGTTTGCAAAAAGGAGTTGGAGTCCACCCAGATCACTTGTGAAAGATGGGTGGAATCTTGCAAAGGGTATGAGGTTATGCTTGAGAAACAGATTAAAAGCAATGTGAAATTTGGTGTTGGTTATAGAAAATATGATGATGAAAACACTGCTTTTGAAAAATCTGTTCAAACCACTGATGTAACAACTGAAGTCATTCCAACCAACAAGAATGGCCAAGAGGTTAAAATAACCGACAAACTTGGTAACAAAATCACTTTGGAAAGATCTGTGGGATCCTCAACTTTTGAGGAAATTGAGAAATACCAATTTAAACCCACATGGTCTGATGAGTGTGACATTCTTGAAAATTTCAAGCCCATGGACTTTACAACCACTGATGGTGTCATAGCTCCAAAAGCAAAAGTCATCCCTCTCAAGGACATCCCAGTAGAGGTTAAAAACTCTGTTGCAAAGGAGTCTGAAAAGAGAAAGAAGAGAGAAAAGATCAAAAACCTGTTTTGTGCATTTTGTGAAAAAAAAGAATCATCTAACAAAAGATTGTTTCCATTTAAAAGCTTATGATTTAAACAAAACAAGTGTCATTGTTCCTGCTGAAAGCTGCACCATCTGTGGTAAAACTAACCACAAAACTCAAGCATGTGTGTATCTCAAAAACTTTGATGCTAAAAAGAATGAGTACACTGCTAAAACATCCTTTAGTCCATCAACATCATCTGTCAAATTCACAAAGAATCAACCACTGTTTGTGCCAGTCCAAACAGCTGTTACAAAATAGCTAAATCAAACATTTGTCCAAAGAGATGTTCAAGTGACTGATGCACCCCCTGCCAACCAATTCAGAAAAGGCAAGGGACAATCATCTTACCAAAGGATTCCACACGTTTATGAGACCTACAAAAGGCCCTCTAAACCAAGAGTGAACAGGTATCCTTTTGGCTATCAGCAGGTGATTGGTCAAAACCCACAATAGTGGTTAGAGAGAAACAGTCCTAAAACTGTCCAAACCCCTGACCTAACCACTATCCATACATCTACATCCATCCCAGACACTGTTGAGACCCCATCCAAAGCCTTATTGGCTTTGGAAACCCTAATGAACTAATCCTTTTACTTCATGTGCAGGGAGCTTCTGCATGCTTAGATAGTCTTTGGTATGTAGATAGTGGAGGCTCCAGGCACATGACAGGATGTAAAGCCCTACTCAAAGATTTCAAAATCCATGGAGGGGGTGATATATCCTTTGGGAATAATAGTAAAGGGAAAGTTCTGGGGTCTGGTACAGTACAGTCTGGAAATGTAAAATTTGAAAATGTCAATTTGATAGACAATCTGAAATTCAACCTCCTGAGTGTTTCACAAATGAGTGATAAGGGATATGGGTCATTCTTCACAAAGGAGTGTTGTAGGATTGTTGGACCAGAAATGGTTGAAAAGATTTAAGCAATAATCAAAACTGGAAAAACAAAACTTGTTTCTCAAAGAAGTGGCAATGTTTATGTTGTTGATATGTCAAAAGAGAGTCCCAGAACTGATGCCTGCCTGTTCTCAGCTTCCTCTAACAAAGAGACAGAACTTTGGCACAGAAGATTGGGGCACACAAATCTCAAGACAATCACTGAAATTTCAAAAAAATGGCTTGGTAAGAGGCTTACCACAAAAATTGTTTTCATGTCCTGAGCATTGCATTTCCTGTTTAAAAGGAAAACAACATAAAAGCTCTTTTAAGTTCATTGAAGAGTCCAAAACAACCCAGTGTTTGCAAATGTTGCACATGGATTTGTTTGGCCCAGTTCAAGTCATGAGTCTCAAGAAGAAGAGATATTGTTTGGTTATTATTGATGACTTCACTAGGTTTACATGGACTTTATTTTTACACTCAAAAGATGAGACTGCAGGCATTTTGCAAGACTTTGTAACACATGTTGAAAAGCAATTTGACCTTCCAGTAAAAGTCTTCAGGAGTGACAATGGCACAGAATTCAAAAATAAGGAGTTGGATGCCTTCGGTGTGAAGAAAGGGATTGTAAGGCAGTACAGCATCCCTAGAGCACCAGAGCAAAATGGGGTAGTTGAAAGAAAGAACATAACTTTGATTGAGGCTGCCAGAACCATGCTTGCTGATTCAGGTTTGCCATTAACTTTTTGGGCAGAGGCAGTAAACACTGCTTGCTATGTCCAAAACAGAGTTTTAATAAACCCCAGGCACAAAAAGACTGCTTATGAAATTCTGTATAAAATCAAACCACTGATCTCATATTTTAAAGTCTTTGGCTGCCCATGCTTTATTTTAAATTTAAAAGATTCCATCTCAAAATTTGCAGCCAAAGTAGATTGTGGTTATTACCTGGGATACTCAACCACTGCCAAGGCCTACAAAGTGTTTAATACATGGACCAAAGCAGTGGAGGAGAACTTGAATGTAAAGTTTAATGAACTTTCATCAATGAAAATCCCAGCAAATCCTGCTAATTTGTTTGATCTTGATAAATTGACTTTTGAAAATACTGCTGTCAAGACTAACAGTGCAGGTTCTTTAGAGGATTCAACACCAGACTATGGGTATGAAATCATCATCCCTCAAAAGTCTGTCAATATGGGAAGAGCAGCAGATGTTCAAAACAGCTGTCAAAGCTCAATCACTGCTACCTCAACAGTTGTTGACCAAAGTAGCCCCTTAACCACTACTTCCACATCATCAAGCACTGTTGATAAAAGTCCTCAAACAGTGGATCAAAGTCAGCATGTGTCCACACCTTTACCTCCTATTCCACCACCTTTTGAAGCCACTGCTGGATCATCAAAGTCACCAGCAGTGGTTAGCTCAGATGATACACATCTGCAGCCTTCACCAACAAATGCCATCATACTATACCAAGGAGATTTAATCTTCTTAAGATCTCATCCGCCTGACCAAATCATTGGCAACATAAATGAAGGGGTGCTCACAAGAAGCCAAACCCAAAACATTTGTCTTTTTGCTGGTTTTCTATCACTCCATCAGCCAGTCAAGTACCAAGAGGCACTGAAAGACAACAGCTGGGTAGAAGCCATGCAAGAGGAGCTCCAACAGTTTAAAAGACAACAAGTATGGGAGCTTGTACCACTGCCAGAAGATGTTAGCCCCATCGGCACAAAGTGGGTCTTCAAAAACAAAACTGATGAAAGGGGCATTGTTGTCAAGAATAAAGCCAGGTTTGTGGTTCAAGGTTACAGACAGGAAGAGGGGATTGACTATGATGAAACTTTTGCCCCTGTGGCAAGATTGGAAGCTATAAGACTGTTCCTGGCCTTTGCTGTCAACCACAACATGAAGGTGTTTCAAATGGATATCAAAAGTGCTTTCCTCTATGGTACAATTCAAGAAGAGATATATGTTTGTCAACCTCCAGGTTTTGAGGATCCATTTTATCCAGATCATGTCTACAGGTTAAACAAAGCCTTGTATGGCCTGAAACAAGCACCTAGGGCCTGGTATGAAGCTCTTTCCACCTTTTTACTCTCAAATAGTTTCAAAAGAGGTACCATTGATAAAACACTGTTTCTAAAATGGAGAGGAAAGGATTTAATGATTGTCCAAATTTATGTGGATGACATTATTTTTGTAAGCACATGTAATAAAATGTGTGAAGAGTTTAGGCAACTCATGACAGCTGACTTTGAAATGAGTGCAATGGGTGAGCTGCAATGCTTTCTTGGTCTCCAAGTTCAGCAAATGCAAAATGGAACTTTCATTCATCAAAGCAAATATGCTAAAGAACTTTTAAATAAATTTGATATGAATGATTGTAAACCATGCAGCACACCCATGGCAACAAATAAGCTTGTCATGTCTGATGAAAAGGATGAGCTGATTGACCAAACACTTTATAGAAGCATGATTAGGTCTTTACTGTACCTAACTGCATCTAGACCAGACATCATGTTTGCAACATGTGTCTGTGCAAGAAGTCAATCAGCTCCCAGAAAATCAAACCTCGTTGCTGTAAAAAGGATCTTCAGATACATAAAAGGTGCTCCCACACTTGGTATCTGGTATCCAGCTAATGGGAATATCAAGCTTTCAGGATTTTCAGACAGTGACTTTGCCGGATGTAACACCACAAGGAAGTCCACATCAGGAGGGTGCCAGTTTCTAGGTGATTGCTTAGTTTCTTGGGAAAGCAAAAAGCAAGCAGTTGTTTCAACATCCACTGTTGAAGCTGAATACGTTGCTGCTGCAAGCTGTACAGCCCAACTCCTGTGGCTTCAAAATCAGTTGCTGGATTTTGGTATCACTGCCTTAAAGACACCACTCATGTTGGATAGCCAGGCAGCAGAAAATATCATCAAAAATCCAGTTTCCCATTCAACCACCTAACACATCGACATCAGACATCACTTTGTGAGGGATTGCTATGAAAAAAGGTTTGATTTCTCTGCATCATGTTCCAACTAAAGACCAGCTGGCAGATGTGCTCACAAAAGCATTAGATACATCCACCTTTGAAAGCTTGGTCTCTAGGATTGGCATGCTAAACATGGAATAACAAGCAAACTCTTGTTTTTCTATGAATAAAAGCATTAAAATGTTTTCAGAAAATAAAAAATCCATCCTTAAAAATAGCTAAAAATGAAGTTTTCATTAAAATCCTTGAAAGTCTGCCATAATCACTGTTTATTCAAAAGTCTGCTCTACTTCAAAGTCTGTCCACTGCTGAAAGCCATCCCCTATTCTCTCATTTTCTTGATAAGCACTGATGCTCAAAATCAGTGTTTTATCCACTGATGTGCTATCTACTGATAGTGAAAATCACCCACTGCTTCCATTTGTTACCGTTGTAACCACTACCTTCATCAGTAGTTTTCATACAAGTACTGTCCTTTATTTCATCAGGGGTTGGCATGTGGGCAGTACATAGTGGTCAGTCCTTTTGTAACCGCTGCCACGTCAGCATTCACTTTTTCTCTATAAAACCCCCATTCAACACCCAAACAGGGTTTTACTGTTGAATTGAATTCTTAAAAATTCTCTTCTCAAAGCAGTTTTTCTCAAATTTCTTCACAACCTTCTTCGATCATCATCTCCAAAATGACAAAATCGAAGTCATTTGCAAAACCCACATCCAAATCATCTTCAAAAGAGGTCTCTCAAAAGGCCAAACCCACTGAAATTCCACACAAACCTTCTCACAACCTTCTGGGTCTACTCACAAAACCCGGTACCACAGAAACGTTCGATTCCACCATTGATCTCATGTCTGCGTCAAAGTACAAAACTTTGCTTACAGCAGATGCACCCATTTACTTGCAAACCCAAAGGGAGTTTTGGAAAAATGTAACCCTTGACAAACAAGGCGACGATGTCATAGCCATTAACTCCACTTTACAGGGTAAAGCAGTCAAAATCACACTACAATCAATCTCAGAAGTCTTTGAACTCAATGATCAGAAAGGTAAAACTTCTTTTCCTAAAAATGAGTTAAAAATTGATTTCCTTGAAAGAGGTTATGCAGAGCAAATAAAGAGAGATACCTTACAAAAAGTTAATTTTCCACCTGCAACAAGATTTTTGTTTCATACTCTGCTTATGTGTGTTTCAAACAAAACCACCTCTTTTAATGAAATACCATTAAAGATTCAAAATCTGGGGTATGCTATTCTTCAAGAAGAAAATTTCAATTATTCCCAGGAAATCTTTAATGATCTGGTTAAAAATGTTGATAAAAAGCCATTCTTACTTTTCCAAGATTTTTAAGTTACTATTTTGGAAAGAAACTTGGTAAGAATGCTACTGCTGCAATAAAACAAGGTGAATCTATTCAAATAAACAGCTTAACTGCTGAAACTTTTACAAGAATGTCAACACCTTGCAAAACACAAGCAGAGGTGCCTGAGCAGAATTTAGCAGCTACCACTGCTCCTCAGGTATCTGCTGCTGAGCCCACTGCTCAAGGTGATCAAAGTAGCAAAACAACTGCTTTGAAACCCACACCTATAATCACCAAAAAGCCAAACAAAAAGAAAACTCAAAAACCCCCAAAGCCTATCAAAAAGGCAACTCTGGAGGATGAGATACCAGAGCAACTGCCAGTGACAGCACAAAAGTCACTAGAAACCACTGCTGCTTCTTCCTCACAGCAGTTGGTAAAAATATCTCAAACCACAGCCAAAACTCATCCTGTCTCTTCTCAAAAAGAAGAGGTTGTACATATAGGGGCACCACAATATGATGCTCTGGGATCACTTGCTTCCATCATCCACAGCCCAATGCCCGGGGCAAATTCACTTTCTACACCAACCATCACATCCACAATTCCCCCACCAACTAAACTTTTGTTGGATGCTATTGATTTGAACCAGGCACAAACCAGTCCTTCTCAATCACCTATCAATGAGAATATACTTCAACAAATGACTGGGTCTGATGTATCAATCATAGTTAACCCACCAACAATGCCTAAGGAGGCTACACCCCTTGAGTTATAAGTAACTCTTGGTGGTAATCCAAGTGAAGCAGCCACTACAAGTGCTGAACCCACTTGTTTGCACTTGGAAAGTGGTTACATCAATAAGACTTCCTTGGAGGTAATTCCTTCCATAGCACCTCTGACATCCACCAGTGGATTTGTTTTAACCACTGGCAACATCAAAAGGTTGTCAAGTGTTGAAGGAAGAAGACCCCAGTACCACAAAAAAGGGGCATCAGTGGTTAATGTTTGGAGTACACTCCCTACCTCAACCACTGATAAAACCACTGCTAGTGGGAAATCAGATGATCCCATTAAATTGGGTGATGGTTTAAAGTACCTGGAATTGACGAAATGTGTTGAAAAATTGGATACTTCGGTTGCAGGAATCAAAGAAATGCTACAACAGTTGTTAAAAGTATAAAAGGTGCAATCCACTGCTGTTCCACCTCAAGCACCTGCTCCACCACAAGCACCTGCTACAAATGAGCTCTGGAACCTATTTCAACCTTTTCTCCAGCAACAAAAACAAATGGCTGATCAGCAACATGCAATACATGTACAAGAGTTGAGAAACACAATGGAGTCTAGGTTCAAGTACACACAGGCAGACATCAACGCTCTCAAGGCCCACATATTGAAAACCACTTGCACTGCTCCTCCAACTGTTCTCTTTATTGATCAATTACCCCTAGATAATGCCAAAAGGGGAGAGAAAATCCAGGAATGGAAAAAGAAACGAATAGATGATGGTCTCTACATTGAACCAGAAAGGGATGCTATGCCCAGAAAAATTCCTTTGCCAGATGGTAGCAAAAAGGTTGATGTTACCCAAAATGCACTTGCTGAAGCTATAGCAAGTGTAAAAAGGGACAGAGAGGCAAAGGATATGTCAAGATGGAATGAGGAGAAAAAAACTTACATGGAGCTGAATGCGCAGGGTTGTTCTGAGCCAAAGGATGTTCAAAATCATGTGCCAAAAAGAAATCTCACTAGAAAAGTGAGGGAACCCAAGTCCACACCATCCAGACTCAAAAAGCATACTCCAAAACCACCATCCAAAAGCCCCCAACATCAAACCTCCACCCAAACAGTTGTTGTAACTCCTGGTGTATCAACATCTGCTGGTACTTCAGTTGTTTCAGCATCTGCTATCATTTCAACACACACCACTTCAACACACACCACAACTACTGCTTTACCACCATCACCATCACCACCAAAAACACCACCACCATCATCGCCTCCTGCCAAAAAGCAGAAGACAGCAGATGATACAACATCTGTTTTAATGACAACAGTGGTTGAAACACCAGTTGTTTCATCAGCTGTTAGTCAATCACAAATCACTGCCACTCAAACTACCACCACTGATCCACCCAAAACATCATCTGCCTCTCCTACAATAAAAAGGAGAAGGATTTTCATACCAAATGATGATTCTCCATCATCACCACCAACATCTTCAAAATCTCTATCACTTGTTACAATACAAAAGCATGTTTCTCTCTCATCAGCTCCAGTTCAACAATCAATCCCTGTCATCACTCCTGCGGGTATCCAGTTTCCTCTAGAACTTGAAGCAGTTAGAGAAGAGATCAAATCCTTCTACTATGAGGATGACCATGCTAAAAGGAAGTTGCCATCAGTTGAAGGATATCCTAGGCCTAACAACATTGAAGAATATTTGAAAGTTAAGGCTAAACAGGCAGAGGATATTTCCAAAAGAAACACTCAAGGAAAAACTGACAAAGAAATTCAAAGGCATTACCAGTTTCTATTTACTCAAGTCAGATCCTTAGAGCAATTTGCAAAAAATGTTTGTCAACAAATCTCAAAGCCTACATTGAAAGCATCATGACAACCAAGAAGTACAAGGGAGAAAAGTATATGTACAAGGAGTGGACCATTCCTGAGCTTGAAAGAGAAGCAGCCAGGATTCAAGAAATGATAAATAAGAAGGTCAAACACACTCCTCCAAATTGGTCGAAATACAAAAAGAATATGCCTGACAAGACACTAGAGCTGAAGAGAATGAAAGAGGAATTGGTTGCTACTGATTATGGGTCCAAAAATCAAGTGATGAGATGGAAAGAAGATAGAGTCAAGGCTACCTACAAAATTTTGGAGAAATTAAGAAGGACAGATCCTACTGCTCCACAAAAGCCTGACTATCCTGAAGCAGAGGTTTCAAAAAGACCATCAAAGCTGCAAATCAGGAGATCCACTGCTCCAGCTGGTGCAGCCATCTATAAAAGAAGGCCTCACAAATAGTTGGGTACTGAAACAGTGGATGAATTAATGGTAGGAGCTGAGTTTGTAAAAGAAGGTATTAAAGAAATGATAGCTGAAACTCTTGGCCTGAATCAGCCTGCAAGCACTGCTCAAACAGTCATCAATAGACCAGCATCACCAAACACCTCTTCAAATAAAAATCACCTAAGAAACCCAGCAGGCTCAAAAGTACTAAAGTGGGAAACTGACAAACAGACCCATGTACTGACTTTGTTCAGGTCTAGTGGAGAAGTGAAGAAATTAACAAGGGAACAAGCACTTGGCCTAAGTCTTGAAGATATGCAGGATCTCCTTGATCTTCCACTTAGTAGGGATGAAGATGACACAGATGCCCTAGACTTTGAGTTACAACTTAAAGGTCAGATAAGGGAACTGTTGATGAGGCAATAAAGTTCCATAATAATGAAGGGTTTTGGCATTATCTGTTCCAGGGGGAGATTGTTGGGATTGAACCCTAACAAAGGAATATATAATTAAAGCCAAAACTGGATCAGAGCAGTGGATCCAGAATAAGCAGATGTTATGTTTACATGTCTCTACCCTTGAAAGTGGTTTCAACATCTGCTGACCTCCTATCTACTGATCGTACAAACTGCTGACCCACAAACTGCAGATCTAGTAAAAGAATGATGGAAGACTAAAGCTCTGCTGTTCAATCTACTGCCTTGAGTCAAGCTCTGCTGATCATGACAAGTACTGCTGGGTTCACATCAGTGGAAGGATGCAGCAGTAGTTTAGATGTCTTTATGTAATGAAATGTAATAACAGTAGTTAGCATAGCAGAGGTTGTATAGATCAGAGGTTAGAGTTTGTTAGGAGGTTAGATGTCACTTTCATGGTGACATCAGCTTAGATGCTTCATTGGTTTGCTCGTGCCTATAAATAGAACAGTACCATGCACTGTTCTATTTAGCTCTTTTACTATCTACTTCCTGCACGAACAAATACTGTGAGCTCAGGCTGAGGGGGAGTTTGTTGCATACTTTCAAAATTGTAATCATTGTTGAAATTAAATTCAATCATTCGGTTCAATGTTAAACTTGAATGTTAAAAGCAATTCTCCTGTTTGATTGTGAAAAGTTGCTTCCATCTTAATTCCGCTGCACAGCTCATTCATCTTCATCTTAACTCAAATATAAACACAATAAAAACCAAACTCAGATCCTAACAAAAATCTTCTTAAACTAAATCACACGTGTATATGTTGATATTTAAGAGATATACAGACAATAAAATCAAGGGCAATGGTGATATATATGCGGATTAGACACCAAAAAAAAACACTCAACAAATGGCTACAATTTAAGGAATGTGTTTAGTGACGGCATCAGATTCCTAATTGATGGAGAAAGGTCTGGTGGCAAGAAAACCTGCTTCTAGGAGGTTGTCAAGTGTTTTCACTCGACGATTCCACTCTTGGGTGGTTGGTTTGGCCCTTGTTCCTGTAACTCGAATCCTAGCCCGGTATATCCCATTTTAATTTTACACCATTATGAACCTTATGCCTTTTTTACTCTCTCATCAAGGTTCTCGGCATTGAAAAATCTTCGTAAACTAAATCACACGTGTATATGTTGATATTTAAGAGATATACAGTCCAGAAAATCAAGGGCAATGGTGATATATATGTGGATTAGACACAAAAAAACACTCAACAAATGGCTACAATTTAAAGAATGTGTTTAGTGACGGCATCAGATTCCTAATCGATGGAGAAATGTCTGGTGGCAAGAAAAGATGCTTCTAGGAGGTTGTCAAGTGTTTTCGCTCGATGGTTCCATTCTTGGGTGGTTGGTTTGGCCCTTGTTCCTGAAACTCGAATGCTAGCCCGGTATATCCCATTTTAAATTTACACCATTGTGAAGCTTACGTCTTTTTTACTCTCTGATCGACGTTCTCGACATTGAAAAATCTTCGTAAACTAAATCACACGTGTATATGTTGATATTTAAGAGATATACAGTCAAGAAAATCAAGGGCAATGGTGATATATATGCGGATTAGACACCAAAAAAATCACTCAACAAATGGCTACAGTTTAAGGAATGTGTTTAGTGACGACATCAGATTCCTAATTAATGGAGAAAGGTCTGGTGGTAAGAAAAGCTGCTTCTAGGAGGTTGTCAAGCGTTTTCGCTCACGATTCCATTCTTGGGGGGTTGGTTTGGCCCTTGTATCCCATTTTAATTTTACACCATTGTGAAGCTTACACTTTCTTTACTCTCTGATCGAGGTTCTCGGCATTGAAAAATCTTCGTAAACTAAATCACACGTGTATATGTTGACATTTAAGAGATATACAGTCTCGAAAATCAAGGGCAATGGTGATATATATGCGGATTAGACACCAAAAAAGCACTCAACAAATGGCTACAATTTAAGGAATGTGTTTTGTGACGGCATCAGATTCCTAATTGATGGAGAAAGGTCTGGTGGTAAGAAATGCTGCTTCTAGGAGGTTTTCAATTGTTTTCGTTCGACGATTCCATTCTTGGGTGGTTGGTTTGGCCCTTGTTCCTGTAACTCGAATCCTAGCCCGGTATATCCCATTTAAATTTTACACCATTGTGAACCTTACGCCTTTTTTACTCTCTGATCGAGGTTCTCGGCATTGAAAAATCTTCGTAAACTAAATGACACGTGTATATGTTGATATTAAAGAGATATACAGTCAAGAAAATCAAGGGCAATGGTGATATATATGCGGATTAGACACGAAAAAAAACACTCAACAAATGGCTACAGTTTAAGTAATGTGTTTAGTGACGGCATCAGATTCCTAATTGATGGAGAAAGGTCTGGTGGTAAGAAAAGCTGCTTCTAGGAGATTGTCAAGTGTTTTCGCTCGACGATTCCATTCTTGGGTGGTTGGTTTGGCCCTTGTTCATGTAATTCGAATCCTAGCCCGGTATATCCCATTTTAATTTTACACCATTGTGAACCTTACGCCTTTTTTACTCTCTCATCGAGGTTCTCGGCATTGAAAAATCTTCGTAAACTAAATCACACGTGTATTTGTTGACATTTAAGAGATATACAGTCAAGAAAATCAAGGGCAATGGTGATATATATGCGGATTAGACCCCAAAAAAAAACACTCAACAAATGGCTACAATTTAAGGAATGTGTTTAGTGACGGCATCAGATTACTAATTGATGGAGATAGGTCTGGTGGTAAGAAAAGCTGCTTCTAGGAGGTTGTCAAGTGTTGTCGCTCGACGATTCCACTCTTGGGTGGTTGGTTTGGCCATTGTTCCTGTAACTCAAATCCTAGCCCGGTATATCCCATTTTAATTTTACACCATTGTGAACCTTGCGCCTTTTTTATTCTCTGATCGAGGTTATCGGCATTGAAAAATCTTCGTAAACTAAATCACACATGTATATGTTGATATTTAAGAGATATACAATCAAGAAAATCAAGGGCAATGTTGATATATATGCGGATTAGACACCAAAAAAAACACTCAACAAATGGCTACAATTTAAGGAATGTGTTTAGTGACGGCATCAGATTCCTAATTGGTGGAGAAAGGTCTGGTGGCAAGAAAAGCTGCATCTAGGAGGTTTTCAATTATTTTCGCTCAACGATTCCATTCTTGGGTGGTTGGTTTGGCCCTTGTTCCTGTAACTCGAATCCTAGCCCGGTATATCCCATCTTAATTTTACACCAATGTGAACCTTACGCCTTTTTTACTCTCTGATCGAGGTTCTCGGCATTGAAAATTCTTCGTAAACTAAATCACACGTGTATATGTTGATATTTAAGAGATATATACAGTCAAGAAAATCAAGGGCAATGTTGATATATATGCGGATTAAAAACCAAAAAAAACACTCAACAAATGGCTACAATTTAAGGAATGTGTTTACTGACGACATCAGATTCCTAATTAATGGAGAAAGGTCTGGTGGTAAGAAAAGCTGGTTCTAAGAGGTTGTCAAGTGTTTTCGCTCGACGATTCCATTCTTGGGTGGTTGGTTTGTCCCTTGTTCCTGTAACTCGAATCCTAGCCCGGTATATCCCATTTTAATTTTACACCATTGTGAACCTTACGCCTTTTTTACTCTCTGATCGAGGTTCTCGGCAATGAAAAATCTTCGTAAACTAAATCACACGTGTATATGGTGATATTTAAGAGATATACAGCCAAGAAAATCAAGGGTAATGGTGATATATATGCGGATTAGACACCAAATAAAAACACTCAACAAATGGCTACAATTTAAGGAACGTGTTTAGTGACGGCCTCAGATTCCTAATTGATAGAGAAATGTCTGGTGGCAAGAAAAGCTGCTTCTAGGAGGTTGTCAAGTGTTTTCGCTAGACGATTTCATTCTTGGACGGTTGGTTTGGCCCTTGTTCCTGTAACTCGAATCCTAGCCCGGTATGTCCCATTTTAATTTTACACCATAGTGAACCTTACGCCTTTTTTACTCTCTGGTCGAGGTTCTCGACATTGAAAAATCTTCGTAAACTAAATCACACATGTATATGTTGATATTTAAGAGATATACTGTCAAGAAAATCAAGGGCAGTGGTGATATATATGTGGATTAGACACAAAAAAAAACACTCAACAAATGGCTACAATTTAAGGAATGTGTTTAGTGACGACATCAGATTCCTAATTAATGGAGAAAGGTATGGTGGCATGAAAAGCTGCTTCTAGGAGGTTGTCAAGTGTTTTCGCTCGACGATTCCTTTCTTGGGGGGTTGGTTTGGCCCTTGTTCTTGTAACTCGAATCCTAACCCGGTATATCCCATTTTAATTTTACACCATTGTGAACCTTACGCCTTTTTTACTCTCTGATCGAGGTTCTCGGCATTGAAAAATCTTCGTAAACTAAATCACACGTGTATATGTTGACATTTAAAAGATATACAGTCAAAAAAATCAAGGGAATGGTAATATATATGCAGATTAGACACCAAAAAAAACACTCAACAAATGGCTACAATTTAAGGAATGTGTTTAGTGACGGCATCAGATTCCTAATTGATGGAGATAGGTCTGGTGGTAAGAAAAGCTGCTTCTAGCAGGTTGTCAAGTGTTTTCGCTCGACGATTCCATTCTTGAGTGGTTGGTTTGGCCCTTGTTCCTGTAACTCGAATCCTAGCCCGGTATATCCCATTTTAATTTTACACCATTGGGAACCTTACGCCTTTTTTACTCTCTGATCGAGGTTTTCGGCATTGAAAAATCTTCGTAAACTAAATCACCCTTGTATATGTTGATATTTAAGAGATATACAGTCAAGAAAATCAAGGGCAATGATGATATATATGCGGATTAGACACCAAAAAAAACACTCAACAAATGGCTACAATTTAAGGAATGTGTTTAGTGTCGGCATCAGATTCCTAATTGATGGAGAAAGGTCTGGTGGTAAGAAAAGCTGCTTCTAGGAGGTTGTTAAGTGTTTTCGCTCGACGATTCCATTCTTGGGTGGTTAGTTTGGCCCTTGCTCCTGTAACTCGAATCCTAGCCCGATATATCCCATTTTAATTTTACACCATTGAGAACCTTACGCCTTTTTTACTCTCTGATCGAGGTTCTCGGCATTGAAAAATCTTCGTAAACTAAATCACACTTGTATATGTTGATATTTAAGAGATATACAGTCAAGAAAATCAAGGGCAATGGTGATATATATGCGGATTAGACACCAAAAAAACACTCAACAAATGGCTACAGTTTAAGGAATGTGTTTAGTGACGGCATCAGATTCCTAATTGATGGAGAAATGTCTGGTGGTAAGAAACGCTGCTTCTAGGAGGTTGTCAAGTGTTTTCGCTCGACGATTCCATTATTGGGTGGTTGGTTTGGCCCTTGTTCCTGTAACTCGAATCCTAGCCCGGTATATCTCATTTTAATTTTACACCATTGTGAACCTTACGCCTTTTTTACTCTCTGATCGAGGTTCTCGGCATTGAAAAATCTTCGTAAACTAAATCACACGTGTATATGTTGATATTTAATAGATATACAGTCAAGAAAATCTAGGGCAATGATGATATATATGCGGATTAGACACCAAAAAAAACACTCAACAAATGGCTACAATTTAAGGAGTGTGTTGAGTGATGGCATCAGATTCCTAATTGGTGGAGAAAGGTCTGGTGGCAAGAAAAGCTGCATCTAGGAGGTTTTCAATTATTTTCGCTCAACGATTCCATTCTTGGGTGGTTGGTTTGGCCCTTGTTCCTGTAACTCGAATCCTAGCCCGGTATATCCCATCTTAATTTTACACCAATGTGAACCTTACGCCTTTTTTACTCTCTGATCGAGGTTCTCGGCATTGAAAATTCTTCGTAAACTAAATCACACGTGTATATGTTGATATTTAAGAGATATATACAGTCAAGAAAATCAAGGGCAATGTTGATATATATGAGGATTAAAAACCAAAAAAAACACTCAACAAATGGCTACAATTTAAGGAATGTGTTTACTGACGACATCAGATTCCTAATTAATGGAGAAAGGTCTGGTGGTAAGAAAAGCTGGTTCTAAGAGGTTGTCAAGTGTTTTCGCTCGACGATTCCATTCTTGGGTGGTTGGTTTGTCCCTTGTTCCTGTAACTCGAATCCTAGCCCGGTATATCCCATTTTAATTTTACACCATTGTGAACCTTACGCCTTTTTTACTCTTTGATCGAGGTTCTCGGCAATGAAAAATCTTCGTAAACTAAATCACACGTGTATATGGTGATATTTAAGAGATATACAGTCAAGAAAATCAAGGGTAATGGTGATATATATGCGGATTAGACACCAAATAAAAATACTCAACAAATGGCTACAATTTAAGGAACGTGTTTAGTGACGGCCTCAGATTCCTAATTGATGGAGAAATGTCTGGTGGCAAGAAAAGCTGCTTCTAGGAGGTTGTCAAGTGTTTTCGCTAGACGATTTCATTCTTGGACGGTTGGTTTGGCCCTTGTTCCTGTAACTCGAATCCTAGCCCGGTATGTCCCATTTTAATTTTACACCATAGTGAACCTTACGCCTTTTTTACTCTCTGGTCGAGGTTCTCGACATTGAAAAATCTTCGTAAACTAAATCACACATGTATATGTTGATATTTAAGAGATATACAGTCAAGAAAATCAAGGGCAGTGGTGATATATATGTGGATTAGACACAAAAAAAACACTCAACAAATGGCTACAATTTAAGGAATGTGTTTAGTGACGACATCAGATTCCTAATTAATGGAGAAAGGTATGGTGGCATGAAAAGCTACTTCTAGGAGGTTGTCAAGTGTTTTCGCTCGACGATTCCATTCTTGGGGGGTTGGTTTGGCCCTTGTTCTTGTAACTCGAATCCTAACCCGGTATATCCCATTTTAATTTTACACCATTGTGAACCTTACGCCTTTTTTACTCTCTGATCGAGGTTCTCGGCATTGAAAAATCTTCGTAAACTAAATCACACGTGTATATGTTGACATTTAAAAGATATACAGTCAAAAAAAATCAAGGGAATGGTGATATATATGCAGATTAGACACCAAAAAAAACACTCAACAAATGGCTACAATTTAAGGAATGTGTTTAGTGACGGCATCAGATTCCTAATTGATGGAGATAGGTCTGGTGGTAAGAAAAGCTGCTTCTAGCAGGTTGTCAAGTGTTTTCGCTCGACGATTCCATTCTTGAGTGGTTGGTTTGGCCCTTGTTCCTGTAACTCGAATCCTAGCCCGGTATATCCCATTTTAATTTTACACCATTGGGAACCTTACGCCTTTTTTACTCTCTGATCGAGGTTTTCGGCATTGAAAAATCTTTGTAAACTAAATCACACTTGTATATGTTGATATTTAAGAGATATACAGTCAAGAAAATCAAGGGCAATGATGATATATATGCGGATTAGACACCAAAAAAAACACTCAACAAATGGCTACAATTTAAGGAATGTGTTTAGTGTCGGCATCAGATTCCTAATTGATGGAGAAAGGTCTGGTGGTAAGAAAAGCTGCTTCTAGGAGGTTGTTAAGTGTTTTCGCTCGACGATTCCATTCTTGGGTGGTTAGTTTGGCCCTTGTTCCTGTAACTCGAATCCTAGCCCGATATATCCCATTTTAATTTTACACCATTGAGAACCTTACGCCTTTTTTACTCTCTGATCGAGGTTCTCGGCATTGAAAAATCTTCGTAAACTAAATCACACTTGTATATGTTGATATTTAAGAGATATACAGTCAAGAAAATCAAGGGCAATGGTGATATATATGCGGATTAGACACCAAAAAAACACTCAACAAATGGCTACAGTTTAAGGAATGTGTTTAGTGACGGCATCAGATTCCTAATTGATGGAGAAATGTCTGGTGGTAAGAAACGCTGCTTCTAGGAGGTTGTCAAGTGTTTTCGCTCGACGATTCCATTATTGGGTGGTTGGTTTGGCCCTTGTTCCTGTAACTCGAATCCTAGCCCGGTATATCTCATTTTAATTTTACACCATTGTGAACCTTACGCCTTTTTTACTCTCTGATCGAGGTTCTCGGCATTGAAAAATCTTCGTAAACTAAATCACACGTGTATATGTTGATATTTAATAGATATACAGTCAAGAAAATCTAGGGCAATGATGATATATATGCGGATTAGACACCAAAAAAAACACTCAACAAATGGCTACAATTTAAGGAGTGTGTTTAGTGATGGCATCAGATTCCTAATTGATGGAGATAGGTCTGGTGGTAAGAAACCTGCTTCTTGTAAGTTGTCAAGTGTTTTCGCTCGACGATTGCATTCTTGGGTGGTTGGTTTGGCCCTTGTTCCTGTAACTCGAATCCTAGCCCGATATATCCCATTTTAATTTTACACCATTGTGAACCTTACGCCTTTTTTACTCTCTGATCGAGGTTCTCGGCATTGAAAAATCTTCATAAACTAAATCACACGTGTTTATGTTGATATTTAAGAGATATACAGTCAAGAAAATCAAGGGCAATGGTGATATATATGCGGATTAGACACCAAAAAAAACACTCAACAAATGGCTACAATTTAAGGAATGTGTTTAGTGATGGCATTAGATTCCTAATTGATGGAGAAAGGTCTAGTGGCAAGAAAAGCTGCTTCTAGGAGGTTGTCAAGTGTTTTCGCTCGACGATTCCATTCTTGGGTGGTTGGTTTGGCCCTTGTTCCTGTAACTCGAATCCTAGCCCGGTATATCCCATTTTAATTTTACACCATTGTGAACCTTACGCCTTTTTTACTCTCTGATCGAGGTTCTCGGCTTTGAAAAATCTTCGTAAACTAAATCACACGTGTATATGTTGATATTTAAGAGATATACAGTCAAGAAAATCAAGGGCAATGGTGATATATATGTGGATTAGACACCAAAAAAACACTCAACAAATGGCAACAATTTAAGGAATGTGTTTAGTGACGGCATCAGATTCCTAATTGATGGAGAAAGGTCTGGTGGTAAGAAAAGCTGCTTCTAGGAGGTTGTCAAGTGTTTTCGCTCGAAGATTCCATTCTTGGGTGGTTGGTTTGGCCCTTGTTCCTGTAACTCGAATCCTAGCCCGATATATCCCATTTTAATTTTACATCATTCTAAACCTTACGCTTTTTTTACTCTCTGATCGAGAAAATCAAGGGCAACGGTGATATATATGCTGATTAGACACCAAAAAAAACACTCAACAAATGGCTACAATTTAAGGAATGTGTTTAGTGACGGCATTAGATTCCTAATTGATGGAGAACGGTCTAGTGGCAAGAAAAGCTGCTTCTAGGAGGTTGTCAAGTGTTTTCGCTCGACGATTCGATTCTTGGGTGGTTGGTTTGGCCCTTGTTCCTGTAACTCGAATCCTAGCCCGGTATATCCCATTTTAATTTTACACCATTGTGAACCTTACGCCTTTTTTACTCTCTGATCGAGGTTCTTGGCATTGAAAAATCTTTGTAAACTAAATCACACGTGTATATGTTGATATTTAAGAGATATACAGTCAAGAAAATCAAGAGCAATGGTGATATATATGCGGATTAGACACCAAAAAAAACACAAACACAAATGGCTACAATTTAAGGAATGTGTTTAGTAACGGCATCAGATTCCTAATCGATGGAGAAAGGTCTGGTGGTAAGAAAAGTTGCATCAAGGAGGTTGTCAAGTGATTCGCTCGACGATTCCATTCTTGGGTGGTTGGTTTGGCCCTTGTTCCTGTAACTCGAATCCTAGCCCGGTATATCCCATTTTAATTTTACACCATTGTGAACCTTACTCCTTTTTTACTCTCTGATCGAGGTTCTTGGCATTGAAAAATCTTCGTAAACTAAATCACAAGTGTATATGTTGATATTTAAGAGATATACAGTCAAGAAAATCAAGGGCAGTGGTGATATATATGTGGATTAGACACCAAAAAAAACACTCAACAAATGGCTACAATTTAAGGAATGTGTATAGTGACGGCATCAGATTCCTAATAAATGGAGAAAGGTATGGTGGCAAGAAAAGCTGCTTCTAGGAGGTTGTCAAGTGTTTTCGCTCGACGATTCCATTCTTGGGTGGTTGGTTTGGCCCTTGTTCCTATAACTCGAATACTAACCCGGTATATCCCATTTTAATTTTACACCATTGTGAACCTTACGCCTTTTTTTACTCTCTGACCGAGGTTCTCGGCATTGAAAAATCTTCGTAAACTAAATCACACGTGTATATGTTGATATTTAAGAGATATACAGTCAAAAAATCAAGAGCAATGGTGATTATATGCGGATTAGACACCAAAAAAAACACACACACAAATGGCAACAATTTAAGGAATGGGTTTAGTGACGGCATCAGATTCCTAATTGATGGAGAAAGGTCTGGTGGTAAGAAAAGTTGCATCAAGGAGGTTGTCAAGTGATTCGCTCGACGATTCCATTCTTGGGTGGTTGGTTTGGCCCTTGTTCCTGTAACTCGAATCCTAGCCCGGTATATCCCATTTTAATCTTACACCATTGTGAACCTTACGCCTTTTTTACTCTCTGATAGAGGTTCTCGGCAGTGAAAAATCTTTCTAAACTAAATCACACGTGTATATGTTGATATTTAAGAGATATACAGTCAAGAAAATCAAGGGCAATGCAGATATATAAGCGGATTAGACACCAAAAAAAACACTCAACAAATGACAACAATTTAAGGAATGTGTTTAGTGACGGCATCAGATTCCTAATTGATGGAGCAAGGTCTGGTGGTAAGAAAAGCTGCTTCTAGGATGTTGTCAAGTGTTTTCGCTCTACGATTCCATTCTTGGGTGGTTGGTTTGGCCCTTGTTCCTGTAACTCGAATCCTAGCCCGGTATATCTCATTTTAATTTTACACCATTGTGAAGCTTACGTCTTCTTTACTCTCTTTTCGAGGTTCTCGGCATTGAAAAATCTTCGTAAACTAAATCACACGTGTATATGTTGAAATTTAAGAGATATACAGTCACGAAAATCAAGGGCAATGGTGATATATATGCGGATTAGTCACAAAAAAAACACTCAACAAATGGCTACAATTTAAGGAATGTGTTTAGTGACGGCATCAGATTCCTAATTGATGGAGAAAGGTCCGGTGGTAAGAAATGCTGCTTCTAGGAGGTTATCAAGTGTTTTCGCTCGACGATTCCATTCTTGGGTGGTTGGTTTGGCCCTTGTTCCTGTAACTCGAATCCTAGCCCGGTATATCCCATTTTAATTTTACACCATTGTGAACCTTACGCATTTTTTATTCTCTGATCGAGGTTCTTGGCATTGAAAAATCATGGAAAACTAAATCAGACGTGCATATGTTGACATTTAAGAGATATACAGTCAAGAAAATCAATGCAATGGTGATATATATGCGGATTAGACACCAAAAAAAACATTCAACAAATGGCTACAATTTAAGGAATGTGTTTAGTGACGGCATCAGATTCCAAACTAATGGAGAAAGGTATGGTGGCAAGAAAAGCTGCTTCTAGGAGGTTGTCAAGTGTTTTCGCTCGACGATTCCATTCTTGGGTGGTTGGTTTGGCCCTTGTTCCTGTAACTCGAATCCTAACCCGGTATATCCCATTTTAATTTTACACCATTGTGAACCTTACGCCTTTTTTACTCTCTGATCGAGGTTCTCGGCATTGAAAAATTATTGTAAACTAAATCACAGGTGTATAGGTTGACATTTAAGAGATATACAGTCAAGAAAATCAAGGGAAATGGTCATATATAAGCGGATTGGACACCAAAAAAACACTCAACAAATGGCTACAATTTAAGGATTGTGTTTAGTGACGGCATCAGATTCCTAATTGATGGAGATAGGTCTGGTGGTCAGAAAAGCTGCTTCTAGGAGGTTGTCAAGTGTTTTCGCTCGACGATTCCATTCTTGGGTGGTTGGTTTGGCCCTTGTTCCTGTAACTCGAATCCTAGCCCGGTATATCCCATTTTAATTTTACACCACTGTGAACCTTACACCTTTTTTACTCTCTGGTCGAGGTTCTCGACATTGAAAAATTTTCGTAAACTAAATCACACGTGTATATGTTGATATTTAAGAGATATACAGTCAAGAAAATCAAGGGCAATGGTGATATATATGCGGATTAGACACCAAAAAAAACACTCAACAAATGGCAACAATTTAAGGAATGTGTTTAGTGACAGCATCAGATTCCTAATTGATGGAGAAAGGTCTGGTGGTAAGAAAAGCTGCTTCTTGGAGGTTGTCAAGTGTTTTCGCTCGACGATTCCATTCTTAGGTGGTTGGTTTGGCCCTTGTTCCTGTAACTCGAATCCTAGCCCGTTATATCCCATTTTAATTTTACACCATTGTGAACCTTACGCCTTTTTTACTCTCTGATCGAGGTTCTCGGCATTGAAAAATCTTCATAAACTAAATCACACGTGTTTATGTTGATATTTAAGAGATATACAGTCAAGAAAATCAAGGGCAATGGTGATATATATGCGGATTAGACACCAAAAAAACACTCAACAAATGGCTACAATTTAAGGAATGTGTTTAGTGACGGCATTAGATTCCTAATTGATGGAGAAAGGTCTAGTGGCAAGAAAAAGCTGCTTCTAGGAGGTTGTCAAGTGTTTTCGCTAGACCATTCCATTCTTGGGTGGTTGGTTTGGCCCTTGTTCCTGTAACTCGAATCCTAGCCCGGTATATCCCATTTTAATTTTACACCATTGTGAAGCTTACGCCTTTTTTACTCTCTGATCGAGGTTCTTGGCATTGAAAAATCTTCGTAAACTAAATCACACGTGTATATGTTGATATTTAAGAGATATACAATCAAGAAAATCAAGGGCAATGGTGATATATATGCGGATTAGACACCAAAAAAACACACACATACAAATGGCTACAATTTAAGGAATGTGTTTAGTGACGGCATCAGATTCCTAATTGATGGAGAAAGGTCTGGTGGTAAGAAAAGCTGCATCTAGGAGGTTGTCAAGTGATTCGCTCGACGATTCCATTCTTGGGTGGTTGGTTTGGCCCTTGTTCCTATAACTCGAATCCTAGCCCGGTATATCCCATTTTAACCTTACACCATTGTGAACCTTACGCCTTTTTACTGTTTGATAGAGGTTCTCGGCATTGAAAAATCTTCGTAAACTAAATCACACGTGTATATGTTGATATTTAAGAGATATACAGTCAAGAAAATCAAGGGCAATGGGGATATATATGCGGATTAGACACCAAAAAAAACACTCAACAAATGGCAACAATTTAAGGAATGTGTTTAGTGACGGCATCAGATTTCTAATTGATGGAGAAAGGTCTTGTGGTAAGAAAAATGCTTCTTCTAGGAGGTTGTCAAGTGTTTTCGCTCGACGATTCCATTCTTGGGTGGTTGGTTTGGCCCTTGTTCCTGTAACTCGAATCCAAGCCCGGTATATCCCATTTTAATCTTACACCATTGTGAACCTTACGCCTTTTTTACTCTCTGATAGAGGTTCTCGGCATTGAAAAATCTTCGTAAACTAAATCACACGTGTATATGTTGATATTTAAGAGATATACAGTCAAGAAAATCAAGGGCAATGATGATATATATGCGGATTAGACACCAAAAAAAACACTCAACAAATGGCTACAATTTAAGGAATGTGTTTAGTGACGGCATTAGATTCCTAATTGATGGAGAAGGGTCTAGTGGTAAGAAAAAGCTGCTTCTAGGAGGTTGTCAAGTGTTTTCGCTCGACGATTCCATTCTTGGTTGGTTGGTTTCGCCCTTATTCTTGTAACTCGAATCCTAGCCCGGTATATCCCATTTTAATTTTACACCATTGTGAAGCTTATGCCTTCTTTACTCTCTGATCGAGGTTCTCGGCATGGAAAAATCTTCGTAAACTAAATCACACATGTATATGTTGACATTTAAGAGATATACAGTCACGAACATCTAGAGCAATGGTGATATATATGCGGATTAGGCACCAAAAAAAACACTCAACAAATGGTTACAATTTAAGGAATGTGTTTAGTGACGGCATCAGATTCCTAATTGATGGAGAAAGGTCTGGTGGTAAGAAATGCTGCTTCTAGGAGGTTATCAAGTGTTTTCGCTCGACGATTCCATTCTTGGGTGGTTGGTATGGCCCTTGTTCCTGTAACTCGAATCCTAGCCCGGTATATCCCATTTTAATTTTACACCATTGTGAACCTTACGCCTTTTTTATTCTCTGATCGAGGTTCTCGGCATTTAAAAATCATGGTAAACTAAATCACACGTGCATATGTTGACATTTATGAGATATACAGTCAAGAAAATCAAGGGCAATGGTGATGTATATGCGGATTAGACACCAAAAAAACCATTTAACAAATGGCTACAATTTAAGGAATGTGTTTAGTGACGGCATCAGATTCCTAATTAATGGAGAAAGGTATGGTGGCAAGAAAAGCTGCTTCTAGGAGGTTGTCAAATGTTTTCGCTTGACGATTTCATTCTTGGGTGGTTGGTTTGGCCCTTGCTCCTGTAACTCGAATCCTAACCCGGTATATCCCATTTTAATTTTACACCATTGTGAACCTTACGCCTTTTTTACTCTCGGATCGAGATTCTCGGCATTGAAAAATCTTCGTAAACTAAATCACACGTGTATATGTTGACATTTAAGAGATATACAGTCAAGAAAATCAAGGGAAATGGTGATATATATGCGGATTAGACACCAAAAAAAACTCTCAACAAATGGCTACAATTTAAGGAATGTGTTTAGTGACGGCATCAGATTCCTAATTGATGGAGATAGGTCTGGTGGTCAGAAAAGCTGCTTCTAGGAGGTTGTCAAGTGTTTTCGCTCGAAGATTCCATTCTTGGGTGGTTGGTTTGGCCCTTGTTCCTGTAACTCGAATCCTAGCCCGGTATATCCCATTTTAATTTTACACCATTGTGAACCTTACGCCTTTTTTACTCTCTGATCGAGGTTCTCGGCATTGAAAAATCTTCGTAAACTAAATCACAGGTGTATATGTTGACATTTAAGAGATATACAGTCAAGAAAATCAAGGGCAATGGTGATATATATGCGGATTAGACACCAAAAAAAACACTCAACAAATGGCTACAATTTAAGAAATGTGTTCAGTGACGGCATTAGATTCCTAATTGATGGAGAAAGGTCTAGTGGCAAGAAAAAGCTGCTTCTAGGAGGTTGTTAAGTGTTTTCGCTCAACGATTCCATTCTTGGGTGGTTGGTTTGGCCCTTGTTCCTGTAACTCGAATCCTAACCCGGTATATCCCATTTTAATTTTACACCATTGTGAACCTTACGCCTTTTTTACTCTCTGATCGAGGTTCTCGGCATTGAAAAATCTTCGTAAACTAAATCACACGTGTATATGTTGACATTTAAGAGATATACAGTCAAGAAAATCAAGGGCAATGATGATATATATGCGGATTAGACACCAAAAAAAACACTCAACAAATGGCAAAAATTTAAGGAATGTGTTTAGTGACGGCATCAGATTCCTAATTGATGGAGAAAGGTCTGGTGGTAAGAAAAGTTGCTTCTAGGATGTTGTCAAGTATTTTCGGTCGACGATTCCATTCTTGGGTGGTTGGTTTGGCCCTTGTTCATGTAACTCGAATCCTAGCCCGGTATATCCCATTTTAATTTTACACCATTGTGAAGCTTTTGCCTTCTTTACTCTCTGATCCAGGTTCTCGGCATTGAAAAATCTTCGTAAACTAAATCACACGTATATATGTTGACATTTAAGAGATATACAGTCACGAAAATCAAGGGCAATGGTGATATATATGCGGATTAGACACCAAAAAAAACACTCAACAAATGGCTACAATTTAAGGAATATGTTTAGTGACGGCATCAGATTCCTAATTGATGGAGAAAGGTCTGGTGGTAAGAAATGCTGCTTCTAGGAGGTTATCAAGTGTTTTCGCTCGACGATTCCATTCTTGGGTGGTTGGTTTGGCCCTTGTTCCTGTAACTCGAATCCTAGCCCGGTATATCCCATTTTAATTTTACACCATTGTGAAGCTTTTGCCTTCTTTACTCTCTGATCCAGGTTCTCGGCATTGAAAAATCTTCGTAAACTAAATCACACGTATATATGTTGACATTTAAGAGATATACAGTCACGAAAATCAAGGGCAATGGTGATATATATGCGGATTAGACACCAAAAAAAACACTCAACAAATGGCTACAATTTAAGGAATGTGTTTAGTGACGGCATCAGATTCCTAATTGATGGAGAAAGGTCTGGTGGTAAGAAATGCTGCTTCTAGGAGGTTATCAAGTGTTTTCGCTCGACGATTCCATTCTTGGGTGGTTGGTTTGGCCCTTGTTCCTGTAACTCGAATCCTAGCCCGGTATATCCCATTTTAATTTTACACCATTGTGAACCTTACGCGTTTTTTATTTTCTGATCGAGGTTCTCGGCATTTAAAAATCATGGTAAACTAAATCACACGTGCATATGTTAAAATTTAAGAGATATACAGTCAAGAAAATCAAGGGCAATGGTGATATATATGCGGATTAGACACCAAAAAAAACATTTAACAAATGGCTAGAATTTAAGGAATGTGTTTAGTGACGGCATCAGATTCCTAATTAATGGAGAAAGGTATGGTGGCAAGAAAAGCTGCTTCTAGGAGGTTGTCAAATGTTTTCGCTCGACGATTTCATTCTTGGGTGGTTGGTTTGGCCCTTGTTCCTGTAACTCGAATCCTAGCCCGGTATATCTCATTTTAATTTTACACCATTGTTAACCTTACGCCTTTTTTACTCTCTGATCGAGGTTCTCGGCATTGAAAAATCTTCGTAAACTAAATCACAGGTGTATATGTTGACATTTAAGAGATATACAGTCAAGAAAATCAAGGGCAATGGTGATATATATGCGGATTAGACACCAAAAAAAACACTCAACAAATGGCTACAATTTAAGGAATGTGTTCACTGACGGCATTAGATTCCTAATTGATGGAGAAAGGTCTAGTGGCAAGAAAAAGCTGCTTCTAGGAGGTTGTCAAGTGTTTTCGCTCGACGATTCCATTCTTGGGTGGTTGGTTTGGCCCTTGTTCCTGTAACTCGATTCCTAACCCGGTATATCCCATTTTAATTTTACACCATTGTGAACCTTACGCCTTTTTTACTCTCTGGTCGAGGTTCTCGGCATTGAAAAATCTTTGTAAACTAAATCACACGTGTATATGTTGACATTTAAGAGATATACAGTCACGAAAATCAAGGGCAATGGTGATATATATGCGGATTAGACACCAAAAAAAACACTCAACAAATGGCAAAAATTTAAGGAATGTGTTTAGTGACGGCATCAGATTCCTAATTGATGGAGAAAGGTCTGGTGGTAAGAAAAGTTGCTTCTAGGATGTTGTCAAGTATTTTCGGTTGACGATTCCATTCTTGGGTGGTTGGTTTGGCCCTTCTTCCTGTAACTCGAATCCTAGCCCGGTATATCCCATTTTAATTTTACACCATTGTGAAGCTTATGCCTTCTTTACTCTCTGATCGAGGTTCTCGGCATTGAAAAATCTTCGTAAACTAAATCACACGTGTATATGTTGACATTTAAGAGATATACAGTCACGAAAATCAAGGGCAATGGTGATATATATTCGGATTAGACACAAAAAAAACACTCAACAAATGGCTACAATTTAAGGAATGTGTTTAGTGACGGCATCAGATTCCTAATTGATGGAGAAAGGTCTGGTGGTAAGAAATGCTGCTTCTAGGAGGTTATCAAGTGTTTTCGCTCGACGATTCCATTCTTGGGTGGTTGGTTTGGCCCTTGTTCCTGTAACTCGAATCCTAGACCGGTATATCCCATTTTAATTTTACACCATTGTGAACCTTACGCCTTTTTTATTTTCGGATCGACGTTCTCGGCATTTAAAAATCATGGTAAACTAAATCACAGGTATATATGTTGTCATTTAAGAGATATACAGCCAAGAAAATCAAGGGCAATGGTGATATATATGCGGATTAGACACCAAAAAAAACACTCAACAAATGGCTATAATTTAAGGAATGTGTTCAGTGACGGCATTAGATTCCTAATTGATGGAGAAAGGTATAGTGGCAAGAAAAAGCTGCTTCTAGGAGGTTGTAAAGTGTTTTCGCTCGACGATTCCATTCTTGGGTGGTTGGTTTGGCCCTTGTTCATGTAACTCGAATCCTAACCCGGTATATCCCATTTTAATTTTACACCATTGTGAACCTTACGCCTTTTTTACTCTCTGATCGAGGTTCTCGGCATTGAAAAATCTTCGTAAACTAAATCACACGTGTATATGTTGACATTTAAGAGATATACAGTCAAGAAAATCAAGGGCAATGATGATATATATGCGGATTCGACACCAAAAAAAACACTCAACAAATGGCAAAAATTTAAGTAATGTGTTTAGTGACGACATCAGATTCCTAATTGATGGAGAAAGGTCTGGTGGTAAGAAAAGTTGCTTCTAGGATGTTGGCAAGTATTTTCGGTCGACGATTCCATTCTTGGGTGGTTGGTTTGGCCCTTGTTCCTGTAACTCGAATCCTAGCCCGGTATATCCCATTTTAATTTTACACCATTGTGAAGCTTATGCCTTCTTTACTCTCTGATCGAGGTTCTCGGCATTGAAAAATCTTCGTAAACTAAATCACACGTGTATATGTTGACATTTAAGAGATATACAGTCACGAAAATCAAGGGCAATGGTGATATATATGCGGATTAGACACCAAAAAAAAACACTCAACAAATGGCTACAATTTAAGGAATGTGTTTAGTGACGGCATCAGATTCCTAATTGATGGAGAAAGCTCTGGTGGTAAGAAATGCTGCTTCTAGGAGGTTATCAAGTGTTTTCGCTCGACGATTCCATTCTTGGGTGGTTGGTTTGGCCCTTGTTCCCGTAACTCGAATCCTAGCCCGGTATATCCCATTTTAATTTTACACCATTGTGAACCTTACGCCTTTTTTACTCTCTGATCGAGGTTCTCGGCATTGAAAAATCTTCATAAACTAAATCACACGTGTTTATGTTGATTTTTAAGAGATATACAGTCAAGAAAATCAAGGGCAATGGTGATATATATGCGTATTAGAGACCAAAAAAAAAAACACTCAACAAATGGCTACAATTTAAGGAATGTGTTTAGTGACGGCATTAGATTCCTAATTGATAGAGAAAGGTCTAGTGGCAAGAAAAAGCTGCTTCAAGGAGGTTGTCAAGTGTTTTCGCTCGACGATTCCATTCTTGGGTGGTTGGTTTGGCCCTTGTTCCTGTAACTCGAATTCTAGCCCGGTATATCCCATTTTAATTTTACACCATTGTGAACCTTACGCCATTTTTACTCTCTGATCGAGGTTCTTGGCATTGAAAAATCTTCGTAAACTAAATCACACGTGTATAAGTTGATATTTAAGAGATATACAGTCAAGAAAATCAAGAGCAATGGTGATATGTATGCGGATTAGACACCAAAAAAAACACACTCACAAATGGCTACAATTTAAGGAATGTGTTTAGTGACGGCATCAGATTCCTAATTGATGGAGAAAGGTCTGGTGGTAAGAAAAGCTGCATGTAGGAGGTTGTCAAGTGATTCGCTCGACGATTCCATTCTTGGGTGGTTGGTTTGGCCCTTGTTCTTATAACTCGAATCCTAGCCCGGTATATCCCATTTTAATCTAACACCATTGTCAACCTTACGCCTTTTTTACTCTCTGATAGAGGTTCTCGGCATTGAAAAATCTTCGTAAACTAAATCACACGTGTATATGTTGATATTTAAGAGATATACAGTCAAGAAAATCAAGGGCAATGGTGATATATATGCTGATTAGACACCAAAAAAAACACTCAACAAATGGCAACAATTTAAGGAATGTGTTTAGTGACGGCATCAGATTCCTAATTGATGGAGAAAGGTCTGGTGGTAAGAAAAAAGCTTCTTCTAGGAGGTTGTCAAGTGTTTTCGCTCGACGACTCCATTCTTGGGTGGTTGGTTTGGCCCTGGTTCCTGTAACTCGAATCCTGCCCCGGTATATCCCATTTTAATTTTACACCATTGTGAAGCTTACGCCTTCTTTACTCTCTGATCGAGGTTCTCGGCATTGAAAAATCTTCGTAAACTAAATCACACGTGTATATGTTGACATTTAAGAGATATACAGTCACGAAAATCAAGGGCAATGGTGATATATATATGCGGATTAGACACCAAAAAAAACTCAACAAATGGCTACAATTTAAGGAATGTGTTTAGTGACGGCATCAGATTCCTAATTGATGGAGAAAGGTCTGGTGATAAGAAATGCTGCTTCTAGGAGATTATCAAGTGTTTTCGCTCGACGATTCCATTCTTGGGTGGTTGGTTTGGCCCTTGTTCCTGTAACTCGAATCCTAGCCCGGTATATCCCATTTTAATTTTACACCATTGTGAACCTTACGCCTTTTTTATTCTCTGATCGAGGTTCTCGGCATTGAAAAATCATGGTAAACTAAATCACACGTGCATATGTTGACATTTAAGAGATATACAGTCAAGAAAATAAAGGGCAATGGTGATATATATGCGGATTAGACACCAAAAAAAACATTCAATAAATGGCAACAATTTAAGGAATGTGTTTAGTGATGGCATCAGATTCCTAATTAATGGAGAAAGGTATGGTGGCAAGAAAAGCTGCTTCTAGGATGTTGTCAAGTGTTTTCGCTCGACGATTCCATTCTTGGGTGGTTGGTTTGGCCCTTGTTCCTGTAACTCGAATCCTAACCCGGTATATCCCATTTAATTTTACACCATTGTGAACCTTACGCCTTTTTTATTCTCTGATCGAGGTTCTCGGCATTGAAAAATCTTCGTAAACTAAATCACACGTGTATATGTTGACATTTAAGAGATATACAGTCAAGAAAATCAAGGGTAATGGTGATATATATGCGGATTAGACACCAAAAAAAACACTCAACAAATGGCTACAATTTAAGGAATGTGTTTAGTGACGGCATCAGATTCCTAATTGATGGAGATAGGTCTGGTGGTTAGAAAAGCAGCTTCTAGGAGGTTGTCAAGTGTTTTCGCTCGACGATTCCATTCTTGGGTGGTTGGTTTGGCCCTTGTTCCTGTAACTCGAATCCTAGCCCGGTATATCCCATTTTAATCTTACACCATTGTGAACCTTACGCCTTTTTTACTCTCTGATCGAGGTTCTTGGCATTGAAAAATCTTCGTAAACTAAATCACACATGTATATGTTTATATTTAAGACATATACAGTCAAGAAAATCAAGGGCAATGGTGATATATATGCGGATTAGACACCAAAAAAAACACTCAACAAATGGCAACAATTTAAGGAATGTGTTTAGTGCGGCAAAAGATTCCTAATTGATGGAGAAAGGTCTGTTGATAAGAAAAGCTGCTTCTAGGAGGTTGTCAAGTGTTGTCGCTCGACGATTCCATTCTTGGGTGGTTGGTTTGTCCCTTGTTCCTGTAACTCGAATCCTAGCCCAATATATCCCATTTTAATTTTACACCATTGTGAACCTCACGCCTTTTTTACTCTCTGATCGAGGTTCTCGGCACTGAAAAATCTTCATAAACTAAATCACACGTGTTTATGTTGATATTTAAGAGATATACAGTCAAGAAAATCAAGGGCAATGGTGATATATATGCGGATTAGACACAAAAAAACACTCAACAAATGGCTACAATTTAATGAATGTGTTTAGTGACGGCATTAGATTCCTAATTGATGGAGAAAGATCTAGTGGCAAGAAAAGCTGCTTCTAGGAGGTTGTCAAGTGTTTTCGCTCGACGATTCCATTCTTGGGTTGTTGGTTTGGCCCTTGTTCCTGTAACTCGAATCCTAGCCCGGTATATCGCATTTTAATCTTACACCATTGTGAACCTTACGCCTTTTTTACCCTCTGATCGAGGTTCTCGGCATTGAAAAATCTTCGTAAACTAAATCACACGTGTGTATGTTGATATTTAAAAGATATACAGTCAAGAAAATAAACAGCAATGGTGATATATATGCGGATTAGACACCAAAAAAAACACATACACAAATGGCTACAATTTAAGGAATGTGTTTTGTGACGGCATCAGATTCCTGATTGATGGAGAAAGGTCTGGTGGTAAGAAAAGCTGCATCTAGGAGGTTGTCAAGTGATTCGCTCGACGATTCCATTCTTGGGTGGTTGGTTTGGCCCTTGTTCCTGTAACTGGAATCCTAGCCCGGTATTTCCCATTTTAATCTTACACCATTGTGAACCTTATGCCTTTTTTACTCTCTGATTGAGGTTCTCGGCATTGAAAAATCTTCGTAAACTAAATCACACGTGTATATGTTGATATTTAAGAGATATACAGTCAAGAAAATCAAGGGCAATGGTGATATATATGCGGATTAGACACCAAAAAAAAAACACTCAACAAATGGATACAATTTAAGGAATGTGTTTAGTGACGGCATCAGATTCCTAATTGATGGAGAAAGGTCTGGTGGCAAGAAAAGCTGCTTCTAGGAGGTTGTCAAGTGATTCGCTCGACGATTCCATTCTTGGGTGGTTGGTTTGGCCCTTGTTCCTGTAACTCGAATCCTAGCCCGGTATATCCCATTTTAATCTTACACCATTGTGAACCTTATGCCTTTTTTACTCTCTGATAGAGGTTCTCGGCATTGAAAAATCTTCGTAAACTAAATCACACGTGTATATGTTGATATTTAAGAGTTATACAGTCAAGAAAATCAAGGGCAATGGTGATATATATGCGGATTAGACACCAAAAAAAACACTCAACAAATGGCTACAATTTAAGGAATGTGTTTAGTGACGGCATCAGATTCCTAATTGATGGAGAAAGGTCTGGTGGCAAGAAAAGCTGCTTCTAGGAGGCTTTCAAGTGTTTTCGCTCGACGATTCCATTCTTGGGTGGTTGGTTTGGCTCTTGTTCCTGTAACTCGAACCCTATCCCGGTATATCCCATTTTAATTTTACACCAATGTGAACCTTACGCCTTTTTTACTCTCTGATCGAGGTTCTCGGCATTGAAAAATCTTCGTAAACTAAATCACACGTGTATATGTTGTTATTTAAGAGATATACAGTCAAAAAAATCAAGGGCAACGGTGATATATATGCGGATTAGACATCAAAAATAACACTCAACAAATGGCTACAATTTAAGGAATGTGCTTAGTGACAACATCGGATTCCTAATTGATGGAGAAAGGTCTGGTGGCAAGAAAAGCTGCTTCTAGGAGGTTGTCAAGTGTTTTCACTCGACGATTCCATTCTTGGGTGGTTGGTTTGGCCCTTGTTCCTGTAACTCCAATCCTGGCCAGGTATATTCATTTTAATCTTACACCATTGTGAACCTTACGCCTTTTTTACTCTGTGATCGTGGTTCTCGGCATTGATAAATCTTCGTAAACTAAATCACACGTGTATATGTTGACATTTAAGAGATATACAGTCAAGCAAATCAAGGGCAATGGTGATATATATGTGGATTAGACACCAAAAAAAAACACTCAACCAATGGCTACAATTTAAGGAATGTGTTTAGTGACGGTATCAGATTTCTAATTGATGGAGAAAGGTCAGGTGGCAAGAAAAGCTGCTTCTAGGAGGTTGTCAAGTGATTTCGCTCGACGATTCCATTCTTGGGTGGTTGGTTTGGTCCTTGTTCCTGTAACTCGAATCCTAGCTAGGTATATCCCATTTTAATCTTACACCATTGTGAACCTTACGCCTTTTTTACACTCGGATCGAGGTTCTCGGCATTGAAAAATCTTCGTAAACTAAATAACACGTGTATATGTTGATATTTAAGAGATATACAATCAAGAAAATCTAGGGCAATGGTGATTGTTAGGGGTCATTTTCTTTACATTCGTATCCTGACCAATATCCTGCCTCTGTTTGTCTATTTGTGATCAGGATGCTGGAAGAGGATATTGCTAACATCTTGGGCGATATCCTGAGGCTTATTGAATTAACCACGTGCAGATTAAGGTTGGAGGCTTGCTAACGGTCAAGAGGACTTCTTCTCCTCAAGACTCGGACGAATTTGTTGAGAAAGAGACGTTGAGCCCGAAAGACCAGGTCTACAACGTTCCAAGAAGGAATATTCGGTGGATCCCGCGAGTTTAGGGTAGTTAGTTATTTTATCTTTACTATAAATAGATGAGGTCGGATCAGCTTAGAACACAACAATTCACACTTACACTCTCGATCACTTTCACTCTTTAGCTAATTACAAACACCACACTTGTATTTCATTTTCATTGTAACACTTAGTCGATCCGTACCACATCCCGCACTGTATCCTGATTTTTGAAGCAATTGAAGAACAAGGCAGCTGCGATTGTCAGCTCCCGAGGTTTTATGCCGGCGATCTAGATTGATCAAGGGCTTTCCTCGTACATCTCGTGTCGTTTACTTTATTTTCGCTCATTGTTTGATCATAGATACAGCTCAATATCCTGAGCCGTATCCTGAATACTGTTTTCCCAAATAACTTAACAAGTATATTTTCAACACACTTTCTAGCACACTACCTCACTTAACTAATTTGATCACTTAATTACTTCGGTAATTTTTTACCAAAACAATTTGGCGCCCACCGTGGGGCAAGTGGTGCTCTCTTTACTAAAAAATTTTGTGAAATCGCTAATCGGCTTTCTATTTTCAAAACTTTTTGCCACATTGTCCATAATGGCCTCAAGATCAAACATGAGTTCCTCTATTGTGTCTGCTATGACCTCTGCTACTACTGGTTCGGTGCTCCCACCACCTCCTCCAAGGATGCCAGCCTCTTCACGACCTCAGGATATTATCCCTACTCGCAGTGTTCAGCAATCTGCTCCCATTCTAGCTTCTAATGATGAAATTCTTACTTTATTTGGAAGTGTGCAGGAACAAATGAGGCAGCAACAGGAAACAAACCAAATGCTTTTAAGGGAAATACAACTCCTGAAGTCTGGCTCGAGCAGATCTGCTGAGGATAATGTCACTCCGTTACATCCCAGAGCGTTGAACTTTAGTTCAGCTGTATATACCGAGGATAATAGGGGAATATCGTGCCCAGTCTTCCTCAGAATCATACTCCTGAAATGCCCTCCTTGGTCAGGATGTCAACCATAAGGAGCTCAGGATATGCTTCAGGATATGGGCAGAATCCTCCAACTGGTAACGTGTCTAATAATAATAATACTCGTGCTGCTAACAGTGGTGGATCTTTGCAGGATACAGGTGTGACATCAGCACTTACCAGGGAACTTCAGAAGTTAAAGGACATGATATCTAGTGTACCTGGGGTGGTCCAACCGATCCCGGAAGTATCTCAAGACAGCCACAAGATATCTCGTTTCGCGTATCCTATCTGTGATGCTGAGATCCCAAAGAGATTCCAAACCCCCAACATGAAGCTTTATGATGGGACTACGGATCCTGAGGAGCATATTGCCCAGTATAGGGAAAGAATGGAGATTAACCCTATCCCTCCGGAGCTCAAGGAAGCGTGCTTGTGCAAGGGATTTGGTTCTACTCTAACAGGATCAGCCTTAAAATGGCTGTTAAACGTTCCTCCTCACTCAATCACTTCATTTGCTCATTTGGTTAATTTATTTAACAATCAATTTTCTTGTAGTCGGAGTTTTGAGAAACTAACTAGTGATCTTTACAGGATAACTCAAGGGCCTCAGGAATCCTTGAGGGATTATGTGAACAAATTTAGTCGAGAATCCTTGGATATCCCACATCTTGATGTTGCAACAGCTGTGCAAGCTTTTAAGATGGGATTACAAAAGGATTCTCAGTTTTATCAGGATCTTGTAATGAATCCCTGCAGGAATCTCGATGAAGCTCGTAACAGGGCTTTGAGATATATCCGTCTGGAAGATGACAAGAAGATGCAAGAAAGGATGAACTCATCCAACACTTATGAATCGACTAATAGGAAGTCAGAGTCCTCATTTAAGTCATATCGGCCTAAGCCATATGGTAGAAATGAAAACAAGAGAGTGAATGCTGTCGAAGATGAGGATCCTGAAGAGTATCCTGAGTTGTCTGAATATTGCTTTTCTGTTAATATCCCTGAATTGATGTATGCTATGCAGGGTCTAGGAGACAAGGCTAGATGGCCTCGAAAGAATCAACAAAAGGCTGACTGGAAAGATAAGTCGAAATGGTGTGCTTTCCACGAAGATTTCGGACATATGACTGAGGATTGCATTGCTTTGAGGAAAGAAATAAGCTATCTTCTAAGCAAGGGATATCTGAAAGATCTCTTAGGAAAAAAGAAGAATAAGGGTCAGGATACTGACAAGGATCCTGAACGAGCAACATCACCTCCCTCGGATTCCAAGATAATCAACTTCATTTCGGGAGGATCCGACATTTGTGGGACCTCGTATTCGGCAGCAAAGAGACATGCAAAGGAAGCTAAAGCCGAAAGGGGAGACAGACCTGTCAGGATGACTACCCTCACGACTGACAAAGTGATCACTTTTGATGCAGATGACAGAGATACTGTCCAGGATCCTCACCATGATGCTCTGGTAATAACGTTATATGTGGCTAACCATTTTGTACGCAGGATATTGGTTGATAATGGCAGCTCCGTCAACATAATCCAACTAGAAACTCTGAAGAGAATGAATGTATCTCCAATGGATATCACTTCAAAGTCTACCGTGCTTGTTGGATTCAGTGGAGAGGCTAGAAACACAGTGGGGGAGATAAAGTTGCCAGTATACGTTGAAGGAGTCAATTCGATACAACGTTTCTGTGTGATGGATTCTCTATCCTGCTATAACATCATATTGGGAAGACCGTGGATTCACGATATGAAGGCCGTGCCATCAACATATCACCAATGCATCAAGATACCTACCCCTTGGGGAGTGGTCAAAGTAGATAGTGATCAGCAGGAGGCGAAAGAATGCTACTCATCCTCGATGAAATCCTCAGCCAAACCTAGTGCAGCATAGCAATTAAAGACGCGGGCCCAGGATATTGTGGAGGATCCGGAGCAGGATGTGAAGAAAGTTATCCTGGACTAGGATAACCCCGATATTTCGGTGCTCGTAGGGACCAATATCCCTCAGGATATTGAAGAGCAGTTAATTAACTTTTTAAAATGCAGGATGTCAACATTTGCATGGAAGCATGAGGATATGACAGGCATATCCAAAGATATTATCACTCACAAGCTTGGAATTGATAAGTCATTCAAGCCTGTGCAACAAAAAAGAAGGAAGTTTGCTCCTGAGCGGAACACGATTATCCAGGAGGAAGTTGAAAGATTATTAAAGTCAAGGATGATCAGAGAGGTTAAGTTCCCAAGGTGGCTAGCAAACGTGGTTGTAGTACAGAAGAAGAATGGGAAATGGAGAGTTTGTGTAGACTACACAGACTTGAACAAAGCTTGTCCTAAAGACCCATTTCCTCTTCCCCATATTGATGCAATGGTAGATGCCACTGCCGGGCATGAAATGCTGACCTTCATGGACGCATCCTCAGGATTTCAACAGATCCAAATGGAGCCTTCTGACCAGGAGGATACCGCCTTCATGACACCAACAGGTATTTATTGTTATACAGCTATGCCTTTTGGTTTGAAAAATGCAGGTGCAACATACCAAAGATTGGTGAACATGATGTTCAAAGACAAACTGGGGGACACCATGGAGGTATATATCGATGACATGGTGGTGAAATCTAAAAAGTCTGAGGATCACCTTCAGGATATCAAGGGAGCATTTGATATCCTGGATCACTACAACATGAAGCTAAATCCTGCTAAATGCCATTTCGGAGTGGGGGCAGGGAAGTTTCTTGGATATATGGTGACAAAAAGGGGGATAGAAGCAAGCCCAGAGCAGATCAAAGCTATCCTAGACATAAAATCACCCTAAAATATGAAGGACGTACAAAGATTAACAGGCCGAGTAGCAGCTCTAAACAGATTTATCTCAAGATCCTCAGAAAAATGCAAAGACTTCTATGATATCCTAAAGAAGAACAAAAGATTCGAATGGGGGGAAAAGCATGAAGCAGCCCTGCAGGATTTGAAACGGTATCTTTCAACCGCACCTCTATTGATGAAGCCCGAAAATGGTGAACCACTATCCCTGTACCTTGTTGTGTCAGGGAATGCTGTAAGTGCCGTTCTTATAAAAGACCATGAAGGTCAGCAGTATCCTGTTTATTATGTTAGTAAAAGTTTGTTAGATGCTGAAACTAGGTATTCTCATTTAGAAAAATTGATATTAGCTCTAGTCATGGCATCAACGAAACTTAGGCATTATTTCGAGACACATAGGATACATGTTAAAACAAATTATCCTGTCAAAAATGTGCTTAGGAAACCAGAGATGTCAGGCAGGATGGCCAAGGGGTCAGTAAAGTTGAGTGCTTATGATTTAGTATATAAACCTAGAAGTGCCATAAAATCTCAGGCTTTAGCTGACTTTGTGGCTGACTTTAGTAGTGACATTCAGGACGAGGTAGACCTAGAAGTTCAACAGTTAGGAGAATCCTCAGGATCCTGGACATTATATACTGACGGTGCCTCCAATGTAAGAGGAATAGGATTAGGAATACTACCAAAATCGCCACAGGGGGACATATTACCCCAGGCTATTAGGTGTGAATTTCCTGCTACTAATAATGAAGCAGAGTATGAGGCTTTAATTGCAGGATTAGAGTTGGCTAAGAGCATGAGTATCAAAAATTTGCAAGTGTATGTTGACTCTTTGTTAATTACTAACCATTTTAATGGATCCTATGCAGTTAAGGGTGAGAAATTAATCGAATATCTCGATATTCTCAAAAAATTAGCAGGATATTTCGATGTTTTTATACTTGAACAGGTACCAAGGGAGGATAATGCTGAAGCGGATGCCCTAGCAAATTTGGGATCATCGATCAGGATACCTGAAGGGACGCAAATACCAATATTACATGTCTTATATCCTGCAACGAATCCTCAGGATAAAGAAGTATCTAGTATACAGAATCCTGGAGTAGAACATCCTGAAGAGGATCCTAAATCCTGGACGGCTCCAATCATGAGATATCTCAAAGAAGGACACATCCCTGGAAATGAAAATCCTAAGGCATTTAGGATGAAGGTATCACGATTCACTATTATAAATAATATTTTATACAAGAAATCTCTTGCAGGACCGTATTTGAGATGCTTGGAGGATCCTGAAGCCAAAGAAGTACTTCAGGATATACATGAAGGGGATTGTGGTAACCATGCTGGGGGCAGATCGTTATTCTCAAAAGTATTAAGGACAGGATATTATTGGCCAACAATGAGGAAGGATGCAGCAGAACATGCTCGAAGATGTGACGCATGTCAAAGACATAGTAACATACTGCATCAACCGGCTGAACCATTATATCCTATTGTTTCCCCTTGGCCATTTATGAAGTGGGGTATGGATATAGTGGGAAAGCTACCAAAAGCTCCGGGAGGAAAAGTCTTTATGCTAGCAATGACGGATTATTTCTCTAAATGGGTTGAAGCAGAAGCATTCGTTCAAGTAAGGGACCAAGAAGTAGTATCCTTCATCAAGAGAAATATCCTGACCAGATTCGGAGTACCAGCCGAGATAATTTGCGACAATGGTTCTCAGTTCATAAGTAAGAGGACTACTGACTTTTGCAAGAGTTGGGGAATCAAAATGATTACGTCTACTCCGGTACATCCTCAAGCAAATGGACAAGCAGAATCCTCAAACAAGATAATTGTCAATAACTTAAAGAAAAGGCTTGGAGCCAAAAAAGGAAGATGGGCAGAAGAATTACCCTTTGTTTTATGGGCTGATAGGACAACGATAAAGAATGCAACAGGCCAAACCCCGTTTTCCTTGGTGTTTGGAGCAGAAGCAGTGATTCCAACGGAGATGACAATACCTACTGCAAGATCTATCTTAAGTGATCCTGAGCAGAATCCCGAAGCCTTAGGTCAGGATTAAGACACTATAGATGAAAAGAGAGATGCAGCTAGGCTAAGGATGGCAGCATATCAACAAAGGATATCCAGAGCATATAACAAGAATATTAGGACCAGAAGATTTAAGGTTGGAGATTGGGTGTTAAGAAAGGCTTTTCAGAATACTACTAATCCTGCCGATGGCAAGCTAGCTCCAAAATGGGAAGGACCATATGAAGTTGAATCAGAAGCAGGGAAAGGAGCATATAGACTCAAGAATATGGAAGGGGATATGCTGCCGAGATCTTGGAATGCTATACACCTTAAGCTCTATTTCAAGGAAGTCTAGAATTTAATTTCTAACTCAAGATGGTATGAATTCTACTTCTTTTGAATATGTTTGGTTTAATTTGTTCTTTGTAACCTGATACTGACTTAAGCATCGGAGGGGTGTTAGCCAAGCTAACACCCACCTTAGTTTACAATTGTTTTGCAAGATATGTTACAGGATATAGCTCCAGGATATGTGCTCAGGATAACTCGAAAGACTAGAGGATTGGCCCCCTCTCTCACGTTTAAGGGATACTGATCCCTTCACAGGTTTAAAGGTATTCACCTTTCTTCCGAATTGGGTTTAAACACCCTGTGACAACTCGAGTTTCCGACATTCTTTATTCGCATTTATTTCACGTTGACTTTGACTGTCTAGTTGTTTGACTCGTCTGATTTGTAACGATACACTTTGTGTGATAATAAAAGTATTATGTTTGCTTGGTTATGTGTTGATGTTATAGCATGAGACTTAGTGTATTTGAAATAACATAAACTACTGAACATATGAAACAACTCGACGAAACAGAGTTGTGATTCGCCATGAACATACTCGACGAAACAAGCATGTTTCGCCAAACCGAACTCGACGAAACAGACTGTTTCGCCGGCCCAGTTTCGCCGAAAGCCCAGTACGGCCCAGAACGTTATTTCGTGAATACTTACGTGAAACGGGTTTAGTTTCACAAGTTAGGCAATCAGGAAACCCTAGAACACTCTCCCTTTTGTGCGACGGCAACAACCATCGTTTACCATCATTCCTAGCTCTTGAATCCGTGTTTGTTCATCTCTAATCGGTTAGTATGTGTTGTTAATCGATTTCATGTTTCTGTATTATCTCGATTCATGTTTGGATATGTGATGGATATGTGTTATTGCTGTGATAAGAGTATGTTGATGTTGATATAGGTTTCAATATGTAAGATGTGGTAGAATATATATACAATGCTATGCGAAACCTAATACAAACGAATGCTCGGTTCTGAATATTGTTATTATGGCCTAATTCTGATTACATTAGTATCTTGATAGGGATTGATGATATGATGTTGTATGTTGATATGTAAAACACATAAACTAGGGTTTATGCTAGGCGATAATTCTTGGATGATTGAGTTATGATGATTTTACATGCACATTGACCTTCATATGATTTCTTCTATTGTTGACGGCTGCTAGAGTGATTAGGGTTATGTGTTATTCGTTTCTGATGTAACTGATGTCTGCGAAACAGACCTTCGACGAAACAGAACTCTCGGCGAAACAGAATGTGTTTCGCCAAGAGTCATCGACGAATTAGAAGTTCTGTTTCGCCGAAGGAGACCTCGACGAAACAGACGTGTTTCGCCAACTATTGTGTTTCGCCGTTATGTGTTTCGTCAATATATGTGTTTCGCCGAGCTGTGCTGTAACTTGAGTTAATCCTGTTAAGTGTTAACTGGAATATCTGACTGCTGTTAAATGATATACATGACTTGTGTGTTTGCGAATACGTACTACATGCTTATACGTGTACCTTGTGACTACAAACTGATTATGTATACGTGCCTACTTTAGGACGTGATTGATTTACCTTGAGCACATACTTAGCATACCGAGCAAATCAAGGTGAGTTCACACTCTTACCAAGGCATGGGATTCCCCAGTTGGGTTGGGAATGGGATTGAAGGATTACCTGTACTTACATTACCACTAGACTACTTACCACGGTCCTCGGATTGGGAAGGATGCCTGTGCCAAATTCTACGCAAAGCCTACGTACTGTCCTCGGATTGGGAAGGACACCAGCACTAAACCTACGTAAAGCCTACGTACTACCGTCCTCGGATTGGGAAGGACGCCAGTGCTAAACCTACGTACTACCGTCCTCGGATTGGGAAGGACGCCAGCGCTAAACCTACGTACTCGCTACGTACTGTCCTCGGTTGGGAAGGGCACTTACATAAAACCTGCGTAAACCTATACTTACTACTATCCTCGGATTGGGAAGGATACTTATGATTACGAATAGTCTAGGGGATATATAACATGGGAAGCCCCCACCAATAGAACGTACTAACGGCCCAGTAGCGCCACATGTTACATACGAACTTACTATTATGCATTTACTCTCTGTGAACTCGCTCAACTAGTTGTTGATCCTCTGTTACATGCCTTGCAGGACCTTAGGTACTTATGGAGCTTGCACGGGAGGCGTAGTCGTTGTGGGCAAGGATCTTGAATACTTGATTAGACTTTATGACATTTCATACTTTATTATGTTGGGTTTAATTATACGCTTCCGCTAAACAGTGATAATATGTTTATGTTTTGGAACACCTCTCATATGGATGGGTTTGATTAAATTGCAATTACTTTTACTTTATACATTGTCCTATATGATTGGTGGCTTGATCCTGGTCAGTCACGCTCCCAAGCGGTGATACTCCGCAGGTGGATTTTGGGGGTGTGACAGATTGGTATCAGAGCCATTGGTTATAGAGAACTTGGTTTTAATATGGGGAAAACGATTTTATTAAAACCAGACTATAACCAGAACAGTGCTCTCAACGATCCACAACGACGCTTCGCTCCACGTGCAAGACTCAACATCCTAGGTAATAAGGTTTATGTTTATTGCCTACATGCTAGAACTATATAGAACTTTGCTCGTGGTATGCTTAGATTACAATGCTCACTAATTGTTGTTGCATGAGAACACTTGTGTGCTCACTCTCTTCTGTCATCGCACTATTCGCGAACCTATCTCACTTGCGTTATCTTTACTATGAAGATCATGTCTGGACGTATCAACATGACTCAGGACCAGTTGACGGCCCTCATTAACGAACGAGTTACTGCGGCAGTTGCAGCCGCACAAGCAGGAGGTATACCCTGCAGTTACAACTCACACTAGGATCCTTAGATCCTACATTCCTAAATCAACTCTCGTGTTTAAACTTGTCCTAATTCTTTTACACAACAGGTCAAGCACCTGTTTGCACTTTCAAGACTTTCATAGACTGTCGTCCAACCACTTTCAGCGGCACTGAAGGAGCCGTAGGCCTCCTGCACTGGTTTGAAAAGATAGAGTCTGTGTTTGAGATGTGTGAATGCCCTGAGGCACGCAGGGCGAAATATGCTACCGGTACCCTCGAGGGTTTAGCCCTCACATGGTGGAAAGCACAGGTCCAAATACTAGGGTTGGTTGCTGCTAACGCCACCCCATGGAACAATTTCAAAGAGATGATCAAGGAAGAATACTGTAGTCGTGATGACATTCATAAGCTGGAAGTTGAGTTCTTCAACCTCAAGATGACAGGGTCTGAAATTGAGGCGTATACCAAGAGATCGAATGAGCTTGCATTACTGTGTCCTACTCTGGTGGACAAGCGTATTGAACTTTATCTTAAGGGTCTGGTGCCAGAGATCCAGAGTCATGTGACTTCAGCAAATCATGCCACTTACCAGCAGGTTGTTCAGTTGGCTCACCGTCTCACTGATCAAGCGGTGGAGCAGAACCGGTTGCCCAAACGCATCAACGCTACCCCTACAGCTACTACTTCGGTTACTCCTGCTACTCCCAGTGACAGCAAGCGAAAATGGGAGGGGGATTCCAGCAAGGGATCAGCTTCAGCTCAGCCCCAAGTTCAGCAACGAAAGACTGACAACTACCAGAGCCCTAGTCAGCACTCTTCGGGCAGTCACAAGTAGGGTGGTTATCGAGGGAACCTCCCAAAGTGCAACATCTGCAACAAGCACCACAATGGCCAGTGTAACAGGGGTCGTTGTCAAAGGTGTTTCAGGACGGGCCATGAGGCCAAGGATTGTAGGAGCCCACAGCCTGTAAATCAGAATCAGCCGCAGCAGCAAGCACGGCAGAATCAGCAACAGGGCAACAAAGGATGTTTTCAGTGTGGCGCCGAAGGTCACTTCAAAAGACACTGCCCTCAGCTAAACCGAAACCAGAACAACAACAACAACCAGGGCAATGGGAACAACAACAACGGGGGTAACAACAATGATGGGAACAACGTCGCTAGGGGACGAGCCTTCGTGATTGGGCAGGGTGATGCCAGGAATGATCCCAACGTAGTTATGGGTAAGTTTCTTCTTGACGACTTTTATGTTACTGTACTATTTGATTCGGGTGCAGATACCAGTTATATGTCTCTAAAGGTTAGCCAAATGCTTAAACGCGCACCAACACGTTTGAACACTAAACATGTCGTAGAGTTAGCTAACGGTAAAAGTTTAGAGGCCACACACATAGTTCAGGGTTGTAATCTTATCCTCGCTGGTCAGACTTTCTCCATCGATCTCATCCCTATAACTCTGAGTAGTTTCGACATTGTCATCGGTATGGATTGGCTATCCCAACAACAAGCAGAGATACTATGCAGGGAGAAGATCATTCGTATTCCCCGTTCTGGTAAAGAACCTCTCGAAGTTCAAGGCGACAAGAGTGGTGTCGTGAGTGGCATCATTTCCTTCTTGAAGGCTCAGAAGTGTTTGCGCAAGGGTCACACAGCTGTTTTAGCTCTCGTCACTGATACATCGAAGAAAGAGAAAAAGATTGAGGATATTCCAGTGGTACGCGATTTTCCTCAAGTGTTTCCTGAAGACTTACCGGGGTTACCGCCTCATCGTCAAGTCGAATTTCAGATCGAGCTCGCTCCAGGGGCAGCACCTATAGCTCGAGCACCTTATCGTTTAGCTCCAACTGAATTGGAAGAACTGTCAAAGCAGCTACAAGAACTATTGGAAAAGGGTTTTATACGTCCTAGCTCTTCGCCCTGGGGAGCTCCAGTGTTATTCGTAAAGAAGAAAGACGGTACGTTCAGGATGTGTATAGACTACCGTGAACTCAACAAGGTGACGATCAAGAATCGTTATCCCCTTCCACGCATTGACGATTTATTCGACCAGTTGCAAGGGTCGAGCTATTACTCGAAGATTGATCTAAGGTCAGGGTATCATCAACTGAGAGTCCGGGATGAGGACGTCTCCAAGACAGCGTTTAGAACACGCTACGGCCACTACGAGTTTCTGGTCATGCCTTTCGGGTTAACGAACGCGCCTGCGGTCTTCATGGATCTTATGAACAGAGTGTGCAAACCCTATCTCGACAAATTCGTCATTGTTTTCATCGACGACATCCTGATTTATTCGAAAAGTCAGGAGGAACACGAGCAGCACTTACGACTTATACTGGAACTTCTACGAACGGAACAGCTATACGCCAAGTTTTCTAAATGTGATTTCTGGCTTCGTGAAGTCCACTTCTTAGGCCACGTGGTAAACAAGGATGGGATTCATGTAGATCCATCCAAGGTGGATTCGATCAAGAACTGGCCTGCACCTCGCACACCAACAGAAATACGCCAATTCTTGGGTTTGGCGGGTTATTACAGAAGGTTCGTCAAAGACTTCTCAAAGATTGCTCAGCCACTTACACTACTGACGCAGAAGGGTGTTGTCTATCGTTGGGGTAATGCACAGGATACAGCGTTCCAACACTTAAAGGATAGACTCTGTAGCGCACCTATTCTCTCATTGCCTGAAGGCACGGACGATTTTGTAGTCTACTGCGACGCATCTATCCAGGGTCTTGGATGTGTATTGATGCAAAGGGATAAAGTTATTTCTTATGCTTCGCGCCAGCTTAAGATTCACGAACGAAACTACACTACGCATGATTTAGAGCTGGGAGCGGTTGTTTTTGCACTTAAGATATGGCGACACTACTTGTACGGTACCAAATGTGCCATCTACACTGACCACAGAAGCCTCGAACACATATTCAAACAGAAGGAACTGAATATGCGACAACGACGATGGGTTGAACTGTTAAATGACTACGAATGCTCAATCAGGTACCACCCAGGCAAAGCCAATGTTGTGGCTGACGCCCTCAGTCGAAAGGACACCGCGCCTAAGCGCGTACGAGCCTTACAACTCACTATACAGTCTAGTCTTCCTTCCCAGATACGAAATGCTCAGGCGGAAGCATTGAAACCAGAAAACGTCAGGGCAGAAGCCCTATGCGGCTCAAGGCAACGCTTAGAACAGAAGGAAGATGGTGCTTATTACGTAACAGGACGCATTTGGGTCCCACTGTACGGCAACTTACGCGAGCTGGTAATGGATGAAGCTCACAAGTCTCGCTACTCGGTACACCCTGGTTCGGATAAAATGTACCATGATATTAAGACTACGTACTGGTGGCCCAGCATGAAGGCCCACATAGCCACATACGTTAGCAAATGCTTGACTTGTGCGAGAGTCAAGGCAGAATACCAGAAACCGTCAGGACCACTCCAACAACCTGAGATACCACAATGGAAATGGGAGCAAATTTCCATGGATTTTGTTACTGGCCTACCTAGATCTCAGCGCGGAAATGATACTATTTGGGTGATCGTGGATCGACTCACAAAGTCTGCTCATTTCTTGGCTATCAAAGAAACAGACAAGTTCTCTATCTTAGCAGACATTTACTTAAAAGAAGTGGTCTCGAGGCACGGGGTGCCCACCTCCATCATCTCTGATCGTGACGCACGTTTTACTTCAGAACTGTGGCAGGCAATGCATAAATCTTTTGGCTCTCGTTTAGACATGAGCACGGCGTATCATCCTCAGACCGATGGGCAGTCTGAGCGCACTATTCAAACTCTAGAAGACATGCTTCGGGCATGCGTAATTGATTTTGGCAATGGTTGGGAGAAACATCTGCCACTTGTGGAATTTTCATACAATAACAGTTACCACACCAGCATTAAAGCTGCTCCATTCGAGGCATTGTACGGGCGTAAATGCCGGTCACCTCTCTGTTGGGCAGAGGTGGGAGATAGTCAAATCACAGGACCAGAAATGGTAGTCGATACTACAGAAAAGATCGCACAAATACGACAACGCATGGCGGCAGCACGCGACCGTCAGAAAGCATACGCTGATTTAGACAGGAAACTACTCGAATTCCAAGTTGGGGATCGAGCGCTACTTAAAGTTTCACCCTGGAAGGGTGTGGTTCGTTTTGGCAAACGAGGCAAGCTCAATCCGCGTTATGTCGGACCTTTCGAAGTCACAGAGAAAATAGGCAAAGTGGCCTACAGACTGAACTTACCACCTGAACTCAGTGCAGTTCACAATGTCTTTCACGTGTCCAATCTGAAGAAGTGTACGTCAGATGAGACCCACATAGTTCCCTTGAAGGAACTCACTATCGACGAACGGTTGCACTTCGTCGAGGAACCTGTTGAAATCACGGACCGGGATGTTAAGGTCCTCAAGAACACGAGAATCCCTCTTGTACGAGTTCGTTGGAACTCCCGCCGCGGCCCAGAGTATACCTGGGAACGAGAAGATCAAATGGAACTCAAATATCCCCAGTTATTCGGAACCAATGCAACTACTACTGAGGCTAAAGCTACTACTGCAGAATTTCGGGACGAAATTCCAAACCAACGGGGGGATGATGTGACACCCCAGGAAAACCAGTGAACAATACAACTTACCTAGCTTCCTCAGTAACCGCATGCTAAATTTCGGGACGAAATTTCTTTCAAGTTGGGGATAATGTGACAACTCGAGTTTCCGACATTCTTTATTCGCATTTATTTCACGTTGACTTTGACTGTCTAGTTGTTTGACTCGTCTGATTTGTAACGATACACTTTGTGTGATAATAAAAGTATTATGTTTGCTTGGTTATGTGTTGATGTTATAGCATGAGACTTAGTGTATTTGAAATAACATAAACTACTGAACATATGAAACAACTCGACGAAACAGAGTTGTGATTCGCCATGAACATACTCGACGAAACAAGCATGTTTCGCCAAACCGAACTCGACGAAACAGACTGTTTCGCCGGCCCAGTTTCGCCGAAAGCCCAGTACGGCCCAGAACGTTATTTCGTGAATACTTACGTGAAACGGGTTTAGTTTCACAAGTTAGGCAATCAGGAAACCCTAGAACACTCTCCCTTTTGTGCGACGGCAACAACCATCGTTTACCATCATTCCTAGCTCTTGAATCCGTGTTTGTTCATCTCTAATCGGTTAGTATGTGTTGTTAATCGATTTCATGTTTCTGTATTATCTCGATTCATGTTTGGATATGTGATGGATATGTGTTATTGCTGTGATAAGAGTATGTTGATGTTGATATAGGTTTCAATATGTAAGATGTGGTAGAATATATATACAATGCTATGCGAAACCTAATACAAACGAATGCTCGGTTCTGAATATTGTTATTATGGCCTAATTCTGATTACATTAGTATCTTGATAGGGATTGATGATATGATGTTGTATGTTGATATGTAAAACACATAAACTAGGGTTTATGCTAGGCGATAATTCTTGGATGATTGAGTTATGATGATTTTACATGCACATTGACCTTCATATGATTTCTGCTATTGTTGACGGCTGCTAGAGTGATTAGGGTTATGTGTTATTCGTTTCTGATGTAACTGATGTCTGTGAAACAGACCTTCGACGAAACAGAACTCTCGGCGAAACAGAATGTGTTTCGCCAAGAGTCATCGACGAATTAGAAGTTCTGTTTCGCCGAAGGAGACCTCGACGAAACAGACGTGTTTCGCCAACTATTGTGTTTCACCGTTATGTGTTTCGTCAATATATGTGTTTCGCCGAGCTGTGCTGTAACTTGAGTTAATCCTGTTAAGTGTTAACTGGAATATCTGACTGCTGTTAAATGATATACATGACTTGTGTGTTTGCGAATACGTACTACATGCTTATACGTGTACCTTGTGACTACAAACTGATTATGTATACGTGCCTACTTTAGGACGTGATTGATTTACCTTGAGCACATACTTAGCATACCGAGCAAATCAAGGTGAGTTCACACTCTTACCAAGGCATGGGATTCCCCAGTTGGGTTGGGAATGGGATTGAAGGATTACCTGTACTTACATTACCACTCGACTACTTACCACGGTCCTCGGATTGGGAAGGATGGATGTGCCAAATTCTACGCAAAGCCTACGTACTGTCCTCGGATTGGGAAGGACACCAGCACTAAACCTACGTAAAACCTACGTACTACCGTCCTCGGATTGGGAAGGACGCCAGTGCTAAACCTACGTACTACCATCCTCGGATTGGGAAGGACGCCAGCGCTAAACCTACGTACTCGCTACGTACTGTCCTCGGTTGGGAAGGGCACTTACATAAAACCTGCGTAAACCTATACTTACTACTATCCTCGGATTGGGAAGGATACTTATGATTACGAATAGTCTAGGGGATATATAACATGGGAAGCCCCCACCAATAGAACGTACTAACGGCCCAGTAGCGCCACATGTTACATACGAACTTACTATTATGCATTTACTCTCTGTGAACTCGCTCAACTAGTTGTTGATCCTCTGTTACATGCCTTGCAGGACCTTAGGTACTTATGGAGCTTGCACGGGAGGCGTAGTCGTTGTGGGCAAGGATCTTGAATACTTGATTAGACTTTATGACATTTCATACTTTATTATGTTGGGTTTAATTATACGCTTCCGCTAAACAGTGATAATATGTTTATGTTTTGGAACACCTCTCATATGGATGGGTTTGATTAAATTGCAATTACTTTTACTTTATACATTGTCCTATATGATTGGTGGCTTGATCCTGGTCAGTCACGCTCCCAAGCGGTGATACTCCGCAGGTGGATTTTGGGGGTGTGACACACCCCGCCTGGAGCGCAAGTTATTCAGGGATAGTTCAAGGTGGCGGGACCAGTCCATGTAAAAGTGGCTGACAATTTCGTCACTATTGGCTATATCCTGAATCCTAACGGTATATGAGGATTGATCACCCTCTCTCACGAAAGGGTATTTTCATACTCTCTAAGGTTTAAAGGTTTTCACCTTTCTAAGTCTTGGAGTTTATACACTCCCGCCTGTAGCGCATGAAAAATTGGGATTTTCCCCAGGATACAAAGGATTTATCTCCAGTACGTCCTTGGGTTGTACCCTCGGGACGTGAAAAATTGCTTATGCCATGGAAACTAACATTAAGTAGATTTCTAAGATACTTGAAGACATTGTACACAGGGGACATCCCTGCCAAGATGGTGGTGTAAAGCTAAAAGAATGAAGTTTGCGACTAATGCACTAAGTACCTTGCACTGGGGACATCTTCATTGGAAGAGTTGCAAAGGGATTGAAGTTCGGTAATAGGTTTATATCCTATGTCTGGTATGATCTTTCCTTTGTAAGCCTCATTTAAGTTTTTAGTAACATTATGTTAAGTATCCTGACATATATCCTCAAAGTCCTTTTAAGGATATTTGATTAGGATGTTTGAAACTAGTATTGGCTTGGAACTTTGATCGTCATCAAAACTTGGTTTTGAAAAGATAAACTATTTTTTACTTTCTAAAGAAATTTTTATAAAGTTAAAGGAACGTCTGGAAGATCTATTTAATAAAAGGCTTCTGCAGTATGTTTCTGAGCATACTGGTCAGGATATTTTGTAAAATAACAGTATGAGATTTTTACAAAGCTAAGACTTACACTAAACAATGCAAGGTGACAGAAAATAAGTCAAAAGATAGTTATATTATTAACAAGTCAAAAGTTGTGCTTTTGGTTTCACTTTAAACTAAGGCTCATCCGCCAAAAGCACAATTAGTTTTTACCATATTTGTGTAACGGTTGCAGGATCTGTCTCAAAACAGGACCCGTCCACCTACAACCGTTACTATGTTCAAAACAAGTTATACTAATCGATGACCAAGGGCTTCATCCTAAAACCTAGGACCCATCCACCTTTGGTCATCACATTGTTCTAGTGCAGGAAATGTAAATTGTTCAAAGACAGGAAAAGTAAATTGTTTATGCAACCACAACCATGAAATTAAAAAGTGGGCTCCGGCCTTGGCACGTATATCCATCATCGCCCACTCTGCTGCCTAAGGGGCAGCACCCTCTTGAACAACAACCTCCTTGCCAGCATTCGCCCCAGCATCACCCTCGGGATTCTTCTCAGCACCATCACCGGCATTGGCAACCTCCTCTGCCACCTTAGAAGGCTCTCCACCAATATGTTTTCCAGGATGAGCAACGGGATGGCCTCCGAGGCCCTGTAGTTTCTCCTCCCAAGCCTTTACATTCCAGGAAGGGCATTCAAAACCCAGAGCCATGGCCTCATAAGCCATCCTTATCCTGGCTTGGAGAAGAGAGACGACCACCGAAGCTTTTAGGCTATCCCGGTATGAGCTCATATTCTGCTGATATTGGAGAAGAGCGGCATCTAGCTTGGCTTGAGCATCCTCATTAGCTTTGTGGAGGGCGGCTTGATATTCCTGAGTCATTGCCTTGTATTTGTCTTCATAGTGCTGGCATTTGGCAGCTGCAATGGTTCCTTGATCAGCTATGGTGGCTTGAGCTTTCTCCAGCTGAATCTGCAACATCTTGTTAAGACCGCTAGCGTCTTCGTATAAATGCATGAGGCGATCCAGACCCTATCGATAAAGACACAGGTATTAATGTGAAAAATAAGCAGGATAAAGACTAACATACTTGTACAGGATATCGGAAAGAAAATTCTACCTGTTTGAGGAATGAGGTGGCTTCGTTAAACCCATGATTCTCAAGAGAGAATGTTTCAGAAACAGCTGGGGAGTCAGTCTCCTTTCTCTTCCGAGAGCTGGATGCCCTGGTCCTGGATGCCGGAGGACCTTTGGGGGCTGAAACAGTCTTTGAGGAGGTAGGCTTTGGTGTAGCAGATGGCTTTGTCTTGGATTCTTGTTTGATGGGTTCAAGGCTGGAGTAGCAATCTAACTCATCAAGTTCGAAACCTTCAAGGTTGACGACTGGTACTACATAAGGGAAGGTATTCTTAAAACTCATCATATTTTTGACAAATAATTAACATATGAAAATGTGCTTACCAGACATTTCTGAGCTTGATTTTTGATGAGGATCTGTGAGAGACAGGGAAAAAGTTCTTTCACTGGCAGGAAGACGGTAGATTTCCTTGATCTTGGATTCGGATTCTGCGCTAGGAGGCACTAAATCTCTGAAATTCGCTGCATAAAAACATCAGAATATAAGTCCGGGATACAGTTTGAAGATATGATTGGGGATATTCCTAAAACCCTAAATCCTACCCTTGGTTAACCATTTAACCGGCAGATCGAAACCCTTATCAATGGGGTCTCTTTTGACGAAAAAGAATTTTCGTCGCCATCGATCCTCATTCTTGGTGGCTTTAAGGACCAAAGGGTTCTTGATGGAGAACAGAAGATAACGGTGATTGCCATGAGATCTCAACCGGTATGCTACGGGAAGGTCCTCAACAAGTAGGTTAGGAAAATGACGAGATTTGATTTGATTCAACACTATCAAGATTCGCCAGACCATTGGCATAACTTGGGCATAACTAAGGCCGGTGAGGTCGAAAAAGCTGGAGATAAAGGGTGGAAATGGATACCGGAGTCCAAGAGAGAAAGGATAAGCGAAAAAACAAACCCACTCGTCGGATGATGCATCCGATCGGGCTTCCTTGTCAAAGGGGCGAAAGACCGTTCCGGTGGGAAAGGCACCGGAGTCTTTGAGAGCAGCAATATCAGCATTATTGAAGCAGCAAATCTCCTTTGCTGGATCGGTGATAAAGTTTTGACTTATGAGGGTTGAGGCTGACCGGTCTGAGCGGGATTTCGTTCGTGGTGCCATTGAGCAAATTAAGAAAAATTAAAGAAAGGATATTAGAAAAGAAGATACCTGATGCTTGCTCGCAGATAAGGATGACCGAGACAAGGAGTCCCTCGGTTAATATAGGATGAATGTAGGGGGTAAAAAGTAAATAATGCCTTGGAAGTTGCACCGCTGTCATTTCAAGAGTCTAGTCATATTAATTACCTTAGGTTATGTGGTAAAGTTTTGAAATATATCCGTTGGATTGGTATCCCAATTGATATATTTGGGGACAATTGTTAGGGGTCATTTTCTTTACATACGTATCCTGACCAATATCCTGCCTCTGTTTGTCTATTTGTGATCAGGATGCTGGAAGAGGATATTGCTAACATCTTGGGCGATATCCTGAGGCTTATTGAATTAACCACGTGCAGATTCAGGTTGGAGGCTTGCTAACGGTCAAGAGGACTTCTTCTCCTCAAGACTCGGACGAATTTGTTGAGAAAGAGACGTTGAGCCCGAAAGACCAGGTCTACAACGTTCCAAGAAGGAATATTCGGTGGATCCCGCGAGTTTAGGGTAGTTAGTTATTTTATCTTTACTATAAATAGATGAGGTCGGATCAGCTTAGAACACAACAATTCACACTTACACTCTCGATCACTTTCACTCTTTAGCTAATTACAAACACCACACTTGTATTTCATTTTCATTGTAACACTTAGTCGATCCGTACCACATCCCGCACTGTATCCTGATTTTTGAAGCAATTGAAGAACAAGGCAGCTGCGATTGTCAGCTCCCGAGGTTTTATGCTGGCGATCTAGATTGATCAAGGACTTTCCTCGTACATCTCGTGTCGTTTACTTTATTTTCGCTCATTGTTTGATCATAGATACAGCTCAATATCCTGAGCCGTATCCTGAATACTGTTTTCCCAAATAACTTAACAAGTATATTTTCAACACACTTTCTAGCACACTACCTCACTTAACTAATTTGATCACTTAATTACTTCGGTAATTTTTGACCAAAACAGTGATATATATGCGGATTAGACACCAAAAAAAAACACTCAACAAATAGTTACAATTTAAGGAATGTGCTTAGTGACGGTGTCAGATTCCTAATTGATGGAGAAAGGTCTGTTGGTAAGAAAAGCTGCTTCTAGGAGGTTGTCAAGTGTTTTCGCTCGACGATTCCATTCTTGGGTGGTTGGTTTGGCCCTTGTTCCTGTAACTCGAATCCTAGCCCGGTATATCCCATTTTAATTTTACACCATTGTGAACCTTACGCCTTTTTTATTCTTTGATCGAGGTTCTCGGCATTGAAAAATCTTCGTAAACTAAATCACACGTGTATATGTTGACATTTAAGAGATATACAGTCAAGAAAATCAAGAGCAATGGTGATATATATGTGGATTAGACTCCAAAAAAACACTCAACAAATGGCTACAATTTAAGGAATGTGTTTAGTGACGGCATCAGATTCCTAATTGATGGAGAAAGGTCTGGTGGTAAGAAAAGCTGCTTCTAGGAGGTTGTCAAGTGTTTTTGCTCGACAATTCCATTCTTGGGTGGTTGGTTTGGCCCTTGTTCCTGTAACTCGAATCCTAGCCCGGTATATCCCATTTTAATTTTACACCATTGTGAACCTTACTCCTTTTTTACTCTCTGATCGAGGTTCTCGGCATTGAAAAATCTTCGTAAACTAAATCACACGTGTATATGTTGACATTTAAGAGATATACAGTCAAGAAAATCAAGGGCAATGGTGATATATATGTGGATTAGACTCCAAAAAAAAACACTCAACAAATGGCTACAATTTAAGGAATGTGTTTAGTGACGGCATCAGATTCCTAATTGATGGAGAAAGGTCTGGTGGTAAGAAAAGCTGCTTCTAGAAGGTTGTCAAGTGTTTTCGCTCGACGATTCCATTCTTGGATGGTTGGTTTGGCCCTTGTTTCTGTGACTCAAATCCTAGCCCGGTATATCCCATTTTAATTTTACACCATTGTGACCCTTACGCCTTTATTATTCTCTGATCGAGGTTCTCGGTATTGAAAAATCTTTGTAAACTAAATCACACGTGTATATGTTGACATTTAAGAGATATACAGTCAAGAAAATCAAGGGCAATAGTGATATATATGCGGATTAGACTCCAAAAAAAACACTCAACAAATGGCGACAATTTAAGGAATGTGTTTAGTGATGGCATCAGATTCCTAATTGATGGAGAAAGGTTTGGTGGTAAGGAAAGCTGCTTCTAGGAGGTTGTCAAGTGTTTTCGCTCAACGATTCCATTCTTGGGTGGTTGGTTTGGCCCTTGTTCCTATAACTCGAATCCTAGCCCGGTATATCCCATTTTAATTTTACACCATTGTGAACCTTACGCCTTTTTTACTCTCTGATCGAGGTTCTCGCCATTGAAAAATCTTCGTAAACTAAATCACACGTGTATATGTTGACATTTAAGAGATATACAGTCAAGAAAATCAAGGGCAATGGTGATATATATGTGGATTAGACACCAAAAAAAACACTAAACAAATGGCTACAATTTAAGGAATGTGATTAGTGACGGTATCAGATTCCTAATTGATGAAGAAAGGTCAGGTGGCAAGAAAAGCTGCTTCTAGGACGTTGTCAAGTGATTTCGCTCGACAATTCCATTCTTGGGTGGTTGGTTTGGCCCTTGTTCCTGTAACTCGAATCCTAGCCAGGTATATCCCATTTTAATCTTACACCATTGTGAACCTTACGCCTTTTTTACTCTCTGATTGAGGTTCTCGGCATTGAAAAATCTTCGTAAACTAAATCACACGTGTATATGTTGATATTTAAGAGATATACAATCAAGAAAATCAAGGGCAATGGTGACATATATGCGGATTTGACACCAAAAAAAACACTCAACAAATGGCTACAATTTAAGGAATGTGTTTAGTGACGACGTCAGATTCGTAATTGATGGAGAAAGGTCTGGTGGCAAGAAAAGCTGCTTCTAAGAGGTTGTCAAGTGTATTCGCTCGACGATTCAATTCTTGGGTGGTTGGTTTGGCCCTTGTTTCTGTAACTCGAATCCTATCCCGGTATATCCCATTTTAATTTTACACAATTGTGAACCTTACGCCTTTTTTACTCTTTGATCGAGGTTCTCGGCATTGAAAAATCTTCGTAAACTAAATCACACGTGTATATGTTGACATTTAAGACATATACAGTCAAGAAAATCAAGGGCAATGGTGATGTTTATGTGGATTAGACACCAAAAAAAACACTCAACAAATGGCTACAATTTAAGGAATGTGTTTAGTGACGGTATCAGATTTCTAATTGATGGAGAAAGGTCAGGTGGCAAGAAAAGCTGGTTCTAGGAGGTTGTCAAGTGATTTCGCTCGACGATTCCATTCTTAGGTGGTTGGTTTGGTCCTTGTTCCTGTAACTCGAATCCTAGCTAGGTATATCCCATTTGAATCTTACACCATTGTGAACCTTACGCCTTTTTTACACTCGGATCGAGGTTCTCGGCATTGAAAAATCTTCGTAAATTAAATCACACGTGTATATGTTGATATTTAAGAGATATACAATCAAGAAAATCAAGGGCCATGGTGACATATATGCGGATTAGACACAAAAAAAACACTCAACAAATGGCTACAATTTAAGGAATGTGTTTAGTGACGGAGTCAGATTCGTAATTGATGGAGAAAGGTCTGGTGGCCAGAAAAGCTGCTTCTAGGAGGTTGTCAAGTGTTTTCGCTCGAGGATTCCATTCTTGGGTGGTTGGTTTGGCCCTTGTTCCTGTAACTCGAATCCTAGCCCGGTATATCCCATTTTAATTTTACACCATTGTGAACCTTACGCCTTTTTTACTCTCTGATCGAGGTTCTCGGCATTGAAAAATCTTCGTAAACTAAATCACATGTGTATATTTTGATATTTAAGAGATATACACTCAAGAAAATCAATGGCAATGGTGATATATATACGGATTAGACACAAAAAAACATTCAACAAATGGCTACAATTTAAGGAATGTGTTTAGTGACGGTGTCAGATTCGTAATTGATGGAGAAAGGTCTGGTGGCAAGAAAAGCTGCTTCTAGGAGGTTGTCAAGTGTTTTCGCTCGAAGATTCCATTCTTGGGTGGTTGGTTTGGCCCTTGTTCCTGTAACTCGAATCCTAGCCCGGTATATCCCATTTTAATTTTACACCATTGTGAACCTTACGCCTTTTTTACTCTCTGATCGAGGTTCTTGGCATTGAAAAATTTTTCTTAAACTAAATCACACGTGTATATGTTGACATTTAAGAGATATACAGTCAAGAAAATCAAGAGCAATGGTGATATATATGCGGATTAGACTCCAAAAAAAACACTCAACAAATGGCTACAATTTATGGAATGTGTTTAGTGACGGCATCAGATTCCTAATTGATGGAGAAAGGTCTGGTGGTAAGAAAAGCTGCTTCTAGGAGGTTGTCAAGGGTTTTCGCTCGACGATTCCATTCTTGGGTGGTTGGTTTGGCCCTTGTTCCTGTAACTCGAATCCTAGCCCGGTATATCCCATTTTAATTTTACACCATTGTGAACCTTACGCCTTTTTTACTCTTTGATCGAGGTTCTCGGCATTGAAAAATTTTCGTAAACTAAATCACACGTGAATATGTTGACATTTAAGAGATATACAGTTAAGAAAATCAAGAGCAATGGTGATATATATGCGGATTAGACTAAAAAAAACACTTAACAAATGGCTACAATTTAAGGAATGTGTTTAGTGATGGCATCAGATTCCTAATTGATGGAGAAAGGTCTGGAGGTAAGAAAAGCTGCTTCTAGAAGGTTGTCAAGTGTTTTCGCTCGACGATTCCATTCTTGGGTGGTTGGTTTGGCCATTGTTCCTGTAACTCGAATCCTAGCCCGATATATCCCATTTTAATTTTACACCATTGTGAACCTTACGCCTTTTTTACTCTCTGATCGAGGTTCTCGGTATTGAAAAATCTTTGTAAACTAAATCACACGTGTATATGTTGACATTTAAGAGATATATACAGTCAAGAAAATCAAGGGCAATGGTGATATATATGCGCATTAGACTCCAAAAAAAACACGCAACAAATGGCTAAAATTTAAGGAATGTGTTTTGTGATGGCATCAGATTCCTAATTGATGGAGAAAGGTCTGGTGGTAAGAAAAGCTGCTTCTAGGAGGTTGTCAAGTGTTTTCGCTCGACGATTCCATTCTTGGGTGGTTGGTTTGGCCCTTGTTCCTATAACTCGAATCCTAACCCGGTATATCCCATTTTAATTTTACACCATTGTGAACCTTACGCCTTTTTTACTCTCTGATCGAGGTTCTCGGCATTGAAAAATCTTCGTAAACTAAATCACACGTGTATATGTTGACATTTAAGAGATATACAGACAAGAAAATCAAGGGCAATGGTGATATATATGTGGATTAGACTCCAAAAAAACACTCAACAAATGGCTACAATTTAAGGAATGTGTTTAGTGACGGTATCAGATTCCTAATTGATGGAGAAAGGTCAGGTGGCAAGAAAAGTTGCTTCTAGGAGGTTGTCAAGTGATTTCGCTCGACAATTCCATTCTTGGGTGGTTGGTTTGGCCCTTGTTCCTGTAACTTGAATCCTAGCCAGGTATATCCCATTTTAATCTTACACCATTGTGAACCTTACGCCTTTTTTACTCTCTGGTCGAGGTTCTCGGCATTGAAAAATCTTCGTAAACTAAATCACACGTGTATATGTTGATATTTAAGAGATATACAATCAAGAAAATCATGGGCCATGGTGACATATATGCGGATTAGACAAAAAAAAACACTCAACAAATGGCTACAATTTAAGAAATGTGTTTAGTGACGGCGTCAGATTCGTAATTGATGGAGAAAGGTCTTGTGGCAAGAAAAGCTGCTTCTAGGAGGTTGTCAAGTGTTTTCGCTCGAGGATTCCATTCTTGGGTGGTTGGTTTGGCCGTTGTTCCTGTAACCCGAATCCTAGCCCGGTATATCCCATTTTAATTTTACACCATTGTGAACCTTACGCCTTTTTTACTCTCTGATCGAGGTTCTCGGTATTGAAAAATCTTTGTAAACTAAATCACACGTGTATATGTTGACATTTAAGAGATATATACAGTCAAGAAAATCAAGGGCAATGGTGATATATACGCGGATTAGACTCTAAAAAAAACATGCAACAAATGGCTAAAATTTAAAGAATGTGTTTAGTGATGGCATCAGATTCCTAATTGATGGAGAAAGGTCTGGTGGTAAGAAAAGCTGCTTCTAGGAGGTTGTCAAGTGTTTTCGCTCGACGATTCCATTCTTGGGTGGTTGGTTTGGCCCTTGTTCCTGTAACTCGAATCCTAGCCCGGTATATCCCATTTTAATTTTACACCATTGTGAACCTTACGCCTTTTTTACTCTCTGATCGAGGTTCTCGGCATTGAGAAATCTTCGTAAACTAAATCACACGTGTATATGTTGACATCTAAGAGATATACAGTCAAGAAAATCAAGGGCAATGGTGATATATATGCGGATTAGACTCCAAAAAAACACTCAACAAATGGCTACAATTTAAGGAATGTGTTTAGTGACGGTATCAGATTCCTAATTGATGGAGAAAGGTCAGGTGGCAAGAAAAGCTGCTTCTAGGAGGTTGTCAAGTGATTTCGCTCGACAATTCCATTCTTGGGTGGTTGGTTTGGCCCTTGTTCCTGTAACTTGAATCCTAGCCAGGTATATCCCGTTTTAATCTTACACCATTGTGAACCTTACGCCTTTTTTACTCTCTGGTCGAGGTTCTCGGCATTGAAAAATCTTCGTAAACTAAATCACACGTGTATATGTTGATATTTAAGAGATATACAATCAAGAAAATCAAGGGCCATGGTGACATATATGCGGATTAGACAAAAAAAAACACTCAACAAATGGCTACAATTTAAGAAATATGTTTAGTGACGGCGTCAGATTCGTAATTGATGGAGAAAGGTCTTGTGGCAAGAAAAGCTGCTTCTAGGAGGTTGTCAAGTGTTTTCGCTAGAGGATTCCATTCTTGGGTGGTTGGTTTGGCCCTTGTTCCTGTAACCCGAATCCTAGCCCGGTATATCCCATTTTAATTTTACACCATTGTGAACCTTACGCCTTTTTTACTCTCTGATCGAGGTTCTCGGCATTGAAAAATTTTCGTAAACTAAATCACACGTGTATATGTTGACATTTAAGAGATATACAGTCAAAAAAATCAAGGGCAATGGTGATATGTATGCGGATTAGACACCAAAAAAAATACTCAACAAATGGCTACAATTTAAGTAACGTGTTTAGTGACGGCATCAGATTCCTAATTGATGGAGAAAGGTCTGGTGGCAAGAAAAGCCGCTTCTAGGAGGTTTTCAAGTGTTTTCGCTCGACGATTCCATTCTTGGGTGGTTAGTTTGGCCCTTGTTCCTGTAACTCGAATCCTATCCCGGTATATCCCAGTTTAATTTTATACCATTGTGAACCTTACGCCTTTTTTACTCTCTGATCGAGGTTCTCGGCATTGAAAAATCTTCGTAAACTAAATCACACGTGTATATGTTGACATTTAAGAGATATACAGTCAAGACAATCAAGGGCAATGGTAATATATATGCGGATTAGACACCAAAAAAAACACTCAACAAATGGCTATAATTTAAGGAACGTGTTTAGTGACGGCATCAGATTCCTAAGTGATGGAGAAAGGTCTGGTGGCAAGAAAAGCTGCTTCTAGGGGGTTGTCAAGTGTTTTCGCTCGACGATTCCATTCTTGGGTGGTTGGTTTGGCCCTTGTTCTTGTAACTCGAATCCTAGCCCGGTATATCCCAGTTTAATTTTATACCATTGTGAACCTTACGCATTTTTTACTCTCTGATCAAGGTTCTCGGCATTGAAAAATCTTCGTAAGCTAAATCTCACGTGTATATGTTGACATATAAGAGATATACAGTCAAAAAAATCAAGGGCAATGGTGATATGTATGCGAATTAGACACCAAAAAAAATACTCAACAAATGGCTACAATTTAAGTAACGTGTTTAGTGACGGCATCAGATTCCTAATTGATGGAGAAAGGTCTGGTGGCAAGAAAAGCCGCTTCTAGGAGGTTTTCAAGTGTTTTCGCTCGACGATTCCATTCTTGGGTGGTTAGTTTGGCCCTTGTTCCTGTAACTCGAATCCTAGCCCGGTATATCCCAGTTTAATTTTATACCATTGTGAACCTTACGCCTTTTTTACTCTCTGATCGAGGTTCTCGGCATTGAAAAATCTTCGTAAACTAAATCACACGTGTATATGTTGACATTTAAGAGATATACAGTCAAGAAAATCAAGGGCAATGGTGATATATATATGCGGATTAGACACCAAAAAAAACACTCAACAAATGGCTACAATTTAAGGAACGTGTTTAGTGACGGCATCAGATTCCTAAGTGATGGAGAAAGGTCTGGTGGCAAGAAAAGCTGCTTCTAGGGGGTTGTCAAGTGTTTTCGCTCGACGATTCCATTCTTGGGTGGTTGGTTTGGCCCTTGTTCTTGTAACTCGAATCCTAGCCCGGTATATCCCATTTTAATTTTACACCATTGTAAACCTTACGCCTTTTTTACTCTCTGATCGTGGTTCTCGGCATTGAAAAATCTTCGTAAACTAAATCACACGTGTATATGTTGACATTTTAGAGATATACAGTTAAGAAATTCAAGGGCAATGGTGATATACAGTCAAGAAAATCAAGGGCAATGGTGATATATATGCAGATTAGAAACCAAAAAAAAACACTCAACAAATGACTACAAATTAAGGAATTTGTTTAGTTACAGCATCAGATTCCTAATTGATGGAGAAAGGTCTGGTGGCAAGAAAAGCTGCTTCTAGGAGGTTGTCAAGTGTTTTCGCTCGACAATTCCATTCTTGGGCGGTTGGTTTGGCCCTTGTTCCTGTAACTCGAATCCTAGCCCGGTATATGCCATTTTAATTTTACACCATTGTGAACCTTACGCCTTTTTTACTCTCTGATCGAGGTTCTCGGCTTTGAAAAATCTTCGTAAACTAAATCACACGTGTATATGTTGACATTTAAGAGATATACAGTCAAGAAAATCAAGGGCAATGGTGATATATATGCGGATTAGACACCAAAAAAAAACACTCAACAAATGGCTACAATTTAAGGAATGTGTTTAGTGACGGCATCAGATTCCTAATTGATGGAGAAAGGTCTGGTAGCAAGAAAAGCTGCTTCTAGGAGGTTATCAAGTGTTTTCGCTCGACGATTCCATTCTTGGGTGGTTGGTTTGGCCCTTGTTCCTGTAACTCGAATCCTAGCCGGGTATATCCCATTTTAATTTTACACCATTGTGAACCTTACGCCTTTTTTACTCTCTGATCGTGGTTCTCGGCATTGCAAAATCTTCGTAAACTAAATCACACGTGTATATGTTGACATTTAAGAGATATACAGTCAAGAAAATCAAGGGCAATGGTGATATATATGCGGATTAGACACCAAAAAAACACTCAACAAATGGCTACAATTTAAGGAATGTGTTTAGTGACGGTAACAGATTCCTAATTGATGGAGAAAGGTCTGGTGGCAAGAAAAGCTGCTTCTAGGAGGTTATCAAGTGTTTTCGCTCGACGATTCCATTCTTGGGTGGTTGGTTTGGCCCTTGTTCCTGTAACTCGAATCCTAGCCCGGTATATCCCATTTTAATTTTACCCCATTATGAACCTTACGCCTTTTTTACTCTCTGATCGAGGTTCTCGGCATTGAAAAATCTTCGTAAACTAAATCACACGTGTATATGTTGACATTTAAGAGATATACAGTCAAGAAATTCAAGGGCAATGGTGATATACAATCAAGAAAATCAAGGGCAATGGTGATATATATGCGGATTAGACACCAAAAAAAAACACTCAACAAATGGCTACAATTCAAGGAATGTGTTTAGTGACGGCATCAGATTCCTAATTGATAGAGAAAGGTTTGGTGGCAAGAAACGCTGCTTCTAGGAGGTTATCAAGTGTTTTCGCTCGACGATTCCATTCTTGGGTGGTTGGTTTGGCCCTTGTTCCTGTAACTCGAATCCTAGCCCGGTATTTCCCATTTTAATTTTACACCATTGTGAACCTTACGCCTTTTTTACTCTCTGATCGAGGTTCTCGGCATTGAAAAATCTTCGTAAACTAAATCACACGTGTATATGTTGACATTTAAGAGATATACAGTCAAGAAAATCAAGGGCAATGGTGATATATATGCGGATTAGACACCAAAAAAACACTCAACAAATGGCAACAATTTAAGGAATGTGTTTAGTGACGGCATCAGATTCCTAATTGATGGAGAAAGGTCTGGCGGCAAGAAAAGCTGCTTCTAGGAGGTTATCAAGTGTCTTCGCTCGATGATTCCATTCTTGGGTGGTTGGTTTGGCCCTTGTTCCTGTAACTCGAATCCTAGCCCGGTATATCCCATTTTAATTTTACACCATTGTGAACCTTACGCCTTTTTTACCCTCTGATCGAGGTTCTCGGCATTGAAAAATTCTTCATAAACTAAATCACACGTGTATATGTTGACATTTAAGAGATATACAGTCAAGAAATTTAAGGGCAATGGTGATATATAGTCAAGAAAATCAAGGGCAATGGTGATATATATGCGTATTAGACACAAAAAAAAAAACACTCAACAAATGGCTACAATTTATGGAATGTGTTTAGTGACGGCATCAGGTTCCTAATTAATGGAGAAAGGTCTGGTGGCAAGAAAAGCTGCTTCTAGGAGGTTGTCAAGTGTTTTCGCTCGACAATTCCATTCTTGGGTGGTTGGTTTGTCCCTTGTTCCTGTAACTCGAATCCTAGCCCGGTATATCCCATTTTAATTTTACACCATTGTGAACCTTACGCCTTTTTTAATCTCTGAGCGATATTCTCGGCATTGAAAAATCTTCGTAAACTAAATCACACGTGTATATGTTGACATTTAAGAGATATACACTCAAGAAAATCAAGAGCAATGGTGATATATATGCGGATTAGACACCAAAAAAAAACCACTCAACAAATGGCTACAATTTAAGGAATGTGTTTAGTGACGGCATCAAATTCCTAATTGATGGAGAAAGGTCTGGTGGCAAGAAAAGCTGCTTCTAGGAGGTTGACAAGTGTTTTTGCTCGACGATTCCATTCTTGGGTGGTTGGTTTGGCCCTTGTTCCTGTAACTCGAATCCTAGCCCGGTATATCCCATTTTAATTTTACACCATTGTGAACCTTACGCCTTTTTTACTCTCTGATCGAGGATCTCGGCATTGAAAAATCTTCGTAAACTAAATCACACGTGTATATGTTGACATTTAAGAGATATACAGTCAAGAAATTCAAGGGCAATAGTGATATACAGTCAAAAAGATCAAGGGCAATGGTGATATATATGCGGATTAGACACCAAAAAAAACACTCAACAAATGGCTACAATTTAAGGAATGTGTTTAGTGACGGCATCAGATTCCTAAATGATGGAGAAAGGTCTGGTGGCAAGAAAAGCTGCTTCTAGGAGGTTGTCAAGTGTTTTCGCTCGACGATTCCATTCTTGGGTGGTTGGTTTAGCCCTTTTTCCTGTAACTCGAATCCTAGCCCAGAATATCCCATTTTAATTTTACACCATTGTGAACCTTACGCCTTTTCTACTCTCTGATCGAGGTTCTCGACATTGAAAAATCTTCGTAAACTAAATCACACGTGTATATGTTGACATTTAAGAGATATACAGTCAAGAAAATCAAGGGAAATGGTGATAAATATGCGGATTAGACACCAAAAAAAAACCACTCAACAAATGGCTGCAATTTAAAAAATGTGTTTAGTGACGGCATCAGATTCCTAATTGATGGAGAAAGGTCTGGTGGCAAGAAAAGCTGCTTCTAGTAGGTTGTCAAGTGTTTTCGCTCGACGATTCCATTCTTGGGTGGTTGGTTTGGCCCTTGTTCCTGTAACTCGAATCCTATCCCGGTATATCCCATTTTAATTTTACACCATTGTGAACCTTACGCCTTTTTTATTCTCTGATCGAGGTTCTCGGCATTGAAAAATCTTCGTAAACTAAATCACACGTGTATATGTTGACATTTAAGAGATATACAGTCAAGAAAAACTAAAGGGCAATGGTGATATATATGCGGATTAGACACCAAAAAAAAACCACTCAACAAATGGCTACAATTTAAGGAATGTGTTTAGTGACGGCATCAGATTTCTAATTGATGGAGAAAGGTCTGGCGGCAAGAAAAGCTGCTTCTAGGAGTTCGTCAAGTGTTTTCGCTCGACGATTCCATTCTTGGGTGGTAGGTTTGGCCCTTGTTCCTGTAACTCGAATCCTAGCCCGGTATATCCCATTTTAATTTTACACCATTGTGAACCTTACGCCTTTTTTACTCTCTAATCGAGGATCTCGGCATTGAAAAATCTTCGTAAACTAAATCACACGTGTATATTTTGGCATTCAAGAGATATACAGTCAAGAAATTCAAGGGCAATGGTGATATACAGTCAAAAAGATCAAGGGCAATGGTGATTTATATGCGGATTAGACGTGTATATGTTGACATTTAAGAGATATACAGTCAAGAAATTCATGGGCAATGGTGATATACAGTCAAGAAAATCAAGCGCAATGGTGATATATATGCGGATTAGACTCCAAAAAAACACTCAACAAATGGCTACAATTTAAGGAATGTGTTTAGTGACGGCATCAGATTCCTATTTGATGGAGAAAGGTCTGGTGTCAAGAAAAGCTGCTTCTAGGAGGTTGTCAAGTGATTTCGCTCGACAATTCCATTCTTGGGTGGTTGGTTTGTCCCTTGTTCCTGTAACTCGAATCCTAACCCGGTATATCCCATTTTAATTTTACACCATTGTGAACCTTACGCCTTTTTTACTCTCTGATCGAGGTTCTCGGTACTGAAAAATCTTCGTAAACTAAATCACACGTGTATATGTTGACATTTAAGAGATATGCACTCAAGAAAATCAAGGGCAATGGTGATATATATGCGGATTAGACACCAAAACCACTAACAAATGGCTACAATGTAAGGAATGTGTTTAGTGACGGCATCAGATTTCTAATTGATAGGGAAAGGTCTGGTGGCAAGAAAAGCTGCTTCTAGGTGGTTGACAAGTGTTTTCGCTCGACGATTCCATTCTTGGGTGGTTGGTGTGGCCCTTGTTCATGTAACTCGAATCCTAGCCCGGTATATCCCATTTTAATTTTACACCATTGTGAACCTTACGCCTTTTTTACCCTCTGATCGAGGTTCTCGGCGTTGAAAAATCTTCGTAAACTAAATCACACGTGTATATGTTGACATTTAAGAGATATACAGTCAAGAAATTCATGGGCAACGGTGATATACAGTCAAGAAAATCAAGGGCAATGGTGATATATATGCGGATTAGACACCAAAAAAAAAACACTCAACAAATGGCTACAATTTAAGGAATGTGTTTAGTGACGGCATCAGATTCCTAATTGATGGAGAAAGGTCTGGTGGCAAGAAAAGCTGCTTCTAGGAGGTTGTCAAGTGTTTTCGCTCGACAATTCCATTCTTGGGTGGTTGGTTTAGCCATTTTTCCTGTAACTCGAATCCTAGCCCAGAATATCCCATTTTAATTTTACACCATTGTGAACCTTACGCCTTTTTTACTCTCTGATCGAGGTTCTCGACATTGAAAAATCTTCGTAAACTAAATCACACGTGTATATGTTGACATTTAAGAGATATACAGTCAAGAAAATCAAGGGAAATGGTGATAAATATGCGGATTAGACACCAAAAAAAAACCACTCAACAAATGGCTACAATTTAAAAAATGTGTTTAGTGACGGCATCAGATTCCTAATTGATGGAGAAATGTCTGGTGGCAAGAAAAGCTGCTTCTAGTAGGTTGTCAAGTGTTTTCGCTCGACGATTCCATTCTTGGGTGGTTGGTTTGGCCCTTGTTCCTGTAACTCGAATCCTATCCCGGTATATCCCATTTTAATTTTACACCATTGTGAACCTTATGCCTTTTTTACTCTCTGATCGAGGTTCTCGGCATTGAAAAATCTTCGTAAACTAAATCACACGTGTATATGTTGACATTTAAGAGATATACAGTCAAGAAAAACTCAAGGGCAATGGTGATATATATGCGGATTAGACGCCAAAAAAAAACCACTCAACAAATGGCTACAATTTAAGGAATGTGTTTAGTGACGGCATCAGATTTCTAATTGATGGAGAAAGGTCTGGCGGCAAGAAAAGCTGCTTCTAGGAGGTCGTCAAGTGTTTTCGCTCGACAATTCCATTCTTGGGTGGTAGGTTTGGCCCTTGTTCCTGTAACTCGAATCCTAGCCCGGTATATCCCATTTTAATTTTACACCATTGTGAACCTTACGCCTTTTTTACTCTCTGATCGAGGATCTCGGCATTGAAAAATCTTCGTAAACTAAATCACACGTCTATATTTTGACATTCAAGAGATATACAGTCAAGAAATTCAAGGGCAATGGTGATATACAGTCAAAAAGATCAAGGGCAATGGTGATATATATGCGGATTAGACTCCAAAAAAAACACTCAACAAATGGCTACAATTTAAGGAATGTGTTTAATGACGGCATCAGATTCCTAATTGATGGAGAAAGGTCTGGTGGCAAGAAAAGCTGCTTCTAGGAGGTTATCAAGTGTTTTCGCTCGACGATTCCATTCTTGGGTGGTTGGTTTTGCCCTTGTTCCTGTAACTCGAATCCCAGCCCGGTATATCCCATTTTAATTTTACACCATTGTGAACCTTACGCCTTTTTTACACTCTGATCGAGGTTCTCGGCATTGAAAAATCTTCGTAAACTAAATCACACGTGTATATGTTGACATTTAAGAGATATACAGTCAACAAAATCATGGGAAATGGTGATATATATGCGTATTAGATACCAAAAAAACACTCAACAAATGGCTACAATTTAAGGAATGTGTTTAGTGACGGCATCAGATTCCTAATTGATGGAGAAAGGTCTGGTGGCAAGAAAAGCTTCTTCTAGGAGGTTATCAAGTGTTTTCGCTCGACGATTCCATTCTTGGGTGGTTGGTTTGGCCCTTGTTCCTGTAACTCGAATCCTAGCCCGGTATATCCCATTTTAATCTAGACCATTTTGAACCTTACGCCTTTTTTACCCTCTGATCGAGGTTCTCGGCATTGAAAAATCTTCGTAAACTAAATCACACGTGTATATGTTGACATTTAAGAGATATACAGTCAAGAAATTCATGGGCAATGGTGATATACAGTCAAGAAAATCAAGCGCAATGGTGATATATATGCGGATTAGACTCCAAAAAAAACACTCAACAAATGGCTACAATTTAAGGAATGTGTTTAGTGACGGCATCAGATTCCTATTTGATGGAGAAAGGTCTGGTGTCAAGAAAAGCTGCTTCTAGGAGGTTGTCAAGTGATTTCGCTCGACAATTCCATTCTTAGGTGGTTGGTTTGTCCCTTGTTCCTGTAACTCGAATCCTAGCCCGGTATATCCCATTTTAATTTTACACCATTGTGAACCTTACGCCTTTTTTACTCTCTGATCGTGGTTCTCGGTATTGAAAAATCTTCGTAAACTAAATCACACGTGTATATGTTGACATTTAAGAGATATACACTCAAGAAAATCAAGGGCAATGGTGATATATATGCGGATTAGACACCAAACCCACTCAACAAATGGCTACAATTTAAGTAATGTGTTTAGTGACGGCATCAGATTTCTAATTGATGGGGAAAGGTCTGGTGGCAAGAAAAGCTGCTTCTAGGAGGTTGACAAGTGTTTTCGCTCGACGATTCCATTCTTGGGTGGTTGGTTTGGCCCTTGTTCCTGTAACTCGAATCCTAGCCCGGTATATCCCATTTTAATTTTACACCATTGTGAACCTTACGCCTTTTTTACCCTCTGATCGAGGTTCTCGGCGTTGAAAAATCTTCGTAAACTAAATCACACGTGTATATGTTGACATTTAAGAGATATACTGTCAAGAAATTCATGGGCAACGGTGATATACAGTCAAGAAAATCAAGGGCAATGGTGATATATATGCGGATTAGACACCAAAAAAAAACCACTCAACAAATGGCTACAATTTAAGGAATGTGTTTAGTGACGGCATCAGATTCCTAATTGATGGAGAAAGGTCTGGTGGCAAGAAAAGCTGCTTCTAGGAGGTTGACAAGTGTTTTCGCTCGACGATTCCATTCTTGGGTGGTTGGTTTGGCCCTTGTTCCTGTAACTCGAATCCTAGCCCGGTATATCATATTTAAATTTTACACCATTGTGAACCTTACGCCTTTTATACCCTCTGATCAGGGTTCTCGGCATTGGAAAATCTTCGTAAACTAAATCACACGTGTATATGTTGACATTTAAGAGATATACAGTCAAGAAATTCATGGGCAATGGTGATATACAGTCAAGAAAATCAAGGGCAATGGTGATATATATGCGGATTAGACACCAAAAAAAAACACTCAACAATTGGCTACAATTTAAGGAATGTGTTTAGTGACGGCATCAGATTCCTAATTGATGGAGAAAGGTCTGGTGGCAAGAAAAGCTGCTTCTAGGAGGTTGTCAAGTGTTTTCGCTCGACAATTCCATTCTTGGGTGGTTGGTTTGTCCCTTGTTCCTGTAACTCGAATCCTAGCCCGGTATATCCCATTTTAATATTACACCATTGTGAAACTTACGCCTTTTTTACTCTCTGATTGAGGTTCTCGGCATTGAAAAATCTTCGTAAACTAAATCACACGTGTATATGTTGACATTTAAGAGATATACACTCAAGAAAATCAAGGGCAATGGTGATATATATGCGGATTAGACACGAAAAAAAAACCACTCAACAAATGGCTACAATTTAAGGAATGTGTTTAGTGACGGCATCAGATTCCTAATTGATGGAGAAAGATCTGGTGGCAAGAAAAGCTGCTTCTAGGAGGTTGACAAGTGTTTTCGTTCGACGATTCCATTCTTGGGTGGTTGGTTTGGCCCTTGTTCTTGTAACTCGAATCCTAGCCCGGTATATCCCATTTTAATTTTACACCATTGTGAACCTTACGCCTTTTTTACTCTCTGATCGAGGATCTCGGCATTGAAAAATCTTCGTAAACTAAATCACACGTGTATATGTTGACATTTAAGAGATATACAGTCAAGAAATTCAAGGGCAATGGTGATATACAGTCAAAAAGATCAAGGGCAATGGTGATATATATGCGGATTAGACACCAAAAAAACACTCAACAAATGGCTACAATTTAAGGAATGTGTTTAGTGACGGCATCAGATTCCTAATTGATGGAGAAAGGTCTGTTGGCAAGAAAAGCTGCTTCTAGGAGGTTGTCAAGTGTTTTCGCTCGACAATTCCATTCTTGGGTGGTTGGTTTAGCCCTTTTTCCTCTAACTCGAATCCTAGCCCAGAATATCCCATTTTAATTTTACACCATTGTGAACCTTACGCACTTTTTACTCTCTGATCGAGGTTCTCGACATTGAAAAATCTTCGTAAACTAAATCACACGTGTATATGTTGACATTTAAGAGATATACAGTCAAGAAAATCAAGGGAAATGGTGATATATATGCGGATTAGACACCAAAAAAAAACCACTCAACAAATGGCTACAATTTAAAGAATGTGTTTAGTGACGGCATCAGATTCCTAATTGACGGAGAAAGGCCTGGTGGCAAGAAAAGCTGCTTCTAGTAGGTTGTCAAGTGTTTTCGCTCGACGATTTCATTCTTGGGTGGTTGGTTTGGCCCTTGTTCCTGTAACTCGAATTCTATCCCGGTATATCCCATTTTAATTTTACACATTGTGAACCTTACGCCTTTTTTACTCTCTTATCGAGGTTCTCGGCATTGAAAAATCTTCGTAAACTAAATCACACGTGTATATGTTGACATTTAAGAGATATACAGTCAAGAAATTCAAGGGCAATGGTGATATACAGTCAAGAAAATCAAGGGCAATGGTGATATATATGCGGATTAGACAACAAAAAACACTCAACAAATGGCTACAATTTAAGGAATGTGTTTAGTGATGACATCAGATTCCTAATTGATGGAGAAAGGTCTGGTGGCAAGAAAAGCTGCTTCAAGGAGGTTGTCAAGTGTTTTCGCTCGACGATTCCATTCTTGGGTGGTTAGTTTGGCCCTTGTTCTTGTAACTCGAATCCTAGCCCGGTATATCCCATATTAATTTTACACCATTGTGAACCATAAGCCTTTTTAACTCTCTGATCGAGGTTCTCGGCATTGAAAAATCTTCGTAAACTAAATCACACGTGTATATGTTGACATTTAAGAGATATACAGTCAAGAAATTCAAGGGAAATGGTGATATACACTCAAGAAAATCAAGGGCAATGGTGATATATATGCGGATTAGACACGAAAAAAAACCACTCTACAAATGGCTACAATTAAAGGAATGTGTTTAGTGACGGCATCAGATTCCTAATTGATGGAGAAAGGTCTGGTGGCAAGAAAAGCTGCTTCTAGGAGGTTGACAAGTGTTTTCGTTCGACGATTCCATTCTTGGGTGGTTGGTTTGGCCCTTGTTCCTGTAACTCGAATCCTAGCCCGGTATATCCCATTTTAATTTTACACCATTGTGAACCTTACGCCTTTTTTACTCTCTGATCGAGGATCTCGGCATTGAAAAATCTTCGTAAACTAAATCACACGTGTATATGTTGACATTTAAGAGATATACAGTCAAGAAATTCAAGGGCAATGGTGATATACAGTCAAAAAGATCAAGGACAATGGTGATATATATGCGGATTAGACACCAAAAAAACACTCAACAAATGGCTACAATTTAAGTAATGTGTTTAGTGACGGCATCAGATTCCTAATTGATGGAGAAAGGTCTGTTGGCAAGAAAAGCTGCTTCTAGGAGGTTGTCAAGTGTTTTCGCTCGACAATTCCATTCTTGGGTGGTTGGTTTAGCCCTTTTTCCTCTAACTCGAATCCTAGCCCAGAATATCCCATTTTAATTTTACTCCATTGTGAACCTTACGCACTTTTTACTCTCTGATCGAGGTTCTCGACATTGAAAAATCTTCGTAAACTAAATCACACGTGTATATGTTGACATTTAAGAGATATACAGTCAAGAAAATCAAGGGAAATGGTGATATATATGCGGATTAGACACCAAAAAAAAACCACTCAACAAATGGCTACAATTTAAAGAATGTGTTTAGTGACGGCATCAGATTCCTAATTAATGGAGAAAGGTCTGGTGGCAAGAAAAGCTGCTTCTGGTAGGTTGTCAAGTGTTTTCGCTCGACGATTTCATTCTTGGGTGGTTGGTTTGGCCCTTGTTCCTGTAACTCGAATTCTATCCCGGTATATCCCATTTTAATTTTACACATTGTGACCTTACGCCTTTTTTACTCTCTTATCGAGGTTCTCGGCATTGAAAAATCTTCGTAAACTAAATCACACGTGTATATGTTGACATTTAAGAGATATACAGTCAAGAAATTCAAGGGCAATGGTGATATACAGTCAAGAAAATCAAGGGCAATGGTGATATATATGCGGATTAGACAACAAAAAAACACTCAACAAATGGCTACAATTTAAGGAATGTGTTTAGTGATGACATCAGATTCCTAATTGATGGAGAAAGGTCTGGTGGCAAGAAAAGCTGCTTCAAGGAGGTTGTCAAGTGTTTTCGCTCGACGATTCCATTCTTGGGTGGTTAGTTTAGCCCTTGTTCTTGTAACTCGAATCCTAGCCCGGTATATCCCATATTAATTTTACACCATTATGAACCATAAGCCTTTTTAACTCTCTGATCGAGGTTCTCGGCATTGAAAAATCTTCGTAAACTAAATCACACGTGTATATGTTGACATTTAAGAGATATACAGTCAAGAAATTCAAGGGAAATGGTGATATACAGTCAAGAAAATCAAGGGCAATGGTGATATATATGCGGATTAGACACCAAAAAAAAACACTCAACAATTGGCTACAATTTAAGGAATGTGTTTAGTGACGGCATCAGATTCCTAATTGATGGAGAAAGGTCTGGTGGCAAGAAAAGCTGCTTCTAGGAGGTTGTCAAGTGTTTTCGCTCGACAATTCCATTCTTGGGTGGTTGGTTTGTCCCTTGTTCCTGTAACTCGAATCCTAGCCCGGTATATCCCATTTTAATATTACACCATTGTGAAACTTACGCCTTTTTTACTCTCTGATTGAGGTTCTCGGCATTGAAAAATCTTCGTAAACTAAATCACACGTGTATATGTTGACATTTAAGAGATATACACTCAAGAAAATCAAGGGCAATGGTGATATATATGCGGATTAGACACGAAAAAAAAACCACTCAACAAATGGCTACAATTTAAGGAATGTGTTTAGTGACGGCATCAGATTCCTAATTGATGGAGAAAGATCTGGTGGCAAGAAAAGCTGCTTCTAGGAGGTTGACAAGTGTTTTCGTTCGACGATTCCATTCTTGGGTGGTTGGTTTGGCCCTTGTTCTTGTAACTCGAATCCTAGCCCGGTATATCCCATTTTAATTTTACACCATTGTGAACCTTACGCCTTTTTTACTCTCTGATCGAGGATCTCGGCATTGAAAAATCTTCGTAAACTAAATCACACGTGTATATGTTGACATTTAAGAGATATACAGTCAAGAAATTCAAGGGCAATGGTGATATACAGTCAAAAAGATCAAGGGCAATGGTGATATATATGCGGATTAGACACCAAAAAAACACTCAACAAATGGCTACAATTTAAGGAATGTGTTTAGTGACGGCATCAGATTCCTAATTGATGGAGAAAGGTCTGTTGGCAAGAAAAGCTGCTTCTAGGAGGTTGTCAAGTGTTTTCGCTCGACAATTCCATTCTTGGGTGGTTGGTTTAGCCCTTTTTCCTCTAACTCGAATCCTAGCCCAGAATATCCCATTTTAATTTTACACCATTGTGAACCTTACGCACTTTTTACTCTCTGATCGAGGTTCTCGACATTGAAAAATCTTCGTAAACTAAATCACACGTGTATATGTTGACATTTAAGAGATATACAGTCAAGAAAATCAAGGGAAATGGTGATATATATGCGGATTAGACACCAAAAAAAAACCACTCAACAAATGGCTACAATTTAAAGAATGTGTTTAGTGACGGCATCAGATTCCTAATTGACGGAGAAAGGCCTGGTGGCAAGAAAAGCTGCTTCTAGTAGGTTGTCAAGTGTTTTCGCTCGACGATTTCATTCTTGGGTGGTTGGTTTGGCCCTTGTTCCTGTAACTCGAATTCTATCCCGGTATATCCCATTTTAATTTTACACATTGTGAACCTTACGCCTTTTTTACTCTCTTATCGAGGTTCTCGGCATTGAAAAATCTTCGTAAACTAAATCACACGTGTATATGTTGACATTTAAGAGATATACAGTCAAGAAATTCAAGGGCAATGGTGATATACAGTCAAGAAAATCAAGGGCAATGGTGATATATATGCGGATTAGACAACAAAAAACACTCAACAAATGGCTACAATTTAAGGAATGTGTTTAGTGATGACATCAGATTCCTAATTGATGGAGAAAGGTCTGGTGGCAAGAAAAGCTGCTTCAAGGAGGTTGTCAAGTGTTTTCGCTCGACGATTCCATTCTTGGGTGGTTAGTTTGGCCCTTGTTCTTGTAACTCGAATCCTAGCCCGGTATATCCCATATTAATTTTACACCATTGTGAACCATAAGCCTTTTTAACTCTCTGATCGAGGTTCTCGGCATTGAAAAATCTTCGTAAACTAAATCACACGTGTATATGTTGACATTTAAGAGATATACAGTCAAGAAATTCAAGGGAAATGGTGATATACACTCAAGAAAATCAAGGGCAATGGTGATATATATGTGGATTAGACACGAAAAAAAACCACTCTACAAATGGCTACAATTAAAGGAATGTGTTTAGTGACGGCATCAGATTCCTAATTGATGGAGAAAGGTCTGGTGGCAAGAAAAGCTGCTTCTAGGAGGTTGACAAGTGTTTTCGTTCGACGATTCCATTCTTGGGTGGTTGGTTTGGCCCTTGTTCCTGTAACTCGAATCCTAGCCCGGTATATCCCATTTTAATTTTACACCATTGTGAACCTTACGCCTTTTTTACTCTCTGATCGAGGATCTCGGCATTGAAAAATCTTCGTAAACTAAATCACACGTGTATATGTTGACATTTAAGAGATATACAGTCAAGAAATTCAAGGGCAATGGTGATATACAGTCAAAAAGATCAAGGACAATGGTGATATATATGCGGATTAGACACCAAAAAAACACTCAACAAATGGCTACAATTTAAGTAATGTGTTTAGTGACGGCATCAGATTCCTAATTGATGGAGAAAGGTCTGTTGGCAAGAAAAGCTGCTTCTAGGAGGTTGTCAAGTGTTTTCGCTCGACAATTCCATTCTTGGGTGGTTGGTTTAGCCCTTTTTCCTCTAACTCGAATCCTAGCCCAGAATATCCCATTTTAATTTTACTCCATTGTGAACCTTACGCACTTTTTACTCTCTGATCGAGGTTCTCGACATTGAAAAATCTTCGTAAACTAAATCACACGTGTATATGTTGACATTTAAGAGATATACAGTCAAGAAAATCAAGGGAAATGGTGATATATATGCGGATTAGACACCAAAAAAAAACCACTCAACAAATGGCTACAATTTAAAGAATGTGTTTAGTGACGGCATCAGATTCCTAATTAATGGAGAAAGGTCTGGTGGCAAGAAAAGCTGCTTCTGGTAGGTTGTCAAGTGTTTTCGCTCGACGATTTCATTCTTGGGTGGTTGGTTTGGCCCTTGTTCCTGTAACTCGAATTCTATCCCGGTATATCCCATTTTAATTTTACACATTGTGACCTTACGCCTTTTTTACTCTCTTATCGAGCTTCTCGGCATTGAAAAATCTTCGTAAACTAAATCACACGTGTATATGTTGACATTTAAGAGATATACAGTCAAGAAATTCAAGGGCAATGGTGATATACAGTCAAGAAAATCAAGGGCAATGGTGATATATATGCGGATTAGACAACAAAAAAACACTCAACAAATGGCTACAATTTAAGGAATGTGTTTAGTGATGACATCAGATTCCTAATTGATGGAGAAAGGTCTGGTGGCAAGAAAAGCTGCTTCAAGGAGGTTGTCAAGTGTTTTCGCTCGACGATTCCATTCTTGGGTGGTTAGTTTAGCCCTTGTTCTTGTAACTCGAATCCTAGCCCGGTATATCCCATATTAATTTTACACCATTGTGAACCATAAGCCTTTTTAACTCTCTGATCGAGGTTCTCGGCATTGAAAAATCTTCGTAAACTAAATCACACGTGTATATGTTGACATTTAAGAGATATACACTCAAGAAAATCAAGGGCAATGGTGATATATATGCGGATTAGACACGAAAAAAAAACCACTCAACAAATGGCTACAATTTAAGGAATGTGTTTAGTGACGGCATCAGATTCCTAATTGATGGAGAAAGATCTGGTGGCAAGAAAAGCTGCTTCTAGGAGGTTGACAAGTGTTTTCGTTCGACGATTCCATTCTTGGGTGGTTGGTTTGGCCCTTGTTCTTGTAACTCGAATCCTAGCCCGGTATATCCCATTTTAATTTTACACCATTGTGAACCTTACGCCTTTTTTACTCTCTGATCGAGGATCTCGGCATTGAAAAATCTTCGTAAACTAAATCACACGTGTATATGTTGACATTTAAGAGATATACAGTCAAGAAATTCAAGGGCAATGGTGATATACAGTCAAGAAAATCAAGGGCAATGGTGATATATATGCGGATTAGACAACAAAAAACACTCAACAAATGGCTACAATTTAAGGAATGTGTTTAGTGATGACATCAGATTCCTAATTGATGGAGAAAGGTCTGGTGGCAAGAAAAGCTGCTTCAAGGAGGTTGTCAAGTGTTTTCGCTCGACGATTCCATTCTTGGGTGGTTAGTTTGGCCCTTGTTCTTGTAACTCGAATCCTAGCCCGGTATATCCCATATTAATTTTACACCATTGTGAACCATAAGCCTTTTTAACTCTCTGATCGAGGTTCTCGGCATTGAAAAATCTTCGTAAACTAAATCACACGTGTATATGTTGACATTTAAGAGATATACAGTCAAGAAATTCAAGGGAAATGGTGATATACACTCAAGAAAATCAAGGGCAATGGTGATATATATGCGGATTAGACACGAAAAAAAACCACTCTACAAATGGCTACAATTAAAGGAATGTGTTTAGTGACGGCATCAGATTCCTAATTGATGGAGAAAGGTCTGGTGGCAAGAAAAGCTGCTTCTAGGAGGTTGACAAGTGTTTTCGTTCAACGATTCCATTCTTGGGTGGTTGGTTTGGCCCTTGTTCCTGTAACTCGAATCCTAGCCCGGTATATCCCATTTTAATTTTACACCATTGTGAACCTTACGCCTTTTTTACTCTCTGATCGAGGATCTCGGCATTGAAAAATCTTCGTAAACTAAATCACACGTGTATATGTTGACATTTAAGAGATATACAGTCAAGAAATTCAAGGGCAATGGTGATATACAGTCAAAAAGATCAAGGACAATGGTGATATATATGCGGATTAGACACCAAAAAAACACTCAACAAATGGCTACAATTTAAGTAATGTGTTTAGTGACGGCATCAGATTCCTAATTGATGGAGAAAGGTCTGTTGGCAAGAAAAGCTGCTTCTAGGAGGTTGTCAAGTGTTTTCGCTCGACAATTCCATTCTTGGGTGGTTGGTTTAGCCCTTTTTCCTCTAACTCGAATCCTAGCCCAGAATATCCCATTTTAATTTTACTCCATTGTGAACCTTACGCACTTTTTACTCTCTGATCGAGGTTCTCGACATTGAAAAATCTTCGTAAACTAAATCACACGTGTATATGTTGACATTTAAGAGATATACAGTCAAGAAAATCAAGGGAAATGGTGATATATATGCGGATTAGACACCAAAAAAAAACCACTCAACAAATGGCTACAATTTAAAGAATGTGTTTAGTGACGGCATCAGATTCCTAATTAATGGAGAAAGGTCTGGTGGCAAGAAAAGCTGCTTCTGGTAGGTTGTCAAGTGTTTTCGCTCGACGATTTCATTCTTGGGTGGTTGGTTTGGCCCTTGTTCCTGTAACTCGAATTCTATCCCGGTATATCCCATTTTAATTTTACACATTGTGACCTTACGCCTTTTTTACTCTCTTATCGAGGTTCTCGGCATTGAAAAATCTTCGTAAACTAAATCACACGTGTATATGTTGACATTTAAGAGATATACAGTCAAGAAATTCAAGGGCAATGGTGATATACAGTCAAGAAAATCAAGGGCAATGGTGATATATATGCGGATTAGACAACAAAAAAACACTCAACAAATGGCTACAATTTAAGGAATGTGTTTAGTGATGACATCAGATTCCTAATTGATGGAGAAAGGTCTGGTGGCAAGAAAAGCTGCTTCAAGGAGGTTGTCAAGTGTTTTCGCTCGACGATTCCATTCTTGGGTGGTTAGTTTAGCCCTTGTTCTTGTAACTCGAATCCTAGCCCGGTATATCCCATATTAATTTTACACCATTGTGAACCATAAGCCTTTTTAACTCTCTGATCGAGGTTCTCGGCATTGAAAAATCTTCGTAAACTAAATCACACGTGTATATGTTGACATTTAAGAGATATACAGTCAAGAAATTCAAGGGAAATGGTGATATACACTCAAGAAAATCAAGGGCAATGGTGATATATATGCGGATTAGACACGAAAAAAAAACCACTCTACAAATGGCTACAATTTAAGGAATGTGTTTAGTGACGGCATCAGATTCCTAATTGATGGAGAAAGGTCTGGTGGCAAGAAAAGCTGCTTCTAGGAGGTTGACAAGTGTTTTCGTTCGACGATTCCATTCTTGGGTGGTTGGTTTGGCCCTTGTTCCTGTAACTCGAATCCTAGCCTGGTATATCCCATTTTAATTTTACACCATTGTGAACCTTTCGCCTTTTTTACTCTCTGATCCAGGATCTCGGCATTGAAAAATCTTCGTAAACTAAATCACACGTGTATATGTTGACATTTAAGAGATATACAGTCAAGAAATTCAAGGGCAATGGTGATATACAGTCAAAAAGATCAAGGGCAATGGTGATATATATGCGGATTAGACACCAAAAAAACACTCAACAAATGGCTACAATTTAAGGAATGTTTTTAGTGACGGCATCAGATTCCTAATTGATGGAGAAAGGTCTGTTGGCAAGAAAAGCTGCTTCTAGGAGGTTGTCAAGTGTTTTCGCTCGACAATTCCATTCTTGGGTGGTTGGTTTAGCCATTTTTCCTCTAACTCGAATCCTAGCCCAGAATATCCCATTTTAATTTTACACCATTGTGAACCTTACGCACTTTTTACTCTCTGATCGAGGTTCTCGACATTGAAAAATCTTCGTAAACTAAATTACACGTGTATATGTTGACATTTAAGAGATATACAGTCAAGAAAATCAAGGGAAATGGTGATATATATGCGGATTAGACACCAAAAAAAAACCACTCAACAAATGGCTACAATTTAAAGAATGTGTTTAGTGACGGCATCAGATTCCTAATTGATGGAGAAAGGTCTGGTGGCAAGAAAAGCTGCTTCTAGTAGGTTGTCAAGTGTTTTCGCTCGACGATTTCATTCTTGGGTGGTTGGTTTGGCCCTTGTTCCTGTAACTCGAATTCTATCCCGGTATATCCCATTTTAATTTTACACATTGTGAACCTTACGCCTTTTTTACTGTCTTATCGAGGTTCTCGGCATTGAAAAATCTTCGTAAACTAAATCACACGTGTATATGTTGACATTTAAGAGATATACAGTCAAGAAATTCAAGGGCAATGGTGATATACAGTCAGAAAAATCAAGGGCAATGGTGATATATATGCGGATTAGACAACAAAAAAACACTCAACAAATGGCTACAATTTAAGGAATGTGTTTAGTGATGACATCAGATTCCTAATTGATGGAGAAAGGTCTGGTGGCAAGAAAAGCTGCTTCAAGGAGGTTGTCAAGTGTTTTCGCTCGACAATTCCATTCTTGGGTGGTTAGTTTGGCCCTTGTTCTTGTAACTCGAATCCTAGCCCGGTATATCCCATATTAATTTTACACCATTGTGAACCATAAGCCTTTTTAACTCTCTGATCGAGGTTCTCGGCATTGAAAAATCTTCGTAAACTAAATCACACGTGTATATGTTGACATTTAAGAGATATACAGTCAAGAAATTCAAGGGAAATGGTGATATACACTCAAGAAAATCAAGGGCAATGGTGATATATATGCGGATTAGACACGAAAAAAAACCACTCTACAAATGGCTACAATTAAAGGAATGTGTTTAGTGACGGCATCAGATTCCTAATTGATGGAGAAAGGTCTGGTGGCAAGAAAAGCTGCTTCTAGGAGGTTGACAAGTGTTTTCGTTCGACGATTCCATTCTTGGGTGGTTGGTTTGGCCCTTGTTCCTGTAACTCGAATCCTAGCCCGGTATATCCCATTTTAATTTTACACCATTGTGAACCTTACGCCTTTTTTACTCTCTGATCGAGGATCTCGGCATTGAAAAATCTTCGTAAACTAAATCACACGTGTATATGTTGACATTTAAGAGATATACAGTCAAGAAATTCAAGGGCAATGGTGATATACAGTCAAAAAGATCAAGGGCAATGGTGATATATATGCGGATTAGACACCAAAAAAACACTCAACAAATGGCTACAATTTAAGTAATGTGTTTAGTGACGGCATCAGATTCCTAATTGATGGAGAAAGGTCTGTTGGCAAGAAAAGCTGCTTCTAGGAGGTTGTCAAGTGTTTTCGCTCGACAATTCCATTCTTGGGTGGTTGGTTTAGCCCTTTTTCCTCTAACTCGAATCCTAGCCCAGAATATCCCATTTTAATTTTACTCCATTGTGAACCTTACGCACTTTTTACTCTCTGATCGAGGTTCTCGACATTGAAAAATCTTCGTAAACTAAATCACACGTGTATATGTTGACATTTAAGAGATATACAGTCAAGAAAATCAAGGGAAATGGTGATATATATGCGGATTAGACACCAAAAAAAAACCACTCAACAAATGGCTACAATTTAAAGAATGTGTTTAGTGACGGCATCAGATTCCTAATTAATGGAGAAAGGTCTGGTGGCAAGAAAAGCTGCTTCTAGTAGGTTGTCAAGTGTTTTCGCTCGACGATTTCATTCTTGGGTGGTTGGTTTGGCCCTTGTTCCTGTAACTCGAATTCTATCCCGGTATATCCCATTTTAATTTTACACATTGTGAACCTTACGCCTTTTTTACTCTCTTATCGAGGTTCTCGGCATTGAAAAATCTTCGTAAACTAAATCACACGTGTATATGTTGACATTTAAGAGATATACAGTCAAGAAATTCAAGGGCAATGGTGATATACAGTCAAGAAAATCAAGGGCAATGGTGATATATATGCGGATTAGACAACAAAAAAACACTCAACAAATGGCTACAATTTAAGGAATGTGTTTAGTGATGACATCAGATTCCTAATTGATGGAGAAAGGTCTGGTGGCAAGAAAAGCTGCTTCAAGGAGGTTGTCAAGTGTTTTCGCTCGACGATTCCATTCTTGGGTGGTTAGTTTAGCCCTTGTTCTTGTAACTCGAATCCTAGCCCGGTATATCCCATATTAATTTTACACCATTGTGAACCATAAGCCTTTTTAACTCTCTGATCGAGGTTCTCGGCATTGAAAAATCTTCGTAAACTAAATCACACGTGTATATGTTGACATTTAAGAGATATACAGTCAAGAAATTCAAGGGAAATGGTGATATACACTCAAGAAAATCAAGGGCAATGGTGATATATATGCGGATTAGACACGAAAAAAAAACCACTCTACAAATGGCTACAATTTAAGGAATGTGTTTAATGACGGCATCAGATTCCTAATTGATGGAGAAAGGTCTGGTGGCAAGAAAAGCTGCTTCTAGGAGGTTGACAAGTGTTTTCGTTCGACGATTCCATTCTTGGGTGGTTGGTTTGGCCCTTGTTCCTGTAACTCGAATCCTAGCCTGGTATATCCCATTTTAATTTTACACCATTGTGAACCTTACGCCTTTTTTACTCTCTGATCCATGATCTCGGCATTGAAAAATCTTCGTAAACTAAATCACACGTGTATATGTTGACATTTAAGAGATATACAGTCAAGAAATTCAAGGGCAATGGTGATATACAGTCAAAAAGATCAAGGGCAATGGTGATATATATGCGGATTAGACACCAAAAAAACACTCAACAAATGGCTACAATTTAAGGAATGTTTTTAGTGACGGCATCAGATTCCTAATTGATGGAGAAAGGTCTGTTGGTAAGAAAAGCTGCTTCTAGGAGGTTGTCAAGTGTTTTCGCTCGACAATTCCATTCTTGGGTGGTTGGTTTAGCCCTTTTTCCTCTAACTCGAATCCTAGCCCAGAATATCCCATTTTAATTTTACACCATTGTGAACCTTACGCACTTTTTACTCTCTGATCGAGGTTCTCGACATTGAAAAATCTTCGTAAACTAAATTACACGTGTATATGTTGACATTTAAGAGATATACAGTCAAGAAAATCAAGGGAAATGGTGATATATATGCGGATTAGACACCAAAAAAAAACCACTCAACAAATGGCTACAATTTAAAGAATGTGTTTAGTGACGGCATCAGATTCCTAATTGATGGAGAAAGGTCTGGTGGCAAGAAAAGCTGCTTCTAGTAGGTTGTCAAGTGTTTTCGCTCGACGATTTCATTCTTGGGTGGTTGGTTTGGCCCTTGTTCCTGTAACTCGAATTCTATCCCGGTATATCCCATTTTAATTTTACACATTGTGAACCTTACGCCTTTTTTACTGTCTTATCGAGGTTCTCGGCATTGAAAAATCTTCGTAAACTAAATCACACGTGTATATGTTGACATTTAAGAGATATACAGTCAAGAAATTCAAGGGCAATGGTGATATACAGTCAGAAAAATCAAGGGCAATGGTGATATATATGCGGATTAGACAACAAAAAAACACTCAACAAATGGCTACAATTTAAGGAATGTGTTTAGTGATGACATCAGATTCCTAATTGATGGAGAAAGGTCTGGTGGCAAGAAAAGCTGCTTCAAGGAGGTTGTCAAGTGTTTTCGCTCGACGATTCCATTCTTGGGTGGTTAGTTTGGCCCTTGTTCTTGTAACTCGAATCCTAGCCCGGTATATCCCATATTAATTTTACACCATTGTGAACCATAAGCCTTTTTAACTCTCTGATCGAGGTTCTCGGCATTGAAAAATCTTCGTAAACTAAATCACACGTGTATATGTTGACATTTAAGAGATATACAGTCAAGAAATTCAAGGGAAATGGTGATATACAGTCAAGAAAATCAAGGGCAATGGTGATATATATGCGGATTAGACACCAAAAAAAACACTCAACAAATGGCTACAATTTAAGGAATGTGTTTAGTGACGGCATCAGATTCCTAATTGATGGAGAAAGGTCTGGTGGCAAGAAAAGCTGCTTCTAGGAGGTTATCAAGTGTTTTCGCTCGACGATTCCATTCTTGGGTGGTTGGTTTGGCCCTTGTTCCTCTAACTCGAATCCTAGCCCGGTATATGCCATTTTAATTTTACACCATTGTGAACCTTACGCCTTTTTTACTCTCTGATCGAGGTTCTCGGCATTGAAAAATCTTCGTAAACTAAATCACACGTGTATATGTTGACATTTAAGAGATATACAGTCAAGAAATTCAAGGGCAATGGTGATATACAGTCAAGAAAATCCAGGGCAATGGTGATATATATGCGGATTAGACACCAAAAAAACACTTAACAAATGGCTACAATTTAAGGAATGTGTTTAGTGACGGCGTCAGTTTCCTAATTGATGGAGAAAGGTCTGGTGGCAAGAAAAGCTGCTTCTAGGAGGTTGTCAAGTGTTTTCGCTCGACGATTCCATTCTTGGGTGGCATGTTTGGCCCGTGTTCCTGTAACTCGGATCCTAGCCCGGTATATCGCATTTTAATTTTACACCATTGTGAACCTTACGCCTTTTTTACTCTCTGATCGAGGTTCTCGGCATTGAAAAATCTTCGTAAACTAAATCACACGTGTATACGTTGACATTTAAGAGATATACAGTCAAGAAATTCAAGGGCAATGGTGCTATACAGTCAAGAAAATCAAGGGAAATGGTGATATATATGCGGATTAGACACCAAAAAAAACACTCAACAAATGGTTACAATTTAAGGAATGTGTTTAGTGACGGCATCAGATTCCTAATTGATGGAGAAAGGTCTGGTGGCAAGAAAAGCTGCTTCTAGGAGGTTGTCAAGTGTTTTCGCTCGACGACTCCATTCTTGGGTGGTTGGTTTGGCCCTTGTTCCTGTAACTCGAATCCTAGCCCGGTATATGCCATTTTAATTTTACACCATTGTGAACCTTACTCCTTTTTTAATCTCTGATCGAGGTTCTCGGCTTTGAAAAATCTTCGTAAACTAAATCACACGTGTATATGTTGACATTTAAGAGATATACAGTCAAGAAATTCAAGGGCAATGGTGATATACAGTCAAGAAAATCAAGGGCAGTAGTGATATATATGCGGATTAGACAACAAAAAAAACACTCAACAAATGGCTACAATTTAAGGAATGTGTTTAGTGACGACATCAGATTCCAAATTGATGGAGAAAGGTCTGGTGGCAAGAAAAGCAGCTTCAAGGAGGTTGCCAAGTGTTTTCGCTCGACGATTCCATTCTTGGGTGGTTAGTTTTGCCCTTGTTCCTGTAACTCGAATCCTAGCCTGGTATATCCCATTTTAATTTTACACCATTGTGAACCTTACGCCTTTTTTACTCTCTGATCGAGGTTCTCGGCATTGAAAAATCTTCGTAAACTAAATCTGTTGGTGCACTACATCTGTGGACTTCGTCTTGTATCGAGTATTAGTCTTAGAGTGTTAGATTAGGGCATGCTACATGAGAAAATAGGAGAGTGTATGTGTTTAGTGAGCAGGTTTCGCTTATAGGGACATAGGTCAGGGTTTCGCTTATATGGACAGTTGGTGGTTTCGCTCATAAGGCATGTCCCTTAGAGCGAAACATCATCCCCTATATATAGCACCCATGAGCGAAACCATGTAACAGTTCTTGTATTCTACGCCGAAGTGCTGCCAGTGTGAGATTTGGATGTAATATGTCATATATCAATATAGAAAGGTGTTTAAAGTGATTTGCTAGCTGTTTCTAAGTCAGATACTTGTTTTCCGCACCTGTATCTGATCAAAACTCCTCTGAACGACTCGTTCGGGTCGAAACACGATCCTACAAAATCACATGTGTATATGTTGACATTTAAGAGATATACAGTCAAGAAATTCAAGGGCAATGGTGATATACAGTCAAGAAAATCAAGGGCAATGGTGATATATATGCGGATTAGACACCAAAAAAAACACTCAACAAATGGCTACAATTTAAGGAATGTGTTTAGTGACGGCATCAGATTCCTAATTGATGGAGAAAGGTCTGGTGGCAAGAAAACCTGCTTCTAGGAGGTTGTCAAGTGTTTTCGCTCAACGATTCCATTCTTGGGTGGTTGGTTTGGCCCTTGTTCCTATAACTCGAATCCTAGCCCGGTATATCCCATTTTAATTTTACACCATTGTGAACCTTACGCCTTTTTTACTCTCTGATCGAGGTTCTCGGCGTTGAAAAATCTTCGTGAACTAAATTACACGTGTATATGTTGACATTTAAGAGATATACAGTCAAGAAATTCAAGGGCAATGGTGATATACAGTCAAGAAAATCAAGGGCAATTGTGATATATATGCGGATTAGACAACAAAAAAAACACTCAACAAATGGCTACAATTTAAGGAATGTGTTTAGTGATGACATAAGATTCCTAATTGATGGAGAAAGGTCTGGTGGCAAGAAAAGCTGCTTCAAGGAGGTTGTCAAGTGTTTTCGAACGACGATTCCATTCTTGGGTGGTTAATTTGGCCCTTGTTCCTGTAACTCGAATCCTAGCCCGGTATATCCCAGTTTAATTTTACACCATTGTGAACCTTACGCCTTTTTTACTCTCTGATCGAGGTTCTCGGCATTGAAAAATCTTCGTAAACTAAATAACACATGTATATGTTGACATTTAAGAGATATACAGTCAAGAAATTCAAGGGCAATGGTGATATACAGTCAAGAAAATCAAGGGCAATGGTGATATATATGCGGATTAGACACCAAAAAAACACTCAACAAATGGCTACAATTTAAGGAATGTGTTTAGTGACGGCATCAGATTCCTAATTGATGGAGAAAGGTCTGGTGGCAAGAAAAGCTGCTTCTAGGAGGTTGTCAAGTGTTTTCGCTCGACGATTCCATTCTTGGGTGGTTGGTTTGGCCCTTGTTCCTGTAACTCGAATCCTAGCCCGGTATATGCCATTTTAATTTTACACCATTGTGAACCTTACGCATTTTTTACTCTCTGATCGAGGTTCTCGGCATTGAAAAATCTTTGTAAACTAAATCACACGTGTATATGTTGACATTTAAGAGATATACAGTCAAGAAATTCAAGGGCAATGGTGATATACAGTCAAGAAAATCAAGGGCAATGGTGATATATATGCGGATTAGACACAAAAAAAAACACTCAACAAATGGCTACAATTTAAGGAATGTTCGCTTTTTGTAATTTTCTTTATTTAGCAAGTTCATTGTACTTTCCATTTATGGAAACTTGTATTTCTCTTGTATTCATACTTCATTTCATACGTTGTAATCTGAGACTTGAATCATAATGAAAAATCTTGTCTTTTACATACTTGTGTTATACATTATTCATAAATATACTTGATGATTATCCATGTTACATACATACTTGATTCTCTTTTACATGCAAATTCATACGTATTCATACTTGTTATACATACAAAATGCATTTTTACACTACTTTATTCATGCACGACACTTATACATTGCATCTATACGCTTAAAACGCTTAAAATCGACAAATTGGGCAAAAAATGGAACATTGGGCTTTTGGGCCTGGCGCATCCGTGCGGATGGGCCGGCCCAATCCGCTCGAATAGGCCTATCCGCTATTACGGCCCGGTCCGCCCTAAGCCCATCCGCGATTAAGCCCATCCGCCCTTAACCTACCTCTTAGCCAATAAATACAAGGTCTTCATCTTCATTCCAACCCTTCAACACTCGAACTTCTCTCTCGAACCAACACTGATCAGAAGCATTCAGAGCTCATCTCAGTCATTTTAAAGTGAGTATTGAGCTGATAATTTCTGTTCCTCATCTTAATCTTCTACTCTTTCGGATTTTTACAAGTTTTACTTGGATTCTTCCTCATTTTTCATTTGGTTTCTCAGATTTGCTTGGGCAATCTGATATAAACTCTCAAAATGTTGAGGACCAAGCTGGAAATGAAGTTAGAACCTTTCAAAAACCATTTTACAAACCTTCTGAACTTAAACTTGACTGGATCTAAGGCTCGTCGAGCTCACAAACTGAGAATACAGTTGTGGGTTCAAGATGTAACCACTTCTAGTTGAGTAGGTGGTCAGTTCAACCAAAACCGGACTGATTTGCCTCAAGAACAACCACATTTGCCTGAATGGCAGCCACATCTGTCCGAATGGGACATTCCCATCCGCACGAATGTGACATCCCCATCCGTGCGAATGCACTGTTCTTCATGTTCCGATGATTTTCAATTGTTGAATGATTTCCATATTGCTATTCTTCATATGGTTAATTCTGGAACATCAGTATGTGTCTGTGGGAACCTTGCTTTCCAATCTAAAACCACCACCTCACTTAACTCGTAAACGAACACTCAAAAAACTTCCTATACCTAGAACAAGTGAACCCCATCCAGCCTCCGACACTTAGTTAATTCTTTCTATGTCGTGTTGGCACACCTGGGTTGTACATTGTTCGGTTGTTTGGTTAACTTTACATTTTCTCATTTCCTTCCTGTAAATCATGACCAACTGATCAGTTTAATTGATTTGTGCTTTGGTGATCAATAATGAGGTTTTAACCTCCATGCATGACTTCTATGAGACTTCTGATAATACTAGACTAATAATATACTAATACTATAACTAATAAACTTAACAGAAAACACAAACTTAACTGATTAATAGTTAAAAAGTTCAAAACAAGAATCTGCCGACAAACTGTCCAGTTCGGGCGAATGTGCCCGTTCGTGCGAATGGCACATCCGTTCCAGATATACTTGTTCAAACAGTTCGTATTTCTGTTCCCGTCATTCTGATGTCGGGTTCCCAATCACTGATAATCAGAATACACTTACTGTTTATTTTGCATATTGTTTTCGTAAAATACTAAGTACTGTAATTCTGTAAACTTTCTTCCCCGACTTCGACTCACGCCTTCGTTTACCCTGTAGGGTTACCTTGGTGTTCCTATACTAGATCCATCGTAACCTTGGCGTTCCTGTACTACGTTCATCTACTCCTGCCAAAACTACGCTCACTAGGATTCTATTGAAGAATTAGCAAAAGTGTGATTATACTCAAACCCCTTTCCCGTTTTACACTTTGGGGTGCAACATGTTTATCTATCAAACTTACACTATTACACTTACACGTTTATACAAATTCACAAACAATCCTTATACATGCATGCATACGTTATACTTGATGTAACACCCCGTGTTTTGAAAGTCAAAGTACAAGTCAAAGTCAAAGGACGAAAAGATTGCTAATTGTGATCTGTCTCTCTTTGCTTAATTATCGATTGTACTTATTGACTTGTAATCGAGAATCTATTTTAATTGCATTAGTTGTATTATGTGGAGTACATGTTAATAAATCGCTATTTAATCGCATTTTAAATCGCTAATCGACTTATCGCTAATCGCATCGCTATCGCATCGCAACCCGAATTATGCGTTCTAGATATTGTTTTACGTGTGTTTGTTATTTATGTGTTACTTGTGCATGTTTATTTATGTTATGTGGTGATTACTCGAACGCAATCACAATTCTATCGCAACGCAATCTCATCACAAACTCGAGATTCACGGTTTATATTTAGGATAATTGTATGTTAGATATAGTGTTATTAAATCTATCGCATCGCTCACCCGAAACGCATCACAATGCCCATTGCACGAATCGAAACGCCAAAAACCAACTCGTCGGATCCACTCGATCGAGTGACCACTCGATCGAATGGCGATCCGATCGGATCGTCATCCGATCGATGGTCTGCGCGCACCCTTTTTCCTCTTTTGGAAACCCTATAAATACCCTGTCACATCAACATTCATTGATGTGACAGCACTCTCTCCGAGCAGCTCCCTCCAACCCACTTTTCTCTCGATTTCTCGCGGTTCCGGTAAGTTTCTAGCTCAAATCTTGTACTTCTATGATCTACACGCATTTCTCCATCTTTTTCACCGTTAAATCTTCACTTTTAACCGTGAAATCAGTGGATTTGAGGTGTTCTAGGGTGATGTCATCATGGAGTTCTTATGAACTTCAATTTTTGGCTTCATTCCACCAAGAACAACTTAGATCTGAAGGATTTCCACATGGCTCAACACTGTTTTTGCATAAATCTAAACATTTTCGAGGTTAAAAGGATTGAAAGATGGTTTTATTAGTTTCTTTCAACTCTTTTACACTCAATGCACTCAAAACCGGTAGAATCAGAGCTAGTTCAGGCCTTCTACTCATTCTCTAACGAAGCGTCGGTCCCAGATCTGATTTCTACCAAAGAGACAACCGATTTCGGGTTGAACATGAATAAACCGACAAGAACAGTTGACTGGTCAGATTGGGGTGATTCCCGTCCGATCGGATTAGCTTGGGCTTGGTGGAGTTCCGTTGTTTAACACGTTGTCATATCGTCTCGATCAAACCGTAAACTTAACAAGTTTTCAAAACAAACAAGTCACCGAGCGAATTGCTATTCGATCGGATTGCCATCCAATCGAACGGCAATCCGCACGAGTGACAACTAAAACCCCAACACTTAAACACTCTCAAAGAAGGATAGTTTCCAACGAACAGCCACCCGATCAGACGGCCATCCGTCCGAATGACCATCCGTCCGGATGACCATCCGTCCGGATGACCATCCGTCCGGATGAACTGAATTGTAGAAACCCTTTTCTTTTTATTTAATGCTACAGCGAAAACTTCAAAGCCATCATATACAAACACATCCATCTCAAACGAGTGGCCACCGACCGGATGGCTAACCGATCGGATGACACTTCGACACTACAGCACTTGCATCGTTTTACGTGCCACTTATCGCTTACGCTATCGTTCTATAACTAGGCTGATTCTCTCTCTATCGCTCCCTTCAATCCATTTAGCTATCATCGCTGTGAGTATACTCGATCCCTTTTTGCTTAACGCACTTTTGGGTGTTACATACGTTACTTATTCTAAAACACATCGAACACACAACGCAAACACTTTTAACGCTAACCGCTATTGCATGTTATACGTGACTCGATGAATGCCTGTTTGTTATATTTACACATTGATTGTTGTCTACCTGCCTTAGCAACGATAGTACTATAGTTTGGACTCAGCACCTGTTCACTCAGGGGTTGTTAAGGATATAACTTAACGTTTCACAGTGGTGAACATGTGTTGCGCACTCGCAGTTATTGGTATTGATAGGATCTTTGTCGATAACTTACGTGCTTCACATTATACGTTATACATGTTGGTTATGCGTAAACGATTTCGAACTCTATTATTACTAATAAACTTGTATGCTCACCTTTACACTATGTGTATTGACTTTATTTTAACGTATGTGACAGGTGTTTGAGATGTTAGGATATTGCTTGCTTTCATGGAATCGAGTAGGAGAGTCTAGAAACAAAGACAATTTATTTATTTAAATCTGAGTTGTCGAAACATGTTATTCGTCTTTGAGATATCGATGTCTGTAATAATTGATTTTACTTGATGGGTTATGGTATGGGACATAATATTAACTATCCAGTAATTTAGTTGTTATGGAATTTCTCATGGACAATCTGTTTCGCTCAGTGCGGTGCCCCAATGATTCCGCCAGCGGTTGGGGTGTGACACTTGATGCTTTAATCTGGGTTTGTAATTTTTGTGTTGAACTTGTCATTAACTTCGTACGAGCCTACCCTTACCATGTATAGTGCTATAGGAGTAACGCACCGCCTGTGAATGTTGGGTTATGTTAAGATTTTCTTGTGTTAAACTTTGGTTTGAATTGTTTGTTCACATGCCAGTTTATTGTTGATCTTGAATAACTAGTTAGCTATGTGGATCTGTTTAAACTTTTATACTTACACCATGTATCAATACTTGTATACACGCCAATGTATTTTTGTGTTGAACTATACTTTTAACATGTTGCAGGATGATGCTGATGATATTAAACTGGGAGTAGCATTGATGCTTTAGCTACACACATAGAAATCTTACGTTCTAAATTGTTGTATCAATTTTGTACCCTGTTTTGTTGTATTTGTTTCGTTGTATTTGAACATGTTGTATTCTGAAATTCTATGTATTGTAACATGACTAGTTTTATGCAATGAAATCAATTTATCTAAATTATTGTCACTTTTAGTGTTATGTTGCAATGAGCAATCTCATTTTCGTCTCACTCTGATGTTTCCGCCATCGGTTTAGGTGTGACAATTTACGTCAAAACATAAATCAACTTGAATTTATACTCACGTACATAAAAATAAACTCGTAAAACTCGATTACAAAGTCTTTAGAAAGATAAGGGGTTGTAAGTGTCAAAGCTGAAATTTGAGGGGTAAAACTTCAAAAATATACAAAAGAAAAAAAATCAAATCATTGTTCACAATCTAATATCTAATACTATAAAAGAGTCCTCTTAATGCCCCATGGCATTATTATCATATAATAAAAAGATTTCGTCAAAATGCCATGTGGCAATTTATCATGTTAACTCAACCATAATAAATAATAAGTAAATTAATATAGAGACTATTAAATGGTTGGATTTAATATATATATATATATATATATATGATAAGGATTAGTTAGGAACCGCCCTTTATTGCGAGAACCGCGAGAACAAATGTGAACACAAACAAAAATACCTAAAAAATACACAAAAAATATTATTTAAAAAAAATCGCTATATTTCGTTCCTAAAAAAATTTCGAGTAACAATTTATCTATACACATGTGCATATGTATCATTTCTTTGACAAATTCCGTAATACATTAATAGTATTAGACAATTGCACTTTTATTTACACTACCATCCGTAATACAATATTTTTTACATTACCAATATTATAAATGCACATGTGCATCTATATGTATGAATATGATATAACGTGTTTTTGGTACACTACTTTGAATACACTTTCCTTTTCATCTATCATACCATCCATAATACACTACCACTACTGAAGGGGTAAGGTCCCAAAAACCTCATAGTAAGTACTTGGGACTATACCACAACCTTACTTTTCAACCCTTTAACCTTGCGCGGCGGCGCACTGGTCTTACAAAAAGGAAGGCTTAAGAAACAAGCAACAGTCAACACTTGCGCGCCCAAAGGGAATCATAAATCCTTGCGCTTTTCTCCCTTAAACAAAGGATTGAAATCCTAGAATAAACACTTCCGCTTAATATCCAGGATTGGATATTATTTACTCAGCTAGCTCCACACGATAAGGAGTCACAGCAGATTACAGCAGTAATCTTCTAGAAGAGTTCAATCGTGCACCACTAATACGGTTATAACCGTCTGGACACGTGTCAGAACCTCAGACGCCCTTAAGCTCACAACGATAGCATGTAATTGGAGAGTAATCTCCACTTGTTCACTTTCCAAGTGGCATATCCCCAGCCATAGATCTAACAGCGATCCGTGTGCATTCACGTTGGATCAAGAAGATTAAACGGAAGGAAATGTAACCGCTCACGGGGTTAGCAACTTCCGTTAACTTTTCACCAACGGGTTTTCCCGCCCAAAGATTCCCGGCTATAAATATGAGAAACAACTCAGGTATGAATCCAAGTTACACACACTACTTCAATACTTCTTCTTCTTCTTCATAAACATATACTTATTCTCACGCCAGAGTCGGGTCAAGGAGAGAACCCCTTTCTCCCCTTGACGAGGCTAACGGTGCCTTGTTTTGCAGAGTTTATCGGAGAAGAAGAGCTGTTCCGACCAATCAAACGAGAGAAAACCCACCTTTTATGCGGATCCAAACCCCCTAGATTATTCGATTCCGATCGTTGATCTAGTGTTTCTTCATTGGCGCCCACCGATTTCTCTGTTTCATCCGTTTTTCTCTCGTTTTTCAATTCACTTTGTTAATTCCATTTGCATATGGAAGAAACATCAGCCCAGCGACAAACCGGCCCTCGGCCGAACGTCGTAAGCAATATTCAGGTCGAAGGAATTCCAGAGGATGCCTCAGATGAAAATGAGGTTCAATCCAATCGAGTAAATGACCCCGTCACTCCAGGGGTACTACCAGAAAAACCTATTCACTCAATTCTGCCTCCGGGAGAAACCCCAGTCTCCTGGTACGTTAGATCTCAAGGGGCTCTGAACGCAGTATACACACAGCTGTGTGCTCAAACTGCTCCCTTAACTCAATCACGGAGACCAGGATCTTGTGCTAATGCCTCCCAACGGGAAGATACATCTCACGATAATACAGAAGTTTATGCCAGATCCACTTCAAGACGTGAGTACACTCAGTTAGGAAGTCACCAGAGAAAAAATCATGATGAACCACACCCTCACTGAAGACAATCTGTTGATGATAGGTTGGGTTCCCAACGGAACACCCACACCGATGAATCTGATCCAACATACCGTTTAAGTGTAAATACCAGTGTGTATAATCGATTGCAGCCGAATTATAACAAATGCAGGCCTCGTGCGGTTTATAACCCCGAGGCAGAACACAACTATGATTTGATTTACCGCCCTGCGGAAGCAGCGGAAAATTCAAAATTCATAATGGAAATAGCTTTAGCTCCGCTTGAGAAAGCTAAATTACCATCCAACGTGGGAAAATTTAACGGGCCGACAGACCCCGATAACCACTTGAGAGTGTTTACCAGCGCAGGTCTGGTTGGGGACTGGACCCTCCCGCTATGGTGCCATCTGTTCGTGTAAACCCTGACCGGCGCAGCGAGAATCTGGTTCGATAACCTACCAATCGGACAGATAGAATCATGGAAGGATCTGCGCGAAAAGTTTTTGACACATTTTAGTCAACAACGACGTTCCATTCGTGATACATCTGATGTCATGAACATTTGGTGCCATGATGACGAAAATCTGGAGGATTTCATCACCAGATACAATAAAGAGGTACTGGAGATTGGCGGTGTTGACGAACAACTAATTCGCGCTCAATTCAAGTACGCGGTTAGGTGTGATGACATGATCAAGGTTTTATCCGGAACAGAAGGCCTCCCTAAGAGTTGGGAAAAGGTGATGGCAGCGGCCAAGGTTTACGCGCAAACCGAAAAAAACCTTACCACAAACAGGCCGCCACCACCACATAACAGACCCGCGGACTTAGGTTCCACTGGCGGGAGAAAATTTAAAAAGCCGTGGCGTGATTCTAACTCGTCTGAGGATGCTCGCGCAACGATCAACAAACTCACCGCACAGTGGGAGACCAAACAGGAGAATAGGGAGAGGCAGTGGACCCCCCTAACTAAAACCCCGGCGGAAGTTTTGAGTACTGAAGACTATCAGTTCAAACCTCCGATCCCCATGAAAAATAAGCGTGGAAAAGACCCTGCTCAATATTGCGAGTATCACAAAGACAGCGGGCATACCACTAACAACTGCACTTCTCTATGCACAGAAATAGAGAAAGCTCTCAAAAGCGGCTAACTCACACATTTGCTCCAGAATGTGCGCAAAGAGATAAAGCAAATAACTAGGGGAGGGGAAGGCCCAAGCAAACGGGCAAAAACTTAAAAGGCAACTCTATGAATTTCCCGCGGAAAAACATGATCCATCAAAGCGGAAATGTTAGAGAGTAAGTTAAGTTTCATATAATTATTTTAGCAAACTTTGTAAAAGCCTCTGTGCTCTATCCTTAAATAAATAGCAAAGTTTCTATTATTGCTGTGTTTTTCTTACAAAATGCATGCAATTTCTTTTAGTAAGCACAAAAACATTATGGTCATTACAAAACAAGCCTCATGAACGGTCAGTGATCACATCACAAACGACCACACATGAGCTTTACACCAACTTCATTCGCCTTACTTAATCAAAGTAATTGTACTCATGCAACAAATTGTAAATTAAAAACACGTCATACCATCCCCAGCGTACGAATACGCCCCAAAAACTATCAAACACGGCAGTGTTTTAGTTACTTGCGCAACAACGCATCCCAAATATTACAAGGAAATTGTTCAAAACATTTTCAACCTACACTAAATCTTCACCGTCATCCGGAAAGATTTCCTTCAATTGCACCACGTGATCGTCAGACTGCAACGCCACACTTATAAGATCCATAACGGGAAGCTGCAAGCTGTTAAATTCCGCCTTCAGAGCAGCAAGCGCAGCACCAGTATCGACACCATAAGTCGCAGATTTACTGAAATCCCAATTAACCTTCAAAGCGCTATTTACGTGCTGAGAACACTCCGCGTACCCCTGAGCATACCCATCCTTTCGCGCAGCAACAATTAAATGCGCGACGGTTTTATCCAACTCTTCAGAATTCAACACTGATTCAGCAACCTGTGAAAATACGAAAGGATAAAGGAAGCGCATAAAACAATTACATAACAGAAAAAGGGCAACCAACTTACACAAGCAATTCCACGGTCTTTCAGCCACGCCATATCACTCTTTAGAGGCTCAAGCTCACTTTTCGCGGTGGCTCGCGCCGTTTCAGAATTTTCCAATTTTTCTAAGGTCTTAGCCAAACGGCGGGAAGTTTCAGCCTTTTCAGAATGCGCAAGCTCCAGGTCCTTTTTATGTTGTTCCTGACCAGAAAGCATAGCAGTAAGTTCTCCTATCTCTTTCTCTCTAAGAGCAAGAATGGCGTGGGCATGTACCTCTCGTTGTTCGCTGCGCTCCCTGTGGGCACGGGCTTCATCACGTGCAACCTCGGTTTCCGTTTTCTCTTTCTTCAATTTTTCAATCTCCGCATCCTGCTTCTTCAATCTCTCAACTTCAGCTTTGAGATTGTTAATAGCATTACGAAGACCTATCTTCTCATTGTTATCTTTTTCGCAAATCCTCTTAAAGTTCTTGCGCTCCTCAGCAAGAAGAGTGGCTTCAGCCTCCGCTTGCCGTTTCCAACCTGCAACGGACCATTTCTCAGTTTTCCGATCAGCCTCAAACTTGGCCTGATCAGCTTCCAATTTAGCCTTCAACTGGGCAAACCGTTTTTCTTCTGCAGCAAACTTCTTCTTCGACACCTGGAAGGCATCTCAATCCTTATGCATACTGTACCACTATCGCGCTATGCGATGAGTGGTAGAAGCATGAGAAGCGGATTCTTCAAGATAAGATTGATAAGATTGATAAGTTTGTTCATAAGACCGGCTTTCTTGAAACTTAATCTCTCCAGGCGGAAATATCCCCTGCAACCAATCTTGGCACACGCGCCAGTCCGAGAAAGTATCACCTTTTTTCAAATTCCAAACGGGGGCATGAAGTTCAGAAGCATCTTTCTCTGAGTAAGTCCGGTAATAATAATCCCCCAAGGTTTCCTCTGGGCGAATTGGAGAGTTTTTATCAACACCAGAGCTTTGCTCCTCAACAGAAACCTTCTCAACAGGCTCAGGCATAGCATCAGAAGGTTTAGGAGAGAAAGTTGAAGTAGGAATTTTTTCAGCAGTTTGTTCTTTCTATGAGTCTTGAACAACATTTTCAGAGGTTCGTGGATTACCGGCACCATCTACAACTTCTGGATCAATAACTTTTTCAACCTCCACAGTAACATCAACAGGCTTCTCAGCCTCAACAGTTTTTTCTACACCACCTTCAGAAGCCTCCATAGTCTTCAACTGATCCACAACAGGAGCACGTGGAGGAGAGGGTGGGAGTCCTTCATTAACCGCAGAATGTGGCTCTGTGGGAACAGGGGGAACAGGAACCTCTGAAAAAAAAACAACAAAGTCTATAAAGATTTAAGGCGTATAAAGGAAAGAAGCAAAGACAACACTTACCAGGAGCAGATTCGGAAATAAAAGCATCCAGGTTTCCTTTTCAGGTAATTTTCTTCCTCTGGATCTTCTTAGAGGGCTGACCCTCAACATCAGTATCAGCCTGCTTCCTTTTACCAACATTCCTATGCACCAAGTGTTCAGGACTAGATTCCAAATCAATGGGCTCATTTGGATTGGATGGTGGGATATCAGCAGTATCTCTCGGTTCAGGTTTCGGTCTCCTAACAGTAACTGCAGGCGCAAGACCCTCCAAAGAGTCAAAAACCACCACATAATCACACCAGGAGTCAGAGGAACGGCGCGTACCTTTCTTCTCTCCTCCAGTATTTTTAACCTTGGGAGGTTGAATTTTTTCAGCATCACTCTTTTTAAGCGCAGCACTACCAATAGTCGCGCGTTTTTTCCTTTCAGGGCCTATGCCCAAGTTTGACAACTCACCTATGGAAGCACAAAGGATAATTTACTCAGAAGCGCAACAATGAAAAGCAAGCAGTAAATCAATAAACACATAGCTTACCAGCACCAGCAGTTGGCTGAACAGATAGATCCACATCCCGCGGAAGAACAAAATTCTTCACAATCTGGTGGTACCAAAGCTCCTCATCAGGTTTCTTCTTGATGGTACCCATTCTTCCACCTTCTCTTTTGTATGCTACAACATATAGTGAAACAACTGCAGAAGAAGGGAAACATGTTCAAAAAAAAAAAACAAGAAAAGCAAAAAGGAGTAAAACTCCAATCTTACCATGACATTCCTTCGTATACACCGGCTTGTCGTCACGGTCCATTTTCCAATTCAAACTCATGCTAGCACCAACAAGGGCTTTCTCCGGTAAAGCAATATTGGGAATTTCCTTCAGGTCCTGATACCAATTCTCGTCAACAGGGGTCCGAAGCGTTTCAATAGGGACGTCTTCTTTTCCCCTTAACACCATCTTCATCGGAATCACCCCCTCCTTGACAAAGAAGAATTTTTGTTTCCAATCATGGAAAGATTTTGGGGGATGCTGCAAAATCTTCTTTGCAGACGACCTCTGGACAAACGAATAAAACCCTTGGGTACAGTGCATTTGGTAAAAAAACCCTAAATCGAAGAACTGTCGGTTCAATATGCAACGACTAGCTCACAAACTCAAAATGTCGAACCCTAACCATGCCAATAGGGTGCAGTTGGGAAATATGCAACTTGTAATACTTAAGGATTTCAAGAAAAAATTTTGTTACAGGCAATCGAAAGTTGCCTTCACAGAAAAATCCCAAAACAGCGTATTATACCCGGCCGGAGCATCCGCTGCTGTCTGACCCTCGTCAGGGTACAAGGCACCCTAGTTCTCCGGGAATTTGAGATTCCGAATCAAGCCGTCGAAAGTTACTCTGGGCCACTTCAACGGTGGAAGTTCGGCAGACATTTCCTCAGATAAATCTTCTTGGTGTTCTCCGGTTGACATAAGAAGAGGAAAAACTTTTCTCAGAAGAAAGGAAAAGGAGAAGTTTTCAACGAAACAATGATTACACAGAAAGAGGGCAACTCAAACGTTATATACTCACCGCAATAAATAGCATCGGTAACTGCCACAACTTTTTTCAGATATCACAGTTCTCCAAACAACAGAGCAAGTGAAAACCAACACAAACGCGCCCACACGCGCGCGTGCAAAACACGGACAATAAAAAACAACTGACAATGACAGCCTGTCACTCAGTATTTACTGCACCAGTCCTCTCTAAAGTCAAAGATTTTCAAAATCTCCACAAAGCAAACATAAGCAATCTTCTCATAGAAGATTCTTCATTTTTCGTGCCAAAAAGCATTTCTCTCTTATAAGTCCAGTGCTCCACTTATTTGCATAAGTACAACACTAGACTGGGGGGGACTTGAAGGGGTAAGGTCCCAAAAACCTCATAGTAAGTACTTGGGACCATACCACAACCTTACTTTTCAACCCTTTAACCTTGCGCGGCCGCGCACTGGTCTTACAAAAAGGAAGGCTTAAGAAACAAGCAACAGTCAACACTTGTGCGCCCAAAGGGAATCATAAATCCTTGCGCTTTTCTCCCTTAAACAAAGGATGGAAATCCTAGAATAAACACTTCCGCTTAATATCCAGGCTTGGATATTATTTATTCAGCTAGCTCCACACGATAAGGAGTCACAGCAGATTACAGCAGTAATCTTCTAGAAGAGTTCAATCGTGCACCACTAATACTGTTATAACCGTCTGGACACGTGTCAGAACCTCAGACGCCCTTAAGCTCACAACGATAGCATGTAATTGGAGAGTAATCTCTACTTGTTCACTTTCCACGTGGCAAATCCCCAGCCATAGATCTAACAGCGATCTGTGTGCATTCACGTCGGATCAAGAAGATTAAATGGAAGGAAATGTAACCGCTCACGGGGTTAGCTTCTTCCGTTAACTTTTCACCAACGGGTTTTCCCGCCCAAAGATTCCCGACTATAAATATGAGACACAACTCAGGTATGAATCCAAGTTACACACACTACTTCAATACTTCTTCTTCTTCATAAACATATACTTATTCTCACGCCGGAGTCGGGTCAAGGAGAGAACCCCTTTCTCCCCTTGACGAGGCTAACGGTGCCTTGTTTTGCAGAGTTTATCGGAGAAGAAGAGTTGTTCCGACCAATCAAACGAGAGAAAACCCAACTTTTATCCGGATCCAAACCCCCTAGATTATTCGATTCCGATCGTTAATCTAGTGTTTCTTCAATTACCAATATGTATAATATTTTTCACCCTATGCACATGTACATCAACACCCTTCATTCCTTACCAAACAACATATTACATCATAAAGTGGCAAATATAACCAAACCTTCAACCACTAGATATAACTAACCAAAAAACATGTTTATGGGCCTACTTCATCATTTAAAATCATAAACATTTTGTACCAAAACACGTTATATCATGTTCATACATATAGATGCACATGTGCATTTTTAATATTTCTAATGTAAAAAGTAGTGTATTACAGATGGTAATGTAATTGAAAGTGCAATTGTATAATAGTGGCAATGTATTACGGAATTTGTCAAAGAAATGATACATATGCACATGTGCATCCATAATTGTTACTAGAAATTTTTTATGGACGAAATTTAGAGATTTTTTTAAAAATATTTAAAAAAATTGTGTGTTTTTTAGGTATTTTTTTTTTGTACACATTGGTTCTCGTGGTTCTCGCAATAAGACTGGTTCTCAAATGAACTATATATATATATATATATATATATAGGGAGCCGCTAGAATGAGAACCACCACGAGTTATGAGAACCGCGAGAACCAAGTGCCACGGAGGGGCGTTGACCACGATTTTATTTTTACAACTAGATCCGTATATTTTAACAACATTCGTAAAAAAAAATTTCAAACGGCGCGCCCGAGGGGGTAGTTTTTTACACCCAATGTTTGTAAAAAAAAAGAAAAAACAAAAAAAATAATAAAAACACCAAACTTTGGGTGTAAAAAGCTACCCCTCGGGCGCGCCGTTTGAATTTTTTTTTTACGAATGTTGTTAAAATATACGGATCTAGTTGTAAAAAAAATCGTGGTCAACGCCCCTCCGTGGCACTTGGTTCTCGCGGTTCTCATAACTCGTGGTGGTTCTCATTCTAGCAGTCCCATATATATATATATATATATATATATATATATATATATATATATATATATATATATATATATATATATATATATATATATATATATATAGGGAGAAGATCATGCGAGAACCACCTCTTATTGCGAGAACCAATATGAACACAACCAAAAATGCCTAAAAAATAGCTAAAAATCACACAAATTTTTTTTTTTGAATTTTTGAATATATTTTATAAAAAATCGCTACTTTTCGAAGCCAAAAAAAAAAATTTTTGGCTTCGAAAAGTAGCGATTTTTTTATAAAAAATATTAAAAAATTCAAAAAAAAATAGTTTTTTTTTATTTTTTTTAGATTTTTTTAGGTTTTTTGGGGGTTTAGTTTTTAGCATTTTAGCTTGGGGGGGGTTAGGTTTTTTTTAGGTTTTAGTTTTTAGCATTTAGCTTGGGGGGGGGGGGTAGGTTTTTTTTTTTTGGTGGGTGGGGGGGGTTTAGGTTTTTTTTTTGGGGGGGGGGGGGGCTTAGGTTTTTTTAGCTATTTTAGGTTGTGTTCACATTGGTTCTCACGGTTCTCACAATAAAGTTGGTTCTCGCATGAGCTCCTCCCATATATATATATATATATAATATCTTATATTCATGACTATATCTATTTAATATTTTTATTCTTAATAACTAATATTAGTTATCTACTTGTCTATACTTTAATAAATAAAAACTTACTTATCAAAAGAAGATGGGATAACAAAAAAATTATAGATCCATCACTATTTGACGTAACCAAAAATTTAAAACCACATCATGTTTATAATTTGTTATTATTGTTTTCACAAATGTTAAACATATGTATAAACAATACACATATATACATATATCTGTGTGTGTGTGTGTGTTTTATATATATAATCTTATATCATGAACTAATTCTATTCCATCTTCTACTTCTACTTTGATAACACTTTTTAGAATAAGAAAATATTAATTTGAAATTAACTATACTAATTCTTTTCTATTCAAAAACATAATTCTTACTTCGTAAACGCATCATTTAAAATGAGTAATGTTATATTTTTTTTTCTTTAATTTTGTATGTATAGTTTATATTAGGGTTATATGATTTATTATGTGTGATGCAAGAAATAATATGAAATATAAAAAACAATTCAAAATTTATAATCATTATGTCCTTCAAACGGAATCAACCTCAACAATAACATATTTATTTTAAAAAACTCATTCAAGTTTATATAAATTGAAAACACATTTTTTTCACAAAGAATTCGATCAACTTGATGATTCACTTAAAGCGTTTCATTTTCTATCATCAAACCCATGTAACACATGAGTCTATGACCTAGTTGTATTATATATAAGTTTATTGAATTGTGTTTAATTAGAATAATTTACCAGAGTTATTTGCTCTCTAGCGTTACAGAAATTATAATTTTGGTGACATGGCTTTTTTTGTTTTTTACAGTTTCGAAGTCTGTATTCGTTGTTTGACTTGGGTTTTTTTTTTCTTTTTTTTATAAAAGAACTTTCATAGTTACTTCTGGAAGCTAATAATAATTGTTGATATGCATGTATGCCAATGGCTTTGGGAGGATGTAGCAGATAAATATTAAAATTCATTTTGTTTCTAATGGACTAGGTTAGTTACCGGTGTGCTATACGGGTTGAATAAAAACGATTTAAAATGCCAAAATAGATCACAAAGTTATACAGACAAATAAAACTCCAAAAACAAAATCTTACCATGAATTCATATGCACATGACATAGAAAGTCTAATTCATCCTATGAGCAACTTATTAATTTGGCCAAAACCCTCTCCTTTGCCTTGGAACCCGTTTTTCTACCACCCCATTTCTTCATGTACTCATCATACTTTTCATTGAACTTGGCCTAAATAATGAAAAAACCAAAACCCGTTATAATATTATAGCAGATCAACAATTTAATTAGAATAAGATCTACACTAACAACATGCAAGCAAACATACCTTTATAGCTTGCAAAATTCTGTTGAAATCCATTTTATCTTCATTCTTAGTTGTAGTCAAACACGAAATTGTTGCAGATTCCTAATGAATAATCTGAAATATTAAAAAAATGTTTATTCCTTTTATTAAAAGCTAAAGACCCAAAATCCACATGTACAACCAAATAAAAGTTTAATCTGTTTTTCACATTCCTCTTTATCAAGTAAACCAGATTCTTTTTCACATATCATCCTCATAGAGTACATAACTTAGCTAATTTAGACTCGGGTGTGAATAAAGACATAATCATAATTTGCACATATTCTGACTTAAATAACTTATAAATACAACAATCTTTAACCAAATAAATCACAAAAGAGAAGTTGGGGATTGCTTATTTGTGTCATGTTGTTGCCATAATTTTATTATCCAACTAAGACGCCAGAACCATGATAGTACATACCTATTTCCAGCAACAATAAGCACTCAAATAACAGATCTAAATCACATGGACCAGTCGCTATATTGCAAGCAAAACATATCATAGAAGCTACCCTATTGTGCACTCAATTATTGAACCTAAACACAACAAAAATGTAGACCATATATGGACATTAAGACACCCAAATAGTCGCTGATTTGTATCAAGATAGAACAAACCCGTAGCAACTTTTTACAGCCAATATCAGAACCAAAAATTCCTATAAAACAACAGCTAACTTGACAACAAAATAAGTACATCAGTTATACCATAGTCAGAAGTAAATCTTAGGACGTCAACCTATTACTGCAACGTTTCGTAGTTCGTATTTACACGGGTATTACAGAATGTGACACCCCACGAAAACATTTTGTAACACACTAGCTTGTCAGTGGCTGCGCTTTAACTTTCGGGACAAAAGTTCTTAAAACTTGGGGATAATGTGACACTTTGGGTTTTCCCGAACAACTCGATTGTATTATACCTTTATATATAGGTTATTAAATGAAGATCTGTGTTTTTATTATCGTGTTATGTGTATTATGTAATTAAAATGTGATATATATATATGTGTGTGTGTGTGTGTGTGTGTGAACCGAAACCACGATTCCGACTTGAGACCACTTGGTCTCGACTCGGGATCTGCTTTGCTTAAAACCAGTGGGCTGCGCACCCACCTGATCTAGCCCAACCCACTGTAGCTCACTCGAGACCGCACCAGGCCCGGAGTGTGCGGCACACTCATGTGGGTATAAAACCCTTAAACCTAGCCGACATTGCCACTTTTGGCAACAATAATTTGCAACAAATCCCTAAACATTCCTTATCCACTCTCTCTCTCCTTTCATCCTTTCTCTCTAGAAAAACCCTAAAAGCTCACAAGCCCTTCCTTCTTTCCCTTGGACCTCGATGGCAGCGGCATAAACACCGAAGAACACGGTCGGTGGACACCGATTTGGAACTTCATTCTTCACTACACTACACCTTGTCACCCACACTCAAACCGGTTAGTTGTTTCCTTGCAAATAGATAAAAATGTATGATTAAGGTACTTGTTTGACCATGATATGCATTTTGTATGATGATACATAGATTGATATAGTTTACACCCTTTATGCCATAATAATATGAATGATATACATAATTTAATGATAGATAGGGTAATGAACTAATGATGTATATGTTGAATGTCTATTGAATGATAATCCTTGATGATGATCGAGTAGTGTGTTAGTTTGGTTGATGATGTTTTGCCATAAAATGACTGTTTGAATGCTATCACGATACAAATGATGGTGTTTTGATGAAACAATGATAGAATGATAGTGCTTAGGATGAATATGTGTCTTGAATGTGAAAACCGTAATGAAGAACTGTTTGAAGGTTATTAAAATATTTGAAATTGTTGTGTTTTGATCTGATTTGGTAAGTGTATGGTATTGGAAACATGTTAGTGAAATCTGGTTGGCTAGTACATGCTTATGAAATTTGATTGGATAGTACTATTCTGAGAATTCGAGAACCATCAACATAGAGTACGAGTCGAGACCTTATGGTTGCCATTCGAGACCATTGATTGACAACTTGAAACCAGACAACATACTTCAGGAGTCGAGACCAGCTTGGTTACGACTCGAGATCTCCGGGTCTCGACCCAAAGTCTAACTCGAGACCTCCAGGTTGAGACTCAAATGCATGACCCGAAACCTTCTGTTTGTGACTCGAAATCTCGTGGTTGCAACTCGAGATCTCTTGTTCTCGAGTCGAGACCATCCGGTTTTGACTAGCTACTTGCTTATTGGGCCACACAAATTGATGATTTTGTTACTGACTGTGTGTTACTGTTGTTGCTTAACAGTTACTGTTTAAATTGTTCATGTGTTAGGATAGGTCCAATAACGTATATGGTGCTTGTATGACATCCATGCTATGTGTTAGATACGTGTAGGAAGTACGTAAACTATTTGTACCCGAACCTGACCCATACTGGTAACCATAATAGGACGTGGTTGACCAACATACCTGACCACGTAAATTGTCTGCCTAACAAACCAAGGTGAGTTCACAACTTTTACTAAAAGCATGCGTTCCCAATGGTTAGGAAACGGAACTAAAAACAACGCTATCTCCTTGTGAGGGATACAAACTACTTTTCTCCCCTTGTGTGGGACGCTCAGTTAATTACTATTTATATTAGATGCAACTAGTGTACTAAACGAAACTCTATCACAAAAGTCCCTACTCATGATACCGATTAGTCGTCGGTGCCTGACGAACGGGTTATTAGTTGATAATAGCGCTATTTAGGTCTCACCAACCTCACGCCGTGCCTGTAGAGGATCGGTCATGAACTAATATATTCAGTCAAAACCCGTCAATGATGATAGACATTGACAACGCGGGGCAAACAAACAGAGTTCGCAGAGTATTCGGTATAACGCAGTTTAGTTGCTTACATATGGGGTAGCTCCCCATGGCATGGTATAAATGAGTAACTTAACTACTTAAACAAGTTTTATGAAATTAAAATTGGACAAACTCGTGAACTCACTAACTTTATGTTGATACCCTACTGCATGATTTGCAGGTACACCGTGACTTAGGAGCTTACAGCTTGGGGGTGTGTAGTGGTCGTCTTAACCCGTGTTGGGTTCTTTTAATAACTATGAACTGTGAACTTATATTCAGACTATTTTCTTATGCTTCCGCTGTTATCTTTAAATGTTATTTTGAACTTAGATCTTTGGACGTAAAACTTTAAATTGTCATTGATCGTATTGGTTTGGTGAAACTATTTTACTATTATTATGATTGTTCAATATGATTGATGGCTGGATCCTGGTCAGCCATACGACTCGCGGTAGTACTCCGCATGTGGGATTTTAGGGGTGTGACAGATTGGTATCAGAGCCATTGGTTATGGTGAACTTGGTTTTACAAAGAAAAGTCTTTTTGAGAAAAACCAGACTATAACCTGTTTTGTATCAAGCGACCCACGATGACACTACACTCCAAGTGCAAGGCTCAATGTATTAGACCTCATGGCTTGGGCATGTGTTTACTTGTTTAGTGCATATGTGATGCTATATGTACTGGTAGGCTAGTTATACGTATATATATATATATATATATATATATATAAGTGCATACATATTATGTGCTATAGTTAGTCCTCCTCCTACTTAATCTTACGACACTACGGCGTTATTCTCATACTGTGTTTTTCTGGATATGAAGATAATGAGCGGACGCGGACGAGGAAACGTTAACATGACACCGGAGCAGTTTACGAACCTGATCAACACCGTGGCTGCGGCTTTTGCAGCCCACCCCGGAGGACCACATGCACCTCCTCAACCACGTGTCAGCACGTTCAAAACGTTCATGGATTGCAAGCCTCTCTCTTTTAATGGCACTGGGGGTGCCATAGGTCTTCTGCAATGGATTGAGAAGGCCGAGTTTGTGTTCGCTGTATGCGAGTATCCCACTTCCAATTGGGTGAAGTTTGCTACCGGTACACTTGAACGAAACGTGCTTTCATGATGGAAGGCACAAGTCCAAATGCTTGGGTTGGAGACTGCCAACGCTACTGCTTGGGAAGACTTCAAGAATATGATCAAGGAAGAGTATTGTTATAGGGATGAGATCCACAACCTCAAGAACGAGTACTTCGAATTGAAGATGGTTGGATCAGAAATCGAGACTTACACTAAGCGCTCTAACGACTACGCTGCTCTTTGTCCCAACATGTCTCAGCCTGCTTATCGAAGGATCGAGCTGTACATTAATGGTTTGGTCCCTGAGATCCAGAGTCTGGTGACTTTAGCCAATCTCACCACAATCCAGCCAGTCATTCGTCTAGCTCACTGACTCGCTGATCAAGTTATGGAGCAGAGCAAGCTGCCCAAGCAAATCAGCGCTCCTACTGAAACTCATGTTGATAACAAACGCAAATGGGATGGCAAACAAGGCAAAGATGCTAACCCTGCCCAAGCCCTAGCTCAGCAAAGAAAGTGTGAGAACAACAAGGGTCCACAACAACAGGGTAGGTACCAAGGAAACCAACCCAAGTGTAACAAGTGTAAACGACATTACAACGAGCCGTGTGAGAAGAATCGCTGCCAGAGGTGTAACAAACTGGGTGTAACACCCCGTGTTTTGAAAGTCAAAGTACAAGTCAAAGTCAAAGTCAAAGGAAGAAAGGATTGCTAACTGCTATCTGTCTCTCCTTGCTTAATTATTGAATGCACTTCTTGACTTGTAATCGATAATCTATTTTAATTGATTTAGTTGTATTATGTGGAGTACTTGTTAATAAATCGCTACTTAATCGCAGTTTAATCGCTAATCGACTTGTCGCTAATCGCATCGCTATCGCATCGCAACTTGAATTATAGGTTATGGATATTGTTTTACGTGTGTGTGCTAATATGTGTTACTTATGCGTGTTATGTTTATGTTGAAGCGTTTAATCGCAACGCAATCTGATCGCAAACTCGAGATTTAAGGTTTATATTTATGGTATTTAGTAGTTAGGTTATTTGTGTAACTAATGGGTAATACTATCGCTTCGCTTACTCGAAACGCATCGCAACGCTCAGCGCACGAAACGAAAACATGAAAACCAACTCGCGACAACCAGTCGATCGAATGAACATTCTATCGGATGGTCATCCGAACAGATGACCATTCGATCGGCTGGCCATCCTATCCGTTACTTGTGCGCACCTTTCCTCTTTTGGAATCCTATAAATACCCCTGTCACATCACCAGCAGTGATGTAACAGCTCTCTCTCCGATCAGAATGCTCAAGCCCTCTTTTCTCTCGATTTCTCACGATTCTTGTAAGTTTTCCACTCAAATCATGTACTTCTGTGATCTAAACGCACTTCTTCATCATTTTCACCTTTGAATCTTCACTTTTAACCGGGAAATCAGCGGGTTTGGGGTGTTCTAAGATGATGTCATCATGGAGTTCTTATGAACTTCAAGCATTGGCCTTATTCCACCAACGACAACTCAGATCTAAAGGATTTCAACATGTTTAAACACAAATTTCGCATAGATCTAAGCATTTTCAGAGTTAAAAGGATTGAAAGATGGTTTCATAACTTTCTTTCAACTCCTTTACACTCAATGCACTCAAAACCGATAGAATCGGAGCTAGTTCAATCCTTCTACTCGTTCTCTAGTGAAGTGTCGGTCCAAGACCCGATTCTTACCGAAGAGACAACCGATTCCGGGTTGAACATGAACAACCGTCAAAGAACAGTTGACTGGTCGGATTGGGGTGATTCCCGTCTGATCGGATAACTTAGGCTTGATGGAGTTCCTGTTGTTCAAATCGTTATCATACAGTCTCGATCTAACCGCAAACTTTCAAACTTAACAAATTTCAAAACGACCAAGTCACTAAACAGACTGCCGTCCGACCGGATTACCATCCGATCGAACAACAATCCGATCGGATGACATATGGCCCCCAACACTTTAGTATTTTCTGAGAAGTGCCTCGCTGGACGGATCGCTATCCGATCGAACGACCGTTCGACTGGACGACCTGAAAGGTAGAGATATTTTTCAAATTTTAAAATGTTACAACGAAAACTTCAAAGCCATCATACACAGCCACTTTCTCACTTGCATCATTTTACGTGCCACTTATCGCTTACGCTATCGTTCTGTAACTAGGCTGACTCTCTAGCGCTCCCTTCAATCCATTAGCTACCATCGCTGTGAGTATACTCGATCCATTTTTGCTTTACGCACTTTTGGGTGTTACATACATTACTTATATCAAATCACAACTATCACACAACGCTACTACTTTTATACGCTAACCACTCTCGCATCTTATATGTGTTATTCGATGAATGCTTGTATGTTATGTTTACACAGTGATTGTTGCCTGACGCCTTAGCAAGGATAGTACTATAGTTTGGACTCAGCACCTGTCGTGGACAGGGGTTGTTAAGGTTATTTCTTCACGTGTCACGGGGGTGATATGTGTTGCGCATTCTACAACTCGCAGTCATGTCTGTGCATATTTCATTGTCGATAACCTACTAGCTTCACATTATTACGTGTTACATGCTGGTTATGCGCAAACTCGCTTTCGCTACTACTATTACTATTAAACTTGTATGCTCACCTTTACACTATGTGTATTGACCTCTATTTTAACGTATGTGACGGGTGTTTGAGATGCTAGGATGCTTGCCTATTGTGGAAAGCAAGTAGGATGGGTCTAGAAACTACATTAAATAAATCTGAGTTGTCGGAACTGCTATTTGTCTTTGGGAACAATATCTGTAATAACTGTTTTTATCTTATATGTTTATGGTATGGGACATGAACGTTAAATATTTGGTAAATTAATAGTTGTTATGGATTCTTTTGGACAATCTGTTTCGCTCAGTGCCGCGCCACGATGTTTCCGCCATCGGTTGGGGTGTGACACTAGGGCATGAGGCTAAAGACTGTAGAAGCCCGTACCCAGCAAGGCAGAGCCAGCCACAACAACAGCAGCAAGGAAACAACCGCGGCTGTTACCAGTGCGGAGCAATGGGGCACATGAGGAAAAATTGCCCTCAGCTGAATCAGAATCGCAACAACAACAATCAGGGCGCTGGAAAGAACAACAACCAAGGAGCTGGAAACAATGCAAGAGCATTCGTAATTTGGAGCTGGTGAAGCAAGAAATGACCCCAATGTTGTAGCGGGTAAGTTCTTACTTAATGATCGTTATGTTTCCGTATTATTCGATTCTGGAGCCGATGCTAGGTATGTATCCCTACGTATTAGTAAGAAGCTTAAGCCTGCACCTACGCCGTTAAACTCTAAGCGCGTCATCGAACTAGCTAATGGTAGAAACATCGAGGCCTCACATGTAATCAATAACTGCAAACTCATACTATCTTGCCAGACTTTCCTCATCAATCTCTTTCCCATCGTTCTTGGAAGCTTCGACGTCGTCATTGGTATGGATTGGTTATCCAAACATCGAGCTGAGATACTCTGTCAAAAGAAAGCTGTTCGTATTCCTCGTTCTTGTGGCGAACCCCTTATTGTTCAAGGCGACAAGAGTGGTGCAGTCACAGGCATCATTTCATTCTTAAAAGCCAAGAAGTGTTTGCGAAAAGGCCATACCGCTATTCTAGCACTCATTACTGACACGCAGAAGGAAGAAAGGAAGGTTGAAGATTTCCCCGTTGTGCGCGACTATCCCGAGGTATTCCCTGAAGAACTACTTGGCCCCCACCTCACCATCAAGTCAAATTTCACATCGATCTAACTCCTGGAGCGGTGCCAATAGCTCGTGCACCTTATCGACTAGCCCCAGCTGAACTGGAGGAACTCTCTACACAACTACAGGAACTATTGGATAAAGTTTTTATTCATCCTAGCTCGTCACCCTGGGGAGCTCCAGTACTCTTTGTCAAGAAGAAAGATGGCATGTTTCGTATGTGCATCGACTATCGTGAACTAAACAAGGTGACTATCAAGAATCGTTATCCACTTCCCCGTATCGACGATCTGTTTGACCAGTTGCAAGGGTCGAGTTACTATTCCAAGATCGATCTGCGGTCAGGGTATCATCAGTTGAGAGTCCGCAACGAGGACATCTCTAAAACTGCTTTCAGAACCCGCTATGGTCACTATGAATTTCTGGTTATGCCTTTCGGGATGACAAACGCACTTGCGGTCTTCATGGATCTCATGAACCGGGTGTGTAAACCGTACCTTGATAAATTCATGATTGTATTCATCGACGACCAACTGATCTACTCGAAGAGTCGAGAAGAACATGAGCAACACTTACGTCTTATTCTAGAACTCTTTCCCGATGAACAACTTTACGCCAAGTTCTCAAAATGCGACTTCTGGCTTCGGGAAGTCCATTTCCTTGGGCACGTGGTCAATAGAGATGGGATTTACGTCGACCTAGCTAAGATTGAATCCATCACGAACTGGCCAACACCCAAGACTCCAACCGAGATCCGTCAATTCTTGGGATTGGCAGGATATTATCGTAGATTTATCAAGGGATTTTCAAAGATCGCTCAACCCCTAATGACTCTTACCCAAAAGGGCATTGTGTACAAGTGGAACGATGCTCAGGAATCGGCGTTTCAGAAGCTGAAGGAAAACCTCTGTAGTGCTCCTATACTTTCGTTACCTGAAGGTACCGACGACTTTGTTGTCTACTGCGACGCATCTATTCAAGGACTCGGTTGCGTGTTAATGCAACGCGAGAAATTTATTGCCTACACTTCTCAACAACTCAAGATCCACGAACGAAACTACATGATGCACGATTTGGAACTCGGAGCAGTCGTCTTCGCACTCAAGATTTGGAGACACTAATTGTACGGTACCAAGTGCATGATTTACACCGATCACAAGAGTCTCCAGCATATTCTGGAACAAAAGGAGTTAAACATGTGACAACGCCGATGGGTCGAACTCCTTAATGACTACGAGTGCGCTATCAAGTATCATCCAGGCAAGGCGAACGTCGTAGCCGATGCCCTCAGTCGTAAAGACCCTAAACCTAAGCATGTTCATGCTTTACAGCTTACTATTCACTCGAACCTTCTCGAACGGATTCGTAACGCTTAAATCGAGGCTCTAAAAGAAGTAAACTTATTAGCAGAATCACTGCGGGGCATGGAAAAGAAACTTGAACGCAAGAACGACGGTGTTTACTACTTTGCGGATCGCATCTGGATTCCATCTTACGGAAATCTTTGAGAGCTTGTGATGGACAAGGCACACACATCCTGGTGCCAATAAAATGTATCACGATCTTAAGACCCTGTATTGGTGGCCTAACATGAAAGTCATTATTTCTAAGTACGTTAGCAAATGCTTGACCTGCGCTAGGGTCAAGGTCGAATATCAAAAGCCATCAGGCTTACTGCAACAACCAGAGTTGCCAACATGGAAATGGGAACAGATTTCCATGGATTTCGTTACAGGCTTACCACGATACCATTTGGGTGATCGTAGACCGTTTAACAAAGTCTGCACACTTTCTTGCGATCAAAGAAATGGACAAGTATTCGAAACTAGCTACTATCTATTTGAAGGAAATAGTTGCTAGACACGGAGTGCCAATTTCTATCATCTCCGATCGTGACCCATGTTTTACATCCAAATTATGGCAAGCTACGCATAGATCCTTTGGCTCACGTTTAGATATGAGCACCGCTTATCACCCGCAAACTGATGGTCAAACCGAACGTACCATTCAAACAATCGAAGACATGCTGAGAGCATGTGTTATTGATTTTGGAAACGGGTGGGAATGACATCTACCTTTGGTAGAATTCTCATACAACAACCGCTACCACACTAGCATTCAGGTAGCACCATCTGGGGCATTGTACGGTCGTAAATTCCGGTCACCTATGTGTTGGGCGGAAGTTGGCGAAAGCCAAATTACCGGCCCGGAACTCGTAGTCGACATGACGGAAAAGATTGCCTTGATTAGACAACGCATGGCGGCGGCTCAAGACCGTCAGAAAAGCTACACAAATAAGCGTAGGAAACCTCTAGAATTCCAGGTTGGAGACCGGGTTCTACTAAAAGTTTCACCCTGGAAGGGTGTGGTATGTTTTGGAAAAAGGGGCAAGCTTAATCCGCGATACATTGGACCATTTGAAATCACCGAGAGGATCAGTAAGGTAGCTTACAGATTGAATCTGCCTGAAGAGTTGAGTGCGGTACATAGCGTCTTCCACGTGTCTAATCTAAAGAAGTGTCTGTCAGATGAAACACTTACCGTTCCTTTTAAGGAACTCACTATTGATGACCAACTACGCTACGTTGAGGAACCAGTTGAGATCGCAGATCAGGAAATCAAAACCCTCAAGCGTGCAAGATACCTATCGTCCGAGTTCGTTGGAACTCGCGCCGTGGCCAAGAGTTTACTTGGGAACGGGAAGACCATATATGCGCAGGTATCCCCAGTTATTTGCAAACAAAACTTCCAGCACTGAAGCTACAATGGAATTTCGGGACGAAATTCCAAACCAACAGGGGGATGATGTGACACCCCGCGAAAACATTTTGTAACACACTAGCTTGTCAGTGGCTGCGCTCTAACTTTCGGGATGAAAGTTCTTAAAACTTGGGGATAATGTGACACTTCGGGTTTTCCCGAACAACTCGATTGTATTATACCATTATATATAAGTTATTAAATGAAGATCTGTGTTTTTATTATGGTGTTATGTGTATTATGTAATTAAAATGTGCTATACATATATATATATGTGTGTGTGTGTGTGTATGTGAACCGAAACCACGATTCCGACTCGAGACCGCTTGGTCTCGACTCAGGATTTGCTTTGCTTAAAACCAGTGGAGTGCGCACCCACCTGATCTGGCCCAACCCACTGTAGCTCACTCGAGACCGCACCAGGCCCGGAGTGTGCGGCACACTCATGTGGGTATAAAACCCTTAAACCTAGCCGACATTGCCACTTTTGGCAACAATCATTTGCAACAAATCCCTAAACATTCCTTATCCACTCTATCTCTCATTTCATCCTTTCTCTCTAGAAAAACACTAAAAGCTCACAAGCGCCTCCTTCTTTCCCTTGGACCTCGATGGCAGCGGCATAAACACCGAAGAACATGGCCGGTGGACACCGATTTGGAACTTCATTCTTCACTACACTACACCTTATCACCCATACTCAAACCGGTTAGTTGTTTCCTTTCAAATAGATAAAAATGTATGATTAAGGTGCTTGTTTGACCATGATATGCATTTTGTATGATACATAGATTGATATAGTTTACGCCCTTTATGCCATAATAATATGAATGATATACGTGATTTAATGATAGATAGGGTAATGAACTAATAATGTATATGTTGAATGTCTATTGAGTGATAAACCTTGATGATGATCGAGTAGTGTGTTAGTTTGGTTGATGATGTTTTGCCATAAAATGACTGTTTGAATGCTATCACGATCCGAATGATGCTGTTTTGATGAAACAGTGATAGAATGATAGTGCTTAGGATGAATATGTGTGTTGATTGTGAAAACCCTAATGCAGAACTGTTTGAAGGTTATGAAAATATTTGAAATTGTTGTGTTTTGATCTGATTTGGTAAGTGTATGGTATTGGAAACATGTTAGTGAAATCTGGTTGGCTAGTACATGCTTATGAAATTTGATTGAATAGTACTATTCTGAGAATTCGAGAAGCATCAGCATAGAGTACGGATCGAGACCTTATAGTTGCGACTCGAGACCATTGATTGACAACTCGAAACCAGACAACACACTTCAGGAATCGAGACCAGCTTGGTTGCGACTCGAGATCTCCGGGTCTCGACCCAAAGTCTGACTCGAGACCTCCAGGTTGCGACTCAAATGCACGGACCAAAACCTTCTGTTTGCGACTCAAAATCTCGTGGTTGGGACTCAAGATCTCTTGTTCTCCAGTCGAGACCATCTGGTTTCGACTGGCTACTTAGTTAGTGGGCCACACAAATTGATGATTTTGTTACTGGACTGTGTGTTACTGTTGTTGCTTAACTGTTACTGTTTAAATTGTTCATGTGTTAGGATAGGTCCAATAACGTATATGGTGCTTGTATGACATCCATGCTATGTGTTAGATACGTGTAGGAAGTACGTAAACTATTTGCACCCGAACCTGACCCGTACTGGTAACCATAATAGGACGTGGTTAACCAACATACCTGACCACGTAAACTGTCTGCCGAGCAAACCAAGATGAGTTCACAACTTTTACTAAAAGCATGCGTTCCCAGTGGTTAGGAAACGGAACTAAAAACAACGCTATCTCCTTGTGAGGGATACAAACTACTTTTCTCCCCTTGTGTGGGACGCTCAGTTAATTACTATTTATATTAGATGCAACTAGTGTACTAAACGAAACTCTATCACGAAAGTCCCTACTCATGATACCGATTAGTCGTCGGTGCCTGGCGAAAGGGTTATTAGTTGATGATAGACATTGACAACGCGGGGCAAACAAATAGAGGTCGCAGAGTATTCGGTATAACATATTTTAGTAGCTTACATATGGGGTAGCTCCCCATGGCATGGTATAAATGAGTAACTTAACTACTTAAATAAGTTTTATGAAATTAAAACTGGAGAAACTCGTGAAATCACCAACTTATGTTGATACCCTACTGAATGCTTTGCAGGTACACCGTGACTTAGGAGCTTGCAGCTTGGAGATGTGTAGTGGTCGTCTTAACCCGTGTTGGGTTCTTTTAATAACTATGAACCGTGAACTTATATTCAGACTATTTTCTTATGCTTCCGCTGTTATCTTTAGATGTTATTTTGAACTTAGAACTTTGGACGTAAAACTTTAAATTGTCATCGATCGTATTGGTTTGGTGAAACTATTTTACTATTATTATGATTATTCAACATGATTGATGGCTGGATCCTGGTCAGTCACACGCCTCACGGTAGTACTCCGCATGTGGGATTTTGAGGGTGTGACACAGAATTTAACGCAACCATGTCTGTCCATGAATTACTACCTAAGCGTTATTTATAACCTGAATATAAACATACTTTCATAGCAGCACTAAACCCGATTTATATGGGTAAAGGACCCATGATTTTCTCCAAATTAGCGACTTTATTAAACGAAAACAACTTTTTTTGGGACTAAGAATATAGCACCAAACAACATGGCTAGTTGGTTTTTTTAACAGACAAAATGATTATACGACTAAAAAATCCATAGATTCAAATACAGATTAATATTTAGTTTTTAAAAGCTTTATTCTCCATTCAAAACGACTTCAAATAATCCCATTATAAGTCTCAGTCTATTGTTTTTTTTTTCATTCCCAATCCCCCTGGCCCGATCAGTTTTAAATCCCTATTTCTATTCTTGAATTAATAGATTTGTACATAAAGTAGACATGCAATCTATACATAACAATTCTGAGTGATCAATTATTAAAAAATGAAGCAGTGCCATATATCTGGTATGAATGATTATAATAAAATATCTTAAATGTAACAAAATAAAAGATAAAAGGGCCAAGTAAACTATAGAATATAAATTAAATTTAAACATTAAATAGAACACAAAACACATGAACATCAATAAGCATCAAAACCCATCCATCCTTAAACCCTAAAATTAGCTAAATAACCATACAATTTTCTATTTCATGTAAAACAAATCAATGAAAACTTACCAAGTCAGTTACAGCACCAGAAAGTTAGCCATGGCATCCACTTCATCATTCTCATTACCATTGGTATCTTAAAAACTCAAAACCCTAAAAACAAAGTAAGATTTGACAAATTATAAACCACTGATCTGCAGAAACATACTAGATACCGACATCCGAACTCACATTTGATAGCTGGTCAAACTAACAAAAGATGGATTTACAGAAGTTTGAGGGGCTGGATCAGATTTTCAACATGAATAGAGAAAGAAATTAGCGAAAAAGATTGTGGCATCTTCAATTCAATCTTAAGACGTCTTCATTTCAATCTTATGATGTCTTCAATTCTTGTGGCGTCTCCATGAAGATTGTGTTTAGGGTTTTGAGGAAATAGAAAAAAGAGAGTCGTGTGTGACATGGGTCGGGTCCAAGCAAAAGTGCATCCAATCAATTGAGCGGGAAACCCACGAAAACAATGGCCTAAGAATTTGGCAACTGTCCCACAATAAATTTTATTTATTATATATGGAAGATTCCTATACATTTTACGAGGTGAAATAAAAAACCGAGTATTATACCTTACGGGAAAAAAAATCAAAACCGGGTAATAAAAACCTGGTTATTTCTACCCGGTTCCACAGATAGGGTTCTATACACTATAATTTAAGACCGTGCCCAAGCAAGTATACCCAACCCTACCGATCAAAAAAAAAAAAAGAAAACTTTGGTATGTAAATTGCAAGATATATGGATTTTGTAAAATATAGTAATAAGCATAAAATCACATGGACTAAAACCGCAATTATTAAAAGAGTAAAATGTAAAAATGGTCTCTGAGTTTATATCACTTTTGTCACTTTAGTTTAAAAATGAAACTTTTTGTATCTGGGTCCCTGAAGTTTAATTTTTTTGTCATTTTCATCCAATTGACAAACTGGGTTAGAAATTTCTGCCATTTTTGTTGTTTTTCTTATTTAAATGATGGAGTTCCTGATCGAGTTCAGACATAAAATGACGATTATACCATTTATTTAAATGAGTAAAACGACAACTAACATGAATTTCTAACCCAATTTGCTAATTGGATGGAAATAACCACCATAATGAAACCTTAGAGATTCAGATACAAAAATTTTTATTTTTAGATTGAGGTGACAAAAATAACCTAAACAACTTATGAACCATTCTAACATTTTACTCTTCAGTTTTTAACCGATTATACATGGACAAAGAGCCTCTAGGCCCAATTCAAGTTTTATAGAATTATATTAGCCCAAACCCAATCCCATACAGTAGAAAGCCCATTCCCAATTCAATTCAGATCCAGTTTCATCAAAACTTGAGTTCAACTGTAAAAAAAAAAACAAAAAGAAAAAAACAGGAAACCCTAACCATCGTTCGGTCATCCGCTCAAACTTTGACCGTTGCTCCAACTGCCGAATCGATCGGCCCATTTTGTTTTGTTCATCGACTTCGAGTTAAACTCCTGGGAGGTTAGTTAGTTGTGGTCGATTATAGTTCTTACGTTCCTATGCTTTAATCTTTTGCAGTATTGTTGATTTATCGAAACCATATTACTATGTTTAATTTTCAATTAACCCGAATAAACTGTAAACTGAATCGGTTATTACCCCTACAGCCGTTAGCCGGTCTTGCCTCTTCTCTCAACTCGGCTATTGGCGTATGGTTGTGCTGCAGCCTTGGTTTTAAATTGCATGCGATGCGTTTTGATGCGTTTGGCCCAAAAATCTGATGCGCGTGATCTGCGATGCAAGCGCATCATGTATGCAATGTGCTCTTTGTAAAAAGTAATTATTATACATAACAACTTAGAAAAAACATACTTAAACTAGAAAAAAAATCATGTAATAACTAGTAAGAAGATTAGAATTATGTTTTTTGGTTCAAATCAAGTTGCTTTTTATTTCTACAGCTATGGAAGACCTATTTCACAGCCTAAATAATAAGCCTAACTCACTGCCTTACTGAAAAAACCCACTCCATTTCAAAAACTCTGAAAAAAAAAACAGACAATGTTGCGTGCGTCATAGCGCATTATGCGAAAGCGGCGCAATATCCTTGCATCACGTAAACACAACAGCTGTGGCTATGCGCTCTCATCAGCGCAACAGGCTCATCACGCATTATGCGTGCATTCTAAAACCAAGGCTGTAGCAGTGCTCTTTCACTGTCTGCATGACTGCATCTTTCCTTCTCCACCGAATGTATTTGATCAATGTTGCCTATTTTCTGATTGGGTTGTTACTTGTAAAATTATTTATTTATCCGTTATAGTGTGATTCACATTGGTGTAACTGATTTGAATTTGTGTATACTGTTAGTTTAAGTCAGGTGTGCTGAAATTTGACAGTTAGATGGTTAGGGTTTGTTGAATCATCTAATTTTGTTGACTAAGTGTCACGTTTTCTAGTTAGGATGTAGGACTTATTGAATCGTTCAATGAGCTGAATTTAGGGATTTTTTTGTAAACTTTAACTAGTTTCTTGTTTCTGGTTAGTCTGTGATTTACTCAAGCTTTTTAAAATGTCATTGCAGAAGTCACATTTATTTCTACGATGCAATTGGAGGAAAAAGTACCATCAGGAGACGAATCAAACCCCTGCCTCAGCAAATCCACCCGTCTTCTGCAAGCGCATCATGTATGCAATGTGCTCTTTGTAAAAAGTAATTATTATACATAACAACTTAGAAAAAACATACTTAAACTAGAAAAAAATCATGTAATAACTAATACGAAGATTAGAATTATGTTTTTTGGTTCAAATCAAGTTGCTTTTTATTTCTACAGCTATGGAAGACCTATTTCACAGCCTAAATAATAAGCCTAACTCACTGCCTTACTGAAAAAACCCACTCCATTTCAAAAACTCTGGAAAAAAAAAACAGACAATGTTGCGTGCGTCATAGCGCATTATGCGAAAGCGGCGCAATATCCTTGCATCACGTAAACACAACAGCTGTGGCTATGCGCTCTCATCAGCGCAACAGGCTCATCACGCATTATGCGTGCATTCTAAAACCAAGGCTGTAGCAGTGCTCTTTCACTGTCTGCATGACTGCATCTTTCCTTCTCCACCGAATGTATTTGATCAATGTTGCCTATTTTCTGATTGGGTTGTTACTTGTAAAATTATTTATTTATCCGTTATAGTGTGATTCACATTGGTGTAACTGATTTGAATTTGTGTATACTGTTAGTTTAAGTCAGGGTGTGCTGAAATTTGACAGTTAGATGGTTAGGGTTTGTTGAATCATCTAATTTTGTTGACTAAGTGTCACGTTTTCTAGTTAGGATGTAGGACTTATTGAATCGTTCAATGAGCTGAATTTAGGGCTTTTTTAGTAAACTTTAACTAGTTTCTTGTTTCTGGTTAGTCTGTGATTTACTCAAGCTTTTTAAAATGTCATTGCAGAAGTCACATTTATTTCTACGATGCAATTGGAGGAAAAAGTACCATCAGGAGACGAATCAAACCCCTGCCTCAGCAAATCCACCCGTCTTCCACGAAAACGGTTTTACCGAGCACGAGCTCATAGCAACCCGTTAAGCGATTCCCATTTTCCCGTCCCGACTTCCCCTCTTCATGTAGATTACTCCCTTCACTTTCCTCACTTTTTCCCATCACCTGATTCTCAAGCCAGCTCCAAAAAGATAGAATTTGCAGATATCGGTTGTGGGTTCGGAGGACTTTTGATCAGTCTTGCAACCCTCTTCCCCGATACCCTAATGATCGGAATGGAATTGAGAGACAAGGTAACGGAATACGTCAAAGAACGGATTCTAGCTTTGCGTGTTTCAAACCCGAGCCAATACCAGAATGTATCCGTTGTTAGAACGAATTCGATGAAGTATATTCCCAATTACTTTGAAAAAGCACAGCTTTCGAAGATGTTTTTCTTGTTCCCGGACCCGCACTTCAAAGAAAAGAACCATCGCAGGCGTGTGATTAGCCCGTTTTTGTTAGATGAATGAATATGCGTATACGATTAAGCCTGGTGGGATACTATACACCATAACTGATGTTGAAGAGCTTGGAGAATGGATGAAATCGTGTTTGGAAAATCATCCGATGTTTGAATCGCTCGCTGAAGAAGAACTTGTAGCCGATCCGGTGGTGAAGTTGTTGAGTTGTGCAACTGAAGAAGGACAAAAAGTGTCGAGAAATGGTGGGCAGACTTTTAAAGCCGTTTTTAGGCGTATTGTCCTCAAAGATTGAAGTAAGTTTTGTAGTTGTTTAGCGTTTTAAATTTATTTTCTTGATTTTGGATTTCTGTTTTAGGTAACAATTTGTTTTCATTTCTGCTGAAAAGACCATGCTTTAGATTATGTAACTTTCAGTTTTGTTTTTCCTTTCATCGTTATTTGCCCCGTACACTAGGTTAAAAACCCTTGTATTGCACGGGTTGAATATTGGAAATATTAAATAGTTGGTAATGAAGATTTAAGAATAATTAAACAATGTTTTGACTTTTGAGCATAGTTATCAAAAGCGCACGCTTTTAGCACCTAGGCGGTTTTTTTTTGACGATGCGCACCCAATGCACAATTGATACTAATTAACATTTTTTTGTTCTTAAATTCCTCGTACACTGCAGTATTTGTAAGGATATTTCATCTGATTATATCACTAATAAATTAATTCAAATCTCAGTTCGAATTCTACAAATCCAGATTAGTATATTTCTGATTTAATTCTACATATTATTCCTGATAAATAGGGATATTTTTTTTTAATTTGTAAATTCCTCGTATTCTGCAGTATATTTCTGATTTGATTTTGTTTGTATTCTTTACCAGCTTAGTATTTCTGATTTACTTCTGCTTTCAATCATTCAATGTATTGTTTTTGTTCTCTGATTTATTTCTGCATATAAATTTTTTTCTAATCCAACTTAGTATTTCATTTCTCTATTAATTTCCTTACATGGGATAACTATGTTATTCTTTAGTTCTCTATTTTACCAACTTATAAAGTTTGGCTTTTCTGACGGATTGAAATCTGAATTCTGTTGTCACACAACCGATTTGGTACTTTATGTTGAAGATTATGGTAGTGTACGCTTTTTTTTCCTCAGGCCCACGCTTTTTTGCGCTTTTCGCCTAGGCCCTAGGCGCCTTGAGTGCGCCTCCCACCTTTAATGACTATGGTTTTGAGCTAAGATATATTTACAAAAATAAGAGATAGAATACGAAGGGGTGAGATAAGAGAGGTGGGAAAAAGCATTTTGGGCTCATAGAACTGTGATACATGAGTTACTTCATTATTAGATGTAGATAAGTTTTTAAAAATAGTTGAATCATGTTTGCTGTTTGTACATGAAAAAAAGTCTAAAGGATATGTGTTCTAGAGTATATAACATTGTAGTGGTTTGAAACGCATGTATTTTGTGCAATAAATTAATGGTAGTACATAGGACGGTTAGGCAGTTATATTGCATAAAATAACATATATGGTTGGCTGGTTGCTCTTCTGCTGTTCTAGATTAGCTTCATCTGCATGACCCACATTCCCAATTTGCAAAATGGGCTGAACAAAATTTTTAATGGACATGTAGGATCAAACTTTGATACAGGCAACTATAGTTGGTGAGCAATGAAAATAAAATGCATACTTGTTGTATCTATTTCATGTTTTGACTCAATTTAGCACAACTCTAGACATTGTTGATCCATGTTTTGTAAATAAATCACCCATACCAATCTTCAGGACGATTAACATACCCTAGCCAAGAAACCGTACGATGGTTTATCTATAATCACGCTCTTAAACTTTTTAGTCTTTTTATATTATAAAAAAGAATAATGGATTTAATATATGTTGTTTGTGGATTGCTAATATCAGTTTCTGAATTCGATACAGTGCAGGACTGTAGGCACAGTGTGTAATTTGAATGGTAAAAGAGCCAAACAAAACAACAGTTTCTTAATTCAATAAGGTTCCGGATATGTCTTGTTTTGTTTTGTTTTTCTTTTAATAGCGGAGAACGGTTTTGTTTTGTTTCTTTTAATAACAGAGAACGGTTAGATTAATACCTTAATAACGAATAATAACGAATAAAAATCGATCGGAAGCCCATGAGATATCTAACAGGCTAGCTAGATGGCTGTTGATATTCGATCCATCGGTGCTACACAACACTCGATACCACGACTGCTCGAAACATCATAAGCAAAACAACGTGAAACATAGTGATTTCATAACCGATTGAGAAACAATCAATGGTTGTCAGGGCTTATTATGAAATAGGGAGAGATAGAGCAAGAGAGATGCTAGGGGTTTGCAAAAAGATCAGAATCCAAATAATCTGAAATTCCAAACCTCAAAAATTCGATTAAAATATAAATGAAAACGAATCATTCAGTTGTGTGTTGAACAGACATAAGATTAAGATTGATAGGTGATAACGCTTTAAAGCAAGAAGATTTGTGCTAACCGAATATAGTTCTCTCTCTGTCACAATAGCATTAGCAACAAATTCGATTAAAATATAGTTCTCTATCTGTCACAATAGCATCAGCAACAAATGGATCATTCGAATCGCCTTCAACGTCATCAATCTCCTCAACGTATTCAAAGTAACAAAAAATAACACGAATGATCAAACCAAATGCTTTAATGATGGCCATGGTAGCTCAAATAACAGGTTCAAATGGGTCAAACAAGTCAAAAGTTGCCCAAAATGTAGTTTACTGTACCTCTTCTGCACCAGGAAAGTTGAGTCCCAATTGTGCAGCTACATTAGGCGTACTGGCCAAGTATACAGATGCCTAGTCTTTGCTTCCAACTGAAGTCTTATTGGTTGACGAAGAGCACAATTCATTGAAAGAGGACCAATCCACCTCACAATTGGTTTCTTTATCTTCATTAGGAGCAAGACGTTTCCCTAGAAACCCACTCGCACCTTCCTCCAAAAGTTTACCACGATGACTGTCATGAAAAGTAATGCATAAAATTCAATCTTCACAACTCCTATAATTTTTTAGCATTAGAAGTAATAATTTTAATTCATTTACATTTACTTGAACAGATTAATCCAGTTTATGTTTTAACCACTAACAGGTCAAAAGCATAAGATCAAAAAAAGAAGCTTGAAAAAAATGGGTCAAAAATTGCCCAAAGTGAATTTTCAAGTCATAAAGCCTCCAAAATCATGTTATTCACAAAAATTCAAATATTACCAAAACAAATATAAAAAAATGATTACTTTTCACAAAGTGTTTTAACTCAACAATTTGCACACCAAAAAATTACCCGGTTGACTTGTAACCCAATATGCCACCTCTAATTAGTAGTGAGATAAGTTACATTCGGACAGGCCAGCATCTGCAATTGATTCAGTAGCATCACCAATGGCTTGAGACCCAACCCAGTGAGTCTTATTTTTCAATGCCTCTTTACAACATCCATTTGGGGCCTGACTTTCTATCCACTTATAAAGACTTGGGAGTTCTATTCCTGCACCATCAAGCTGCTCCTACACAAGAAGCAAACAGTATGAATCAAAAAACATAATAAAACCGTAACTTCTAATCCATTATACATAGATGAAAATATGAAGTACAGTACGCAAAATCAATAAAAATACAAAAAATACATAAACGATGACACACCTTATCTTCAAGCACCAACGCTGGAGAAACTGCTAATGGTTCTTAAGTAGCTTCATTTTTCGGCACTATATCTCACTCAAAACCCTAGAAAACAAACAACAAAACCTTTACACACAGATTACACAAAAGGTAGGAAACAAAATCACAACCTGAAAGGCTGAAACTACAAACACAATGTACGAACAGTTTTGAAACAAAAAACTATGTAAGAAACCTGATAAACTTACCCTTGAAAGCCCTATTAGAACCGAGTTCGTGCTTCCCTTCATCCTTCTTTCTATTATGAGAATACGGATACCTCCCAGCCTCTTTTTCGTTCAATTGTAGCCCCTAACAGCAATTTCAGATAAGAAATCCTTCAAAATATGACCGATTTAGGGCTTCTATTGAACAACATGAAGAACGAATAGTGAGAGAAAATTAGGAGCAGGGAAATGCGAATTTCAAATGAAAGAATTATAAGAGAGAAGAACTTATATTTCAAATTTCAAATTCAAAAGTATGAAAACAATGAGACAAAAGATCAGGCGTGTTTACCAAAGAAGTCAGTGGAAGCAGATCAACTTTTTGTAGATGTCGATGGAAGCAATTGATTTCAGGGTTTTATTTATAATGGGTGCTTAAAAGGATTGTACACAATGCTTCAGATATTGCACCTCCCTTAAAAAGTGGCAAATTACGAAAACTGCCCTTCGGATATGCATTATATATATAGTATACTAGGTTTTTACCCGGGATTGCTTTCCGGGCTCGGGAAAGTTATTTAGATTAATTACTATTTGTTATTAATACGACCACATTACATCAACCATCTCATTCGATTCAACAACAATGTCTTCAAATCACCGAATTAGATCATGAACCCATATTAGAGGTTGTTAGGATCTGAATTTATTTTTGATTGTGTTTTTGTTTAAGAATTAAGAAGATGAACAAGTAACGCAGCAGAATTAAAATGGAAATAAACTTTGCACACAATCAAACAGGAGAAATGCTTTCAACACACATTTTAACATCTAGGAAAACATTGGAATAGGTACAAATGGCAGTGATTGTGTGGTTGTTTGTGGTGGTGAAGTGTCATCATCTAGGACAACAATGGTTACCCTTCACCTTTTGGGTTTAGGAGAGGTTGGTGGTGTTTTGATGGATTAAGTGGTAGTGATTTAAGTGGAAGGTTGCTGACTAGTTGTTGGAACAACTGGTGTTTCAACCACTGAAGCGGTAAGACCTGTGTGCAAACACGGGTCGATTCTTAGAAAATTATGCATAACATATATTGACAGAATATATAGATATGTGTATAGATATTGTACCAAAACGTATTATTTATTATAGCTAAAAGACAACTATAGGTAAATATAAAAGATATTTAACATGCATAACATATATTGACAGAATATATAGATATGTGTATAGCTTTGATCATTTAAACATACCTTTGCCAATATTACAGTGCTGGAAAAAAAAACAGTAGCTGACTATAACTATCAGTGGATAGCCTATCAGTGGATTAAAACACTGAGCTTTAACAACAATCCTTATATAAACAGTGATTCAAGAATCTTCCTTCTAAAAAAAAACAATATTTTAACCCATCAGTCATTTCAATCCCCTTCAACCTCCACAAAATACTATTTTAACCCAACAGTGGTTTTAAACCACCATTTTAACCAAATAGCGGTTTCAACCACAGTTTTCTCAACAGTAGTTCCAAACATCTGTTTTCATCCATCTGTTGACCAAAATCAACAGATGTATCAACCACTGTTTTATTTTCAAACATCTGTTCCCAATAACAGAGCTTTGATCATTTAAACATACCTTTGCCAATATTACAAGCTTTTACACTCTCAAACCTAAATATTTATTTACTTAATTTAAATAACAAACATGGTTAATAATTTTAACACAACTAATTACATAAAAACTACAAATGTAAAACAGAGGTAACCATATAATAAACAAAGTTCAAAAAAGCAAACAACAATCAATAGAATACAGCATACTAATTCCAAATCAATGCGCGAAACAACATACAAAGATCTGACGGCTAAGTACTGTCCACGTCACAACCTCTGATAAATAATGGATGACAGTTGTTAGGAAACAACTGATGAATCAATATCAGTAGTTTACAATGATGAAAATGAAAACAGTAGCTGACTATAACTATCAGTGGATAGCCTATCAGTGGATTAAAACACTGAGCTTTAACAACAGTCATTATATAAACAGTAGTTCAAACATGTTCCTTCTCCAAAAAAACTACATTTTAACCCAACAGTCGTTTCAATCCCCTTCAACCTCCACAAAACACTATTTTAACCCAACAGTGGTTTTAAACCACCATTTTAACCAAACAATAGTTTCAACCACGGTTTTCTTAACAGCAGTTCCAAACATCTGTTTTGTTTTCAAACTTCTGTTCCTAATAACAGAGTTTTGATCATTTAAACATAACTTTGCCATTACTACAAGCTTTTACACTCTCAAACCTAAATATTTATTTACTTAATTTAAATAACAAACATGGTTAATATTTTTAACACAACTAATTATATAAAAACTACAAGTATCAAACAGCATACAAAGTTCATCCATCTGTTGACCCAAGTCAACAGATGTATCAACCACTGTTTAATTTTGAAACATCTGTTCCCAATAACAGAGCTTTGATCATTTAAACAGACATTTGCCAATATTACAAGCTTTTACACTCTCAAACATCAATATTCATTTACTTAATTTAAATAACAAACATGATTAATAATTTTAACACAACTAATTATATAAAAAATACAATTTTCAAAACAGCAAATAGCATTCAATAAAATACAGGATCCTAATTCCTAATCAATTGGTGGAACAGTAGTTGTGACAACTCGAATTTCCGACATTCTTTATTTGCATTTAATGCACGTTGACTTTGACTATTTAGTTGTGTTATGATAAAACCTAGTGTGTTTGCATGGTTATGTGTGATTGTATAACATGTGTACTGTTTGTAAAACTTAAACTGTTAAACCATATAAGGATCCGACGAAACACAAGTGAGATTCGCCAAGATCGATCTCGACGAAACATATCGGTTTCGTCAACACCTTCTCGACGAAACAGGCTGTTTCGCCGAGCCCAGTTTCGCCAAAGGCCCAGTACGGCCCAGAATGTTATTTCACGAATATTTACGTGAAACGGGTTCAGTTTCACAAGTTAGGCAATCAGAAAAACCCTAGAACTCTCTCTCGTCTGTGCGACGGCAACAACCATTGTTCACCATCATCCCTAGCTCTCGAATCCTTGTTTCTTCATCTTGAATCGGTTAGTGTGTGTTTGTTAATCGATTCCATGTTTCTGTTATATCACGATTCTTGCTTGCGTATATGATTGATGTGTGTTACTGCTGTGATAAGAGTATGATTATGATGTTGTAGATTGTGATATGTATGATGTAGTAGGATTTATATAAAATGCTATGCGAAACCTAATACAATCGAGTGCTCGGTTCTGGATATTGTTATTATTATGAATACAAGTTAGTATCTCGATAGGGTGCAATGATATGATGTTGTATGTTGATAGGTTATACACATAAACTAGGGTTTATGCTAGACAATGACTCTTGGATGATTGATTTTTATGATGATTCGATATGCACATTAACCTTCGTATGATTTCTGTTATTGATGACGGCTGCTAGAATGATTAGGGTTTATGTGTTATTCGCATCTGCTGTAACTGATGTCTGCGAAACAGACATCCGACGAAACAGGACTCTCGGCGAAACAGAATGTGTTTCGCCAAGAGTCATCAACGAATTAGAATCCTGTTTCGCTAAACAAGGTCACGACGAAACAGAACGTGTTTCGTCAAATATTTGTTTCGCCAACTTATGTGTTTCGCCAACTTATGTGTTTCGCCATATATGTGTTTCGCCGAGCTATGCTGTAACTTGAGTTAATTATGTTAAGTGTTAACTGGAATATTTAACTGCTGTTAGACGTTAAACATGACTTGTATGATTGTGATTACGTGTACATGTATATACGTGAACAACTTGGACACAAACTGATTTCACATACATGCATACTCTAGGACGTGATTGACTTATTTGCGAGCACATAACCTAGCATACCGAGCAAACCAAGGTGAGTTCACACAAGCCAAGGCATGGGGTTCCCAGGGGGGAATGGGGATTTGATGATTACTGTACGTACATAGATAACAGAACCTACTGCTAGACTAGTAACACTTATTGAACGATCTTCGCACACCTGCCAAGGACATTGGCCGCGATATTATGACTGTCTTCGCACACCTGCCAAGGACATTGGCCGCGAACTAAACTTACAACATCTTCGCACACCTGCCAAGGACATTGGCCGCGATACAAACAAACCTAGTCTAGAAAAACTTGGGGAAAGACTGTGACAACTCGAAATTTAGAACCTTTCGTTGTATGCTAAAACGTATGACAAGTTAACTTATGTGATTAATGACAAATGAACCTCTATGTGATTATGTGTTATTTGTGTGTGCCGGTATGTATGCGATATATGTATATATGAACCGAGACACGAGAACCCGACTCGAGACCATGTGGTCTCGAGTGAACGATAACACATGGGCCGGTTGGGCCACACACACACATATACACTTAGCCTATGTCGAAGCCCATTAGGGTGCACAAGTGAAACAAGTATATAATCCTCATGATACCCACACTTGTCATTTTTGGACAACACTCATACTCTCCTCTACACACACACTCTTCATCCTCTCACTACAACCCTAAGCCACAACATTGTCTCTCCTTCATTCTCGGATCCAATCGACAACCGTAAGGAACTCTCGGATCGTCTCTCACACACACCCGTTTGGAAGATTCACTCACACTTTTGAACCCATACTTGAACCGGTTAGTAATTCTATTGCAAACACATGTATTTTCATGATTTAAGGATGATGTGTGCTTGATGTTTGAATGCTTGTTGGTTAGTGTTCATGATACTTGTTGATTAATGATTCTTGTTATATATTTCGGATGTTGATGATGCATGTTATGAGTTTGTTTCGGGTTGATGATGATACATGATGGAGATTATGTGATAGTATGTTTATTTGTTAAGTTTATGCATGATAATGGTTAATAAGATAACATGACTTGATTTCAGACATATTGTATGATGGGTTAATGATATCTTGTGTTTAAATGTGGTCTAAACCATTAGTTGTTAATGTTCATGAAATCGGATTGGCATACCCTTAGGTTATAAATCAAATGCTTGTTAAACGGCTGCTTATACGTGGAAATCGGATTAGTTGTTGAATGTTTTTGATTGTTGTTTCAAGTTATGATATGATGAACTACTTGGATATTGATGAACATGATGAATGTGTGAAGAACAACTTGAATATCATATGAGCATGCTTGAATATTTGAAATTGGTATGTTTGATCCAAATTAGTAAATTACTAGACAAACAAACATGTTTAAGTGGGTAGTACAAACTGTTTCATGAAATCAAATTCTCATTGGATAGTACACTGTTCCGAATCAGCAGTTGTCCACTCGAGACCTCTAGTTGCGACTCGAAACCATGCATGATGAGTCAAAATCTCCCGGTTGCGACATCGGTTGCGAGTCGCAAACACCTGGTTGCGACTCGAAACCACAAGTGATCAGCACACAAACCGTATGACTCGAAACCGTAGTTGCGAGTCCAGTTGCGACTCGTAACCAAAGCAGCATGAACCGAGACCGTAGTTGCGACTCAGGTTGCGAGTCGCAAACGCCTAGTTGCGACTCGAGACAATACGCGGATACACACTGTTGGACTTGTTTAATTATGGGCTTAGTGTTTGGGCCGGACCTTGGACTTTGTTTAATTCTGGGCATGTTACTGTTCGTTCAACTCGTATGCATTACTTGCTAACTGCCATGATTAAACGTGTATGCCATACGTGCACTACTTGAATACGAACCTGATTGTATGATACAACTATGATAGGACGTGAGTAGCCTCAACATTGCTTGTTTGACTTTTTGTGTTTCTACCGAGCAAACCAAGGTGAGTTCACACCCTCTACAAAGCATGGGATTCCCAGGGGTCGGGAATTGGGGTTAAGGAACTGGGTTCCTCGTCCTCCTTGGGTAGGACAGCAAAGGTTCAGGAATGTAATTCCTCGTCCTTGTGGACAGATAACTCGTACTAGACCAAAACTCTATCACGAAGTCCCTCCTTTTTATATCGACTAATCGCCGGGCCAATGGCGAGCGGGTCATTAGTTAGATAGCGCTATTTAGGTCTGACAAACCTCACACCGTGCCGCAGAGGACGGGCGTGAACTAATGGATCTGGGGCACGTCAATGATGATAGACATTGACAGTTTCAGGGCACATAAACATGACTACAGTCAGCAGTCGATATGGTAACGAGTCTAGTGTATACATGGGGTAGCCCCCACGGCCGAAATGCCAGATAACTAACACGGGGTAGCCCCCACGGCTGGATTGCCAGAGTAACCGGGAATAAACAAGTCACGTTCTTAACTATGGGGTAACCCCCACGGCAGGATGCCAGCTAAAGGAAACTGTTTTTCGAAACAACTTAAAACGAACACCCAACCGTGAACTCACTCAACTTGTTGTTGACTCGTTACTACATGCTTTGCAGATCCTTAGATTCTTAGCTGGAGCTTGCATGGAGGAGGATCGTTGTGGGACATGGACGACTGTGTGCCATGTTAAATTTTGGAACAATTAAACTTATGTTTTGATTTAAGACTTATGCTTCCGCTTGCAATTTAACTATGTTTTGTTTGAACACCAATTGTATTGGTTGGATTTTTATGACTACTTATATGCTTGTTCAATATGATTGGTGGCTGGATCCTGGTCAGTCACGCCTCCAAGCGGTAGTACTCCGCAGGTGGATTTTGGGGGTGTGACAGATTGGTATCAGAGCCATTGGTTATAGAGAACTTGGTTTTAATAAAGGGGGAAAACGTTTTTGTTAAAACCAGACTATAACCTGTACAGTGCTCAACGGTCCACAACGATGCTTCACTCCACATGCAAGGCTCGACATTCTAGGTGATATGATCTGTGTGTATATTGCCTACTCGTTAGTTACGTAGTACATTGCTTATGGTATGCCTGGTTAGTATAACTACTGTTGCTTGAACACGTGCGTGCTTGCTCAATTTTATCGTCGTACTTTCGCGAAACCCCTCTCACTCACGTTCTTCTTGATGTGAAGATCATGTCTGGACGCGTTAACATGACACAAGCCCAGTTGACGGCTTTGATCAACGAACGAGTTGCCGCAGCACTTGCAGCTGCACACGCAGGAGGTATATCCTGCAGTCCGAACTCATTCTAGGATCTTTAGGATCCTACTCTCGTGAACCAACCTTTGTTTTAAACTCTGTCTTTTCTTTCACCTACGATAGGTCAGCATGTTCAGCCACCCGTGTGCACTTTTAAGACTTTCATGGACTGCCGACCAACTACTTTTAGCGGCACTGAAGGAGCGGTAGGTCTCCTACATTGGTTTGAGAAGCTTGAATATGTGTTCGAAATGTGCGAATGCCCTGAGGCGCGCAGGGTGAAGTACGCTACTGGTACTCTCGAGGGTTTAGCCCTCACATGGTGGAACGCTCAGGTTCAAATGCTAGGGTTGGTTGCTGCCAACGCCACCCCATGGGAAACTTTTAAGGAGATGATCAAAGAAGAATACTGCAGTCGGGATGAGATTCACAAACTAGAGGTGGAGTTCTTCAACCTCAAGATGACGGGGTCCGAAATTGAAGCTTATGTGAAAAGGTCGAACGAACTGGCAATTCTGTGCCCTACTATGGTGGATCCTCCCATCAAACGCATCGAACTATTTCTTCAGGGCTTAGTGCCAGAAATCCAAAGTCATGTGACTTCAGCGAACCTCGCCACCTACCAGCAGACAGTCCAATTGGCTCACCGTCTCACGGATCAAGCGGTGGAGCAGAACAAGTTACCAAAACGCATAGGTGCTGCAACTACTACTGGTACCTCTAGTGACAACAAACGGAAATGGGATGGAACTTCAAGTAAGCGTTCGACCTCTGTTCAGTCCCAGTCTCAGCAGAGGAAGACTGATGACTATAAGAGCCCTAATCAGCAATCGTCTGGTGGTCAAAGTCATGGTGGGTACAAAGGAAATCACCCCAAATGCAATCGCTGCAGCCTGCACCACAGCGGGCCATGCACCAGGGGCAACTGTCATCGGTGCAACAAGCCTGGTCACGCTGCAAAGGATTGCAGGAGCTTATACCCCGCTAATCAGAATCGTCAGCAAGCTCAACAGAACCAGCGCCAGCAGCAGCAGCAAGGTGATAACAAAGGGTGCTTTCAGTGTGGAGCTGAGGGCCACTTCAAGAGAGACTGTCCCCAACTGAACAGGAACCAGAACAACAACAACAACAACAATAACAACAATCAGGGGAATGGTAACAATGGGAACAACAACAACAATGGCGCCAGGGGGCGGGTGTTTGTGATTGGCCAAGGTGAAGCAAGGAATGACCCCAATGTTGTGGCGGGTAAGTTCCTTCTCGACGACTTTTATGTTTCAGTTTTATTTGATTCGGGTGCCGATACTAGCTACGTGTCACTAGAAGTTAGTCGAATGCTTAAGCGTATTCCAACACCTTTGAACAACAAGCACACCGTAGAGCTAGCAAATGGTAAAAGTTTAGAAGCCACACACGTAGTCAGGGGTTGTAAACTTATTCTCGCTGACCAGACCTTCTCTATCAACCTCATTCCTATTGTCTTGGGTAGCTTCGACGTTGTCATTGGGATGGATTGGTTATCCCAACACCGAGCAGAGATTCTTTGCAACGAAAAGGTTGTCCGCATTCCAGGTCCCGGCGGTGAACCTCTCATGATTCATGGCGACAAGAGGAGCGCTGTTGAGAACGTCATTTCTCTCCTTAAGGCCCAAACGTGTTTGCGAAAGGGCCACACTGCCATTTTGGCACTCGTTACTGACACCTCAGAAAAAGAGAAGAATATAGAGGATTTTCCAGTCGTACGCGATTATCCAGAGGTATTTCCTGAGGAATTACCTGGTCTTCCGCCTCATCGCCAAGTCGAGTTTCAGATTGAACTAGCTCCTGGAGCTGCGCCTATAGCTCGTGCACCTTATCGTTTAGCTCCATCAGAGTTGAAAGAACTCTCCACGCAACTACAAGAGCTCCTGGATAAGGGTTTTATTCGTCCTAGCTCATCGCCCTGGGGAGCTCCAGTGCTATTTGTGAAGAAGAAAGACGGTACCTTCAGGATGTGCATCGACTACCGAGAACTCAACAAGGTGACGGTGAAGAATCGTTATCCTCTACCGCGCATCGACGACTTGTTCGACCAGTTGCAAGGGTCAAGCTACTATTCGAAGATCGATTTGAGATCGGGTTATCACCAGCTGAGAGTCCGGGAAGAGGACGTCTCTAAAACAGCTTTCAGAACTCGATACGGGCACTATGAGTTTTTGGTCATGCCTTTTGGAATGACAAACGCACCTGCGGTTTTCATGGACTTGATGAACCGAGTGTGCAAGCCTTACCTGGACAAGTTCGTTATAGTTTTCATCGATGACATCCTGATCTATTCCAAGAGTCAGGAGGAACACGAGCAGCATCTGCGACTTATTCTGGAACTCCTTCGAACAGAACAGCTTTATGCAAAGTTCTCAAAATGCGACTTCTGGCTTCGAGAAGTCCATTTCCTAGGCCACGTGGTGAACAAGGATGGGATTCATGTTGATCCGTCCAAGATAGACTCGATTAAGAACTGGCCTGCACCTCGTACACCGAAGGAAATTCGCCAATTCTTGGGTTTGGCAGGATACTACCGGAGATTCATTAAGGATTTTTCTAAGATTGCACAGCCTCTCACCTCACTGACGCAGAAGGGCGGTGTTTATCGCTGGGGGAATGCACAGGAGACAGCATTTCAGCACTTAAAGGATAGACTATGCAGCGCACCTATCCTTTCCTTGCCGGAAGGCACAGATGACTTTGTGGTCTACTGCGACGCATCAATTCAAGGTCTTGGTTGCGTGTTGATGCAACGAGATAAAGTTATAGCTTACGCTTCACGCCAACTCAAAGTTCATGAAAAGAACTACACGACGCACGATTTAGAGCTGGGAGCTGTTGTTTTTGCACTTAAATTATGGCGGCATTACCTGTATGGTACCAAGTGCGCCATCTACACCGACCACAGGAGCCTCGAGCACATCTTCAAGCAGAAAGAGCTGAATATGCGGCAACAACGATGGGTCGAACTACTGAGTGACTACGAGTGCTCAATCAGGTATCACCCGGGCAAGGCCAATGTTGTGGCTGACGCCCTCAGTCGGAAGGACACTACGCCTAAGCGCGTGCGAGCTTTACAACTCACGATCCATTCTAGTCTTCCCTCCCAGATACGAGTTGCTCAGATAGAAGCACTGAAACCAGAAAACGTCAGGACTGAAGCCCTACGCGGATCGAGGCAACGATTAGAACAGAAGGAAGACGGTGCTTACTACGTAACGGGACGCGTTTGGGTCCCACTCTATGGCAACCTATGAGAGCTTGTGATGGATGAAGCACACAAGTCTCGCTACTCAGTACACCCTGGATCAGATAAGATGTATCATAACATCAAAACTACGTACTGGTGGCCTAGCATGAAGGCCCACATAGCAACTTACGTCAGCAAGTGTTTGACTTGTGCGAGAGTCAAGTCCGAATACCAGAAACCCTCAGGCCTACTCCAACAACCAGAGATACCTCAATGGAAATGGGAGCAGATTTCCATGGATTTTGTTACTGGCCTACCTAGATCCCAGCGCGGGAACGATACTATTTGGGTGATCGTGGATCGACTCACAAAATCTGCACACTTCTTGGCTATCAAGGAGACGGATAAGTTCTCCACTCTTGCAGAAATCTACATCAAAGAAATTGTTTCGAGGCACGGGGTGCCCACCTCCATTATCTCGGATCGAGATGCACGTTTCACTTCAGAGCTGTGGCAAGCAATGCACAAATCCTTCGGCTCACGACTAGACATGAGCACAGCGTACCATCCTCAGACGGACGGGCAGTCCGAGCGCACTATTCAAACCTTAGAAGACATGCTTCGTGCATGCGTAATCGACTTTGGCAACCGCTGGGAAAAGCATCTGCCACTTGTGGAATTCTCGTACAATAACAGCTACCACACCAGCATTGGAGCTGCTCCGTTTGAGGCATTGTACGGACGTAAATGCCGGTCTCCTCTTTGCTGGGCAGAGGTGGGAGATAGTCAGATCACTGGTCCAGAATATGTGGTAGATACAACCGAGCAGATCGCTCAGATCCGAAAACGCATGACGGCCGCTCGCGAACGTCAGAAAGTTTACGCCGACATGGGCAGGAAACCACTTGAGCTCCAGGTTGGGGAGCGGGTACTACTCAAAGTTTCACCCTGGAAGGGTGTGGTTCGTTTTGGTAAACGCGGTAAACTTAACCCACGATACGTTGGACCTTTCGAGGTCATTGAGAAAATAGGCAGGGTGGCCTACAGATTAAACTTACCAGCGGAACTCGGTGCAGTTCACAACGTCTTTCACGTGTCGAATCTGAAGAAGTGTCCGTCAGATGAGACCCACGTAGTTCCTTTGAAAGAACTCACGATCGACGAGCAGTTACGATTCGTCGAGGAACCAGTCGAAATCACGGACCGGGATGTTAAGGTCCTCAAGAGCACCAGAATACCTCTCGTTCGAGTTCGTTGGAACTCACGTCGCGGCCCAGAGTTCACCTGGGAGCGCGAAGATCAGATGAAACAAAAGTATCCCCAACTGTTCGCAAACAGTACACCCACTACTGAGGCTGAAGCTACGGAATTTCGGGACGAAATTCCAGATCAACGGGGGGTGGATGTGACACCCCAGGAAAACCGGGAAAACCATACAACTTAACTAGCTTCCTCAGTGAGTGCCTACCAAATTTCAGGACGAAATTTCTTTCAACTTGGGGATGATGTGACAACTCGAAATTTAGAACCTTTCGTTGTATGCTAAAACGTATGACAAGTTAACTTATGTGATTAATGACAAATGAACCTCTATGTGATTATGTGTTATTTGTGTGTGCCGGTATGTATGCGATATATGTATATATGAACCGAGACACGAGAACCCGACTCGAGACCATGTGGTCTCGAGTGAACGATAACACATGGGCCGGTTGGGCCACACACACACATATACACTTAGCCTATGTCGAAGCCCATTAGGGTGCACAAGTGAAACAAGTATATAATCCTCATGATACCCACACTTGTCATTTTTGGACAACACTCATACTCTCCTCTACACACACACTCTTCATCCTCTCACTACAACCCTAAGCCACAACATTGTCTCTCCTTCATTCTCGGATCCAATCGACAACCGTAAGGAACTCTCGGATCGTCTCTCACACACACCCGTTTGGAAGATTCACTCACACTTTTGAACCCATACTTGAACCGGTTAGTAATTCTATTGCAAACACATGTATTTTCATGATTTAAGGATGATGTGTGCTTGATGTTTGAATGCTTGTTGGTTAGTGTTCATGATACTTGTTGATTAATGATTCTTGTTATATATTTCGGATGTTGATGATGCATGTTATGAGTTTGTTTCGGGTTGATGATGATACATGATGGAGATTATGTGATAGTATGTTTATTTGTTAAGTTTATGCATGATAATGGTTAATAAGATAACATGACTTGATTTCGGACATATTGTATGATGGGTTAATGATATCTTGTGTTTAAATGTGGTCTAAACCATTAGTTGTTAATGTTCATGAAATCGGATTAGCATACCCTTAGGTTATAAATCAAATGCTTGTTAAACGGCTGCTTATACGTGGAAATCGGATTAGTTGTTGAATGTTTTTGATTGTTGTTTCAAGTTATGATATGATGAACTACTTGGATATTGATGAACATGATGAATGTGTGAAGAACAACTTGAATATCATATGAGCATGCTTGAATATTTGAAATTGGTATGTTTGATCCAAATTAGTAAATTACTAGACAAACAAACATGTTTAAGTGGGTAGTACAAACTGTTTCATGAAATCAAATTCTCATTGGATAGTACACTGTTCCGAATCAGCAGTTGTCCACTCGAGACCTCTAGTTGCGACTCGAAACCATGCATGATGAGTCGAAATCTCCCGGTTGCGACATCGGTTGCGAGTCGCAAACACCTGGTTGCGACTCGAAACCACAAGTGATCAGCACACAAACCGTATGACTCGAAACCGTAGTTGCGAGTCCAGTTGCGACTCGTAACCAAAGCAGCATGAACCGAGACCGTAGTTGCGACTCAGGTTGCGAGTCGCAAACGCCTAGTTGCGACTCGAGACAATACGCGGATACACACTGTTGGACTTGTTTAATTATGGGCTTAGTGTTTGGGCCGGACCTTGGACTTTGTTTAATTCTGGGCATGTTACTGTTCGTTCAACTCGTATGCATTACTTGCTAACTGCCATGATTAAACGTGTATGCCATACGTGCACTACTTGAATACGAACCTGATTGTATGATACAACTATGATAGGACGTGAGTAGCCTCAACATTGCTTGTTTGACTTTTTGTGTTTCTACCGAGCAAACCAAGGTGAGTTCACACCCTCTACAAAGCATGGGATTCCCAGGGGTCGGGAATTGGGGTTAAGGAACTGGGTTCCTCGTCCTCCTTGGGTAGGACAGCAAAGGTTCAGGAATGTAATTCCTCGTCCTTGTGGACAGATAACTCGTACTAGACCAAAACTCTATCACGAAGTCCCTCCTTTTTATATCGACTAATCGCCGGGCCAATGGCGAGCGGGTCATTAGTTAGATAGCGCTATTTAGGTCTGACAAACCTCACACCGTGCCGCAGAGGACGGGCGTGAACTAATGGATCTGGGGCACGTCAATGATGATAGACATTGACAGTTTCAGGGCACATAAACATGACTACAGTCAGCAGTCGATATGGTAACGAGTCTAGTGTATACATGGGGTAGCCCCCACGGCCGAAATGCCAGATAACTAACACGGGGTAGCCCCCACGGCTGGATTGCCAGAGTAACCGGGAATAAACAAGTCACGTTCTTAACTATGGGGTAACCCCCACGGCAGGATGCCAGCTAAAGGAAACTGTTTTTCGAAACAACTTAAAACGAACACCCAACCGTGAACTCACTCAACTTGTTGTTGACTCGTTACTACATGCTTTGCAGATCCTTAGATTCTTAGGTGGAGCTTGCATGGAGGAGGATCGTTGTGGGACATGGACGACTGTGTGCCATGTTAAATTTTGGAACAATTAAACTTATGTTTTGATTTAAGACTTATGCTTCCGCTTGCAATTTAACTATGTTTTGTTTGAACACCAATTGTATTGGTTGGATTTTTATGACTACTTATATGCTTGTTCAATATGATTGGTGGCTGGATCCTGGTCAGTCACGCCTCCAAGCGGTAGTACTCCGCAGGTGGATTTTGGGGGTGTGACAAAGACCTTCCCCAACATCTTCGCACACCTGCCAAGGACATTGGCCGCGATGGAAACTAATATGATACATTGTAACGAACGAACATACTACTACTCACGCTATACTATTACTGAACTATTAACTGTGAACTCGCTCAACTAGTTGTTGACTCTCTCTTACATGCCTTGCAGGACCTTAGGTACATATGGAGCTTGCACAGGGAGGAGCAGGTCGTTGTGGGATACGGATCGTAGACGATATTTGAACTTATAACTTACTTTGGGTTTTCATTATTATGCTTCCGCTACTTAAACAATGTTTGGTTGCGAACATCAGTCATGTCAAGATGAATTACATTTTCCTACTTTTACACTTATATACTATGTCTGATATGATTGATGGCTTGATCCTGGTCAGTCACGCCTCCAAGCGGTGATACTCCGCGTGTGGATTTTGGGGGTGTGACAGATTGGTATCAGAGCCATTGGTTATAGAGAACTCGGTTTTAATAAAGGGAAAAACGATTTTGTTAAAACCAGACTATAACCAGAACAGTGCTCTCAACGATCCACAACGACGCTTCGCTCCACGTGCAAGGCTCAACATCATAGGTACTACTATTCATGTTACTTTACCTACTTGCTAGAATTACATAGAACTTTGCTCGTGGTATGCTTAGATCACAGAACTTGCTATATGTTATTGCTTGAGAATACTCGTGTGCTCACTCTCTTCTGTCATCGCACAATTCGCGAACCTATCTCACTTACGTTATCTTTACTATGAAGATCATGTCTGGACGTATCAACATGACTCAGGACCAGTTGACGGCCCTCATTAACGAACGAGTTACTGCGGCAGTTGCAGCCGCACAAGCAGGAGGTATACCCTGCAGTTACAACTCACACTAGGATCCTTAGATCCTACATTCCTAAATCAACTCTCGTGTTTAAACTTGTCCTAATTCTTTTACACAACAGGTCAAGCACCTGTTTGCACTTTCAAGACTTTCATGGACTGTCGTCCATCCACTTTCAGCGGCACTGAAGGAGCCGTAGGTCTCCTGCACTGGTTTGAAAAGATAGAGTCTGTGTTTGAGATGTGTGAATGCCCTGAGGCACGCAGGGTGAAATATGCTACCGGTACCCTCGAGGGTTTAGCCCTCACATGGTGGAAAGCTCAGGTCCAAATACTGGGGTTGGTTGCTGCTAACGCCACCCCATGGAACAATTTCAAAGAGATGATCAAGGAAGAATACTGCAGTCGAGATGATATTCATAAGCTGGAAGTCGAGTTTTTCAACCTCAAGATGACGGGGTCTGAGATTGAAGCGTATACCAAAAGGTCGAATGAGCTTGCGTTACTGTGTCCTACTCTGGTGGACAAACGTATCGAACTTTATCTTAAGGGTCTGGTGCCAGAGATCCAAAGTCATGTGACTTCAGCAAATCATGCCACTTACCAGCAGGTTGTTCAGTTGGCTCACCGTCTCACTGATCAGGCGGTGGAACAAAACAGGTTGCCTAAACGCATCAGCGCTACTGCTACCGCTACCACTTCAGTTACTCCTGCTACTCCCAGCGACAATAAAAGGAAATGGGAGGGGGATTCTAGCAAGGGTTCAGCTACTGTTCAGTCTCAAGCTCAGCAACGCAAAACAAATGACCACCAGAGTCCGAATCAGCAATCATCAGGTGGTCAAGGGCAGAGTGGATATCGGGGAATTCACCCATGGTGTAGAAGGTGCAATAAACACCACAGTGGAAGATGCCGCAGGGAACAGTGTCAAAGATGCCTCAAGATGGGTCATGAGGCTAAGGATTGTAGAAGCGTACGGCCAGCAAATCAGAACCAGCAACAACAACCACCTGCTCCACGAAACCAGCCTCAGCAGCAGCAGCAGGGAAACAGGGGATGCTACCAGTGTGGGGCTGAAGGTCATTACAAGCGGGATTGCCCTCAGTTAAACCAGAACCAGAACAATAACAACAACAACAATCAGGGCAACGGGAACAACAACAACGGTGGAAACAATAACAACAATGGTGCTAGAGGCCGTATGTTTGTGATCGGTCAGGGTGATGCCAGGAATGATCCCAACGTGGTTATGGGTAAGTTTCTTCTTGACGACTTTTATGTTACTGTACTATTTGATTCTGGTGCGGATACAAGTTACATGTCTCTAAAAGCTAGTGAAATGTTAAAACGTGCACCAACTCTCTTAAACACCAAACATGTTGTAGAGTTAGCTAACGGTAAAAGCCTAGAGGCCACGCACATAGTTAAAGGGTGTAATCTTATCCTCGCTGATCAGACTTTCTCCATTGACCTCATTCCTATAACATTGAGTAGCTTTGACGTCGTCATTGGTATGGATTGGTTATCTCAACAACAAGCGGAGATTTTATGCAAAGAAAAGGTTATTCGTATTCCTCGTTCGGGCAAGGAACCTCTCGAAGTTCAAGGCGACAAGAGTGGTGTCGTGAGTGGCATCATCCCCTTTTTGAAGGCTCAGAAGTGTTTACGCAAGGGGCACACTGCTATATTAGCACTCGTTACAGATACCTCGAAGAAAGAGAAGAAGATTGAGGATATTCCAGTGGTACGCGATTTTCCTCAAGTATTTCCAGAAGAGTTACCCGGGTTACCGCCTCATCGTCAGGTTGAATTTCAGATCGAGCTCGCTCCAGGAGCAGCACCCATAGCTCGAGCACCTTATCGCTTAGCTCCAACTGAATTGGAAGAACTGTCAAAGCAGCTACAAGAACTCTTGGAAAAGGGTTTTATACGTCCTAGCTCTTCGCCTTGGGGAGCTCCAGTGTTATTCGTAAAGAAGAAAGACGGTACGTTCAGGATGTGTATAGACTACCGTGAACTCAACAAGGTGACGATCAAGAATCGTTATCCTCTTCCGCGCATAGATGATTTATTCGACCAGCTGCAAGGGTCGAGCTACTATTCTAAGATAGACTTAAGGTCAGGATACCACCAGCTGAGAGTCCGGGATGAGGACGTCTCCAAAACAGCGTTCAGAACACGCTACGGCCACTACGAGTTTATGGTCATGCCATTCGGGCTAACGAACGCGCCTGCCGTATTTATGGATCTTATGAACAGGGTGTGCAAACCCTATCTCGACAAGTTCGTCATTGTTTTTATTGACGACATCCTGATTTATTCGAAGAGTCAGGAGGAACACGAGCAGCACCTACGACTTATACTAGAACTTCTACGAACGGAACAGCTATACGCTAAGTTTTCTAAATGTGACTTCTGGCTTCGTGAAGTCCACTTTTTAGGCCACGTGGTGAACAAAGATGGGATCCATGTCGATCCATCCAAGGTAGATTCGATTAAGAACTGGCCTGCGCCTCGTACACCAACCGAAATACGCCAATTCTTGGGTTTGGCGGGTTATTACAGACGTTTCATCAAAGACTTCTCAAAGATTGCTCAGCCGCTTACACTGTTGACGCAGAAGGGTGTTGTTTAGCGTTGGGGTAACGCACAGGAAACAGCGTTTCAGCACTTAAAGGATAGACTATGTAGCGCACCTATCCTCTCACTGCCTGAACGCACGGACGATTTCGTAGTCTACTGCGACGCATCTATCCAAGGTCTTGGATGTGTATTGATGCAGAGGGATAAAGTTATTGCTTATGCTTCGCGCCAACTTAAGGTTCACGAACGGAATTACACTACACACGACCTAGAGCTGGGAGCGGTCGTCTTTGCACTTAAGATATGGCGACACTATTTGTACGGTACCAAATGTGCTATCTACACTGACCACAGAAGCCTCGAACATATATTCAAACAGAAGGAACTGAATATGCGACAGCGACGATGGGTTGAACTGTTAAATGACTACGAATGCTCAATCAGGTACCATCCAGGCAAAGCCAATGTTGTGGTTGACGCCCTCAGTCGAAAGGACACCGCGCCTAAGCGCGTACGAGCTTTACAACTCACCATACAGTCTAGTCTTCCTTCCCAGATACGAGATGCTCAGGTAGAAGCATTGAAACCAAAAAATGTCAGGGCTGAAGCCCTACGGGGTTCAAGACAACGTTTAGAACAGAAGGGAGATGGTGCTTACTACGTTACAGGACGCATTTGGGTTCCACTTTATGGTAATTTACGTGAGCTAGTGATGGATGAAGCTCATAAGTCTCGCTACTCGGTACATCCAGGTTCGGATAAAATGTACCACGATATTAAGACTACATACTGGTGGCCTAGCATGAAGGCCCACATAGCCACATACGTTAGCAAATGCTTGACTTGTGCGAGAGTCAAGGCAGAATACCAGAAACCGTCAGGTCCGCTCCAACAACCTGAGATACCACAATGGAAATGGGAACAAATTTCCATGGATTTTGTTACCGGTTTACCTAGATCCCAGCGCGGAAATGACACTATTTGGGTGATCGTGGATCGACTCACTAAGTCTGCTCACTTCCTGGCAATCAAAGAAACGGATAAGTTCTCCACACTAGCAGACGTATATCTTAGGGAAGTTGTTTCGAGGCATGGTGTGCCCACCTCCATCATCTCTGATCGTGACGCACGTTTTACTTCAGAACTGTGGCAAGCAATGCATAAATCTTTTGGCTCTCGTTTAGACATGAGCACAGCTTATCACCCTCAGACAGATGGGCAGTCTGAGCGCACTATTCAAACTCTAGAAGACATGCTTCGGGCGTGCGTAATAGATTTTGGCAATGGTTGGGAAAAACATCTGCCACTTGTGGAGTTTTCATACAATAACAGTTACCACACCAGCATTAAAGCTGCACCATTCGAGGCACTATACGGGCGTAAGTGCCGGTCACCTCTCTGTTGGGCAGAGGTGGGAGAAAGTCAAATCACAGGTCCAGAAATGGTAGTCGATACTACAGAAAAGATTGCACAAATACGACAACGCATGGCGGTAGCACGCGACCGTCAGAAAGCATACGCTGATTTAGACAGGAAACTACTCGAATTCCAGGTTGGGGATCGAGCGCTACTTAAAGTTTCACCCTGGAAGGGTGTGGTTCGTTTTGGCAAACGCGGCAAACTAAATCCACGATACGTCGGACCTTTCGAGGTTATTGAGAAAATAGGCAAAGTGGCCTACAGATTGAACTTACCACCTGAACTCAGTGCAGTTCACAACGTCTTTCACGTGTCGAATCTGAAGAAGTGTACGTCAGATGAGACCCACATAGTTCCTTTGAAGGAACTCACTATCGACGAGCGGTTGCACTTCGTCGAGGAACCTGTTGAAATCACGGACCGGGATGTTAAGGTCCTCAAGAACACGAGAATCCCTCTTGTACGAGTTCGTTGGAACTCCCGCCGCGGCCCAGAGTTCACCTGGGAGCGCGAAGATCAAATGGAACTCAAATATCCCCAGTTATTCGGAAACCAAGCAACTACTACTGAGGCTGAAGCTACCAATGCAGAATTTCGGGACGAAATTCCAAATCAACGGGGGGATAATGTGACACCCCAAGAAAACCAGTAACCTTCGCAAACATGCTCAGGGGAGCCGCGATACAATACAGGTAAACAACGTCACACTACTAGTTTCCTCAGTAACTGCATGCTAAATTTCGGGACGAAATTTCTTTCAAGTTGGGGATAATGTGACAACTCGAATTTCCGACATTCTTTATTTGCATTTAATGCACGTTGACTTTGACTATTTAGTTGTGTTATGATAAAACCTAGTGTGTTTGCATGGTTATGTGTGATTGTATAACATGTGTACTGTTTGTAAAACTTAAACTGTTAAACCATATAAGGATCCGACGAAACACAAGTGAGATTCGCCAAGATCGATCTCGACGAAACATATCGGTTTCGTCAACACCTTCTCGACGAAACAGGCTGTTTCGCCGAGCCCAGTTTCGCCAAAGGCCCAGTACGGCCCAGAATGTTATTTCGCGAATATTTACGTGAAACGGGTTCAGTTTCACAAGTTAGGCAATCAGAAAAACCCTAGAACTCTCTCTCGTCTGTGCGACGGCAACAACCAGTGTTCACCATTATCCCTAGCTCTCGAATCCTTGTTTCTTCATCTTGAATCGGTTAGTGTGTGTTTGTTAATCGATTCCATGTTTCTGTTATATCACGATTCTTGCTTGCGTATATGATTGATGTGTGTTACTGCTGTGATAAGAGTATGATTATGATGTTGTAGATTGTGATATGTATGATGTAGTAGGATTTATATAAAATGCTATGCGAAACCTAATACAATCGAGTGCTCGGTTCTGGATATTGTTATTATTATGAATACAAGTTAGTATCTCGATAGGGTGCAATGATATGATGTTGTATGTTGATAGGTTATACACATAAACTAGGGTTTATGCTAGACAATGACTCTTGGATGATTGATTTTTATGATGATTCGATATGCACATTAACCTTCGTATGATTTCTGTTATTGATGACGGCTGCTAGAATGATTAGGGTTTATGTGTTATTCGCATCTGCTGTAACTGATGTCTGCGAAACAGACATCCGACGAAACAGGACTCTCGGCGAAACAGAATGTGTTTCGCCAAGAGTCATCAACGAATTAGAATCCTGTTTCGCTAAACAAGGTCACGACGAAACAGAACGTGTTTTGTCAAATATTTGTTTCGCCAACTTATGTGTTTCGCCAACTTATGTGTTTCGCCATATATGTGTTTCGCCGAGCTATGCTGTAACTTGAGTTAATTCTGTTAAGTGTTAACTGGAATATTTAACTGCTGTTAGACGTTAAACATGACTTGTATGATTGTGATTACGTGTACATATATATACGTGAACAACTTGGACACAAACTGATTTCACATACATGCATACTCTAGGACGTGATTGACTTATTTGCGAGCACATAACCTAGCATACCGAGCAAACCAAGGTGAGTTCACACAAGCCAAGGCATGGGGTTCCCAGGGGGGAATGGGGATTTGATGATTACTGTACGTACATAGATAACAGAACCTACTGCTAGACTAGTAACACTTATTGAACGATCTTCGCACACCTGCCAAGGACATTGGCCGCGATATTATGACTGTCTTCGCACACCTGCCAAGGACATTGGCCGCGAACTAAACTTACAACATCTTCGCACACCTGCCAAGGACATTGGCCGCGATACAAACAAACCTAGTCTAGAAAAACTTGGGGAAAGACCTTCCCCAACATCTTCGCACACCTGCCAAGGACATTGGCCGCGATGGAAACTAATATGATACATTGTAACAAACGAACATACTACTACTCACGCTATACTATTACTGAACTATTAACTGTGAACTCGCTCAACTAGTTGTTGACTCTCTCTTACATGCCTTGCAGGACCTTAGGTACATATGGAGCTTGCACAGGGAGGAGCAGGTCGTTGTGGGATACGGATCGTAGACGATATTTGAACTTATAACTTACTTTGGGTTTTCATTATTATGCTTCCGCTACTTAAACAATGTTTGGTTGCGAACATCAGTCATGTCAAGATGAATTACATTTTCCTACTTTTACACTTATATACTATGTCTGATATGATTGATGGCTTGATCCTGGTCAGTCACGCCTCCAAGCGGTGATACTCCGCGTGTGGATTTTGGGGGTGTGACAGTAGTTTCGATAAGTAAAGCTCCTTTCGGACCATTGTAGTTGTCAACATGTTGGAGGTATTTCAGAAGTTCATTGCTCAGATCAACTTCAATCATATCCCCCCAGATGCTTGTTATCAGCCACTTGTTGTCTTCAATTATATTAGTACTTCGGCGACTATCTACATAATCAACTACACAATGATTATTGAAAACAAACACCTTCATCCAGCCTTCTTCTTCATATCTGAGCACATCCGCAGTTAGCTCAGCAGACTTTCCAATAACAATCAAATGCAACCTGTTTTCGATGGTCAAAAAATGCCCTTGGCAAGGATTGACTACAATACTCTCGGGAAAATGAAGCATTCTGAAAGTCTCACTAAGAACATCAAAAGCAACGATGTTCCTCTCTCACCTAGTGGATACCAATAATTTGAAACCATAAAATATATGGTTTTATCAACATAAACTCCTGTAGACCATGAATAACGATTTGAACCATAATTGCTTACGCTACCGAAATTTATTGTTCTCCATGACTCACGACGTCGTGAGTAAACACGAGCAGCAGTTACATTACGGTAACATCTGATGTTCAGCACTTGCAGATCATTGAACTAATCAAAATAAATTCCACCAATATCAGAGTTTCGATGATGATTGTAATTGAAGTAGTCATCACACAAAACCTTATACCGCCTGATAGTTGGATTCCAAAGAATCAACTGACAGCAAATCCCTTCATTGCAAACTAACAACAAACCGTTAAATGAAGATAGAATACGTAAGAAGCTAGGGTGCACATTGTTAGGAAAACTTAAGGTTTTGCTTCTAACAACATCCAAATTACCACCAACTACGTCGTCAATGACAATTGACGTGTCTTTAAAGGATAGTAGTTTCTATTGTACTGAATCTCCACTTCGGATAGCATGCATCATCTGAAATGCATGACTTGACAATTCCTTATAAAAATTCTTGGAAAGACATTTGAAACGGCCAATATCTTCTGCAGAGAGCCTTGTGAAAATCTCATCAACAATCACTTGAAACCCAAATTTTTCCATTCTGCAGAGAGCCTTGTGAAAATCTCGTCAACAAAATTTTTGAAGATGATTGAGTAGATGGATGAAAACGGTAATGATAAAAACCTCTGCCCAATGTATTTTATATACCCAATGAAGGCGGTTATGACTAAATTCATCGTCAGACGAAAGAATATGATGCGACACTCGTTAGGCTTTTAATGCATTTACAAGGGAAAAATATAAAATTAAACACGTTATTATAATTACAATTAACCTATTCATTTACCTATAAGACGCCTTTACCATAAGACATAAGTGATTGCTTGACGTGCATTAATTGCAAAGTACATATCCCAAGGCATTTTGAATTTGAAATTACCGGCAATTTCAAAACCACTGCTATGGTATATGTTTGCCAAAGGAAACATCTGCTAAGTTATACTTTATTGGCTATGGGCAGTAGTTTGCTGATCTGATTTGAAAGCAATTGTCATGATGACTTTTCTAATAGCATTAATTACTGATTTGATTTGCAACAAATAGTCATCAATAATTTTTTTTTATTTTTTAATTTAACTTCAAATTTTATCATGAAAACAATGTTGGAGTAACTCTTATCTCATTGGAATGTAACGATTAGGTAAAATGGTAATTTCAATGTAATTCTAGTTTTTATTTGATAATTTCAATCTATCAATAATTAACACTGATGCGTAGTCGAGTGTTATACATATTAGGTGTATATTTTAAGCCCCTTTAACACTTTTTAGTCAAGTTTTAAATTTATAAAACACGATATTTACTAACACTAGACACACATATGGGCAAGTGCACCCATCGTGAGCGTAGTATAGTGTTGGTAAGATACCGAGGTCGTCCAAGGACACAAGAGCTTTTAGTACCGGTTTATCCTCAACGTCTAATCAAAATAAAAAAAGTTTAGAAAAATGTTTTAAACTAAGAAAAATAAAAACTAACTAAAATGCTAAAAATAAAAATAAAAGAAAAACAGATAGACAAGATGAATCACTTGGTTCCGACTCGTATCTAGTGTAACCTTTGATTATTTCCGCACTTTTGCACATAATTAAGAGATTATCTTAGTTATTGTAGTAGGCCCCTCTTTTGAAGGTGACGTTACCCTCACCCCAGTAGTTTGAGTCAGCAAGGATACAATCCTAAAAGGGTGGATTATTGGAAGATAATTAATTAAGTTATTAATGCAAATTATGGTAGGCCCCTCTTTTGGAGGTGACGTTACCCTCGACTAAGTAGTCTGAGTCAGCAGGGATACAGTCCTAAATAGCCGGGTTATAGTATTAATAGTAGTTAACTTATGAGGGGGTCAAAGAGTTTGGACTCCCGCCATCCAATATCGTTAAGTATTGAAGGAGGTCCTACTAAATTTGACCCAGGTCCATTGCAGGACCTCTAAACGCTGAACAATGGCAAGACCTTTACCAAAGCGTTCCCTTAACCCCCGACCAGGTAGCCAACATACCTCCATATAGACCGTGGAGATATGAATGGTGAAAATCTTTTATTTTATATAGACAGTAAAATAATGCCAAGACACCACTGACAAACGATAAGGAAAGATCACCTTCAACATAAGCAACTAGTTATTAAAGTCATTAATACAAAACCAAGTAAAAAGTGCAAAAGATTAGAAATAAAAAGTATTACACTAGACACTTTGTCTTCACCAAGTGATGTAAGAGACTTAGGCAAACATGGCCTTGATTGTCAAGAACTCTTACGATCAATCTTGGATCCCGAGATGACTCACACACTCTATGATGGACAATGGATGATGGTGGTGGATGATGGTGTTATGGTGGTGGTGGGTGGTGGGTGAAGTGTGAGAGAGGTGGTGTGCCAAGGGATGGTTTGAGCTTGAGCCAAGCACTCCTATTTATAGGCTGTACAGAAGCCTGGACAGGGCCCCGTGTCCACCCTTTTCTCTTTCTTCATTTATTGCAGCTTGTCTTATTAGTTGACCACGCCCCCGTGTCCGCTGAGCACGACCCCGTGTGCAGAAGAATCTTTGTACTATGAAGAATTGCCTAGATTGTGCGAATCTTATAGTTGACCACGGCCCCGTGCCCGCTGAGCACGGCCCCGTGGTGGGCAATAGAAGCTTCTACAGGTTTGTCTTTAGTGCCAGGGCTGTCCATCCTGAGCACTGCCCCGTGCTGAGCTGGGCACGCCCCGTGCTCAGCGGGGCACAGCCCCATGCTCAGCTTTCTTCTTATTTTTGCTTTGGGAGATGCTGTTGAGGGGGGTCGGGCATGCCACGTTTGTTCCTTTTCTTGTATTTCTGCTAGATTTAGCTGCCTTTTTGCTTCTTTTGTTAATTTGAGCTCATTTAATCCTGAAAATACAAAAGGAAGACAAAAGCACACTTTTTCCAACATTAGTACTAAAAAAGGGTTAGTTTTATGCCACAATTGATGTAATTTATATGTTGCATTTTGCACACATCAAACACCGTCAATAATAAAAATGTGGTCAATATCAGTGGATATCAACAATAAAAATGTGAGCAATAACTATTATTTAACTATCAGTGGATAGCCAACAGTTATTGAAACACTGATGTTTAGTCAGACAGTGGTCAACATGAAGATTGAAGAAACAGAAGTTGTCTTTCAACAGTGGATAAAATTTAACAATCAGATGTTTAAACCAAATCAGTGGTTGTAACAGACTTTTAAGGATTAGTGAAAACTATCATTTTTAAGTATTTTGAGATTGTTTGACCTTAAACAGATATTTGACCTTCTATATCAGTTGTTTGGAGTTAAACAAATATTTGGACATAAACAGATGTTTGAAATTAAACAAATGTTTAACCTTAAAAAGAAGTTGGGCCATAAACATTTGTTCGCAAAAAAAGACAAATTTCAAGAATACTATACCCAAACAATCAAAATGAGGAGCTTAATAATCATCCAACTGTACTTCATTTTTATTTAGTAGTATAAAGATTAAACCACTGTTCAATTTATAGTACAGATCAGTGATATGAAATCTAACAATCAAAATGGGGTTATGTGATAAATAGCGTTACATATAAACATCTTAGTGATATGAAATCTAACAATCTAACAGAGTATAAAACACTGATGTGATAAATACTGTTACATATAAATACTGTTAACATAAACAAAGGCGGAATATCTATTGTTGATGCTGAACCACTTTTGTTGTTGGACAGTGGTTCGTCTTTGAGTTTGTATAGGGTTTGTCTCGAGAGATAAAGTATAGAGAACCACTGCTACACTAAACACTGTTACATAAGAAACACCGATACATAAATACTAAAGTTGAATCACTTTTATTTGATAAAGTATAGAGAACCACTGCTACACTAAACACTGTTACATAAGAAACACTGATACATAAATACTAAAGTTGAATCTACTGTTGATGCTGAACCACTTTTATTTAGTAGTATAAAGATTAAACCACTGTTCAATTGATTATAAAATGTTGAGAGCAGATGTTTACACAAAATTTTACTAATGATATTTTATGTGAGCAGAGGTTTTTTGAATTTTGAATGAACATCAGTGCTTTAAATTACGAATGAGGGCAGAGGTTTGCCCATTTGTATGTGGGCAGACCTTTGAAAAGGTGAATGTGGGCCACCTTTGAATTTTAAAGTAGGGTAGTGGTTTGAATTTATGATGTCACTATGCTCTCTCTATGGCTGCCACCTCATCGTTGATGACATAAGAAAAGCCTTGTTGGACAACCTCTCTGGCTGACACATCAGCTTTTCTTATGTCAGTGAAGTTTCTTATTTTATACAAAGTATAGATAGATTCTGCAGAAATTCTATGTTTTATTGTTTTAATCATAATGCAACTTATGCATTATTTTTAGCTAGTGGGAACCGTTATGTAATTAGTTAAATTGAGATTCGAGAATGCATTCTCTGAAACCGATTTCAATTTGGGTATATTTTTTGTCAGCTAACTCTAGATTAAGTGTTGCACTTCCTAGTTAGGGTTTATTGAATTGTTCGATGAGCTTAATCTAAAAACATCCAAAATACAAGGAGAACGCCTCAGCTTCAAAAAATGTGTTTTTTGCGCTTTACGCATGACTCAATCTACATAAGGCGCACCACTTGCGCCTTGTGCTCCTACAGCGCACTTTTTAAAACCAGATATTCACTAAAGCTTGTAACTATATAAAGATGGTTTACATATACTTGATTATCCCTACCTTTTAAAATGGCCTTGCAGAAGTTACCTCTGTTTCTACAATGCGATTGGAGGAAAAAGTACCATCAGTGAACGGAACAAACCCCTGTATTAGCAAATCCACCCGCCTTCCACGAAAACGATTTTACAGAGCTCGGGCTCATGGCAACCCGTTAAGTGATTTCCATATCCCAGTCCCGACCTCCCCTCGTCATGTATATTACTCTCTTCACTTTCCTCACTTCTTCCCATCACCCCGTTCCCATTCCAGTTCCAATTCCAAAAAGATAGAATTTACAGATATCGTTTGTTGGTTTGGAGTACCTTTGATCAGTCTTGGAACCCTTTTTCCGGATACCCCAATGATCAGAATGGAGCTGAGAGACAAGGTAACAGAATACGTCAAAGAACGCTTCTAGCATTACGGGTTTCAAATCTAGGTCAATACCAGAACTTATCAGTTGTTAGAACTAATTCTATGAAATACATTCGAAATTACTTTGAAAAATCACAGCTTACAAAGATGTTTTTCCTGTTCCCGGACCCGCACTTCAGTAGCGTTTAATTGCAAATGAGTAGGAAGAGGACTCGTAGTGGTGACTAAAGGGAGTGGGGGTGGTCACTAGTGATAGAATTCCATCACTCACAAACATCCAATCAAGTTCCGCCATGTCATCAACCACTATTCTATCACTCACAAGCCTTTTTAGTGGCGGTAGTCATCACTAGTGATGGAATTCCATCACTCACAAATTTTTTTAATTTTTTTTATAAAATTAGAAATTAACAATAAAACACTAAAATTATAAATTTCATTAAAATTAAAACATACTAGTTCAATTTAACATACTAGAAATATTTTAGGCGACAATTTAAAAAAAAAACTAAACAAACTCTACTCCTCGTCCGACTCATGAAACTCCAAACCTAAAGAACCTACTAGTTCGATAAATCGTATCTCAACAGAAAGTGTGTTTCTTCATCATGCAAGTCTTGTTGGATATTTTGTGGAACTTGAACTTGTGTAGGAGGATTCGGCACCCAATCCGGAGATATTGCACGTCTGTCTTCTTTGATTATCATATTGTGCAATATGATACATGCATATACTATGCTATGTATGGATTTCTTGTTCATCGCACGAACCGGTCGGTGTAGTATACCCCATCTACACTTTAAAACACCAAAAGCACTCTCAACATCTTTTCTTGCCGATTCTTGCAATTTTTTGAACACGATTTCTTTAGCCTCGACAGGAAATGAGGGAGCTTTCACAAAAACAGACCATGAAGGGTAGATACCATCCACAAGAAAAAAGCCTCGTCTGTAATATCGTCCGTTAACATAGAATGGAGAGAAAGGTGCGGTACCATCCGTTATGGTTTGAAACAACGGCGACGTGTGCAACACGATGTCATCGTTTGAACCTGGAACACCGAAATATGAATTCCAAATCCATAAATCATTCGACGCCACCGCTGTGACAACTGTCAAAAATTCAGGTATCCGTACAATTAATTAACCAAAATTAGTGCTTAATGACTGTGCTGAATTACAATTAACTGCTTTCTGATTACTGTGTTATATTTACATGTGCATCACATATTTTATAATGTCATATCATTACTGCATGCAAACTTATTGACATAAATGATGCACGAAGCACAGTTAGCACAGTAAACGGATAAATCAGCAAAATGCTGACAGAACTCAGCACATAGACAGACTGTGTTTTGAGACCCAGTATGAGCCAGAAACTAAGTACTACACTAGTATAGTGTGTAGGAAAGTAAGGATCCCAAAACTGCCTTTCTAAGTGTCGGGAATTAAAAGTGTCACAAAAGGGTACATAAATCAGCATTTTAACAATCTAATTTCATGCAGAAATATGCTTAAATGGTCCTGAATGCTTTCCTAAGTGTCGGGAATTAAAAGTGTCACAAAAGGGTACATAAAGCACACTAAACTGTGAAGTTTAGCACCTTAACGAACCAGTATCTAACCGAACAACCGGACACTACCAGAAACATCAAATTTACACTAGAAGCACTGTTTTAACATTACCAAGCTAGTTATGATCCCCGAACATCATAACACCTCCTAAAATATCTAATAACTAAAGCATGTAACTAATACTTGGATTTCAACCTTAATGTAACCAAACTAGTTAACACCTATCCTGCTACCCCCCCCCCCATGTCTACGGCCCAAACAAGGGCCCCACAATGTGATTTTGTTTCATTATTTTATTAGATCTTGTTGGCACATTTAGAAAATACTACACATGAGTTAACGCCCCTAAATGGTTTATAAGTTAACACCTAAGTTCATAACTTCATTTCTAACTTCACCACTTCAAATACTTTCACTCCCTTCCCCCTTGGAGCTCTCGGCCGACCTCAACCCCACCTACAACCACCTTCATTCATCCATCCTCATATAATCTACATACTCACAAGGGTGTTAGAGATCATACAAAGAAGCTAGGAGCTTGTGGAAGTGGAAGGACCTCTCTTGTTTGCTTTTATCCATCTTATAACCTCTCTTGATCATCCCTAGCCTTGTGCTAGTGGTAAGAGTCTTGATCTTGCTATATTACTTCTATTTTTAGTGGTTAAAGAAGAATCATAATCAAAAACTTGAAGAACACTAAAGATCATAAGAATGAAACTTGAACATAAGCATGTTTAATGAAGTAATCTTGATGAATATGAGTTGTTATGCTTGTTGATTGTTGTTTGTCCATGTATATGATGTAGATCATCATAGGATCTTGCTAGATCATGATTGAAAACATAATCTAGCAAGATGTGAGAATAGAAATTGTTGTAGGATGAGGAATCATCCACACATAAAGCATGAACTTGAAGGAACATAATGTTTTCTTGAAAAACCATGATCAAAGTAAGTTGTTAATCATATAGATCTAAATATTTATGAATGATTTCTACATAAACCAAGTTAAAAATGTAAGTCTTACTAGATCTTGGTTCATACATAAACAAACTTTATTTTTAGTGGTTAAACAAGTGTAGAAACACTTGTGTAACAAGAAGAATGCATAAAGAAATATTTTTAGAAAATGTGACAAGAAGTTGTAAACATCTAAATTCTTTAAAAATGAAGTTTTTAAAGAACTAATTACACTTTAAAGGATAACAAGGCTTACTAATAACACTAGTAAGTTCCTACAAATTTTTACAAATATTCAAGTTCATGAAGTAGTAGATTACGCATGACTTTAGCAAAATTGGTAAGTAAAAGTTGTTTATTGTTGATTGTGGATTGATTGTGATGATTTTTACAAAAGAAAATGATATGCTTGAAAGCATGGAAACCTCCATTTTTAGGGGAAACTATGGAAAAATTTTCTAAAAATCTAAACACTTAGAAAAATATTTATAAACATGCATTTACAAGTGTATTTTCAACAATAAATTGTTACATAAACTTTGCCATAATTTTTGCTACAAAAATTATAATTATTGGAGGTTGGTTTTTATAAATAAAAGTGACTAAATATGTATTTAGGAAATATATATTTAGAAGACACCATGTGTGTGATTATTTGTATATTTTGTGTATTGGTTATATTATTTTAGGACATGAAATAATATAACACATCAAAATACCAAGAATTACAATCCAAAATATTGCCAAAAATCTCAGGGAATAAATATAAAAGTTGTGCACAAAATATTGGCGAACCCGAAAAAGAAATATAACTTATAAAATATTCCGGAAAATATATTCATGAGTATATTTTGGTAAATAATATTTTGGACACCAAAAGAATGAAATCTCATTTTCACAATTATTACAAAGTTATATTATATTTTGACAAGAAGGAAATATATTATTTTTGGTGAATAAAAATATATATATATTTACCTGGAATTTAGAAGATATATTATTTTTGGAAAAATATATATTTTCTTGAGTAAACTTGAAATACATTATTTTTGGAGAAAAATAAGTTTATATATATTTTCTAAGTTAGACTTGAAAATATATTATTTTTGGAACATATATGAAAATACAAATATTTTTGCCAAAAGAAAAATTATAAATAATTTTTCTAAATAACATTTATTACAATATATATTTTGGAAATATATATTGGTGGACTTTTATTAGAAATAATATTCCGGAAAATTTAATATGCATTTAAGTATATGAATACTTAATGAATACAATAAAATACGTATTCTCATATGTATAAATACACACCGGAATACGACCCTGATACATGGCAAAATATACAAGTGAAAGATACCCCCATCCTTGGGAAGAATATACAGGTATAAATACTTGGGAAGTATTGAGTTAATATATATTGTTTTAACAATAATTCCAAAAATTTATAAATATAATTTAAGTTAAAATATTAATTATTTTGACAAATAATTATATAACTTGGGATAATATTGAATATACGAAGAAATGTAACTCAAAGACATAAATACTAAATCAAGGCACGGCCCATTCGTCTAATAGACATTAGTACGTTGTAGGTAGTCGTGTTTACCCGAAGAAGCTTGAGTTACGGTGACTGAAGACGGAAGACTGTGAGTTCATGTCCCCCTTTTCTTTTAACTGTTTTCGTTTATAACTTCGGGGGTGAAGTACATGTTACAAATGATTACGATTACAAATGATTTACAAATGAAATGAACTATTAGATCATGTGGAAGGGTAGGCGTTATCTTGAGACCATTAATCCTTTAGAAGGACCGAGGGGCATGAATGATAGATCTATTTGGGTGTTGCGAGCCCCACCTGTGGGTCCACGAGTTAATCGCACGTGGTGACTATGTCGTTCCAGCCGGGAGGCCCGGTACGAAATACGCAAAGGATTGAGCCTTCCTACATCGTTACACACATGTTGATGGCCTTGCAAACCATTAATTGATCTGTTCATATTCACATACAAACATACATACATACATATTTTCAATGATTGCAAAGGTTTATTCGTACACACAAACAAACATATGAACTCGCTCAACTTTTGTTGATGTTTTCAAACTACAAGTATTTCAGGAAATTAAATGTGGATCTGGCGGGCGTTCAGAAGTTTCAAGTGTGGTTTAAGAATAAAAGATGTCATCCATGGTCTTAGGGTTTGGTTAGGGTGTCCTATCCTGGACAAGACACCTCTTACAAATCTTGGTTTTATTTAAAATCTTTTAGTTAAGTCCTTGTGGAACTTTTTGTATGGGTTGTAATTCGAATTTGGAGTCTACGTATCCAAAACCATGTTTTATGTTTTAAACCTAATTAATGGATGAACATCTATGGTTTTATCATTTAGTTGTTGTTATGATTGAATGCAATGGTATTAAGCAAGTCACACCATAATCACGCTTCCGCAATATTCAGGGTGTGACAACCGCTTCTAGTATGATGGTTGGTCTTTTGATGTCACCCCTGACATACGCCCCTCGCAACTCTCTTGGACAATTTTTCCACTCGATATGTGTACAATCGATGCTACCGAGCATCCTGGAAAATGCCATCTAGCCTCATGTGCGGCGTAAATACGTGAGATGTCGTGGCTCGTCGGTTTACGTAAAAATTCTTTACCATACAACTTAATGACCGCGTTGCAAAAAAAATTGCAGACATTCACGGGAAGTTCTGGACGCCATAGCTAGGTATTCATCATATTGATCGGGAGGGTTACCTGTTGCTAGTTGGCGAATGGTGGACGTGCATTTTTGTATCGCCGTGAAACTTGGTTTGCCCCTCGCATCGTAACCTTCTTGAAACCATTCCTCGCTTGCTTCGATGTCTCCAACAATCTTTAAAAATAATTCTTTTGGTAAACAAAACCGATCTCTAAACGTTTCGGCATTGTAGAGCGGATTCTCCACAAAATAATAGTTCATTAACACTTCGTTGGCACGTATACGATCACGATCTACCATCTTCTTCTTTGGGCGGGACGAACTAGTATCAAGTTCGTTATACACCGACACAAAATATTTTAGCATCTCATTGTCGGAAGACGACTCGGTATCGCTATCGCTATCCATCGGAAACGTCGAATCCGTAGGAAACTCCATTTGCGAAAAATGTAGATTGTGTGAAATGTGTTTGTGTTTTGGTGTGGGTGAAATGGTTTAAAATGGAGAAGTATATATAAAAGGTTTAAAGGGTTTTTTTTTAATATAGTTTACCATTGAATAACGGTCAAAAAACATCAACAACGTTCAAATTTCACAAAGTTCAACGCGTGATATTATCAACACGTTAAAATTTCAACGCGTTATACATATAGGTGGCGGCGGTGTGCTAATCTCCATCACGCGTAGGGCTGTAAACAAACCGAACGAACATGAACAAGGCCCTGTTCGTGTTCGTTCGTTAAGGAAATAAATGTGTTCACGAACGGTTCATGAACACTTACCGAACGAGATTTCATGTGCGTGTTCGTTCATTAAAGAAATGAGCGTGTTCGCGAACGGTTCATGAACACAAACGAACGCAAATAAATTTGGTGAACGCGACGAAGGATAAAGATAGATGACCCAGAGAGTAGCACTCGAACTTGAATCCCTTTTGTGGAACGGAGGTCGATTATATTCATGGATGTAAATAATGAGAAATGAAAGGGAAATGATGCATAAACAAGATGAAAGTGGGTTTCCTAGTTTAATTGTTAGGAAAATAAAATAAATAAAAGTTTAATAATATAAAAAGTACAAATAAAATATAAGAAAGTACAAAGATCTTCAATTAAAACACAAACATACGAACATAAACGAACGCAAATCAACGAATGTTCACGAACACGTTCACGAACAACTTACCGAACGTTCACGAACACAATCGAACGAACGATACCTCTGTTCATGTTCGTTCATTTAACTAATCAAACGAAATTTCTTGTTCATGTTCGTTCGTTTATTAAACGAACAAACATAAACGAACTTCCTGTCGAACGGTTCACGAACTGTTCGCTGAACGTTCAGTTCGTTTACAGCCCTAATCACGCGTGCTGGGGGCTCCATCACGGACCACCCCTAGTCCCCTAAGTTAGGAGAATCAAATGTTTTAATTAAGGTTACCAAGATCTTTATTTTGAAATGTGTTCTATAAAAAACGTAATGACACCAATGATTTCTTCAGGATTACTCCCTGTAATATGAATATCAGCAACATGTACAGCAAGATGAACATGAGAATTGCCCATAGTCTTTGAAAACAAAGAATAGTCATTGGATGACAAACAAATCCTTTTGTTTAAAAAACAAGACATAACTTGCCATGCCTGCTTTAAACCATAAGGGGGTTTTTGAAGCCGAAAAACTTGACGAGAAGGAAGATTCATACCAGGAGGTGGAGACATATAAATTTCCTGATCGAGATCGCGGTGTAAAAAGCATTATCGGCATCCAATTAATACATTGGCCGTTTCTTTTTAGTAGCAAAAACAATAAACTTGGAATTGTAGTCATTTTCAAAACAATGGATAATGTCTCATTATAATCTATCTTCGCTTGTTGAGTATACCCACGTACAACCAAACGGGCTTACACCTTTCATTGTTTCCATTTGCATGATATTTGATCTTGTAATGTCACACCCCGATATTTCGACGTATTACCGAAGGGGCCCGGTGGGGAGTATCGTGATGTAGATGATATCATCATAGTCAAATAATCACAGTTTAAATGCACAGCGGAAGTCTAAAATAATATTACAAAACGAATTTGAAAAGTATAATTAAATATTAAACAACGGTTGTAAGTGGATCCACAGGCGGATCTAAAACAGAAAGTAAATATTGTTCAACAGACTTTAAGTATTAAAAGCTTGCAAGACTCTTTATTTAATACTCAGGAGTTTCCAGCCCATTTCGTGTAGTACCTGCACTTAATCTTTTTGAAAAATACGTCAGTTTACACTGGTAAATACAATTAACTGACTCTTTTGAAAACATTTATGAAAATTTGTTTGGATGCACAAGGTATAAAATCTTTTATAACTTGGGACAGTTATTTAAAATAATCTTGTATACAAATTTATATGTTTGTTGTCCGTTCAGGGCCCGGTTAGAAGAGCCGAGACAAGATTAATAGACACACCACTAATATAGTCCCACGGCGAGTTATCCTCAACAAGTGGTTATATCTTTTTACATACGCAACTGTCAGGTGTATGCCTACACCCCGTGCTTAAGTCGTGGTCATTTCAAATGAATGAGCCGAGGATATCCAGGACACGGTCATTAACCCCCCCAAAGGCTTTGCATCAAACAAAACAGATTAAAACGGGTTATCTCAATGATTTAACCACTAATCGATTAAAGATTCAATACCCGACCAAGCGGTAATAATTTACCATATCCCAAGCCCTTATAAGGGAAAATAAGTTAAAAGTATTTACCTGAGCTAAAAATAATTTATTCTCAGTCGTAATTTCTAATCAGCAAGTACAGGGAGCTTTTACTGGGCTCCTAATCTGGAACAAAGGTTTTAATAACCTATTAGATTCCTAACGGGTCTTAATTAAGTTATAACTTAGACCGGTTAGTTTTAAAGAAAGGTTTACGGTTCATAACGCTAGATTAAGCGATGACCGGATTGGAATGTGATTTAGACCCAACAAGTATGAAGACTTGTATATAATGGGTAAACTAAATAGATTCTGGATTTTGAAGTAAAAATGATAAGGTTTGACCCGTTTCGGCCAATTCATGCAAACTAGTTACATAAACCGTACCGAACGCGTATATGCATAACGGGTAACCGAATGAATCATGAACATGTTCTATAAGTTATTATGCTTAAAATATGTTATGATATCAGTAGGATATCTTCCATTATGCCCAAAACGAATTTAAAACCAAATTAAGCCCCGTAAGGGTATTTTGGTCATTTTATAGTTTATAAAAGGGTTAAATAGTAAACTGAGGTTCTGGTCTAAAATAATCAGGAAAAATATTTATTTTATCAAGTTACATCAGTAAAATATCACACATATGTGAAATTTATCTTTTATGGCCAAACTATGCACCGTAGGGGCATTTTGGTCATTTCACATAAGCTTTAAGGTCAAATTTGGAAATATGAGTTCAAGACTTATACTTACTGTTAAAGTATAAAAATTTATTTATAAAATCATTAAGTGACAAGTCTTAGGCGTTAAATATGGTTTTAAACCATACTATGCGCCTAATTAGCGTAAAAGTCGGTATTCGACGATATTTGAAATGTTTATAAATTTTGAAGTCTCAATCAGTTTCTAAAGCTTAAAATATTTTATTTAACATATGAAATCAGTAGGAAAAGGTTTGACATCAACATGATATGTAAAACTCATTTTATTAGCGAAAATGGCATTATCGTCAATACCGAATTTTACACTAGAACTCTATGTTATGATTAGTATAAAATTTGGAAAAAAATTTCCAAAAATCCCTAAATATTATATTTAATCAGTGGGTAGCAAGTTTGGTGCCAAAAATTGGGTTTAAATATGATTTATGCCAAAAATGCCATTTAATTAATAAAAAGCTTTAGTTTTACGATATCGTGCATAACTTTCATTCTAGACCAGAAACGGATGTCAAATTTTTAGGACATACTTATAAATCAGTAATGAAGATTTTGTCCACTCACATTTCCAAAAATCTCGCTTTTATATTAAAAGGGAAAAATGGTCAATTTTAAGCAATAACGGAACATGCATACAATCTATGATTTCTAAGGAAACATGTAGTATAACTTCAGAGAGTTATACTAACATATAATATGGTCCCAAAGGAACCCTAAGGCATAACTAAACTAAGCTAAATTGGGTCAGAACTGAAAGTCAAAGCAAAAGTCTACATTTGCGACTTTCGGTTGCGAACCTAGCCTAAACTCAGAATTGTCGGGTTGAACATGCCTAGACATGTTCAATTAATATTTACCAAGTTATTTAAGTGACAAAACTGATTTTATAGCTTCTATATTATCAGTTATGAATTTTATTTAAAAACTGACTCGTTTAACTTTTATTTTAATTACTTTGACCCGACAATTAACTAAGTGAACTTGATAATTAGGAGGTGCCCTTTTGAGGGTTTAACACCTATCTAATTACAATCACGTAGCCATGTTCGTTGCGAATAATGGCTTGACCGTTTACGGTCTTACTGAAAGTCAAAGCGTTTATCGAAAACGCTTGACTTTTCGGCTCTAAAAGCCAAATAAAATAAACTTGTCACGAAAGGACACTTACATATGGTCCTTAGGACAGAAAGGAGGTTCCCAAAAGTTCAGGATCCTCTTAGTTTGAGAGCAAGAGTAGATTGAATGATATATGTGAGTTGTTCAAATGAATTTCAACCCCTATTTATAGATTTTGGGGGTATTTTGGATGATTGACATGTGTTAAGGAGGATCATAGGATCATCACAGGTGTAAAACCAGCTGTTAATACCAGCAAACAGTCCATAGATTCGAATTATGTGAGAAGGATAAACAAGGATTGCAAAACAGCAGTTTTAAAACAACCTGCTGCTGCTAGTTGTGCTTTAGCGGCCCGCGAACAAGACCAGTCCAGGCCTACGCAGCCCGCGAGCCGGCCCAGTCCAGCAACAAGTTGGGCAGTTCGCTGCGTTTGGTCCCTGTAGTTTATTTTCAGCTTTTAAATCTTTCAAAATGACATATATTGCACATAACTTTCTTGTTTCATAAATAATATGTTAATATAAGGTACGAAACCACATACGGCCAACCTTAGGCACACTCGGGAGTTAATTGATCCTTACGAAGTTCCTGTTCCATTCAAAAGTTCACACTAAAGTGTAGTTTCGCGCGTTGACGCCTTTAACCCATAAATTTGCGAATTCGCGGGCATCATCGCGAAACGGTATAGAATTCTTATATGGCTATTATTAAATACTTCCGAGGGTATGAACGAACATTGCGGAGTTTCTGGTTCGTTCAAAAGGCCTCTCTAAGGCGTAGTTTCGCTAGTCGTCGCTTTTAGTCCCTTAATCGCACAAAGTAGCGCGTAATACCGTTTAACGATATCTAAGCTTTTCGTGGCCCATAATGAGATTTCTCAAGCGTGTGATTAAATATTACGACGCTCCCATTCGCTTAAATGGTCACCCAAAGGCGTAGATTTAAAAGTTGACGCTTTTGGTGCCTCTAACGCGCAAACTTGCGTGTATCATCGTTTAATAGCATCGAAGCCCTATCTAATCCATATTAGGCATTCTCGATAGTATTATTAAACATCACGATGCTTCGGGTTCATAAAAAGGTCATTCAGAGGTATAATTAAACTTATTGACGCTTTTAGTACCTCTAACTTGCAAAGTTGCGCGTAACGTTACTTATAGGCATAAAAGCCTTAGATGGTCGATATTGGATATTTGTGAGAGTATAAACACACATCATGAAGCTCTCGGTTTGTTAAAAGGTCACTCGGATGTAAGAATTAACATGTTGACGCTTTTAACCCTTCGTCGCGCAAACTTCCAATTAATTACGCAAATGGCTACTCTCGATCAACAAGTGGCTCATTTGTGAAAATGTATATCGTGTAACGTCATTCAGAGGCTTAGTTTAAGCATGTTGACACTTTTAGTCCTTTTGCATTCAAAGTTTTTGATTTTTCGCAAAATTAGTCCCTCATAGTCAACGTTTGACCTTGTTAAGGTTTAGTACACGTGTCAACACATCATTGGACGTGATTTTATGAGGTGTTACATGTAAACTCATTTTTATTTAACGGGTTTCTTACTACAAGGTAAATCAACAACATCCAGGTGTGATTAGCTTGAAGAGCTACAAATTCTTTGTTCATAGCATCTTGCCATGCTAAATGTTGAATTGTTTGTATATAGGAAGCGGGTTCATGTAAGTTGTTAAGGGAATGAACCAAGGTTTGACTTGGCATTGTCAAGGTATGAAGTCGGATGTGAACAAATGCAAAACAAGCATGAAACAATCTGTGAGGACACATATCAGGAGTAACAATGTTAACATGATTGCAAACATAATCTTTCAAGTAAGATAGTTGAACATGATCTCTTAAGGATCTGCGAACATGAGGAAAATGAACATGAGCTTAAATAGACGGCTCATGAGAAGAAATAGGCTGAGAAATATGGGGGGTGGAGTCAAAACTAACAGGGGCAATGGAAGGAATAGACAAAAAATAAGAAGTTGAAGGAAGCCCTTCTTCAAAGAAAGAAAAAAGATTATAAATAGTGGGGAAAAGGAAGATGATTTGGAAGTATTAATGGAGGGTAAAAAATGTTCAAAAAAGACTACATCTCTGGAAATCAATGTCTGATGATTATGAAGATTATACACTTTACACCTCATTTTACCAAGTGGATAACCAATAAAGAGGCAAGGATAACCCCTTGGCCGGAGCTTATCACAACCATGTTTGAGAGTTGAGACATAGTATAAACAATAAAAAAGCCTTAGGTGATCATAAGATGGTTTCTTTGAAGTTAAAAGTTCATAAGGAGTGTACGTATAAGAACTTAAGGGAAACAAATTGGTCAAATGAGTTGCTATCAAAAACACAATCACACCAGATTTTAGCAGGAAGTTTTATTGAAAAAGTAAGGCACAAGAAGTTTCCAAAAGATGTTTATGCCTCGACTCAACAACACCATTTTGTTGGGGAACTTGAACACAACTGGTATGATGAATGATACCCTTACTTAACAAAAAATCAGCTTCTTCGGATCCTGATCCAAGCTCAAATGCATTATCAAACCGAATACATTAGACATGTTTGTTAAATTGAGTTGCAACCATCTTAATAGAAAAACATTACTTTTGGTAGCAAGTAAATAGGTCCAAGTGGTTCGACTAAAATCACCCACCATAGAAAGGAAATATTTGTGACAGTATAAGTTGGAATATGATAAGGATCCCAAACATCAATATGAACAAGATCAAAAATAGAAATAGTAGATCTAGTGCTATGAGGAAAAACTAGCTTGTGTTATCCAACTTTAGGACAAATTTCAGAATGATCAAGTGATTTCATATTAGCGTTAGAAACAATAGATAACTAATCTTATTTGATGGCAAATGGCCAAGTATATGATGCCATATTGTACTACTAACACTTGTATTACAATGAGAAGTAAAATGAACAGATATTATGAAACTGTTGTTGAATATGCTTGTTGGCCCAGACGGTTCAAACAATCGTATCAACAAACACGAACACGAGATATTGGGGAGATAAACCCGTGACTCTTTCTATTCATTCAAACGAACATACGAACTTACAAAGAAAAAGGACAAATAAAAACACCAAAACCCCTATTTATTGTTAAACTAAACTTGCTCTCCAAGACAATTAAACATTTCCTAAACCAATTACTAAACTTTCTCTCCAAGACATTAAATCTTTCCTAAACCAATTACAATATAATTACCTAAAATAAACCAAACTTTAATAAAAAGATAATTATATCAATCTTCACTTTTGTCACACCTCAACCGATGGCGGAATCATCGGGGCGCGGCACTGAACGAAACAGATTGTTCATGAGAAATCCACAACAACTATTATTACCCAATATTTAGCATTACGTCCCATACCGTAACGTATTAAGTAAACAAGTTATTACAGACCAAATATCTCAAAAACAAATAATTGTTCTGACAACTCAGATTTCATTTCATTGTTCGTTTCTAGAGTTTTTCCTAGCATCGATTTCATCGCACAGCAAACCAAGCATCCTAGCATTTTAAGCACCTGTAACATACGTTAAAGTAAAAGTCAATACACATAGTGTAAAGGTGAGCATACAAGTTTGATAGTATAATATAGAGTTCAAAATCGTTTACGCATAACCAGCACGTACAACGTGTGATGTGAAGCACGTAAGTTATCGACAAAGATCCTATCAATACCAATGATTGCGGGTTGACTGCGTAAGGCAGTTATCAACACATATTCACCACTGCGAACATGTGAGTAATGGTCCTTAACAACCCCTGAGTGAACAGGTGCTGAGTCCAAACTATAGTACTATCGTTGCTAAGGCAGGTAGACAGCAATCTATGTAAACATAACAAACAAGCATTCATCGAGTCACGTATAACATACTGTAATGGTTAGCGTTAAAGTCTTTGCATTGTGTGTTCGATGTGACTTGAATATATGTAACGTATGTAACACCCAAAAGTGCGTAAAATAAAAAGGGATCGAGTATACTCACTGCGATGATGGATTGAAGGGAGCGCTAGAATGAGTTTAGCCTGAACAGTTAACGGTAGCATAAGCGAAAAGCGGTGCGTAAAATGGGAAAAGTACCAAGTGTCGAATGGTAACCCGGCCGGATGGCCACTCGGTCAGATGTCAATCCGTTCGGGTGGTCATCCGAACAGATGACCACTCGGTCGGACTGACGTTCATTGGTAAGGATGTGTTTGTGTATGATGGCTTGTCCTTTGAAGTTTTCGTTGTAGCACTTTCCAAAACAAGAAAGGCCTCTACCATCTAAGTTACCCTTGCGGATTGCCGTTCGATCGGATGGCTATCTGATCGGGTGGCAGTTCGCTTGGCCACTTGTTCGTTTTGAAAATTGTTAAGTTTGAAAGTTTGCAGTTTGATCGAGACGGTACGACATCAGTTTGAACAATAGGAACTCCATCAGTCCCGATTCGTCCGATCGAACGGGAATCACCCAAGTCTGATCAGCCAACTGTTCCTGACGGTGGTTCGTGTTCAACCTGAAATCGGTTGTCTCGTTGATAGAAATCAGATCTTGAACCGATGCATTACTAAGAACGAGTAGAAGATCAGAACGAGGTCCGGTTCTATCGGTATTGAGTGTAAAAGAGTTGAAAGAAACAGGATAAACCATCTTTCACCCCTTTTAACTTAGAAAACGTTTAGATTTGAATGAACCATAGTTTAGTCTTATGGAAATCGTTCAGATCCAAGTTGTTCTTAGTGGAATGAGGCCAACCTATGAAGTTCATAAGAACTCCATGCTGACATCACCCTAGAACACCTCGAATCCACTGATTTCATGGTTAAAAGTAAAGATTGTTTCGGTGAAAACAGATGAAGAATCAAGTGTAGATCATAGAAGTACAAAGATTTAGGAAGAAACTTACAAGAATCGAGAGAAATCGAGAGAAAGGTATGCTTGAGCGTCTGGTTCGGGTAAGGAGTTGTGACATCAAATGATGTGACAGGTGGTGGTATTTATAGGGTTTCCAAAAGAGGAAAGTGCCTAGGTGTCGAGTGGGTCACCGATCGGATGGCAGTCCGATCGGATGGCGACCCGATCGGTTGGCCATCCGATCGAGTGGTCACTCGATCGAGTAGCTCCGGTGAATTGGATTTCGTGTTTCGTTTCGTGCGTTGAGCGTTGCGATTCGTTTCGAGTATGCGATGCAATAGTATTAACCATTAATCCTAACCACTATATCTAACATACAATCACTATAAATAACTTGCGTTTAGCGTTTGCGATTAGATTGTGATTCGATTGAGTTGCGATATCAATTGCAAATGATTTCCACCAAACATAATTAAACATGCACAAGTAACACATAAATAACATACACACACGTAAACAATATCCAGAACCTGTAATTCACTGTGATTCGTATTGCGATTCGATGTCGATTTGATTAGCGTTTAGTAGCTTAGCGTTTAGTTAACTTTATTGCATTGTTACTTCCTATTGTTCACAGTCGTAAAGCGATTATTGGCGATAAAAATACATCGATTACTGCGATTAAGTGTGATTATTAACGTTTACTCCACATAATATAACTAAGTTAAACACATAAAAGAAGTTGATTACCAGTCAGGTCGCGCGATCGGTCGTTAAGCAGGGAGTGGCAGATCGCAATTAGCAATCTTCTCTTCCGTTGACTTTGACCTTGACCTTGACTTTGACTTTGACTTCTGGGAATACGTGGTGTTACAGCCTCCCCTAGTTGAGGAAATTTCGTCCCGAAATTTAAGAAGTAGACGTATCAAACAGTTGCGGGTACTTCGCCTTCGTGTACCTTTCGACTTCCCAGGTGAACTCTGCACCGCGTTTGCCTTCCCAGCGAACCTTCACAATAGAAATGCGTGAGCGTCGGAGTACCTTAGTTTCTCGGCCTGTGATCTCGACAGGCTTTTCCACGAAGTGTAATGTTTCGTCCACTTGTAGACCCTCTAGAGGGACATGTAACTCCTAGTCGGTCAGATGCTTTCTGAGGTTCGAAACGTGGAAAGTCGGATGGACATTACTCAGTTCCTCCGGTAGTTCGAGTTTGTAGGCCACTTTGCCAATCCTTTCCAGAATTTTAAAGGGTCCCACATATCGAGGCGCGAGCTTTCCTTTCTTGCCGAATCTGATCACCCCCTTCCAAGGTGCAACCTTTAGGAGTACGTGATCGCCAACGTCAAAATCAAGGGGCTTGCGGCGTCTATCGGCGTAACTTTTTTTACGGCTCCGAGCTTTCAGTAGATTGTCTCGAATTTGGAGGATTTTATCAGTCGTTTCTTGCAACAGCTTAGGACCGGTGCCATTTGAATACTAGAATGATAACTATTATTGTACGAGAATTCGACTAAAGGTAAGTGCGCGTCCCAATTACCACCGAAATCTATGACACGCGAGCGAAGCATGTCTTCATGGGTACGAATCGTTCTTTCAGTCTGACCGTCGGTTTGGGGATGGAAAGCGGTACTTAGATTAAGGGTAGTACCGAGAGCAGATTGAAACGTTTCCCAAAGGCGCGAGGTAAACCGACCATCGCGGTCAGAGATGATGTCACGAGGTGTCCCATATCTACAGATAATCTCGTCGGTGTAGATTCGGGATAATCGTTCCACCTTATAGTCTTCTCGTATCGGTAGAAAGTGAGCGGATTTAGTCAATCGGTCAACAACAACCCAGATGCTGTCGTGACTTGATGGCGTGCGCGGTAGTTTCGTTATGAAATCCATAGCTATACTTTCCCACTTCCACATAGGGATCTCGGGTTGGACAAGTAAGACAGATGATCTTTATTGTTCAGCCTTGACTTTAAAATAAGTTAGGCACTTCGAAACATAGATGGCGATATCCTTCTTCATGCCCGGCCACCAGTACTTGTAACGCATGTCCTGGTACATCTTGTCTGCACCGGGATAAATGGAGTATCGCGACTTGTGGGCTTCGTCGAGTAGAATTTGTCGCAAGTTGGTACGCTTGGGAATCCTAATTCGGTCCAAATAATGGAATATACCATTTGATTTATTCACGAGTTGAGCGCCATCATGCGTAATCCGTTCCTTTTTCAAGGTACGTTCGGTAAAACAAGCATGCTGGGCGTCACGAATAAGAGTCTCGAGATGATACTGGGCTTGAGTGTTACGAACGCTATGCAAATAGCTTCGTCGACTGAGAGCGTCGGCAACGACGTTTGCTTTTCCTGGATGGTAACGAATCTCACAGTCGTAATCGTTGAGTAGTTCTACCCACCGGCGTTGGCGCATATTCAGTTCTTTCTGGTTAAAGATGTGTTGTAGGCTCCTATGGTCGGTGAAGACCGTACACTTAGTACCATAAAGGTAGTGTCGCCAAATCTTTAAGGCAAAAACAACTGCGCCAAGCTCGAGGTCGTGTGTGGCATAGTTCTTCTCGTGGATCTTGAGCTGACGAGACGCGTACGCGAAAACCTTGTCTCGTTGCATAAGAACACACCCATGGCCGAGGTTAGAGGCATCGCAAAAGACTATGAAGTCGTCGTCTTCATCGGGAAAAGAGAGAATGGTGGTGTTGCAAACCTTAAGCTTGAGAGTTTGAAAGGCTTCCTCTTTCTCGGTTCCCCAAACAAAAGGTTTGTCCTTGCGCGTAAGAAAAGTAAGTGGTACAGCGATTTTCGAAAAGTCGGAGATGAATCGGCGATAGTAACCCGCCAATCCGAGGAATGAACGAACTTCGGACGGGTTCTTTGGTGTAACCCAGCTCTTAACGGCTTCGATTTTCGTGGGATCAACATGAATTCCTTGATTATTAACGACGTGACCCAAGAATTGGACCTCCTCCAACCAGAATTCGCACTTGGAGAACTTGGTATAGAGACGGTTTCCCTGGAGTAACTCGATAACCAAACTGAGATGTTGCGCGTGTTCGGCTTTCGACTTGGAATAGATAAGGATATCATCGATGAACACGATGACGAAACGGTCAAGATAGAGTTTACACACGCGATTCATTAGATCCATGAAGACTGCAGGGGCGTTAGTCAAACCAAAAGGCATAACAACAAATTTGAAATGACCATAACGGGTTCGGAATGCGGTTTTGGGTATATCCTCCTCTTGAATGCGTAGCTGGTGGTATCCTGAACGTAGATCGATCTTGGAAAAGCACCTAGCACCTTGTAATTGATCAAATAAGTCCTCGATTCGTGGCAAGGGGTATCGATTCTTGATAGTCAGCTTATTCAACTCCCTATATTCGATGCACATCCGGAACGATCCGTCCTTCTTTTTGACGAAAAGGACAGGTGTGCCCCAAGGAGAGGTGCTAGGGCGAATAAAGCCTTTATCAAGTAGTTCCTGGAGCTGACTCAAGAGTTCGCGCATTCCAGAAGGTGCGAGACGATAAAGAGCTCTAGCGACAGGATTTGCTCCAGGAACGAGGTCGATTCGGAAATCAATATCACAAGTGGGAGGTAATCCTGGGAGATCTTCAGGAAATACATTAGGAAATTCGCGAACAACGGGGACTTCTTCCAACGTCTTCCCTTTCTTTTTCTTCGCTACTACAATGTGTGCCAAGAAAGCTTGGTATTCCTTGCAGAGATACTTGCTAGCCTGGACACACGACATGAGTTGGAGTTTCTTCGATGTGACTTCACCATAAACACATAGTTGATCACCATTCGCGAGCGAGAAACGAATCATCTTGTCGAAACAAACAATTTCAGCATGGTTTTCCCGAAGGAAATCCATACCTACTATGATATCAAAGCTACCGAGTTGCATCGGTATAAGGTTAATCGGAAAGATGTGACCATTGAGATCGAGGGTACAGTCACGTAAAATAGAATTGATGGTGACGGTTCTTCCAGTGGCTACTTCTACATCGAAGGTCGTTGGGAGGTTAGCGCGCTTACGATTTAGGAGCTTTTCGAATTCAAACCACACAAAACAGTTATCGGCTCCAGTATCAAATAAACTCGAAGCATATATACCATTTATGAGAAACGTACCATTAACGACGTTGTTGTCTGCCTGAGCCTGACGGGCGTTTATGTCGAAGACTCGCCCGCGAGCTGCTTGTTGAGCTGGCTGCTGCAGCTGTTGCTGTGGTGCTGCTGCTGTTGTGGCTCTCGCTTAACCACTCTGTTGGGGCAGACATTTGCGAAGTGGTTGGGATCACCACACGCAAAACAAGCTCGTGCATGAGCAGCGGGTGCAGGAGCTGCTTGCTGTCCTTGCGGAGCTGGTAAGGCAGGAACTTGAACTTGAGCTGGAGCTTGAGTCTGACGAGTACGGCAGTTGGTGGTGAAATGGTCGTACATGTTGCAATGCGCACAAAATCAGCATGCGATACCAGTCGGGTGGTGGTAGGTGCAAGTAGGACAAAGCGGGTGTGGGCCGGTGTATTCACGCTTGGCAAGCGGTGCATTGGCCACAGGCGCCGCTACTTGACGTTGTTGAGCTTGCGGTTGGGCAGGTACTGCTTGGAAAGGTGCGGCAGCGACTGCACAGTTCTTGTTGCTGGAGTTGTTGTTCTCTCTCTTACGTCGTGACAGCTTTGACGACCGCGGTGCGGCGATTGTTTCAGCGGTGGTAGTTACGGTGACTTGATGGAGACTTTTGGCAGCTTTATCGAAATACCCAGACCTCACTCGCTTATCATTGATCTCAGCAGCGAGCAGGTAGATTTCCTCGATTGTTGTTGTCTTCGCAGCCTGAACAAAATCAGCGACACAATCCGGCAGAGCACGGATATACTTCTTGATTGCAATCTCGGGAGTTGTCACTTGACTTGGACAGATAAGACTGAGCTGCTTGATGCGTGCGGTTAAACCAGCGTTATCTCCGCCCTCCTGCTTGATGTGCCAGAATTTATCCTCGAGCTTTTAGAGTTCATGGGGAGGGCAAAACTCTTTCATCATTAGGTTCTTCAACTCATCCCAAGACAATCCGAAAGCTGCATCGTTTCCTCGCTTGTTTCTCTCAGCCGTCCACCAATCAAGAGTGCGAGATTGGAAGACGCCGGTATCATTAACTGTGCGGAGGTCTTCTGGACAGCCACTTTGGCGCAAGGTGACTCCGATAGAATCGAACCTTTGGAACATAGCCGTAGGCCCTTCTGTCCCAGTAAATTCCTTTGGTCCGCAGGCTTTGAACTGCTTGAAGCTAAAAGCAGCTTTAGGGTATTCAGTCCTGGATTCTTCGGACGATTTGCTAGCATTTTCGTTTATCTCACTGAAAATATGCGGGATCACTTTGACAACTTGACTTGCGACGAGTGAAGCGAGGCGCTTGTCTGCTTGTTTGCGTCTAGCAGCGCGAGAGAGGTGTGATCCTGATGACGACATTGTCTGCAGCAGACATCGTCACATGACTCAAACATGATTTCGATTACATCTAGCATAGTCTATTATTCCCTCAACACTACTTATATACGTATAAAGCTCAGGAACACGTAAACACAAAATTAAGTAGGCACATAACACAGAGAGGCACGTAAACACATAAGCACATAGTCCACATAAGAACAGAAGCACATGATCCACATAACCTATATTTTGCACGTATGCACCTACAGATATAACACGCATTCACCTGTCCTTTCGGTAGTATGTAATGATATAGTATAGCGGTCGCGAGTAATGGGTAACGTTTGCAGGTAACACAATTTGTTAGCGTTTGTCGTGTGGTGTGTGTTAAATCTAATCCATCAGTGTCTCAACCCGCTAACAAATGAACGTAGGTACAAATAAAATCACATAAAAATTCACATAAAATCGATATCTGACAGAGTCAGCGGCGGCGAGATCCAGAATTGAAACACATAAAATCGAGTTGAATGTCTCTGGTATGCTAGACTTTGACTACCCAAAGTGAATCGACTATTAACAAGGACTCGTAAGTGCACACTGGGGCCTTCCAGTCTGTGCTCTTGCCTCAATCCGGGCAATCGACACGAATCCTTTCAGTCATAGTGCGACTTCAAGTCGTTGGAGTCCTTCGAAACTTTGGTGAGAGTTTTGCAAAATAAGGTAAAAGCGGAATAAGTCATCAAGATTCGGGTTTCACCCCTAACTTAACAACTATGTTTCTTGTTTTGATGAAGTAAAATGGAAAAATTCGCGTCGAAGTACGGATTTCACTCTTGATTCAACGCAAATTCTCGTATTTAATAGTAAAAATCGTGCGTCGTGCAAGTGATTTAATCGGGAGTTTTCGGTTTTCACACCTATTCCTGATCGAATTACTCGATTGTGTTGAAAGTTGTGCATGCGATAGCCTTTAGAAGAGACTAATTCAGCTTGACAATCTTAGGAAAGATTGTAGAGCGTTTGGAGGTTGAGCTGGAATGTCTTGTACGAAGTGCACAACTCGAGCAACGTGACCTACTTCATACGAGGTGTTTCACTAGAGCGAAGTAACTCACCTTGTGCGAGTTGTCCCATTTCGTACTAATATCCCTAGTATAGCATAAGCGATAGAGTTCACACAAGTAGAGGTCGCGTTGGGTACTTAGGCTATAGTCTAGGTCGATTCTAAGACAACAACCCGGACTAGGTTGTGTCTTTCCTAGTTCCCTATAGTTATCGCTCTGATACCAATCTGTCACACCCCAACCGATGGCGGAATCATCGGGGCGTGGCACTGAGAGAAACAGATTGTTCATGAGAAATCCACAACAACTATTATTACCAAATATTTAGCATTACATCCCATACCGTAACATATTAAGCAAACAAGTTATTACAGACCAAATATCTCAAAAACAAATAATTGTTCCAACAACTCAGATTTCATGTTATTATTCGTTTCTAGACTCTTTCCTAGCCTCGATTTCATCACACAGCAAACCAAGCATCCTAGCATCTTAAGCACCTGTAACATACGTTAAAGTAAAAGTCAATACACATGGTGTAAAGGTGAGCATACAAGTTTGATAGTATAATATAGAGTTCGAAATCGTTTACGCATAACCAGCACGTACAACGTGTGATGTGAAGCACGTAAGTTATCGACAAAGATCCTATCAATACCAATGACTGCGGGTTGACTGCGTAAGGCAGTTATCAACACATATTCACCACTGCTAACATGTGAGTAATGGTCCTTAACAACCCCTGAGTGAACAAGTGCTGAGTCCAAACTATAGTACTATCGTTGCTAAGGCAGGTAGACAGCAATCTATGTAAACATAACAAACAAGCATTCATCGAGTCACGTATAACATACTGTAATGGTTAGCGTTAAAGTCTTTGCGTTGTGTGTTCGATGTGACTTGAATATATGTAACGTATGTAACACCCAAAAGTGCGTAAAATAAAAAGGGATCGAGTATACTCACTGCGATGATGGATTGAAGGGAGCGCTAGAATGAGTTTAGCCTGAACAGTTAATGGTAGCATAAACGAAAAGCGGTGCGTAAAACGGGAAAAGTACCAAGTGTCAAACGGTAACCTGGTCGGATGGCAATCCGGGCAGATGGCCACTCGGATGTCAATCCGTTCGGGTGGTCATCCGTTCGGATGGCCACTCGGTCGGACTGACATTCGTTGGTAAGGATGTGTTTGTGTATGATGGCTTGTCCTTTGAAGTTTTCGTTGTAGCACTTTCCAAAACAAGAAAGGCCTCTACCATCTAAGTTACCCGTGCGGATTGCCATTCGATCAGATGGCTATCCGATCGGGTGGCATTTCGCTTGGCGACTTGTTCGTTTAGAAAATTGTTAAGTTTGAAAGTTTGCAGTTTGATCGAGACGGTATGACATCAGTTTGAACAATAGGAACTCCATCAGGCCCGAGTCGTCCGATCAAACAGGAATCACCCCAGTCTGATCAGCCAACTGTTCTTGACGGTGGTTCGTGTTCAACCTGAAATCGGTTGTCTCGTTGATAGAAATCAGATCTTGAACCGATGCATCACTAAGAACGAGTAGAATATCAGAACGAGGTCCGGTTCTATCGGTATTGAGTGTAAAAGAGTTGAAAGAAACAGGTTAAACCATCTTTCACCCCTTTTAACTTAGAAAACGTTTAGATTTGAATGAAACATAGTTTAGTCTTATGGAAATCGTTTAGATCCAAGTTGTTCTTGGTGGAATGAGGCCAACCTATGAAGTTCATAAGAACTCCATGCTGACATCACCCTAGAACACCTCGAATCCACTGATTTCACGGTTAAAAGTGAAGATTGTTCGGTGAAAAAGATGAAGAATCAAGTGTAGATCATAGAAGTACAAAGATTTAGGAAGAAACTTACAAGAATCGAGAGAAATCGAGAGAAATGTGTGCTTGAGCGTCTGGTTCGGGTGAGGAGTTGTGACATCAAATGATGTGACAGGTGGTGGTATTTATAGGGTTTCCAAAAGAGGAAAGTGCCTAGGTGTCGAGTGGGTCACTGATCGGATGGCAGTCCGATCGGATGGCGACCCGATCGGTTGGCCATCCGATCGAGTGGTCACTCGATCTAGTGGCTCCGGTGAGTTGGATTTCGTGTTTCATTTCGTGCGTTGAGCGTTGCGATTCGTTTCAAGTATGCGATGCGATAGTATTAACCATTAATCCTAACCACTATATCTAACATACAATCACTATAAATAACTTGCGTTTAGCGTTTGCGATTAGATTGTGATTCGATTGAGTTTGATTTCCACCAAACATAATTAAACATGCACAAGTAACACATAAATAACATACACACACGTAAACAATATCCAGAACCTGTAATTCACTGCGATTCGTATTGCGATTCGATGTCGATTCGATTAGCGTTTACTAGCTTAGCGTTTAGTTAACTTTATTGCATTGTTATTTCCTATTTTTCACAGTCGTAAAGCGATTATTGGCGATAAACATACATCGATTACTGCGATTAAGTGCGATTATTAACGTTTACTCCACATAATACAACTAAGTTAAACACATAAAAGAAGTTGATTACCAGTCAGGTCGCGCGATCGGTCGTTAAGCAGGGAGTGGCATATCGCAATTAGCAATCTTCTGTTCCGTTGACTTTGACTTTGACTTCTGGGAACACGGGGTGTTACAACTTTGGCCCTTCAACTTTCAACTCATACGAGTTTTAGGATTAACTTTCAACATTCCCCCCTAATCCAAAAACTCGGCCCAAACTTTCTTGACTTTGTACCGCCAAGGTCTTGAATCCCAAATAGCACTCTCAACTCTTCAATTTCTATCATTGGTCCGCCTTTATTCTTTCTTTTCTTTTGTTTGTAACAAACCTGTTTAATACATTCTTCACGCTCATCATTCAAACCATCAACATTCATCTTAGATCCGAAATCATTGAACACTTTCTTTTCTTGAACTTTTCTATCTTCACATATTTGTTGCATCACTTGTTCAATTGACAAGTTCTTTTTCTTCACTCTTCTTTTCTTTCTTTGCTTATCTAAACATTCTTGGCCATTCGACTTTGACCCAAAACTCGCAGCTGGGTTAGCCTTTCTTTCTTTATCAGACCCTGTTGGGCTTTTCTTTCTGACTATTCCATTAAACCTTTCATTCAGTTCTGATTTTTCGTCAACAGATGCTCGACTGTTGACTTTCACATATGGTTCCAAATGTGCAGATTTCTTAGCTGCATCCCTCCTTTCATACGGTACTAGGTCTTTTCTCTCATTATCATGATCAGTAGCAGGTTTCTTGCTTCGCTGCTGCAAACTGATCCTAACAGTTTCTTCATCTTCATGGATGTTTGAGTTAGGAAAACATACCTGAAGATTCACACTCTTCTCTTCTTCATCTAAAGAAATTCTTTCATTTTCTTTATTCAATCTTTCTTTTTCTTCACTTACCAAAACACCTTGCAAAACTTCTTCTTTCTCTACAGCTTCCTGAGCTTCTTTCTTACGAGCTTGCTCTTCTTGAACAATCACATTCAATCTTTCTTTCTCAGCAATCTTATCCAATCTTTCTTTCTCAGCGGCTTCTTGAGCTGCTTTTTCCTGTTCTTCTCTTCGTACATGATCGATTCCAAGAAATCGAATCTTCAAGGCACACCATACTTCCTTAGCATTCATGAGTATACCAACTTGTACCAATATGTCGTCTGGAAGGGTTTGACATATGTACCCCAATGTGGTGTACATCTTCCTTTCATCTACATCTACGTCGACCGTATGTTCAATAACATCCCAAAAACCATAGTCTTTCAAAAATCCCTCCATCTTGGTTGACCATCCTTGTAGTTCGATTTCGTCAACACTGGAAGTCCACCAATTACCATTGTGTCTTTTCTATCTTTACTTTCTTTACGGGTTTGCTAGTTTTTTAGTTGGAATTGATTCCCGATCCCAAAACCAATCTCCAATAAATAACTATACAACCCAAACTTTTCCTTTCTTTCTTTCTTTCTTTCAAGAAACGTTCTTAATTACTTTCTTTTAACAACGCTCTCGGCCACTTTCTTACTTGCTTTCTTCAATTCGTCATGAAAACCATTCTTGATTACCTACTTAGCCGAAAACGGCCTTGCGAACCAACACACTTACTGCTGCAAAACAACCCTTTTTTTTCTTTTTGTTCTCTTCGTGAGATAATTGCAACTAACAAAGAAAAAATATTTGTTTTTCTTTTACTTGCATCAACAGTAACAAAAATCAAACCAAAAGGTTTTATTTTCTTGTGTTCCCTTTTGTCGCAAACCACCCCTCCAAAACAAACTCCTCAATCAAACAAAAATATCACAGCAATACCAAGGTTAAAAATTTTACAGCAAAAAGGTTTAATTTACTAATACAAATTGCTTTTTTTTTCTTCTTTGTAATTTCCTCTCGATCAAGGTGCCACTCAAAAAACTCCTGCTTATCACAATTTTTTTTTGACAAAACACTTTTCACAAACCTGCTTCAAAAACTCAAATCTGAAATCTCTACTATTGGATAAAGATTCCAACTAATACCCACCCACGTCAATTAAATAATTGAAACTACCTCCAATATTGTCGTGAAAGAATAACAATTGTTATACTTTCTGTATCGGCTTAATCTTCTACTCGAACAATGCTCCGCGGCTGTGATAACTCTGGTGGGTAACGAGCCGTAGCTCTGATACCAATTGTTGGCCCAGACGGTTCAAACAATTGTATCAACAAACACGAACACGAGATATTGGGGAGACAAACCCGTGACTCTTTCTATTCATTCAAACGAACATACAAACTTACAAAGAAAAAGGACAAATAAAAACATTAACCTAGACCCCTATTTATAGTTAAACTAAACTTGCTCCCCAAGACAATTAAACTTTTCCTAAACCAATTACTAAACTTTCTCTCCAAGACATTAAATCTTTCCTAAACCAATTACAATATAATTACCTAAAATAAACCAAACTTTAATAAAAGATAATTATATCAATCTTCACTTTGGCCCTTCAACTTTCAACTCATACGAGTTTTAGGATTAACTTTCAAGAGTGCTCATAATGTAGAGCCCACTCAAGAGATTACAAAGAGCCAATGGCCGCTTTATTGAAGGGACCTGTGTAACAGAACATTTTGCAGAGAAATAAAGAATACCTTTAGTATCTTAACATAGTTTGGGTACAGATAAAAACTATGTTTGAGTTGAGGAACTACAAAACTCAAGAAAGAGAATCTTTTGGTTAAGTGAACAGTCCCAATTTTGTTAACTACGACCAGTTGGAAGACCAACAAAAATGGTTTGGAAAGAACTTGTATATTTGTAACCAACCGGCCATCATGACACATATGGTCGCTAGCACCAGTATAGTATCTATAATCCAAGTAGTGGTTATTTGAGTGGAATTACAAGCCATCATACCCGTAAAGTTGGCAAAATTGATGGTTGTAGAAGGCTGAGATTCATGAGTGTCTTTGGGCTGCATCTTTTGTAACATCAGCAAATTGTTATATTGTTCAGAAGATATGGAAGGTTGTGAAGATGGAATTGATTGATCATAATTTTATTCAGAAGCCATATTTGCACACCTATGCTTATTCTTTGTAAATTTGAAATCCTTAGGGAATCCAACAAGGCGGTAACATTTGGTTGCAATATGATCATTCCTCGTACTATTATCAAATCGCCCATACAGATTAGGTAGAAAATTAGAAGGAAAAATTACAAGTTTTGTCCTTTATCTTTAGGGTACTTTACAAGCGGTGTCCTTTTTTTCAAATGTTGACAGGCGGTGTCCTTTAGTAGGTATTTTGTTACAAGTTTTGTCCTTTCCAGCCAACCTGGTTAAAAAACTCAGTTAATTTGTGGCACATGATAAGCACATGAGGGTAATTATGTCTTTTTACCCACCCCTTCATTTCCCCCCTTTTGTTATATAACCCCAATCCATCCAGATTTTTTCAATCTCATCTCTTTCAATCTCTGTTTACAACCCACCACCTCCACCACACACCACCACCACCACCTCGTCACAGATCCACCTCCACCACTGTCACCCACCCCCGCCATCACACGCCACCACACACACCACCACCACGTCACAGATCCACCCCCATCACCGTCACCCACCCCCGCCATCACATGCCACCACACACCACCACCACCACGTCACAGATCCACCCCCATCTCCGCCTCTTTCTATAACTCAGCCGCAACAACCCCTTTCCCCTTTCTCTCTCTACAAAACCCCCCCAATTCTTCATTTCACAAACCCTAATTACTCCAGTTTATGTTTCATCTTCCACAAATGGTCAAAATTGAGTCCTCTATCTTGACTTTCGTAGACCGAACTTGACCTAATCGGAAGCATCCACGATGAATTTGATTTCGCGGTGGTGAATTCCATGGATGCGGTGGAGTTACCGCTTCCAGCTGTTGTTGTTACAAAGATCATGAGATCGTCTGGTTGCAGTGGCGGTGGTGGAATTAATCGTGTGGAGTTATGTAGTATGTGTATGTATAGATTTAGTGTATATAAGACATGTTTCTGTTAAGATTTTATCTCTATATGCTTAAAGTTGAGTAATTTTTTATCTTGGTGTCTAACTGGAAATGTCATGAGAAATGATTGGTTTTTCCCCCAAATCATTGGTTTCTTGGGTTTTCTTGATTTGATATATATACATATATATTTTTGTTTTTCAGGGTGTGTGAGAGCTGAAACTAACTGGAAATGTCATGAGAAATGAGGGTTGGGGTTTATAAAATTTGGGATGATAGATGGGTTGTGTGTTTGGGAAAGAGATTTCATCTTCTGGGCCACCAAGTTCTGAACTTCGACGGCAAACGTTGATGGCGGAAACAATGGGGAAAGATGGGAGTGTGAGTTCTAGAGGTGAGAGAAGGCGGTCGAAACCGAACCCTAGGTTGGCGGCGGCATATGGTGGTGTTGATGAAGACGGTGGTGGTGGTGGTGGCAACATATGGTGGTGGTGGTAGGTGAACTGGTGGAGGGAGAGAGAGGGGGAGGGGGGATAAATATCTGTCTTCATTGTTATACACACATATATATGTATATAAATTTTTTTTAGAATATTTTTTAAAGAATAAATTACAACTTTTGTCCTTTAAATATGTAAAAAGACATAATTACCCTCATGTGCTTATCATGTGCCACAAATTAACTGAGTTTTTTAACCAGGTTGGGTGAAAAGGACAAAACTTGTAACAAAATACATACTAAAGGACACCGCCTGTCAACATTTAAAAAAAAGGACACCGCTTGTAAAGTACCCTAAAGATAAAGGACAAAACTTGTAATTTTTCCAAATTAGAATTAACATCTTTTGCAGCAGTACCAGAAGAAAAATGACTAGTGGAAGTTATTTTTCAATGCTTCCATCTTGAATGAGAAGCACACAAGCTTGATTGATTGAAGGCAAGAGCTGCATCATGAGAATATTACCTCGAGCTACTTCATTAGAAGGATTCAATCCCATAAGAAATTGAATTAAACGCTGATCTTCATCTCGTTTTGCAATTATACGAGATGTTCCACAAGAACAAGGTGGAATTAGGGTTAAAGAATTCAACTCATCCTAATTTGATTTGACTTTAACAAAATAAGTGGCGATATCATCATTATCTTGAATAATTTCTCACATATTGTTTTGAAGTTGATAGAGCTTCGCACCATTTGTTTGTCCATATCGATCATTCAATTCTTGGCAAAAATGTTGTGTTGATTCGGTGTACAAAACAGTAGCTGCAATTTCTTGAGACAAAGTATTGGGTATCCATGAGATTATCATGTTGTTGCATCATGCTTTTCGATCTAATTAAGGCATTGGTATGGAATCTTTGTATTCAACTTTTATTCTTTTTACCCTTTGACTCTATGTTGACTTTTATACTTTTGAATCACAGGTTTTTCGTAACTTTCTTGATTTACTATATGGCTATGTGAATATGGATGTTAGCAAAAATATAGTTCCTGATGAAATCACGGTAAGGGAAATTCGTCTTGGGTTCTAGATGACTCTTTGGAAAGTGGGTATATTTTTTTAATGCAAAACTACTAACTGTTCTTGGGAAAATACCAAAACATGGACACCATTTTGAAGAATGAATTACAATAAAATATCATGATTCATTTTAAATATTTATAACAATTCCAAAACTAGGAAATTAGTCAGCTTCGCTTCAAAATGACTATTCTCTTTATGTTTGTGTTGTGATTTAGAGGCGACACTTTTGACCCGGTTATTTGTTAATTGGTCAATAATGTCAAATGAACAATAACAACTAAAAAAGGAACATGCCAAAGTACTAAAGAAAACACCTAAAGCCAAGTACTCTGTGAAAGAATACACCTAAAGCCGTTCTATGAAGAAAAAGGTTTTTTTGTTGTTAATGCCAAAAAGTGGTAGGTTTCCTTGGTCGAGCAGACGTTACCCTCGACTATATTGGTTAGAAGCAGGAGGGCAACCATCCCGCAAAGTCAGATAAAGTATTAAATAAGCTTTGATTATAAGGGATTGGACCCATTGTCTACTATGACTCCCTCGATTTGGTGCCATCTCTTCGAGGCTAGTAGAAACATGAAAAACCAAGTCCTTGCACATCGAGTATACGGTATACCACCTCTTCGTGCAAGGCAAAAACTAAACACAAACCACACATTTAACCCTTTTTCAAGTAACTAACATGTATTTATAAAAAACATAAAGACACAAATGTTTGAATCAACAATAATAAATCAATGGATGAGTTAAAGCTCACTTTCAATATAACAAAATCATATTCAAAGTGATTAAAACACACTAAATGAAAAGTCCCAAACTAAGATATTAAAAAGACATTAAATGTTTGTTTTCACCAAATGATGCAAGAACTTTAGTCAATAATGGCCATAATGATGAACATCATAAATCTTGTATGAATAAATAAGTTTTTTTTTTTGAACGACCAAGAATGAGTAAACGAGTTAATCAACAAGATTGAATTGTTATAACTATAAGTTCTTACAATATTGGATCTTAAGATAAACCAAACTCTAAACAATATGTAAATGGTGATGGATAGTGGTGGAAATGTGGTGGCAAGTGATGGATAGTGGTGGTGAGTGAGAGGGAGAGAGAGAGAGAGTGGGTGCCAAAGGATGAAGAGAATGACAACCCAAGCCCTCTATTTATAGGCTAATTTTGGAAGGGGGCACGACCCCATGTCATATTGATACGACCTTGTGTGAGTGATATGTTTAGTTCATATTCTCTTTTCTTGTTAGTTCGTAATAAACACGAGGGCGTAGAGGTGGGGCACGAACCTAGTCAAACTTTGTGGGACCCAAAAATCCAAGATCTCCAAATCTTCTGAAGATACGACACCAAGGCGTGCCAACGAGGCATGACCCCATGCATGGTGGCCTATTTTGTCTTGATCTGGAGAGTCTTGATATGGGGGCGTGCCAAGTAGGCACGGCCTGTGCATGGTGGCCTATTTTGTCATATTTTGTTGCGTGGGTGACACAGGGTGTGTTTGATTACACACTACCCCGTCTCAGGAGTCATCTTTTTGTCTTTTTTGGGAGGATGAAGCATAGAGGAGTATGGAAGGAGCACAAGGGTGTGTGACTTTCCTGGTTTATTGTAAAAGTGTTGTTTTTCGCCGTGAATTCACTCGTTTTGTCTTTTAAAGCACTTTTAACTCTGGAAATCAAAAGTAACAAATAAACGACCTATTTTCAAAACTAATACAACAAAACAGTAAAAACACGCTCCGTTTGATATATAATATATGTTGGATTTTGCATATATCATATGGTTAACGCCCCTTAATGTCCTTTCAATCATTATTTTCCTTTTTTTCCTTATTTGGCGTTATACTAGAATTGTCCCTCCCTCTTCATGCCCCTATAACGCCCAGGGGCCAATGATGGGGCGTTATTAAACCCTTCACGCCCATATAATACTCATTACGTATAGGGCGATAGGGGTGAATCCAAACAGGGTGGTCAGGGTCCCCAGACCCCAATGTGTTTTAAAATTCTAGAATGGTAAATCCTTTATTTACCAACAAAGAGGTTCCTAATTCAAGCCTTTAGTCTTGTATATCTTTTTTGTCTTTTTTTTTTTAAATTCAAGTTATAACTAGAGTTTTGAAGCAAAATCTGATTAAAACTAGGGTTTTTATTGTGTTTTTCTAATGAGTGATGTCAGATATTATTATTATGATTTTGTATTTTATCATGTTTCTTACCATGAACGACAACCGACCAGAAAATTCTAACTTTTGTTATGAAAAATCTCAAAACCAAAAAAAGGGGAGCCAATGGAATAAAATCATAGGTCCGCCACTAGTTACGCATGGTCTAAGTATCCTTACACGAATATTATAAATAGTTTATTAGTAACATTATCATCATCATACTCAGTAAATCCCACCAATAACAAATCTAAGGTAGGGTCTGAGGAGGGTAAGATGTAGACAGCCTTACTCTACCTCGTAGGAATAGAGAGGCTGCTTCCGGTGAGACCCCCGGCTCGATAGTAGTTTTGCATCAAGCCTTGGACATAAGGCACATAACACTCAACAATTGAGACAACGGCCGATTAGTGCATGTACGCCCTTGTCTTTCGGCTATCGATGCAACCACATGATGCATGATTAACCATCCTCATCTTTTAACGTTATTTTCACGAAATTAGTAAAATAAAGTTAAAAGTGCACCTTCACTTTTTCCTCAACGACCACACATACATACATTATATGCGCATACATCAAACGGGGCGTTAAATAGTTTATTAGTAACACAATGCCTTATTGGGTTGCTTTATTAATTATCAAGAAGTTATCGTCAAACTCTATAGAGGCTTTGAGGATTATTTTATATAAATTTTTTTACTTGATGTCATGTGTATTTCAAGTATTTTTTAAAGAACTCATTGTTGACAATGCATAACCATGCACATCCAATCAACCGCATCATTCAATTTTTTATGCTTTGTTATTTCGACCGGTATCTATTGGTCATCTTGAGACTTTTTCTTTGTAGTTGAAAATGGATAGAACTAAAAAACTTGATGGGATACTAATATTATATCAAACAGTGTTAGAAGTCATAATCCAATAATTAAAAACGTCGGTAACCATCATAATATAAAACCAGAAAAGTCCGTCATTAATGTTCAAAATCTTCTACAATGCATATCTTAGAAACACAGATTTCTAGTCGCGTGGACATTTGTCCTATCTTGACCAGTTATGTTTCCAAGCTCTGATTTTTCATGCATAGTGGTGGCTCTTAGTTGTGTCTTTTGTATGGACATGAAATGTACAAACGCTTCTACAACGTCTGATCAATATTCTTAACAACAATGAAAGGTATTTCAAGTTTGCTAGTGAGACCGAAAACATAAATTTGTGTTGGTTTGGGTCAACCAGTCATTTTAAGTTATTTCACTTATGCTGTCTCATTTAGCTCGGATAGCTGGATTAACATTGAAAAATCTAAAACACACACGGTACACTAGTTAAATGACACTAGTAGTGTTAATTTTATATTTTTAGTGTAAAATACTGGATTTTTAAAAGTCCGTCCCCACTGAATTTTCGTTCAAACTCCGCCATTGTTTATTGGAGGTAAGGAAGACTATTGAGAAGTTGTGTGGCCATATGAAGAGCTTCAGCCCAGTTTCAAAAGGAGCGTGAGCTTGAAATAGAAAGATGCGAATCGCATTTAAGTGTGTAGACAATAGCAATGAGATTTATTTTGCATACTTAATTGACATGCATGGTCTTGAAAACCATTACTAACGTGACCCAATCACTACTAGAAAATACACTCCTCTTGACACGCGAATAATGACACGCACATATTTTATGACATTCAAAAGCGTATGTCAAGAAAAAAATGTCATGGTTTACAAAATTTAATAAATCTATGACATTCTTTTTTGTGTGTCATGTTTTTAGCGTCATAAAAAAACAAGATTCATCTTGACACACAAACAATGACACCCGCTCATTTTATAACATTCGAAAGTAACTGTCAAGAAAAAAAAATGTCATGGTTTTACAAAATTCAATATATTTATGACACATTTTTTTTTGTGTCATCCTTTTACGGAGGAGTTGAAATAGTTGACAATGATAGAAGGAGATAGCTTACGGAGGAGTTGAAATAGTTAACAATGATAATGTAAGTTCAGACATATTTTAGTTTGTATATTTGAGAAATATGTACTTATATATTCAAACAAATGCTTAAATTCATATATTAGGATTAAATTCTGATTTTTAAGATTTATTTTATTTAATTGTTGTCTCAGGTTGGGAAAGGAGGAGAGAAATACTCGGCTGCGGATACGGATGGCATTCGCGAAGATTGGTCGACTTATGCGGTTACCTCTATATTTAAGTGACAAATCATATTTTAGGTGTTAACGATGTATTGACAAACAATTCTTTTTTTTTTTTTGTTAACATTAAAATATTTGTAGTATACGTGACGAATGATTATGTAATGGATTGTTTTGGTATACATATGTTTGTGTATTTGTTTTATGGAAAAGATTTATTGTTTTTGTTATTATACATGTATCAAGGGCAAATTAGTAATTCTATAAAAAAATTAAACAATTAAAAGCATGACACGCGTAAATGAATGTCATATGTATGTGTCATAAATGCTTGTCATGAACGTGTGTCATTAAAAAGTGTCATAAAATGAGTACCATGAATGTGTTATTAAAATGTGTCATAAAATGAGTGTCATGAATGCGTGTCATTAAATGTGTGTGTCATTAAATGTGTGTCATAAAAACATGACACACAAATACATGTGATGTTATTTTTATGACTCCTCAATCAACGACTCGCTTTTGCGTGTCATAATTACCGTTTTATGACGCACAATGTGCGCCAAGAAATGTGTATTTTCTAGTAGTGAATTGCGGATACCAACTCGGGTGACTTTGGGAGATGAAATGATCGCTCACTGACTTCATTCCAATCACCGCACCTCACAACCCTAAGTTCTAGAACTTAACTCTTTGCGTTTGATTTAAAGATTAAACCATGTTAATTTGAAGAATTTTGGGTTTTGGTTTTCCTAAATCACAATGAAGATCTAAAAATTTAAAAGACTTAACATAGAAATTTATTATAATATTTAAAGCTGCGTTCTAAAACAATGACGATGTAGAAATTTATAATATCTAATACTTTACTTTCAAATTAATTTTAGTCATGACTTTAATGTAGAAATTTATAATATTTAAAGCTGGGTTCTAGAATTGTTTTCTTTAGTTTTACGATTTTTAAATTTTAATTAAATAAAAATTACAGTTGAAATTCATAGGTAAGTTGCTAACCATCGTTATCTTGGAAAAAATCCATGATATTAATCTGCGTAGACTTGAAGACTTTTGGTTTATTTCTTAGTAGGTTACTCGAATCATACATACCCACAAATATATACATAAACAGTTAAAACACCCCTTACATTTTACGCTATAATCCCCTTTCCTTACAAGTATGAAGTTATTTCAAGCTTACCTGCATTTACTCATTTTCCTTTTATTAACAGCAACATCAATAGCAGCTCCAAAATACGCCAAGACAGGGTGCAATGACACGTGTGGGAACGTGAGGATTCCATACCCTTTTGGAATCGGTTCAGATTGTGCTGTCCGTTGATTGCAACTCCTCCACGCCATATCTATCTGCACTCAACCTGGAAGTCTTGAGGGTAACCTTGGAAAATCTAACGGTCACTGTTAGTACGCCAATGATCACTGTTTGCCAAAACACAACTCTGGATAGCAGTGAGATTTTGGGCATCGATCTTGGTAGCAGCCCCTTCTTGTTTTCCAAATCACACAATAGGTTTGTTTTTGAGGGGTGTGGTTATGCTGTCATGATGCATAACTATATGAGTGTGATCTCCACTTGTTTAACCAATTGTATCAATGATACAGTTAGTGATAGAAATGATACACTTAGTGATACAAACAACTGTATTGGATTCAGTTGTTGGCAAACCACAATTCCTCATCATCTCAAGTCGTACACCATTAGATTACGAATCCTGGAAAGTAAAGTGGAAGATAAGGCGTGCGGGTCAGCCTTCTTGGTGGATATAACTTCATTTGACCAAAAAAGGTTTCCTGACCCATTTGTTGTAAAAAATACCTCATTTATTCCGGTATCACTTGTGTGGACTCTATCATCCTCCGATCAAATAACTTGTTGCAATAATCGAACCAGGATTATTCGCAAAGTAGATGTTTTTGATAGTACTCCGGTGGACACTTGGCTATGTGATGCATCAAGAGGAACCCCTTATTTAGTAGATGGATGCGATGACCATGGTATTGTATATATGTAACTGAATATGTACATGTATTTGTTTGTTTAATTTTTAGGTTATTTAATTTTGTCGTTTGTTATTCTACATGTTCTCCATTCTCTGGTATAGAGGTATGGTTTGCTTGCACTCCACCCTCTCCAGACCCTACCAATAGCTTTGTTGTAGGTGGGATTTTACAAGTAATGGTTGTTGTTATTTGTTTGTTTTCTGACATGGAACTTCCTCTTACAGAAATGCCTACGGAAGAGTGTAAAAGGTGTGAAGATCGTGGAGGTTTTTGTGACCAGGACACTACTTATTACATTGATGGTTCAGTTTTCAGTCACAACACTACTTGTAATTACTATGATGATAACAGAAAGTCAAGCAAAACATCCTTGGGTGTAATCCTAGGTGATGCCTATTCTTTGTGTTTTTAGTCCATTTACATACTATATATTTGGCAAGCTGTTAAACTCCACATTAGAAATAAATCTTTGAAATTGTTAGATTGGACTTACAATAAAATTAAGTTCATCTCTAACTGACACATTGACCTTTTATTTTGCGTTAAAAAATAGCAAGGGCAAGATAGTATGCAAACTACAAGTAGAAATATTTGTTGCTCGGCGTAAGTAGCTTACATTGAACGTGATTAAACTTCAAAATTAGATGATAATTTTGAAGAAAGTTGTAAGAAAGTTGCACTCCTTATAAACTTCAAAATTAGATGATAATTAGATATATGCATATCCTTTTGAGTATGAAATACTTGATCTCTACTGCGTTTAGTCTACTTACTAACTTTAAGTTTTGTATTGGCCTCCTTTCAGGTGTTAGCATAAGCATGGGTGTACTTTTTCTTGTCGCAATCAGTTATGTAATGTACAAAGCAATCAAGAAAACAAAAGAAAAGAGGCGAAGACAAAGATTTTTCAAACACAACGGCGGTTTACTTCTAAAACAACAAGAAGAAGTCGACCCAACTTTAATTAATAAAACCATACTTTTCACGTCACATGAGTTGGAGAAGGCCACTGACAACTTCAATGAAAACAGAATTCTTGGTCGAGGAGGTCAAGGTACAGTCTATAAAGGGATGTTGGTAGATGGAAGGATTGTGGCAGTCAAGAAATCAAAGATAGTTGATATAAGTCGATTAGAGCAGTTCATCAATGAGGTGGTCATCCTTTCTCAAATCATAGAAATGTGGTCAAACTATTAGGATGTTGCTTAGAGACAGACGTCCCTCTACTTGTTTCTGAGTTCGTTCCAAATGGTACCTTGTATGATCGACTTCACAACAGAACTAAAGAGTTCCCAATCTCGTTGAGAATGAGATTACAAATAGCTACGGAGGTTGCAGGAGCACTAGCTTACTTGCATTCAGCAACTTCCATTCCAATATACCATAGAGACGTCAAAACCACTAATATACTTTTGGATTACAAATATAGGGCCAAAATTTCTGACTTTGGAACTTCTAGGTTCGTCAAAGGTACGTTTGGCTACCTTGATCCCGAGTATTTCCAATCTAGGCAATTCACTGAAAAGAGTGATGTATATAGTTTTGGAGTTGTTTTAGTTGAACTCTTAACAGGAGAAAAGCCAATTTCCATTAACAGATTTGGTGAACATAGAAGTTTGGCAACACACTTTTTGTTGGCTATGGAAGAAGGTCGTGTTATATCGGTTTTTGATGCAATGGTAATTAAAGAGGCTACTAGGGACGAGCTTCTACTTGTAGCTAACCTGGCAATGCGATGCTTAAGTTGGAATGGAAGGTATAGACCAACAATGAAAGAAGTTGTTATTGAGTTAGAAACTATACGAACGTCACACATGCCCTCATCTATAGTTCATAATAGCATCAGCCCCATGATAAATAGGGATGAATTATCGATGCTAACATATGGTGAATCATCGTCAACATTCTTGAGTTTTAATGATAGAATTAGTGAATGATGCAAAAAGCTTGGTTGTTTATTGCTTAATGAATTTATATTCTCATAAGTTGAAGAGTACGTAATAGATTTACCATTACGTCTTCACAAGTGGATTTATTTGTTTCTATAAGCAACTAGTCACTTTCATTGTGTTCTAAAAAATGCACATAGTGTAAATTGTTTGAAGTCTGATAGCCAAAATTTGCTCTAACTGGGATATAATTTGTATCCCTTAAATGTAAAGTAGATTAAACCTCGCTATATAAGAGGAAATCATGTTAACAAGTCTAAAGGCTAAGACCTTGGCGATAATCTTGTACTGCAATCGACAAAAGATGTTCACTTTTACGGTATGAGGGTTATGTAAGAGAAATCGCGACCCTTGGATGAAACGATGAGTTTCAAAGTCTTTCTTACTAAGGAAATGATGTCATTCTCATATCCTTAAGCTTGGGAACTTAATTTTTTTTAACTATTCAATACCATACTTTGGATGATTTGTTGTTTTGGCCTATTCTATGTGTTCTTTATGAAAACATGTCTATGTTTCAGAATATGTCTTGTGTTTATCATCTGACGTTTGGAACACCGTGTTTGTTTTCAGTTTATGTTAAGAGTTTTCTATAAATGAACATGTTCGTCTTAGGATCTTTCTGAAGTTATGGCGTTCTTGAGTGAATAATAATTATATTTTTATTATGTTATTGTGGAAGTTTAACTACTTATTTATCTCATTGATATAGTTCAGTTTTCAAATCTAGTTGTTATTGTGGTTGGGTACACATTTTGTGACTATCAAGTTTGTTTTCTTCATTTGGTAAGATGTTCAAAGTTGTTTTTCTTGTAAAGTTTTCTTGTGTTTGTTGTAAAGTTTTTTTCTAGTGTAGAAATCATGTGCTTTTCAGTTTTTATCATATTTGTATTTAAATCTTGTGATTCAAGTTTTTAGAGATAGTCTCGTAGTTTTATAGAGTTTAGTGACTTTTTATTTTATTAGATACTATATTATTTTCCGTGTGACACACGGGTGTAACAAATAAAATTTGTATAAACTATAAAGCTATAAGTAACTGAGATTACATATAATTTTAAATAACCGACATACATAAAATTTACTAGAATTAAGGCACAAACTCTGTGAGAATATAAAAGTATTAAGGAAATATACAAAGAATTTATAAATTTGTAAATATCTCCTTGTATACAACATTTGTTGTATTATTTGTAATATTATCATCCCTATCAAGTATTAATAATTAACACTGGCTCTGCTTTTTACTCTTGATAATCCGTTGATTACTTGATAACATACATTTCTTGTTGATAACTTTGTTAAAGTTGCTCTATGAGTTAATGTCAATGCATTGTTAGATGTAATGATGTTTGAACATATAGTAAATCAATTATTAGATGACAGTGTTGAATTGTTATTATCGGACTTAGATAGATCTAGAAAAAAAGACATAAAGTGTAAAAATGAGTTTAATGTATAGTTTTAAGGAGTAAAGTACACTATATCATACCAGATATTGTAGCATTCAAGGGATATAGGGATTTGTATATTTATATATTTGTATAGTTTTAAGGAGTAAAAATGACAGTTTACTCAAATAAATATTTATATATTTCCCCTTTCTAATATCATCAATCAATTACATATTTTCTCAATTCATGTAGTATTTCCTCAATTCTTCTACTTACTACTCTTCTCAAACAATACCATAACTAGTTGTATATCCGTCCGGTGGACGGTTTTTTTAGTGTTATAATGACAATTTTATTTACATTTACCTACATAATATGAACTCATTAAATGAGTTCACATTGAGATGTATAATATTCTTAAATACAAAAGGCAAGGTTAGGGATAATTTTAATAATGCGATAGTCAGCTGAAATAAAACATCAAGTAACAATGTGCAGTAAACAAAAGTGAATATGTGTGGAATGTTTCGCAATGACACACGTATTTTATTATAAACAAAAACATTATTTGTTTTAAAAAATGGCTAAATTACGTGGAAGGTTTCATCAAATGGGTTCATATTTTCATGTATATTAGGCTAAAAAACACGTATATTTATACCCGTCCAAGTCCAGGTTTCCGACATTATTGACAATCAAATTTAACGAACATGATCAACCAAATAAACCTACAAAATAATTGCACATTAACAAACCAAGAAGAGCATTTATCAACCAAATAAACCTACAAACTAACTGCACATTAAAACAACCAAATAATATTCTCATGTATATTTACATATCGGATATAAATATACGTACTGATAATCTAAAGTATCATGATTCATGTAACTTGGTCCATTTGAATAGCATACATGTTTTTACAAATTGTTTGGCTAATAGTGTATAGCAAATAAATCTATGGGTTCTAAATCTTTTCAAAAATACGAACTTTGTTCACATACATATTAGTATAAAGTATGTTAAATGATAATTTGTTTTGTATTTTTTCAAAAAATATCAACTAACTTGTTGGTACGTTTTAATAATATTTATTTTCTGTGTCCATATAATTTTTTCAACTACAACGAAAACTTTATTAGGTGCTATTTGTTTTTTCAGAAGTAAAACGTCTGCAGTCTGCGGACCACATCTGCAGACCTCTGTAGCAGAAGAGGTGGACCAAACATCTGTAATCTGCAGAAAGTAGACTGTTTGTTTTTTAACTTCTGCAAACTGCTGAAATAAACTGAAATATAAAAAATTGATTTATTAAACATCTAATCATAACAATTTATAACAATTAACATCTAGAACATAATCATAACAAACACAAAAAATTAACATGATCATAACAAACAATGGACTAAAATCAGAATAAAAACACCAAAAATTTCATAACAAACACAAAAAATTCTCATCACCAACACCAAAAATTCACAATATCTAAACAAACAATGAACTGAAATGGAGTACAATTAAGAACCATTTTTATCATTCAAGATATCTAATTAAGAACAAACATCATAAAAAACAATCAAGAACTAACATCATAAAAAACAATCAAGAAATGTAAACATTTGAAATGTAAAAAATATTTAAACATTTGAAATGTAAAAAATAATTTGGTTATTGAATGTTGGTGTGTGTTGTCGTTGTGATTTGTCAGTAGAGAGATAAAGACATAAAAAAAAAACTAAAAAATAATAGGTTTAAACTAGGTATTACTTTTGACTTTTTCTTGTGATTTGTCAGTAGAGAGATAAAGACATAAAAAAACTAAAAAATAATAGGTTTAAACTAGGTATTACTTTTGACTTTTTCTAAAATCTCAGTCATGTTCTTTTCCTTTTTTCTATTTTCACCATTGTTAAAATTTCTTAGGCCGAAGAACGGAAAAATGAATACGATGAAAAAAACTCATATGACACCAAATGGCGGGTACTGGCTTCCAAACAATGGACTGGACGGCGGGGGCTGGCTTCCATGGTAGAGTGCGACGGTGGGGGCGGTGGAGGTGGAGGGAGGAGGCTGGCGGCGTCGCTGGGGTGGAGGGAGGAGGCTGACGGCGGTGCTGGAGGGGTGGAGGAGAAGTGGTGGAGAAGAAGAAGAAGGTATGATAGGGTTTTGAATGCGTGTTTTGCGATATCAGGGTAAAGTAAAAAGAAAGGGAAGAAGAGGTTTGAAGAGCCTTTCCCACATCTGCACCAAAAAAAATGACGCGCATAGGTTTCCTAATGAAAGGTCTTCGAGAAAACAAACAATCTTCAAACCCCAACGTCTGCAAGTGGTCTGCGCGACGCAGACAGAAGGCTCTTCTCTGAAAAAACAAACACCCCCTTAGAAAACCGAGCAAGGAAATAGTTAGCCCAATAACAGTACAATCACCAAATACACACCCATTACAACCAGATCAAACGCACACCAATTTACACACGAGAGAGACGTCGATTTGGATCGGATTCGCATCCACAAAAGACCCAAAACTTTGACCCCTTTGACTATGGCTTTTGGTCTGAGCACTTTTGCATTAAAAATGACATCATTGTAACTCCTCCAAAGACACAAGATTGCAGTTTGTATCACTGTGTACATCGCCTTATTCCACTTGATTATCCCTTTACGAAGCAAATCCTTAACACCTAACAAAAAGAGGGATGGGATTCTGCACTACT